>CM032467.1:26760562-28013062 GCA_019059595.1 Marasmia exigua | reverse complement strand
CCTGTGAATTTGTTATTTAATTACGTTGCCAACCCTACCAAGGCACCCTAGACTTTGATGTAGACTGCTTGTACGGAATGCTGATGAGCATTTGTGAACCATTTTAACTGCGCCCGACAACGGCAAATTAAGAAACAAATAGTTACAAGACATTTGCACAACACGAAGCGCTTGTGCGAATATGTCGGAAATTTCGACAACTTGAAAACAGATGGGCATGTTTAAATGTTTAAGAACTTACTTCGAAAAGTTAGTACAAATAAGGAGTGAAACTAGGTTATTTGGTAATTACGTAACTAGACAAACACTGACTATCCTTGCCTCTTCTTCTTTATCGTGCCGTATAATTCCCGGTTGCGTCCAAACCTGTAGCATTGGAGGTTACGCTTAGACCAGGATTTGGGGAGTCTGGTATTTTTTATTGAGTTTTTTTTTATGGTTGGCAGTCTTCAACTGTGCGTTTTTCAAGAAACTTTCTGTCTCGTACGTCAAAACTATGGAATGACTATCGCCTGCGGTATTTCCGGACAGATACGACCTGCATTTGTCGGCAACGCACTTGTGACTCCTCTGGTGTTGCAGATGTCCATGGGCGGCGGTGATCGCTGACCATCAGCTGATTCGTCTGCAAATTCTTCTAAATAACCATGCACAAATGTTGGGTCCGTTTTTGTACGCGAAAAATTGAGTCACGCCAAAAGCGGCCACTTTTAGCGTGAATCAATTTTTCGCGTTTGTGTTTGCCAAGAGGTTGTAACCCAGAAATTGTTTAAAATAGATCCGGTTTAGTAGCTAAAAATTACAATCGATTGGCGTCGCTGGTGTGCCCTACCCGTCACCTTAAGCTAATGTTCATTAACTTTATTAGTATCGGTAGTCTCTATGCGTATCAAAATAAGTGTCAATATTTTTTCTTATGTAGCTAACTAAGTTGATCAACGACTCTGAGTGTGGCAGTAAGACATAAGAAGTGCTATTTTTGTACTGCAGGGGAAGCGAGGAGTGTAACTTAACCAGACGCCGTCTGTAGATACTAAAAAAAAAAAGCTTATTAAGGCTTTAAGGTGACGGGTAGGGCACACTAGTGACGCAAATCGATTTTAATTTTTAGCTGCAACGGCAAACCCGTATACTATTTACTAACTAACCATGCACAAATGTTGTGTCCGTTTTTGTACGCAAAAAATTGATTCACGCCAAAAGCGGCCCCTTTTGGCGGTAATCAAAAATTCGATTAACTATAAGTATTCAATAAATAGTTAAGGTGTTTGTCGAGAGATTGTAACCCCGAAATTGTTTAATATGGATCCAGTTTAGTAGCTAAAAATTAAAATGGATTTGCGTTTCAAGTGTGCCCTACCCGTCCCATTAAGTTTTTTTTTTAATTCAAATCTTTCAAATCAAAACTTTAATTCAAAGTCGCAAACAAATTTTAATCGAAACAAGTTTTGTCGTGCCTTAACACATTAAGATTCTTACCTATTAATTTACTCCCAGAACTAATATTTCGCTCCATAAACTGAATAGTTTTCACAGTTTATTAATTTATTCGACTTCTATAGCGTTGTTATGTGATTCCATGTCCAACCCTAATTTGTAACCACTATTAACAAGTTAAGGGACGTAAAGTAAATCGAAGGTGGTTTAAGGGGGGTTCAAAAGCCGTAAAACGCAAATTTCACCTATCTAAGTTTTATTATTACTCAATTCAATGCGATAGTCGTGTTTACTTTAGTGTGGAAGGGCGAGGCACAGTGCGAGTGAGAAACGGTAGCTTTTTTTATGTGATAGGTTGCAGACGAGCAGACAAGATAAGTCACCTGATGGTTAGCGATTGCCGCCGCCCATTGACACCCGCAACACCAGTGGAGTCACAAGTGCGCTGCTAACCTTTTAACCCCCTTTCCCCCGGATTGGGGCTCCGGTACCCTCACTCACGCAGCGAAACACAGCGCAGTGCTGCTTCACTTTGAGTTACACTTCGTCAAACTTTCATGGTCACTAAGGTTAGAATATTTATTTTAGAGATTTCTACCATGTACTTTATTTTCAAGTAATTCGAAAATATAAAAAGAGTAAAACTAAAGATTCTCATTTCGCGGCCAGATATTGTGAGTGTTGTGCCAGGTGCGAGAAAATAGTGAGTTAGTGAATCGAACAGGATTCCGCCACCGTTCACCAACAGCCGTTTCCCTACAGAACAGATCGCCGACAGGACGTTTCGCTTAAGAAATTTTCGCCGACAGGGCCTTTCACCTATGGACGTTTCGTCGGCTGAACGTGCCACATACGGCAGAAACGGAAAATTTCACTGATAGAACCTTTCAACTTTGCAGGAATAAATAAAACATACATAATGTACATTGTACGTCAAAGTTTTATTGATTTTAAAACAAAAATTGTATGTAGGTACATACATAATATATTAAATAAATCATAAGTTTGCACCTATATAAATAATTATTATAATATGTTATTAAGTACATTGGTAATGAACATTTCCATATATTATAAAAGTAGTAGGTACTTAAGTACCTATACTCACACAAATAATAAACATTTTACTAAATATATACGTACTTACTAAACTTCTTTCGTATGTGGAACATTCTGTCCACAAAACGTCCATAGGTGAAAGGTACTGTCGATGAATCAGCCGTATGCGAAATGATCTGTCGACGAAACGTCCATCGGCGAAAGGGGCTGTCGGCGAAAATTTCTTAAGCGAAACGTCCTGTCGGCGATCTGTTCTGTGGTGAAGCGGCTGTCGGTGAACGGTGGCGGAATCAGTGAACAGTGTTACCGCGTAGTAAAAGACTGCGAAGGAGGGTAGATCGATATGTCATCGCCCATGGACACCATTAATACCAGAAGCATAGGTTCCTTAAATTTTAAAGGTTGGCGTAAGCCAACCTCTAAAGTCCCCTTCTCCCAGGTCGGGCCGGTATCCTTACCTACTTTTACTCGACGAAATACAGCGCAGGCGCTGCTTTATGCCGGTTTTCTGTGAGGTCGTGGAGTCGGCCCTTTCATGCCGAAGCGTAACTCTCCCCCAGGTCAGCACGTATTTTCATTCAGCATACGCTGCAAGTCACTGCCTCCGCTCCGTACTACGTCACAAACAACACCGTCTCTCGCGATTCTATCGCCGCACGCGACTCCGTAATAAAAATTGATGAATGGTCACAAATAGCGCTCGAGCTTTTATGATTCCCTAGTACTTCAAGGTGAGAATTACATTAGCGGGGAAACGGAAAACTTGTATGTTTTATCTAAATGCGTAAGCTATATTATGTTTTTTTAATTCTTACACACATCATGTGTAACAAATGTTGACAACAAATGTTTGGCCATGTCACTACCGTCGGGTCCTGGTAGAAGGAGTAGACCCAGAAAAGTTTAGGTTAACGCCGTAAGGGGTGATATACGTACTGCTATTAAGTGTCGAGTGAGTTGTCACGTGACAACTTGCTTGTACCTAATAGAGTCTTAAAACTGCGATTGTGTATAGAGTGTCAGCCCGGAGACTGGAACGTCTTGTACCCCCGTGCCTCGGAAAGCACGTTAAGCCGTTGGTCCTGCGCCCAATCCCTCTCCGGTCGTGTCACAGTGGTGTCCTATCGGAATATGAGGGCAAGGGAATAGAGAGTGCACTCGTGTTTGCGCACACACTTGAGCACCATAATATATCCTGCGTACGTGGCTGATCATTGAGATTGGCCGCCGTAACCGTAATAGTTTTTTTTATGATATAGGTGGAAGACGAGCCGACGGATTACCTGATGGTAAGCAATTACCGCCGCGCCCATGGACACCTGCAACACCAGTGGTGTCACAAATGCGCTGCTTACCTTTTAACCCCCTTTTCCCTGGATTGGGCCTCCGACTCACGCAGCGAAACATAGCGCATGCACTGCTTCACGCCGGTTTTCTGTGAGGACGTGGTATTACTCCGGTCGAGCCGACCCATTCATGCCAAAGCGTGGCTCTTCCCACTCCCACAGTTCATCATCATCATCAGCCCATTTCAGTCCCCACTGCTGGGGCACGGGCCTCCCTCAATCTCATGAGGGGTAATTGTCATACTCACCACGCTTGGCAGACGGGTTGGCGAGGGTTTTGATATAAATGCAGAGTTTACCTTCTCTGGGTGCTGATGATCATGCCAGCAGCTTTACCTTAGTCGCCTTTTACGACACCTCGGTAAGAGTGAGGGTGGAGAGTGGTGGTGAGGGTATTCTACTCTGCCGCGGACCACACGGCTACACTCCCACTGTTGTTGGAGGATATTGTTGTTCCTACTCCCACTGTCGTTGGAGGATATTTTTGTTCCCACTCCCACTGTTGTTGGTGGATATTGTTGTTCCCACTCCCACTGTTGTCTGAGTATATTGTTGTTCCCTCTCCCACTGTTGTTGGAGGATATTGTTGTTCCCACTCCCACTGTTGTTGGAGGATATTGTTGTTTCCACTCCCACTGTTGTTGGAGGATATTGCTGTTCCCACTCCCACTGTTGTTGGAGGATATTGTTGTTCCTACTCCCACTGTCGTTGGAGGATATTTTTGTTGCCACTCCCACTGTTGTTGGAGGATATTGTTGTTCCCACTCCCACTGTTGTTGGAGTATATTGTTGTTCCCTCTCCCACTGTTGTTGGAGGATATTGTTGTTCCCACTCCCAGTGTTGTTGGAGGATATTGTTGTTCTCACTCCCACTGTTGTTGGAGAATATTGTTGTTTCCACTCCCACTGTTGTTGGAGGATATTGTTGTTCTCACTCCTACTGTTGTTGCAGGATATTGTTGTTCCCGCTCCCACTGTTGTTGGAGGTTGAAGGATATTACTTCTCTCTTTACATACTCATTTTATCATGATCCACAAGTATCGCGTGTTGTTTTTGAGTCAGCTTTGCAACAAAGTGTTACTACAAGCATTTTGTGCACCCTCACAAAATGTCAATCATGATTCTATCAAAACATGTACTACTTACTTTGCAGGCAATCTGGTGACCTCGTCGCCCTTAGACAAAGTTTTCGAAGCCGCGAAGGGCGGTTCTCACGCGAGCGGTCGAGGAAAGGGCCTAATGTTATCAGCGTGGAGAAAATAATGTCCCTATTTTAATGCAAAACATTTGTACATTCTGTTTAAGTGATCTAAAATAATAAAATCTATATAATTATTTCAAAGCAGTAAGCCTTGGAAGGTCATTGGTAGTAAGTAATTAGAGCCTAGTGTTGCCAGTTTGGGTTCTTATTTTCTCTCTGATTTTCTGCATTTTTTTTTGTTGATTCTAAGTAGAGTAATTGGTCTATAATATTAAAGTCTAAGTAAAAAGTTTAGAGGAATTATATAAGGCATTTTAATCAGTTTTATATGGAAAATAAGTAGCAACTTGGTATAGGCACCAAAAGTCCCACCATTTTTTTTCTCCTGCAAAATTCTTCAAATCTGCGAAATACTTGCTAAGACACCGTCCAATAGCCGTTCTTACCAGGAAACACCGGGGTAAAATCGTGGATCTTACAAATTGTATGGCTTGATCTGGTACCACTAGCGACTGTTTTACTTGTGGAAGACCCAAAATTCAAAATTCAAAAGTACTTTATTTGCATAGGCTTATATACAGCTCTTACAAATCGTCATACATGAAAAAAATATAAATTATAGCTATGTATATTATACATGTAAGTAAACATATATGTCGATACAAAAAATATACTAAGAAATTAATAAATATAATGTGATTCTACCACCGGAATCGGAAAGTTGATTCTGACGAGAAGATCCGGCAAGAAACTCGCCAGTTACTCTTTTTAATCACCAAAATTTTTTAAGTACAGTATCATGGGTGTAGGCGAACAGTTTATCATTTCCACAAAAGTAATCATTAACTGTATAATAGGCTTTTGCCATTAAATAATTTTTAACATGTGTTTTAAATTTAGGCATTGGTAAATCAACAAGCTTTTGTGGTAACTTATTAAATATTTTAATACTCAATCCTACGAATGAATTACCAATCTTATGAAATCTGAGATGTGGAACAGCAAGCCTGTGTTTATTTCTAGTATTTAGGTTATGGTTGTCGGATTTTCGAGGGAAGTTTTCTAAATTTTTATAAGCATAAACAAATCATCACAAGAAAAATCTGAACTCTTCACCTGTGGTTAAAATTTAGCAAATTTTCTGTTTAAATTCCCATATTTCGCCAAGTGAGAGTACCGGTGATCTAATCATTTGAGAAGGGGACTTAAAATGTTGTCACCGTACTGAAGAATCCACGGTTTCGCTAATGTCTACAGGCAGTAGCAATCGCTAACCATCCGGTGATCGGTCTCTCTTCCACCTATCACATATGCTTGAAAAAAATACGATTTCTTTTTTCTATTTCTTAACATTGTATTCCACTAACCGTCGCAACATTTTATTTCGCCAAATATACAACATAGCTGCTATACGGGTAACACCGCAGGGCCCGGCCCTTCGAAATATTTAGTTTTTCTGTTGTTCCGAATATTATGGATAGTTTGCGGTGCGGTGCGGATGTTACACGCTCTATGCTTTGATCTTATATTGTGTAGTGGTTTGTGACAACCGTTCGGGTCGTTTTAGGCCACCCTTTTAATCAACTAACCTGTATTTACAGGTAATGGTATTGGTAGTATGAACTCTCTATCATCTTTGCGTGTAATTCCCAGTTGCGTCCAAATCTGTCGCTCTGGAACCTTAACCTTAAGCTTAGGCCATGATTCGTGATTTGAGGAGTCTGGTAATTACAATGAAGCGTCTGCCGTCTGACCTTTGCAACAATTTAACAGGGGAACCAGACCAACAGGATCACGAAGACACGTTCAGAATCATTATCATAAATATTGTAGGGATCCACAATTTTGAGAAACTCTCAGAAACGCGCAGGTTTCCTCACGATGTTTTCCCTCACAGCCGAGTTTTTTTATGACGAGTGGAAGACGAGCAGACAAATCAACTGTAAGCGTTTTCCGCCGCCCATGGACACCCTTGTCTTTAAACCCCCTTCCCCTGGATTGGGCCTCCGGTACCCTCTCACGCAGCGAAACACAGCACAGTGCTGCTACAAACCGATTTTCTGTAAGGCCGTGGTCGCTGAAGCGTGGCTCTCCCACGGTCAGAGCTAATGGTAGAAATATACACTAAGATAGAATGCACCCCGCTTGGAAGGCGCGTTTTTTCCACTGAATTAATATTATATTCAATATACTCCTTTGTACTTTAATAATTATACATTATTAAAAAAAGAAAACTACTCAACATTTCCGCTCACCTCATGTTGTTATTTCCAATCGACCTAGAAAAACACGTTGATTGTAGACTTTCTCTCGGCACTAAGTTTGATGGGATGATAAACAAGTTAATACATACCGTAATAAAGGTAGTGGACCCTTATAAGCCCTGCGAATGGGTTGGATACCGCATATGCCGAGTACGGTATTTGACTCTGTCTTATGACAGATTCAGGATTAAGAATCGGTCGGCTTTGGTAACTATGGTTTTATAGTTTCAAAGCCAGTAGCCGAATCGACAATTTTCGTTATAATGATACTGGAACTCGTGCATATCAGTCTCGACGACGACCTTCATACCTACATCGGTCATCTGGGCCTACGGAGCGGCCCTTGTATGCAAGGGCAATATTCTTTGCAAGATTTTATTTCTCCAACCTGTTGAAGTGGAGATAAATAACTGTCAAGAAATAGTGTAGAACCGACTAATATAAGTTAACTATATATATATATATATATATATAGTTAACTTATATTCCCCTTCACAATATTGCACCACCTATAATATCAAATGTCTTTTGTCTGAAGGTTATCTAGTCGAAATCGCTTCCAGCGACAAGAACGCCGAAATTGTAAAGAAAGAAATAATTTATTGACAATACATAATTTAAAAATTTACACTCATTAGGAAACATAGGTAACATTCACACGTTAAAACATTACATACAATGGTGAGTACGAAAACAGACGATAGGTAGATAATAGTTAAACAATTTGTACATTTAAATTTCTGTAATGCCTAGTTTTTTATAAGTCGTGTACTTTCTGCGATAAAGTATAGCTATCTATCTATAAACATAAAAAGTGTACATGAAACACAAAAACCGTATCTAGCGTAAGAATCTCTATAAAATCTTCTCCGACCTATTTGGCGATAGGGACGAATAAAACATATTTGCATCAGGGGTTGAAAACCTGAGGTTAACAAACTTTAACCTCAAGCAACCGGGTATTAGTATTGATTACCGAGCCTTGATGACATCTATTTGAATTAACTATGGTTGACGAGAAAATTTATCCTGATCCCACTAATGGAACAAGGTTTATTTGTGATTGACGAGAGCGGATTAACAACAAGACTTTTCATTCTGCTTAATTGGTGAAAAAAAGGTCAGAAAAAGAATGAGTACTTCTACTTTGCCCCACCAAGACGCCGCACTGGTGGGGCATAGTGGAATGCTTAAAATTCGTAGTGTAATCTAAATCAATTTAGTGGGGCAGATTCCTCTACTTTAAAATTAGGTGTATTCTGCCCCACTAAGGCTGTCACTTTAGATAGATAGATAGATAGATATTCTTTATTGCACAAAAATAAAATACAAGCATGATACAACAGTAACAGACAGTACAATAAGGCGGTCTTATCGCTTGTAGCGATTTCTTCCAGACAACCTTTGGGTAGAGGAAAGAAATAGCGTATTCGTAATAAGGGAAGGCAGTGCAAAGTAGTTTAACAAATGAAATTGAGAATCGCAGAAATATACATTATTTTATATATTAATAGTATTACATTACATAAATAATAAAAAAACAATACATACAAACCCAATAATAATACATAGATAATTTATAACAAAAATTCAATAAAAATATTTCTTATAGATAGGTATAAATGACCAGAGAGCAGACCACATAAAAAAGGAAGAAGAGACAAGGAAAAAACAGTGTACCAATTTATAGAGATAGGAAGTGAGTTTAGAGTGTAGGTTTACTTATTATTTATATTTGTCTATTTAAGTTTTACGTAATTTTAGCATGTAGCGTGTAACTTAATATGTAAAATATAAGCAGTATCCTAGCTCATTTAATTAGAAATTGAAAATAATGTTTTTAAGTTACATTCTAGAACTCATCGTCACTTTCCGTCAGGTGAGATTGTGGTCAAACGTTAGCTAACGTTCACAAAAAAAAAAGTTACATCTATGAATATTTTATTTCGTTATAAGGTCATTTATAAAAAGGCCGGCAGCGCACCTGTGTCTTTTTTTGACGTGACAGGAGCCCAATTCTCGTGCTCGTGATATTTATTTTCATACGACATATAGCACGTGTGCGTGCTATATGTCGTATACTCACAGAAGACCGGCGTCAAACAGCGCCTGCGCTGTGTTTCGCCGTGTGAGTGAGGTTATTGGAGGCCCAATGGGGGGGAAGGGGAAAAGGTTGGCAGCGCACTTGTGACTCCACTGGTGTTGCGAGTGTCCATGGGCGGCGGAATTGCTTACCATCAGGTGATCCGTCTGCTCGTCTGCCATCTCTCATATATAAAAAAAAACCACTAAATGCAGTTTTTTTGTATGGTTTTCAGGTGTTATCCGCCATGTTTTCAAAATTTCACGAGCACGAGAATTGGGCTCCAGGTGTCCATGTGCGGCGGTAATCGTTTACCATCAGGTGATCACATAAATAAATCACAAAAAAAAATTACATGAGTTCTTATTAAAAAACTGTTAATACCCTCCTTAAAGTATTCATTGGAATACTTAAAAAATGTCTCCTATTCGCTACAATCAATATATGCAATTGGCGGCGCTAGTATAGTCGCGGTGTCACCGTAATATTATCCTCCAACCGAATACGGTGACGGCAGCTAATTTCAACGATCGGCTTCATACGCAGGGTATATTATAGTGCTTAAACACAAGTGTACTCTATTCCCTTACCCTCATAATCCGATGGGACACCAGTTTGACACGACCGCAAAGATATCAAGACAAACTGCTTGACGTGCTTACTGGGTACAAGTCTACCAACTAAGAATTTCTTACCGAAACTTGGGTACACAACCGTCGCTTTAAAGTGCGACTCACTAACCGTTGCGCCACCGAGGCAGTCAAGTCCAATTTATCATACACAGGTCACCATATGCATACACTAAGAATCTTTTTTTTTATTTTTTATAATAATAATAATTCTCACAACATCTCATAGGTTGACCTGATTCCGTACTAAGTAGCTTAAGCACTTGTGTTACAGATATCAGACAACAGAGGAACAAATGTATACTTAAATACATATATTAAACCCATACACTGAACAAACACAAGTATTCATCGCACGAATGTTTGTCCAGGGTGGGGATCGAACTCACGACCTTTGGCGTAAGAGGCAGGGTCACTACCAATGGACAACATTTCATATTTTTAACATGTCCATATTGTTTTTTTATATGAAAATAGACATAAAATTAACAGACCCATATTTTTTCTTTTTTCAAAATTTGTCCATTTTCAGGCATAAAATAATTATTGAAATTCTTTATATTCTAAATAGACGTAAGCGCCAAATGACGTCATCGGACGGTTGAATACAGCGATATTCCTTTGCTTATCATTGTTTTAATAAAAAAAAGGTACTACTGTCAAAGGTAAATAATACTAGTGTCAACATTGTTAACGTCATTCATTCATTCAACGTTGACAAGTTGTCTTTTTTTTTACAGTTGCATGTCATGGCTTTGGCATTTCGTAAATTTAAAACTATAATGTCCTAAGCAAAGAAATATTTTTCATTCTGCCGTCCGATGACGTCATCTTACGTTTTTTAGTTTTTAATTTTTTTCTCAGTAAATAAGCAATATAAAAAATTAGTAAATATAGATTCGAGCAGCGGAAAAGTAAATAATGAATTGGTATTTTTTGTTTCAGAGCTTAGCAATTTTGAAATGTTGTCCATTGCGCCATGCGGTCAGTCAATCTTTTGAAAAGTTCGTGCTAGCCTCTCGGTTACGAAACCCCCTCCGGCCATATTGGCAACTAAGATTCACGACTAGTTGCCGAAGAAGAACTAACATTCTTGCTACTCAACCAGTTGCCAAACACGAAAGATTTTTTCGCAACAGCCTGTGAATCTCACAGTAGAGTTGTTGACATCATATTTTTTTATATAGAGGATTAAAAATTGTAATTTTACAACATCCGATTTAATGTTTATTCGGAATTTAACATTTCCGCCTGTGAACCTGAAATCCTCCATTCGCGTCCCAAACCGGTTTGCGCCTAATTAATTAAAATTCGTTAAGGCAGCCATTTTATAGAAATGAGTACTGAATTAATTTATTTAAATTTAATTTCAACAGCTGCGAGATTATTTATAAAAGGGTAACCCGAAGGATAACATCTGGAGCTGTGGTAGGTTCGTAATAACATTGACTGCTTTCTGAAATCCATTTTTTTTTGTTTAAAGCTAATTTTGAGTAAATTAATATTTTTTTTTTTTTTTTTTTTTTTTATATGAGAGGTGGCAGACGACACATCACAACATCACATGCATTGATCTGACCGCGATTATGCTCAAATGGACATGCCAAATATTTTAGTCAAAGTTAGTCCCACACACCTGCCTTGTGCCGTGTGGTCCCCGGCAGAGTAGAATAGGCCACCCTCACTCTTACCGAGGTGTCGTAAAAGGCGACTAAAGTAAAGCTGCTGGCATGATCATCAGCACCCAGAGAAGGAAAACTCTGCATTTATATCAAAACCCTCGCCAACCCGTCTGCCAAGCGTGGTGAGTATAGCAACTACCCCTCATGTGATTGAGTAAGGCCCGTGCCCCAGCAGTGGGGACTTCAATGGGCTGACGATGACGATGATGACCTGCCTTGTTCCCCACATGTAACAAGGTAATGGTTTCATGGTAAAAAAAATCATTACAGATAGGTAGTGAACAAACATACTCATAATCTTTCAGCCTTGTCGGTAAAATACGATAAACTGGCCAATACCATCACTTTCCGTGACGTAGTGGTCAAATGCGCGCCTATTTATTTAATAACCAACTTCAACTCCCACCCGTCACCCACACAAAACTAAAAAAATTGCATCAACAGACCTTTCCCTCAGCCTTACTAATCCGCCCTTGCGTGGCGCCCGCCCTAGCCGTACCGCCCGCCCAATCCCTCAGTCGGCACCGGTTACCGAAGGCAGCAACACGCTCGCCTCCGCGGCAGTGATACCTGTGTCTGTTTGTGTATTTACGTGTTTGACTGACTCGCAGGTTGACAACCTGTGCTTTGGTAAGTAAATTTCTCCCGAACCTAGTGTCTAGTTGTGGTAGTAACTGATATTTGAATGTTGTAGCAATAATTCAGCCGGCGAGCAAGTGTTCTGATTTTGGAGTTTCGAAGGCTTGTTTTTAGGGATGATGTGGCAATAACGATTTGTTGAGTGAATTCGACAGCTGACTTTGTCATTTAGCAAACCTAAGGGAATAGTTGTTGTGGTTGCGTGGGTGGCAGTCCGGCGTTGTATACAAAGTTGGCATGTTGTGTTTCTAATGACAGTACAGTCGGCTGCGAAAAGATTTGAATACGTTAGCACTTTGTGATATAGTTAGATATCTGACTTCTACTTTTTTATACGAAGGTACCTATAGGTTTTGTTTTGAATAGGGACTAAATCTTTTTACAACTGACTATTTATGCTAAAACTATAATAAACATTTTGGCTTTATTACGAGAAAGATATTATTTGCACTGCCTGGTTATTAGTACTAATTATTTTGTTTTTCCTTTGTTTTGTTTGGTTTTTATTTTCTGTATCTATTTTGTTTTTCTTTTTGTTTGTTTGTTCTTTTGTAACTAATGTTGTACTCGTATGTTGTGATGTCCAAAATAATAAATTTCTTTCTTTCTTTAAAGATATTAAAAAAAAACAAACAACTCTATTAGTTTGCTATTATATACTTAGCATATAGTATAACTTAGGTCCTCGATTTACTAAAGTACTTGTAAAATTTAGTATAGTATTTTTGAAGTTTATGTAAACCTACAACGTGCTCAAAAAACATTAAGCCATGTTTTAGAATTATAGAAACACAATTATATGTACCTTATTAAATCGACTATATGGGTTATGTATGATAAAAAATCTCGTAAGTAACATTACAACAAAATTAGTTTCTTTCAGTGATGATAAGTAAGGCAGTAAGGCAAAAGGACGAAAAAATGAAGGGGTATAGGTATAAAGTTTTTGCCAGTGAAAAACATATTGTTGAAGGTGACGGGTAGGGCACACTAGCGACGCCAATGGATTTATTTTTTTTGTACATGGTTATTTAATAAATAGTATAAGTATTTGCCGAGAGGTTGTAACCCCGAAATTGTTTAAAATAGATCCGGTTTAGTAGCTAAAAATTAAAATCGATTGGCGTCGCTAGTTCGCCCTACCCGTCACCTTAAATAAATATGGGTCAAAATCACCACTTTTCATGCTGAAATTTTAAGTCTCCTGATCGATTTAATATAGTCAGATTAGGTTAAAATAAGTGTCATCAATTTGTCATTTTCTTTATGTGATCCCCTACCGCAGACAATCAGACGGATTAACTGATAGTAGCTAAGCGATGCATACCGCTCATGTACATTTTGCACTTTTTTATGATAAAGGGAGGCAAACGAGCAAGCGAGTCACCTGAAGATAAGTGATCACCGCAGCCCATGGACATCAGCCACAACGGAGGGGGGACTTTCGAATTATTAAAGGATTTTTCAAGAAATCTTTACGTAAAGGCTACGCTGTTAAAAGTGTATGCTGATAAAATGTATTTTAATAAGTTACCATCAAATAAGATTACATATTATACATTTACAGTTATAAGACAACACACAAAACCACAGAGGTATGTCTTGTGCTTTCGTGAGTTATGAGTTTTAAAAACGTATATTTTAGGAATTAAAAATTCCATTCGCCCGGACAATAATGAAGCGCCACTATTGCATATGAGTACACTTAGCGACTCTAATTTATAAAACTATTGCTAAGACAGTATTCCCTAAACTTAAGTTTCAAATTTCACCAACAACCGGTCGCAGTCTACTGTTTGACATAGGCCACTTCAATTGTTCGCCACTTTGATCAGTCCACGGTTTTTTAGACTTTCGCGTTGCATTATAACTATAATGTATCAATACGGGGATTAACACGATATTTATTATGTGAAACAACATTGTGTACTCACATATTTGGCTCGACGTTTCGGCTACGTTACAGCAGCCGTGGTCACAAGCGGGTCCGCTTATTAGTGAGGGAGGCCCGTTCCCCAGCAGTGGAGACTTAAATGGGTTGACGATGGTTATAAAACTGAAAAATAAGGTGCATGGTAGAAATCATGCCGTAAATAACTATTCTGACACCTCATTTGAGATTTGATTTGGCACAGAAACGCTGCGCTTGCTCTTAAAGCTCTCGGTACATCCCTATGAGGACATTACTCTTATTCTACACCACTATAATCACCTACACAAAAGCCTTAACTCCACTCTCTTCACACACCCCTAAAACAATACACAGTATCTCCCCGATGCTAATAAAACGTAATTAGTCCGACCCAACATCCCTATTTGTTGCCTAATTGTGTAAAAGTATCCTTTTACCGTGGTAATGTGTTGTTTCTACGCTGCTAATTTCGATGGTCCTTCGCACGTGGTAATACACCTTGAACATAAGGTGGAGGGTTTGATGGTAGACATGTGTTCCGTTTATGGATATTTTTGATCCTTTATTGTCAACATTTTTAGAGGCCTTTGTTGTCAAAAGAAATATTGACTAAGCGATATTTACATTGGCAAATATGTATGTCGCTTTATTGTTTTTAGTTTACGGTGAGAGGTAGGGCACACTAGCGACGCCAAATGATTTGTTATATAATAATTGATTTAAATTCTTAGCAATTAAACCGGATATTTTTTTAACAACTTGTAGCTGCAGCCTCTCGGAAAACACTTATGCTATTTATTTAATACTTATACTTATCTTTTGGGTCCGCTTTTGTAATCTAATTTTGAATCATCGCCAAAAATGGCCTTTTACTTATGGCGTTAATCCAAATTCCGAGTGCAAAAACGGATCAAAAAGTAGTGGACAATAGAGTATTTGACTAAGCTCGAGATTTTACAAAATATAAATATTTTATCAAAATGTAGGTAAATATGTGGCAATAGAAAAAAATCTCAATTAAAAATATAACGTCTAGCCGTGCTAATGGTTATTCAAAGATTCGTGGGCTTTAAAAGTAAGAAATTATTTAAAAAATATTATACCATTAAAGAACCGATACAATTTACACCAACTTGTATAATAGAACCATTGACATAAACGAAACATTTCATATATCTACCATACAAAATTCAAATGAAATGCATACAAAATACTTGCGTGTGACGTCACATCTTAGTAGCCATCTGTATGGAGCGTTTTGGGTTTGCCCAAAATAATGTGATTTTAAAGTTGTGATATCTCAGATAGTTGATTTGAGAGAATCAAGTGATTCTTTCAACGATGTTTGTATCATTGATAAGTCTTTTGATTACAAAAGATTAGTAAAATACCGTAGGTATTACTAAATAAATAGTATAAATGTTTGTTCAGAGACTGCCTTTCCGAAATTGTTTAAAATAGATCCGGTTTAGTAGCTAACAATTAAAATCGGTCGGTGTCGCAAGTTAGGGGTATCCGTCGCCTTAAGCGTGCGGTTATTCGTAATTAGACCAATATCACTGCGACCGTTTTGAGTTATTCTGATCGTCGCTATGCTACAAGTATATATAAAACTCAAACTCTTCACTTTATGTCGCCTAGTCGATATTGGCTTTAATGCGTTATACTTATTAAAATATATAACGAATGAAGTAGCAAAGATACCTTCCTGTGCAAATAAAATCGCGAATTCACGGTGTCAAGCATAAATAAATTAAAGATTGGCAGCGCACCTGTGACTCCACTGGTGTTGCGGGTGTCCATGGGCGGTGACAATCGCTTTTTATCAGGTGATCCGTCTGCTCGTATAATAATAATATAATATTTCACAACATCACATACATTGATCTGACTCCGAGATAGCTCAAGCACCTGTGTTACGGATATCAGATTCAACAGCGGAATTACAAATATATACATATTATACTTTCATTTTGTAAATACATAGGTACTTATTATACATAAAAACAACCAGACCAATACAAACAGACATGTTCATGCACACAAATGTTTGTACTGTGCGGGGATGGAACCAGCAATCCTTGGACCAAAGGCAGCGTTCACACCACTGTTCTAGACTGTTTTCAATCAATCAATCAAATAATTCTTTATTTGCATAGGCTTGTACACAGCACTTACAAATCGTCATACATTTGAATGATTTAAGACTATTTATAAGTATTTATGTAATAATTTACATGTTAATACATATATATGTTGATACATAAATAATATACTAAGAAAAGTAAGTAAACATAATGCGATTCTACTACCGGCTCGGAAAGTTGATTCTGGTCGAGAAGGTCCGGCAAGAAACTCGCTTCTTTTTAATCGCCAACTTTTTATACAATGGTTTATTATCCTCATACCAAGTCATACAGTCTAATGCAATTAAACCGAAGCGGACCAGTCCCCAAAGGTGGCACCTATTGACAAGTATGACGTATGTGTCAACCATATAGAGGGAATGATCACACATGCGGCCGTCACCGTGCGCGGGATTAGGCCCATAAAAAAAAAGAAAAAAAAAGAGGGAATGTCATAACCCGCCGGATAACGCCACCAATTCAGGGACAATTGCAATTGAGTGAGCATGACTACTTAGCTTACTTTTCATTCCAAGGTGTACGATTGTTCTTAATGATCTTATTAGCCCTTCAAATCACTTTTTCCTCTCCAATCTCACTTCACCCAGTGAACGTGCTTTGTAGTTTGGTGGCTAGTCAGCCGTGGTGGTATTAAAAAAAGGAATTATTCAAAAATAGCCTACTCAGTAAAACGTAATAATGATAGTTTTTTAGATTTTCGCGTTGCATTATAACTATAATGTATCAATACGGGGATTAACACGATATATATTTTTTTATGATATAGGTGGCAGACGAGCAGACGGATCACCTGATGGTAAGCGATTACCGTCGCCCATGGACGCCTGCAACACCAGTGGTGTCACAAGTGCGCTGCTTACTTTTTTATTTATTATGTGAAACAACATTGTGTACTCACATATTTAGCTCGACGTTTCGGCTACGTTACAGCAGCCGTGGTCACGAGCGGACTCAACGTCGAGCCAAATATGTGAGTACACAATGTTGTTTCACATAATAAATATCGTGTTAATCCCCGTATTGATACATTACGTAATAATGATTTTGATTAAAAATAATATAATGAATTCAGAATCTTCTGTGTTGTTTTTAATCGGTTAAAAACAAAATAATTGAGACTTTTATGAACTTAACCTTTTCAAATTGTTCATAATAGACCACGCGCAACTTTCACTCACCACAAATTTGTTTCATGTTCTACCTACAATTACATACGTACATTATTAAATTACTGTTATGAGTTGTCTGTTGTCCAGTATGCTTTATAATGCTGCACGTTTTTTAAAGGTTAAATTCATTTTGAACATCGCTGTTGGGCGCTTACTCGTAGTTATGTTTTTAATTAAATGTTAGTTTTAATATTTTAAGAGATTTATTATGAACATTGAATTGATTCATCATCATCATCATCATCAGCCCATTTAAGTCCCCACTGCTGGGGCACGGGCCTCCCTCAATCACATGAGGGGTAATTGCCATACTCACCACGCTTGGCAAACGGGTTGGCGAGGGTTTTGATATAAATGCAGAGTTTTCCTTCTCTGGGTGCTGATGATCATGCACGCAGCTTTACCTTAGTCGCCTTTTACGACACCTCGGTAAGAGTGAGGGTGGCCTATTCTACTCTGCCGGGGACCACGCGGCCGATCAACTTATAGTTGACAGTTTACTTTGGTGAGATATTTTCATAATACACTTTTTGCCTGTATTGTATTACTGATTATAATATCTACTCTTAAAACACCAGGAATAATTACCTAATCTATTGTTTACTCAAAAGTCTTTATTTGTCAGGATCACACCAGTATTTAAAGTGGAAAAGTGTTTGTGTAAAACCTCCACTAATTCTTTCTATAGTTTCATTTACAGAACCCTACACCGTTTTTAAAACACCCTATAGATAAATATCACCATGATGCGGAACCATAAAAACACCGATGGCACAGTGCAGTAAGGTTGCAATATCGCCAAAGGTCGTGGGTTCGATCCCCACCTTGGACAAACATTAGTGCGATGAACACTTGTGTTTGTTCAGTGTCTGGGTGTAATGTATGTATTTAAGTATATATTTGTGTTCCTCTGTTGCTTGATATCTGTAACACAAGTGCTTAAGCTACTTAGTACGGAATCAGGTCAACCTATGAGATGTTGTGAGAATTATTATTATTAATATTAGTTTTGTTTATGTCGGAGGTTTTTTTAATTGATAGGTGGCAGACAAGCAGACGGATCACCTGATGGTAAGCGATTGCCGCCGCCTATCGACACTTGCGACACCAGGTGACAAACGAGCAAGCGGGTTGACAGATGTTAAGTGATCGCCCATGAACAACTAGGAGATCAGAGAGGTTGCTGATGCGATAGCCTTTAAGAGTGAAGTATGGTATAGCTCTTAAAGGTCCCTCGTGACCGTCAAGAAATATTATAGCCAAGTGACTCTATTATGACAAATTCAAACTCCTGACCTAACCCTTCATAAATAGGCTCATTACAACCTCGACGTTGATTTAAAAGTCACTAATAGTACGACGCCTAGTTGGCCGACGTCGGTATCGCTAGAAAGACGTCGGCCAACTGAGTGATCTGCGAGAACTTCAGGTCAATGACTGGCTAGAAGTAGTGAAGGATCGACCAAAGTGGTGCTCTCTTGTTTCGGAGGCCACGACTCGGTTCGGGTAGTTAGTTACCCGAAATCTCATAGTTGGAGAGGCTTTAGTGACCTGACTGAGAACGATGGTAACTCAAGTGCATAAGAATGCACCTTCCATTTGGGGGTTGTGGTTCGAAACCGAGCATGCACCTCTGAATTATTTCAAATCGATGTGCATATTTCTACTATTATATCGGCGGTGAAGAAAAACATCGTGAGGGAAACCTTTCTTATAGTTTCTGAAACGTGTAATCATGATTCAGTTGGTCTGGTTCCTCTGTCAAGAGGGTTGCGAAGATCAGACGGCAGTCGCTTAGTTGAAATTACTAGATTCCCAAAATCCTGAATAATGGTCTAATCGCATCCCAGGCTCCAAAACGACAGCTTTTTTTTTTTTTTTTTTTAATGAAGACGGGTTTGCTCTTGGCTTCACACTGAATTCTAGAGTGGAGAGGAAACCTACGATGGAGCGAGCTTATCCAAAAGTAGCATATTCACTCTAGCTTTGAAAATATTGGGTGCTTTAGACGCAACCGGGAATTACACGCAAAGATAAGGGGAGATGAGAGGAGGGAGATCTGACAGGAAAAGGAAATAACGGACCTATTTCTTTGGTATTGTTACACAAACAACGCAATGAAACACTACCTATGCCAATACAAAATCACACGCTAGAAAAACCAGGTCGATATTGAAGCTTACAAATAGAGACCTGCTCATCGCGGCTGGTGGAATACCTACATTCTTCTTTATATAGATGGGAAGTAGAAATGAGGTGGGGTTCTCCCTTAGTATATTCAAAGGAAAAGTTAAAACGTGTACGTTTTGCTTCAAAAATTATCAAACCTACAATCTATACTAAATAAAAAAATAAATAACTTTATTGAAATATCATAAGAACAAAATATTATTTATAATCTACTTATACTTAGTGAGCAATTTTGAGTTTTGATGCCTGAACTAGGGAAACCCTGTATCTCACTACTACTTATGAAGAGGTAAATTCTACAGACACTGGCAACGGCTTATAGGTAATCCGACGCTTGCGCGATGCGATCGGCACCTAGCGCCATCTACTGGTATATTATATTATGTCCGGCAACGATGTGAAGGCGGGTCACTAGTTGTTAAACAAATTATTTTGAACGTATTTTAAACGATGTCCTCTTGGTATGGTTCTCTATCTGAGGGTTGTAGGGTAGGTGACAATTGCTCCAATGTACCAAGTTTCTCAAATCCTGGATGGTTCAAACGCAACTCGAGTTTAGAATTGAAAGAAGAAAGAAACAATATTATTTCTGAATGAAATGAAGCGAGGGTAAATGCACTTGTACGCTAGGTCTTGTATTATTGGTTAAAAGTTGAAATTGGTTGCCGAAACTATTGCCGAAACATCGGAAAGAAAACATTATGCTATTATTGTGCTACTTGTAAAAGTGCATGAATACACGTCGTGTTGCTTATTAGCCCAAATAACCCTAAATGTGCTCGAAGCTTAAAATTATCACTAGCTGTACCCTTGACATTTACTCGCTTTTCTTGTCTTCAGGGCTACCAACAGTGGGTTTAATAATAAATATTCGATATTACGCACCTCGTGAATTTGTACATTGATCCACGCCCACACCATTTTACCCTGAAGTAATTTATGGGGATTTGAATTTCTTGTGGATATTTGTATCTATTTTTGTTACTTATTTTTGTTTAATCTACCAATAATAATGTAAAGCCAATCATATTACTAAAGATTTCATAACTTGAAATGGATTCAGATTGTTTACAATTTTTCGACCAACTTTACAGTTATGAGATAATCCAACTATCCGCAAGATAAAATTTACTTCGTTACTTTATTTTCGTAATAAACTCAATTGTGTTCTTCCAGAGTCGGTATAGCTTTACCTTGTTTCTTGAGTGAATGAGTGAGCGAATGATTACCAGACTCCCCAAATCCTGAATCATTATCTAATCCCGGGCTTCAGAGCGACAGCTTACGACGCACTGGGAATAACACGCTAAGATGAGAGGGAATGAGATTGGCTAAACCACTCTACAATGCTATCTGTAAAATGACTTACTTGCTTATAATTTTAATAGCCGTCCAATCATATTATTTCCTGTATAATAATATTACCTTTTGAGCTCCCAAAGTTAATAAGGGTTTAAGTTATTGAGGGTTAAGTTATGCTTTTAACCTTACTTAATTCAATGTCATACTGGTAACGCAATTATACGCACGGGCATTTATTTAAAATAAGTATCTAACTAAGTATCGCAATTTCATTCAACTCACGATTTTTTCAACGCAGTTGCTGACTTTTCGAAACAAAAAACCGATCTTCCATTTTCAATCCTGCCTTCGTCTTTCAATGTGTCAACCCTAGCATGCTCACTGCACTCAGCTCAATAACTTAAACGGCAGCTGGATAGAACCACAATTGTTTATGGCTACCATTTTTTATTACCGTAGCCATCTTGTTCCATTTCACTGGGGATGTTCAGGTGCCATTTCTTAAGCCATATTACTTTTTCTTTAAGAATTGCTTAATCTTGTGTCTTGAAGAAAATTTAAACTTATTTACACACTATTTATTTCTTTATTTATTATTTAACACATGTTCGACCCCCATGGAGCATAAATTTAAATGATCTGTGTCCATGCCCTTCATTTAGATTGGCTGGCAGCCCTAATCTATGAGATTCTTAAGAAACTTTTTTGGCCTCGCACGACAAGTGTCTGTTCTGTGTTTCGCTGCACTGAATGAGGGTAATCGGAGGCCCAATCCGGGGGAAAGGGGGTTTAAAGCTTTGCACCGCATTTGTGACTCTACTGGTGTGGCGAGTGTCCATGGGCAGCGGCAATTGGTTGCCTATCAGGTGATCTGTCTGCTCCTCTGCCTCTATCTTGTAAAAATAAAAAGTAAAATAACTCTGAAACGAAATTAATAGGTATACTACGTTCTACCTTAAGAATCAAGAAGAAATAAAAATGACATTCCCTATTTTGTCTTGGGAGGCGAGATACGAACGGTTAATGTGCGGAGATGATAGTTTCACAATTTTAACCTCAGTCTAATGTCAACATTGTCCGTAGGTAATCTTATTTGGTGTGCCAATGCATACCTGCCAATGAACTTTCAATTTAGGCCGGTATGCAAATGACATTACGGCCCTACGGGACCATAGTGTCTAGACTACACGGTTCGTAGAAAGAGTAAAACAGAAAAATATACGTTTGTTTGAATGAATAAAGAAAGAAAACTACAACCGAAAAATCTTTTTGTACAGTGTGCATCGTGGGTAGTTAATGAATTAAATAAAATAAAATTAGTTAAGTAAATTTTTTGTAACCGTTGTTTAGAATAACTTTTGTCTGCCTACATCTGTATTACAATCTACTGGCCCGCCATCACTTCATTTACATTTGACATTAGTTCTAGTTTTTACCAATAGATGGCGTTAGGTGTCGATTACATCTCGCAAACGTTTCGTGTTTTTGGATACCTATAAACTATAAACTTTACCTCTATCTGTAGAATTTACCTTTTTATGAATAAAATAGAAAGTTTCACAATAATTTTACAAATTTTATTTTAGAAAAAATTTGGTGCAAACATGCAAATAACGAGTAGAATAAGGCTTTATAAAAATGTTACTGTTTACAGATATACAGGGTGTATCTGTAAACATTTAAATCCCTTTAACCACGTGTTCTACTAACTATTATGAACATAATTTGTTCTATTACTTTTGGAAATTCGCATGAAAAAATTTCAACTTTTCATACAAAGTCGGTCACGTGATTTAGTCATTTTGTATGGGGGGTTGAAAATTTTTACGATTAATTTTGAAAAGTCGATGAACAAATGTTGTTCAGAATGGTTGGTAGAACAAGTGGTTAAAGGGATGTAAATGTTCACAGATACACCTGTATAGAAACTGGGTCTAAAACACTTAGTGCTTATTCCAAAAATAGTATTCTCTAGAACACCGCTCAACGACCACTTTATTAAAAGTACAAGCGGTTTTCAAAACGCCTAAGAGTTGCCTCCGGGCAACTACCCCGGCCCGGAGGCAACTCTTAGGCTTAGGCTTAGTACTTGTTTCCGTAAATATATTATTTGCCTTCTTTCAAACGCGAATTTAACGGTGGAAGCTAGGGATGGAAAAGTATCGATGCTTTTCCAATGAAACTCTTACTTTTGTATCTACTTGATGTTCTTATGGTTTCGGACTTCAAAACAACACTTCTTTTTTAATCTCCGTCTAGACCCATGGGTTGTAACCTACCTATCTCTATAGAATACCTTGAAGTGTTCCTTATGAACAAGTATTGTCATGAAATGTAAGGCGCCATAAAATCTGCACTCGGATCGATTCTCAAATTGAGGATACCCAAAATCGGAGAGATAATGATCTTAAATCGCTACAAGCGATAAGACCGCCTTATTGTACTGTCTGTTGCTGTGTTTTATTTTTGTGCAATAAAGAATATCTATCTATCTATCTTGAACATGCGACCAATGCAACTAATATTCAGTTGGTTTCCCTGTCAATCAAAGTTGTAATGCCAGACGGCAGTTGCTTCTTTCCAATACTAAACAATCCTGAATCGTGGTCCAAGTGGCTTACAACGAAGCAGATCGAATCTGAGTTTCTCTCCCTATCACGCGTGCTGTGTGTCTCCTTTGTTTGAATGTGACAGGTACATATATTCTCGTGCGTTACTAGACGTATTCATTGTAAGCTACCAGACTTACGGTTTAAGAAATTTATTTCTCTAAAAGAATAACATAATTCGCTTACAAGAGAAATTCAAAATGTGGGTATATAATAAAAGTCCATGCTCAATACTCATTGCGCATAGCAATCCAAAGCGTCAGAATATTTGAATTTAGGTGCTAGGTTCTCCGAAGCTACTCGTTGTTGTTTGGTATCGATGTTTATTGTATATTTTCCATTCTGTTTTTTTAGTAAAGTTAGGCGGAATCAACATAAGCATAATAATGTGACTGACGTTATTTATCTATCTATACTTCTATTTATAAACAGGTAAGTTCTACAGACAACGACAAGGCTTACAAGAAAACCGAATAAAAAGCAAATCCATTGTGTTCAACGCCATCTATTGATTACAGTGTGAAACGAATCCTAAACCAAGTTTTTTTTTTATATGAGAGGTGGCAGACGAGCAGACAGATCACCTGATGGTAAGCAATTTCGCCGCCCATGGACACCCGCAACACCAGAGGAGTCACAAGTGCGCTGCCAACCTTTTCCCCTTCCCCCCATTGGGCCTCCGGTAGCCTCACTCACACGGCGAAACACAGCGCAGGCGCTGCTTCACGTCGGTCTTCTGTGAGACAGTGGTATCACTCCGGTCGAGCCGGCCCATTCATGCCTAAGCATGGCTCTCCCACATTTTAAAGTGTTGGCGTTCATTCCCCAAAGTGATGGCGGGCCATATTACTCGATGTTTGCAATCCCATCTCTAGTCGTAGTACTTCATATTATTTTGCAGAGAAATTAGAAAGTGGGGTGTAAATGTCAAATGTCAAGGTACGCTGTCTGCGGCAGGTGGAAAGAGGTCCTCGAAGTTAATTTGTGGCATGGACTCATATTTATTCACAGAGTCCAAGCCACAAATTAATGCGAATCGAAATATAGTTTCTTGCTAATTTAAAGTTACTAGTGGGTTTTTACTCGTTACCAGCCGATATTGAGTGTTCAGGAAATATCCTGAACACTATACTAATACCTGGGCCTTTTTAACCGACTTCAAAAAAAAAAGGTTCTCAATTCGACATGTATATCTAATTTTTTTTATGTTTGTTCGCCGATTACTCTGCCATATATAAACCGATTTCAAAGCTGCACCAGTATTTACGCCTGACTGTATTAATTTCGTGGCTCTGCTGATGATCGAAGGTCAACTCCTCAACGGTAAGGAGTTAAAGGATAAGTCTTTTAATACTGTACTCACAATTAGTTTTTTAGTTATTTGGCGAGGGTGAAAAGGGGAGGGGGGGGAGAGCTGCCAAAAAATGAGACACTAAAAAGCTTGAAAAAAAATTCGAGTGTACTTTAAATACTTTAAAGTACACTCGAGAAAAGGTTTTAAGTCGGTCCCTAATCCCTGTTGAATAATTGAATGTTGTGGTAAATTATAAGATAGTATTGGGCGCCGACTTCGGTAAAACCTTTTCTCGAGTGTACTGCTATAAAATGTTATGTGAAGTGAATAAAGTGTTAGAAATATTATTTTACACTTTTTAGTTCGTGGTTTTTGAAGGCGGTTTTTTTACACAGATTTTTTTTATCTTTGTTCTTTATAGCAAGCGTGAATAAGCTTTTCACGGGCAAGCATAACCCACATTGGTTTTCATCTTCACTTAACATCAAGTGGGATGTCAAATAAGTGTCTGTCGTCACATAAAATAAAAAAAAGGTTTGTAGTTTATTTTAGTTGACATCGAAGCGATATTTTGGAAGAAAATTACTGGCTAAATTATAATTCTATATTCGTCGGTCTCATATCTTATTTACGTTTAAGTTCGTGGATAAGTTTCTCTCGAGTTTTTGGGTGTCTCAAAGGAAAATTGTATCTGATTTATTTATAGATCTAGTGGAAAAAAAGAAAGTAATAAGTCTCGTACCCTATTTTAGTGCCTTCGTCCTTGGTAGGTACTTTTATCTCTTACAACAGGCCCTAGTAACATATTAATAGCAACTATCTTTAGCCATAGGGCTAGCCGATCTTGCGTTTGGAGGGTTATCATATATCTTCATGATTCATCAGAAAACATCACATATTTATCTACTTGGAAGGAGGGAGATTTTTGCGCCATTGATGAGAAATTGAACTCGGTGTTGCCAAAATTCAAATCGAATAATCATATTCTCAAGGTGTCATAGATTTTTTTGGTAATTGCTGACAGACGAGAAGACGGATCACGTGATGGTAAGGGATTACCGTCGCTGGTAGACACCCGTAGCACCAGTGGAATCACAAGTTGCCAATTTTTTGTCCGACGCTCTAATTGGGCCTACGGTGCAACTCTTCGGCGAGTGCAAGCGCATTCCGTCCAAACCGGCCAACTCGTGCCGAAGCGTGGCTCACGATAACTCATGTTATATTTTCTTTGTTTCAGGTAAGTATTCTGCTGCCTACGATGATGTGTCTCCATATTTCGGCTATGGTGGCCAATCTCAACTCCACGCAGGTCGTAGTTATAAATGAGCAAAATGTGGTAATCATTCGCTGAGAATTTACAAAGGGTAGCACGTTATTTTGATATTATTTAGGGATCCGTTTCTAAGTGGTAAAAATAGGATCCTGTTACCAAGACTTCGTTGTCCTGCTGCCTGTTGTCAGGTTGTATCTTAAGAATAACCAGGTTGTATACGGCAGTTTAAATTTTCACAACAAATAGTAAAAAACATTTAAAAAATCTATGAAAAAAATACCGATTTCACCGTCACTTGTCTCCGTCACTCCGTCAAGTACCCACTGGATCACGATTTTAGTCCATCTTTTGAGACCCCTTCAACAGACCTAATCTATTTACGTGCCAACGTGAGATTACTTTAATTTGGCAGTATTCTTGCCAATATTAGTGACTTTGGTGACTCTTGACATACTTACTTACTTTACTCCGCTGGCTCGTCGAACCAAATTCTTGGCCCCCGAATCAAAAGAGATCGACACTTCGGTCAATATGCTATGAAAAAAAATCTAATCTTCTAAACCTTATTCAAAAGACGTAGACAAACTGGCGACCAAAAACTTGTCAATAATATAAGCTTGTAGGTCCTACCGACATAACTTCGAACGGCGACACAAATCCAATAACAGCTCTATTTTCCCTGTAGCCACATTTTTTATTATTTAGTTTCCTTTAGCTCCGTTGGGATGGTCGAGGGGGCCAAAACATATGTATGTGTCAAACTAAGAGAAAACTTGAACACGGCTTTTATAGAAAGTTAGATTTGCCTTATACGACCTATTGTAGCTCGGTGGATAAGTTTATGCGCCTATTTAACGGGAGATCGCTCACCGGTCTAACCAAACTTGAGGAGACGATAAGGTAACGGCGGCGCGGCGTCGAAGCACGGTTGAGGGGACGATAAGGCCACGGCGGCGCGGCGTCGAAGCACGGTTGAGGAGACGATAAGGCCACGGCGGCGCGGCGTCGAAGTACGGTTGAGGAGACGATAAGGCCACGGCGGCGCGACGTCAAAGCACGGTTGAGGAGACGATAAGGCCACGGCGGCGCGGCGTCGAAGCACGGTTGAGGAGACGATAAGGCCACGGCGGCGCGACGTCGAAGCACGGTTGAGGAGACGATAAGGCCACGGCGGCGCGACGTCGAAGCACGGTTGAGGAGACGATAAGGCCACGGCGGCGCGGCGTCGAAGCACGGTTGAGGAGACGATAAGGCCACGGCGGCGCGGCGTCGAAGCACGGTTGAGGAGACGATAAGGCCACGGCGGCGCGGCGTCGAAGCACGGTTGAGGAGACGATAAGGCCACGGCGGCGCGGCGTCGAAGCACGGTTGAGGAGACGATAAGGCCACGGCGGCGCGGCGTCGAAGCACGGTTGAGGAGACGATAAGGCCACGGCGGCGCGGCGTCGAAGCACGGTTGAGGAGACGATTAGGCCACGGCGGCGCGGCGTCGAAGCACGGTTGAGGAGACGATAAGGCCACGACGGCGCGGCGTCGAAGGATGGTTAAGGATTGGTCACGGTTTTGAATCCGGAAGCATAGCGCAGGCGGCTATGCTTCCTTCTCTTTTAAGTTCAAAAAACGAAATGAGAAAATTGTGTCTTGGGCACACTTGAATGCCTCCGCCGCGATTGTACCTTTTTTTTGTCGCTGTTCAAAATGCCTGCCTTATGCATACCCGAGATAGCGGGGGCCATCAGGGGTTATGTCGGGCTCTCCTCTAGGTATGCGCCCAGAGACATGCCGACTAAAAAATACAGCGGCGTTCCCTCATCGCCCAATTGGGGAAAGGTTATGGGTATCCGGCAAAGCGTTGGACTACCACGACCTCCCCCGGGCGGAAACCCACCTACATGGAAGGCCGGGCTTGCCTCCTAATTGAGGGGGCGACGGAAATAGCCGGGAGCGCCAAGCTATTCCGGTCATACATTGGTAGGGCTCTGTTTAGTGCCAGCTCTGGAGCCCCCGCACTAGTAGCTGAACGGTCATACTGTCGTCGTCTCCTTCCTCCTTTACGCCATCGAAGCGCTCCCGCTCTGCCGCCTCTTTCCGAGACATTGCGTCTTCGCAGAAGGTGGCTACTGCCGCACAGGCTTCCTCGCAACCCAACATAGCTGTTACTACGTGGGGGAGCATAGGGGTCTGACCCACTATTGCCACCAGGGCGCCCCCGCTGCGTATCCCAGGACTGGCACTCTGCAAGTGTGTGTGCGGCTGTGTCCTGTGCGCCGCGATTGTACCTACCTCAATCTCCGCCTGGAGAGAAAATTATTCTTAATGTGTAACTATGATAGAGTTGGTCTGGTTAAGTGTTTGCAAAGGTCAGGTTCGTTGTGGGTAATTACTAGACTTGCCAATTCCTTTATCATGGTTCAGTGTACCCCGGTGTCCAAAGCGACAGCTTTTAACACTGGGAATACAACTGTGGGATTATTATTTTTTTGCTAGAGGCAACTAACAAGCAACTGATGAAGATATATATATATAGAAGTAAGGCCCAATTCGACCAATTTTATTCCGATATTAAATCTATAGTAAAGCGCTGTCAGTCTATACAAATCTGACATTATACCATAGATTTATCCACGATTAAAGATTGATCGAATCGAGCCTTAGGAGAACAATATTTTGACCGTTAGAGAGCCATGCTTCGGCATGAATGGGCCGGCTTGACTAGAATGATACCACGGCCTCACATATAACCGGCGAGAAGCAGCACTGTGCTGTGTTTCGCTGCGTGAGTGAGGGTACTGGAGGCCCAACCCGAGGAAAAGGGAGTCGACAGTGCAATTGTGATTCCACTGCTGTCCCGGCTGTCCATGGGCGGCGGCAATTCGCTTACCATCAGGTGATCCTTCTGCTCGTCTGCCACAAATCACATAAAAAAATCTTAATGGCAATAGTAAAGGGTGAAAAACGTGAACTTAAAATGGTCACATGATTTTTTGTCCCGTCCCTAAATGATTTCTCACTGGGTTATTTTATAACGTCTCGACGTGACGTCATATCTATTTTACGACCATTCTAAACGACGTGCCTTAATACACTTGTCCCTTTAATTATCGCAATTACCTCCCTGCAAAGACTTCGTTAGTGAGTGACGTCATCTCCAAACAAGATACTTCGTCTACACTGCGTGGGAGTGAAATAAGATAGACAGGAAAAGTTCCCTCCCGGTAATTGCATTATTTACACGTGTGAACTTTATAGGGACAAGTACAAAAATAATGTAATAATACGCCCTATATAACGGACCGTGTCTCGCAAATTGCAAGGACGGACAGCCTTTATTTGTCCTTAGTTACCTATATCGTTCTCTACCTATACTATTTTTGACTGCCTCTGTACTTGAGTTTTTCTGTTAAGAAATTCTTAGTGTCAGCCCAGAGTCTGGAAGTTGGCGGTATTGTACCCCCGTGCCTCGGAAAGCACGTTGAGCCATTGATCCTGCGCCCGATCCGTCTCCTGTCGTATCAAACTTGTGTTCCATCGGAATATGAGGGCAAGGGAATAATAATAATAATAATAATTCTCACAACATCTCATACGTTGACCTGATTCCGTACTAAGTAGCTTAAGCACTTGTGTTACAGATATCAGACAACAGAGGAACACAAATATATACTTAAATACATAGGTATAGGTATTACACCCAGACACCGAACAAACATAAGTGTTCATCGCACGAACGTTTGTCCAGGGTGGGGATCGAACCCACGACCTTTGGCGTAAGAGGTCACTACCAATTGCGCCATCCGGTCAGGAATAGAGAGTGCACTTGAGTTTGCGCACACACTTGAGCAATATAATATATCCTGCGTGGCACATACGTGGCTGATCGTTGAGATTGGCCGCCTTAGCCGAAATCGGTTGGAGGATATTATTATGTATACTATTTACTCTTACTCTGGCCCAGTGATCCTTGGGTCTTGGCTTCTGACGTCAAAGTTCGCCATTTTATTCGGCCCTGTGCCATTTCGCCCAATCGTGCACATTTAGTGCTTTGAGGTCCTTGGCGACCTCCAGTGTTTTCTTGGCTGATCCACAGGCCTGCGTCCCGTTGGTCGTCCCAGATGAGCTTTTTCGTCCCCTCGATCCTCTCCTATTCTCTCCAGGTGTCAGAGCCATCTTTAAGTATGGAGGCTCAAAATCATATGGAGAATGTGTAGGTACATATGATCGTTAGGAGAAGACCCCGTTAGAGGAGAGCCCGACATAACCCTCCTATTTCCCAGTAGGAGGGCATGCATAAGGCGCTGCCAAATGACGGCGACGCGGCCTATTGCACTTCGGCCTGGCGAAATTACCCAGCGACAAAAAAAAACAAAAAAGGTATCATGTATCGCACTAATTAAATAAACGATCAAGGAGTAATGCGTGAAGAGTAAAATTAAAATCACTTTCCATCCACATTTCCAAATTTTAAAAAGTAAAAAGAATACTCTTACCAAAAACATTTTCATGTTAAATTTTACCAAGCGGAGCTAAACAAATTATGAACTGGCTTTCTCAAAATATTATCTGATCTCTTGATGAGCCAAGTTTTTAACCCTACACGCCCTAACGATGGTCTTAAACAATTTAGCTTAAAAACAATAAGAGCAGATATTTTTATTAAGCAGTTAAGTCTATAGATACATAATCTTCTACTTCTTAAAGTGCCTCACCGACTAGCGAAGGTTGGCGGTCAATCTAGCATATCCTTCTCGATCTCTATCAAGGCGAAACAGCTCGGAGGCGCTCGCGATCCCCGTCCACTCCCGAATGTTACGCAGCCATGATTTTTTCCTCCGACCCACGCGCCTCTTACTAGCTACTTTCCCCATCATACTAAGTTGCAATAACTCGTATATATCGTAGATACCTAATGACAAGGCTTAATGATAACCCGAATAGACAAAACACTTGCAAGGTGTAATAAACACCAAGGGCCATCAATTAGTAAAGTTTGGATTTAATAACGAAAAACTCCTGAAACAAAGTAAGGGGGAGCCACTAGAGATTCAAATAAAGAACACCATTTTCTCTCGAACACAACTGGACGCTAATTTCTCCGATCAAAAGTTATCTTATCCTCAAACGAAGTGTCTCGGGATCTGAAGCGGGTAAGATTAATTACACAATTACCAACAAATAATGGTCTTCACTTTGAACAGAAGTTGAGGATTAGCAGCAAAATTATACTTTGTCGATTCATTTGAAGCGTCAGTTAGTGCACGAACACGAAATAAGGATGACCATCTATCGGTAGTTTGCATTTTGATAGTAAAGCTTTTAAATATACTTATGTATTATGCTAGAGGCGATATTCAAGCAAGCGGGTCACGTGATAGAAAGTAATCAACGCCGCCCATGAACATCCGCGAAATCAGAGAGATTGCTAATGTGTTGCCGGTCTAGTTGGCTTGTGCCTCCGTGCCTCGGAAAGTACGCTTTTTTATGATATAGGTGGCAGACGAGCTGACGGTCCTACGTCCGACGTTAAAACGTTGGTCCTGCGCCTATTCCTCTGCGGTCTTGTCACACTAGTGTCCGGATTACGAAGGTAAGGGAAAAGAGAGTGAGTACACTTGCGTTTGCGCACACACTTGAGCACTATAATATATCCTGCGGACGTTAATTTTTTTTTTATAGAAAAGCTAATCAGGATGACCTCACTCCGCCTGATGGTAAGCGGCCGTGAAATCCAAATATGAGGCTGACAGGCACAAAAGAACTAACATAGTACCCATTGTGTCTGCCATCCTCACCCTAATGGCCTGCTGAGATGCCGTTTTACGCCCCGCCTAAAAGACCCCGGATTGTATGAAGGAGGAAACACATGAGCTGGGAGGGCATTCCATGTCTTGATGGCTCGGGGCAGGAACGAGGAGCCTAACCTTTTGGTGCGCGCCGCCATTGTCTGGATGGTATGCGGATGGCAACGCTGTCCAGCACGTGTTGTTCGGAAGAGGAAGGGGGAGGATGGGATAAGTTGAAATAACTCATCAGAGCATTCCCCATTATAGAGGCGGTAGAGAACACTTAGACTGGCAATGTCTCTACGTAGCTGAAGAGGTTCTAGGGACTTAGTCACCTCATAACCTCCAACAATACGGATAGCTAGTCGCTGCAACCTATCGAGATTAAATTGTCTGCTGAAACCGTAATCGATTGGAGGGTATTATTTGTACCTACTACTGCCCATAAATGAGTTTAAGACATCCAAGAATTTTCGACAACGATTAGTGCACCTTTATTTAATGCATCCCTAGATGGCTGTAAAGCTGCTATCATATATATTATTTCCTAAAATACGCCTCGCTAAAAGCTGGAGCAATGTGCAACGAATAGCAACCATACTGCAATTAACGTGGATGCAATTTCAGCTACCTCTGCGTATGTTGTGGGTAATAGGGTCGGTTAGTATTTTGTATGCTAATTTGGATGGTTGCCTTGGAACATGTCATTGTGGTAAGCATACGAGTACTTCTTACTTACTTTCTTACTTCGCTGGCTCATCGATCTGAACCGATTCTGGCTTCCGAAACAAGATAGCGCCAATTTAGTCATACATCATGACATTTTTTATGCTAAAGTCGACACACGAGCAAGTGGGTTACCGCTTGGTGGTAAGTAATCAACATCATCATCATCAGCCTATCGCAGTCCACTGCTGGACGTAGGCCTCTCCAATTGCTCGCCACCGTGAGCTATCCATGGCTTCTCGCATCCAGCTCTTGCCAGCCATCCTGCGCAGATCGTCCCCCCACCATTACGTTTGCCAAGACGCGGTCTCCACTCTAGAAGTCGTTTACCCCATCGGTTGTCGGTTTTGCGGCTAATATGGCCAGCCCACTGCCACAAGTAATCAACGCCGCCCATGAATATCTGCGAAATCAGAAAGATCGGTCATGGGTTGCCGGGCTTTTGATAATTAGTACGCTCTTCTCTTGAATGTTCCTAAGTCATGTGTAAGACTCACCCACACATTCAGCAATTGGTTAGGTACGGAAAACCACAAGTTAGGTTACAATCTATCAAATTTCCATAAATTATAATGTACCAAATGTGTTTGACATTGAAATATGAGAGATTTGTTTAGCTGAACCGGTGGCTCCCGTTATCCCGTACAATTAGAGCGAAAATATGTTATCTATTCACCGAAGAATATTAAATATTTTGTCGACATAGATGATCAACTTTGTAACTTCCGAACTGGATATAAATATGAGTTGTAATGCATGTATGGGCGGGCCATCCTAAAATATTTAATTGCACATTATTCTATAACTTCTTGTATGAAGCTACTACTCTGATAGCTTACAATTAGATACGATTTACTTCATCATACTGTATATTTTGTAATAATTACTATGTATAGTTATTTCATGATTGTACTCGTACCAAAAAAAATATTTCTAGATATTTTTGACACTAGCAAAAATAAATTTTTGCCTTGTCACTTTTTAGTTTACCTTAAATCAAACTAAAAAGTGAAAAATAATATTTTTCACTCTTTAGTTCGTGGTTATGAAGGCGGTTTTTTTTTGCAGAAACATTTTTTTAGTTCGTGATTTTTATATGCTGTTATTTTTTTGCAGATTTTTTTTTTTAAGTCTTTTAGTGTCTCATTTTTTTGAAGTCGGTTAAAACGTCGTTACATGTGCCTTTAAAATTTGAGGGTTGCCCTCGATTTCTCTCGGATCCCATCATCAGATCCTGTCATGGTGGAAATGGGACCAACTTGGGAGTGTGTTCGTTTAAATGAAAAATTGCAAATCTGTCAATAAATTGACCGAGAAATTGGTAAACATACATAAACATATTAAAAAATAACATACAATCGAACATAGAACTCCTCCTTTTTTGCAGTCGGTAAAAAAGTAGCTAGCGGTACTTTTGAAATGCTGGCAGCGCATTTAGTGACTCCAATGTTGCGGGTGACCATGATGGGCGGACACCATCGCTTGCCATCTCGGTTAAAGTCCGTCTACTGGATAGCCTCATACAGAAATGGTATTTGAAAATCTTTTCTTTTACTCCCGAAGTAAAATCTTAAAGCAATGAAATCCAAAGACATTTATCACCGACAGATAACCGTACTGATAAACGTAAAACGAAACATATCTAAGCAAGACTAAGTGTTCGCGTCGTAAGAGCGACTCGTTTCGGAGACGTCGCGACCTCACCTGAACATTTATTTTCAACTCGCTCGTAAGCTAGTATAAACACTACAGCTTCAATGGAATTAACTCGTGGTACAAGGGATGAGATGTAGACCAGGTAGTGCATAAAAGAGTTGCACTATCAATTTTATTTCTAATTTCAGACAGATAGTAATAGGGTATTTGAATAAGCTCGGGATTTTAAAAAATATAAATATTTTAACACAATATAGGTACTTATGTGCCAATAGCAAAAAATCTCAAATAAAAATATAACGTCTAGCCGGTTTAATGGTCATTCAAAGATTCATAGGCAAGTCCATTTTAAAAGTATTAAATTATTAAAAAATAATTATACCTTTGAATATTCTTATTGATATAAGTATTGAATTATTTAGCTATTAGTCTTCCAAAAAAAAATAACCCATACAATTTGCACCAACTATTATAATAGAACCATTGACATAAACGAAACATTTGATATAGCTATCATACAAAATTCAAATGAAATGCATAGAAAATACTTAGGTGTGACGTTACATCTTAGTAGCAATTTGTATGGAGCGTTATGGGTTTGCCCAAAATAATGTGATTTTAAAGTTGTGATATCTCAGGTAGTTTAAATGAGAATCAAGTAATTCTCTCAACGATGTTTCTATCATTGAGATGTCAATATTATTTGGTATGAATTTATTTTCTCGCTTATGGCTTATTCCTCCAGCCCACCTTGAAGAGTTAAGCCGTTCCCTAGCGGCAGGATTTGTGGTGGAAAACTTTGTCCATTAAGAGTCGGCGCGGTCATCAGTTCGGACCCTGTTTACCCGGCATTGATACCTGCACTACATGTGTCCTGCTAAAAACGCATTTAAGTACATGTCTATAAGACTCACTTCACTTTGAAGGGTATCAATCTTCTTGGGATGTGAGCATAGTTGGAGTAATGTACAGGTCCTTTTAAGTACAAACAGTCAAAGTTTCTAGTGTGACTGACAAGGGTCTTTTTAGTGAGGGTACCAGAGGCCAGATCGAGAGGATAGGGGGGTTCAAAGATTGTCAGCGTATTTGTGACTCCATTGGTGTTGCGAGTATCCATGGGCGGCGGCAATCGCTTATATATCATCAGGTCATTCGACTGCCAAATAAAATAGATTGATACTTCATCGACTTACAAAGTCCTCGATTTCTTTTGCAAAGCAATATTCCCGCTTGGGGGGTTTGAGTCTCACTCGAAGACTGTCGAGATGCATTATTATTTAATAATGTATTTAATCAAGCAGAGTAAAGTTGCCTACTTAGGACGCCAAAAAATTAGAAAAAATGAGGCTTTAAAAAAAAATCTGCGGATAAACCGCCTTCAAAAACCACGAATTGGCGCCCAAAACTATCTTGTACGACTTCGGTAACACCTTTTCTCGAGTGTACTGTTATAAAATTGTTATTAGAGGTGTACTCTAATAACAATTAAGTTAGGCGAAGATCTGTAGATTTTGTGCAATAAAGTGTATCTATCTATCTATCTATCTATCTACTCGTATAAAGTGTTAAAAATATTGTTTTACACTTTTTAGTTCGTGGTTTTTGAAGGCGGTTTGTTTTTGCATTTTTTTTAAGGTATGGGTTTCTATGAAAAGGCACAGCCTGTTTAGGGCGCATGTTTATGACAAACAAACAGTCACATACCTACACTTATTATAGATACTGTGATAATAGACAAAGGTTCGTTACCTCGCTATCCGGTGTTTGCTATTTACCTCTATGGCGAAGTGAATATGGCGTCATGCGTATAATAGGGATGCCAATCTATGGTCTGTGCAATAGACTATACTGACATCATAGGTTGCAATTTCCGCTAAATGTAACGCTATATGGCATGCCATTAGTTTACCAATTAATACTGACGATGTTAGTCGTTCGTTTGTGCTGTAATTGCAGTGAGGGAAAACATCGTGAGGAACAATCCTCTGTTCCCACAAATGTTGAAATAGGCTTGTGTACTAGGTCAGAGTTTGGCAGATTTTTTAAATAGCATTGAGAAATAACGGTAACAAGGAGATATGTACAAAATTCTAGCTTGAAACCTTATGTATTATTTTTGTTATGAGCCCTCAGAGGCAAAGATAGGCAAGTAAATTGAAATCTTAAATTTACGAAATATGTATATAGAAATCGATATATTATTTAATTTATAGCAACTTTTGTTAAGAAACCATTCTCATAAACGCACAATTTCATGTAGCTATCGAACAAAGCTATGGCACAAATGCGCACAAACTAGTGAGGGCTGACGTCACGCCTCGCGTCGCTGTTTGTATGGAGCGTTTTGGGCAGGTCTATTTTAAGTGATTTTCTCCATCTCGAAGAGTTTTCTAACAAATCCATTTTTTTCACCGATGTTTTCTCTTTTGAGGGGTCCTTATATTATCAACAAGAGATAAAAATAGGACACAAGCCTATTATGATATTCTGAACATGTAACAATAATAATTCAGTTGGTTGATTTCCCTGCCTGATTGTCGTAAGTCAGATATTATGGCAGTCATTGTACTTATTATATTTACCTAATTCTTGCGCAACCGGAAGTATTCAGCTGAATTGATGATGATGATGCTTTGATGTAAGTACCTAATTACTTATGAGTGAAATGCGATTTAATGAGATTTGTTATTTCTTTTTGAATATTTTTTACAGCGCGTAAAAGCGCACAAAGGCATTTTGGTAACCTTTATCCCACTTAAAACAATTAAAGAATATTTTTATGTGACACGACCTTGTGTCAGACTCGCCAATTTGCGACTGCGTGCAATTAGGCGCCGGGCACCTAATTTAAGCGGTCCACGCGGTTGAGACGAGTTACCTATCTTCCGCTATTTTGATTTAAGGTGACGTGTATGGCACACTTGCAACGCCAATCGATTTTAATTTTTAGCTCATAAAACGAAAACAATTTCGGGGTTACACCCTCCCGGCAAACACTTATACTATTTATTAAGTAACCATGCACAAATGTAGGGTCCAACGAGTACGCGAAAAATTGATTTACGCTAAAAGTGGCCGTTTTTGGCGGTAAACAATTTTTCGCGTACAAGAACGCACCCAACATTGGACTGGCGTCGCTAGTGTGCCCTACCCGTCACCTTAATCTAAGGGTATGACTGTTAATTCGTTGGAAATGGAACTGATATACTTATGCTCAGAGTCGCTACGACTCGGTCGTTAGTTAATTACAATCACCTCCTTGGTTATAATGAATGAATGAAATGCTATATCGTCTGTCAAGAGTCCTTGCGTTGAGTATAACTCACGGCTAACTGCAATCAGCTTTTAACTTGAAAGTATTGGGTAGAACGTAAATTACAAATGAACGAAGTTTCCCGTAATCTTTTGAAAGGTGAATTCGGTAGCATTTGCGTTTTCAAAGGGTATTCCACTAATTAACAGTGCATTAAAGAGAGAGACTAATGTAAAGATCCAGTTAAACTTTAATGTTTTAGAGAGAATATTTTAACGGATCTAAAATTTTGTCTGGATTATGGAACGTTACAAATCTATCTCACTGCCTATTTTATCCGTTTTAGTGATCTCAACTTTAACTTAACTATCATCAGACCTTTTTCCGTGAAGTATATAGCATGAAGTGGCAGTGGGCTGGTCATATTAGCCGCAGAACTGACAGCCGTTGGAGCCGTAAAGTCCTTGTGTGGAGATGGTGGCTGAATGGTGTGGGCTGGATGAGAGGGGCCAAAAATCGAGAGCAGTGGCGTGCATTAGGCGAGACCTATGTCCAGCAGTGGACGAGTGTGGGTTGCTGATGATGATGATGATGATATAGCATGAGGTTCTTCAAAAAAGAAGTGCTAAAGTTTTTTAAGGGGCTGGCAAAGCGTATGCTTGTTCTACGGAATCGCAGACGGAATAATATCCTCCAACCGATTTCGGCTAAGGCGGCCAATCTCAACGATTAGCTACTTACGCAGGATATAATATAGTGCTCAAGTGCGTGCGCAAACACAAGTGCAATCTCTATTCTCTTGCCCTCACATTCCGATGGGACACCAGTGTGACACGTCGGGGGAGAGATCGGGCGCAGGACCAACGGCTTAACGTGCTTTTCGAGTCACGGGGGTACAAGACCACCAACTTCCAGACTCCGGGCTGACACTGAGTACTTAACAGAAAAAACTCAGGTACAAATTTTGGCCCGACCTGGGTTTCGAACCCGGGACCCAAAGCGTAGCCGTCGCTTTAAAGTGACGCACTATCCACTGCGCCAACGAGACAGTCAACTTCAGACGTATATAGGCTGCTGTAATGGCTTACCATTAGGCGAGCCGCGCACTTGTTTGCCACCGACTTAGTATATAAAATAAATGTATTTCATGCTATTTAGTAAACGTCTTTGACTTGCCTGATAGCAAACCTGCATGTTTCGGATTGTGTATCAATTGTTGTGATATATTTTCTGAACGTGTCATGGTCCAGTTTGTCCAGTTCCCCAGTTTCAAGTTCAAATAGCAGTCGTTTAATTGTAATTAAAAGACTTCACCCAAATTCTGGAACATGGTGCAAACTTCCCCCTGATCCTAAGCAACGGTTTTGGGCGCAACTGGATCTTCTTCTCAAGAGATATTTTCACCCCGAAACTTAATTCCAAAAAAAAAAAATCTATTACAAACAAATATTAAAGACATCCTCTACCCCACCGACCCCACACCGGCAGGACTGGGCCGCAGTGTTGCAGCAATTCAGCATCCGAGCTGAATCTGACTGCTTTCTTGTATCGTGTTAGTTCATACTTATTTTTTTATTCCTATTGCTTAACACGTTTAACTTTTCTGTTTACACATATTTTTGAATTGCAATCTAGATCAAAACTGTTTATTTTATAGTGAATAAATAAATATTTCACAACATCACATATATTTATTTATTTATTTATTATTATTCACACAATACAAATTACAACCGTTACAGAGATATGGTCGTTACAAAATAAACAGTTTTGATCTGGATTGTAATTCAAAAACATGTGTACACAGAAAAATCTATATTGATCTGACTCCGAGATAGGTAGCTCAGGCGCCTGTGTTACGGATATCAGAATCAGCAGTGGGATTACGAATATATACATTTAATACTTTTCTTTTGTAAATGCATACTTATAATACATAGAAACACCCAGACCAATATAAACAGACATGTTCATGCACACCCTTGGACCAAAGGCAGCGTTCACTACCACTGTCCCAAACGAGTCGTCATATCATATTTATGTTGGTTGTAATTTGTCTTGTGTGAATAAATAAATAAAGAGAATCTTCTTAAGAGTTTCAGTTCTCTCCCATGAGAGAAGAAAAACATACTTAAATACATCAGACACTAAACAAACACACGAATGTTCATCCAGGTGGGGTTCGAACCCACGAGACAAGGTGGCTACCAAATGCACCATTGTGTCAGTCAGAATATCAAATGCAAAATCAAAGAGAGCATTCTCTCAAAATTTACATCCAATTATCCGCCAAAAGTAGGCCACCCGTATAATAAGCTCTTTGAAGGGCCAAATTAAATACAACAGTTCAATGGTCAGTTAATATTTGCGTGTTTAACTGCCGTTTGCAGGGCACTATTAAGAGCCCATTAAGTGCCCTATGTTCTAATTAAATATGTATTTGCTGGTATATCTTACTTAATTTGATTCAAATTGTTTACTATGTGATAGTTGGCAGACCGTCACCTGATGATAAGCAATTGCCGCCGAAAATGGGAACCCGCAACACCAATAGAGTCACAAATGCGCTGGTAACTTAAAGGTTCAGTGATCATTTCATGTGAAAAGACTTTTTGTGAGAGGAATCGAACACTGGCTTCTTCTTCCCGCAACACCAATGGAGTCACAAATGCGCTGGTAACCTAAAGGTTCAGTGATCATTTCATGTGAAAAGACTTTTTGTGAGAGGAATCGAACACTGGCTTCTTCCCGCAACACCAATGGAGTCACAAATGCGCTGGTAACCTAAAGGTTCAGTGATCATTTCATGTGAAAAGACTTTTTGTGAGAGGAATCGAACACTGGCTTCTTCTTCCCGCAACACCAATGGAGTCACAAATGCGCTGGTAACCTAAAGGTTCAGTGATCATTTCATGTGAAAAGACTTTTTGTGAGAGGAATCGAACACTGGCTTCTTCTTCCCGCAACACCAATGGAGTCACAAATGCGCTGGTAACCTAAAGGTTCAGTGATCATTTCATGTGAAAAGACTTTTTGTGAGAGGAATCGAGCACGGGCTTCCAAAAGACTTAAAGTGTTTTCTAAAACACACGACTGCTAATTTGGAAAGCCCGGGCTACCATTTTTTTGCTACGTAATTCAATAAAATTTTATAATAATTTTACCAATATAGATAGCTAACAAGTTAATTGTGCGCTTGATAATTTTGACTACGGGCTCCTCTGGGAAAGCAGGAAAATGCCTCAAAGTCACATCAAATTATACTAATTTGAGATGGTACAAGCGAAATTTCAATTCCTTTGCCGAAACTATATTCAATGAAATCTTTGACTAATTGAAGAATCTCTCTGCTCGTGCCTCAATGGGTACTATCTATGTAAACTTCAAAGTCTAGCCAATGTGTGCCTTGAATATTCATAAGTTAAAATTCAAGATCAAACAGCAGGCATATTGAGGTCTTATGTAAATCATACAAGCCCCGGCGTAATTTTAAGAGGGTATTTTGTGTTGAACAGAAATTTCAAAGATATCTCAATTATTGCTTAATAAGGTTCAATCAAAGCTTTGGATGAGTTATTTTGTTACTTGGATGAGGTATATATATTTCCAATATAATTTGCTGTGGTCTTCCGGATTTCAGGAAGCTCAAAAATAAACAACAGTGTGATTGAACTCGCCAGTGATGATAAGCAAAATTTATTCTTTATTAGTTCTACTACATTAAAACCAAGTAAGTTGAAATTACTTTTAAAGGTTTTTCTTATTATGAAGCATAATTACTTCATCATCATCATCATCAGCAACCCACACTCATCCACTGCTGGACATAGGTCTCCCCTAATGCACGCCACTGCTCCCGATTTTCGACCACTCTCATCCAACCCACACCAGCCAGCTTTCGAATGTCATCATCCCATCTTGTCGCATTGAAGCTATTAATTACTTAATAGCTTCATAATAAGAAAAACCTTTAAAGTAAATTCAACTTACATGATTCTTATAAAAGGAAATAGGTGAGCTGTGGTTAGCAAATCCCATGTAAAAATGTTGTGAAAACATTTATCATACTCTTGCTTCGGCTTTTATTTCAAGTCATCATCATCGTCAGCCCATTTAAGTCCCCACTGCTGGGGCACGGGCCTCCCTCTACCACGTGAGGGGTAATTGCCATACTCACCACGCTTGGCAGACGGGTTGGCGAGGGTTTTAATATAAATGCAGAGTTTCCTTCTCTGGGTGCTATGATCATGCCAAGTATTTCAAGTACTCATTAATAAATTGAAAACATCATCCATTAGCCTTAGAAGTGTAAAGGGCCATATGAATGATGAAATACCAGTTGAGATATTAAAGCTTGAACTTAAGAGTAAATCATAAGATCCGAGTAAATTTGAAATATGTTAGAAAAGATGCAAACACAAAAAATATCCTTTGGTTTTGATTTATGCGTACTTGATGTTTTTTGTAAATAATGAGCTCTTGCAATAAGCCACTCCGTACTTTTGGTGTTACAAGACGAAAATAAACGTTAATTAATGAATTTACTTACCGTCCTGTTTCGTTTGAAACGAAAACTGCCCATGGTATACTATTGTTTCCCCAGCAACTTCAAATTCTCCTTACATTATCTTTCTCTTGATAGAGCATCGTCTTTAAGTCATGGTTTATGAATTAAAAATTCGTCCCCATTATCGTGATTTGTTCTACTTCCTTTGTGATTATTAATTAGCTTTTAGAGATTCGCCCATTCAACCTTTTGTAGGAATACCCACCAAGAAGTTAACACAGCATTGTGCTTCAGACAGAATAAGGATGGACGTAAGATTCCGATTTGGTTTGAAGCCTCATTATTTTATTCAAGAAGGCGTAGCTTTGATTTAGCTTTTATTCGTATGTACATTCTGCTACGCGGATGCGGGGTTGCCGCTCTGTTAACCTTACCGTAGAAAAGTGAAGCCTAGAACATGAAGCCTAAATCTTTTCGCGAAAATGCGACGTTGCCGCTCTGTCAAGTTTTTATATCATAGTGATCGCGATTATGGCAAATTATGTGTATGTTTGTCGTCTAAAAAAGGTTAGTAGAATACGTTATATTATCTTCCAACCGATTCAGCTACGGCGGCCGATCTTAACGATCAGTATTAGTGTTTACATACAAAAGTGGATTCACTATGCCCTTATCCTCGTATTTCTATGAGATAACAATGTGAAACGACCGGAGAAGGATCAGGTCTTCACCTGATCCTCCTCCGGCCTTCGGGCCTTCGCCCGAAGGCTTTCTAAGGCACATAATGCAATCCACTAACCACTACACCATCGCAGCAGTCAAAGTTCAATACATAAATTAAACTGGTTGATTTTTTAATGTAATAGATGGCATACGAGCAGATAGATCACCTGATTCTAAGCGATTGCCACCGCCTATGGACACCCGCAAAACCAGTTGCAGAGGAGTCACAATTCTCTGCCAACCTGTACCCTCACTCACGCAGCAAAACACAGCAGAAATCACGCCGGTTTTCTCTGAGGCCGTGATGTAACTTCAATGATATATTTTTTATTATGGCTCTACCCGAAGATAATTCGCCAATGTTAAGTAACTCATTGAGAATAAGTAGGTAGTCAACTGTCGAAGTCAGTCAAAGCCAAGTCAGAGTCACTCAATAAAACTCCGGTGTTTTACGTTTTATTGACCTACGGATTCAGCAGATATCATTTTAAAATAAATCGCGGGTTTTATGACTCTATAAGGTCCAAGCAAGTTGTCACGAGACAACGCACTCGACACACAATAGCAGTGTTAAAAACGATACAATCCAACAATTATTATTATTAATAAAACTTTTCGGCACTTCACTGTACCAATATACACAAAATTTGTGCACTAAAAACCACTAGACACTAATTTAAAACCTTTGAATTGCATCAGCCCACGCGGCTTGTTTTAGCCCTACCCGCCGAATATTCAATGATCTAATTACTCGCTCTGTACTTAAATCTGTCAAAGCATGTTTCTTAAAAAAATCGCAACGTCACTACTGTATCTACGGCTGACTATACGCCTCAAGACCTCTCTCGACCGTTGAATAATAGAGGCTAAAGCGACCGCGGCCGGGACGGCGCCCTCTGCAGGGGCCGAGTGCATCCTCGTAGCTGCAACTTTAATGCTGCGGTTCAGACGGATTGTGGAACATCACTGGGACCTCGGCTTGTGCAATCCTTGCAATCCACTTTTAATCGTAGGAGCCTTGGTTTGGCATGAATAGCCGGGCTCTACTGGAGATATATGAGGACCACGTCACAGAAACCCAGCGTGAAGCAGCAACTGTGCTGTGTTTCCCCGAGTGAATAAGGGTACCGGAGCGGTTGAGGAGAAGAAGCACGCTTGTGTCGCGTTTTGTAATAGTAAGTAAGTAAGGATCAGTCTATCCACTGTCCCACTGCTGAGGCCTCCATCACAAAAATCAAGTCATGGCTACTATGATAGGATAAAGCTTAATCACCACGCTTGCCCAGTGGCGGTTTTTGAACACAAACCCGAGCTATGTTCGGAAATTCGAAACATACTTTTTGCTCGACTCCGAAATCGGACCGAGGACCCCGAGACAACGACCTGAAACTTTTTTTTGCACATTGCTGCTTCACGCTGGTTTATTGTGAGGCTGTGGTACCACGCCGGTCAAGCCCATTCATGCCGAAGCATTCCCCGGTAGTATTAAAGCACATTGTATCAGATTTTTCGAATCCTTTTTTGTTTTTTCGACTCGGGTGTTGCATTGGGTTTCCATGGGCGGCGGCAATCGCACCATCAGGTGATTCATATTCTCGTCTGCCACCTATCACATAAAAAAACCAACAACGAGTAGAATAAGTGTAAAGAAGGTTGTAACTGTTCACTGATACTGTATTACTTCCATTAATTCGTCAAATTAAAAAAAAATATATGAAAAATATTCAACAAATAAATAAATACTCGTATTTCACAACATTACATACATTGATCTGACTGCGAGATAGGTAGCTCAAACACCTGTCTTACGGATATCAGAATCAACAGTGGGATTACAAATATATGTATACATGTAATACTTTTCTTTTGTAAATACATACTTATAATACATAGAAAACACCCAGACCAATACAAACAGACATGATCATGCACACAAAATCATGTTTGTACTGTGCGGGGATCGAACCCGCAACCCTTGGACCAATCACAGCGTTTACTATCACTGTTCCAAACGGGTCGTCGAATATGTATATGTATATTTAAACCTACTTTTCAAATAAGATAAAATTGTGATGCCTATTTTCCACTGGGGGTGCGAATATTATTTGACGTTGAGAAAAGGCAAAACCGACCCGATCACGCACAAACCAATCTTCTACCATGTTGCACTTTTTTATTTTAATCTCCGGCTGTGTTCGAGATCCTTCAAGCCAGATTTTCCGCCATTTATTTTCCCCCGTGACGTCACACCGTCCCTGTCAACTCGCAATCTACGTCTCGGCGGCTTTGCTAGATTTATGAGCTACGTGTCTGAGGTACGTGTCTTAGTTTCTGAGGCTTGAGGTTCGTGTCCACACCCTTTTGTGGTTTGGACTTAGAGGGACGTGTCTTTGAGGGTAGGTACTGACGGAGTGACGTAGGGCGTGTGAATACTAAATACAGAGGGTACCTACGTGTTAGCGGCTATTTGAGATTGATGGTTGCTTACTGTACAAGAATGTGCGCGTCCAGAATTTCGTAGATTCAAATCTGAGCAGAGATTGTCGAAGCTGAATGATAACGGGACAAGCTGTTACTTAATCAATATTTTGAGATTATGATTTTAGTACTCATTTGGTCTCACAACTAGGGTGTTCGGGTGGTTTAACTTGAGTATTATAGTTTATATACTCATCGTCAACCCATTTAAGTCCCCACTGCTGGGGCACGGGCCTCCCTCAATCAGATCATGAGGGGTGATTGCCATACTCACCACGCTTGGCAGATGGGTTGGCAAGGGTTTTGATATATATGCAGAGTTTTCCTTTTCTGGGTGCTGATGATCATGCCAGCAGCTTTACCTTAGTCGCCTTTTACGACACCTCGGTACGAGTGAGGGTGGCCTATTCTACTCTGCCGGGGACCACACGGCTTATATACTAGGAAACGTTATACTTAGTTTTGTAATAATGTTTATTCTAGTCCTCCAGTTATTCCCAGTATTAATCCCACTTATTTTTTACCAGGTTATGGAATAAGAGGGTAAATGTTTTAAATCTATGTGCGTATTTCGGACATTATCTCAACGGAGTTGGTAAACCTCGTGAGTTAAATCAACAAGTTATGGATAGTTTTTCAATTGTTGAGATAATTATTCTGAACGTGTTATTGTGGTTCAATTGACCATTTTAAATACAAATATAACTAGCATAAATTAGACAAACCCTGATAATAATAGTACTCATCTAGTAATTATTACAATTGCCGAATGTGAATAATATACAAAATAAATAAAAATAAAAATTATTTTCTGCTTACCGAGTTACTTAGACTAACTAAGAATCAGGTACATATATGTACCTAATGCCCTGTTGGTCTAGTGGTTTAAGTACCAGGCCTTGATCTCGGGGTCCTGGGTTCGATTCCTGGGTCGAGCGGAAAGTATGTTTTGAATTTTTCGAACATAGCTCGGGTTTGTGATCACCAATCCGCATTTGGTATGCGTGGTGATTAAGCCTAATCCCATCATAGTAGCGATGACTTGATTTCTATGATGGAGGCCTTTGCCCTGAAGTGGGACATTTTATAGGCTGATACTCTCATGTACCTAATTCTCACGAAGTAAATAATCGAATTAATTGTCTAATACAACATTTGTTGTAATGAGCAGGGGATCCCAAACTAGGCACAACCTGTATCTTGGGTAACCATTATTAATTAACAGGGTTACTGTATCAATTAAGAAATTAAATAAAGCACTATATATGTATTAATGTCTGTAATGAGCTTTTTTTAAAGAAATGTCATGTTTTAAATTGTTGTAACAAACCATTTAACTTATATAACATCGGACCAATATCGAACCCTGTGTGACTCCCGTCACATTCTACTACATACTCCAATAGATGTCGCTAGGAGTATATTAATTCGCACCGCGTTTCGATTTTCCGGACCTGTAAGGGTCCCAGTAAACTTTTGTAAGGCAATTAGAGTTACACTAGCTCTAGTGCGGTCTACTCGGCTTGAATTGCTCTCTCCTTACTTAGAGAGGCTCTAGACGATTCAGTCGTCCTATCTAGACTAAGCTGCCGGTTTTCTCGACATTGGTCAAACTAAATTCGGCCCGATACTTTTGTCAATTTTTTCAATAAAACCCATCCATCATCATCATTATCGCCGTTTTCTTCGCGTCCCACCAACATCATCCATCATATAACATCAGTTACATTGTGAATTTAAGATATGATCAATTCTGTTGCGTTAAAGTCCAGAGTGAGTAACCATTCAAACAGTGTCATCTTCGCGTGCTGCAATGTAGACAGTTTTATGTCACAAAACAAAAAAACAAAAAGAGCACAATTATATAGTGACGGAAATGCGTAAGCCTTAGATTAAATCAAATTTAACCTAAGGCGTAAGCCGAAAATCTTTTTGCAAATCTAGTGCCCACCACCGGCGTTGGATGTATATATACGTGTTTTTTTTGATAATCATTACTTTTGAGAGATTTTTTTGTGAGAGCTTCGACACGCTTTAACTATGTACAGTTGTCGGGCACGTAAAACCCGAGTCTCCAAATACAAGGAGTTCGTAGGGAATCTAAAAGGTTTCTTAAGCATTACATTCAAGAACGCACGTTGTGCCCTCTCTAAAGAAATTAAATGTGTTATGCCAGTTGGCCTGTTGGTTCTTTCAAAAACTTTTTTCTGCCAAAAAAAAACCGCCTTAAAAAACCACGAACCAAAAAGTGCAAAATAATATTTTTAACACTTTATACACCGAAGTCGGCGCCCAATACTATGTTGTAATTTAATACAACATTCAATTATTGAACAGAGATTGGGCGCCGACTTCGGACTTCTCTTCCACCTTCGCCAAATAACTAAAAAAATAATTGTGAGTACAGTATTGAAAGAGTTATCTTTAACTCCTTACCGTTGAGGAGTTGACCTTCCATCATCAGCGGAGCCATAAAATTATTACTGTCAGGCGTTAATACTGGTGCAGTTTTGAAAAAAGATACAAAAACATTACGTGTCCCTATAAAAATTGAGAGTTTCCCTCAATTTTTCCAGGATCCCATCATCAGATCCCGATATCTTGGGTACCAATCCGGGACTATCTACTCTCCAAATAAAAAGGAATCATCTTAATCGGTTCATAAATGGGAGAGTAATCGAAGAACAAACATAAAAAAAATATATTGTCGAATTGAGAACTACCTTTTTTTTTTGAAGTCAGTTAAAAAGGGCTGCGAAAGTCAGAATGAAGTCGTTTCATTCTAAATACCAGATTTCCCAAATCCTGGATCATCATCCAAGCGTACCCCGGCCTCCGAAGCAAAAGCATTTTTACGCATCTGGAAATGACATTCTGAGATTTTTATAATGCTAACGTCCATTAGGCTACCGTGAATATTGTGATAAAAAGGCACCTATAGTGATATGGTTATTTTCAGGCTTGAATGATTGAACACATTTTGCCTACTCGTATTATGAATGTATTACGTATTCAAGGTATTCTACTCACTGCCAAAATCTTTCTGTAGGCGGTTCGCCTACACAGAAACTGCATTAGCCTACTTTAGCAATTGAAACATGAAATCATTCACTCTACCCCTATCCAGATTCTAAATTAGTCTATGCTCTCTCCCCATTTCAGGCAACCATTTTTCTGTCTAGTGTAGTAAAAGATTTGACTTTTTTAGTCGAGACTCGAATCATTTTCCGTAAATCACGCCGTGTGGTCCCCGGCAGAGTAGAATAGACCACCCTTACTCTTACCGACGTGTCGTAAAAGGCGACTAAGGTAAAGCTGCTGGCATGATCATCAGCACCCAGAGAAGGAAAACTCTGCATTTATGTCAAAACCCTCGCCAATCCGTCTACCAAGCGTGGTGAGTATGGCAATTACCCCTTTTGTGATTGAGGGAGGCCCATGCCTCTGCAGTGGGGTCTTAAATGGGCTGACGATGACGATGACGAATCATTTTGCTGGATGAGTGATTTTTAGTATAGCACATCATGAGAGGTTGAAGTCTTTAGCCGTTAAGTTAATAGTAAGCTTAGTAAAGTTAAGCGGAAGGATAGTTAAAGAGTTGATGTTTTTAGTCAAGATTCGAGTTTTTTTCTTGACTTGAGATTTTTAGATTCTCAAATCATGAGATTTTTTTTATTTTTTATTTTTTTATATGAGAGGCGGGAGACGAGCAAACAGATCACCTGATGGTAAGCAATTCCGCCGCCCATGGACACCCGCAACACCAGTGGAGTCACAAGTGCGCTGCCAACCTTTTCTCCTTTCCCCCCCATTGGACCTCCGGTAACACACGTCGAAACACAGCGCATGCGCTGCTTCACGCCGGTCTTATGTGAGGCAGTGGTATCACTCCGGTCGAGCCGGCCCATTCATATTTTTTTATAGAAAGGCAAATCAGCATGACCTCACTCCACCTGATGGTAAGCGGCCGTGAAATCCAAATAATAGGTTGACAGGCACAAAAGTACTAACAAAGTACCCATTGTACCCAAGTAAGCTTAGTAATGAAGAAGAGAAATTACGATAGCACACCCGCATGACACAAATATAGATAGATGGGTCGCTTAACTTGCTTTCCGAAACACGGAAGTACAAATCTGCCAACTTTTAGACTCAGCTCTGGCACTGAGATTTTCTTATGAAACCATAGATACAAATTTTGGCTCACACAAGCACTATAACTCAAATATTTTGATTAATTTTACATCACAGTTTTACGGAAAACTGACCATCTGTATCAACATTATGGGTAGATCATTAGCTTCAAAAAATGATGTTAAAATTTCATTACGATTATTCCTTAAGAATTGACACTGAATTAAAATTCAGTTCATTTAGTGTCAATGGGACTGTTTTTTTAGTCTGAAAGACTCGAGTCTCTTTACAACACAACACTAGTTCTGACCGTCCATTACTGAAAAATATGGACCGTTTTTTGTATTTGGAAGATCCCTCTCAAAAGGGCAGGCGTCCTGAGTGGCGCTTAAGAATAAGTTATACGTTGTTTAATATCTATTGGGTTTTATATCTTCGAGAATTGTTTTACGTGATCTAAGTGAAACTGATGGAAAAATGGTTGGGGTTGGTTTTGTGACGTTGTTCCGATTTTGTTGTTGTCATCAAATATGAGAAGGATAAAAATGTATGCATTGTACGTGACGCCTTAACGCAGGGTAGGGTTGCTTTTCTTAGCTTTAGTTAAGGTAGTGGCCCCCGGGCATAGCAGACACCGCGCTTCGGAACGACAGCTTGGGACGCAACCGGGACAAAACTCAAAGATGATGATGATGAATTAAGGTACAAAATGGTCTAAATTTTTACCTAAGCTTTTCGGTTAGAAATTCTTTGTGTCAGCTAGTCTGGAAGTTGGCGGTCCTCAACACCTCGGTATTGGCGATTACACCTCGATACACACCTCGGTATTTACGTTTTCTTATTTATTTTTTTTTCTTTTTTTTTTTACATTATAGCGGACAAACGAGCAGACGGCACACCTGATGGAAAAAGTGCATTAAAATGGGTGTGATTAAAACTATGTTTTATACCTGGACTAATCCGGCCGTCCGCAGTACTCGGAGAGCTCTTTAAGATGTTGGTTCTGAGTCCGATCCCTCTACGGTCTTGTCACACTAGTGTACCAGTAGAATACGAGGATTAAGTATAAGGAAATGCAAAATATAACTACCAAATTTTGTTCATAATAAAGTATAGAATCGTCTTTAGAAGGTCCTGTAATCTGATACACATTTCTCCTAAACTGTCGTATCCTGTTCTTGTAAATGTTTGTCTCCTAAGCACCTTCTAATTCCGCTCCATTGTTTACGAGTCAATACGTCATTACACACAAATGAATAATTGATGATTTAGCTCCAATGAATAATAAAACTGGGACGTTTTGCGTGGAGTGACGTCACGATTACGTCAGATGGTTGACGAGGATTGCGAATTAGTTACGGGGCTGTTGTTTTATTCTGATTGGAGGGTGTCAATAGTTTGAGCAAATGTTTGTTTACGTGGGCAAAGAAATACTTGTCTTTATATCAGATTTATGAGTCATCAAATAGAGGATTGTATGGGTCGCATTCCGGTACGCCCCCGCAGCTGAGAGGCACATACAGGGAAAATGTGTTGTTGCTCGGCTACTTTCCCGGCAAGTCCATTCCATCCCCATAATCTCGATGGATGGCGGTCTAATACTGAACTTTTTACCACGTACGTCAAATCTGTGGAACGGTTTGCCTGCGGGAGTATTTCCCGACGGCTACGTCTTAGGGACCTTCAAGAGAAGAGCGTACTCCTCTACCCAAAGGTTGTCTGGCAGAAATCGCTACAAGCGATAAGACCGCCTTGTTGTACTGTCTGTTGTTGTTGTTGTTGTATCATGCTTGTATTTTATTTTTGTGCAATAAAGAATATCTATCTATAAAACTGTTTTTATTTGGAAATTGGTATACCAAGATACAAGCTTAGCTTAGTTTGGGTACGTCTGAAAATTGTTGAATATGTACTTTTGTCACTTTTATTTATTTTGTACACCCTAGTTTTAAATATAATTCGAGCTATAATATATTCATTTTGATTTTTCATTTTCATTGAAATTAGTATAATGATAATTTTAGTAATATGTAGTTGACATGACTTAGTTCCTATAAATTTTTATTGTTTTTGTTAAATTAATTACTATATTATTATTGTATTATTATAGTTAATTGTTCCAAATTAATTGTAAATTGAAGTAACTTATTTTATTTTAATTATGTAATCTTTGAACTAATATGTAATTTTTGTTATTTACTATGCTGTGCCCTTACAGGGTTTATGTGCGGATATATTTAATTTAAGATCAACTTACCACAAAACGCAATAAAGATTTTGATTATGATTATAGCTCTGAATAAAATGATTTACTTAAGATGTAGGACAAAAAAGAAGGACCACGATGAAACAGCTTCTTATCAACAGTAAATAGTAATTAAAATTATTTGTAAACCTTTATATTTGTTGATTACGTATGAGAAAATAAATATGCTATCAGACGTTTGTTCAAAAGTAGGTATAAATGAGTATTATAACGAAGATATCTCAAATGTTTGCTTAGTATTATGGAATAATGAAGAATCAGAACAGTAAAGTTCATATTAATGCCCTCATTAAGATAATGTAAATCAGATATTGAGAATAACAGATGACCGATCGAGTAATAATGAGTGGCTCAAAATTTGGCTTAGTGATGTAAATTATGAAGGGGTAAGATACTTAAATAAGGATCAAATTTACTTTTCCACTGTGAAAATGGATGTTACTTGCATAACACTTAGCATTATTTAAAAGATCTAAGATAAAAACCTCCTAAGCCCTGTTGAATAATTGAATCATCATCATCATCATCAGCCCATTTAAGTCCCCACTGCTGGGGCACGGGCCTCCCTCAGTCACGTGAGGGGTAATTGCCATACTCACCACGCTTGGCAGACGGGTTGGCGAGGGTTTTGATATAAATGCAGAGTTTTCCTTCTCTGGGTGCTGATGATCATGCCAGCAGCTTTACCTTAGTCGCCTTTTACGACACCTCGGTAAGAGTGAGGGTGGCCTATTCTACTCTGCCGGGGACCACACGGCTAATAATTGCCGTGGCGAATAATTGAACGCATTACAAGATTAGTATCTATCTAGATATAGGAAAAGGTATTTGGCGCTAATTGTGGTTACATCGAGTGTACTGTTATAAAATATCATCGAAGTGTATGAAGTGTTAAAAATATCATTTTACTCTTTTAGTTCGTGTTTTTAAAGGCGGTTATATTTTTCATAAGATTTTTTTTATGCTTTTTGGAATTATGTTATTTTGGAACAACGACGAACCGCCTGCTTATTAACTTTGTACACCTCAGGTGTTGCAGATGTGTGGCGGTGATCACTTACCAACTGTGCCGTATTATTCGTCCGCTGTAATGTAAAATAAATAGTTGGTATGAAATTGGTTCGCTGTTACCCAACGCACTGTGCTCAGCCAAATTACCACCCCATTACGTGCTAACGCAAAAAATCATGCACGCAAATAAGGCGAATATCTCGTCCATGAAGCTTGTAATTACAAGCTTGTTGACTCTGGATTACGCGGGAATGCCAGGCCTGTTTGATCTTCTACGAGTACATAGGCTCTGGCTGTACTATGCCAAATGTATGAGTAAGTAAATTACTTCAAATATTATGTCTTCTAGTCAGGTCATATAGGTACATAATTAATGTATTACCTAGTTTTCTTCGTTAATGAATGTTATGTTTCTTTATGTATGAGAAGCACGGACTACTTGACGGCAAAATAAAATCATTCGCGGCTCATATAGAATACGAAAATAGTTCATTAATAGCTTTCATACCTATACAATAATAACACAGCAACTCCATAGTTAAGGAAAAACATGGTGAACAACCATTAGGTTCGAATCTGAGCATCTACCTCTGGATTTTTTACATGTACGTGCTATCATCTGCACAGTATGAGGGTAAACGTCCCGAGAAAACCTGTTTATGATGTTTCTCCATTAATTAATGTACACGGGACAAATCGCGGTTATAATTATATAATATGTAAGTACATACTCGTAGTGGCATATACTCACAGCTTGACGTTCGACCGCGTTACAACGGTCGTGGTCCAAGCGATCACCGGTCTAAGGCAACAGCTTTGGACGCAACTGTACGATCACAATTACATTTTGGGGGTCAGAGATAGAGATTGATATGGGGGGGATGGTGAGACCTCACTGTGTCTTGGCCTGATCAGGTGCTTGACCAACACCTTAACGTGGTTTTCAAGTAACGAAACAAAAATTATGAAAAGTATGTCTAATTTTATGTATCTTTTTGTAGCTTTTTGCAACTTTAGGAATCATTTTGTGTACGAATATTGTATGCTATTGTTATGCTTTTTTCTTAAGAAATACCATTAGTTCTAATTTAACATGCACCAGATGATCCTTGTTGCACCTAGGACCCCGTGATCACGGCCCGGTACTTAAACCAGTAGTCCCAAGGTAAGAATACTATTTTACAAAAATAAGAGGACAACCCTATACGGTAGGTAACTTTCTGTCCAAAATGGCGGAATGTCGATACTGGTTTAGCGTATTTATTTACTGTGCTAGAGTGGCGCACGAACCTATAATGCAAGCGCGCAGCTCGCGAGCAGCTTGTGAGCAGCTTGTAAGCAGATGACGAGCAGCTCGTGAGCGGCTCGCAAGTTGCAAATACGCCGCGCATTCGTCAGACGTGGACATACCCTCATGACCAATGTCTTTTTGGTAGCTTAGTTGCTATAGATTATTAGTAACACTGTAAGCAAATGGTGCTCGCTGCAACAAATGAAACCGGTCATACCAGCATTAACAATGTGACACGCCCGCCCCGGTTAGAAGACATTTTCGCGGGTTTCAAATAAATCTTGCTAACTAACCGCGCGTTAACGCGACGGCGCATGTTGACATGACAGTAGCGTTTTAGGTTTGGGATATGGTGATGTTCGATAAGCGGAGCGGAGCCGTGGCTGCTTATTCAATGCGTATTCAACCTATCAGGTAACAGAAAATCCATCGATTTGAGCATAGTGAGAAGCTTAAGCAATTATGGATGACGAGTAATATGATTACGAGGATAGGTGTAACACTCATTGCCGCACTCGGGAAAAGTCAATCAAGCTTAACGTTGATTAAGTTAATTATAGATAATGTTGATGCGTAATACAATAAGTGTGAATATTTTTTTCTTAAGTAACCATTTAGTCAATTAGATTGCTTTGAGTGCGACAAAAAGCCTGTTGCTTGTTATGTGCATGTTTCTTTTGAAAATACCTTCATCAATTACATTTAAACCTACTTTTGTTAGGGGGTATATTTTTTTATTACAGATTGCCTGCCTAGTGCCTAGGCATTGGCCCAGTTAAAAATCTATTTGTTTTGCCTTCCTGCAGTTAGGAGGATTTTACAATCTGTCGTTTTCCTGTCTCAATTAACAAATTGACAGATGTGCTAAAATAATAAAAAAACCGGTCCAATCTGGGAGGAACTGGAAACACTGCCATCACTTAAAGGTAACTTACTAGCCACTGCGCTATTCTATAGCTAAGACTGCAATAATTAGCATTTTGTCTGACTTACGGCATGACAAATTTATTGAATTGGCCCTATACGACCTGCAACCCTTCAAAAAAAGAGCGTGTTCCTGTTGTAAAAGGCCGGCGTCGTACTTTGGAGGAGTCTGGTGTTGCAGGACTCCATTGGTGGCGGTAATCACTTACCATCAGGTGACCCATCTGCCAGTCTACCCCCTCTCTCTTAAAAAAATGGGCTTTGCTTTTGGACCTTCTTACGATTGCTTTGCCCTTCAGCAGCAGTTTCATAATGATTGCAATGAACCACAAAATCGCTATCCTCCCCACTGTGTTCTCGCCCCAGACATCCCAACACATTTGGCACGGGCCAATAGAACTAAATTCAGAACTATTCAGTCCCGAGATAAATGAGATTTTGTCTAACGAACACAATACTATACTACACCTTTATGTGCGCTTGCGCCGGTTATGTAACGATGAGTCATACTTATATTGGTTTGCAGAATACTATCAGTTGACTTAAAATTATGTATGTATACCTCAAGCGGCAATGGACATGGTACATTGCAACGAGATCAGATTGACCTCAGGACGGTAAGGTCCATGAGTGGAGGCCGCGTACAAGAAATCACAGCAGTGGCAGGCCCACAAGGTGGACCAACGATGTGGTTACGGTACGGTACCGGTAATGTCAGTACTGTGCCGCCCGCATCCAACGGACTCCCCCTTGGATACGACTTCCGAATTGACGTAGGTAGAAAACCAGCATGAAGCAGCACCTATACTAGGTTTCACTAAATGAGTAAGGTGGCGCCGTGGTTAATGGGTCGCATTTAAAAGCGAGGGCTGTGCAAAAGGTCCCGGGTTTGTTCCTCGGGCCGGACCAAAAATTTGTTCCTACCTTTTCGGTGAAAATTCTTAGTGTCAGCCCGCAGTCTGAAAGTCGGCGGTTTTGTGCTCCCGTGCCTCGGAAAGCACGTTAAGCTGTTGGTCCTGCGCCCAATACCTCTCTTGTCGTGTCACGCTGGTGTCCCATCGGAATATGAAGGAAAGGGAATAGAGAGTGCACTTGTGTTTGCGTACACACTTGAGGTATAGATCTTGCGTACGTGGCTAATCGTTGAGATTGGCTGCCGTAGCCGTAATCGGTTGGAGGATATTATTAAGATACCGCAGTCCCAATCCGGGGGGCTCACAGTTTGTGACACTACTAGTGTTGCTGTCCTTCCATGGGCGGCGACAATCAGTTACCATAAATCAAGTGATCCAGCTGCTCGTCTGTCATCTACCACACAAAAAAAAAACTATTTTTTTTTATATTGTAATAGAACATTTGGCCATAAGCACACTTGATGGTAAGTGATGATGTGGCCGAGGATGGATCATGTCTGCCTAGTAACAATTTTTTCATTTTTTTCTGAATGAATCTATGTGCCTATTTCCACTGCTAGTTCGTCGGTGAATGCCATAATGGTGCGAATACCTAAACTTTTCCGATATTTTTTAAACTGTAGATACTTATAAATGTTGAGGTAATAATTCTGAAAGTCTGAATTTGATTTTATGATCCAGTTGGTCAATTCGCTGGCCAAAGGATGCAAAGTTTAGGTAGGCACTATATCCCCTTTCAAAAAGTGTCTTATGTGACGTATAAATGTAGAAATTGTCACATTTTTTAGAAAAACATAGGTAGCATAAAAACCGGTAGTCCGGTTATCCAAAATATTGACGTGCCAGATACGGCCGGTCCCAAATCTGCCGGCGGGAACCAATCCCGCCGTGAATACAGTCAAAGGCATTTTTAATCCCATTCCGTCGAATTTGGCAACTCGCTCTTTTGAACTAGAATTGCAAAACTTAGGCCTGATTCGATCAATCCGCGGATAAATCTATGGTATAGCATCAGACTTGTATAGACTGACAGCGCTATATCATAGATTTAGTATTGGTTTTAGATTGGTTGAACTGTTATAAATGTTATATGAATCTTAGTGTTAAAAATAATTATTATTTTCAACTTTTCAGTTCGTGGATTTTGAAGGCGGTTTATTTTCATCAGCTTCCTGTATACCACATTTAACTAAAATTGTCCCAGTAAACATACACACTACACACATATTAAACTTTCATCTTTGTAATATTGGTGTGATATTTGAGACCCTCTCTATTCATCTAAGCTATCCTTTCTCATTGCCCCATGCCTAGAATATGTGCTTTCACTAAGATGTTTACTGCTTGAATGCATGTTAATGCAATTATGTACGTTCATAGATGAATGAGCATGCACCTATAACCATGTAGATAGTAAGATGAACGCGACTGTAGAGGACAATAACGTGGTTGCTTGCCAGAATAAATTACTATCTTAATAGAAGCTACTCTATGATCTTAAGTTATCCTGCTTAATAAAAGATAAAGATACAAAATGATTTATTCAATTTAGATCCATACAGAACACATATGAATGTCAATATGTGGACAATTTTAGTGAAATAATCACATATCATCTCTACCGCTGGTTCGGAATGTCGATTTCCACTGAGAAGGCACCAGCAAGAAACTCAGTAGTTACTCTTTTCGAATATTGATGTCGTTACAGAGTTTCAATTGAAAAAAGAAAAACAAGTCACAAGACTAATCGATTAACATGACCAAGAATCCTTATCATTTAAATAGTCTTGTACACTTTAGTAACCTTTCTTCATTAGGCAGGTTTTAATATGCGACATAAACTTATCCAGTAATAGGTTAATGAAATTTTGTGGAAGCTTATTCAATATCTTAGTACTTAAGCCAACAAAGGAACTACCGTTTTTATGAAGTCTGAGGACTTGGTAATGTTAAATAAATGTATTTTACACTGCTTGATAATATTTTAGTCCATAGAAGAGATTGGACATAAAAGTGTAAAATTTTGATCATTTAAGGCGATACCGCGATCTCCCTAGCGCCGCCTAACGATTTGTATTAATTGTCACCCATATAGGATATTGTTGCAAAAAATGGGCAATGAGATTCTAAAAAAATGTATTTGTGATTTTTCAAGATATATCTGGCACAAATTATCCCTCCACAAGTAGTTTAATTTTTGATTTCCACCTAAAGTGGCCACTTTTAGCAATTCTCAAAAATTTGGTTACATCTAAAGAGATATTTTGTGTCAGGTATATCTTGAAAAATCACAAATACTTTTTTTTAGAATGTCATTGCCCATTTTTTGCAACAATATCCTATATTCGTCACAGATCGATAGGCGGCGCTAGTGAGATCGCATTGGCGGATTTTAGTACTTGTCATCAGAACTATTAGAGGCAGTTACGACTTTTTTTACTAAAATCCCTTTTTTTCTGTAACTAGACAAAAATAGGCCATTATCATCATCGTCATCAGCCCATTTAAGTCTCCACTGTTGGGGCACGGGCCTCCCTCAATCACATGAGGGGTAATTGCCATACTCACCACGCTTGGCAGACGGGTTGGCGAGGGTTTTGATATAAATGCAGAGTTTTCTTTCTCTGGGTGCTGATGATCATGCCAGCAGCTTTACCTTAGTCGCCTTTTACGACACCTCGGTAAGAGTGAGGGTGGCCTATTCTACTCTGCCGGGGACCACACGGCTGGCCATTATGTTTTGAATAAAATCGAATTATAACTATAATAATTAAAGCTAAATGTAAGTTATAATAAATTGTTGGTATAACTCTCCCACTTTATTCCGAGTCCACAGCGATTAACAATTATCACTCAACTACCATCAAGGATATTTTGTAGCAGACAATATTCTTAATGCCCCATTGAGTTTAATAACAGCAACGCAACTATTTCGTCTCGAATTACATTTTCCACGCGTTAAATCTAATTTATAGGTACTTACTCCCTTCAAATATTCACCTGAGAGCGTTTTAATGTAGCCCTAAGAGTTGGGGTTTGAGGCCACTGGGATACACTGGTATTCATTGTAGGTAAATATTTGATATTGTAATTAAGAGGATCATTGCATTCTGATAACATGATTGATTTTAACTGAAACAATTTGAAAAGAGGTTCTCGGGCTTTCATATTACGAGTATATGCTGGGTACAAATAAGGAAGTGCCGGCCAAAACTAAATTTTGCTGTATTCTGTTAGGCCTTATTTTTTTGGACTTAATCCCGCGCACGTTAACGGCCGCCAATGTCAAGTGCTTAGAAAGACATGTTATATTTCAATAGGTCTTGTCCCTCTGATGTTCAAGTGTCAAAATTTGGCATAACGAAAAAAAAATGTTACTTAATTCACTGAAAATATATGAAGATGTTGATTTTTGGCCTCACATAAATGGATGATGGCTTTGGTGTCAGTTTGGTTTAACAGTACAATGAATACTCAGGGGCAAGTATTACAGAATACTGCAAAAAAATACTGGCCGGCACTTGGACCAAAGAGGAGGCTGTCCTTTTAAATTATTTTTTTGTATTTATATACGACTCAAACTGTTTATTTAACGAAATGTAAAGAGATCTAAACAACTACACAAACTTTGTCTTAAGTTAATTAAATAATAATTTATTAAGTACTTAAGAAGAGTGCAACTAGCCTAATATTTTAACATCCGGTTCATACTAACTGGAAGTATGAAAAAGCTATCAGTAAGTTGTCCCATCCGTCACCTTTAGTACCTATTAAAACTGGTGAGTCTTTTAATTTAAAACAATACATGATAACGAAATACTTCAGGTAATTTGGGTCGTTTAGCTGCCTAATTTGTGGTATCTTGCACCACATAACTGAGAATGTCCCAGTGTTACCTAGCCCAAACATTTAGTGAGGCGATTATTATAATACCTGGCGTGAGAAACGTTAAAGGAATGGTTCCGTACGGTATGTGCCGTGGAACCCTTTACGTCGCCGGTTTACTGCCGCATACTTACTTCTATTCGTGGATGTGATGCTAATGAAGTTGTGAAGTTATAATGGTGAATATTTCAAAATTGCTAAGCTCTGAAACAAAAAATACCATTTCTTTATTTACTTTTCCGCTGCGCGAATATATATTTATTAATTTTTTATATTGCTTATTTACTGAGAAAAAAAATAAAAACTAAAAAACGTAAGATGACGTCATCGGACGGCAGAATGTAAAATATTTCTTTGCTTAGCACATTATAGTTTTAAATTTACGAAATGCCAAACCCATGACATGCAACTGTCAAAAAAAAAAAAACTTGTCAACGTTGAATGTATGAATGACGTTGACAATGTTGACACTAGTATTATTTACCTTTGACAGTAGTACCTTTTTTTTATTAAAACAATGATAAGCAAAGGAATATCGCTGTATTCAGCCGTCCGATGACGTCATTTGGCGCTTACATCTATTTAGAATATAAAGAATTTTAATAATTATTTTATGCATGAAAATGGACAAATTTTGAAAAAAGAAAAAATATGGGTCCGTTCATTTTATGTCTATTTTCATATAAAAAAATAATATGGACATGTTAAAAATATGAAATGTTGTCCATTGGTGCAAGGAAAAAGGGCCCTTTTTATTCCCTCTGCTCATATATTAATTAGAGCTTATTTTGGTGGTTTTTTTTAAATTTCCCTGCTGTGAAATAAAAATGTTCCTCTAAAACTAGATGTTTGCACTACCCCATTGTACAGTCAGTGGCTAAACTCAATGTACTTTTTATGATAAGTGCTCATCTGAGCAGTCGTATCACGTAGTGGTAAGCTATTACTCTCGCCTAAAGACTCCCAGAAATCCAGTGGAGTCACTGTCAACTGTTTTCCCTGCTGCCGATTTAGGATTTCGGTAAGCTCACTAGGTGAAAAACAGCGCAGGAACTGCTTTACTCCGGTTTTCATGAGGCCGTGGCGACTGGGCGAGCCGGACTATTCATGCCGTAGCGTGGCACTTCCACGGTTAAAAGGGTCAACCCTGAGGTAGAGAAACTCTAGTCAGGAGGGCTTTTTCAGCATGGACATAATTTTTTTTTTACATTATAGCGGACAAACGAGCAGACGGCACACCTGATGGAAAGTGATCACCGCCTTTGATCATGCCTTTGAGTGGGGAAATAAAATTTTCGATGAACTGTTTTGGTCCATTCTGTTCACGAAACTCTCGGAGCATTCGTCAAAAAGTTGCGACCATTTATATTTATACTGTAGAACTATTAAGGTTCTAACTTATATTTCGATACAGTGTTAATATTGGTTTGGGTAAGTGGACTAAGGACTTCTTTTGTTGGGAATATGAAAAAGTATTTGATGTCCCTCCTCTCATCTGTTGTTAAGTAAGATGATATTCAAGATGGATCGTTCTTGTCCAAGACCCTTATAAAGGCCTACATTGTGAAATGGTATAATATATATTATAAGACATCGCCAATGCTCTACATATTGTATATTTTTTTTAGGAAAGTCATTGTCGTTTGTTTGCTTCTGGAATTAATGTCTTAAGTGGTTTGAAAAGAGTTTTTTTGTCTCAGTTGGCAGTGGCATGACTATGCCTAGGCATTGTTTATGTCTATAAGCGGCGCTTACCATTTACAATCATCTGATGGTAAATGGTAACCGATTGGTCACATGCTCCTCTGCTTATTATAGCAATAAAAAAAGTTGCTGTCTGCACGCAGCGTTGCTTGCGCACTAAATAATGTTTTCCCGTAAAAATAAAACGTTTTCCGATGGCCATTAATTAAGTAGGATCTGAATTGATTATCAAAGATATAAGTATTCGACCAACTTAACAGTTCTGAGAGCATGATACTTTGCTTCATTTTCGTAATAAACTCGATTGTCTTCTTCCAAAGCCGGTAAAGTACTTTGTTTCGTTTAACATGTCATGATATGCTACCTGGATATGTTTGATAAGTAGGTTTATACAGGTAATGTCAAAAGTTTATAACAGCTGTGATAATGACACCGCCATTTTGAATTACCTTGCATTTTACTAATTCTATCAAAATTGGCGGTGGAATTAGGCGTTGACTGTTGGATGAATAGTTGTTAGAACGGATTATTACTTTACACTGCGTACAACTGCATATACCATATATTTATCGTAGGATAAAGATTGATCGAACGTGGTCACCTGTTCGATGACGGTACCGTGTGGAGTATCAAATATTTTTAGCATATAACAAATATGTAATTTTATTTACATAACTAAAAATAAAGTTTAAAAACTAAAACCCGACTACCAAAAAAACATGCTCTAAACCACGGCATTACGGCATAATAATTTCAGCAGAGACAATTTTCTTGTTTCTTCGTACTTTTTAGAGCGCGTTTTTTTGGTAGTCGGGTTTTATCTTATAAAGTGATATTCTCTATTAACTCAATGAGGTAAGCATACGCGTAGCGACCGCCCAGACTATTCATTACTCATAGATGATTATGTCTGGCGTCGTTCTAGTGACGATTTGTGTGGTAATTGATATTAATTATAACGTGATAATGTAAATTTAATAATGCATAATCCTTGTCTACGTTATTAAATTTAATAGACTGCTGGCTTGACTGGGGGTCAAGGTATTTAATTATTATTTCATTATTAATGAAACAATAACAGACGGTTAAGCTACTAAATTGATTTATAATAAGTTCGTGGGAGACGTTTCAGCATGAATAGGCCAGCTCGACCGGACTGATACTACGGCCAGAAAATTGGCGTGAGGCTGCGCCTATGCTGTGTTTTGCGGAGTGAGGGAGGGTACTGGAGGTCCAATGACTCTTCTCGTTTTCAATCGCTTACCATCAGGTGATCCGTCTGCACACCTGCCCCTATAACATAAAAAAGACGGCCCATTGTATCATTCAAGACGCTACGGCGGGGTTTGGATCATCATCATCATCATCAGCAACCCACACTCGTCCACTGCTGGACATAGGTCTCCCCTAATGTACGCCACTGCTCCCGATTTTCGGCCACTCTCATCCAGCCCACACCAGCCAGCCTTCGAATGTCATCATCCCATCTTGTCGCAGGGCGTCCTACACTACGCTTACCGAGTCGCGGTCTCCACTCAAGGACTTTACGGCTCCAACGGCTACCATCATGCATGGGGTTTGGATACCATCTGACAACCTTGGCTGTGTTACGTTGTTTTCCGAATTAACTACCTCCTGTTCAAAAGCTTGGGTTCTTATCCACTGAAGTACTCTTACCAACTCCTTAACGAATTTCGAATGAATGTTGTAGTTTTAGAGATAGGTACATTACAAACTTCCGAGGTAGGTTATTCAATAACCCCAACGTATCGAGCTAAAATTAGCGCTCGTGTTACGAATGTACCTTCAGGGATTGCTCATGCTTGATCCGTCCTCATTAGTTCGATTTCCCTGGGGCACCGTTTGAGTGGGTCATGCATATCTTCGTTGCAAGGTCTGGTCCAGTTTTGAACTGTGACGAATAAGTATTTGAGAGTAGATTGTATGTGCAAAGTCCTACCGATGTTATAGTATGATCGAAGTACAGTGCAATAATGCGTTCGCAGACACAAGTATACTCAATATCATCATCGACAGAACTGTGGAATGGAATTGTTGCCAGCGGTATTTCCGTATCGATATGACCTTCAGATCTTAAAGAAAAAAGTAAGAAAAAGTTATTCCACTGGTGTGTTCTCCAATGGACAACATTTCAAAATTGCTAAGCTCTGAAACAAAAAATACCAATTCTTTGTTTACTTTTCCGCTGCTCGAATATATATTTATTCATTTTTTATATTGCTTATTTACTGAGAAAAAAATTAAAAACTAAAAAACGTAAGATGACGTCATCGGACGGCAGAATGTAAAATATTTCTTTGCTTAGCACATTTTAGTTTTAAATTTACGTAATGCCAAACTCATGACATGTAACTGTCAAAAAAAAAGACAACTTGTCAACGTTGAATGTATGAATGACGTTGACAATGTTGACACTAGTATTATTTACCTTTGACAGTAGTACCTTTTTCTTATTAAAACAATGATAAGCAAAGGAATATCGCTGTATTCAGCCGTCCGATGACGTCATTTGGCGCTTACGTCTATTTAGAATAAAAAGAATTTCAATAATTATTTTATGCATGAAAATGGACAAATTTTGAAAAAAGAAAAAATATGAGTCTGTTCATTTTATGTCTACTTTCATATAAAAAAACAATATGGACATGTTAAAAATATGAAATGTTGTCCATTTGATTGTTCCTCGTCCACTCACTACCAGCTCTAACCAGACATCGCCACTTCAACTTCGCTTACACTACGTTTACCGAGACCGTCTCCATTTCAGAACTTGTTTACCAGTTGAGCGTGGTAAGAAAATAATATTATAATATTTTGCTTGAAAGTTAACCTACCATAAATAGCCCTCCGCCTGGAGGGGGGGATGTAAGGTTCGTCAATACGTATTCATGTCCTCTCCCCACTCGGGCGATGAGAGAGCGTCGCTGGGGTTTAGTCGGTATAACTCTGGCCGGCTTCTCGTTAGGAGAAGCCCCCGTCAGAGGAGAGCCCAACAGGTGGATATGCATAAGGAGGCATTCCCCAGCGTTAAAAAAAGGAGAAGTGTGGAAAGAGGAAGAGTAAGCATGGATTCATATGCTGCAGAGAATGACAAAGACAGGCTGTGAAGAATACTCCTACTTGATTAAAAACTATCATGATTGGCTGATCAAGTAACACCGCCCACCAACTATCGGCTATCGGAACGCCCAGAGAGCACGCCGCCTTGGCGACCTGGTGCTGGCAGCGTTCCAGGGTAATCAGACACATTGTTCACCTGCCGTCTTGGCCTGGTCTGAATTGTTTCGGTATACCGGACAGATCAAAGGCAGATGCTATTTACATACTGGCAAAACAGGGTCATGTGCCGTGCACTACCAATAACAATGATATTCAATGTTAAGACTACATTTAGCTCATGTGTTTCTTCTTCTTAGAGAGCCATTTGATCTTGCAGATCTGAAGGATCTGACAAGTGATCGAGGGCTGATTTTGAAACATAGGCGATAGATTTTACCTATTACATCTCATGAATTAATACTCGCTTTGACCACTCAGCTCGTCTTTCAACGGCCAAACCGAACGAGACTAGCGTAAAACCACTTAAAAATTTCCCAGCAAAAATGTACTTTAACCGTTGAATACCAGTATAGTCGAGCTATCGGACGATCGCTTCCTTGCTACTGTCCCCATCATTCACTTTACGAGATACCACCGCAACAGGTGACCATCTGGCTCACCGCCAGATGGACTGCATTTGTGCATACGCACCTTATCTTGAGCACGTAAAGGTCATTTTAGATTGCAATACGGTACTAAAGTGAAATGAAGTGCAGCTATTGGAAGTGAATTGAGCATTTCAAACCGTTCAGAGCACAAAAGTGTAAAGTTTGGTGTTTATTTAAATTGAATGCAACGTGTATTGGTTGGTTTAGTGAGATTGCATTGTTGGGATGGAAGCTTTTGTTTATTTTTAAAACTGTTGATAGGGTTACCACTTGTATAATAAAAACTAAATTATCAAACTTACAATAACAATATTTAAATAAAACCAAAATGTATTATACAATTTTAGGGTTCCAAATGGCAAAAAACGAAACCCTTTTAGATTCGTCATGTCTGTCCGTCTATCCGTCCATCCTTATGTCAAAGCCACTTTTCTCCGAAATTATAAGAACTATACTATTGAAACTACTATTACTATTAATAATACTAATACTATTAAATAGATGTATTTTGTTAACCGCATTACGTGAGGGATATCTATGGATAGGTCTTTAAAAATGATGTTGAGGTTTTTAACATATTTTTTTTCTAAACTCAATACTTTGCCCAAGAGACGCTCGCAAAGTGGTAAAGTGTATGCCCCCCCCCCCCCCCCTTTAACATCTATAATAAATGAATTATAAAACTAAAAAAAATATATGATGTATATAATCAAATATATATAAAATTGGTTTGGACTAGATCTAGTAAGTAGTGTTTTTTTAATACTTTATAAACCGTAAACCGCAATTTACCTTCCATATATCTTACTTGCTACTACGGAACCCTTCATGGGCGAGTCCGACTCGCACTTAGCTGGTTTTTTTAAAAAAGGTCCATTAGCTTGATGGCTAGGTAACTGCACGTTCCTGAAACGAGTATGTAACCTTGATTATTTTTTTCTGCTTGATAAGTTCAGACGGCAGTCGTTTCATTGTCATAACCAGACTCCCCAAATTCTAGATCAAGGTCTAATCGCACCACGGACTCCGAAGTGTCAATTTATTAAGTCCCCTGTTAAGGGTGCTGTAGTCGATTAGAGGTGACGTCATGTAGCTGAATAAACTGGATTAAATTAACGTATTGAATGTAATCTAAATGCAACGGAATTATATGAAAGTACTAACGTAGGATTTAAGACAAACGTTGTAACTAAAGTTGGGCCAAAATAAAAGCCCACATTTGACGCTTCAGCAAAATTCGACAATGTAATCTTGTAGCTACGATTATTGAATTTATCAATGTTTCTATGTTATAAAAGCACAATTTCTTAACTTTTAAAAATTACGTTTTCATTTAATTATTTCAATAAAGACAAAAAAGATTATTTCACGATTTACTATTTCTGTTAAACTTTTTATAAAATTATTAAAATTTTACTTTTCTAGAGAATTGAACGTTAGTACAATGTTGTTTAAAGTGAGATCGGTACATACTTTCCTCTCTCTTTTTAATAATTTTGATCCACATTTCTCCAAATAAAAGTAATAAAACTTATTTTCCATTATTATAATATTTGATTCACGTTTGTTTGAAGTATGTAGGTACATATCGATTATTCACTTATATCGAAGTTTTTTAAGAGGTCACCTCTTTAAATAGGGAAGCTAAAATTTATAAACGTCAAATGTAGCTTATTATTTTGGCTCGACTCAATTAATTGAAGAGAACCAGCTCATTACTCAACCAATTTTCTAAGGAACGTGTCTCTTTAATCACTTGACATTGCCAGAGTTGTCTCTAAGAGCAATAGTAAGCCATAAAAAAACACAATACCTACTTATTTTATTGTCCAAAATAAACACTTCTAATTTATTTATACATAACCAGTTTGAAAGTTATGAGGTTAAATAAGTTACAGAGGAACATTCATACACACATACATACATACAGGTCAAAATTATAACCCTCCTTATTGCCGTAGTCGGGCAAAAATATGTCCATTACAATAAATGTCAACTTTCAAAGGCAGGAAAAGGATGGTGAGTGAGTGACGTCGTCTCAGTCTCTCGCCTCCCTACACGCTTATAGAACGATGACGCAAATCGTTCGGTTCTGATATTGAAGACGTCAATCAAGAATGGTTTATCTTGAACTGAAAGTAGAACTTGCGGTTTCTTGTTATTGTTTGTGAATAATGTTTTTCACCAACAGACTAAAATGTCAATATTGAGAGCGATGTTTTTTTATTTTATTTTAGGCGGGCGGCTATGCAGGTCCTATTCAGACCAGTATCACTGCGACCAGTTTGATCCATTGTGATCGCCACTGTGCTACATATCAGTCCCAAACCCTATACTTTTCAGAAAGTGTATTAGTTGTTTGGGACTGAGATCCTTAGCTTCATTGGGGTTCAACAAGTGCTCTCCCAGATGTAAACTACGTTTGCGTATCAGTACTCCGCGTTCAGTGATTATGTGTATAGGGGTTTCACCCGTTTGGTTACACATTCTGCAGATTCTAGTGTCGGTCAGTCCTATAGCAGCCATGTGCTTATTGAGCCAACAATGACCGGTTAAAGCTCTTACTAGGATGCGTATGTTGTTCCTACTTATCCCAAGAAGCGCAGCGGAGGATCTGTGGTCAAAGGGCTCTTTATGATTTGTTAGGAATGGCAATTTGAGTGCAATGATTCGCGTGATTTGTGTGTTTTCTCTTCAGTGTCAGATGGGCAAAACTTTTGGTTATGCCGCAGAAGAGTTCTGGGCCTTACCATGTACCCTCCGATCCTGCCCTAAAAATCACTAATAAGTCCCGTATCCCTGACGACAGCATATGTGTGTTGACGATGTAGCCCCTGAAGTTATCTAAGGGCCCTTGAACCCAAACTTGAAGATTGGACAAAGACAAGCGAATTTGGGGGACCTTACGTAATTATACGGGCTGTAGTCTCGTATCGAATTATTTTAGTGGAGTTAGTGATTGCGAAACATACAAAAACGGATTGGATACACAAGCTTGGAACCAGGGACCGGAAAACCCCTTTCAGAGTTATGCGTATCGATAGGGTAACCCTATTGATTGTGTGACTTTACCGTATTGGTAACCCTATTGATCGGGTTACATCCGCTTACCGCATAGTAAGGGTTACCCTATTGATTGTCTATCTCTTATGCACGACCCTGTCAAACGAACGAACTCAATCCGACCAATTGGCTGTCGCCGTTGCCGAGGTGCGCAATATTGATTCAAATGCTTTGCGCGTAGAGATTAAAAGAGCTTAGTAGAATTCTAAAACCCTATCTAGATATTACCATATCTAGATAGGGTTTTAGCCTATTAGAGGGTTTTCCGTTATCATAGACACAAGGATTCTCAAATTTTAGCTTCTTGTTTTACCGCGGCACTTCTTGCGTGGAGCGGACTCTGTTCCGTCTGGCAAAAGACAAAAAGAAGGAGAGAAGAGAAGGAGAGAGGGGCAGGCCAGAGGAGGAGAGACGAGAAGTAGAGAGGAGAAGGCCGCGATAACAGGTACGAAACATTCATCAAGACCCTCCCCGGACGGAGCCCGCTTAAACGGCGGGCAGGACGCTGACCGACCGACTACAGATGACCGGTGCAATGCTGGCGCGGGTATCCCAGTACCGGGCGCCGTCTGGCCACCTCCAAGGAATTAATGGACTCGCTTGACGGAAACCTTTTTTTTTTTTGGTTTTCCGGGAGAAATGCATTACGCAGACTCTGCCGCCGGTGACAGGGTACTGTAGGACTCACCCTCCGGGCCGCTTCTTCTAACAAGAAGCGACCTGAGGGTATACCCACTAAAACTCCCGGGGCTCAACCACCCGTGGGTATGTAATGGAGTCACGGGAACTGCACGAGGCTATTCCCCGCAACCCCACTCCCCCGCAGGCCCCTACACGGGGTTTGCGGCCACGCCCCTTCTCAAGCTGCGAGGAGGGGGGTTGGGGACAGCCGGAAGAGCTGAGCCGTCCCCAACGAGCGGTGGAGGTGCCAATGACAGTGCCGGCACAAGGACCCCCGTCCGTGTTGCCGGCTGGCCACCTCCACGGAGAGGACCAAGAGTTCTCCGCCGAACTCGTCCTCTCCTTGCTCGAAGCGGGCCTGCGGGTTAGTCTCGCGCTCCCGCTCCGCCGCCTCCTTCTGCGTCACCACTTCTTCGCAGAAGTGGCCGAAGGCCGACCAGGCCCTCTCATCATCCAGCATAGCTGCAACTATGCTGGGCAAAGAGAGGTCATGTCCGACCTCCGTGACCAGTGCTGTTGGTCGAAGGACGGGCACACCATAAACGTGTGGTGCGCCGAGTCCTCCGCAGCGCCGCACTGGTGGCACGAAGGAGTGTCCTCCCGCTGAATGCGGTGCAGGTAGTTACCGAAGCAATCATGCCCGGTAAGTACCTGCACCATCTGGAAGAACAAAAACCCATGTGGGTGCTCCTGCCACCGGTCCAAGACCGTGGCGAGTGCCGCGAGCGTGGGACGGCCATACCTCTCCACCAGGAGAGAGACCGTCCATGTCTTCACCATTTGCTGGCGATCCTCCTTCCTGAGCGCCTCCCTTTCTCGGGGGCAGAGGGGGTCGCCAGCCGCTCGCTTCTCGCTTCTACGAGAAGACAGCGACCATCACTCCAGCCTCCAACTCCCATGACGGGGTGGAGGCGAGTGCGAGTTTTTGTCCATTGCTTGCCATCAGGTGATCTGCTCATCTGCTAACTATAAAATATAAGGGTTCCGTTTTTTGCCATTTGGCTACGGAAGCCTAATAAAAAAATAGGCACGAGTGAGTATCACAATTTTTTCTCTACATTTTGCTACTTGTGCAAACGATTCGCGTGTTATGATTCTATCTCAGCTTGCATTAAATAATGCAGTTTAGTTGTAAATGAGTTCGGACACGGGAAACTGTTATCATGTTACCATAGTTACATTAGGAACATTTGTGAAGAAGACGAGTTTCTCATTAGACGTTGTGAGTCTCCAGCAAATGCTCAGTACTCAAACAATACAATAGACAAATGTCTATTTTGATAGTACCGAAACGCATTGCAGAACAGTAACCTCACATTTTTCAATTAGTTTGCTGATTCATTGGTTAAATCGTCGAGCAGTAAGTAGGTACAGTCACGTGGACTAATAAATATAGAACCTCATTTTAACAGAGGAGCTAGAATAACTGAATCATGGTTACACGTTTTAGAATTTATCCGAAACATGAAGGTTTTCATCACTATGTTTTCTCTCTCCGTCGAGCTAATGGATGGATATGAATAAGCTCATAGATTTTGAAATCCGAACATGCACCTCTGAATTTACCCAAGGAAGGAGCGTTCTGAATCTCGGAGTTACCACTCACTCCAAAGAGAAAAGACAATATCACTTACAAAAAAAATTGGGATACCCTTTTCTTCGCAAAGTCTGTCATTCACGTGAGTAAGTTTAGTGACTAAATTGAGACCTTAGCCTAAATAACTGACTAACGGTTCTAAATAAAAGACACGTTATTTCTAGCAACAGTCTGTCTCGGCTTTTGTTGAGCTAGAATTATTATGTCACTGCCCAATGTTCGGTTTACGATGCACAAATAACAATTTGATGTAGTTTTGTTCAACTAATTGGAAACTGTGAGTGTTGTGTGTCGAGAACAGGTGCGAAAAAATAGAGAGTTTGTGAACAGTGGTACCGCAGGGTAGACCGATTTGTCTGCCAGTAGCAATTTACCCGCAAAAACTTCAGTTACTCCGTGACTGTGGCGCTTGTGGCATCTGAAACTCAAAAATAAGGTACATGGTAGAAATCACGTGGATAACCATTCTAATGTTAGTGAAATGAAAGATTAAACAATATAATTGGAAAAATATTGGCGATTGTACAACTACTAACCCGATAGCGCAATTAGTGGTGAACATGGCTGCCGTCCGCTAACTAAAATGTAACAAGCCACATTCGACCATTGTCGCTTAACGACTAGCGGACGGCAGATGGACTTAAGGTGACGGGTAGACGGGTAGGGCACACTAGCGACGCCAATCGATTTTAATTTTTAGCTACTAAACCGGATTTATTTTAAACAATTTCGGGGTTACAATCTCTCGGCCAACACTTATACTATTTATTAAATAACCATGTACAAATGTTGGGTACGTTTTTGTACGCGAAAAATTGATTCACGCCAAAAGCGGCCACTTTTATCGGTAATCCAAAATTCGAGTGCAAAAGCAGACCAAATAGTTAACTATAAGTATTAAATATATAGTATATGTATTAGTTGAGGTACACCTTTGAGCGACGCCTCATAATATATTATCGTTAAAACGAGCTATTAATCGTTATAACGAGCAAACAAAAAAAACTTGCAATAAATATTAACATAAAAAAGAACGATACAAAGTAAATTCATACAGGTCAAAATCATAACCCTCCTTTTTGCGTCGCCGTAGTCGGGTAAAAATATCTTACTGAATTGCATAATGCGCTAATCGGAATTTTTGCTTATAGGGATTGACACATAAAATAACAATAAATTAGTAATCGGTATGGCAGCCATCTTACCGATCGAATCGCAATTCTTGGCTCTCGTGCAAAATATGTTCGCATGGATTGCATTAGGGACCAGGAACTTGGTAATTTCTCTTAGGTGATCAAGGTAGTTCCCACACGTTAAGCGAGAGTTGTTACTTTTGAAATGAATAAGATACATATTATTTCATTCATCATCATCATCATCATTTCAGCCAATAGACGTCCACTGCTGGACATAGGCTTCCCCCAATGTTCTCCACACAGATCGGTCCTGTGCCGCCCGCATCCAATGGATTCCCGCGATCTTCAACAGATCGTCGGTCCACCTTGTGGGGGGCCTGCCACGGCTGCGACTTCCTGTGCGTGGCCTCCACTCCAGGACCTTTCTGCCCCAACGGCCATTCATTATTTCATTATTAATGATTCATTGCGTGTGTACCACTAAGAATATTTACATTGTATTCATCCAGATAGTTTAAATGCGTAGATAAAATGTTGATTAAGATTAAAAATTAAACAAATAAAAAGTCGATTGGTTTCTTAAAAAAATATTCTCGGATTCTTAAAAATATCGGTTGGATTTAAAAGGAGCGTGTCACTTTTAATGTCAAAATAGAACTGTTATATTCACCTTGAAAGTTGAATAATAATAATAATTCTTACAACATCTCATACGTTGTTCTGATCCCGTACTATGTAGCTTAAACATTTGTGTTACAGATATCAGACAACAGAGGAACACAAATATATACTTAAATACATATATTACACCCAGACACCGAACAAACACAAGTGTTCATCGCACGAATGTTTGTCCAGGGTGGACTAATGATGGTGAATGGACTATAGAATCTGCAGAATGTGTAACGAGGCGGGTGTAACCCCTATACATAATCACTGAATGAACGGACCACTGATGCGCAAACGTTGCTTACATCTGGGAAAGCACTTTTTGAGCCCCAATGAAGCTGGGGATCTCAGTCCCAAACAACTGATACACTTTCGGAAAAGTGTATGGTTTGGGACTGATATGTAGCACAGTGGCGATCACAATGGATCGAACTGGTGGCAGTGATACTGGTCTAAATAGGAACTGCATAGTCGCCCGCTTAAAATTAAAAAAGAGACTCTTTTCCTCCGGATCGGGCCTCTGGTACCCTCACTCACGCTGCGAAACACAGCAAAGATCTGCTTCACGCAAAATACATAGATTTAAAAAATTAAGAGGTATAGATAGATAGATACACTTTATTGTACAACATTTACAGATCTTAGTCTAAGTTATTATACTAAATCAATGTAGATCTCTTCCAGACAACCACGGTACAAGACAGAGGTATATGCTTGAATTCCAACTAAGACCTCCATTTTTTTATGGGATTGGTGGCAGACGGATCACCTGATGGGAAGCGATTGCCGCCGCCCATGGATATAGAAGGCGTGTTCTTATCCTCTGAACTACCATCGCTAAAACAAGTGACCTATTAGTATTTCTAATTTAAATTAAAGTGATAGACGATAATGTCATTTCCAATTAGACCTTTCAGCCGTTAATCTCAAGACAAAAGATCGTTAAAATGCGCCCGATCCCTCTCCGGTCATGTCACACTATTGTCCCATTGGAATATGAGGGCATGGGAATAGAGAGTGCACTGGTGTTTGCGCACACACTTGAGCAATATATATTGCGTAAGTGGCTTTGAGTGGTCTTTGAGATTAGCCGCCTTAGCCGAAATCGGTTGGAGGATTTTCATTGTTATAGTTATTTAAACATATCAGTTCATGGTTGTATCAATAAATGGTTGAACTATGGTGGGTCTAGCATCTGTTCAATTGGTTGGACGTACTTACACATATTGTGACATATTGTAGGGCGTGAACATTTACATCTCTTTAACCGTGTTCCAACAATGGAATTTGAATTAGTAGTTTCTTTGTAATTTTTGTTTGTAATAGGTACTACTCGTAGACTATTATTTTTGTATTTAAAGCGAGCAATAGGCTGACGTAAAACCCAGCATTGTGGACAAACCTCAGACAATGCCATTAACGTGATTGTTGGTCAAAAGTCTTTGTATGTGATAGTAAAAAAAAAAAAAAACAATATTTCTGAGCTACATTAATTGTTCTCGCTCAAGCAGCGAAACGCAGCACAGTGCAGCTTTACGCCGGTTTTCTGTGAGGCCGTGGTATCACACCAGGCGAGCCGGCCCATTCATGATAAAACGTGCTCTCCCTGAATGTATGAACATCTTTGAGAGATTTCAGTACATTGAGGGAGAACACGTTTCGGCATGAATGGGCCGGCTCGCCTGGTGCGATACCACGGCGTCACAGAAAACCGGCGTAAAGCTGCACTGTGCTGTGTTTCACTGCGGGAGTGAGGGTACCGGAGGCCCAATCTGGAGGAAAGAAGGTTTACAGGTTAGCAACGCTCTTGTGACTCCACTGGTGACCATGGGTGGCGGTAATCGCTTACCATCAGGTAATCCGTCTGCTCGTCTGCCACCTATCACATAACAAAAAAAATGAAGTGTGTCTGTCCACTAAATAAAACGAAACTGATTTATTCTAAAAATGGATATTCCCATACTCTGCCTTTGTAGCGACTTTTCGAACCTTGAGTGCCAAATTGTCGAGTTGCCACTCGACCATTCTCGACATCGTCCTTTCTGTTGGCGGAATCTAATAAAAGATTCCATGTACCCAATTGTCCATAAGGGTGATACTGCAAATTAACAAGGCTATTTGCTTATTCCGCAACCCTTACACACATAGTAAAGGTCGTCAAAAGGCCTATAATAAGGCTTTAATAGTGATGTGACACGAAATATTCTAGAAACTTTAGTAACATAGGTAAATCTGGTATTCGAGTAAAAATAATATGGATTTGAGTATCTATCGAAAAGACCTTGGATCAATCATAAATTAGGTATCTATGATTAATTGACCCTCCTGCATGTCTATGGCTGACTCGATTCGAATTTATCTATTGTTATCCACTAATTCATGATGAAGAGGTAGGTTGACATTAAAAGACAAAGGAGAAATCCTTAGGGGGACTAAATCGGCGCTTTGGAGCCCGGTGTACCCTTCATCCTAAATCCAGCATTTGGTGAGTCTGATAAACAATAAAATGTACTGCTGTTTGACTTGCGCAACTCTTTGAGAATCTAAATGAAACGTTCGATTTCCTCATGACTTTTCCTCAATGCCTAGTTAAAGGTAGGAATATGAAAATAAATTTGAAAAACCTAGGTCCGTGCTTGGATTCGAACCTATTTATTTACCTTCTTAGTTGATATTTTTTAAAGCAATCTTTTGCAATTTATTCTTAAGTAAACAACACACTTCAAAATTTCATCTCGTGTTCAGGCGGGACTCGAACCCACATCTTCCACGATTCGGGTGACTGTTCCACCAATTAGACCAATAAGCGCGTAATTAAGCCGACGAAATTTGTAAGTGCTTGGTTCGACATGATCTTTCCATAGTTTCATCAATATTGTAGGTATATTTACAATATCTAGTAGAAATATTATTACAAATATTTGACCACCAGTTAAGATGAGACTGTTAAATCAATAGTTGATATTTTTAATAAGAATCTTTTGCTATTTATCCTCAAGTAAATAGCACTTCCATCTCTTGTTCACGAGATTACATTTTTAAGTGTGTTATTTACTATTACTACCTTGTTCGGTAGGTTCACGCTCTGCTACATTGCTTTTCAGTGTCTAAAGTAGTAAAATTGATTTATAAACGACTCAAATAAATTAACTCGAGTGACAAGTCTCGTCCCTCATCTCTGCAGCAGCATATAATATTTTTTAAAAGCAGTTCATGGAACGCCCCATAAAGCAAAACTCATTGTGGATTCATGAGAATTTTATGAGGGAAGATAGATTTATAACTCGTATATTGGCTTTCTGGAAATTTTCTGCTTCTTGTGTTTTCGAGTCATTCACAGCTTAGTTACCTATTTGAACAATGTTTCGCCTGAAAGGTTTTTTCAGCAAATGTAATTCCAAGTTGTATTGGGGATTTTTGGTGTTTTGAATTATTAAGAGATATTGTTGAGGAAAAGATGGTATTAGCTCAGTGATTATGAACGCGCATTCTCTATATTTTTCTAATCTATGTGTGATATTGTGACGCGTGCGGGAAAGCCCGAACAGCATGCTGGCTGCGTTTGCGCAATGGTTCGACTGCTGGTATATCAGCCATTTCAGTGAACTGCACATTGCACACGCCAGGCACACAAATTAGTATTTTATAATTAAAATGTAATTTAATGTAATGTTTTTTTTATTTAGATGTAATATGGCTCATTGAAATGTATTTTATTTATTTATAGTTATTGCCATGAATGTATAAATCTAAAACGTATAACAACCTTATACCTCATCTTCATTTAAAATCAGGTGGGATTGAAATCAAATGGTTTGCTGTAGTAACATAAAAAAAACCGGCTAAGAACGAGTCGGACTCGCCCATGAAGGGTTCTGTTGCAGCAAGTAAGATATATGGAAGGTAAATTACGGTTTACGGTTTATAACGTATCAAAAAAAACTACTTGTTAAGTGGTGTGTGTGTGTGATCTAGTCACACATTTACCACTTTGGGAGCGCCTCTTGCGCAAAGTATTAAGTTTAGAAAAAATATATATTTGAAACCTCAACATATTTTTTTCCTGTTTTTGGGTAAAAATCGTGATGCGGTTAACAAAATACATCTATTTACCAAGTTTCAATATTATAGTTCTTATAGCTTCGGAAAAAATGGCTGTGACATCCGTATGTCACTGTCCGTACTGTACCGTCTGCCCGTCCGTCGGTCCGTACGGATGGATAGACGGACAGACAGATAGACATGACGAATTTATAAGGGTAAGGCTACGGAACCCTAAAAAGGAATTTAAATTGCTTGAAATAATGAATTATCATTATTATTATATGCGTATTTCTACCATTATCGCGGTGGTAAGTGAAAAACATCATGATTTCACGTTTCGGATAGTTTCTGAGACGTGAAAACATGATTCTTTTGGTATGGTTTCCCTGTTGAAGGGTTGTGAACTTGCGATGGTCAGACGGCAGTCGCTTCATTGTGATTCCAGATTCCCTTAATCTTGAATCAGGTCAAAGCATACCCCGGGATCGGGAGCGACAGCTTCGGATGCTACTGAAAAGCATCTACTGATAAGCGCTACTGAAAAACATCTTTTGATAAGCGCTACTGAAAAGTATCTACGCGCTGAGATAAGATGAACAAAATCTATGTTTAATATTTTGTAAAGTCGACTCGACGTTTATAATTTTAACTTTACGTGTTATTTAATTTTGTGAACGCTTTGTACATGGAATTATTTAATAATTCTATGGCTTTGTTAGACGTGACATTTAATTTGTAACTTTTGTCATGAATATTTTATGCTTGGGATTATAAAGTTTATTTATTGTTTCAGGTAAGCGGCGTCCAGTGAAAAATCAGCGAAAGTTATAAGTGAAATTGGTATGTATAATTTGAAAATATTTAACATTCAAAAATTTATCTGACCATTCATTGATCAACATTTGTGTTAGTTCGAGAATGGATCCGGCGAGCTTTGCATCTCAACCGGCGTGTGAAACACTGCGATGAACAGGTTGTTTATTTTTAACCTGGCTTTAATACTTTCATATTTTGGTCATCTTTGAGGCAAGAGTGATAAGGCATATTCTAGGCCAGAATTTCCCAAATGTAAGTTGTACACTGGCTACATTGATGATAATTATTTTTTTACCTACTTAAAAACCACTTTATCTTCAGTTAAAATAAACTTTTCTTTGGGTATCCAAAGCGCCCACGAGGAAGAGTTATCGTTAATTTTGGTAAAAACTGTTCTAGGAAAACGCGTTTAATTCTAGACCTCATTGTCACTCTTGGTCAGGTGAGATTGTGGTCATCCTTCTTCTCCTTCTTTGAGTGCCTCTTCAGTTCTGCAGATTGGCCGTCAGCTTAACAAAATCCTCTCTGTTCATTGCTAGACGAAACAGCCGTTCCACACATATGATGCCAGTCCACTCCCTTATACTACGCAGCCAGGACTTTTTCCTTCTTCCACCGCGTCGTCTCCCCTCTATTTTACCCATCATGACAAGTTCAAGCAAACTGTATCTGTCATGCCTACTTGTGGGCGATAGCTTATTAGTTAACAAAAAAAAATGTCTTGTATTATTTTATTCACTTTAACGTTTCTCTTTTTATCAATTACTACAGAGCTGATTCATTAATCCAATTACAATTAAAATACATTGTCTCTTTAATTTATTATGAATTTACTCGAAAGAAAGAATGTGACAGGAAATCTCCTATAAATAAAATTACTCATCTAATGGACTTCTAATTTAGACATCAAACACAGATTTTATTTTATTTTACAAGATATTGATCAGAAAAAATACGCAGACGCTCGTTTTGTAATTTAAACTATTTCAGTGATACTCCTAAGGGATGTCCTTGTTTCTTTTATCGATGTTTTGTTTGTCTGACATGCTAGTAGTGAATAATCGTCTATTATAATTATTTTGTTTTTTAAAAAATAAAAGGCGAATTACTTAATTTTTATAATTTATTTTATCAAACCGAGTTCTTCTCAATTCGCATATTGTATACTTGTATTTTGAGTAGTAATATATAGGTAATAAATTGGGATTATTGAGACTTGTACAAAGGGAAGCTCAAAATAGATTATAAGGCGATGGTATTTTTTAACGTTCTACGAAATAAAAATAATTAAAACGTATTCGCAAAAGCATTAAATATTTATATGAAAAATTATATAAACTGCGTCAAGCTAAACGTTGATTCGAATCATAAAAACATTTATCTCACATTCCTCATACAATACCTATTTATCATAAATTTGGATATTTTCGAGTTGAAAATTTTACAGACATGAATGACAGAATCAAGCCTTTGATTTGAATGTACCTATTTGTTTTGTATCTAATCGTCGTAACTAGCCTTCAGATCTTTAAATACCTAATCCCCCGTGGAAAATATATTTTAGGTGATAGGTGGCAAACGAGCAGAAGGATCACCTGATGGTAAGCGATTGTCGCCACCCATGTACACCCGCTATACCATTGGAGTCAAAAGTGCGCTGCCAACCTTAAACCCCTTACCTTTCCCCCGGATTGGGCCTCCGGTACCCTTACCCGCACACGCAACGAAACGCAGCACAGAGCTGCTTCAAACCGGTTTTCTGTGAGGCCGTGGCATCACTCCGGTCGAGCCGGTCCATTCATGCCAAAGCGCGGCTCACTCACGTAAGTTCGAAACTTCTAAACTAGTTATTATATTATAACAAATGAGGTGTCGTTAGAAGCGTCTTGATTGTCTTCTGGTTATAGGTGACATGACGTCACGTTAACATACTGCTGCCCTCTAGGGGACTTAGAGAAAGGAACTAAAAAAAAATTTGCTTGACGGTACCGTGTGGGGTATCAAATGAAAGAGCTTTTTGGAACATTTCAAATATTTAAATAACTAAAAATATGTTAGATAAAAATGGTGTTTAAAAACTAAAACCCGACTACCAAAAAAACACGCTCTAAAAAGTACGAAACAAGAAAATTGTCTCTGCTGAAATTATTATGCTGTATTGCCGTGGTCGTATTCCACCTACTGTAGTAAAACAGATTCATCATAATAATAAAATAAAATCAATGTGGCACACGACCACGGCGATACGGCATAATAATTTCGTACTTTTAAGAGCGTGTTTTTTTGGTAGTCGGGTTTAAGTTTTTAATCTTTATTCTTAGTGACATATCATAACAGGTCGATTATTTATTTCAATAATTTTATAAGTAATATAATTACATGTACAATACAGTAGTTCATAGGAACAAATAATTAGTAATTGACATAAGCTGAACTTTGCAGATTAAATGTTTATTAAATGAAATATCGATAGCTGCACTTGCCCATCTCTAATAAAGACCAAGCATGGGGAACGTTTAACATCTATTTTCATTTGACTAGAAGTTTAGGTTTGTGTCAAGTTACAACACAGATTTTAACTCAAATAGTTATAAATATCTTAATGTAGACAGACGATGAAACTTGTGGAAACGGTAATGATTATTGTGTACGTGCAACTTATTTTTTTTACACTATAGTTGACAAACGAGCAGACGGCACACCTGATGAACTATCATTTAAATCAGATAATGTTATAATCATCATTTCAGAGTGTTTTTCCCGGTTGCGTCCAAAGCCTGGAGCCCTTTTCACGGGATTTTAAATTTGTAAAATCTGGCGGGTATTGTATGGAAACCATATAAAACTATGCTTTTGCGATGTATATCGATTTTCAATTAATATTACAAGCATGAGAATTGGGCTTCAGGGACCAATAATACTTGGACCATGATTCACAAGATTCTCTAATCAGGGTTTGGTGAATCTAGTAATTACAATGACGCCACTGCCGCCTGACTGCAACCCTTAGACAGGGTAACCAGTCCAACTGAATGCCATTTACGTTTCAGAAACTGTCCAAAACGTGCTGGGCTCTACATTTTATAATGGTAGAATATTTACGTCATGGATTTGAAAAATCAAATATCATGTGAGAAAAAAATCCTTTGGGCTATGTCTTTGACCTTAGGTCGCCTGCGGATCTCATCATTTCTGTTACGATCACGCAAGGAGATTCCGAGCATAGCCGTCATCCATTGCTCTCTGGGTAACTTTGAGCCTTCTTAATCGGCACGTTGTAAGCGGCCACGTTTCGGTTCCGGTCATCACTGGCAACACACACGCATTAAGGACTTTCGTCTTGAAATATTAAAAATGTATCTCTATACTTAATAAAATATATCATATTATGAAACAATCGTCTTCATCATAGCGATAATGATCAGCAGACGTCTTTTCTACACGTCGACGAATAACGTGTAGCTAAGACTTCAACATTGGGCTATGGGAAATAATTTTAGGTATTTCTTTAATATTTTTTAGTATTTTACTTTCTTTTTACTGAGATTTTTAGGTCGTGAGGTCACAAGTGCGTCAAGGTTCCCATATGCGGTTTTGCCCCAAATCATGGGAAATAAATTACAAGAAATAAATGCTTTCCAAAAAAAAGCCATTTAAAGGTTAACCACCTTATACTTACTATTAATGTTTTCGTACTACTCGCTACTCATACAGAGCAACGTCACGATCTTGTGAACAAAATTCCTCTGGCAATTTGGGAATTGGGAATCTCTGTACAAGCCATAGCCAAGCCTTCATACAATTTTCGATAACACCTATATGAATGCGTTTTAATGCTTCTCTCCTTTTATCAAAAAAATAAGCTCCGCAATGGACGATATCGAAACAGAATAGATTAGTTGAATTAATTGGTTCCAAGACATTCATGGGCTATGAAGATATATTGATCTCAGCTGTGCAATTCTCCGTTGTTATAATGACTGGCATTCGTCTTATTAAAGTTGGCTTACCGAATTTACGAGCCTGAGTTTTTTCTTTCAAGCATTTTTAGTTTGATGTTTTAGAATTGTCTTTAAGATTTTGCGACGCAACACGTGTCGTAAAATCGGCCTTCATAAATTATATGCGAGTGTGTGATCCTAATAAAAAAGCAATTCGAAATTTTAGCGACAGACTTCAATGAACTCCACTATTGTTTTGTTTCATTAAATGTGTGCAATGATGGTAACATTTTTTTAAACCACCTTAAGACTAAAAAGGCTAAAGTGGCATTGTGCTGGCGCGTCTGCTGTAGAGAATCCTTCAGGGTTAAACTGAAACTAGATTTTTGTAAAAAAAAATTACCAAACTGTAGCTGAAACGGGATTTAGGATGTAACTTGCCAAAAATGAATCATAAAGGCATACATCTTAGCTCAAAAATTCAACACGTTGAAGTGGCAGTGGGCTGACTGCGTCTGCCGAAAGTCCGGACGAAATGAGATTTAAGCCATAAACCTGATCAAAACGAAATCGAAGCTGTGGCCGAAACGAGATTTTGGCCGCAACCTGCCGAAACCGAACTTAACAGTCTCTCTAAACTCTATAATAAGACGCAGCCACAGATAATGTAGCAGTCAATTAAAATAATACCCTTCTCATTAACAACGGGTGGTGCTCTTTTCAATGTGACAGTCTTATTGTACTCGCAAGTAGGTCGAAACAGCTGGTGGTATTAATCCGAACGTCGGGGATTACTCGACTGGGAGCTAATCCTGCGTTTAATCGTCCATTACAGTGACAGCTTACTTTTTTGTGGCAAAGGAATCGAATGACATTTTACTTTTTTCTCCGGCAGCAATATTTGCGCTATTCTCTTTAGTGATATTGTTAAACTTACAAGATTAGAATTGTATACGGTATCCTTTTGATTCTAAAATCTGGATCATAGTTTAAGCATAACTTAGACGCCCAAGTTTCTCGATTGTATTCATAACTAGTGGCCCGGCCTTCTCTTCGTTTCGCGTCGTTAGTTCCACTTTACTATCACTTTACGTCATTAGTTACACTAATAGATGGCGCTAGGTGCCTATGACATCGCGCAAGCGGTTCGTGTTTTCCGATCACCAATAAGCGTTACCGCTGTTTCTAAACTTTTAAGTTTCTAGTTTAAAAAAAAATTAATTTTCCAAATGGTGAGTGACGGACAATCCGATCACTACTATTTGGCACGTGGCAAAAGTCGGAACCAATGCTGTTAACATTTGTGGGGGCAACGCTGTGTGATAACATTTTCGCATAGAAAAATCGTTTTACACCAAAAAGGAATAAAAAAAATCTCTGCCGAAAAAAAACCGCCTTTAAGAACCACGAACTGAAAAAGTGTAAAATAATATTTTTAACACCTTATACAACATTTTATAACAGTACACTCGAGAAAAGGTGTTACCGAAGTCGGCGCCCATTACTATCTTATAATTCAATACATCATCATTCTCCTGCCCTTTTCCCAGGTTATCTGGAGTCGGCGCAGTAAGTGTGTTTTCCTTTTCCATACGTCCCTTGTCATTCGTCATCGAATCATCCACCTCTTTTTCCATCATGTCATTCTTCACACAATCCATCCATCTCTTTTTCGGCCGTCCTCTGTTCCTTTAATACAACATTCAATTATTCAACAGGAATGAATTATTTAACACTTCTTAATTGTTTTATAAATAAATTCATATTTGGCGCAAATAACATCGTAATTTAAAAAATCATTGTAGATTTTATGTACAATATTTAATGATAGTGCTATTTGGTTGACGTATTTATTTGTTATATTTATTATTTAATAAATAGTATAAGTGTTCGCTTATTAAAAAGCAGACAGAACTCTATTCCGATATTCTAGGTATGTTAGTTCATAATTCGTTTTTAATTTCTTTTCGTAAATAATTAAATTTAATTTAGTTAAAATATAAGTTGAACCATTGTTGATGATGTTATTCTAAATAACTGATATCCATTATTTCTTAAAAAAAAAAAGCTTGAATAATACTATTTAAAAACAAATAAACACTATTTATTGTGATTTCTAATATTTTCCAACATCCCATACAAAGTGCACCACTGTGCGCCCCCTGCCAATGTCATTGAAGTGCCTTCTAATCGTGGTCGCACATTACTCCCCGCCTTATGACGTATGCGTGTCGCATGGCTAGCAACAGCTAACGCGCGTGCGTCCTCAGTTCTTAGGAAACGGACCAGAAAACGGGCAAATAATGATATAGACTAATAGTGCAGGTGTCACCCTAGACGTGTTAAAAATAAAGCCAACTGTACTGTGTAGTTCACCGACTCAGACTGAGACAATCCATCAGTTACTTGGTTGTCAGTCGGTAGACACATTTAGAATGAGACCAATGCGTTAAGATACGTTTTTTATACGGATCGGACGTTGAAATAGATTGGCGTTTGTTCAACTCTAATGAAGATATTAGCATTGGTCGCAATTAACGTATAGTTATTTTCTATATTATACTTATATGTAAGAAGAGGCCTATATTCAGCAGTGGGTGGATGTGGACTGATTTGATAATGATGATGATGGTGACGCGATAGAAAAATCTTGACGATGCATACTCGAATATCTTAACTTGCTGCTACGGAACCATTCAAGTGCGAGTCGGGATCGCCCATGAAGGGTTCCGTAGCAGCAAGTTAAGATGCATGGAATGTAAAACGGTGTATGGTTTATAATGTATAAAAAAAACTACTTACTAGATCTAGTTCAAACCAATTTTTTGTTAGTTTTCATGGTAATGTATATCATATATTTTATGATTATTTATTGTAGAAGTAAGAGGGGGAATGGGGGGGGAGCACATTTTACCCACTTTGGGAGCGTCTCTTACCTCTTCATCATTTCAAAGACCTACCCATTTAATATCCCACACGTATGGGTTTGATGAAAAGAAATTAGTTTCAGTTCTAAGTATGGTGACCCCCCGAAAATGTTCTTTGGCCTATTTTTGTGTAAAAATTGTAATGCGGTTTCTATTTATCAAGTTTCACAAGGATAGTTATTATATTTTCGGAAAAAAAGTGGCTGTGACATACGGACGAACGGACAGACAGGCAGACATGGCAAATCTATAAGGGTACCGTTTTGTTGCTATTTGCACTTAAAACTTATAACACCTAATAAGAAGACTATTTATCGTAACATAAATAATACGGGGTGCAGCTGCTAGTAAGTAAATATATTATTTGCTAGTAGTTTTGCGTACTTATTTAACAAACTAGTTTCGAAAATCAAATATGAGTGACGTGACGTCAACACCGTACACACCAAGGAGGTTAACTTCGTGGTACACACCCGTTCTGACGTCAGACTCGTCCTGTCATTTGTTTCTGTCACTTTTAATGCATGGGATCTCATTCCGAATTTGAAAATTCCAAACCATATTTCTAACTTGGGCCGATATACCAGCATTCGTAGCTTGATGTCCCAGCTCATAAAATTGTCAGGTTCGATAGACTTGGTGACTGTCAGTGGGATGTGACGTAACGCGGGTTGGTATTTTGTGTTGCGAATATGGACTGGCCCGATAGCGCATAATACAAATGCGCTATCGGGCCAGTCCATATTCTCTTCTCTTCTCTACTCTTACGCCAAAAGTCGTAGGTTAGATTCCAAGTAGGGACGAACATTCATGTGTTCAGTCCAGTGTCTGCGTGTAAATGTTTTACTGTCTCATACATTGACGCCGTTCCATTTTACATTGAACATATATTTTCTTTTTTATTTTATTGATCCAACTTGCTAAAAGTATTTTATTCATTATACATATAAAGAGGGATGCGTCAAAACAACCATTGAGATATCACAGTGTATTTAAGTTTCTATTAGGAATTCCTTTGTTGGCTGATATTATAAAGCCAATGTTGCGACTTTAAAAATATGCTCGTATTTTATTTGCTTGAAATTAAATTGGAAAGGTAATACTTATAGAGATAAAATTCTAAGGCAACGTGAAGAAAAGTCAGGTCGACGGCTTTCTCGGCTGACAATAACGCAAGATTTTTATTTGCACTTTTAGTATCTTGAAAAATTGTCTCGTTTTCTTATTTCTTTCAAATAGATGACATTGGAACACCGTTCTTGGCAACAATAGGAAAGTGTTAAAGTTACAATTGAAACCCATTGAATAGTATTTGCGCTTATATCTAGTCCACAATGTTCCCCCTTTCATTTGACGTCTCAAGTAAAGTAAAGTATCAGTCTATAAACTGTCCCACTGCAGGGCAAAGGCCTCCATTATAGAAATCAAGTTATCGCTACTATGATGGGATTAGGCTTAATCAACACGCTTGCCAAATGCGGATCGGTGATCACAAATCCGAGCTATGTTCGAATAATTCGAAACATACTTTTCACTCGACTCAGGAATCTAACCCCGAGATCACGGCCCGGTACTTAACCCACTAGACTATCAGGGCGTTAAACGTATTATTTTTTATTTTGTTATCATAATTTTGTGTGAAGGTGAGAACTTCAACCTTAAAAAGTAAATAATCTTAAAATCGGTTTCAATCAATAGTTATAAATTTTATTAATCGTAAAAAAAATATTACAATTTTTGTGGTTTTCATCATAATCATCATCATTTCAGCCAAAAGACATCCACTGCTGCAGATAAGCCTCCCCAATGTTCTCCACAAACATCGGTCCTGTGCCGCCCGCATCCAATGGGGAATCCATTGGGTGCGGGCGGACCTTCTGACCTTCACCAGATGTTAATAACTAATAATAATAGTTAACTAATAAGAATAACTTATAGTTATTTAAATATATACATACTAATTGTTACGGAACCTTTGAGCAACTTAATTATACGTTAGCTTTCACCTGCGGTATCTGGATTATAACTTTAGATTGATTGGTAAAAGTATCAGCCTATAAACTGTCCCACTGCAGGGCAAAGGCCTCCATCATAGAAATCAAGCCATCGCTACTATGATGGGATTAGGCGTAATAACCACGCTTGCCAAATGCGGAATGGTGATCACAAACCCGTGCTATGTTCGAAAAATTCGAAACATACTTTTCCCAGGACCCCGAGATCACGGCCCGGTACTTAAACCACTAGACCAACAGTGCGTCAGGGATTGATTGGTATCTTTTTCAAAATAAAAACACTCGATTTGGCGTACCTTATCAACATAGTACATACCAACACACATACATACTTATGTATATAGCTGCGATAATTTCTCCGTCGGATGTTTGGGCAGTGGAAAATGTTTAATGTGCGATGAAAATTGTGAGTGACGTGACGTAATCAGCATCGTATGACGTCATTAGACGCGTCTGTCATCATTTGTTATTGTCACTCATATATTGCTCGGAGTTCCATTCCGAAATTATGCACACTTATGTTTTATTCCTTGTTGTATAACTTTGTACATTCTTTTGTAATTAATTTGTAAACTGCTTAACGTACTTTTCGTGGCACGATGGTAAAAGACCGCCATTTTCCAGACTGCGCTGACACTGAAAATTTCTCAACAGAAATAGTCAGGTACAAATTTTCGCCCAACCCGGAAATCGAACTAAGAGAAACCCGCATGCCACTACACCAATGAGGCAGTCAGATCTTTAAGAATGATAGATACAATATTAAAATCAAGTTAGTTTGGATTAAGGTTGGTTTTTCTGTACAATCTTTTTTTTTTATGTGATAGGTGGCTGAGCAGATGGATCACCTGATGGTAAGCGATTGCCGCCGCCCATGGACACCCGCGGCACCAGTGGAGTTACAAGTGCGCTGCCAGTCTTCGAAGCCCCTTTCCCCCGGATTGGGCTTCCGGTACTCTCACTCACAGCACAGTGCTGCTTCACGCCGGTTTTCTGTGAGAACATGGTATCACATCATGGACACTCATGAGTGTATTTACTCCTTAATCTTATTTTTTTATGATATAGGTGCCAGCCGAGCCGACGGATCACCTGATGGTAAGCTGTTACCGCCGCCCATGATGACCTGCAACACCAGTGGTGTCACAAGTGCTTACTTTTTAACCCCTCTTCCCCTGGATTGGGCGTCCGGTACCCTCACTCACGTAGCGAACCACAGCGCATGCACTGCTTCACGCCGGTTTTCTGTAAGGACGTGGTATTACTCCGGTCGAGCCGGCCCATTAATGCCGGAGCGTTGCCCTCCCACTGTTATCTTCTACACTTTGGTTACTAAGGAGTATGTCCTACTTCATAAGCTTAGATTCTATTAATGTTGTATGAGCCATGAATATCGGCCACGAGCACACTACACGTTTTGAGAAAATACAAACATGTGTTTCAAAATCAGGGACTAAATAAACTGCAGTCATATATTACTATCAATTCATATTTTAAAAATGTTATTATGTGTAAATAGCCGGATCTGACTTATATTATCGCTTAGATCAAAAAATCAGAACGGTTTTGCATCAATAATTTTCTGGGTTGCTAGGTATGGGTGCGAAATATAAGGTGGCCTTTGCCGGCTCGATGGGTCGCAACTTCAAGCGACGGTTGCGCAAGACGTCCCGGGTTCGATCCCCGGGTCGAGCTGTAATGTATTCGGTAAGAAATTCTTAGTGTTAGCTGGGAGTCTGGAAGTTGGCGGTCTTGTACCCCTGTGCTTCGGAAATTACATGTTCAATGTTCTCCACACAGATCAGTCCTCTGGATCGAAGGGATTCGCACGACCGACAAAAGCAAAGTCAAACAATCCCCTTTAAAGCCGGCGACACATCAGCGACTTATTTCTTTCGGATTCTGATTAAGTGTAACATGGCGGCACTCTCTCCATTTGTAATAAATAATTTCTTACTTGTTTACTGTTTCCTAACACACCAGCATGTTTAAATTACATTTAGTTTCCCGAATCTATTATTACAACCATTGGTGGAGACATATTATTGATACTGTTTTTTTCTGTTTTTTTTTTTACATTATAGCGGACCAACGAGCAGACGGCACACCTGATTGATATAATTTTAGTATATTATTTAGTTTCCCAAAAAAATAAATAAATTATCTGAGGTAGAGATTTCATTGTTGATTTCGTTGTGGCCGTGTGGTCCCCGGCAGAGTAGAATAGGCCACCCTCACTCTTACCGAGGTGTCGTAAAAGGCGACTAAGTTAAAACTGCTGGCATGATCATCAGCACCCAGAGAAGGAAAACTCTGCATTTATATCAAAACCCTCGCCAACCCGTCTGCCAAGCGTGGTGAGTATGGCAATTACGCCTCATGTGAGTGAGGGAGGCCCGTGCCCCAGCAGTGGGGACTTAAATGGGCTGAGGATGAATTTATTATTACAACCATTGGTGGAGACATATTATTGATACTATTTTTCTGATTGATATAGTTTTACTGTATTATTTAGCTGTTAGCCAAAAATAATAATAAATTATCTGAGGTAGACATTTCATAGTTGATTTCGTTGTAACTTACCTTTAATTAGGCTATACGCTTGCTCGTCTCCCAAAAGAGAATGAAAACCAAAATCGATATTGTACATCAGTATTTTTCCGTTAAATTTTACCCTGCTGCATTCTAGCATCTTTGGAAACTTAGTATTACTACACTATCAGTTTATTCAGCATGAAAATCTCTTTAGGCTTTCCAGTTCCCCGAAAAGCGACCTATGGGTGACCTTAATGACACCAAGGAGCAAGCCTGATGATAATATAATGCTGGTACTCCTCAACCGAATGTAGCAACACTGCTTGATTTTTTTCCTATACCGTCGTCACCAGATGGACTGGCATATGGCCAAAATGTATCGATCATCTGGCACAGCGCCAAGCACAGAATTAAGAAATGGAAACAAATAGTTGTATCTGTGGCTAATATAATACTAGGTGGACCTTTTGCATTTATCTCGAGTTGGGTATTCTAGATTAATATTACAGAGGCTAGTACCCGATTCGAACAATCTTAATTCGAGAGTAAATCTTTGGCATAACGCCGTCATTCCAAAGGATTTCTAGCGTTTGGATTTTATAGATGGTAGACAATTGTTATCAACTATGAGTGTTCATTCTATGTATTATGTATTTACAAAAGAAAATTATTATATGTATATATTTGGAATTCCGTTGTAGGTTCTGATATCCGTAACACAGGTGCTTGAGATATCTATCTCGGAGTCAGATCAATGTGTGGGATGTTTTGAAATATTTATTTTATTTATTTATTTACATTTAATGCCACTACAAGTAATACAACTAACACTCTGGAGTCACAAGACGGCTGCCAGCCTCAATCGAGTACATTTTTAAATTCCTCTGCTACTGTAACAATATGTCGCTCCTAATTGGACGAACATGCTTTGGAATTTGGATCTCAATTCAACCGTACGCCATATATATATATTTATTTACATTGCATATACCAAATACATATTGACTAGCCGGATGACGCATTTGGTACTGATCCGCCTTATACGCCAAAGGTCGTGAGTTGGATCTCCACCCTATGCAATAAATTTAAAAGCACGTAAACTGTCCCACTGCAGGGAAAGGCCTCTATCATAGAAATCAAGTCATCGCTACTATGATGGGATCTTAATCACCACGCTTGCCAAATGCGGATTGGTGATCACAAGTCTGTTCTCCTCGCTATGTGCCCTGCCCATTGCCACTTGAGGCATGCAATCCTTTGGGCTATGTCTGTGACCTTAGTTCTCCTGCGGATCTCATCATTTATTTTACTCGTTCATGCAAAAATCCAAACTCTTTGTGAATCGATAAGTAATAAACTACTGAACAAAACACATGTCAAATAATATGTTTCCGATAATCCAGCTCAGTCATAAAGCTGTCGATTCTGCGCGTTAAACTATAATTTATACAGGACGTAAAATATTAACTGATTTGTTAGCAATATGCTGCCAGATAAAATATCAAGTGATATAATGATATTACTCACTTTATGAGAGATGATTTTTATTACTTAAGTGTACCGAAATATAAATATAGTACGTGGATGGTGTTCCTACAAGTATAACTACGACCCTGGGTCTGGCCAAAAATTTGTACCTATATTTTCGGCAAGAAACTCTAAGTGTTAGCCCGGAGTCTGGAAGTCGGCGGTCTTGTACCCCCGTGCCTCGAAAAGCACATTAAGTTGGTTGTTGGCTGCGCCCAATCCCTCTCCGTCACATGGTGTCCTATCGGAATATGAGGGTAAGGGAATAGAGAGTGCACTTGTGTTTGCACACACACTTGAAAGTACGTGGCTGATCGTTACGATCGGCCGGCCCTAATCGGTTGGATGATTATTAACTACGACGTCGAAACCTTCATGAGAAGAATCTATTCTATTTTAAAAGGCCGGCAACGCATTCGCGATCCCCTCTTCGAATCCCCTAGATTGGACCTCCAGCACCTTCACACATTGCTTCCGGTGTTATGTGGGCTGGTCCATACATGCCGAAGCGTGGCTCTCCCACATTGTGTGTCCTTTATCAGAACACTCATCAATGCGTAAGCACCCCTGTGTGGTGGTTTACAATGAACCAGTTCCGTAACGAATTAGACACCTGTCGCGTCAAACATAAGGAGACACAAAGCTCGTGTGTATGGGAGGGGGACTCCGATTCAGTCAACTTCAAGTTCATTGTAGGCCTGGCTTTGAATGACTTATGACCGTCTTGTGCCGTTTCGTTTATCTTTACGATATATACGATATATACTCGTCCTGACATATTGTGCGTAATAAAATATAAACTTTGTACTATATTTTTACTTTAAATAATTTATTTGAACATTTCTATGATGTGTTATTTCAGTATAACGAGAGATATTAAAAGTTCAGAAGGTGTAAAACTTTCGGCGAACTATTTGATGATGTGGGTGAAGATTTAGATATACATATTTACAAGTAATAATATTATTTCATTTATTACATATGTTACAAATGATTACTGCTTGAACTAATTTATTTTTTGTGACTAAGATTTTTGATATTAAGTATTCACCGCCGTATAACGCCATGTTGGTCTAGTGGTTTAAGTACTGGGCAGAGATCTCGGAGTCCTGGGTTCGATTCCCGGATCGAGCTAAAAGTATAATTTTTTTTATGATATAGGTGGCAGACGAGCCGACGGATCACCTGATAGTAAGCGATTACCGCCGCCCATAGACACCTGCAACACCAGTGGTGTCACAAGTGCGCTGCTTACCTTTTAACCCCCTTTCCCCTGGATTAGGCCTCCGGTACCCTCACTCACGCAGCGAAACACAGCGCATGCACTGTTTCACGCCGGTGAATGAAAGATTTGAATTTTTCGAACATAGCTCGGGTTTGTGATAACCAATCCGCATTTAGCAAGCGTGGTGATTAAGCCTAATCCCATCATAGTAGGGATGACTTGATTTCTATGATGGAGGCCTTTGCCCTGCGTGATACTGATACTCTTCACCGCCGCTCATGAACATCTGCTAAATCAGAGAGATCGCCGATGTTTTGCCAGCCTTTTAGAAAGGAGTACGGGTTTCTCTTGTTGACTTGGTCTCTAATTCGTATCCGTCGGATTAATACTGCTGTAGCCAAACCGATCCACAAAATAAAGCTACATGGTAGAGACTAGAAAAGCTTGTAGGTTTGTAGGAGCAGTCTATATAATTGTACTTGAAAAAGGTAATGTAGGGGTTCCTTCCAGTTGTTGAGCTGGTATCTTTTGGGAAGAAGCTACCAGTGACTAGATGAAGAAAGCTTGGGATGAAAAGATTTCCAGATGTAGAGCAGCATGACAAGAGGCTTTCGTTCGGCAGTTGATGCAGGCTGCTCATTGTTTCGACAAAGTACTAGGCCCCTTCTTAGAGACTAGATCAATCGATTGATCGAAGATCGAAGGCATTGATCGATAGTAGAATGTGTAAGTCGATGTCGCGTCAATGGAAAGTTTCTATCACGAGCCCATTTTCGTACACTCGACAAAGGAGTCGAATGAAAGATTTCCATAAATTTGTCTATGTAAATGTTGAATTTGATATCTATCAATCGATATAAAATGGATAAGTTAACGTTGATTGATATAATATTCTAACATAAGAACGGTACCCGTTGATCACTTATAGCTTCTAGCTAGACCTATCGATTAACGCAGACCGATGGAATCAATCAATTGATTAGTCGAACGGTATTCGTCGATCAATTAAAGCTACCAGATCAGTCGAACAACTTTGATCGATGTTGATCCATGCCCTCGATTGGTATGGTGACCCTAGATAGATAAGTCCTATCAGATTTCATCCTATTAGGTCCCATATGAGATTTTTCTGCCCTGTCAGCTATCCGTTTTTTGCTCTATTTATTAAATGACCTGGAACCTAATTCTCGAGATGTGATATAAATATCGAGTTCGTCATTTATTTTTACGAATTTATAAAAATTTCATATTCATGTTCTTTATTGCACTCCATATGTTACAAAAGGTGGTAAGAAACATACATAGTAATAAGTACATTATAGACCCTATCGGGCACGGCAAAGTTAAAAGACAGGAGGAGTCGCCTTACGCTTTATACAAGAGAAAATAATATACATAAGTATGTCATTAAGTATTTATTGTATTTTAAATTAAACTATTAATGTTTAAATATATATTATATTATCTCTCATTCGACTTCTATATTCTTATTAAATTATAATAACATGCGATATTTCCTGCGCAATCTTTTCATCATACAAATATAGTTCATTTCGCCAATCGTCGCCTCGGTCTGCCGCGGTCTGTCATACATGCATTGTTCTAAAAAAATGGATTCGCAATCGACGTCACACTTTAGACTAGCAAGATCATACAAATGCTTATCTTAAAGAAAGAAAGGGGAACACCCAATTGGCTTGCTGCCACGCCAGTTGTACTATCAAACGATGTTCAGACGGTATTAATAATCGTTTATTATAAGCTGGTAGGGCTGCTACTTGCATAGTTGCATGTTTAATAGGTAAATAGAAACGTCCACGTTACGACTACATCCATAAATGAATACCTATACAGAATGGCTCATCTCAATCGGTCAGTATGGGGTAGCCTGAAACTCTACGGCGTACGAAAATTTCTTCTTAGAAACCATGACATCGGTTTAAATAAAAAAAAACTACGGAAAAGAAACTTTATTACACACTTTTTAGTTCGTGGTTTTTGAAGGCGGTTTTTTCTTCGTAGATTTTTTTAACGTTTTTAGTTACTCATTTTTTGCCAGCCGTCCCAGCTTCCCTTAACCTCAGATTGGCGTAATACATCGTTGGCTGTATAACGCTCATTTTCTATAAGGCCGTGGTGCTCTGTTAGATTCTACCCTGTATTTCTGAAGCGTGGCTCTTCCATGGTAAGAACTATTAAAATCTGTTCTAAATAAAGCTATCATTAAATTATTTTGAAAAAAATAAACATTTCATTAAAAAAAACTGTTGCTCTAAATGGAAGGTTGCAGACCAAATTCTAAAAGCTTAAAAATTCTTACTTTGACATCCTTATACATTCTTCAATTATACAAATTAGTCCGTAAAATCGTGGCCGTGTGGTCCCCGGCAGAGTAGAATAGGCCACCCTCACTCTTACCGAGGTGTCGTAAAAGGCGACTTAGGTAAAGCTGCTGGCATGATCAACAGCACCCAGAGAAGAAAAACTCTGCATTTATACCAAAACCCTCGCCAACCCGTCTGCCAAGCGTGGTGAGTATGGCAATTACACCCCTCATGTGATTGAGGGAGGCCCGTGCCCCAGCAGTGGGGACTGAAATGGGCTGACAATGAAATGATGAAAATGATAATTATATTATTAAATGTATAAATGCCAGTCTAACAATTATTTAATTTGCAACGTTTTTAGGGTTCCGTAGCCAAATGGCAAAAAACGGAACCCTTATAGATTCGTCATGTCTGTCCGTCTGTCCGTCCATCCGTAAATCACAGCCACTTTTCTCCGAAACTATAAGAACTATACTATTGGAACTTGGCTAACAGATGTATTTTCGTTTTAATATATTTTTAACATCATTTTTCACCAAACACAATACTTTGCGCAAGAGACGCTCCCAAAATGGTAAATTGTCTCAAAACGGGCAAACGAGTCACCTGATGGAAAGCAATCATCGCCGCCCAGTCTAATTGTATACCAAATGAATCAATAAATATTATGATTATGATGATTATGATTAAATATTAAAGTGACTGACAGGGTCCGTATTATTACGAAAATATATTTATTATAAGACCTTGTACACAGTACGAGAAAGCAGTAAACGAAATTAAATTGAATCGAATTTGAAATTGATAATTCAAGCAACAGTGTTTGTAATATTTCGCAAATTATTTACTCCTACGTCCGTCTGCGAGTCCATATAGCATGAAATATGTAGGTGTATTCTGCCAACTACAGTTACTTACTCATAAAATACATGATAAATACTCACCTACTTATTTGCCTAATAAATGTTTTGTTTATAGCTTGCTTCTCAAATTGTAATTAATTCAATTTAAATTTGAATAACTAAGAACAGTTTCACAGATCAGTGGTACCGCCACCTATTTTTATCGATTGTAACGAAATTAATTACTAAAATTATCTTGCTCGAGGTGATTGACATGAATGTCATGTGCAAAATAAGCTTGAATAATCACAAATCATTTTTTATTTGAAAAGTTTGATCTATCGGTCATGCCGCAAACTCCATCTTAGCTTCCCTCCTCATTCCTCAGAATCTTATTCACAATCCTTTACTGTTCAATCCATTCGTCTCTGGAACTCATTACCACTTCCAATCAGGAAATCACAATCCCTTCCTATGTTCAAGTCCTGTGTTAAAACTCACTTTCTATCGCTATAAATAGGTACACTGTTTTTTCCTTGTCTCTTCTTCCTTTTTTATCTGGTCTGCTCTTTGGTCATTTATACCTATATCTATAAGAAATATTTTTATATATTGATTATTATTATCTTAGTAATATAATAATATTTATATATAAAATAATGTATATTTCTGCCATTCTCAATTTCATTTGTTAAACTAGGTGAACCAGGTGATCTGTCTGCTCGTCATCCACCTATCCCATAAAAAGAAAAAATATTCACAACAAGAAAGCATCTGTAGCGCATTAGGTATGTTTGCAGACGCGCATATCAGCTGTCTCTTTGCTACAATACGCAAAAACTGTGCATCCCTGGATTGCAGGGTTTGAGGCAGTTTCGCTGCCTTCTGCGAGCACGTCATGGCAGTGAAGGAGGCGGCGGACCGCAAGGGAGATCGAGATCCTCTCGCTAGCGCACTCCGAAGGGCATGCAGGGGGAGGAGACGCCGAAGAGATGCGCCTTCCCTTCCTCTCCGCAGAGGAAGCCCGCTGGTGCGTGGTGTGGGCACCAGTGCCGGGATTGCACAGGCTCCCTCCGTAGCCTGGTAGGGACAGCTCAGTTTTCCCGGCTGTCCCTACCCCCTCTCCCGGCCAAGCCGGCGGAGGAACCGGCCGGCCCGCTGTGTAGGCGGATACTGCCATGGGGGGGGAGGCTATGGTGCCCGAGTTCGCCCATTTTGAACATATGACTCCTCCCCACTCAAGAGCGATGAGGGAAAACCGCTGGGGTTTAGTCGGTTTGCCTCTGGCCGGCTTCTCGTTAGGACAAGCCCCCGCCAGAGGAGTGCCCGACATAACCCTCCAACTCCCCAGCAGGAGGGCATGCATAAGGTGGCCTTACCCAGCGACAAAAAAAAAGGGTTCGAGGCAGTGGCAACAGTGTCCTTTGTATGACAGCTACCATGTTGGACTATCGGTACCTACGTGAATCACTGATGTGCAACAATTGGCGGGGTGGTGCATCGGTGATCCGGGTGTCTGCGCAATGAATACCTACATACTTATTTTGTGTTGCAAGTTGTGCGATTATGTTGTGTATTTTACTATTGTGCATGTTGAGTCCTGGTTACTTGAATAAAGAATTTAATTTATTTTAATTTGTTAAGTTTTTCTTAACAAAAAATCCACCTTGAACTACGCAGTCCTTAGTTATTTTGTTGAAATTTATGATCAGGTCGTTGGTTACGTTTCATCATCATCATCATTTCAGCCAATAAACGTCCACTGCTGGACATAGGCCTCCCCCAATGTTCTCCTCACAGATCGATCCTGTGCCGCCCGCATCCAATGGATACCCGCAACCTTCACCAGATCGTCGGTCCCACCTTTGGTTACGTTTGGACAGATGCAACTGAGAGTGACATGAAGGCCGAGATTCCCGATGAATAAAGATATTTATTATATTGAAATCACTATTATTAGAACTCGGAAAGAGTTGGTGGGGAATCGAGTAGATTAAGCGCAGAAGGGCTAGCACAAATTTTTCAAAGAATCGTAGACAACTTGTGTGTTAACTAAAGACCTCAATCGGCACAATTTTTTAGAAGAATCGTAGCGTATGCGTATCATATGAAATTTGTGCTGAAGACCTATATCGTACGCAAGTATAACTATCTTAACACTCACTCTCTCACTTGGAATTAAAAGGTGACAAAATATTGCGTGGGTACGCTACATAATTCCCTGAATATTCGGTGCTTATCTGACGATCCCTTTGGATCAGAGGTAGTGAACGCTGCCTTTTGGTCCAAGAAGTTGCGGGTTCGATCCCCGCACAGTACAAACATTTGTGTGCATGAAATTGTCCGTTTGTATTGGTCTGGGTGTTTCCTAATGTATTATAAGTATGTGTTTACAAAAGAAAAGTATTTATATATTTATAATTCCGCTCTTGGTCCTGATATCCGTACCAAAAGTGCTTGAGCTACCTATCTCGAAGTCAAATCAATGTAGGTATGTGAAGTTGTGAAATATATATTTAAAAAAAATGGTTAACAGGTTCGCCGAGCTCCAAATGGGGGGTTTTTTTAACTTTTTATATCATTCTACTCGTATCATAGTCTATAGATATATTGTCTAAAGTAGGTGCAAATCGTTGTTGAGACATGAAGTACACAGTACATAATTGACTAAAAAGCTTAAACGATGAAGCCAGCCCTGCTTAAACGCGTATTCATTAGTTCTGTAACAACATTGATAACTGAAACCACTTCTGAAACAGCTAATAATTACCGCCGTGGGTGTGATAATGCCGGGATGGATAAATTAAGCGCGACGCACTAGATTCAGAGTTCAAAATGTAACAGTAGTTATTATTCAGTGTATTCAATTTAGTAGAACATTTGTCTATTTTACGAGTTTTTGTTGGAAAACTGCTCTGAAACGCGGTGACTAATCACCCTCAGGTGAACCACTTGCACGTTTGTCACCTCTATCTAGCATAGAAAAAAATACCGCCTTTTTTTCCTTTGTGGAATCAATCACACGTTCAGTGACGCAATGATTCCGCCAATGTCAAGTGTTTAAAGATACACGTAGCTTCAAATATTTTGACCGAAACTACCGCTTTATTTTAGTGATTGTTTTGATGTGATCTAAGTACCCTATTTGTATTTTGTATCCGTGTAATAAAGATTATCTTTTGAACAGTTATTTACGGGATTTTTACCTTGTACCTTATTTAATTTTATAGAAATGAACATGACCATGATATTTACATATGATATTTGCATTTGTATTATACATTTAACCGAACAATCAGCCTATCGCTGTACTTTGATTAAAGGCCTTCATCACAGGACGATAACCAATTCGCTTTTGTGCAACCTACATCCAGCACAACCCCATCTTTTTTATGTAGTAGGTGGTGGACATGCAAACGGATCACCCGAAATGAAACACAGCTTAAGGTCACAGGTAGGGCACACTAGCGACGCCAATCGATTTTAATTTTTAGCTACTAAACCGGATCTATTTTAAAAAATTCGGGGTTACAACCTCTCGGCAAACACATACTATTTATTAAATAACCATGTACAAATGTTGGGTCCGTATTGTACGCGAAAATTTATTACAACAAAAAGCGGACACTTGTAGCGTGAATTAATTTTTCGCGTACAAAAACGGACTCATCATTTGTGCATGGTTATTTAATAAGTTGTACAAGTGTTTGCCGAGAGGTTCTTACCCCGAAATTGTTTAAAATAGATCCGGTTTAGTAGCTAAAAATCAAAATCGATTCTCGTCGCTAGTGTGCCCTACCCGTCACCTTAACGCTGCTTCACGCCGGTTTTCTGTGAGGCCGTGGTATCACTCCGGTCGATATAACTAATAAGATAAGCCCATTATCTTATTCTTTTACACCAGTCTTTGAATTTCATTCAGTCTAGAGAAGTAGGGTTTCTATTTTAGATCAATCTGATATCAAAGCTTTGAAAAATTATAATTATTTTTAACCGAAAATTGTACCTAAGAGCGAGTATTTGTTTTTCGCCAGAAATATGAATGTCTGGCGATTTATAGATGCCTTTTATTTTGTACTAGTGGCCCGCCCTCGCTTCGCTACGGTAATTTAATTTTAAAACAAAAGATTTAGAAATAAAATTGTATTTTTCTATACGAACTTGACTTGTAGTTAACCAATTCTGAGATTATAGGTAAGTAGGTATGTAGGTATTCAACGGAGACTTAAGGTGAGACTGAAAATACTGAAGTGCCTTTCATTCATTTTGCCTTTATTTTGATGACTGATGAGCACTAAATACGGCGAATCTACCATACAACGTTTTGACCCCATTTCACTCTTTTAGTAGTTATATAAAAATGCTTAATCATCGTCAGCCCATTTAAGTCCCCACTGCTGGGGCACGGGCCTCCCTCAATCACATGAGGTGTAATTGCCATACTCACCACGCTTGGCAGACGGGTTGGCGAGAAAAAATGCTTCATAATTTATATAAAAAGATAAGATACTATGTTTCTACCCCCATTTAACCCCTTTAGGGGCTGAATTAAAAAAAAACTGAAACAGGTCAAATATTTTTTTTATTAACAAATCAAATTTTCAAAACTCTAACATCAAAAATGACAGATTTTCATACTATGTTAAGCACCATTTCACCCCTTTAGGGGTTGAATTTTTAAAAACCCTTTCTTAGTGCGCGCTTGCATAGAAAACACTACATAGGTAGTTTTTACTATTCAAGCGCTTCAAGCTTCAAATTTAATTATTTTTGGTCCAGTAGTTTGATAGATCAGTCAGATACCCGCCGCGGCGTTACCTCTTTATTAATAGTATAGATAAGACTTAAGTTTTTAGTAACCACTTTTATTAAAATGTTGCTAGAGATAATTATTGTGATATGAATTGCGTGTGAAAAATAAGGTCGATAAATCACAAAACTTTTTTATTTCAAATGTCTCGATCAATATTTTATTTTTAGGGTTCCGTTGCCAAATGGCAAAAACGGAACCCTTATAGATTCGTCATGTCTGTGCGTCTGTCCGTCCGTCCGTATGTCACAGTCACTTTTCTCCAAAACTATAAGAACTATACTAATGAAACTTGGTAAATAGATGTAACCGCCTTACGATTTTTACACAAAAATTGGAATAATAATTGGGGGGTCTCCATACTTGAAACTGAAACTCATTTTTTTTTCATACGGTATCTATGGATAGGTCTTTAAAAATTATGTTGAGGTTTTTAACATCATTTAAGTACCAAGCAATTTACCTTCCATATATCATATATTGTACTTGCTGCTACGGAACCCTTTATGGGCGAGTCCGACTCGCACTTGGCCGGTTTTTTGTGTTAATCTCATTACAATAAAGAAAAATTGGGGCGGCGTTACTGATCCGTAAAAGAGTTCGTAACTTAAACCAGTGAAAGTTTTGGTGTATCCAATTAGTTTTAGCTTTTAGATTGCACCTAACTTACTTAAGCTGTGTTTAGTAGGTCACACCTAACAACTTTATTCCTTTTGCTTTCTTTCGATCATAATTGACAGTGTGAGTATTCATAAAGTGTACAAATCAAAATAAGGGAAACTACAGCCCATATTATCGACGAAAAAAAAATTTAAGTATTTTTGTAAATCTGTATTTTTTTCATCATTTTTTCCTATATTTTACAATTTCTCCTAAAATCATGCTATTGACCATGCTTTTTTCATTCTAACTTATCCTACTTGATATTATCTTTCTTAAAGTGAAAATTACACGTTTGTTACTCAAAAACAACAGTTTTTATGACCGTTTGTAAAAAAAAACATAAAAAATAAATTTTCTTTTCCGTCGATAGTATGGTGAGTAGTTTCCGTGTTTTTTTTTATTATGTGCACTTTACGAAGACTCACGCTGTATATGGTACAGTCATATTCCAATCATACGCTACCCTGTTCCACGCGATTTTGTAAAATTGAAAAAAAAAAAACTGGTAAGCTTAATGAAGCTTGGTTATTGAAACTCTATAAACAAATCGATAAAAAAGCAATTAGTTTTAAAATCAACAAAAATCCATTTTCACCCCGCTAACTTTGAACAAACATTGAATATCTAATGCTTGGTACAGTCAGCATGAACACTACTAAGATAATATTGAGTCAAATGCGTCTGCTCGTGGGAGCATTCACAGGACACTTTGGCACTAATGACTTCCTGTGCAAAATGGGACTGGCCAGCAGCACTACCTGTAGAGCCTGTGGCGAACAGGACGAGTCCATATCACACCTGCTGTGTGAATGCGACGCGTTGGCAGGCATGAGAATGAGGCTGATGGGCTTAGCTTATCCTAGCCCAGAAGATTACAGGCTACTCCCCTTGAAGTGTATATTGCATCTAATGCAATATATTCACAGGGAGATAGTAGGAATATAGGGTAATGGGGATGACACAAAATATCCCATTGGGTCGAAGTGTCGCTGGCTATTCCTAGTCAGCCCCCAATAGCAAGATAAGATAATTTTGATGCTGACCGTACCTAACAATGCAACCTAATGCAAATACTGTTGATGCAAAAATGCCGCCGATCGCGGAGCGAAATAACGGTCCATCCGTCGAATGGTGAATAGAGTTCACGCCACGATGGAAGTCCCGCGGCTAACTAAATCTTTAGATTCCTTGTTGACACAGACATAACGCTCAAATTTGAATGGTGATGGCGACAGAAGCGCGCTTTTCATGGGATTCTTTGGTGTAAGGACTCTACTGAAGCTGGATTATGATTGGTATTCACTGAGCTCCCAAACTAGATTGACTAGACAAACTTGTGTAGTGTTATTTAAAACAAAATCTAGCTAAAATAAAAGTTATGGTAAGAAAAAACATCATGCATTCGCGCAAATGACGCTACGTCCACTAAGATAGAACTTAATAGCCGCAGCCGTAAAGGTTGAAATCAAATTGAATTTAAAATTCAAACTTTTAACTCTGCTTTAATAGACAACGTTTAGGATCATTTAGATCATCATCATCATCATCATCAGCCTATCGCAGTCCACTGCTGGACGTAGGCCTCTCCAATTGTTCGCCACTGTGATCTATCCATGGCTTCTCGCATCCAGCTCTTGCCAGCCATCCTGCGCAGATCGTCCCCCCACCTAGCCAGAGGGCGCCCTACATTACGTTTGCCAAGACGCGGTCTCCACTCCAGAACTCGTTTACCCCATCGGTTGTCGGTTCTGCGGCTAATATGGCCAGCTCACTGCCACTTAAGCTTGCTAATCCGGTGAGCGATGTCGATAACTTTGGTTCTCTGCCGGATCACCTCATTTCGAGACCACCTCATAGACGCTGAGCATTGCTCGTTCCATAGCCCTCTGAGGCATAGGCGGCAGACGAGCAGACGGATCGCCTGATAGTAAGCGATTGCCGCCGCCCATAGGCACCATTGTTTATTTAAAAATTTATGAATGCCGAAAGCATCAATTCTGCGTAACAAAAAAGAGTCACTTTCAAGATTTTTTTTCTACATCATAAATACAATTTTATCTCATCTGCACATTACACATGTGGGCAAACCACATACATACTACATAACTATCGTAGGTATACTCACTCGTAGAGATCACTCCCCATACACACCTTAAACATATGGTCTTTAATCAAAATAAAAATATACCACAGTAACTTTTTGGATTTTTATAGGAATTTATGTAATTTGGTTGTGTCTAGGAAAAAAATCTTCAATTTCATTCTATAACCCCTATTACTACGATTACAAATTAATATGTGGTTTTTTTCCATATTATTTGGGATTTTCTGTAACATATGTATGTTATCAATTGACATATGACTGCCTCGGTGGCGCAGTGGTTAGTGCTCTTGCACAGCCGTCGCTTCAAAGTGCGTTGAAGCGACGGCTGTGCAAGAGGTCCCGAGTTCGATCCCCGGGTCGGGCCAAAAATTTGTACCTATGTTTTCGGTAAGAAATTCTTAGTGGCAGCCCGGAGTCTGGAAGTTGGCGGTCTTGTACCCCCGTGCCTCGGAAAGCACGTTAAGCCGTTGGTCCTGCGCCCAATCCCTCTCTGGTCGTGTCACAGTAGTGTCCCATCGGAATATGAGGGTATGGGGATAGAGAGTGCACTTGTGTTTGCGCACATACTTGAGCACTATAATATATCCTGCGTACGTGGCTGATCGTTGAGATTGGCCGCCGTAGCCGTAATCGGTTGGAGGATATTAATGTTATCAATTTATTTAATGGATAAATTTTTCCGTCGCCGATTCCCAAGCACCATGTATTGACGCTCCGTTCTCCGAAACAATAGCAAATAGTTCCACAGATAGAATGTTCCAACTTCCTAGATTGGAACGTTGGAACGGAGGTATCCCACGCGTGTAACTTAGACGCTCTCAGGGTATGCTTTGTTTTAGAGAACACGTTCCGTAATGTTTTTCTTGTTTGTCAGGACAGGGGAGCGAATGCATTTGAGCCTTTGTCTGTATGGAACAGAAACAGATTGCGTCGCAATACAATCTGTGTTTGTAATCACTGTTACGGACACCTATAGTTACTTTTCACTTCATGGAAGCTTTACAGGTATACACCGTTATTTTTTTATCGTTTACATCCCGAAAACCTCATCATAGGAGTAGTAGGGAATTGGGTTCTCTGACTCATGGTTATAATATAACTGATCGCGCGCATAAGAGGCGCCTTGGGCGCCTCTCAAGCGCGCTCTATAGTTAAACGATACATCTAGACTGAAAACTAAAACTTCGATTATGTTGAAGGACCGCGATCCAGAGAACCCAATCCCCTACTGTCACACAAAACCAGGTTAAAGGATTCTTAGTACCGACGGTAATGATAATTCTAAGCTAACAAATATGAATTAAGAGTACCTACCTACGATTAGGTAATACACCCGGCAATAATCTAGAGCTTCAGTATCTAATAGATATATCTACCTATAAATAAACATGTTTTTGGGTTACCCGATTTGACCAATCTTGATACGAAATCTGACATTGTACTCGTAGGCACCAAACAATCATTCCCGTACGTCTAAACTCGAATGAATTCACCGATTAATATTCCGTACGCCCAACTACGCTCTGCAATCTGCAAATTTAAAATAAATACACTCTACACTTATTTGAATTCAAACTCCTTTTTATTCTATTTTTTTAATAAATGTTATTATAACTTATTTAGTTTTTATTGCATAGTCAAGAGCTCGTGATCGTGTAGCTTTACATATTGGACTCTGTACTGTCACAGAACATATATTATGTATATAGTACTAAGATACTGTTGTTATTACAATCGCTGTAGATGTAAGGCTCGTAATACAAGTGAAAAGCTTCATGTGCTGTCGATTTTAGCTACAATTCATATCTACTTTTCTCATTCATAGAGAATGAAAAGAGTATGAATTGTAGTAGGTAGTCACTTGTCCCCGTCTGGGCACATGATCTAAAGTACATAGGGTGTGCTTGGAAACGCGGATTTTTAAGAACCTAAATTCGCTGATCGGAGCTAGGTATACAAGGCTGCTTCCATGTCACTATAGTTACCTATAGTTTACCTGTCCCTTAGCTCTTAATCATTGACGGTATTGACGGCGGGATACTAAGGGGGGAGGTAGGAGGGAGAATCGTCAGCAACGGAACAAAGCCGGAGGCGGCTGTTGATCATTAAGTCGAGCACAATGGTCGCCGCCGTCTGTCTTCTTTGCCAATTGTCAGCTTTTTAGGGGTGAAGTTTAGTTCTGGCAGTCTGGGTAGCCATTAACTTTGTTTATACATAGTGTGTAACTTTCATTTTTGATGTCAGAAGTCTTGGTCAGCCACCAAACGTGATTAAACCAGTGTTGCCAGATGACCATCTAGCGTTCTCCACAGATGTACTCCGGAATCTCGCCAAACAAAAAAAAGCGTTGTTAAACAGCACAGGCGCTGCTTCATGACGATTTTCTGTTGGAGGCCGTGGTATCACTCTCTGGCCCATTCATTCCGAAGCGTGGCTCTTCCACGGAAAAGAGGAAAATGTGGAAAGCATGGAATAGTAGAAGGCCGTACATCCGTGGATAACAACTGTTGGTTGATTGATTAATTAATCCGCCGATTGTCATTTTAAGCAACAATATTTGCTAATTAAAGAGTAGAACACAATAGCGCTGCCGAACACACCGTGACATATTATGTAAATGTGGAGCGAATGAATGGATATAAATGTCATATTGTAGTGTATCGGTTGGAGTGAGCACAGTTGGCGGGATTAATCCCTGGTACTCGGTTATTGCGAAGCTTTCACTGGTGCGCTTTGTTCACGACTTTGTGTCGGATCGGTCGCTGATTCCAGCCTCGATATTTGATCATTCATTTCGTCATTCCGAGTTTGCATCAGTGCATGCACGATTGGCCACGGAAATCGGGCCACCCAGTCAGAATAACTGGTAATGTCGCTGCGCTTCAAATTCTTGGCGTGTAAAATGCAGAGAATTCATAGTCACATCCACACAATGAATTGTAAATGTTGATTATTATTTCATAAGACTTGATTACGTGATTGCTTTATGTTCACTAACATTGAGCAAAACATTCGGAAAAACAGTAGCGCTAGATCATATAACGCCAAATTTTTTAACACATTTTATCTGGATGTCATACTCATTTGTTAGTAGTTTTAAAAGTGTTTTTTTTTTATATGAGAGGTGGCAGACGAGCAGACGGATCACCTGATGGTAAGCAATTCCGCTGCCCATGGACACCCGCAACACCAGTGGAGTTACAAGTGCGCTGCCAACCTTTTCCCCTTCCCCCCATTGGGCCTCCGGTAACCTCACTCAAGCAACACAGCGCAGGCGCTACTTCACGCCGGTCTTCTATGTTATTTACCTTTCATGTCTGATGAACGACTTAGATGGCCTTTGAAGTTTAAAACTAATGTTTTTTATTAGTGTAAGATTTGTTGTTTGTCCTATTAATAAATAAATGACATGATTATAAAAAAATACATGAGATGATTATGAGGACTAACTAGTTTTAAAATCAAATTTTTATTGCTCTTTCGATCACTATAGGAACCATTCCCTCTATCGTTCAAAAGCATATTCGTTCGTAGCTAACGATAGAGTGATCGTAGCATACGGTAATTCTTGGAAAAGTTCGTGCTAGCCCTTCTGATGTCCTCAGGTGGTGGTGATCACTTACCATCCGGTGACCCGTTTGTTCGTTTTCCTTTATTTCCCTTAAAAAATCATTTCTTCTTACGGCATTCATCTATCTTTTTCTCGCATGTACTACTTCAAACATCAATCTCTTAAACGTTACTTGACTTGCATCTATCCATCACCAACCCCACACCTCTTTGTGAAATTAAAGGTGGTGGGACGTGGCCGCAAGTGTATGTATAGATTTGAATACGGTAATGGGGGTTGGTGCAATACCTATTATGTGATTTTAAGCAGCAATACTATCATGACCTAATACTGAGGGAAATTATTGGCAATAAACATAATACTTTGGTCATAATTAAAGTATCTGAATTGTACATTGCATCTCTGTAAACCTAGCTTTTAAGTTTGGTATGGTGTGCAATTCCCCGTTGATCCCCGAATGACATATGTACGAGGCCGTGATCTCGGGGTCCTGGGTTCCATTTTCGGGTTTAGCAAAGGTATGTTTCGAATTTTTCGAACATAGCTCGGGTTCGTTATCACCAATCCGCATTTATAGGCAAGCGTGATAATTAAGCCTAATCCCATCATAGTAGCGATGACTAGATTTCTATGATGGAGGCCTTTGCCCTGCAGTGACTGATACTTTTCTTTACTTTACGATGTGCAATAAAGAGTATCTATCTATCTATCTAAATCATTTATGCAGGAACAATATCTTCTGGTATAGGCATGTTGTTTTTAAAGATATTATATCTAATCTTCTTTTAAAATCTAGTATTTTATGTACCTATTTACAGGTTACGAGGCAAACGAGCAAGCAAGTCACCTGATGGTAAATGATCACGCTACACCAGGAGTGGAGATGCATTGCACGCATATCGGATGCCATATTGGAGGAGTTTGCCTGAACAATATCAGTTACGCTGATGATATGGTGTTGCTGAGCGCCTCGGTGGGGGGCTTGAGGAGGCTGCTTGGCATATGTGAAAGGTACGCAGTTGCGCACGGCCTGTTGTACAACGCCAAAAAAAGTGAATACATGGTCTTTCAGGCCCGAGGTAGATACCTAGGAAACGTACCCAACATTACGTAAATTGAACGTTTTTATCATAATAATGATATAATAAGCCAGTCATTTATGGGACGTAGATAATGAATATGAATGCGTGCGTGATTGTATCAGAAACGATGAGGTCCGCAGAAGAACTAAGTTCAGAGACATAGCCGGCCTGACGACCCGTTTGGAACAGTGGTAGTTAACGCTGCCTTTGGTCCAAGGGTTGCGGGTTCGATCCCCGCAAAGTACAAACATTTGTGTGCATGAACATGTTTGTTTGTATTGGTCTGGGTGTTTCCTATGTATTATAAGTATGTATTTACAAAAGAAAAGTATTATATGTATATATTTGTAATCCCACTGTTGATTCGGATATCCGTAACACAGGTGCTTGAGCTACCTATCTCGGAGTTAGATCAATGTAGGTGATGTTGTGAAATATATACATATTTTTTAATTTTATAGCCCAAAGAATTGCATGTCTCAAGTGGCAATCGGCAAGGCACATATCGAGGAGAACAGATGGCCGTTGGGGCGGAAAGGTCCTCAAGTGAAGGCAACGTATAGGAAGTAGCAGCCGTGGCAGACCACCCACAAGGTGGACCGAAGATCTGGTGAAGGTCGCGGGAATCCATTGGATGCGGGCGGCACAGGACTGATCTGTGTGGAGAATATGGGGGAGGCCTATGTCCAGTAGTAGGCGTCTATTGGCTGAAATAATGATGATGATGATAAAATAATGAGATGAATAAGATATTTTTTTATCTCCTATTTATAGATTATCTCCTCATCCTCATCTTAGCGTGTGATTCCCTGTTGCGTCCAAAGATGTCGCTTTGGAGGCCGGGTTATGCTCGGACCATATTTCAGCATTTAGGGAGTCTATTAATTTCAATGAAGCGACTGCCCCCTGGCCCTTTTGACAAGGAAATAAGAACAACTAAATCTTACACGTTTTAGAAACTATCCGAAACGTGCAAATTTCCTCACGATTCTTTCCCTCACCGTCGTGCTAATGGTAAAAATACGCACATAGATTTGAAAAATCCAGGGATGCATACTCGGATTCGAACCACGACCCCTCGCATGGATAATAAGGACCAGCTTACTGACCACTTAAGAGGGCTCAAAGTCACCCAGAGAGCAATAGAAAGGGCTATGCTCGGTGTCTCCTTGAGTGATCGTATCAGGAATAATGAGATCCGCATGAGAACCAAGGTCAAAAACATGGTGTGACAAGTGGCAATGGGCAGGGCACATTGCAAGGAGATCAGACGGCCGATGGGGCAGAAAGGTCCTCGAGTGGAAGCCGCGTATAGTAGGTCGAAGCCCCCACAAGGTGGATCGACGATCTTGTGAAGGTCGGGATAATCCTTTGGATAAGGGCAGCACAGGACCGATCTGTGTGGAGATCATTGGTGAGACATAGGTCTGAACATGGGTCCAGCAGTGGACGTTTATAGGCTGAAATTATGATGTCATCATCATCATTTCAGTCGATAAGGACCAGAAGTATGTAGCGTTTAGGGAAGTTTATAATATGGCAGCGCACTTGTGTTGTGGCGGCAATCCATCAGGTGACCCATCTGTCGCCTATCACATAAAAAAACCTGCACTCTTCGCCTTGACGCTTTAGTTAGGTTTAAAAATAAACAATGACTTGAACTCGTCTAGTGTCACTTCAGCTAACAAAGACGGTGATAAATTAATAGTCTCGGCACTAAGTTGTAGGTAGTAGTTTAGGGTTGATGCGAGATCGAACCGGGCTGTGTCCAATTTAAGTTGACCTCAGTTTACAGTCAGTAATATGTAGCGTGATCTTTTTTTTTATATTATGGCTCTACCCGAAGATATCTGGCCAATGTCAAGTAACTTTTTGAGAAAAAGTGGGTAGACAACAATCGATGACAGTCAAAGTCACAGTCACTCGATAAAACGCCAAAGTTTTACGTTTATCGGCCAACGGATTCTGCCGATACCACTCTACCACAATCGCGGGTTTTAAGATTCTATTAGATCCAAGCAAGTTGTCCGTGACAACTCACTTGACACGCAATATCAGTGTTAAAAACGATACAGTTCAACGATTTTTATTATCAGGATTATTTGTGCAGTGAAGTGCCCTTGGTAAAATGATACACCTTATTCTCATTAAAATAAAGTTCAAGTGACAGCAGTCATTCTAATGAAACTGTATATCACAGAGTATAACCTAAGAATAAAAGTTGGTATTTTGTTAGATGTAGAGCTTTTTGGAATCTTATTTGTTACACTTAGTGTTGCGGGGGTCTAAAGGTGGATATTTGTCTGTTCGAGTTTATGTTATCGTGTTTTTGTATTATTTATTTAGTTTTTTACTGTTTGTATTTTTTTATAGAAAAATATACCATTCATTGATCTGACTTCGAGATAGGTAGCCCAAGCACCTGTGTTACGGATATCAGAACTAACAGCGGAATTACAAAGATAAACATTTCATCATCATCGTCATCGTCAGCCCATTTAAGTCCCTACTGCTTGGCACGGGCCTCCCTCAGTCACATGAGGGGTAATTGCCATACTCACCAGGCTTGGCAGACGGGTTGGCGAGGTTTTTGATATAAATGCAGAGTTTTTCTTCTCTGGGTGCTGATGATCATGCCAGCAGCTTTACCTTAGTCGCCTTTTAAGACACCTCGGTAAGAGTGAGGGTGGCGTATTCTACTCTGCCGGGGACCACACGGCGTATACATATAATACATAATATACATTTAATACTTTTGTTTCCTAAATACATGCTTATAATACATAGAAAACACCGAGACCAATACCAATAGACATGTTCATGCACACAAATGGTTTTACACTGTTAGGGGATCGAACTCGCTACCATGGCACGTTCACTACCACTGATCCAAACGGGTCGTCAATTAATTTATTGTTTGTGTTGCATTCTCGTCTAAGTTATGGATTTTATTATTTTTGTGTATTTTTGTCCTGCTGTTGATGTTCAAATTAGAATGTTTAATAGTTCCAACCCTAAGAAGTAGGTGTTCGGGGTTGATGCAAGATTGAACCGGGCCGAGACTAATTCAAGTTGGCCCGCTCAGCTGTTTACGTCACAGATTGCATATTACCAAGAAATTGAGATTACAGCGGTTTTCCACGATGTTTACGTGTTAGTTAGGTTACAAATAGATTAACGGTGGTAGGTAAGGTTTTCTCAATGATTAAACAACATCAATGAATAAAATCAATTACTTAATAAATTTACTTACTCGATACATATTAGTGGATCGCTATATTTTTTGGCGTCTGGGGAGTGAAGCCGTCACTTTTACCACTACCGGATTTTTCCCGGGTCCCGAAGTTTGGTTCTCGGATTGGAAGATTTGTACCAGAGATTTTCTGTTTTGAATGCCCAGTGTCAGCTGCGTGAGTGAGGATACCTGATTATCAATCCGGGGGAAAAAGGGTCTTAAACTTGGCGGCGGGCTTGTGACTCCAATGTTGTCGCGGGTGTCCATAGGCGGCGGCAATCACTTACCATCAGGTAATCCGTCTGCTCGTCTGCCACCTATCACATACAAAAAAGTGCGCTACAAACCAGCAATTTCCCCTTCCTCCCGATTGCTACGGTACCATCACTCACACGGAGAAACCCAGCTCTGCATTACGTCGGTTTCTTGAGGTCGTAGTATCACTCCGAACAAGCTGGCCCATTCATTCAGAATAGTGGCTCTCCCACGGTAAAACTTTGAGAAAAGACCTGTAGTCCGAAAAATGTAACTTGATTAGAATGACAGTTATAGGTTTTGCAGAAGAAATATCTTTTAGTTTATAGTAATAAAAGTATAAAGAATGAAACTTGGTTAAAAAATAAATATATTTCACAACATCACATGCATTGATCTGACTCCGAGATAAGTAGCTCAAGCACCTGTAGCAAGAGAAGAGCCCACGTTGCAATTACAACAGAAGTGATGTCAGGCATCATCATCATCATCAGTCGTTGGGACCGTAATACTAGCCCGCGAGATGCTTCTCCACGCTTCGTTTCAAGGAATCAGGAGAAAATACATGCGCCGGCAACGAATTCCATTTCTAACCAAGAAATGGAATTGCTAAATTCTTTAGTCCGTGATGGAATGTTTGACACTGTGAAGCGATGACAGCGTTGTCCGGCGAGTGTAGTTCTATATAATGGAGGCTGGTCGAGCTCATCGTTATCAGATAGGTTGTGCAAGATGTCAATATTGAAATCAGAATCCACAAATCACAAAGCGAAGTCAATTCGGAAGTTTCAAGCGTCTATTGAAGAAAATATCAACATGCAACGCGAAAGAACACTAAGGGAACGCAGCAGTAGTTCGGCATAGCGATTATTATTCTACATTCGTCTGCATTTGTTCACTGCGCGATCCATAATAAAATCAAAGCAAACACCAACTTTTACTAAAAATAACACACACCGAATACCTCAAGCGATTTTCCGCGTGTCTCCAGTCCAAACGTCAAACTGACAGCTCGCTAAAATCAAAGTAAATGGCAATGGAATAACCAAAAAGTATCAATCGATCGCTATGCCGACTCTGCCCAAGGAAGTTCGTTGACGTTTCCAAATATGATAGAGGGCACCACAGTGCTGATGTTCCGACATATATAATATAATGGACAACATTTCATATTTTTAACATGTCCATATTGTTTTTTTATATGAAAATCAGTAGGTACATCAAATGTAAATCTCATTATGTATCTCAGTATGTACCTCAGTATGTGTCTCATTATTATTTGATATTTTCTTCTTAGTAGATATATATACCCACATTACACATACACGTTAGGTACACAAAATACACTAGACAAGCGTCCGTGGCACTCATTCAGCTGGTCTCACTGAAAACCAGCGTCATGGCCTTTGTCTGGGCTGTGACATAAGCTGAGTGAGGGCCATTTATACTAGACGTCATAACACATCATTATATTCATTTGGCACTGTCTGGACATGATTGAATATAGTTTTGGTTTTTTTTTTCCTTTTGTTTTATTTTTATGTATTTTTGATTGTTTTATGTTTTGTTTTCTGTTTGTACCAAATTGTGTTCTGTTTATAATTGCTATATGTTCTGTGTTGTGATGTCTATAATAATAAATATTTTCTTTCTTTCTTTCTTTCTTCTTTCTTAAAATAGACATAAAATGAACAGACCCATATTTTTTCTTTTTTCAAAATTTGTCAATTTTCATGCATAAAATAATTATTAAAATTCTTTTTATTCTAAAAAGACGTAAGCGCCAAATGACGTCATCGGACGGCTGAATCAGCGATATACCTTTGCTTATCATTGTTTTAATAAAAAAAAGGTACTACTGTCAAAGGTAAATAATACTAATGTCTACATTGTCAACGTCATTCATACATTCAACGTTGACAAGTTGTCTTTTTTTTGAAAGTTACATGTCATGGGTTTGGCATTTCGTAAATTTAAAACTATAATGTGCTAAGCAAAGAAATATTTTACATTCTGCCGTCCGATGACGTCATCTTACGTTTTTTAGTTTTTAATTTTTTTCTCAGTAAATAAGCAATATAAAAAATGAATAAATATATACTCGAGCAGCGGAAAAGTAAACAAAGAATTGGTATTTTTTGTTTCAGAGCTTAGCAATTTTGAAATGATGTCCATTGTGAACCTAGGTCTCGTTTTGCATTCGTGTTTTTGATGGGATACGTAGTTAGACATAACCCATGTTACGGCTCGTTTACTTTAGTGAACTGTCGTGTTCGGTGCACGTGAATGCAGCTAAACTTTACCTCGAGAACCGACGTTCAAGCGCCTCATCAGACATAAGTATGTAACTTTGGAATGTTTGCAAGACGATAGCAAGGGTGTACCAGCGTTGTATCTTTCGACTTCGTTAAGCAGAAGTGTTGTTGTCTGTGTATTTTATATTTAATTGGATGTTGGAATCATTGAACACTGAATCGTTTATTTTCTTCAAACTCTGACAAGCTAAGCGAAATCTCTAAGGCACAAGATAGACTACCTTCTATAGAAACGTTTCGCAGTATTTTTTAACGTCCATAACATTGGTTTTAATTTTAATAGATTTTTTTTTTATATTGACAAAGTATATTAGCACTCCTCAGCCTGATGGTAAGCAAGAGAAGAGCTTACGTAGAAATTACAATGGAAGCGAATGACAGGCATCACCTCCGTTGGGACTAACCAATTTCTCGGAATATGTTGTTAATAGCAAACTTGTTCAATATATAAATCTTAATCTCCATAGCTCTTTTGGTTTTGTTTACATTGATATCTCTCTCCCTTCGGTCGCTTCCTCATCACTGAGGATCATCAGTGGACCGCCACCGGTGCCTATTCATCGCGTACCTGGCAACCGAGCAAAACTTGTTTGAGGGTGCTCTTCTCACTTCATCAGTCTAACTGGTTGGGGTCGTCCACGGGTTCGCTTACCCTCCATGTTCCCAACAACAATCAGCTTTTCAAGGCTCACGTCACCTCTTCTCATTAAGTCGAAATAGTCAGTATGCGGCTGTTGACAGATCGTGGAAAGGCGGTTTTTAACACGAAGCTGCGCAAGAATCGAAGCATTTGTGTGCTACATTGATATCTTACCAAAATATGAATGTATTGAACAAGTCTAGTTTGCAAAATTTATCTATCAGGTATGTGAAGGTGGGTACAGACTGGTGCAATGCAACATGAAATGCAAAATTCTGCCTTACATTTCATGTTCTCTGCTACCTTGGACATGTACTACGAATCATTCGAGAACATCTGTTCCACACTGCGCGCCCCTTTGCGTTCGTACCAAAAACCGACAAATCTCGGATTGCGCCGCGCGCGAGCTGTAACGTTTGGAGCGTTCGCGACCCAGGCGCAGTTCGTGCGCGCGAGGCGTCCAAACTATGAGAATTTGTTGCATTGTAGCAATCTGTAGAACAAGATTACAACTTGTTCTACAGATTGCTACAATGTGCAATAACGCCTAGCACAAGTTCAGAAGATTTTCCTAAACAATCTAGGTAACAAACTTAGAGTATCTTAGATCCACATTATGAACTTTAAATTACTCGCAACTAAGTTTCAAAGTTCCATAACTTAAACTATCGGCAACCTACACAAGCAAGATTGCCAATGAAGCGAAGAGCTGCAGCTATAGTACCTATATATGATAGGAGAAGCTTGGAGGACTAGGGGATACTGAGTTCAGGGCTGTCACTTAAGCTGTCAAGGGACTCCTTTCTACTCTTGGTGATAAGAGCTAAGTTTTTTTTTATTTGATAGGTGGCAGGCACCTGATAGTATGCGATTGCCGCCGCCCATGGACACCCGCGACGCCAGTGGAGTCATTCGTGCGCTGCCAACCCTTAAACCCACCTTTCCGCCGGATTGGGCCTCCAGTACCCACACTTACGTAGCACAGTATTGCTTCACGCCGGTTTTTTGTGAGAAGCTATCACCCCGGTCGAGCCGGCCCACTCATGCCGGAACAAGGCTCTCCCATGGTAAAACGACGTATATATTATCATAGTATTATATGATCCTAATGCAACGTAACAACTATGCTATGGCAGACCGCACATCGGCGTCAAAGCGCGTCTTATTAGATATGAGTAGCAAACTTTAGATTGCTTAGAACTCGATGCAACCTTAGTAATATTAATACATAATATAAGCAGTTAGAATGCCTCGGTGGCACAGTGGTTAGTGGGGCACACTTTAAAGCGACGGCTGCGCAAGAGGGTTCGGTCTCCGCCAAAAATTTGTACCTAAGTTTTCGGTAAGTAATTCTGTGTGTCAGCCTGGAGTCTGGAACTTGGCAGTCTTGTATCCCCGTGCTTCGGAAAGCACGTTAAGCCGTTGGTCGGGCGCAGGACCAAATCCCTCTCCGGTCGTGTCACGCTGTGTTCCATTGGAATACGAGTGTAAGGGAATAAAGAGTGCACTTGTGTTCGCGCACACACTAGAACACTATAATGTATCCAGCGTACGTGTCTGATCGTTGAGATTGGCCACCGTAGCCGCAATCGGTTGGAGGATATTATTAGCAGTACCCAAGTAAAATTAGTATCAGTTAGGCAGTCCCAACAAACATATCTGTTTCACTAACAATGGAATCTCGTGTGAGTCCTGTGACCCTTGCATATTCTCAGTTGGCGGTCAAACCACTTTTTTCCCAGGGGAAACCTTTTTTTTTTTTGTTTTCCCGGGAGAAATGCATTACGCAGACTGGACTGGACAGACAGGGTACTGTGGGACTCACCCTCCGGGCCGCTTCTTCTAACAAGAAGCGACCTGAGGGCATACCCACTAAAACTCCCGGGGCTCAACCACCCGTGGGTATAGAATGGGGTCACGGGAACTGCACGAGGCTATTCCCCGCAACCCCACTCCCCCACAGGCCCCTACACGGGGTGTGCGGCCACGCCCCTCCTCAGGCTAGGAGGAGGGGGGTTGGGGACAGCTGGATGAGCTGAGCCGTCCCCAACGAGCGGTGGAGGTGCCAATGGCAGTGCCGGCACAGGGACCCCCGTCCCTGTGGCCGGCTGGCCACCTCCTCGGAGAGGACGAAGAGTTCTCCGCCGAACTCGTCCTCTCCTTGCAGCCCCAGGGGGAAACCTAACCTAACCTAACCTAACCAAAATCCCTGTGACGTTCATCTCCGCGCAATCGCGGTCGGAAACCGCACAGCCGGGACTAGACCGTACCGCTAATCGCGCTCGCCGCTTCACCCCAACCTTGCGAAATGCAGCTCTTCAACGCTGTCCGAACTAACAGGACACCCGGTAACGTCATCTTCCACGGAGTCGTATGCACGCACTGTTAAAAGGACGAATATTGTACGAATATTGTTCCGGTACTATCCTTCAAACCACCAAACTACGCCGAACGTAAGCCGCTTGTAGGTATGTGTGCGTGGCCTCTTAGCTTGCGATTTAGACAGAGCCAGAGTACTGTGTGTGGCAAGACGGCAGTTTACCACCTGGGGCTTTCTTAGGACATACGATGTTGCAATAGTAGTATACGAATTTGTTTTATGTTAAGTAAATAACACACTTAAAAAATTCATCTCGTGTTTAGGCGTTCAGCTCATGTCGAATCAAGCACTTACAAATTCGTTGGCTTGATAACGCGTTCAGTGGTCTAATTGGTAGAACATTCACCTGGATTGTGAAATGTGTGGGTTCGAGTCCCACCTGAACACTAGAAGAAATTTTAAAGTGTGTAATTTACTTAAGAATAAATTGCATAAGATTGCTATAAAAATATCAACCATTGTTTTATGTTGTAGGAGGACTTATTCCCTCAGGGACCTAACAATAGCAGGATAAAGAAGGACATTAATTATCCTGCTGGGTCTTCTGAACGGAACACGGTGTCTATGTATTTGAGCCTTTGAATATTTTTTTTATGAATTACTATGTAGATGCGACATTTTTCCAAACGTCTATTGAAGTTGAAGCGTCTTGCCTATTTGTATTCAACGCTTCACTATTTATCCCCAATACTTTGAAAATGGGGGGGGGGATTGCCACTAAATGTTTACGAAGCTTTTTTCCACACACCTTCAATTTATTAGGGCAGAAAATTCGATTTGGCGACAAAAGATGCCATCTCCTTTGTGTCGCTCCGAGGAATTGTGTGAAACGGGTTTCTTACTAGGATTCTAAATGCTCAGGTAGGTATGTCATTTATAGATTGCCGAAATATTATTCAATAGAATTGACGTTTTTTCCTTTACACTGTAAGATGTATGTGTATGTGTGTAACTTGGTTATGATTGGCAGAGTGGATGAAAAGAGACAGGGACAACCAATGAAAATGAAAATAGTTTATTCAATTTAGGTCCACACCGAACACTTATAAATGTCAACATGGTTCAGAATGTAATTGATTCGAAATTGTATTATATTATTACAATATACACCATGAGACTGCCTCGGTGGCGTAGTGTTGAGTGGGTCGCACTATAAAGCGACGGCTGTGCAAGATGTCCTGGGTTCGGTCAGGCCATATAATTTGTACCTAAGTATTCGGTAAGAAATTCTTATTGCTTAGCCCGGAGCCTGGAAGCTGGCGGTCTTGTACCCCCGTGCACTTGTGTTTGCGCACACACTTGAGCACTATAATCCTGCGTACGTGGCTGATCGATGAGATTGGCCTCCGTAGCCGTAATCGGTTGGAGGATATTATTATACACCATGATTTTTTCCATACCCGAGAAACTTCTCGAGGGAATCATATTAATGAAAGCATTTCCCTAGGAACGTAGGTCCGGGTCTGCTCTTGAAAAAAAACTCCTTCCTATACATAACTGCATCAATCACTGATCACTGACAGCTGTTGGAAGGTGTTTTTTTTAAGATTCGACCATATGTTTCTTGGGAAATAATGTTTGTTTTCATTAGCACAGCGTAATAAAATTTGGTTTGACAAGTATTTTTATGCGAATTTTGACTTAATTATATTGGGATCATGTACGACTATACACTTTTTGCGGTGGATCCGGAATACTCTGTTGCCACCCGTACATAATTTTATTAAGAGCGGAGTTCCAGTGAGAGAAATGCCTACGATAACGCATTTTTATGTCGGTCACGACCGTGGAAATGCATGAAATGACATTTTTATAGTCCCCATTGAAAAATGCCTTTCGGAAATTCACAACCTGCACGTTCTTATAAACTTTATAACGCTTATGTGAACGCAATAAAATCCACAATTGTATGTCTCAATATTTGATTGTGTAACTTTGAATTCCGTTTGGAAATGGTAATTATTTGAGTTTTGGCTTTATGGTGAGAGTTTCATCGGGGTTGTTATATTCGTTATAATAATAGATACGTAGAAGATAGCAAAGTTTAACAAGGACGTCATTAGATGGAGTATTATAGGATACGTGATAGAGACCGTATCATGTGTTTAAATTATGTTAAAGGAGAATAATAGTTGCTTCTAGTTGATATTCAAAGTCAAAGTGTTTATTGTGTTTCATGAATGTGATACAAGATGAAGTTAAATTAGGTACAGTAGGTATATCGTGTTACCTGTTTAGGCATAGCAAGTTCCCCCAGCCCGACTGGAGGAGGTAGTTTAGCGCCCGCGTTGTAAGCGGACCAAACGCCTGTGAAGGGACGTGTAGTCAAGGTTCATCAACTAGTACACATGCCTCCTTCCCACTCTAGCGAAGAAGGGAGCGCCGTTGTGGGTTTAGTCGGTAGGCTTCCAGCTTCACAGGAGGAGAGCCCGACATAACTTGTCCGCCCCCCGGTAGACGGGTATGCCTAAGGCGCCGGCGACGTCAGCCCGTAACACTCCGGGCGGGCGGCATTCCCCCAATGGACAAAAAAGGCATAGAATTACTTAAGGTAACGGGTAGGGCACACTAGCGACGCCAATCGATTTTAATTTTTAGCTACTAAACCGGATCTATTTTAAACAATTTCTGGGTTACAACCTCCCGGCAAACACTTATCATCATTTTAGCCAATAGACGTCCACCGCTGGACCTAGGCCTCCCCCAATGTTCTCCACACAGATCGGTCTTGTGCCGCCCGCATCCAATGGATTCCCGCGATCTTCACCAGGTCGTCGGTCCACCTTGTAGGAGGCCTGCCACGACTGCGACTTCCTATACGTGCCCTCCACTCGAGGACATTTCCGCCCCAACGGCCGTCTGTTCTCCTCGCTATGTGCCCTGCGCATTGCCTCTTGAGGCTTGCAATCCTTTGGGCTACGTCTGTGACCTTAGTCCTCCTGCGGATCTCATCATTTCTGATACGATCACGCAGGGAGACTCCGAGCATAGCCCTCTCCATTGCTCTCTGGGTGACTTTAATCCTCCTTAATCAGCAAATTGTAAGCGGCCACGTTTCGGTTCCGAATGTCATCACTGGCAAACACACGCATAAAGACTTTTGTCTTGAGAAACTGCGGTAGATCTGCTGAAAATAGTTGCGTAGGTTCCTGAACGCAGCCCAGCCGAGTTGGATTCGTCGATCGACCTCTTTCTGGAAGTTGGTCTTACCAAACTGGACTTTTTGTCCGAGGTAGATGTACTCGTCGACAACTTCCAGTGTAGAGCTTCCAACCTTTACAAGAGTGGGTATGACATTGGAAGTTCGACATAATTTTTGTCTTGTCCATGTTCATTTTCAGACCCACTTGTTGGAAGACTCTATTGAGGTCGTCGAGCATTGTGCCTAAGTCTTCCAAGGTCTCAGCCATGACTACGATATCATCAGCGAATCGAAGCTGCGTCATGTACTCGGCATTTATATTGATATTTATATTTATTTATTTAATTACACAGGTCCTTAAACCTAATTACGTAATTAAAGACGTCCAAGTATTATATATATATATATTAGTAGTAAGTATAGTATGCCAAGTCCATCCCAGTCCAGAAGTTTAATCACGTCCTCTAACAGAGTGGTGGACAGTTTCGGCGATATAACGTCGCCCCGTCTCACACCTCGCTGGAGAGGTATGGGTTTCGATTCCTGGTCCTGAAGACGGACTGACATTATGGCGTTTTCGTACAATGACTGCAACACTTGTATGTATCGGTAGTCTATTCGGCACAAACACAAATCCTAAGCATAATGGCAGATTATACTCTTTTGAATTATCGGGACCTATGAGAGAAATATGACAGGTTTAATAGACAGTGGTAAAAGGAATAAATAATTATGTTTGTCTCAAAAACTGGTAATACTTTCCTTCAAGTACTTATTTAAAGATGTTTTTTTTTTCAAATCGGCACAATCAATTTTAATCTATGGTGGCGCTATATATAGAGCCTTAAGATACGTTTAGGATAACCGTAACCGTCGTAGTAAGTATGACGTCATCATCATCTGAGAGTTTTGTCCCTGTTGCGCCCCAAGCTGTCGCTACGGAGCCCGGGTCCGCTTTCCTGCTTCTACTCGTCCACTTCGCACGATCTTGTGCATCCAATGTGATCAATTTATTGGCACGTATTATGTCATCCCTTACGACGTCAAGTTAGTAAGTAAGTATATGCCTATAAACATTCATCTCGTTCACAAAACACACCTCGCATTCTACAGTATCGGACACGGAAAGAGACTCAAATATCAATATTTTCTACGTGCCCCAATGATGTGCACATTTTAATTTAAAATACCGAGCGACGCCGCGGCCTATAGCATTTCGTCTCGACTGGATTCCGTGTGAGCACATATTTTTGTAAATATTTCCGTGTAGGCTTTCCCAGATTATTTTGCGAGCGAGTGTGTGAGAGGGTTGTCAAAAAGGTAGAGGATTTTTCTTTTTTAAACGTGATTTAGTCATAGTCATTGTAGATACTAGATAGATAGATAGATAATCTTTATTGCACAACATACAAAACTTAAAAGCTAGGTATGCAGAGATATAATATTTAGGCGGACTAATCGGTAAAGGACATTAGATAGAAGAGGCGAAGGTGGTGCAATCGTTCTAATATTTATTGTCTTGATTGCTTTTATGTATGAATGAATAAATGAATGAATGAATGAATGAATGAATGATATTTATTTGCGTAAAACATGGTGAAAAAGTTGGAATGACAGGTATAAGAGTACAGCACGTTTGGTCATAACATAGGACATGCAAATTGTAGTGCAATAGATCTTAAAAATAACTATTTGTTCTATAAATGAAACCCGCAGGGACACTGCAATGTAAATCAAAATTGCATTAGATAGATAGATAGATATACTTTATTTAACAAAGAAACACAAGTTTAAAAGGCATTACAGAAACTTAATTGTACAATTTCGGCGGTCTTATCGCTGGAAGCGATTTCTACCAGACAACCTTCAGGCAAAGGACATTGTGCATTGTGTACCCATGTTAATTTACTTTTTTATTTTTTAATTATTTCCTTACAGTTATTTTTTTATATGCGTTCGAGAAAAGTTATTGAAAATTCTTTCGGCAAATATTGATTATATTTTTACATCGGTATTTGATATGAATATTTTCCGAAATAATTTTGAATATATTCTTTATTACACTTAACTCAACTAAACTAAGCCGTGTGGTCCCCGGCAGAGTAGAATAGGCCACCCTCACTCTTACCGAGGTGTCGTAAAAGGCGACTAAGGTAAAGCTGCTGGCATGATCATCAGCACCCAGAGAAGGAAAACTCTGCATTTATATCAAAACCCTCGCCAACCCGTCTGCCAAGCGTGGTGAGTATGGCAACTACCCCTCATGTGATTGAGGGAGGCCCGTTCCCCAGCAGTGGGGACTTAATGGGCTGACGACGACGACGACACTTAACTCTTATTGTTAATGTTGTTCCTCAGTTAGATAAATAAGAAGTCTCCTGAATACAACACATTTTTAATTTGTTAATGGACATGTTAAATATCTAGACAGTTTTTTTTAAAATAAGCTGAGATAAGACTGGCTGCTTTTTTAAAAAGCTTTGCTGATTTTTTCGACATAATTAAGCAAATTAAGTTTAAAAATAAAAAGCTGCAACGAACCTTATTGCTCTCCAGTGTGTTGTTGAAGTCGTAATTTTATACGTCAATCTAATTAATCCCAAACTCCCAACCCTATACGAGGGTATATATCTAAAAAATATATATAAAAAATCCTATGGGCGGGCACAGTGCATTAACTACCAGTACGATGATAGTATAACAAAAACTCAAGTGCGTTGAACATTTTAAACATGAAAGCAAAGCGAGTATGGATTTGCGACAGCCCTGAGACATGAAAGGTAAATACGTTCTTCGCTCCGATTTGAATGAATGAATGAATACTTTCATTGCACTCGTATGAAACATTAAAACTAGGTATTACAGGTGATGTAAAACGAAGGCGGCCTTTTAAACCTTAAATAATTAAATTCACACAACATTTCTTATATTACATTGTACATTGTATATCTGTATACCTAGCTTTTAAGTTTTGTTTGTTGTGCAATAAGGAGTATCTATCTATCTATCTTACATTAATAAATTTGCAACACATATTGTGTTTGTGTTACCGGAAAAATACTAAAATGCGCCAAAAGAAACAAAACTGATGGCAACTGATTGACAACGGATTTTTTCGGTAAAACGTTGCAACGTTCTGTTGGCCACTAAAAGTATCAGCCTTTAAACTGTCCCACTGTAGGGCAAAGGCCTCATTGAAATCAAGTTATCGCTACTATGATGGGATTAGGCATAACCACGCTTGCCTAATGCAGATTGGTGATCACAAACCCGACCATTTTTCGAAAAATTCCAAACATAATATTTTTTGCTCGACCCGGAAATCGAACCCCCGAGATCACGGTCTGGTACTTAAACCCCTTGACCAACAGGGCGTTACCGTTGGCCACTAATTCCTTTTTAAATTCCCATTTTTTTACGCATGATATATTATAGTGGTCAAGTGTTTGCGCAAACATAAGTGCACTCTCTATTCCCTTACCGTCATATTACGATAGGACATCAGCGTGACACGACCGAAGAGGGATTGGGAATAGCTTAACATTTGGTTGAATATCAATTTAGTAAAGACGCATTTGTTTGTAGTCACCTGATGTGAGTAGACAAAACTTTTGTTACTGAATTTTCCCATGCTGTGACGCTGGACAAGGTTGAAATGAAATCGATATCTTGAAGTTGAATCAGCCTCGTAAACACAGACGGTTACTGGCCTCCACATTTTATCGTTTTCGGACAATATTTCGATATAATATAAAGGTTTGTATGAAAAGGGTCGTAAGTGAATAAGGGGGAAACTGTTTTGTAAAGGAAAATAGGGTTCGTTGGGTATGGACGTTGTTGATATTAAATTCTATTGTAATTTATGTGATAGCTGGCAGGCGAGTAGATGGATTCTAATGGTAAGTGTTGGGACTACATCGTCGTACGCGCGGGAGGAGCGGTGCGGGAGGCAGTACACCGGTGACGTCACAACGGCCGCCGCGGATGACCCACGCGACGAAGCATCACTCTGCCCGGGACCCCCTCCGTGTACACAACCCTTGGCTTGGCGTCATACGATGAGCGGAACTCGTCAAAATGGTTGTTGTGCAGTTTTTACTTGCGAACGACGATCAGAAAAATCTAATTTATTTTTCTTATCACGCATAAGTATTTTTTTTAATATCATAAACGTTATTTCACAGAATAATAACATTTTTCATCTACATATTGTGGTACGTTGACAAGATCTTTCACGATCTTGATTAGTGTTGTGACAATGATAGAAAGAATGAATAACTAATGTCTCACTATTTGACTGTTTTTATGTTACTACCAGATTAGATGGGCTTTTCTATTCACTCAACTGTATTAGGAGGAGGTAAAATAGAAATTGAAAGAAAAGAGACATAATGACAAATGCATTGAAAAGATACTGGTCTTTGTGAGGAATATGGAAGAATAAATACAAGAAACAACAATAAAAGTTATCCCGGCTCATCTGCAATTGGTTATTGAAGAGTCACATCGGTTTCCCTAAGATTTCATCATCAGATCCTGATAAGGTGACAGGGACAGCTGACAGGTGGCAGGAGTACATTCTTTTAAACAAAACATATTTAGCAAATTTTCTACGGACAGCTTTAGATGCATATTACATACAAGATATACTTACTTTATTGCACAAAATAGACAACTTAAGAAAATATGCATTACAGAAAGTTAAATGTACTTTAATGGCTGTATGGCTGTTTCAACAATCCAACCCTGTCACCATCTTGGTGACCGTCCAGACCACTAGGCTACCGCGGTATTAATCTTATTATTATCTGCATTTTCGCTGCTTTGAGCAAGTGATTCATCAATGTTCGTAAGCAAATATCATAATTTCAATTCATTACTTATTCATATCTAGACCATCACTAAACTTCCCTTCCCCTCGTGGATTTTGGCAGATTTTTTCAAAACTAAATCTGCGCTTTACCACGACCCGTGTGAAATTGTCTAAGGTACCTAAAGTACATACTCGTAGTAGCATAATATACTCACAGCTTGACGTTTCGACCGCGTTACGACGGTCGTGGTCACAAGCGGACATTAATAATTTGTATAATGCAACGCGAAAGTTTAAAATCTTACGATAGTTGTGTTAGCTTAACCGGTAGAATTACAGCACCTTTAAATTTACAGTCCGCTTTTATTTATAACATCCCCCAATAGTTAGTTAGGGCATTAATGGTCAATACGGTGTATTGAATAACGCACTTGATATGATTCAATCTTATTTGTCTAATAGAATTCAAAGGGTTAATGTTAATGGAATCGACTCTTCTGGCGCTCCTCTATTAATGGGTGTGCCCCAAGGCTCAATATTGGGGCCTTTGTTGTTCTTAATATACGTAAATGACCTTCCATACTTTACGAAAGATCTATGTGAGATAGTGTTATTTGCTGACGACACTTCCTTGATTTTTAAGGTTGATAGATATAAAGAATCAATTGACGACGTAAATGATACTCTCTCGCAGGTATTGCACTGGTTTACGACTAACAATTTACTGCTTAACTCAAAGAAAACTAAATGTGTAAAATTCACCATGCCAAATGTAAGGCAGGTCGATACTAGTATTAAGATGAACAATGAATCTATTCAAATCATTAATTCCACAGTTTTTCTCGGTATAACTATAGATGCGAAATTGCAGTGGAGTCCCCATATTGCTGCCTTGGCAGGAAGACTAAGTTCCGCTGCATATGCAGTAAGAAAAATTAGGCGTCTGACTGATATCGAGACGGCAAGGCTGGTATATTTCAGCTATTTCCACAGTGTGATGTCATATGGTCTATTGTTGTGGGGGTCTGCTGCTGACATACAAACTATTTTTGTATTACAGAAAAGGGCCATCCGCGCTATATACAGCCTTAGATCACGTGACTCACTTAGAGAAATATTTAAAGAAATTAATATCTTAACCGTGGCTTCCCAATTTATCCTCGACTGCATTATGTATGTACGTAAGAACTTGCACACTTTTCCAAAAAAGTCCGATAGTCATAGTCTTAACACTAGAAATAAACATAGGCTTGCCGTCCCGGTTCTCAGACTACATAAAATCGGTAATTCATTTGTTGGCTTAAGTATTAAGATATTTAATAAGATACCACAAAATGTCATTAACCTATCACTGGATAAGTTTAAGTCTCATATCAAAACCTGCCTAATGAAGAAAGGTTACTATAGTGTACAAGACTATTTAAATGATAAGGATTCTTGGTCATGTTAATTGATTAATATTTTGAGTTGTTATTCATAGTAGTCTATTAACCTTCATAATTGTATTTTTTTCTCTTCTCAATTGAAACTCTGTAACAACATCAATATTTGAAAAGAGTAACTACTGAGTTTCTTGCTGGTGTCTTCTCAGTAGAAATCGACATTCCGAACCAGCGGTAGATATTATGTACCTATTTTGACATTCATAAGTGTTCTGTGTGGACCTAAATTGAATAAAGAATTTTTTATTTATTATTTATTTATTTAAATAAAATGTTTCTTTATTTCTTTCTTTCTAATAGTACGCATTTTATGGGTAAAGCAATCTTTTGCAATTTATTCTTAAGTAAATAATGCACTTAAAAATTTTTCGACAGTCTTCGGGTGGGACTCGAACCGGTTAGCAAAAGGTGGGATTGAGTCACACCCGAAGACTGTCGAAAATTTTTTAAGTGCATTTTTTACTAACAGTAAGCGATTGCAGTCATCCATGGATGCCAGCAACACCAGTGGAGTATGCAAATGTGTTGCCAGCCTTTAAACTCACTTACTTGAAGCGCTGCATAATGCTGTTTCGCGCTAGTTTTCTGTGAGGCCGTGAATTAATTTCGGTCGAGCCGGCCTATATGAATAGGCCACGGCTATGGCATGAGCCATAGCGTGGCTCTCCCACGGCGATGAGATGATGGCGGTTGTAGATTACTGGCTGGAAAAGCTGAAGATTCTGACGAAGAACACTGATAGTATCAAGCTAGGGTCTTCCCTGTACTATGACTCTACATGACGAAGCCGGGCTGTCACTTGCACACCCAGAGACCACTTGAAAAGTTATTTTTCTAAATTGACTCAACCAGGATTCTAACCCAGAATCTACCGTGGTTGGGCGCCACGTCTTAGCCTTAGAAGTAACGGAATCGACAGTTAAGACAATAGGCTGTTAAGTGACAGACATAATCCATCCTCGGCCACATCATCACTCACCATCAGTTGAGATTGTGGCCAAATTTCTGCTTGTTCTACTTTAAAAACAAAAAAAAAATACATTTTTGTAATCCCACTAAACCAGGAATTGCGAAGGTAGGTGGTAACAAACACCCCAGACCCAATACAAATCTTTCTGTTTCATTTACAAACGATGAGCTGCCATTTAGATCATTTTGCTTCGATCATTTTAATGCCCGACTTGTTATTATTATTATGTTTATTTTATTTATCCTATTTTTTTCCAAGACCCGTTGCTGGTGATACCTTTCACTATATTTAGTTTTGATGTAAGAATTCAAACTTATCAAACATCTCCAAAGAGTCCCAGACGCAGTCTAGGATATATTACAGTCTATGAGATTATATGAAAAAAGAGTTCACATATTTCTTATGCAAAGGTCTAATATATCGTCTTACAGCTTCATTTTTTTTTTGTCTCCCCTTAGATAGGTACTGAATTATTAGAATTCGTATTTTTTAATAAAAAATATAAAACGTTTTACGTTTATTGTAAAAACAAGGACTCGCGGCGGCCTTAAGGGCCGGCAACACATCTGTGATGCCTCATGTGTTGCAGATTGCAGATGGCTATGGGCAGCGGTTATCACTTATCATCAGGTGAGCCATCTACTCGTTTGCCCGCCATAATGTAACAAAGAGACCATACCGATTTATAAAAGAAAATCGTGTTAGTTAAACTATTTATAACTCAAGAACAGCTGGACCTATTGGCTGAAAATTGGTGGATTGGTTTCTATGGTATAGATAGATATTCTTTATTGCACAAAAATAAAATACAAGCATGATACAACAGCAACAGACAGTACAACAAGGCGGTCTTATCGCTTGTAGCGATTTTTTCCAGACAACCTTTAAAAATAACCTGTAATAAGGGAAGGTAGTGCAAAGTAATTTAACAAATGAAATTGGGAATGGCAGAAATATACATTATTTTATATATTAATATTATTACATTACATAAATAATAATAAACAATTCATACATACCCAATACATATAAAAAAAAACCCACTGTTGATTCTGATATCCGTAACACAGGAGCTTGAGCTACCTATCTCGGAGTCCATGCATATTTTACCATGGGAGAGCCAAGCTTCGGCATTGGCCGGCTCGACCGGAGCGATACCACGGCCTGTGCCACTGTGTTGTGTTTCGCTGCGTGAGTGAGGGTATCGGAGGCCCAATCCGGGGGATAGGGGGGGTTTAAAGGTTGGCAGCGCACTTGTGACTCCACTAGTGTCGCGGGTGTCCATGGGCGGCGGCAATTGCTTACCATCAGGTGATCCGTCTGTTCGTCTGCGTACCTATTACATAAAAAATATTTAACATGCTGTAAAAAAAAATAATGGCTTGAAAATCAGATGTAGACCAAACTCGTTACACGTTAGTTCGTAGCCTATAGTAACCCTGCAATTATTCCCGTGCTCCGACCGGGAATTGAACCACGCTCCAGCGCGCCCTACTAACGAGCCTAGGCCCTTTATGCGTCGCTCTCATACAACCTGACCCTGAAGGGTTCAATGACACGCTAGTGAGGCTCTTAGAAATATTTATTTGAAGTTTTCATTGATGTTGTATGTACATAAAACGTCACCGGGAGTTACCCTTGTTGGACTTTAGACCTAAAGACGGTCTGAGACACAAGTGCTATTTTTGCACTGCGGGGAGTAACTTGACTTGATGCCACCTGTACGTTGGGATCACTTGTTGTTCCTTATATTATATTAAGTAGTTTTTGTCCTGCTACCTTTACCCTCGTCGATTCAAAATCGAATGTGCTGTTGTACTGTTAAAATGATGCTGTCAGAAAAAGTAGATATTTTTTTTACTACTTTTCAGATTTTTACACACTCCTTCTAGTAGTGTTGCGTGTCTAAACGCGGTGGCAATCGACTATCACCAGGTGATCCGTCTGCTTGTCTGTCACCTAAGAAAAGGCTGAAAAAAATACAAAAGTTTAAGTATTTAGTGCAAGCGAGTCACCTGATTGTAAGTGATCACCGCTGCCCGTGGGCATCAGCCACACCAGAGAGAGTGGGGATGGGTTGCCGGCGTTTTATTTATTTATTTAATTAAAGACACACCAACAATAGGTTTATTCCCGCTGTCCACCCTCTGCTTGTCATGATGAAAGCCGCTGGCATGATGGTCAGCACCCAGAGAAGGAAAACTCTGCATTTTTAACAAAACCCTCGCCAACCCGTCTGCCAAGCGTGGTGAGTATGGCAATTACCCCTCATGTGATTGAGGGAGGCCAGTGCCTTAGCAGTGGGGACTTAAATGGGCTGACGATCATGATGATGAAAATCTTCCCTTTGAATTTGAATATGTCCAAGTCCTGCATATTGCCACAGAGTAAGTTGTAATCGGTTGATTTCTGCTTAACGGAGACTGAAGGCCAAAATTAGTTTTAGAAGATAGATAGATAGATAGATAGATATACTTTATTGCACAAAAAAAACACAACTTTAAGAAGCTGGTGCTGTAAATATTTTTTTTAATTTTGGTTCTTGGGCAACGATCCGGCACAAAGAGACCCACACGCTGAAGGAGGTTGCTACATTTAATTTCCCCCGTGATGAGTTTGTGGAGTTTTAGTAAGGTATATGCTCGTTTCTTAAAGATCTCAATGTCGTACCGGTTCGGAAACACCGCTGCAGGAAGTTGATTCCACAATGAAGAGGTACATGCGCAAATAATAACGTGTAAAGTGCACGGTTTCACCATTCCACCCATCCAGATGGTACGAGGGGAATCCTAGTTTACGGCGTGTAATAATTTTAAAATAATGTCATCATGAAAAGGTTTTTCAATACTCCTTTAGCATTATTTTAATAATTATTGCGTTTTGTCCCATGTAACATTAATAAAATTATTTGTATAGTGTAACTCCCTTACCATACAGTGTGATATTTCATCGAAACCTTCGATCTTAGACCACCATAGGAGGGTTGCTCTATCCTTCCATGGATAACTGACTATTGAGTCAAACAGTCTTCTGACAGAATGGCGCCGGTTACTAAAACGTGCGTTTTAAGCTCAAGCTAAAACGTAAAAAGCAAAACGAAACCGACAATTCTGGCGAACAACTCAGTTCTCAAACTAAATACTAGGAAAAGAAAATGTTTTGTTTGCGGGCAAAAGAGTGAAATGGGAAAATCCCGGCTGGGAGGGCGCAACCGGCCTCGTTAACCTCAGGAGCGACCAGTGTTGCCAGTGTTCCATCGAAATATAAGGAAAATCAAAACCCATCGAAAAATATTTTTGACTGTGGGAGAGCCACGCTCGGCATGAATGGGCAGGCTCGACTGGAGTGATGCCACAACTTCACAGAAAGCCGGCTTAAAGCAGCAATATGCTGTGTTTCGCTGCGTGAATGAGGGCACCGGAGGCCCAATCCGAGGGAAAGGGGGGTCAAAAGTTTGGCAGCGCACTTGTGACTCCACTGGTGTTGTGGATGTCCATGGGCCTGATGGCAATCGCTTACCATAAGGCTCGTCTGCCACCTTTTAAAATTAATTTGTCTTTAGGGTGCTTTCTCACCGAAGCAGGGGAACCAGGAACGGTGAGCGAGATAAAATCGACCAATAGTATTGCATAAAAACTCCGCTCCTCATCGGCCAAGGTTCTTCTATTGGTGGATTTTAGCCTCGCTCACCTCTTTGCATCCTAGCTCCGCTTTGGTGTACAGGCAGCCTTAGTCATTTATATACGTTAAGAGGCCCTGTTGCACGAAGGCCCTCATTGATTAGGCGATAAGACTCAGATTAAATGGGGAAAATGAGACATTATAATGCATGAAAAATCATGCATGACTGCCTAAACTTAAGATTGTTATTGTAATTTAATGTAGTTTAATTTTATCGCGGAGCAAATTTCATAATTATTTTGTAACACTTAAAAAACGAGCACAATAAAAGGCACGGAACTTTAGTCTGTGGAATTTGATTTAAAAAAAATGCATGAAAAAAAAAGTTCTACGAAAATAAAACCGCCTGTGAAGGTGGTTTGTAACCACGAGCTAAAAAGTAAAACTACTTCATTGACAAATTATATCAGTTAATATTTGAAAGAAGAAAGAAAATAAATTTATTGACCATCACAATACACAGGAAACAAACATATACAGTTGGTACACGGTTTAAAACAACATAAATTTAACACAGAAGAGGGACAAAGAGATGTGGATAGTGTGTGGTCAATCAGGTCCCGACCTCAGCATTAGCTGCTACTACAATATATTTAAAACAAAAAATATTTTTCTGCATAATAGCAACACTGAAGACAAGCAGAGCCTCTCAGAGGGGTGGAGGGTTGAATATTGTGTTAAGTACAGTTGCGCTGTTTTTTTTATTCATGACTTTTTAAGTGTGCGGTTTAAATGAGTTAGTAAAGTTTGCTTTGGGCAGCTGTTAGTGTTGTTAAAAGTTGGCTTTTGTGAACTATATTTTTAGCAGTGTAGTACTTTTTGAAAGTTTCATCACGAGGTTTGTTTACGACGAATATACGAGGTACAAATTCCTACCCTTGACAAACATTCATGATATAAACACTTGTGTATACTCAGTGTATGCAACGCAGGATGTATCGTGTATCCACTGTCTCTTTTCTGATTTTATTGTAATTGAGTACATACTACCTAACTAAGCTGTAAGAAACATAACAAACCACCTGCAACACATATACTACATACAACGTACCTAGTTGCTCTAACCTCACGAGGCTTGCACGGAAGACCAGCGTCGAAGCGTCCCTTCAGCATATGCTGAGTGCAAACCTTTTTGGTGACACATTTTTTTTTATTGCCTTTATCTCTTTTACTGTACCTAACCTTAATATTTTCATAGATGTAATAATGTTTTGTAATTTTGTTACTTTATTTGTGTCACTAAATAAATATTATTTCTTTCTTTCTTTCACAAGTGTGTGCGCAGACGCGAGTGCGCTTTCTATAACCGTACTCTGATGTTATGATGGGATACCATTGTGACACGAAAGGAGAGGGATCAAAACGTTAGTCTCGCAGCGACCAACTAACCGACTTTGTTGTTGGCTGCTCATGCATTTTTAGGCATGTGGGTATAAGACAGTCATCTTCTAGAATTTAGACTTATACTGAAATGTTCTTAACCGAAACAGTTCGTTACAAATTTTGGTCCAAATGCGTGAATAAAACTCGGGACCCCAAGCATAACCGTAGCTCATGAGTGCCACTAACCATTGCTTTACTGAGGCGGTCATCCAAGACTGTTTAATTAAATCATAACTTAACATTTTTTGATTTACCGTAGTCGGTTAGAGTAGCTTATTACATCGCATAGGTTCGCTTAAGATTACTGCCAAGTTTTTCCCGGCCTGTCGTAAGAGGCGACTAAACCGGCCTATCAAAGTACGTGAGCGTACCCACTGCTGGGGAGTGGCTTGCTCAGTAAACGACTCCGCGAGGGACGTCGTTACCGGGTGTACTGGTAGATCGTATAGCGTTGAAGGTTGCATTGCGCCAGGTAGGGGTGAAGCGGCAAGTGCTATTAGCGGTACGGTCTAATCCCGGCTGTGGGGTTTTTCGACCGCGATTGCGCGAAATCCCAGGGGTTTTGGTTAGGGTTTGAGTCCCACACACCACATTGTTCCCCACATGTAGGAAGGTGACGGCTTTGACGGTTTTTCCTGGGAAAAAAGCTTATTACATCGCATAAAAGATTATAGCTCCAACTCATTTGACAAAAAGCAGTTGTCCCAATGGTAATGTTCATTGTTCTTGTCAATGTATACAAATCTTTATTCTAAACAAGGGTCCATTAAAACTGGAATAAAAAATAAACACTGAATGTTAACGTAAGCAAAACAAAACAGTTCAGAAAGCAAAATGAAAAAAGAAACACTTTTAAACATATTGTTCTTTCTAAAAATTTGAGGTAAAGCTTTCGAATCAAATATACAATTGAAAATGTTAGTGAAGTTCAGAAATGAAGAGGGCAGCCACGGTAGTGACGCCAAGTCGAGCAAAAAAAAACCGCCCAAGTGCATATCGGGCCATTTGCTTTGCATATAGGGATCTGTTGTTGCATATCACCTTTTATAGACTTATGTTTGCCGTGGTGTCTGTCGTAATGGCAAAAGCCAAAGGCAAAGTAATCCTGGGAATAGGGGGGTTTAAAGGTTGGCAGCGCACTTGTGACACCACTGGTGTCGCGGGTGTCCATGGGCGGCGGCAATTGCTTACCATCAGGTGATCCAGTCTGTTCGTCTGCCTACCTATTACATTAAAAAAAAAAGTGCGTGTCGGGCTACACGCAATATAGGCGTCCGTTGTTCCCATGATGGATGTCACTTTCTATGTACTGTTTACCGTGGTATCGAAATGGTAAAAACCGGCCAAGTGCGTGTCAGGCCATGTGTTTTACATATAGGATTCCGTTGTTGCTCATGATGGATGTCACCTTCTATAGACTTATTTATACCGTGGTGTCTGTCGTAATGTTAAAAATCACCCGAGTGTGTGTCGAGTATAAAGATCCGTTGCCCATGATGCATGTCTTCTATGGACTAAATTTACCGTGGTGTCATTTTTGTGTTTTTTTTATTAATAGGCTAACTTGACCACGATTGCATCTGATGGAAAGCCACGATGAGGTTTAGAATAAAACGCGTCGGCCTAAAAGATGCCTGTTCACTCTTGCCTTAAAGATGTCCACATTATAGTGGTCAGGAAAAACCTCGGCAGGGAGTCGAAATGGTAAAAAAAGGTCGCGCCCACGAACAACTGTCACACCGTTTTTGCTTTCTTCTTTTTTCTTTCAGAACTTTTTTAACTATTAAGGCTGATGTACCAACGTGGAGCCACTGTTAATATTCCCACTGTGTTTACGCTTAATATAATCTCCATTATGCCACGGACGCCATTTGGCAACGGCGGCCAGATTTGAACCCATTAGGGCAAGACAAATTAGTTCATTACCTTATACAAAATTGTATATTACCAGTTTCAGGTGACCTCTACATCCCAGTTTAACGCCCGGGAAAGGTTGACGGTAAGCGACTTTCGGCTAGGGTTGGTTGCGTTTAAATAGTGTTAAGAAACCCCACCGTGCACACAAGCCCTTAGCGTCCGACGATAATTTTACAATTAGTTAATTCACGCCGTGTGGTCCTCGGCAGAGTAGAATAGACCACCCTCACTCTTACCGAGGTGTCGTAAAAGGCGACTAGGGTAAAGCTGCTGGCATGATCATCAGCACCCAGAGAAGGAAAACTCTGCATTTATATCAAAACCCTCGCCAACCCGTCTGCCAAGCGTGGTGAGTATGGCAATTACCCCTCATGTGATTGAGGGAGGCCCGTGCCCCAGCAGTGGGGACTGAATGGACTGACGATGACTGTTAAGAACCACTGAACTATATTGATTCAACATTCGATGGGCAGCGGCAATGGCTTACTATCAGGCGGTCCGTCTGCCACCTATTACATTAAAAAAATTTTTTTTTGAAAATCCACCTTTTTTTGCAATAATTATTTCTGTGGTAAGAACCTTTAAGAAAAGAGCGTATTTCAGGAAGTTAAAATAAGAAATTAAATTGAGACAACATCACTTACATTATCCTGGTCCCAATTTAAAGTTTACCCTTGTAACTATGGAAACCAGGAACGACGAAGGTACCACAAACACCCAGTCCTAACACAAATAATTAAAAAAAAATGTTCTTGGCATTAACTGTGAGGAGTAGGAGCGGCCCGCCGCATCTCATTAGTCTGTTCGATTTTTTTTTAATAGATGCGGGGATTCTATCTTAATGCATGTTGTGCTCTTCTTTAAGTAATATGACACTTAGTTTTAAATTAGTCTTGTATGTTTTTCATGTTACAGTGTACTCATTGTTGAGGAGCCAAATAAATAAAAAAAAAAATCTGTTTCATCAACAAACGTTTTGCTACGAGAATCGAACCCGCGACTCTTGTGTCTCAATTGGTGCTCACAAACATAGTCATGTTTAAGTTGGCATTATTGAACTGAATCCTGTTGACACCCCTAATCGTGTACCACCCCAGAGCTCCACCTCCGCTGGCCACGTTCACATTGCCCCAAGAAGGTAGACGTTTTGTTTGGTATATAAAACACGTCTGAACCGTTCTAGATTGAAGTCGTTATAACTGCAATAACGGTTCACGTTATACAACCGTTGTTATTTTCAGGAACAAATAGTGTAGGGTTTATGCTTATTTTCTTGTGTTTGCGTGGGGGGAGCTCGGTTCAAGTAATGCGCGCAGTTCCTTGTGCCATAGTGTATCCAAGCAATTGCTTGTAAAAGAGTAAAAGTACTTATTAACATAATAAGTTTTATGTGTTTCAAAAATTTAACATTACCATCAACACCTTTAACATCTTTTAGACTTAGTACGAAATAAAGAAAATATAATACGAGGGCGACACTGAAAGTTTTTAGAACTGGCCACTTATAAGACGATGATTAAAAAAATACGTTTAAATTTTGAAAATGGAACATTTTGCCAATGTTATTGTCTATGCGTTTAATTCGATTCCCTTTTTTTCCGATTTGGCGGCAAATTGAAAATAATCTTTAAAAAGTGAGCATGAATTTAACGCGAGAAAATTTCCGTGCAATGATTTTTTATGACTTCAGATGTCAAATAAGTCAACAAGAAAGTTATGATAGACTTCGATTGGCCTTTCACGATGAAGCTCCATCTCGTGCCACGGTTTACAAGTGGTTTAATGAGTTTAAACGTGGTCGCACTAATCTCACCGATAATTTGCGTGAGGGACGGCCATGTACGGCGACTACCGAAGATAACATCAGTGTTGTGCGACGTATGATAGAGGCCGGCAAAACGGTTTCACGGACGCCGAAGAAGCAGTGGCTGCGTATCAAAAGGCCATCGAAGAGACCCCTAAAGAAGAGTGGGCCAAATGCTTTTCTCAATGGTTTCATCGAATGCAGCGATGTATTGATGTAAAGGGACACTATTTTGAAAAGATATTATAAAAGTAACAACTGGCTAAATTGTTCAGTTTTTGCGATTTCCTAAGATCTTTCAGTGTCGCCCTCGTATTTAAATAACATGTGTACTGTCTTAGTTACTTATTAAATCAATACGTCTTTCATGCTAGTCTCTTCGTCATCATTTATAAGCGATGGCAGCTCAGTGGGTAAGCACGTGCTTTCCATACGGGGGTCGTGGTTCGAATCCAAGCATGCACCTCTGGAGTTTTCAGACCTGTCTTAATTTGTACCATCAGCTCGGTGGTAAGGGAAAACATCTTGACTAATTGACGTCTTGGATAATTTCTCAAAAAGTGCGGATAATCATTATCTCAAATATCGTGGGTATCCACAAGTTTGAGAAACTATCGAAGACGTGCAGGTTTCGTAAAGATGTCAAATAATTCTTTATTTGCATAGGCTTGTACACAGCACTTACAAGATGTTTTCTCTCACCGCTAAGCGAATGGTATAAATATGCACATTGATGGTGCATGCTTGGATTCAAACCAGGATATGGTATCAGGATATCAAACCCCATATGGACGCACATTAAGCGAACGGTAGCTCAGTTGGACATGACCTCTCAAAATGTTCGCTACTCTGTTCGGTCTTTGGCTACTCACATCAGCTCTTAGTCACTCCATCATAAACAGACGATCTTACTTTAATTACCAAATTATTCCCATCCCATATCCCAAAATTTACGTAAGCTTTCTTTAACTATACTGCAATATTCCCTCTAACATTGTTGCACTTAGACGATCGTTACAAGTGCATTCAAACATTCAAATGTTTACTTTAATGTCCGAAGCAAGGCCAGTGAACCGACATCAAATGAAGCTCAATCATTACTGCTTAAAACACAATGTGTTATGGCAGATATAAAATATAAAGTAAACAGGATAGGAGATGTTTACTTGTGTAACTGTTAATGGAATCGGAAGAATCGGTACTTTAAGAATCGAGCTTACGTAAGCTCGTTTCTTAAAGTGCTTTCTTAGTTTAACTATTGTTCATCGACTTTAAAAAGACTGCCTCGGTGGCGTAGTGGTTAGTGGCACCATAAAGCGACGGCTGCGCAAGAGGTCCCGGGTTCAACCCCCGGGTAAGGCCAAACAATTGTACCTAAGTTTTCGGTAAGATATTCTTAGTCTCAGCCCGGAAAGTCAGCGGTCATGTAGCCCCGTGCCTTGGACGTTACGTAGCACGTTAAGCCGTTGGTCCTGCGCCCAATCCCTCTCTGGTCGTGTCACGCTGGTGTCCCATCAGAATATGAGTGTAAGGGAATAGAGAGTGCACGTCTGTTTGCGCTCACACTTGAACACTATAATATATCCTGCGTAGGTAGCTGATCATTGAGATTGGCCGCCGTAGTCGTAATCGGTTGAAAGATATTATTATTATTGTTCATCGGTGGCGGTTCACCGCTCCTCATAAACATGGCCTAGTAATCACTTTTACAACAGATAAATCGTTTACTCATTTTCCTGGCTATCATAGTAAAGTTACATGAGCAGATTTATCGGAAAATTAAATACCAAATGAGACTGTGATTTCAGAAGTGAGTTCAAGAATACAAGTATAAAAGTATGCAGGGTACAGTCATTGTTAAAGTTACATTATCTCCTAAAACTTGGGGTCTGTAGTGTTAGATATGTCTTATCCCGAATATTAGAGGTTGGATAGCACAACACAGTAAAATTAGAGTGAAATGGAATAAAAGATTTGCAGCTATTTACGTCACAACACACAATATATTATTTGCACTGCCTGGTTATTAGTACTCAATATTTTGTTTTTCTTTTGCTTTGTTTTGTTTTTATTTTCTGTATCTATTTTGTTTTTCTTTTTGTTTGTTTGTTCCTTTGTAACTAATGTTGTACTCGTATATAGTGTTGTGATATCCAAAATAATAAATTTTTCTTTCTTCTTCTTCTTTCTTCTATTTAACACTTAAAAAAGTGGCCTTTCTTTTCAAAGTTAGTGTTTTCATTCAATGCGATTATTTTTTATAAATTTTTAAATACCAATCCCGATACCGATATCTTCATAATCTATCAGTCACTTCACTAAATCATAACTCATAGAGACACTCAACGACGCACTTTCTAGGGCACTAACAATGTCCAGTTTACTGCGCTATGCGAATTGGGCTGCGACAATGCATTATGTTATTCTCTGGGCAACTATCACAGTGTAGGAAAATGCAGTTAAGAAACCGGTTACATAATGAACTTATATTTATGTGCTAGGTGGCAGATTGGTCGGATCACCTCAGGGACGCCGTGTGGTCCTCGGCAGAGTAGAATAGGCCACCCTCACTCTTACCGAGGTGTTGTAAAAGGCGACTAAGGTAAAGCTGCTGGCATGATCATCAGCACCCAGAGAATTCCTTCTCTGCATTTATATCTAAGCCCTCGCCAACCCGTCTGCCAAGCGTGGTGAGTATGGCAATTACCCCTCATGTGATTGAGGGAGGCCTGTGCCTCAGCAGTGGGGACTTAAATGGGCTGACGATAAAGCATAGCTGCTGTATTGTGTAACAACATTGAGGTTACAAGTGTACTTTATCTCTTTTTCTCCGATTAGGCCTCCGTCACCCTCACTAACTCGAGGAAACACAGCGCAAGCGCTGCTATACGCCGGTTATCTACAGAGCCGAGGTCACTACGGTAAAGTTGGTCTATTTTTTTTTATATTTAATAGGCGGCAGATCGGCAGAAGGTTCGCCTGATGGTAAGCGATTGCCGCCGCCCATATCCTCCCGCGACACCAGTGGAATCATAAGAGCGCTGCCGATCTTTAAACCCCCGGATTGGGCCTCTGGTACCCTCACTCACTCAACGAAACACAGCACAGTTATTTTTAACAAACTTGACTGAATTTTGCTTTTTTGGGGCACTAAATATGAAATTATGCTGATTCACGTGACGTTGTTCATTGAGCGCGTAACAGTAGGTTTCTAATTTCAAAAAAAAAATGGAAAAATAATTTTAACCTTGCTAGCTTATCTTAAACTAATTTAAATATGTAAATAACCGCCTGAACACGAGATGAAATTTATAAGTGTGTTATTTACTTAAGAATAAATTGCAAAAGATTGCTATAAAAAATATCGACTATTAATTTGATACGTATCTTCGTTTAGTAAATTCTGATTTCGAATGCATTTTCAGCATTGACTCAGTGGTTAAAATAATACAATTGTAAAATGTACAATGACTACTGTTAAGTATTTTACTGTGTTTTGTATATTAAACAGTGACGCAAATGAACAACGGGGTACTGAATTCCTAGCAGTTAAGTTACTTACAAAGTATGAGCCATAATAGAGTCGTTATTCTGCAGTTTCGTTTAAAATGAGAAAATAAATCATAGTAGCTTAGTCTTTAAATGACTGTCCCGATGGCGAATTCGATAGGGACCATGCCTCATACGTGGGGAAACGCAGTGCTGGACGCCCTGCGGCGCGATGGACTGACGATTTGAAAAAGATGGCTGTGAAGAAGTGTAGGGTTTGGGACTGATATGTAGCACAGTGGCGATCACAATAGATCAATCTGGTCGCAGTGATACTTTTTTTTATAGTGACACAGTAAATTGGCTCACCGCAGCCTGATGGTCCTATTCTACTCTGCCGGGGACCACACGGTTAACCCTCCCTCACCCTCACTCTTACCGAGGTGTCGTAAAAGGCGACTAAGGTAAAGCTGCTGGCATGATCATTAGCACCCAGAGAAGGAAAACTCTGCATTTCAAAACCCTCGCCAACCCGTCTGCCAAGCGTGGTGAGTATGGCAATTACCCCTCATGTGATTGAGGGAGGCCCGTGCTCCAGCAGTGGGGACTTAAATGCGCTGACGATGATGAAGATGATGATAAGCCTGATGGTAAGCAAGAGAAGAGCCCACGTTGCAACAACGGAAGCGATGTCTGGCTTCACCTCCGTTGGGTCTGCCATACTGGCCCGCGAGATGCTTCTTCACGCTTCGTTTGAAGGAATTCATATTGTAGGAAGGAGGAAATACATGCGCCGTCAGCGAGTTCCATTTCTTGGTCATCATCATCATCATTTCAGCCAATAGACGTCCACTGCTGGACATAGGCCTCCCCCATTTCATTGATTGTCATTTTTTGATGGTGCGGCAGAAATAGGAATTGATATTTTTTTTAGGCCGTGATCGAATGCTTTCTACTGTGAAGCGGTGACAGCGTTGTCCACTACTGGTTTGAATAGAACCTGCATAGCTTAATAATAAAAAAAATGGCCGGTTTGAGCTGGGTGCAGAATTGCAGACTGCTCACTATCATGACTTTCATTGTTAAACCTGTACTGTTCTGTACTGTAGATTACGATACATCAAAGCTCGCGACATTCATAAAGATGTACAATTCCTACAATCAGATATAAACTTCCCAACCTTTATGTCAACGCGATAAAGTTCAGAATCAAATGAGCTTGTACGTTACTGTATATAAGTACAGTTCAATACAAGCGAGTTACAGTTACAGTTTAAGATCTTTATGTCCGATATTAGCTTATTTAGAGCCGTGAGGCGATTTGTACGTTCAAATGTTGGTTGTAAAGTTTAGGGTACATAACGTATGATGGGTGTAAGGGGTGATTTTATTTAGCTATTCCAACATTTATTTCAACTCCAGGCTCAAAAATGAAACGTTATAAGGTGGACGTGTTTGTCTGCCTGTCTTTGTGTATATGTATCTATGGCATCTTAGTTCTCGATCGCATAAACCGATTTCGATTTTGTTTAAAAATTTAAATAATAATTATAATTCTCACAACATCTCATACGTTGACCTGATTCCGTACTAAGTAGCTCAAGCACTTGTGTTACAGATATCAGACAACAGAGGAACAAAAATATATACTTAAATACATATATTACACCCAGACACCGAACAAACACAAGTGTTCATCGCACGAATGTTTGTCCAGGGTGGGGATCGAACCCACAACCTTTGGCGTTAGAGGCAGGGTCACTACCAATTGCGCCATCCGGTCAGTCTAAATGCTATGAGGGAATAAAGCGTTCACTTTTGTCTCCGCACAGGCATCACATGTATTTACCCTAGTTAGACCTTATCTCTGAGACACAAGTACTATAGTTGAACTGCGTCATTGAGAAAACAGGGCTATTGGGTATTAAGTAAAAAAAAAAAAATCGCTTTTTTTTGCAATATCGAATATCTCTCTATAAACTAAACGAAAGGACGAATACACGTGCCCGAGATTTACGGCACACGCCAGTTACAGGTTACCGCTAGGTTACGGCTACATATGAAACGGTTTACGGTTTATGGCGTGGGTTTAAAAAGATCCATTAGCGTACACTGGCTCTGCAATACAGGTAGTGGGTACACGGCTTAAATAGAAACAATTCTAACACCGCCATGCATTGGTCATTTGAGACAAAAATGGTTAGGTTCATGACATCGTTTCCGTTGTAATTGCAACGTGGGCTCTTCTCTTTCTTAACATCAGGATGAGGAGAGCCAATATACTGTGTCACTATAAAAAAAAAAAGGTAAGAAATGTCGGATCTAGATGATATTCATTATTTTTAACCCCCGACGCAAAACGACGGGGTGGTATAAGTTTGACGTGTCTGTGTGTGTGTGTGCGTGTGTGTGTGTGTGCGTGTGTGTGTGTGTGTGTGTGTGTGTGTCTGTGTGTCTAACTATGGCATCGTAGCTCCCGAACAAATAAACCGATTTTAATTTTGTTTTATTTGTTTGAAAGATGAATAAGGAGGGAGAGTTCTTAACTATGTTGTATAAAAATCGATCAAAGATGGCCGCCGTCACAAAGATTTGGATTTTATTTTTTAACACAACTCCCACAATATGGGTATCATATAAAAGGGCTTGAGTAGCAGAATATATTAATTGTAAAAAAATTCAAATCCAAGATGGCCGCCGTCAGAAAATGACGAATAACCTATTTGTTGTTACAACTGCCACAATATAGGTATCAAATGAAAGAGCTTTAGTTGTGTCGGGGGTTTTATAAATTTTCAATTTTAATTTTTTTATGTGATAGGTGGCAGGCGAGCGGATGGATCACCTGATGGTAGCGATTGCCACCGCCCATGGACACCCGCGGCACCAGTGGAGTTACAAGTGAGCTGGCAACCTTTAAACCTCCCTTTCCCCCGGATCGGACCTCCGGCACACTCCCTAATGCAGCGAAACACAGCACTGTGCTGCTTCACGCCAGTTTTCTGTGAGGCCGTGGTATCACTCCCACTTTTATCATATCGAAAAGTTCGTTGCCTTACGCGCTAGGCAGTATTTCGTTACGTGTCTCTTCCGTATCCGTTCCGTATAGTGGGTCTCTGTTTCACTATGACGAGATCACTATCACAAAATAATAATACACAGAACACATACATTTGCGTTAACAGCAATCTCGGCTGGTTTCGGCAGTAATGACATAGACAGACGTGCGAGAGTGACAAGATACGATATGATGATGATATCCTCCAACCGATTTCGGCGAAGGCGGCCAATCTCAACAATCAGTCGTTTACGGAGGATATGTTATAGTGCTCAAGTGTGTGCGCAAACACAAGTACACTCTCTATTCCCTTGCCCTCACAATCCAATGGGACACCAGTGTGACACGACCGGAGAAGAATTGGGCGCAGGACCAGCGGCTTAACGCGTTTTCCGTGACACGGGGGTACAAGACCAGACTCCGGGCCGACACTGAGAATTTATTGAGTAAACCTGAGTTTTTATTTTAATAAATTTTAATCAAAAACTCAGGTACAAATTTTTGGTCCGACCATGGGATCGAAGCCGGGACCCCAAGCGCAGCCGTCGCTTTAAAGGGCGACGCACTACCCACTGCACCAATGAGGCAGTCGGTACGATATACTACTATACCTAATAATAACTATAATGAAGTCATCAATATCTAGGGTCAATTAAAGGCGACTTTAATTTCAAATATAATACAAATTTCATTATAAATGTAATTCCATTTTCAAAACATTTCATATTTCTATAAAATAATGTGAATCAGGTTTTTTTATGTTAGAGGCGGACAAACGAACAAGCGTGTCACCTGATGGAAAGTAATCAACGCCCCATGAACATCCGCGAAATCAGAAAGATCGTTAATGTGTTAAAATTTAAAAAATAGTACCGTTCCACAGAACTGAGGTAAGTAGTAGGTATATTCATCATCATCATCATCATCAGCCTATCGCAGTCCACCGCTGGACGTAGGCCTCTCCGATTGTTCGCCACTGTGATCTATCCATGGCTTCTCGCTTCCAGCTCTTGCCAGCCATCCTGCGCAGATCGTCCCCCCACCTAGCCAGAGTGCGCCCTACATTGCGTTTGCCAAGACGCGGTCTCCACTCTAGGTATATTCATAATAATTTTTATTTCAAATATAATTCAAATTTGATTTCGATTACATTACAATATTCTACTCAAATAATATAGATTGTAGTACTAATGATTTTCATTTCCGCTTTAGTTTGCTATGTTTTCGCGAACAAAGATGCAACCGCACATTTACCATTGTTCCGCTCCAATCCATTACAGTCCCTGTCAATCCGTAGCATTTTACCACACGTTTCCCAGACGCTCATGGCGAAAGGTGTAACGAAAGAATTCCCCCATCATTCTCTTGAAGAATAGACTATTAGTCTGCAAACAAAGGACGATAGTTTTAAAACAACACTCTGTAGGGCCCTTAAGAACGGCGCGAGTGCGAAAAGGGTTGAGTTACTGTCCCTCTTGCGGTTAATGCGCCCTTTGTGAATATGCAGGCAGTTTCGTTCTTCAAGGGTTTTAAAAAAACAACAAATTGGGTATTCAGTGGGTACGAAATAAATAGACGCCGTGATACCTATATTGACTGAACTGCCTCGGTGGCGCAGTGGTTAGTGGGTCGCACTTTAAAGCGACGGCTGCGCAAGAGGTCCCGGTTCGATCCAAAAAAAATTGTACCTAAGTTTTCGGTAATAAATTCTTAGTTACAGCCCGGAGTCTGGAAGTTGGCGGTCTAGTACCCCCGTGCCTCGGAAAGCCTCCTCCTGTCGTGTCACAGTAGTGTCCCATCGGAATATGGGGGTAAGGGAATAGAGAGTGCACTTGCGTTTGTGTACACACTTGAGCACTGTAATATATCCTGCGTACGTACCTGATCGTTGAGATTGGCCGCCGGAGCCGTAAACGGTTGGAGGATATTATTCTTTTTGTCCCCGAGTTTGCACTTGTGGCAAACATTTGTGATTGAGTTTTTTGCTTGAGAATTTAATGTCAGTCCGAAGTCTGGAAGTTGGCGGTCTTGTGTTCCTGTATCTTGGAAAGCACATTAAGCTGTTGGCATGCACCTGTTTCCATATCGCCCGTTTTTACACGTACCGGGCGTACACTTTGGAGTTACATCGAAAAGGGTAATTGAATAGAGAGAGCCCTTGTGTTGTGAGCACACATTTGAGCACTATAAATATCAAATACAAATACAAATAAATACAAATACAAATAATTTATTCAGTATCAGGTTTTTACATTTCTGTTTTATGATCGAGGATCTTTTAAGTAAATTAATACTTGTGTTAGAGAAACCCCGCTCTCCGTACAATAGCTTTAATAATCTAGTGATACTTAGAAGATACAAGAATAACTGTCTTAGAATTTTAACTTAAAAGTATGTAGTATGTAATAATAGTAGTAAGTTCATCATTACAATTATGGATAGAAAGAAAAAAAAATGTGAGCGAGCGTGCGCGCTGCCGTGAAAGTGTGTGCATGTGTGTGAGTTTAGCGAGAAAAATAAACCAATAGCGTGATAATGTTTATTATAAACTAGCTGACCCGACAGACTTCGTCCTGTCAAAAAAAAATTTAATGTGGCAACAAATATGAACTTTATATAATAGCAATAAAACTCAAATTGATTCTACGTTTTAGTTAGAAAACGTTTGTATGTGAAAAAGAAAAGGGCTGTTTTAAGGGTTCTCCCGACAATTATTCGTTTTTTTCTCGCCGTAAGAACCATCCTTGGACTTCGACGAACATTTTAAAAAAAGAATTGGCCAAATTAGTCTAGGCGTTGTTTAGTTATGCGCTTACCAACACATTTTGCGATTCATTTTTATATTATAGATACCTATTTATTAGCTTATGTAATTATAAGATTTATGAGCTTTTTATCCTATTATATGTTTAATTATTATATGTTAAATATGATATCATATACTTATTGGTGACTGATTGTAGAGATTGGCTACCGTAGTCGAATCGGTTGGAGGATATTATTCTTATTGTAGTTTCAGCTTTGATCAATTTGTATATGACCTGAGGCGCAGTAGCCGTCCCGTTTAAAGTGCGAGCTACTAGCCGCTGTACTATAGAGAAAGTCCCATCCTCAGACCATTGACGGATTGGTGTGAAAAATTTGCTAGATGATGAACTAGTGTCTAGTCAAACCTAATATAGGCTTTAAGATACTATTTAGTCGAATATTTTTTTTTATATTAAATGGGTTTGCACTTGACCTCATTTCACCTGATGGAAAGTGACAATAAGGCCTAAGACGTAGCGTGCTTACAGAAGAAGCCTATTCACTCTCTCTATATATTCTATAATGTGTCTATAAAAGATTTTATAAATAAATAAATATAAAAAAAACCTGTAGCACTGAGGACCTACTTCAACAGCATTGGTTGTTTAGTTCGTGAAATTTCCATTTTAACACAATATTACGTTAAAATAAACCAATCACCATGTAGATGGACCACAGTGCATTCGACCGTGGGAGAGCCACGCTTCGGCATAAATATGCCGGCTCGACCGAAGTGTTACCACGGCCTCACAGAAAACCGGCGTAAAGCAGCATTGTGCTGTGTTTCGCTGCGTGAGGGTACCGGAGGCCCAATCCGAGAAAACCGGGGATTTAAAGTGTGGGGACTCCACTGGTGTTGCGAGTGTCTATAGGCAGCGGCAATTACTTATCATCAGGCGATCCGTCTGCTCGTCTGCCACCATCACTTAACTATCAAGCGGCATTTTGATGCGATAGCCCCCATCAAATCAAAACAAAAATATTCATAAAAGTAAATCAAACGAAACATACTTGTGGCCCATTCATTAGCGTACGTCTGAGTGTAATTATTTAGTCAGTTAGCTCATAATTCGTCACTGTTATATATCAAAGAGAGTCTGGGAGTCTAGAATTATTACGTCCCAGGCACATGTGGCGCATATGGCCGGCCTGGGAATGTGCAAGGGTTGACGGTACGGGATAACAATCAAATAATTTAATGAATAAAATAAACCTACAAAAGATTGCGTTTCCATTTCGTTCGTTTCTGCAAATCTGAAATGTACTCCATGTAATAACGATTCCAGAAGTGCTTAGTCAAGACCTGTGCCCTTTCATAACGAGGCAGTGTACAAATCCTGGCTGTGTCTTTCACGTCAACCTGAGAATGAGGTAACATTGTGAGTGTACGTCCTATAAGAAAATGAGAAGGGGTTAAGGGAGCTAAATCGTTAGGATCCGATGAGAGAGGGGTTAATGGACGAGAGTTCAGGATCCCTTCGATGCAAATGAGAGTTGTGTTCAGTTCTTCGTAGGTCAAGTGGGCTAGGGACAGAACTCTCTTTAGATGGTGCTTGACTGACTTAACTGAGCTTTCAGCTAAGCCGTTAAAGTGTGGGCTATAGGCAGGGGAGAATTTAAAGTGAATAGACTGCTCAGCTGATTTCGAACTAATTTCATCACACCTTGTTTTCAAGAACTTGGAAAGTTCCCCAGCGGCTCCCACAAAGTTCGTACCATTATCAGAGTAAATGTAAGCAAGCTTACCTCTGCGAGCCACAAATCTGTTCAAGGCGGCTAAAAACGTCTCGGTACTGAGGTCAGTAACCAGTTCCAAATGTACTGCCCTTACAGCTAAGCAGATAAATAATTTAATGAATAAAATAAACCTACAAAAGATCCAACCCAACATTATGATGTCTGGCAATCCTCAACAATGAGGATCTCTATGGAATTTTGTACAAAAATCTCTATGGAGGATTTTTTTATGGAACGAAATATCGCCCTTGGCATTTCCGGAAAAATGCCCGACTAGTTTGGATCAATGATCGGTTTTGACGACTGGTTTGGATCAGTGGTAGTGTACGCTGCCTCTGTTACAAGCGTTGCGGGTTCGATCCCCGCATAGTACAAACATTTGTGTGCATGAACTGTAACAAAAATACAATACAATGAAATTAATAAATTAAGAAAATCTATTTCAAAAAGTTAAACATAATAATATGTTTTACTTACAACTATTTGAATTAACTTATTTACAATATTTACAGTCCTTATACTCGTATTAACATTTTACGAAAATAAATAAACTTTCCACTGGGTCACATTTGATAGGTTATTTTCAGTCAAGATGTCATCGTATGTATTTGTATTGGTCTGGGTGTTTTCTATGTATTTAAGTATGTATTTGCATGAGAAAAGTATTATATGTAAATAATACTTTTCTTTTTTTTTACCGAGGTGTCGTAAAAGGCGACTAAGGTAAAGCCAGCAGCTTTACCTTAGTCGCCTTTTACGACACCTCGGTAAGGCTTGTTGTTGCCCCTTGGCTGTTAATTTCATATAAGCTTGTGAATGTATTTAAAATCCGTCATTGGCTGTTAGTAGTGCATAATATTTTACATGGTATAATATTATGCGCTGTAGATTTTAAAATAAAAATAAAATTAAATGACTTCCAAGTCCATATGAAGCGTTTGATGGTCATTGATTAATGGCTCTTTGGAACTATATGTATCTTTAGATTAAGCAAAACAACTTCATTTTAAAATTATGAGAAACATAAAAGCGTATACTAAGGTAGCAAATTTAAAGTTAATTACTTTAAGGTGAAGGGTAGGGCACACTAGAGCGACGCCAATCGATTTTAATTTTTAGCTACTAAACCGGATCTATTTTAAACAATTTCGGGCTTACAACATCTCGGCAAACACTTTTACTATTTATTAAATAACCATGCACAAAAGTGAGCCGTGTGGTCCCCGACAGAGTAAAATAGGCCACCCTCACTCTTATCGAGGTGTCGTAAAAGGCGACTAAGGTAAAGCTGCTGGCATGATCTTCAGCACCCAGAGAAGAGAACCCGTCTGCCAAGCGTGGTGAGCATGGCAGTTACCCCTCATGTGATTGAGGGAGGCCCGTGCCCCAGCAGTGGGGACTTAAATGGGCTGACGATGATGATGATGCACAAATGTTGAGTCCGTTTTTGTACGCGAAAATTTGATTCACGCCAAAAGTGGCCGCATTTGGCGTGAATCAACTTTTCGCGTACGCGTTGGACGCAACATTTTTGTATCATATAAAAAAAAAATGTTTAAAATAGATCCCGTTTAGTACCCAAAAATTAAAATCGATTGGTGTCGCTAGTGTGCCCTACCTGTCACCCTAACTAGGAATACTCTGTACCTTAGGCAAAAACGAACGAAAATAGACACAATTATACATTCCTTCATTTCAAAAGTTGATTGGTAGAGAATGCCTCTTGGCATTAAATTTACCTATTGTATAAACATTTTGTGCAATAAATATTTAAATAAATAAAAAAAATTTTTTTTGGATATCTTTTTCAGTTTAAAATAAAACATATATTTGCCAACCCTAACTAACGATGCGCGCGCGCTCGCCGGTAGTGCCGGTACTTAGCATAAATCAAAATGGCGGTCGGCTAGTTTACCGCGAATTGCAAATATTTACCCTGGCCCCTTATTTATGCTCTCAGTTAGAATTATTGGTTATTTTAGTGACAAGAGTTCTATTGACACAATCCTTGTTTTATTGTAAGCTGATTGTAAGATATGAGCGGATGACGGATACAGCGTAGTTGGTTACTCTACGGCTATTTGGCACGTGGCAAAAGTCGGAATTAATGTGGTTTCCTTTACAAGTATTAGAGGTCTTGACGTCTTCCCATAGAAAGAAATATTGTACAATGCTTTCCTGTCCATGTGACCGAAGTGCCGTCTGATCGTAGTTGCACTGACTCGGGTATGTACGGTGGTATCGGAGGGTTGGTAAACAGTTACTTAAACTTTTAAACGCCTATTATATTTTCAGAAAAGCCTTTAAAACAGACATTTTTTTTAATAGGTATGCCCGCTGCTTGGAACCATTTTTATCTGATATATTTTTCAAAATTCACTAAATTATTTATCTTTTGTATACGCCAAGAGATTTGATCCCCATCCTGAAAAAGCATTCCTGCGATGAGCTTAAATTTCGAGTTTTTCAGTCTCTGTGTGTAATATAGTATTATGTATTAAGGTATTAAAAAATTGTAAAAACTCTGAAGTCTGTACAGACAGACAAACGGATATCTACAGAGGTATCCGTAACACAGATGCTTAACTTACGGAATTAGGATGTAAATATAAGATGATACATGAATATTTTACCATGAATCTGCCCGTACCGTCTTCTTGTGAAGGTATTTTGCCAATGTCAAACGAAAATAAATTGATATGGGTAGACAACTGTCGAACTCAGAGTAGTCTACATAAGATTCCGTTTGTACATTGTAACTCTTTGCTACCGACTGGTTACTGTCAGGCAACGTTGTCGCATTTAAAGCCACTAGGTGTCACTACTGGCTTGGAAACAAATGATTTACGATACAACTGTCAGACTCATATTTCATTTTTTTCTATGATAAGACTAGCGCCAGTATTGAAGTTCTTAGGGGGGGTCAAAGGAGTCATACCAGGAGCCCAATTCTCGGGTTCGTGATATTTTGAAAACATGGCGGATATCACCTGAAAACCATACAAAAAAACTATGTTTTTGTGATATATGTCGTTTGAAAATAAATGTCACGAGCACGAGAATTGGGCTCCAGATGTGAATCAATAGTAATTTGTACGCGAGACGGTAGTCTGTTTTTTAATAGAAAGATGTATGTATGTTTATGTTAGAAACTTGTTCAAAGAAATTAACATTTTAACTTTAGCATCACAGCATATCTTTGACTGTTTTATGTACGTTTATAAAAAATTAGAAAACTTCCCTCAAAAATCCGTTAACCATAACCTAAATACTAGAAATAAACACAAGCTTGCTGTTCCACATCTCAGACTTCATAAGATTGGTAATTCATTTGTTGGAATGACTATTAAAATATTTAATAAGTTTTTACAAAAGCTTGTTGATTTACCAATGCCTAAATTTAAAACACATGTTAAACATTATTTAATGGCAAACGCCTATTATACAGTTAATGATTACTTAAATGACAAGAATTTGTGGAAATGATAAACTGTTCGCCTACACCCATGATACTGTACTTACAAAACTTCTGGCGATTAAAAAGAGTAACCGGCGACTCTCTTGCCGGATCTTCTCGTCAGAATCAACTTTCCGATTCCGGTGGTAGAATCACATTATATTTATTCATTTCTTAGTATACTTTTTTGTATCGACATAAATGTTTAATTACATATTGTATAATATACATATTTATAATTTATATTTTTCATGTATGACGATTTGTAAGAACTGTATTATATCCCTATGCAAATAAAGTACTTTTGAATTTTGTTTTTTTTATTTTTTTTTATTTTAAGGTTCCTATTTATCTAGTTGAATTTGATGGTGATATAATTGTATTTAACCGTTTGAAAAGTTTACTTTCAATGCCATTGAGAAATGTAATCTATCGATAAATTTTGATCTGCACAATTGCAACTCACAAATTGTCGGACAAATTTATGTCATATATAAGATTTAATTTGGATTTTTCATACAAAACAGGCCGATTTTTGTTCATTTTGTGTGTGTAAATCTCGGAAAAAATCATCACAATTTTTTTTTGTTTAGATGACGTTTTAAGAAGAATGGAATTATTTATTAAAACACTCTGTATTATTTGTCTCCAATCATTATTTTATTTGGAACAGCAACAGCCTGGAAGATGTTATGGTTTTCTATAACTAATTTATTAATTGAATATTTTCTCCTAAAATAAAATAGGTATCCTAATATTAATATTATTATTGTTTCAGGTAAGAACGTTATCTTCACCTCATCGAACTTCGTAAGGCGAAGTGAAGCTAAGTCTTAGAAGAGCTTAAGTCCCGCCTCGCGAACTTGTTACTATTGACATCGGAAAGTTTCCACCACATTTTATTCGCCTTAGATCTTAAACACGATTGAGCTTCTGTTAAAAGCGTTTGACAGCCAGAAAATTCTTGTGCCTTATTTAAAATTTCTGACATAAAAGCTTTAACTTTTAGATAACACTACAGGGTATATACGAAACAGCTTATAAGGTAAACCGAAAATGCGAAACACTTGCGCGCTGTAATCGACAACCAGCGCCATCTATTAACATAATTTGGAACTTATACAGAAAGAAACCGAGTCCCGTTGAAGTGAGCGCAGCATCGTCAGCCCATTTAAGTCCCCATTGCTGGGGCACGGGCCTCCCTCAATCACATGAGGGGTAATTGCCATACTCACCACGCTTGGCAGACGGGTTGGCGAGGGTTTTGATATAAATGCAGAGTTTTCCTTCTCTGGGTGCTGATGATCATGCCAGCAGCTTTACCTTAGTCGCCTTTTACGACACCTCGGTAAGAGTGAGCGCGGGCTATTAGTTAATTATATTTTTATAGGTACCTTCTGTTATTCTATGAAGTGACGCTGTTCGTTTCGTAAAATCTAACTTTACGGTTGTGAATTACGGTCATTTCAGCGGCGACGGGGCTATTGGCTCGTAGTTACGACTTCTAACTAGCGCTTTCTTGGAGTTGATTGTTGTACAAAAATAAACCATTTACCCGTTCTCGCAATAAGTTTATTTAACGTTTTGCGTAGAACTTCAGTTTTAGTAGCATAATTTTAAATAAAACAAAAAAGGACTTGTGTCCGAGCTATGCTTCGACATGAATGGGCGACTCGATCGGAGTGATACTACGATTTATTTTTATATTATAGGCGGCAGACGAGGAGACAGATCGCCTGATGGTAAGCTATTGCCGCCGGCCATAGACATCCGCGACACTAGTAAAGTAACAATTGCGCTGCCACCACTTAAGGTCCCATTTCCCCCGGATTGGGCCTCCGGTACCCTCACTCACGCAGCGAAACACAGCGTATGACTCCAGTATCACTCCAGTCGAGCCGGCCCATTCATGCCGAAGCGTGGCTCTCCCACGGTCATAGCCTTTTGGTATTTGAAATCCTTTTGAGTTCATTTGGTTATGACATGATGATAGAGTAACATAGATTTTAAATGAGTTAATCTACCGCTTACGCAGATCTCGGAATGGGTTGAATAAAAGCGATATACCACGCTATTCGTCCGTATAACCTTTGAACTTTTGTATAGATAAATGTACCACATCTAGTTTTATTGTTATTGTGTACCAATAAATATGTTTTTTATGTACGTTAGCAGGTTTCACAGGATTTATACGGCTTACTGTGATAAAAAAGAGCTACCAATCGTCATGGTATTTCGACACAAATACAATTACTGGCATGCTGACAAAACCACGGCTTGTCACATTTTTTTTTATCATAATTTATTAAATTATATACTTTACATCATCTAGCCATAGACATGGGCATCTGAAACCCCTTGATGGTTATATGGCATTAAAGATTTCTTTATCGGCCACAGAACACAAAGTTAAATACGAGTCACAAAAATATACTAACAGGACAATTTATGTAGCCAACAAGGCCCAACATCGGCATTTGCGGCAGTGGCCGAAGCCGCTGCAGCGCTGGTTTTCAGGCGAAGCCTTGGCGACGTAGGTACGTGCACGCATACATGCAAAAGGAAGAAAGACAATATTAATAACATAAATTATGAAAATCTCTACAAGTAACATAAAAACTGAGGAACATATAGAAATAGAAATAAATGAGGTTGTGTAAGTATAATTAATAAAATAATAATAAAGACATATGTAGTAAACAAAATATATTATTACAAACTATATTTTTTCTTAAAGCGAGCGTTTTTTTGTTCGAAAATCTCTCGCTAGTTTTCTGCAGGTATTTTATATTTGAAAAGTTAAGTCTATTAATAACAAGAAAAGCTAATAAAATTTCAGTTCTTATGGTCAGAAATGTTTAAACCATTGGGTTTACAATTGTATAGACAATTTGGCGTTGAAGTAAAACAATATTTTCTGAATTTGGTGTTGAAATAGAATAGATGAATAATATACCATAAATACCCAGAATAAAGCTGCTGGCATGATCATCAGCACCCAGAGAAGGAAAACTCTGCATTTCAAAACCCTCGCCAACCCGTCTGCCAAGCGTGGTGAGTATGGCAATTACCCCTCATGTGATTGAGGGAGGCCCGTGCCCCAGCAGTGGGGACTTAAATGGGCTGATGATGATGATGATGATGATTATTACAAATCACTGTTTCGGTACACTCGAAAAGTGAAACAAAGAAACAAAATACGTGTACTCTCTGTATCGTTATAATCTATGATTGCATGATTTGCGTGTTTCGAATGTATTTATTTTCGATACCTATGATCTGATGCGGGAAATATCAAACGCCACAAGCTTATGACAAGCCGAACAGGTGAATGAAATAAATAGTTGCAAATTCCGTTTGGAAGATAGTGATGTTCATTAGAAATTCATCGTCTATTGATAATTTGGCATCGGTACAAGTGATAATAAAAGTCTCCATCAGCGAATATTTCGGTTATGACGGTCAATATCAACTATGATCTAAGTGCGCCATCATTTATAGTGCACAAGTATGTGCGTAAACACAAATGCGTTTCATATTCTTTCTGATGAACATCTGTGAGACCAGGCCGAAATAGTTAAACGTGATTTTCGAGAGTTCAAGATCGCTGTATTCCAGAAATTTTAAGTGTTAACCCGGAATCAACGCTTAAAATATCTATAAAGATAAAGTCGAGTAGAAATTTTGTTCCGAATCTGGGTATCTACCGTGGATATTGTGCTAATTCGTCGCTACAGTGCAAATATTATGTACTAAAAGGTATGCTGAGGTACTTAAAAGTAAAAGTAAAGAGGTTCGGGCATTTTTATTTGGAACCTGTTTTTTTATTTCTTTAAGCTGGGATTTCTCTTGGCTTCACACTGAACTCTAGAGTTGAGAGGAAACCTACGATGGAGCGAGCTTTCCCAAAAGTAACCTATTCACTCTAGCTTTGAAAATATTGGGGTTGTGTTCACTGGGAAAAACAGACGCTGGCAGGGCTTTCACTCCTTGGCTGGTAATACCTATTTGTCCACCATTTTGAAAAAACAAACATGTTTCGATGGCAAGTTATAAATTTATGCATGTCAATCGATAGAGAAGTGATTATAAAATAAAAATTGCGCAAAGTAGTTTCTTAGCTTATTTAGAATTTCTCATAATGCATCACTTTATACCCTCGTTTTTCCGTTTTAAGGTGCCCACATTTGAGACTCCAGCGTCTATGACATGAGCGCCATCTATATCATGACTTTCTCTTGTGCTCGCATTGAAGCGAGCCTGCGTGGGCATCTCATCGTCAGCCCATTTAAGTCCCCATTGCTGGGGCACGGGCCTCCTCAATCACATGAGGGGTAATTGCCATACTCACCACGCTTGGCAGACGGGTTGGCGAGGGTTTTGATATAAATGCAGAGTTTTCCTTCTCTGGGTGCTGATGATCATGCAGCAGCTTTACCTTAGTCGCCTTTTACGACACCTCGGTAAGAGTGAGCGCGGGCTATTAGTTAATTATATTTTTATAGGTACCTTCTGTTATTCTATGAAGTGACGCTGTTCGTTTCGTAAAATCTAACTTTACGGTTGTGAATTACGGTCATTTCAGCGGCGACGGGGCTATTGGCTCGTAGTTACGACTTCTAACTAGCGCTTTCTTGGAGTTGATTGTTGTACAAAAATAAACCATTTACCCGTTCTCGCAATAAGTTTATTTAACGTTTTGCGTAGAACTTCAGTTTTAGTAGCATAATTTTAAATAAAACAAAAAAGGACTTGTGTCCGAGCTATGCTTCGACATGAATGGGCGACTCGATCGGAGTGATACTACGATTTATTTTTATATTATAGGCGGCAGACGAGGAGACAGATCGCCTGATGGTAAGCTATTGCCGCCGGCCATAGACATCCGCGACACCAGTAAAGTAACAATTGCGCTGCCAACACTTAAGCCCCCATTTCCCCCAGATTGGGCCTCCGGTCCCCTTACTCACGCAGCGAAACACAGCATATCACTCCAGTATCACTCCGGTCGAGCCGGCCTATTCATGTCGAAGCGTGGCTCTCCCACGGTCATAGCCTTTTGGTATTTGAAATCCTTTTGAGTTCATTTGGTTATGACATGATGATAGAGTAACATAGATTTTAAATGAGTTAATCTACCGCTTACGCAGATCTCGGAATGGGTTGAATAAAAGCGATATACCACGCTATTCGTCCGTATAACCTTTGACCTTTTGTATAGATAAATGTAGCACATCTAGTTTTATTGCTATTGTGTACCAATAAATATGTTTTTTATGTACGTTAGCAGGTTTCACAGGATTTATACGGTTTACTGTTATAAAAAAGAGCTACCAATCGTCATGGTATTTCGACACAAATACAATTACTGGCATGCTGACAAAACCACGGCTTGTCACATTTTTTTTTATCATAATTTATTAAATTATATACTTTACATCATCTAGCCATAGACATGGGCATCTGAAACCCCTTGATGGTTATATGGCATTAAAGATTTCTTTATCGGCCACAGAACACAAAGTTAAATACGAGTCACAAAAATATACTAACAGGACAATTTATGTAGCCAACAAGGCCCAACATCGGCATTTGCGGCAGTGGCCGAAGCCGCTGCAGCGCTGGTTTTCAGGCGAAGCCTTGGCGACGTAGGTACGTGCACGCATACATGCAAAAGGAAGAAAGACAATATTAATAACATAAATTATGAAAATCTCTACAAGTAACATAAAAACTGAGGAACATATAGAAATAGAAATAAATGAGGTTGTGTAAGTATAATTAATAAAATAATAATAAAGACATATGTAGTAAACAAAATATATTATTACAAACTATATTTTTTCTTAAAGCGAGCGTTTTTTTTGTTCGAAAATCTCTCGCTAGTTTTCTGCAGGTATTTTATATTTGAAAAGTTAAGTCTATTAATAACAAGAAAAGCTAATAAAATTTCAGTTCTTATGGTCAGAAATGTTTAAACCATTGGGTTTACAATTGTATAGACAATTTGGCGTTGAAGTAAAACAATATTTTCTGAATTTGGTGTTGAAATAGAATAGATGAATAATATACCATAAATACCCAGAATAAAGCTGCTGGCATGATCATCAGCACCCAGAGAAGGAAAACTCTGCATTTCAAAACCCTCGCCAACCCGTCTGCCAAGCGTGGTGAGTATGGCAATTACCCCTCATGTGATTGAGGGAGGCCCGTGCCCCAGCAGTGGGGACTTAAATGGGCTGATGATGATGATGATGATGATTATTACAAATCACTGTTTCGGTACACTCGAAAAGTGAAACAAAGAAACAAAATACGTGTACTCTCTGTATCGTTATAATCTATGATTGCATGATTTGCGTGTTTCGAATGTATTTATTTTCGATACCTATGATCTGATGCGGGAAATATCAAACGCCACAAGCTTATGACAAGCCGAACAGGTGAATGAAATAAATAGTTGCAAATTCCGTTTGGAAGATAGTGATGTTCATTAGAAATTCATCGTCTATTGATAATTTGGCATCGGTACAAGTGATAATAAAAGTCTCCATCAGCGAATATTTCGGTTATGACGGTCAATATCAACTATGATCTAAGTGCGCCATCATTTATAGTGCACAAGTATGTGCGTAAACACAAATGCGTTTCATATTCTTTCTGATGAACATCTGTGAGACCAGGCCGAAATAGTTAAACGTGATTTTCGAGAGTTCAAGATCGCTGTATTCCAGAAATTTTAAGTGTTAACCCGGAATCAACGCTTAAAATATCTATAAAGATAAAGTCGAGTAGAAATTTTGTTCCGAATCTGGGTATCTACCGTGGATATTGTGCTAATTCGTCGCTACAGTGCAAATATTATGTACTAAAAGGTATGCTGAGGTACTTAAAAGTAAAAGTAAAGAGGTTCGGGCATTTTTATTTGGAACCTGTTTTTTTATTTCTTTAAGCTGGGATTTCTCTTGGCTTCACACTGAACTCTAGAGTTGAGAGGAAACCTACGATGGAGCGAGCTTTCCCAAAAGTAACCTATTCACTCTAGCTTTGAAAATATTGGGGTTGTGTTCACTGGGAAAAACAGACGCTGGCAGGGCTTTCACTCCTTGGCTGGTAATACCTATTTGTCCACCATTTTGAAAAAACAAACATGTTTCGATGGCAAGTTATAAATTTATGCATGTCAATCGATAGAGAAAGTGATTATAAAATAAAAATTGCGCAAAGTAGTTTCAATATAAGACTTATGTTAGAATTGGCGCTCATATATGCATCAACATTTTCTTCCTCCTCGCCTTTTTCCGATTTTACGGGGTTGGCTTTCCACATTTTGAGTCTCCAGCCTGTTCTATTGAGAGCGTCTTATGATGCATCAACATCCTATATCGATTGACTGTCTCTTTGGTGCGTCGCATTTTGAAGCGACGCCTGCGCTTGGGGTCATCATCATCGTCAGCCCATTTAAGTCCCCACTGCTGGGGCACGGGCTTCCTTCAATCACATGAGGGGTAATTGCCATACTCACCACGCTTGGCAGACGGGTTGGCGAGGGTTTTGATATAAATGCAGAGTTTTCCTTCTCTGGGTACTGATGATCATGCCAGCAGCTTTACCTTGGTCGCCTTTTACGACACCTCGGTAAGAGTCAGGATGGCCTATTCTACTCTGCCGGGCACCACACGGCTGCGCTTGGGGTCTTGGGTTCGAACCACGGGTCGGGTCCAAAATCTGTACATGAGTTTTTTGATAAGAAATTCGCAATGTTAGCTCCGAGTCTGGAAGTTGGCCGTCTTGTACCAACGTACCTCGGAAAGCACTTTAAGTCGTTTGGTACTGTGCCCGATCCCTCTCCGGTCGTGTCACACTGGTCGGAATACGAGAGCAAGGAAGTAGAGAGTGCACTTGTTTTTGCGCTCACACTAGAGCACTCTAATATGTCCTGCGCAAGTGCCTGTTCGCTGAGATTGGCCGCCTTAGCTGAAATAGGTTGGAGGATATTACCTATCGGTTTTCACACTATTTTGATTAGTATCGAAATCTTTAGTTTGACATCTCTAATAGTCGCAGGTAAATTGGGTAAATATCGAATTAAGCTTCTGTCAGCTGCTGTCAAAATTACTATTTGTGTCGTCATTATACTAAGTTTTTGATGAAAAGTTATTATTTTTCATGTCAAATCTTGTCACATTTAATGTGGGTGTGACATTCCGTGTGTTTTTCTAGTAAAAAGTGTGAAAAGTTTAGTGAAATTATTGGCTTTGAACTCTCAAAGTATTTTTATTAATATTTCTTTTGATGATATAATGCTATTTTTACCCGACTACAGCAAAGACAAAAAAGAAGGGTTATGGTTTTAGTTGTCTATGTATGTGTGTAAATATGTTTGTATGTTCCAAGATTCTACCTAAACTACCCAGCCGATTTTGATGAATGAGGTATCACTCAACTCCTTATTACTGTCCAGGTGACGTTATATTGTTATAGCCTTATAATGTTTTCATTTGTGTTAATTTATTATTGACTCCTTTTCCAGCAATTCGATATGAGTATAATCGATGACTTAATCGATACCCTCTATGAAATGAAAAAATGAGAGACTGTCCGATGGATATCTGGACACATAATTGGTATCTCGTGACCCTGCCTCATAAACTAACGGTCGTGAGTTCAATCCTCACCTGATCTCTGGGACATTTATATTTATTAGCTTAGCTACTTAGGGCCGATTCCACCTATCTTAAACCGATAGTAAGTCTATGGTAAAGCGCTGTCATTCTTTTTTTTTTGTGATAGGTGGCAGACGAGCAGACGGATCACCTGAAGGTAAGCGATTGCCGCCGTCGAGTGATACTCGCGACACCATTGGAGTCACAAGTGCGCTGCCAACCTTTAAACCCCCCTTTATCCCGGATTGAGCTATACAATTCCCATTCTTTACAAATCTGACGTTCACAATGCGTAGACAGATCCTCCGGAGCTGCAGACGTCCATATCCTGCGGTAAGAGCTTCCCTTCAGTTGTGCCATACGCTTCTACGGACGTAGGTACTTTATAGTGGGTACGTCCGTGGCAAAGAACTGCGGATCGGCGATAGTCGCCAATGGCGATCGCTAGCATAGCTCATTTGTGAGCTCTTTGAAACTGATGAGACAACTCAGCGACTGTGTGTCGCCACACAGACGCTGAGTAATATACTACAGAAATACAAATATCGCTAGCAATACTGAACTCAAAACTATAATTAAAATCTCAATTTCAACGTAGAATAATTTATAAACATTGTTCAAAATTTTCAATTTCGAAGTTTTGAATTTCGACATTATCAATTTAAAATTCACTGATGTGTTATTTAAGATTGACACAATATTGATGTTGTATCAAATCATATATGAATGTTGTTACAATGTGATATGCAGGATATTACTTCAGTCACGTTATTTCGCGTTTCTATTCACCTTTCGAAGTTTTCTCACTTGTACATTATACTTTACTTCAGTACATTTATACTTCGTGACGGAGTTGAGACTATGTTTCCGTTTCGTCTGATTTGATCTGACTGAATACATTGTGGGGTTACATGAATACGTTCCAAAGTTAAATTAACACCAGTTTGATTATGTGTTCTAGTATCTCGTTCCCTCTTTTAGCGCATCTATTGTAATACTTACTTCGCTGGCTCAGCGAACCGAAGTGGGTCTTGGCCTCCGACACGAGATTTCGCCGCTCCGGTTTGTTTTCGGCCAATTGTCGCCAGTTTGACCTTTCAAGGTTGGCAAGATCTTTTTTCACCTGGTCTATCCAGCGATATCTTGGATCCCACCGGGCGTTCGCCAGTTGTTCGACCCAGGTATGCTCTCTTTGCAAATCGATCAGACTCCATTCTCACCCTGTGGCCGAGCCATCGCAATCTCGCTGACTTCGTTTCTCCCATTAAAAATAAATAAAATTCATTTATTTTAACAATGGTCATATTATCATTTATATTGTCTATTTATTTATTCATTCAGTTTAAAATGATATTAAAAAATAAATTACAATTAAAAAGTTAAAATTATTTAAATTATATTAGATAATAAATAAATTAAATTCAAATTCAAATTTACACTAACATAATAAATAACACGAAATGATAGTTCATCATCATCATCAGCCCATTAAGTCCCCACTGCTGGGGCACGGGCCTCCCTCAAACACATGAGGGGTAATTGCCATACTCACCACGCTTGGCAGACGGGTTGGCGAGGGTTTTAATATAAATGCAGAGTTTTCCTTCTCTGGGTGCTGATGATCATGCCAGCAGCTTTAACTTAGTCGCCTTTTACGACACCTCGGTAAGAGTGAGGGTGGCCTATTATTCTACTCTGCCGGGGACCACACAGCCACACACAGTGATAGTTCGATACAATGCACCATTATGATTGGTTCAGGAACAAGCTCTTCTAATTCGGTGTTTTTTCGAAGCCTCCATGACCCGTCCTCGCGTTTGGTCGGCCCCAGGATTTCCCGAAATATTTTTCTCTTAGCTACGAACAACTTCTCGTCCTCCTTGAGTGTATTATAATACTGGAACGAAATAATGGACGCACTGTTTTGGGGAGCGTAAGATTTTGTTCAAAAGATTGCAGATTTCTGTCCAAACGTTCTTTGATTTATTTTGTATACTGGTCCAGGAACTTAACCAAAGATATCGCTGTTTAAGAACCATAAAATGCCCTAAAGCGCAATGTCGACATTGTTAACTAAAACCAACAGAGCGACCCATTTCTCATTGTCTGAGTCTGTATTCACACGAAGACACTTTTTGGTTTCAAAGTGGGACGTCATCGCATCGTACTTGTGTGTGTGCGTCTTGTTAAATGGTTTCGTTTAAAAGATTGAACTAACTAATTAGTGATATTTTAGGGGCTTAAATAAAGTGACAGCACCGGGACACACACATCAATCTTATTACAAGAGACAGTTTGAGTGAGTCTGATGTAATAGGTTGAAAATTAAAAATGTAAAGTTGCCCTACGGTAATTTGGCACTGGGGAAAAGTCGGAATTATGCTTCCTTTACCAGTGTCACTGTTTTGACATTTGATATTTTTCCATAGTAATAATGTTGTACCCCTGTCAATGTCTACTGATGCTGTAGAAACTCCTCCTGAAAACAACTTCTGAAGCTTGTGATTGTCTCTGCCATAAAGTTGAATTAGAAAGAGATAGCTTTATGTTTGAAAATTGACGTCTAAAAATTCTGAAGTAAGTTATTTTTATTATCTCCTGAGTTGTGAATATAATTAATTCTGCCAATGTCAAGTGAAAATACAGACACTTCTTGCTATGATTAAATTGAGAAGTTAGTTTACAGGGCGCTTATGTTACGTTAACCGTCAAATTGTGCCTAGACATGTTAGAGCGAACCATATTGCTGCACTTCCCAATGATAACAAACGAGGCTGATGTGTGAGCAATACGTCATTGACTTGTTATAAATACACGCAAGAGCGGTGCCATTATGCCCCACCAGTGCTGCCAACGTGATGTCAAAATTAGTGCTAGGTGCCATTTGAAAAGGAGTTGGCAAAAAAAAAACAAAATAGTTCCGCTGGCCAATATAAGACTATAGTCAGACAATATTTGTAATCCCACTGTTGATTCTGATATCTGTAACACAGGTGCTTGAGCTACCTATCAAGGAGTCAGGTCAATGTTTGTGATGTTGTGAAATATTTATTTATTTTATAGTCCGTAAAATATGGCTTGATTAGAATAACAGATGTTATTTGACCTTTATTTCAATAAACTTAAGGTTTATCATTTTAACAAGTTGTATTCCATTTTGTATCTATTAACATAAATATATTTTTTCTGTGACATTAATATTTCTAATTTTCATCAAATTATATTTTACAGACAATAAGGATCTAAAAAAGGTTAGTAGTCTGAATTGATTTGAATCTAAGTTAATTTACCATTTAAACCTATTTATGTGGAGGTCGTAAATTAAGTATTGAAGTTAATTTTGAGGAATTAATAATAATAATAATTCTCACAACATCTCATACGTTGACCTGATTCCGTACTAAGTAGCTTAAGCACTTGTGTTACAGATATCAGACAACAGAGGAACACAAATATATACTTAAATACATATATATTACACCCAGATACTAATTAAATACTATTAATTTGTTACTGTGCATGCTGTGTTTATCTGTAAATCTATTGTGCAATAACTTGATTCCTACAAACATGTGTCCGCTAGACTTAAGAGACATTGTAACAATAGTTGATAGACCTAATAAATAAATAAAAATAAAATGAATTAATTAAATGCAGCCGGATTAAATGTAAGTGACAGCGCACTGACATTTATATTCAAGGTTTATTTCATGCATTAAAGTTTGTTACTTCTTTTGACATCGTAAACCATGACACTTAATTACAGCTAAAGGGTGCTAAGTAAAATTCCGGCTATTTGACTTATGAAAATAGTGCTAAAACTAGCACCAAACGTAATGTCGAGTTGGCAAAACTGCCTGGTACTTAGAACGTGCAAGCCATTCAAGTCGACGAAACGTTTTAGAAGCTTAAAGTGCCATAAATAGCTTCCATTCACTATAATGGAAGATACTCGACTTTATATAGATATTTTGCTTCATTGCACCAAATTTAATAGCACGTGATGAGTAGATTTTAATAGCTATTCTACTTAGTCTATGTACTTTGAATTAATAATTTACGACAATAACACGTACATCAACCTGACTCCTAAGTAAGTAACTTAGTACCGATCGTATAACCTATCGTTTACCATTAAGTGATCCGTCTGCTTGTTTGCTACGTATCGCATATAAAAATATGTGTAATGAACGATAGTTAATTTGTTAATCGTTTGTAGTTGGGTTCTCGATAGTAGTTTTAATGTTTTAAGTACACTCAGCGGCAGGAAAATCTGGCCCTATTGGCCAGATTTTTTCATATAAACACGCTCGCTTTGACGTCTCATAATATGGCAAAAAATTTGCGTCTCTCCTATTATTTTCACGTCAATCAAGAGACCATACGCCTAATAAATAAAAACACATTTAAAAAGTTGTAAAAATACGCAAAATTTTCTCGAAAATGGAGAACCATAAGTTTAATCATGTAACATATAACGTTTTATGGGGCGTAGAGTTCGGTTCCTTTTTCGGAAAATTTTAGGGTTTTTTACAATTTTTGAAAATGTGAGTTTATTTATTGGGCGTTTGCGCTTTTCATTGACGTAAAACTCATAGTAGAGACGCAAATAGTTTCTCATATATGAGACGTTAAAGTTAGCGCGTTTGTATGACACAAGCCTAGTGGCTTGATTTCCCTGCCGCTGAGTGTATTTATGCAGACCAAGAATATTAAACAAAGCCTTAATAACCAATAAGTTAACAGATCTTGCAAAAGTCTGCAAAACAACCACAAAAAAGCGAGGGAGAGGGCCCACTCGACCAGATGATATCCACGGCCTCACAGAAAACCGGCGTGAAGCAGCACTATGCTCTGTTTCGTTGCGTGAGTGAGGGTAGGAGGCCCAATCCATGGGGAAAGGGGGTTTAAAGATTGGCACTTGTGACTCCACCAGTCTCGCGGATGTCTTTGGTCGGTGACAATCGCTTACCATCAGGCGATCCGTCTGCTCGTCTGCTACCTATTACATAAAAAAAGCAAACAACATAACTTGAAACATCAATCAATCATCAGTTCCCAAATGCCACGTTCAAACTGATCAGCTTTTAGATTTACATTATCACTATACGTAATCGAAGCGTAACAGAATATTTGCACACACGAAATTTCACAACATTCACTTCAAACACACTCAGTGCAAAATACATATCTATATCAATATTCAAACTTAACATACTGCACACGTTCTGTTGAATATATCTCTGAGCTTGCGATCAATCACAATTGATTTGTATATCTGTCAAATTAACAAACACAATCAAATTGTAACCGTTGCAGATTGAGGATAGAGCCCATAATTGATTGAACCGTTTTCTGGGTGAATGCAAAGGAACGTATGCAGATATATAGCAATGATTGATTGTACTCAGCGATGAGGAAAAGCAGATATTTTCACGTTGGAATGACCAACTATTTTGGCATTCGTTTAACGAGTCTTAATTGGCACTTACGTTTGTTTATAGACGAGTCACGTATGTAATGCATAGTGTAAATGATGTTATCCGACAGAGAACCAGAGTCACCGACATAGCCCACCGAATTAGCAAACTGAAGTGGCAGTGGGCTGGTCATATTAGCCGCAGAACTGACAGCCGTTGGGGCCGTAAAGTCCTTGAGTGGAGACCGCGACTCGGTAAGCGTAGTGTAGGACGCCCTGCGACAAGATGGGATGATGACATTCGAAGGCTGGCTGGTGTGGGCTGGATGAGAGTGGCCGAAAATCGGGAGAAGTGGCGTGCATTAGGGGAGACCTATGTCCAGCAGTGGACGAGTGTGGGTTGCTGATGATGATGATGATGAGTGTTTTGAAGCAAGACGAAAGACTGGAGAAGGTTCTCGAAAACCTCGAAAATGGATATAAGTCTTGACTTTTAGATTGGACCATATGTTCCCTGGGGAAAAATGTTTGTTTTTTTTTATGTGATAGGTGGCAGACAAGCAGGCAGATCACCATGGCAAGCAATTTCCGCCGCTCATGGATACCCGTGACACTAGTGTAGTCACAAGTGCGCTGCTAACCTTTAAACCCCCCTTTCTCCTGGATTTGGCCTCCGGTACCCTCACTCACGCAGCGAAACACAGCACAGTGCTACTTCACGCCAGTTTTCTGTAAGGCCGTGGTATCACTCCGGTCGAGCCGGCCCATTCGTGACGAAGTGTGGCTCTCCCACGGTAAAAATTGTTTTCATTAGTATTCCCTCGAGAATGTTTTCGGCTATTCAAAAAAATCACGGTTATAGCTATATGCTGTATAAGCATGTAGCTATAAACATTTACATCCCTTTACCATTCTGAATAATAGGTATTTGTTCTCCCTTTACAAAATGACCAAGTCATGTGTATGTTGCCATTTTTTATGAGCGCTGCTCTGGACGGCTCAGTGCGAGCGAGATGCATCGCCATAGGTACCTACGCAAACGGCTCGCAGCGCGTGGTCGTGGTAGACAATAAGTATTAGAAGTAGTTATGTTATACTTTATTATTTTTATATAGTTAAATAAGCGACACTCATGTGTAACCGTGTCAAGGACGAACCGGCAAGGTTTTTATGACACTCTTAATTTACATACTTACTGTTATTGTAATTATTATAAATAAAAAAAAATGAAAAAAAAAGTGTATTATTATATGATTTCTTTTTTATGCGAATTTTCAATAGTCATAGAACAAATGTTGTTCAAAATGGTTGGTAGAACACGTGGTTAAAGGAAACGTAACTTCTCGAAAACGTTACCGATGCAGTAACAAAATCTTTACATTTTTAGTCCTTTGTCATATCGGTTAAATTTAACCAAATATTACCAAACATAACCTAACGTTGAAGAATCCTTTCATTTGGGGCATGTTGGGATTCTTTTGATCTCAATCGGACGGCACCTGAGCTCCGCCGTATCATTACAAAAAGGGGACTCGTTACGTAGGGCTGAGAAAAAATAAGATACTTCTAAACTTAAAGGTAGTTAGCAGACAGGGCACTGAAAAATAAGACACTTCTAAACTTAAAGGTACATTGCAGACAGGGTACTGAAAAATAAGATACTTCTAAACTTAAAGGTACATTGCAGACAGGGTACTGAAAAATAAGACACTTCTAAACTTAAAGGTACATAGCAGACAGGGTACTGAAAAATAAGACACTTCTAAACTTAAAGGTACATAGCAGACAGGGTACTGAAAGATAAGACACTTCTAAACTTAAAGGTACATAGCAGACAGGGTACTGAAAGATAATACACTTCTAAACTTAAAAGTACATAGCAGACAGGGTACTGAAAGATAAGACACTTCTAAACTTAAAGGTTCACACAGGTTCACTACCACTGTTCCAAATCGGTCGTCGTTCTTAAGAACCAGCAACGCTTATGTGATACCTCATGTGTTGCAGATGTCCATGGGCGGCGGTGATCACACCATCAGGTGTGCCGTCTGCGCGTTTGTCCGCTATAATGTTAAAAAAAGTTACAAGCTGGATGACATTTATAGAAATGATAAGAGAATAGACCTAGGTTGTCGATCCTGAAAAGGAAGGCTGGCTGGTAACTAGTTCTTCGATGATCTAATGTTTCAAGCTGGTCCCATTCTCTTGCTTTAAAGCTTGTACTGTACAAACATAGGACAGGTAGCTACTTTCAATCAGACGATAATGAAGTTGCAATAGAAACGAGCAGTGACTTCGCCCATTCTTCGCCTGAGTTCCGACTTCTAAGCTAGTATTGCTTACCCAGTTACAAACAGTAGATCCCGAGTATCATTATGGAATCATCGTTCTACACTTCTTACGAATCTAAAACAACATACTAACAGATCACCAACTGCTTATTTGCACTTGCTTTTTCTATAAAGCAACAGATGCCGTTGATAATTATAAGTCCAAAAAAGACGATACATAAAAATAATGATGGTAATACGAGTAACACTCAAGACACGACACGAGCCGTAAATCCAACCTCGTTAATTCAACCCTCTCGAATGTTCGTCCCAGCAGAATCCAGCGAGTTGACAGCCCTCGTGGCTGCCACAAATGTCTATACAAGCGCATTCTTGAGGAGATTTCGAGCACGACGCTCCGAATTGTTGGCACTATGCGACCGTGAGTGAGTTGACCAAGAATGTGGAGATTTTGGGATAGACTTTTGCTTTAGCGCTAGCTGAAGTAGGTCATAGGAATAGATGAAGTCTTTAGAATAGTTATTTACAGGATTTCTACCATGTACCTTATTTTTGAGTTTCCGATGTTTCGGCATTGTTGCAAGCTCCACGGTCACAGAGTAACTGAAGTTTTTGCGGGTCACAGAGTAACGGTCACGGTCACAGAGTAACTGAAGTTTTTGCGGGTAACTTGTTACTGGCAGACATATCGGTCTACCCTCTTTCGCAGTCTTTTACTACGCGCACCTGCGGTACCACTGTTCACTAACTCACTATTTTCTCGCACCTGTTCTCGACACACAACACTCACAGTATCTGGCCGCGAAAGGACAATTTGTTTAGTTTTAGGACGAATTCTTTTACGAGTTTGAACCAATATGGAACTCGAAGGCACTGTAGCTAATTGATTTATGAGTAAAGAATATAAATAAATTGAATTAATTTGATTTTACATTGCTCACATACTTTGTTAACTTTAATTTGTAAAAAGTTTACGTGTATTCTTTATCGATATGTTCTTACTCTCGTTGGTTGGCACTTGTGACTCCACTGGTGTCACGGGTGTCTAAGGGCGGCGGCAATCGCTTACCATCAGGCGATCCACCTGGTCGTCTGCCACCTATTATATTAAAAAAAACATCATCTCACTGTGATATTTTCCTGGTTGCGACCAAAGACCTCGCTTCGAATCCCAGGATACATTTGGACTATGATCCAGGTTTGTTTAAGTTTGTTAATAACAATAGTCTGCCAATGCAATCTTAACTTATGTTTTAAAAATAATATGTAACCTTTGCTGTTGGGTTGACAATAATATAAATTAACCTACTTTAAGTGTCTTGTAAACTTGTTTGTGGTTCAAGATTAAATATATATTAAAAAAAACAATTAAGTGACTGCTTTCAGATCTTCAGGACCCTAAACTAGACCAACTGAATCATGATGTATTTCAAAATTTCACAGCTTGCTGTTGGTCTAAATTTTCGTCAAGTTTATAGTCACCCTCACCTCAAGCGTTTAGAGTACGCTCATAGACGACAATCTATGTTAGGAATCCGTGTTTCTGATTGTCGCTAAAGTGGTATCTTGGTGGACATATTCTATGATTAATTTCTAAGTTACATTTCTGGACTTAAGTTAGTCCATATTAGCAGATTGGTGTCTAGAAGTTTTGTTGATTTACCGACTGGTCAGAAAACTTCACGCGGATGGTGGAGGTGGATCACAGTCTTAAGTATGCCACTCTGGCTAACCTTTTTAGGTTCGAAAACTACTAAAATTTATTTTACTACTTGTGCAGGTTTCTCGATTGTATCCTATGTATAAATGCACCTCATAGCTTTTAAAAACAAGGGTAATGCTCGTGTTGAATAAGTAAAATATACTTACAGTCCCTTGCATGTACATACTAGAAATATTTAAGTTTGTCAAACAACACCCCGAATTATTTAAAAAAGCTAGTGATGTATTTCCACGAAATACCAGAGATAGTAACAGACTTGCCTTGGACTTTTTACCCAGAACGACTGCCTGTCAGAAAAATTGTTATTGCATGTGTGTCAAAGTGTATAACAAAATTCCAAACCATTTCAAGTGTGGACCTGCGGGCTTGATGACAAAAAAATTACGGCAATGGCTGGTGGATAAAACGTTTTATAATTTAAATGAATTTTATAATTGTAACCATTTTGCATGTTAATATTATTAACTGAATAGAGATTCTTATTTCATATATACCATCATGTACTGTACCTGTTCTATGCAAATAAATAAATACTTTGAATACTTAAATGTCGATAATGTTAAATGATGAATATGTTCTCATAATTGTGAATACATATCATTGGCTATTATATCATGTGATCAAAAATGTAGTTGGCGAATGATATATAGTATAGAAACTTTTCAATGATTTAATCAAGCAATTCATCTATTTTCTTGACCTAAAACAACCGTTGTCGCTTTTGATCAAATATTTGCGGCCGATGCCCGTTTGGAATTTACCGATACTACAGATTGCTTCTAGCTTATAAATAACTCTTTGATTAATAGACGCGTAACAAATGATGGTAAGGATGACTTGCTCAGCTCGGTAGTTTGTCTATAATTTGTTATGAATTTGTATCTTATACAATTAAGCTGTAACTCTCTCTCTACAGTCGGTCCCTTCACTGCTGAGGACCGTGACTTCGTTGAATTCCGTGAACCAGTTGTCTTCATCGGTCCCGTTCTGTAGTTTGGTGGAGTGCTTCACTAACAGGTATATTTTAGTTCTTCTGCTATTTGGTCAATGAATTTGTATCTTTTACAGTAAAGCTATAAAGAGAGAGCAAATAAAATACATTTTTAAAGATAAATGTATCCACCATTTGTCGTCAAAAGGTTTTTCGTTTACAACATCTTAAAATCATATCCATATGTAGCATTTTTAGGGTTCCGAAGCCAAATGGCAAAAAATGGAACCCTTACAGATTCGTTATGTCTGTCCGTCCGTCCGTATGTCTCAGACACTTTTCTCCGAAACTATAAGAACTTGGTAAATAGATGTATTTGGTTGTCCGCATTACAATTTTAACACAAAAATTGGAAAAAATAAAAAAATGGGGGGTCTCCATACTTGAAACTGAAACTCAAAAATGTTTTTTTTATCAAAAGGTCTTTAAAAATGATGTTGAGGTTTTTAAACTCTAAACACAATACTTTGCACAAGAGACGTTCCCAAAATTGGGAATTTGTGTGTTTCCCCCCTCTAACTTCTATAATTAATGAATTGTAAAACTAAAAAAAATATATGATGTACATAATCATGAAAACTAACAACGAAAATTGGTTTGAACTAGATATAGTGAGTAGTTTTTTTTAATACGCTATAAACCGCAATTTACCTTCCATATATATTTTTTTATTAATTTATGTATTCTTTATTGCACAAAGTAAAAAAAAAAAGTACAATTGGCGGACTTAATGCCTTACAGCAATCTCTACTTGTCAACCATTGGGCGAAGCAGAAAATTTGTGGCGGCTAAATATTATATTATATAATAAATATATCTTCAGTTCAATTTCAAGATAACCCAACGTGTGGCTGTCCTAACTGTATTATGTATAATCTACATTGTAGATACATTTCATAACTATATAATATGGTGGTACAAAAGTTAGCGTTAAATTGGAATTAAATGCTTAAGCACAGTTCCATTCAGATAAGTCGCTACATTTTACTACATAACGAGGAAACGGTGTTCCATTTTCTCCCAGTAACTCGAACAATATAAAGTCTCGCACGAGCTCAGCCCGATGCGTACGAGTACATACATTCCATTACTTCTATAATCCGAACATAAATACTGTCTCATTATTGCCTCGGCTTCGGCTCTTGGGCCACTAACAATAGCTTGCTCGCTCTAAACTGGGCCAGCAACAGTTGCTAAGCTACCCTTATTATTTGTGTTGGTCTGGGTTGACGCAGACGAGTTGAGTAAAATTTCCTTTAGGCTAATTGAAACATTGTTTTATTCTATATATATCTGAACGTCTCATTTTTTTTTATGCTAGAGGCGTCAAACGAGTAAGCGTTAACATTCGCGAAATCAGAGAGATCGCTAATGCGTTGCCGGCCTTTTTAAATAGGGTGCCCTCCCCAGAGTACACATCGTGTGAAAAGACCTCCCTGGGTATGATTACCTTGCAAAACCGCTGACATATTGCTGGTGGGGGGATTGGGTCTCCGGCGCTCTCACAAACCAAACGAAACACAACAGCAGCACAGCTGCGGTTATTTTACGTTGGTTTTATTGCTCTTGGGCCACTAATAACAGCTTGCTGTTTCTAAACTGGGCTAGTAGTTGCTGAGTTATCCATTACATTTGTGTTGGTCTGGGTTGATGCGGTGTTACATCAAGTATGAGTAAAATCTCCTGTGTGTCAGTTAAACTCTAGCATTGCGGCGGAACACAGCTTCCCTCAGCATTCTATACCGCATCTATCATAGGGAGTGCTCTGGGTGAATTTGTTATATTCATCGGATCAAAGAAGCACTTGGAAGAATAAAACAAATATTTAAACAGAGTAAAGCGAGTTGTATCGTAGAGGAAACTTGTACATTAAGCCGACTTAAATTTCCGAGAGGTACTTTTAATTAAAAAGTTTAGAATTTTTCTTCAACTTAGTCGAATATTTTTGCAGAGGCGTTAGGAGTTTGATGGATGAGTTATATCCTCATTTATGTACAAAATGTGCACCACTTATTAGAATCTAATAGAATTTTTAAATTTTTGTGTGATATTGCAGACGAGCAGATGGATTACCGGATGGTAAGTGATTGCGGCCTCCCACGCTGTTTAAAACCTCCTTTCCTCCAGTAGACCACCGGTCCCCTAACTCACGCAGAGAAACACATCACAGTGCTGCTTCACGTTGGTTTTCTGTGAGACCGTGTTATCACTCTGGTCGAGCCGGCCCATTCATGCCGAAGCGTGACTCTGTCACGGTGAATTATTAACTGCGATAAAAAAAAGTTTCCAAGAAACTATCTTGAAACATTATTGAAAATGATCACAGACAACGTTCTTAACATAAAGCCGAGGCCTTATCAACATCGCCTTGGGGACATAAAACAAGTCCATTGGCAATCCCTGCCCGCAGTCACATAATGGCAGTGAGGCGACTACGGCCTGTGACTACGCTGCTACGCCGTAGCTTGGGCTTGGAGCGTAGCAAACGTCCTGCTACGAATGTAGTCTCTTTCACTACGTAGTTTGTATGACCGTGTACTTTTTGATCGTGTCTGCTACGAGAGTCGGTTTAAATATCTTTAGAGAAATGTTTATCGTTAGCCTGTGTTGGAAAAATCAACAAACTATATTTCTATTATGTTAGTTAGTGCTTTTATTTGCTTGAATTCGTGATTTATTTTATTGAATGTAGCATTGAAAATTGCACTACTATTTTCAAATATAGAACTAAATAGAGGTAACAGAATACATTTTTTTAAGCTTTGTATTTTGGAAATTTAGTATAGATAGATAGATAGATATTCTTTATTGCACAAAAATAAAATACAAGCATGATTACAACAGCAACAGACAGTACAATAAGGCGGTCTTATCGCTTGTAGCGATTTCTCTCAGACAACCTTTGGGGAGAGGAAAGAAATATCGTATTCGTAATAATAAGGGAAGGCAGTGCAAAGTAGTTTAACAAATGAAATTGAGAATGGCAGAATTATACATTATTTTATATATTTATATTATTACATTACATAAATAATAATAAACAATACATACATACCCAATAATAATATCTACATAGATAATTTATAACAAAAATTCAATAAAAATATCTAGATATATTTCTATCATCATTTGTCATTCGTGTAATTTACAAGATAGCTATATCCTTCAGGATGTCAAAATGTAAAGGACCGCTCACTACAAAGTCGAAACTACATAAAGGCAAAATATAATCTGATATATTGTACTCTACACTTCAACCACATACTTTGACTGTAGAGTTTGTGATGTAAGAGCGTGTAAAGTTACTCGCTAAAGCTTGGCTCATCATCATCAGCCCATTTAAGTCCCCACTGCTGGGGCACGGGCCTCCCTCAATCACATGAGGGGTAATTGCCATACTCACCACGCTTGGCAGACGGGTTGGCGAGGGTTTAGATATAAATGCAGAGTTTTCCTTCTCCGGGTGCTGATGATCATGCCAGCAGCTTTACCTTAGTCGCCTTTTACGACACCTCGGTAAGAGTGAGGGTGGCCTATTCTACTCTGCCGGGACCACACGGCCAAGCTTGGCTCAACATGAGATCTTATAACCTTTAAGAGTACAAGACATAATATGGTCAGCTCGGCTTGGCAACATTTTACATGAAAATGTTTTTGGTGGGATCAGTAAGTTCATGGCGACCCGTTTGGAACAGTGGTAGTGAACGTTGCCTTTGGTCGAAGGGTTGCGGGTTCGATCCCCGCACAGTACAAACTTTTGTGTGCATGAAAATGACTGTTTGTATTGGTCTGGGTGTTTTCTGTGTATTATAAGTATGAAGGTATTTACAAAAGAAAAGTATTATAGGTATGTATATATTTGTAGTCCCACTGTTGATTCTGATATCCATAACACAGCTGTGTTACGGGTATCAGAATCTCGGAGTCAGAGCAATGTATGTGATGTTGTGGAATATTAATTTTATTTTTTATTTATTCTTCATCTATAAATTGCCTGATAGAAACCAATTCCATCTTTGAGACCTCTCTTAATCTTTGTATAGGTACGTATTTGACTGCATCGGTGGCGTAGTGGTTAGTGGGTCGCACTTTAAAGCGACGGCTGCGCAAGAGGGAACCAGGGACTGGTTCGATCCGCGGGTCGGGCCAAAAATTTGAACCTAAGTTTTCGGTAAGAAATTCTTAGTGTCAGCCCGGAGTCTGGAAGTGGGTGGTCTTGTACTCCCGTGCCTCGGAAAGCACGTTCAGCCGTTGGTCCTGCACCTAATCCCTCTCCGGTCGTGTCACCCTGTTGGCCTAACATGCGCACCGCGACATAATTTTGTCTACCCCGTATCTCGTAGTTAATTGAATGAACGAAACCAGTGTAGCTATATAAGAAAACAAATGTATATTTCAAAGGGCAACACTGGTTTGTCTACACGAGTAATCCTTTGTCTACTATGAGAAATTTGTCGATCGCGATGCGCATGTTAGATAAAAAGACATATTAATCGATATCGACAAATTTGTCGTATCTCTTCCGTGACATGTCTCGCGATGGCATGTTAGCTCGACTGGTGTCCCATCGGAATATGAGGGTAAGGGAATAGAGAGTGCACTTGCGTTTGCACACGCTTCGGCATGAATGGGCCGGCATGAATGGGAATTTTTCCTATGTGTTTGGTTTCATAATAGGAACTGGGACTTGCTATTTGATACACGTCATCTGCTGTCAATGTTACATTTGTGTTTCGCTGTACTGTTTGTTTTGATTTGTGTAAATGCGTAAAGATGGGAACAATACAAATAATAGATATATAATTTATATATTATATGTATGTATATTTAATATTTATTAACTATTTATTGATTTTTTTAGTTCACTAAATATATATGCGACAAAATTTATAAATGAGGATCTCGTTGTTTCCTTTTTTATCCGATGTGGAGGATACCATTGCCTCACAGAAAACCAGCGTGAAGCAGCATTGTGCTGTGTTTCGCTGCATTAGTGCGGGGACCGGAGGCCCAATCCGGGGGAAAGGGGGATATAAAGGCAGTTGGCAGCGCACTTGTGACCTCACTTGTGTCGCGGGTGTCCATAGGCGGCGGCAATCGCTTACCATCAGATGATCCGTCTGCTCGTCTGTCACCTATCACATAAAAAAAATGTAATTGTGCAGATTTTATCTATCTATCTACTTCACTGCCTTTCTCTCCAGTGTACCAGCCCAGGGATTGAGAGCTGGACGCATAAAATGTTTACGAGCGCCAACACGAGGTGAGTTCACTATGGTTCGAAGTTTAGTATTGTCGGAGTTACCACATAAATTTCGGACACTGTTCGAATGCAGATGCTGATAGAATGAGGGGCTAACAGCTTTAAAGATAAAAGATAAATATATTTATTTATAAAAAATATGTGTAAAAACATATTACATCGGCTTACAGGTGATTCGTGGAGAGCTCACCTATCCGATGCGGTGAGATTCAGTTCAATCATCATCATCATCATCATCAGCCCATTTAAGTCTCCACTGCTGGGGCACGGGCCTCCCTCAATCACATGAGGGGTAATTGCCATACTCACCACGCTTGGTAGACGGGTTGGCGAGGGTTTTGAAATGCAGAGTTCTCCTTCTCTGGTTGCTAATGATCATGCCAACAGCTTTACCTTAGTCGCCTTTTACGATACCTCGGTAAGAGTGAGGGTGGCCTATCCTACTCTGCCGGGGACCACACGGCAGTTCAATATTATTCATTAACTTTTCTAAATTAAGAATTTTGTATAGTTTTTACTGATTAAAATATTCTTGAAGCAATATCATAACGTACTTACATTATTACATACATCACATATGGCGTAAATTAAAAATTAATATAATTTAAAGCTAAAGTTAAAACATTGCCAATTTTTATTTTATGTCACTGTGATTTTCCCAGTTGCATCCAATGCTTACTGGACCAATAGCCGGACGGGCCGGTGCCCAATCCGGGGGAAATGGGGGTTTAAAGGTTGGCAGCTCACTTGTGACTCAAATGGTGCCGCGGGTGTCCGTGGGCGGCGGCAATCGCTTACCAATCCGGGGGAAATGGGGGTTTAAAGGTTGGCAGCTCACTTGTGACTCAAATGGTGCCGCGGGTGTCCGTGGGCGGCGGCAATCGCTTACTATCAAGCGATCCGTCTACTCGTCTGCCACCTATCACATAAAAAAGAACATGACTACACATTCGGAATAATTATCTCAACAATTGAGAAAAATCCGAAACTGCAGTATATCCTGCGCACGTGGCTGGAGGAGGGTATAATATTTTTGTGGTGCAGATATTTAGACCAGTATCATCGCAGTTTGATCCATTCCTCCATTTACATTATACTGTGACATTTCTTAACATTGTTGTAAAGACAATTAAATGACGTAGCTTCCAATTTCATACATTAAACATGTCAGAGGGATCGCTGATGGAGTGATGGAATGGTGCCAACTAGGGTTGTGGCAAGGTACAGAAATTCGATTGAAATGAGGAATTTGTGTTTTCAGTTGTTGCGTTTGATCCAGTTGATCTGGATCTTCTAGTTGTTGTAAATGTTAGTTTACAGTTAATTCAGTGTAATGATAACATCGTAGTCTTATTTCAAGAACTTATAATTTACAAATGTCATGACATCAATGATATGCCAAAGTATACAGGAGGTCTTTTTGTTTGAAGTCGACAACTGGACTTAACAAATCCTAAATCATGTTTAAATAGCGTACCAAAGGCTTTAAAGGAATGGATTTAGATGTAACTATACTTGATACTTTAAAATGAATGTGTGAATGAATGAATTTCAAATATTTCTAAGTCTATTGTAGGTTATAATATACGTATGTCAGGCGTCAGACTCAACGGCTTTAGTTACGTCCTTGACGTTTCCCCTGAGAAAAAAAGGTGAAATTAAATATATCAGTCCTTAAATTGTACTTAATACCTTTTGTGAAGAGTAATGAACATTTTTAATTATTACTAATTAATTCTTATTTTGTTAGCTGTATTCCTTCGTATTTACTCATTCATTATTATTTTAAATATGATTTTGTTTTGAAAAAAGTCATTTCTCATCTTGTTATTCCTGGTTGCATCTAAAGACATAGCTCATGACCGACTTTAAAAAAAGAGGAGGTTCTATGTTCGACTGTATTTATTTGTTACTAATTGATAAATATACTGTCTCCTACAGGCATTTTGAATATGTGATTTTTATTTGTTCTAACATTCGATTTGAATTCATTTTTATTTTTCCTAATAAAATCATTTTTTTTTATTTATTTATTAATATGATTAAACGGGAAGAACCCAATCACATAATTATGAAATACAAAAATTTAACTTGTATTATATTTTATAAACAAATATCAATTTGATTTAACAAAGACTTTCAATTTTTGGATGTAGTGACAAGAGTGCGTTCAGCGTCACAGCGGCGACTGCGCACGCGCCACCCTGCGACACGATGGAGGCGCAAACAGTCAATGATATCGAATAAAAATTAAATATATAAGAGATATCGATAAATCAGTATTCAAAACTCATAGCACACATCCCTAGTCCCTGTGACAGACAGTGAGCCGCAAAAAAAACTGCCGAAATAGTGGGCTAATGGAATATTCCAGACTGAATGGATTCGGAATGGAAATCCACGAAAACTTTTCTTTTCCCTCGCAGACGGTACAATCGGATGCATAATACATTGACAATGGGGACACAAATACGGGAGTTTATAATTTTAAATATTCGAAACAAAAATTTAGTTTGCTATTGTAACTGTACCGTGGGAGAGCCACGCTTCGACATGAATGGGTTTGGCCGTGGGAGAGCCACACTTCGGCATGAATGGCCGACTCGACGGGCGTGAAACCACGACCACACAGAAAGCCGGCGTGAAGCAGCACTGTGCTGTGTTTCGCTGCGTGAGTGAGGGTACCGGAGGACCATACCGGGAGAAAAGGGGGTTTAAAGGTTGTCAGCGCACTTGTGACTCTACTGGTGTCGCGGTTGTCTATGGGTTGCGGCAATCGCTTACCATCATGTGATCCGTCTGCTCGTCGACCATCTATGAAATAAAAAAAAATAAAAAAATTGGTTTGCTATTGTGATTTTTTGACTTTGACGTGTATGTCCGTATATTGTTACAGTCACTGAATCAGATAAACCGATTTTAATAATAAAAATTAACAGTAGGACAGTTTAGTGACGTCGCGACGTTTCTGTGCAGACAATCGATCATCTTGTCACAAAGTGTCCCAGATTTACCAGTCGGTTCAACCTTGAGACATCTGCTCATCGCTTAAGAGTCCCACCATTCGCTTTTTCAAAGGTCATTAAAATGGTGGCAACAAGGCCATTTACTTTTCTCACCAATTGCTTTTTCAGTAACCGTAATGAGTTTAATGAATTATTATTATGGGTATTTTATATGAATCACAAATTACAGCGTAATTTTCTAATAATAGGTATTTACCTGAAGCTTTGTTGGTCTAGTGGTTTCAGTACCGGGCCATGATCTCGGGGTCCTGAATTTCCGGGTCGAGCAAAAAGTATGTTTCGAATTTTTCGAACATTGCTCGGGATTGTGATCACCAATCCGCATTAAGGTGACGGGTAAGGCACACTAGCAGCGCCTATCGATTTAATTTTTTTAGTAACTAAACCTTAACGCGTTGTAAATAGTAAAGCAACAACGCGTACGGTTGTAACCCCGAAATTGTTTAAAATTGATTCGGCTTAGTAGCTAAAAATTTTAATCGATTGGCGTCGCTAATGTGCCCTACCCGTCGCCTTAAGCAAGCGTGGTGATTAAGCCTAATCCCATCATACCATCATAGTAGCGATGACTAGATTTCCATGTTGGCTGCTGTGAGACAGTATATAGGCTGATACTACTACTACAGCTAGCTCTTTATCTATGAAATTGCGGTTTTGTATGGCAATTTTCATAAAAAATGTATTGTCCATACTCGTATATCGGCATAAATAGGCCGAGTTCGATCAGAGTGATGCCAGGACCTCACAGTAAACGGGAGACTGCAGTTCAAAGGTGCTTGTCATCCATCTGCCACATATCACTTAAAAAATTGGAATAACATTGCTTATCCCGTGATAAAAATCAGCTCAGCAGATGTATTTTTCGGGTTTTCTTGCACATTAAAATCGACATGCGTCAGAGCAACGTCCCGTTGGAAAAAAATAGTACAAATGTTGCATACAAATAAGGTATCTAATGCGGGTTTGAGGTAACAATGTACGTTCTGCGTGTGTAGAATTTTGGATACGGGAAAATGCGTTGTTTTCCAGTGCAAAAATATGCGGTGGGCTTGTCTATGCGCTTTGCGTGAGAGGCTATTCAAATTATCGACTTTAGCGCACATGAACAGAAAAATTGAATATCGTAAACTTAAAAATAAGGTCCCGTCATCATTTCAACCAATAGACGTCCACTGCTGGACATAGGCCTCCCCCAATGTTCTCCACTCAGATCGGTCCTGTTCCGCCCGCATCCAATGGATTCCCGCGATCTTCACCAGATCATCGGTCCACCTTGTGGGGGGCCTGCCACGGCTGCGACTTCCTGTACGTGGCCTCCATTCGAGGACCTTTCCGCCCCAACGGCAGTCTGTTCTCGCTATTTGCCCTGCCCATTGCCACTTGAGGCATGCAAGCCCAAAGGCTATGTCTGTAACCTTAGTTCTTCTGCGGATTTCATCATTTCTGATATGATCACGCAGGGAGACTCCGAGCATAGCCCTCTCCATTGCGCATAGGTCCCGTAAAATTTATTAAAAAAATAGATTTTTTTATGTAATACCAGATGAGCGAACAAATCACCTAAATCTCAAATGCGCTGCCTTTGTTTAAACTCTCCCTTTCCTTCCAATAAGGACACCGGTACCCCCACTCACTCATTAAAACATAGCATAGCCACTAGTTCTCTCCGGGTTTCTGTAAGGCTTTGGTATCACTCCTGTCGAGCCATCTATTCATACTCCGCGGGGGATGACGTCACCGGGTGTCTAGGTTGGTCGTACCGTATTGAAGGGCTGCATTGCGCCAGGAAGGAGTAAAGCGGCTAGCGCGAACAGCGATGCGGTTAAGTTCCGGCAGTGGGGTTTCCGACCGCTATTGCACAGAGATGGACACCCCAGAAGTTTTGGTTACGATTAGAGTCCCATACACCAACTTGTGCCCTACACGTAGTAAGGTGACGGCCATGATGGTGTCCCTTGGGAGAAATAAATGAAAAAAAAGGGGGGCGTAGCATTTTATTTATTTATTTATTGGTCACACTAAACAGAGATACAGAAGGTACAGAACAACAAGGCATGTTATTCTATATTAATAAGGCTGTAACTCTACTAATTAGTGTGAACAGCATATTTGTTATCATCGAATTACAAGTATGTAGTGAATATTGGACATGAAAAAGTATATGTAAATTAATGCAAGAACAAAATTAATTTATTAAATTATAAATATTGATTATAAGTATTGAGAAAAAAAATACAATAACAATTTGCGAAAAATAAATAAGTTTAGCGTAAGCTTGAAGGAAGAGCATAAGATATAAAAAGTCCGTGATGAATTCACAGTACTGATCCGTCATCCATCTAAATTATGATGCGAGGACATATGTTTGCGTGATAGTCATCTAACATTAATCTTACGTATTATTTCTTTCCTATTCTTACATTACACTGTGGATGGATGTTTGGGACTCCCTTCATACAGGGTGGAGAGTAATTAAGTTACATCCCCCTCAAGTCCCGCGCTTGCTATCTACACCATTGTCCGTTAATGAAAAACAACCTTTCCTTTGACTCAATTTGTTACAATCAAAACTTCTCATTTTTTTCTGAAACTTGCTAACTTTCGTATCGGTCGTATATAAAGGTGTCAAAGTTATAATTATGATGGTCTTTTAACGATCTTAATAGCAATAAGCGGGATTGATCGCGGTGATATGACGACAAGAACAGCGCCTGCGGTGTTTCGCCAGGAGTGAGGGTACTGGAAGCCTAATCCGGACAAAAGGGGAGCTTTGGACGACCCGATTGGAACAGTGGTAGTGAACACTGCCTCTGATACAAGGGTTGCGCGTTCTATCCCCGCACAATACAAATATTTGTGTGCATGAACATGTTTGTTTGTATTTGTCTGGGTGTTTGCTATGTATTGTAAGTTTGTATTTACAAAAGAAAAGTATTATATGTATATATTTGTAATCCCACTGTTGATTCTAATATCCGTAACACAGGTGCTTGAGCTACCTATCTCGGAGTCAGATCAATGTATGTGATGTTGTGAAATATTTATTATATTTTTTTATTTTTATTTTTAAAGGATGGGAGGGCTCTTGTGACTCCACTGGTGTTACGAGTTTCTATAAATAAAAATCTTCCATGTTCTTATTGCGCGGAAGCCCCAACACCAACCTGAGCGTGCTCAGCCAAATTTTCTGCGAAAAAAAACCGCCTTTAAATACCACGAACTTAAAAGTGTAAAATAATATTTTTATCACTTTATACACTTCAAATAACATTTTATAATAGTACACTCGAGAAAAGGTTTTACCGAAGTCGGCTTCGTTTCCTTCGAACCTTTTTAGTTCGTGGTATTTGAAGGCGGTTTTTTTCGCACAAAATTTTTTTTCAACTTTTTTTGTATACTAATAATATTATGGGCGAATCCTGAAATAAATGAATTTTATTTTTTTAATTTTATTTTATTTATTTTTATTTATTTCAGAGTGTTGTCCCGGTTGCATCACAACCTCTCCCTTCGCTGCCCGGGTTCTGCTTTCTCGCGGTTCTGGGCATCCATAGTGGTCAGTTCTTTGACACATATCTCAATAAACTGCTCGTCTTCCACCTATCACATGAATGGAAGACTTTGCTCCTGCAAGATCTTTGATGTTATCGCACCAACGCATTTCAGATCTTCTCTTGAGCATGGCCACCACTTTACCATAGCTTGGCCTGGAGATTTGTTTGATAATAAAACGAATATACGAATACTTGAACTAAAAATATTGCCCGAGCTACAAGTGCTTACTAAACTAGGATTAACACTTACGAACAAAGAGAAGGGAAACTAGCTCAGGTAGTTCGATTTATTCTACGTTTGCTTTTGCGAAACTTTGTCCAGGTTATTGGAATTTAGAGGAGAATAAGTTACTCAGGAAAAGTTTGAATTATTTTATACAAAAGACCAAAAACATTTTTCATTTCTGTTTACGTTATGTTTAAGGTGACGGGTAGGGCACACTAGCGACGCCAATCCGTTTTAAATTGATTCACGCTAATAATGGCCGCTTTTGGCGGTAATCAATTTTTCGCGTAGATACGCATTGGACCCAACATTTGTACATGGTTATTTAATAAATAGTGTAAGTGTTTGCCCAGAGGTTGTAACCCCGAAATTGTTTAAAATAGATCCCGTTTAATAGCAAAAAATTTAAATCGATTGGCGTCGTTAATGTGCCCTACCCGTCCCTTAACGTGCGAAATCTTAAGGTTTCACCGTAGGAGAGCCAAACTTCGGCATCGTCATTTCAGTATTAGTCAGTATTTTTGTGGTTTAATTACTTCGATTGACCGGATGGCGCAATTGGTAGTGACCCTGCCTCTGGCGCCAAATGTCGTGGGTTCGATCCCCACCCTGGACAAACATTCGTGCGATGAACACTTGTGTTTGTTCAGAGTCTGGGTGTAATATATGTATTTAAATATATATTTGTGTTCCTCTGTTGTCTGATATCTGTAACACAAGTGCTTAAGCTACTTAGTACGGAGTCAGGTCAACGTATGAGATGTTGTGAGAATTACTCATCTTTGAACAATCATAATTAGATACACGTCTGAGTTATGCGATTACCCGCTATCCCCCGCCCGCCCTAAACCATTGCTTTGTTAGCGTCCATCCCCAAAAAGAACCACCAGTCATGTATCGAGTTACGCACCGAAAAATACCTCTGACGTTACGAAGAGAAATCGTTTTCCGCGCAATAAATCAAACCATATTGTATTACTGGTGGGAGTTTCCCGTACTACGGTAGTTGGGGTTACAAATTATTGCGGTTTTTTGATAAATTGTGATGGGATGAAGAATCTTTTTAGGGATCCAGAGTTATGTGTGGGCAGTACTTAAGACCATAGATTGGTAGAATGAATAGGAGACACAACAAGATTAATAATTCCTATAAAACCCAATAAATTACAGTGGTATATTGTTGTTTTGATTAAAGAGCGACTGACCGGATGGCGCAATTGGTAGTGACCCTGCCTCTTACGCCAAAGGTCGTGGGTTCGATCCCCACCCTGAACAAACAGTGGTGCGATGAACACTTGTGTTTGTTCGGTGTCTGGGTGTAATATATGTATTTAAGTATATATTTGTGTTCCTCTGTTGTCTGATATCTGTAACACAATTGCTTAAGCTACTAAGCACGGAATCAGGTCAACGTTTGAGACGTTGTGAGAATTATTATTATTATTATTATATTTCTAAGGTGTGTAATGTGCTGATCAGATAAAATTGTATTCTAGATTCAGAAAAAAATATATCTTCAATGTGACTCTTTTATTGTTAGGCAGAATTGACGCTTTCAGCATTTATAACTTTTTAGATAAATAATCTACATACAACTCGGAAAGTTCATACTTTAACTGCTAATACTATGATATTATTATAGATAGGTACCTTACCGAGGTGTCGTAAAAGGCGACTAAGGACGCCGTGTGGTCCCCGGCAGAGTAGAATAGGCCACCCTCACTCTTACCGAGGTCTCGTAAAAGGCGACTAAGGTAACTTCTCTGGGTGCTGGCATGATCATCAGCACCCAGAGAAACAAAAATCTGCATTTATATCAAAACCCTTGCCAACCCGTCTGCCTAGCGTGGTGAGTATGGCAATTACCCCTCATGTGATTGAGGGAGGCCCGTGCCCCAGCAGTGGGGACTTAAATGGGCTGATGATGATGATGAGGTACCATATTTCATTGCCAATGCTATTTTTGAAAAATATCATTTTTAAGGCAAGAGCATGAATGGGTCAGATCAACTGGACTGGCTCGAAGCAGCACTTGCTTTTGTGTTGCCTTTGGACGGCGGCAATTGCTTACCATCAGGTGATCAGTATGTTTGTCTGCCATCACATCATCATCAACATCATGAACAACCCACACTCGTCCACTGCTGGACATAGGTCTCCCCTACTGCACGCCACTGCTCCCGATTTTCAGCCACTCTCATCCAGCCCACACCAGCCAGCCTTCGAATGTCATCATCCCATCTTGTCGCAGGGCGTCCTACACTACGCTTACCGAGTTGCGGTCTCCACTCAAGGACTTTACGGTTCCAACCAGAGTCACCGACATAGCCCACCGAATTAGCAAACTAAAGTGGCAGTGGGCTGGTCATTTTAGCCGCAGAACTGACAGCCATCACATCACATAAAAATAATCTTTGCAGATGTAAATCCTTACGTTTTGAATGTCTTTTATGGGAAATAGTTATCTCTACTTGTATAATTACAAAACAAAACAAATATTTTTGTCTATGACTCGTGTTTTCTTGGGCGTTAGGGGCACGGTCAACCTTACCAATGTCAAGTGGTTAAAGAAACACGTTCCAGTTAAATGGAATAAAAATATACACATAAACAACACAGTATTTGACGACTCGCTTGGATCAGTGGTAGTGAATGCTGCCTGCAAGGGTTGCGGGTTCGATTCCCGCACAGTTCAAACATTTGCGTGCATGAACATGTCTGTTTGCATCGTCTGGGTGTTTTTTTTCTGTATTATAAGTATATATTTACAAAAGAAAAAGTATTATGTATATATTTGTAATTCTGCTGTTGGTTCTGATATCCGTAACAGGGCTTGAGCTACCTATCTCGAAGTCAGATCAATGTATGTAATGTTGGGAAATATTTATTATTTTAGTCATCATCATCATTTCAGCCAATAGACGTCCACTGCTGGACATAGGCCTCCCCCAATATTGTCCATATAGATGGGTCCTGTGCCGCCCGCATCCAATTCATTCCCGCAACCTTCACCAGATCGTCGGTCCACCTTGTGGGGGGCCTGCCACGGCTACGATTTCCTGTACGTGGCCTCCACTCGAGGACCTGTCCGCCCCAACGGCTGTTTGTTCTCCTCGCTATGTGGCCTGTCCATTGCCACTTGAGACATGCAAACCTTTGGGCTATGTCTGTGACCTTAGTTCTCCTGCGTATCTCATCATTTCTGATACGATCACGCAAAGAGACATACCCTCTCCGTTGCTCTTTGGTTGACTTTGATCCTCCCTAATCGGCACATTGTGAGCGGCCAAGTTTTGGTTCTGTATTTCATCACTGGCAAGACTTTTGTCTTGAGACACTGCGGTAGATGGGCTGAAAAATATTTTTTAGTATTAGATGGGATCTTTTAACCCATTTTCTTTCGAATTCGCTTAGTACTTCCTTTCGACATGTCAGCATATGACCGCTCGGAACTTTTGCAGTATCATGTTATTTCGTTACGATGGTCAGTTTTCCACCCATTTGTTATGTTGTCGATATGAAACGAGGCGATGTATGTGTGTCCAGTATCTATGTTGGTGCAATTTGAAACTTTTACATTGGAAGTAAACATTAAACCACGGCGGCGCGGGACCGATCTGTGTGGAGAGCATTAGGGGAGCCCTATGTCCAGCTGTGGACGTCTATTGGCTGAAATGATGATGATGATGAAGTAAACATTTTGGACCACGGACACGAGATACAATTACAACGAGAAGTAGGAAACATGATAATACCTAATATCCTCAAACCGATTTCGGCTAAGGCGGCAAATCTCAACGATCAGCTAGCAGGATATATTATGTGTGTGCGCAAACACAAGTGCACTCTCTATTCCCTTGCCCTCATATTCCGATGGGACACAAGTGTGACACGACTGGAGAGGAATCATGCACAGGACCAACAGCTTAACGTGCTTTTTGAAGCACGGGGTACAAGACCGCCAACTTCCAGACCGGGATGACACTAAGAATTTGTTAACAGAAACATTCAGAAACAAATTTTTGGCCCGAACACGAAACTCCGAGCGCAGCCGTCACTTCAAACTGCCACGCAGTACTTGCTTATGAAGGGTTCCGTAGCAGCAAGTAAGATATATGGAAGGTAAATTGCGTTTTACGGTTTATAACGTATTCAAAAAAACTACATACTAGATCTAGTTCCAATCAATTTTCGTTGTTAGTTTTCATGGTAATGTATATCATATATATTTTTTTAGTTTATAATTATTTTATTATAGAAGTTAGACACACAATTTACCATTTTGGGAGCGTCTCTTGCGCAAATTATTAAGTTTTGAAAAAAAAAATTTACACCTTAACATCATTTTTAAAGGCCTATCCATAGATATCACGTGTATCTATGGATTGATGAAAAAAAAATAGAGTTTTAGTTCTAAGTATACACCCCAATTTTTTTTTCTATTCTTGTGTTCAAATCGTAATGCTGTAAATAAAATACATCTTTTTACCAAGGTTCAATAGTACAGTTCTTATAGTTTCTGAAAAAAAGTGGCTGTGACATGCGGACGGACAGACAGACAGACATGACGAATCTATAAGGGTTCCGTTTTTTGCCATTTCGCTACGGAACCTTAAAAAGAAAATGGAATGAATAAGTACATACTAAAAAACGATCTTTTCGTCTTAATAATAAGGAAAATACTCATTGAGGCGTAGGGAATTTTCCTAATTGTAATACAGCACAAACAAAAATAATTGAACACGCTCAAACGTAATAATAAATAATTTTACATTTAACCATAAACCGTATCCGGTGTAATGTTCTGAATGCGTCAGTATTTAAGCGGTTGGCTCTGGACGGAATGTCAGGACAGTGTTGCCAATATAACGCTAAATCTTCTTAAATAATAACTCCCAAAAAAACATTTATTTATCTCTTACAATTTTTCTAGGGTTGTTACGTAGTGTATAATTATTATAAATATAATATTGTCAACGCAAAGACTCGCGGCAGATGGTACAGTATTTTAATTTATACTTAATAACGGAGTCTGCAGTCCCCGGTCAAAGGGTTGCGAAGGTCAGACAGCAGCAACTTCAGTGCACTTGTGACTTAACTGGTGTAGCGGATCATGGAAACCCCGTAAAGCCGTGGGACAGCCACGTTTCGTCATGAATGGGCCGGCTCGACCGGAGTGATACCACGGCCTCACAGAAAACCGGCGTGAAGCAGCACTGTGCTGTTTCACGCCGATTTTCTGTCGCTGGTGACTATGAGCGGCGGCAATCGCTTACCATCAGGTGATCCGACTGCTCGTCTGCTAGGTAGCAGATCACATAAAAAACTAAGAATTTCGTTCTCTTTATTGAAATTTGCGTCAGAGCTCCTGGCAACACTACATTGGACAGAAATAAATCATTCTCAACATAGAATTAGGAGCCTAACGCTAAACGATCCATAAAAACTGTTTGGAGGCCGCAAACGTCATAATGTTTGTATAAGAATATCTAGCTTTTAGTTTTTTTTTTATGCTACAGGCGACAACCGAGCAATCGAGTCACCTGATGGAAAGTAATCAACGCCGCCCATGAACGTCTGCAAAATCAGACAGATGGCTAATGTGATGCCGGTCTTTTTAAAAAAAAAGAGTACGCTCTTCTCTTAAAGGTCCCTAGTTTGTAGCCGTCGGGATATACCCCCGCAGCCAAACCGTTCCACAGTACTGAGGCACGTGTTAGAAAGTTTCGCGAGAAACGCACAGTATTAGACCGCCATCCATCGAGATGATGGGGATGAGTTCGGTACGAATATCGCCAAACCCGATAAGGAGTACACCGTGCTTTTATAACCAGAAACTTCTAGACATAATTAAGGTGCCCCCGACTGACTTTTTGTCCGACCAATTTTGTCTGTCGCTAATTCATACTGAAACAGACCGAGATCGTTTTGTTTATTATGTATATTTATCTATACTATTTATAAAGAGCTAATTCCTATAGCTATGTGCCCTTCCCATTGCAACTTGAGGCATGCAATCCTTTGGGCTATGTCTGTGACCTTAGTTCTCATGCGGATCTCATTATTTCTGATACGATCATGCAGGCAACAGACGGCCGTTGGGGCGGAAAGGTCCTCGAATGGAGGCGACGTAAAGGAAGTCGCAGCCGTGGCAGCTCCCCCACAAGGTGGACCGACGATCTGGTGAAGATCCCGGGAACCCATTGGATGCAGGCGGCATAGGACCGATCTGTGTGGAGAACATTGGGGGAGGCCTATGTCCAGCAGTGGACGTCTATTGGCTGAAATGATGAGACTGACGATGAATTTCTATAGACAGAAACAACGTTTATAGGTAATACGAAAACACGAAATGCTTGCGCAAAGTAATCGACACCTAGCGCCATCTATTCGTATAAAGTGGAACTAATGTCCCGAAACGAAGGCGGGCCACAAAATTTTTATATTCTGTAAAACAAGATGTGAATGAAATAACAAGTTGGTACAGTTATTTATTATTATATATTTACTAGACTGCGTCCGCGGCGGTACATACGCAGTTTTAGTCTTTATTACAAAAGTCTTCATCCAAACTTCAAACCCGTGCAACTAACTACCCCTTAGGGGTTGAAAATTCAAGTCACTTTTTTATTCAAAACCGATGCCCAAACATCAATTTTAAGATTCCAACTTTTAAACTGTATAATACCCCATACTGCATTTTTTCCCCTAATTTACCCCCTCAATGGGTGATTTTCCAAAAACGTTTAAGTGTATTATTTTTTATTTTAATTATACGTATATATACCTACCTGCCCTACCCGTCACCTTAAGAACGCATCGAGTTGGTACAGTTCCCTTATCCCTGATGACCCGTTTGGATCAGTGGTAGCAAATGATGTCTCTGGTGCAAGGGTTGCGGGTTCATTCTCGCACAGTACAAACATCTGTGCATGAACATGTCTTTGTATTGGTCTGGGTGTTTTCTATGTTTTATGTTTGTATTTACAAAAGAAAGTATTAAATGTATTATGTTAGTAATTTTGCTGTTGCTTCTGACATTCGTAACCACTGGTGCTTGAGCTACCTATCTCGAAGTCAGAGCAATGTATGTGATGTTGTGAAATATTTATTTATTTATTTATCCCTTCAAAGTCGGAGCCTAGTAAATGTGTCACCCCGTTTTATTACAAACTCACGGACAAACTAATTTGTGATCATTCCACCCGGTGGGTAGAAACGTGTGCACGCGTAATCAAAGCGTCCAAGCTATAGTAAAGGGGATAACAGTAAAGATTTTTTATGCTTAATAAGTGCAATTAGAATAGACGAGCGAACGGATCACCTTATGGTAAGCGATTGCCGCCGCACATGGACACCCGCGACACCAGTGCAGTCGCAAATGCGGTGCCAATGTTTAATGCCCCCCATCCCCTTGATTGGGCCTCCGGTACCCTCACGGTGAAACACAGCACAGTGCTGCTTCACGCCAGTTTTCTGTGAGGCCGTGGTATCACTCCGGTCGAGCCGGCACATTCATGCCGAAGCGTGGCCTTCCCACGGTCAACTACATTTAAACTATTATTATACTTATAAACAGTTTCAAAAGATGGTAATGTATGACGTTTTGTTAGTATCTTTTGACTTTGGTTTTAACATCACTTTGATCTTTTTTTACATACATATGTATAACTGTACAATATCTGTTTTTTTTAATGTGATAGGTGGCAGACGAGCAAACGGATCACCTGATGGTAAGTGATTGCCGCCGCCCATGGTCACCCCCGACACCAGTGGAGGCACAAGTGCGCTGCCAACCTTTAAACCCCCCTTTCCCTCGGATTCCTGTTTTAATTTGTCTGTGACAATAAATGTTAACTTACAACCTGTGCGGATAAAGAATGGGATCTCGCACCCCACGAGTGCGAGTATAGACGCAAATAGTGTGCGAGCGAGAAGTGAATAGATGCGCCGCCATGTCTGATCCCATTCTTTATCCGCACAGGTAGTACTTACTTGATAAACTGCCTCGTTGGTGTAGCGGTTATTGAATTCCATTTTAAAGCGACATCTGCGCAGGAGGTCCAGGATTCGTTCCCCGGGTCAGGCCAAAAATTTGTACCTAAGTTTTCGGTTAGAAATTCTTAGTGTGAGACCGGTGTCTGAAATTTGAGGTTAAGGGGATAGAGAGTACACATGTGTTTGAGCACTATAATATATCCTGCAGGCGTGGCTGATCGTTGCCGTAATCGGTTGTAGAATATTATTAGTATAATCATTTGATAGTTTAACGTGGAAATAGTTTTTCAGATTTTTGAGTTGCATTATAACTATAATTAATTAAGATGGGATTTAACATAAAATTTATTATGTGAGACAAAATTATATCGTAATATCAGTGCGCTTGTGATCACGGCTGCTGCTGTAACGTAGCCGAAACGTCGAGCAAAATATGTGAGTACATAATTTTGTCTCGCATAATAAATTTCGTGTTAATTCCCGTATTAATTAAATTATAGTTTAACGTGGAAATTTTTTTCTGAAAATTTTTAATTTTATAAATAGGTTTTTTATTTCGATGATTGAAAAATGGATTGTATATTACTTCACTGCTCCCTAAGACAGTGTGCCAATATTTGCATGGCGCGTGCCCCAATCAGACGGCTCAATGCGAGTTGATTGTGTGACGTCACAGTCATGACGTGTGTGCTCAAAGGAATACAGCTCTGTTATTTGATGTCGCCTGTAAGGGTATTATAACTTTCTTAATATGATGCCGGCTGATTAGGTACAATTGGAGGGTATTCGTGAGTGTGAATTTTTTTCGAACACTCGGAGTTTTTTATCTTTATGAAATGGTGTAACATACAAATAATTTAGAACTATCTGTAATGTTTGAAGGTTGTCCCTATGTTTATTTTAGACCTAGAGTATAGGAGATGGCGGTTATGTACGCCAGAAGGCCTATTCTCGAGCACTAGACATTAAAAATTTTATGGACGAATGTATGAAATCACTAAATTCGACTTCAATATCGAGTGCGCGAAAATTACCATTCAGGTGCCTTACAGAAACTTGAATGCGTTTTTGAATCCGATATCCGTAACACCTTCGTGCTTTCAATGATGATGTTGTATGATTTTTTAGGGTTCCGTCATGTCTGTCTGTCTGTCCGTCCGTCCGAATGTCACAGCCACTTTTTTCCGAAACTATAAAAACTACACTATTGCAACTTGGTGAATAGATGTATTTTGTTAACCGCATTAAGATTTTTACACAAAAACAGGAAAATAACATTTTGGGAGGTCCCCATACCTACTTAGAACTGAAAGTCTAAATATTTTTTATCATCAAACCCATACGTGTGGTGTATATATGAATAGGTCTTAAGAAATTTTGTTGAGGTTTTTAGTATATTTTCTTCCTAAACTTAATACTTTGCGCTAGGGATGCCAAAGACGCCAAAGATCGCCCAAAGTGGTAAAATGTGTCCCCCCCCCCCCCTAACTTCTGTAATAAATCAATTATAAAACTAAAAACATATGTTATATACATTACCATGAAGATTTATTTGAATAAGATCCAGTAAGTAGATTTTTTGATACCTTATAAACCGCAAACCGCAATTTACCTTTCATAGTCAACTCAATTGTTTTACAATTGCGTAGTATCTTACGTGCTGCTACGGAACCCTTCATGGACGAGTCCGACTCGCACTTGGTCGGTTTTTTATCCTTTCTGTGAGTATTTTAAGTCTACATTGAATTTAAAACATATGACAACAGCAATTAAATCACGGACAGTACAACGAATAATTAACTTTATTGTCTGCCATGTAAAATTCAATACAGGTACAAAATGAATACTTTTAACTAACAAAAGTTCAATAACATGCGGTTTCGGGCATTTCACCCAAACCGTTGATTGAGGCTCGATTATTAAATTTATTCAACGATAAATCTATGGCATGATTCAGTTATATGCAGTGTAAAATAAAAATCTGTTCTACGAACAACTCATCCTCCAGTTAGCCCTAACTAGCGACACCATTCGTTTTTAATTCATCATCATCATCATCATCATCAGCCCATTTAAGTCCCCACTGCTAGGGCACGGGCCTCCCTCAATCAGATGAGGGGTAATTGCCATACTCACCACGCTTGGCAGACGGGTTGGCGAAGCTTTTGATGTAAATGCAGAGTTTTCCTTCTCTGGGTTCTGATGATCATGCCACCAGCTTTACCTTAGTCGCCTTTTACGACACCTTGGTAAGAGTGAGGGTGGCCTATTCTACTCTGCCGGGGACCACACGGCGTTTTTAATTGTTAGCTACTAAACCGGGTCTATTTTAAACAATTTCGTGGTTACAACATTTCGGCAAACACTTATACTATTTATTAAATAATGAGGCACAAATGTTGGGTCCGTTTTTGTACGCGAAAAATTTATTACTGCCAAAAGCGTCCACTTTTAGCGTGAATCAATTTTTCGCGTACGCCTTGGACCGAACATTTGTACATGGTTGTTTAATAAATAGTATAAGTATTTGCCAAGAGGTTGTAACCCCGAAATTGTTTAAAATAGATCCGGTTTAGTAGCAAAAAAGTTCAATCGATTGGCGTCGCTAGTGTGCCCTACCCGTCACTTTAATGCCTATACCAGGGATAAATCGTAATACCGCCAATTTTGACAGACTAACTAAAAGTTGAATGACATTTTCACTGTCACAGTTGTTTTTAACTTTTGACATTATCTGTTAAACACTACTTAACAAAAATATAACACGGTAGCAGCCATATATAGAAAAAAAAAATACAAAAATATCCCAGTATCATCACGATAAACCACAAAGCAGTTAATTTTGTTTTTTGCCGATTTATAATGTCATTTGTTCATTCACTCGTGAGATATGGTATAGCTATACCGGTTTTGGACAAACACTATTGAGTTTATTAGGAAAATAAAGTATTGGCCCATAATTGTGTGAACATTCTAAGTATAGCACTAGTTTTGACTTTATTATCAATCTATAGGTACTAACTTGTAACCCTACTGTTGAATCTGATATCCGTAACACAGGTGCTTGATCTACCTATCTCGGAGTCAGATCAAAGTATGTGATGTTGGGATATATTTATTTATTTTTTATCCAACATAGCTAAGAACACTCCATCCTTATTCATCTTTCTAACAAAAAAAATCAAAATCGGTTCATTTGTTCGGGAGCTACGATGCCGTAGACAGACACACAGACACACACACACACACACACACACACACACACACACACACACACACACACACACACACACACACACACACACACACACACACACACACACACAGACACGTCAAACTTAAAACACCCCGTCATTTTTGCGTCGGGGGATAAAAACCAGAATCTCTTGGAAAATGATTCTGTAATTGTAGCCCGAGCCACTAGGTTGAGTCCTCTATTTAAGGTTTGCAAAAATCTATCGGCTATTAAATCGACTGCTACCATAGATTAGAATTCATATTTTTATCAGCCAACACAGCAGTTATGCGGGGAAAACATTCCAACGACGATATTTACAAAGTTGTGCAATTATTGCGGACACTATTTGCTAAGCCAAGTCCATCGGATATTGAACATCGTTTGAACACGAGCTGCCGATGGACTGCAGCTATTCTTGGTTAGGCTATCGATTTGTTAGATTGAAGCGTTTATTCGATTATAATCGAATCGGAGAGTAAATTTCTTAGTGTTTTATTGGGAGTTTAGTTGTTGTTGTTATGGTTTGGTAACTCTGAAAAGATGTAATGTATTAACAAAAGTTTTTTTATGTAATAATAGCCTCGAACCAATTTCGGCTAAGGCGGTCAATCTCAACAATCAGCTACTTACGCGGGATATATGATAGTGCTCAAGTGTGTGCGCAAACACAAGTGCACTCTATATTCCCATTGCCCTCATAACCCGATGGGACACCAGTGTGACACGAACGGAGAGGGGTTGGGAGCAGGACTAACGGCTTAACGTGCTTTACGAGGCACGGTGGTACAAGACCGCCAACTTCCAGACTCCGGGCTGACACTGGGAATTTCTTAACAGAAAAAGTCAGGTTCTAATTTTGGCCCGACCCGGGGATCGAACCCGGGACCCCAAGCGCAGCCGTCGCTTTACACTAACCACTGCAACACCGAAGCATTATATCCGGGGGATAGGGGGGGGTTTTAAAGGTTGGCTGGAGGTTGTGACTCCACTGGTGTCGCGGGAGTCCATGGCGGCGGCAATTGCTTACCATCAGGTAATCCGTCTTTTCGTCTGCTTACCTATTACATAAAAATATCATATATCCCGCGTAAGTAGCTGATTGTTGAGATTGGCCGCCTTAGCCGAAATCGGTTGGAGGTTATTATTACATAAAAAAAACTTTTGTTAATACATTACATCTTTTCAGAGTTACCAAACCATAACAACAACAACTAAACTCCCAATAAAACACTAAGAGATTCACTCTCCGATTGCTATTCGATTACAATCGAATAAACGCTTCAATCTAACAAATCGATAGCCTTACCAAGAATAGCTGCAGTCCATCGGCAGCTCGTGTTCAAACAATGTTCAATATCCGATGGACTTGGCTTAGCAAATAGTGTCCGCAATAATTGCACAACTTTGTAAATATCGTCGTTGGAATGTTTTCACCGCATAACTGCTGTGTTGGCTGATAAAAATATGAATTCTAATCTATGGTAGCAGTTGATTTAATAGCCGATAGATTTTTGCAAACCTTTATAGAGGACTCAACCTAGTGGCCCGGGTTACAATTACAGAATCATTGTCCGAGAGATGCTGGCTTCCTCACGACGTATTCTCTCACCGCCGAGCTAATGACCAAATGAATATATACCTACGCACAGCCAGCAATGAAACATAAATACCTCGACTCTTAAGAGGATTTGAATGAATAAATGAATGAATGATTACTTTATTTGGCACAATACAGAATAAGGAAACTTAATTAGAAACATAACATAGACATACATAATAAACGAAAAGTAGGACATTATCCCTGTATGTGCCAAACAGGCGGCCGCTCAGCAATAGTCGGTGCTGATCCAAGGGATGAGCACCGACTATTGCTGAGCGGCCATGATAGTTTAAAACAATATATGGCTGACTCCATATATTGTTTTAAACTATCATGGTCATAAACATTTGAATGGCAAAGTTCAGGATTGCTACCATGTACCTTATTCTTTATTTTTTTTGGGATAGGTAGATTTTTGAGTTTCTGATATTTCAGAGCTGTTGCAAGCGCCATAGTCATGGAGTAAATAAAGTTTCTTGTGGGTTTAAGGTATGTGGTAGCAATCCAATTAGACATTCGATAGAATTTTGATGTTACATTGTAACATTAAAATTCTACCTACCAACTTTACCTTTTACACTGTAAAAATCTTATTTGGCATCTGGTGGCGTCGAAGGTGTGTGGGATGGTGGGAGGAACTTTAGATTTGTCCTAGACACCCATACGATTTTTATGCTATCTTTTGCATACTTGTAACGTTTGTTGAAGTCTTCTGCTTATGTAATAATTGTAATTGATTTCTAATTTAGATTATCTATTTTCTAGTTTTGTGTTTATATGTGTCAGCTTGAATGCGAATTAATGTTTTATCTATCTACCTAACTAATTATTCAAAAATACCACACGAATTTATCACAAGATTTCAGAAATACCTACACCTGAAATTTGCCAGGTAGGTTTTTTACAGAGTATGTACTGTACATCCGTTTAGAACGGATTTTCAATCAATTAATCAGCCTATCGCCGTCCCCTGCTGAACGTAGGCCTCCCCCAAAGAGCGCCAATCAGCCCGGTCCTGAGCGGTCCGCATCCAGCTCACACCAGCCATCTTTCTCAAATCTTCAGTCCATCGCTCCGCAGGGCGTCCTACACTGCAATTCCCCACGTGCCGACCACTCCACTCCAGTACGTGTCGACTCCATATTTTTTCAGTGCATCTAGAAACATGACCGGCCCATCTCCACTTCAGCGTATTGATCCTGCGCGCAATGTCCATGACTTTAGTTCTAATTTAGTAGAACGGATTTTACGACACTATAAAGGGGGGTAAAACAAAGGTCGGTTAACTCCTCGCGTACGAAGTTACGGTCGGCCGTTAGTTATTCATAAAAGTTTACAATAATATCTAGGAACGAAAATCCTTCTACCGACATTTGATACTAGAGCAAACTTCTGTGCAATTTGAAAGTTGAAAATTCAAAAACTACAATTTGCATTTGATAACGTGTTGGCGTCAGTAATTTGATTGAAAAAGTTTGATTGAAAAGTTGAGCGAATGCCCGGCTCTCAGGTTGTAGGGTACGTGGAAGTGGGATTTTACAACAATGTAGCTAGTTGGATGAACTTCAAACAATACTCCACAGGAGGGAATTACCTACTTAGCTTGATGTTAATTGTGTGTAACCATTGATCGAAGCTTTTTTGTTGGTGTCCCATCCGTCCGCCCCCAGGCAGACGGGTATGCATAAGTCGCCGCCGAAAGGTGGCGACGTCGGCCAATTGAACATCGGGCCGGCGGCATTCCCCCAACGCAAAAAAAAGGAGAAACCATCATGGTGTCACCTTGTCACTTGTGTGAAACAAGATGGTGTGGGGACTTTAACCCTAACCAAAACGCCTGGGGTGTCCATTTTTGTTCATCATCAGCCCATTTAAGTCCCCACTGCTGGGGCACGGGCCTCCCTCAATCACATGAGGGGTAATTGCCATACTCACCACGCTTGGCAGACGGGTTGGCGAGGGTTTTGATACAAATGCAGAGTTTTCCTTCTCTGGGTGCTGATGATCGTGCCAGCAGCTTTACCTTAGTCGCCTTTTACGACACCTCGGTAAGAGTGAGGGTGGCCTATTCTACTCTGCCGGGGACCACACGGCCATTTTTGTTACTTAATATTTTTTTTCATGTTAGGAGTTTTTTTAATGAACATGATCATATTATGATAATATCAACATGTATGCAATAAGTGCTTATATTATCAGCATAGAACTGAAAGAATGGACCGCCACGTCCTCACAGAAAACCAGCTCAAAGAGCGCCTGCTGCTGTGTTTTACCGGGTGAGAGAGGGTGCCGGAAGCTCATGCCAGGCCAAGGGGAGTTTAAGGATTGGCCGCGCACTTGTGATTCCACGGGCGGCTGGCAATCGCTTATCATCACAGGAGAACCTTCGCTCGTCTGCCACCATTACAAACGTAGCAAAAACCCTCAACCAATTTTCAGAGAGCCGACACAAACCTGAAATGATTTAACATTTCTTTAAACACTTTAAAAACTTCTGGGTTAAAAAATGAGATCGACTTTTGATCATTACACTTTTTGAAATCTGACTGAGAAAAACTAAAAGAAATAGCTGAATCGACTCACCTTTGGACCAAAAGACTTATGCATCAGACACGTGTAAAACACCGAACGATTAGTGATGCGAATAAGGTAGATTTTAATCGGATTGACTTTAGAAATATTCGATTTGAGTGTAAAATTTGACTCACTCATTCAAGTGGGTAACCAAAGATTGCTTAGGGTACTTTAAGGCGACACCGCGACGAAACTAGCGCCGCCACTTGATTATTTTGAGTGATTATTAGGGTCAACATATTTTGACATATTTTGGTGTTGATTTTGGAAATTATTTCGATTTTTATAAGAAAGGAAATCTAGAGTCAAATGATAACTACTAGATTATGGTCCATGTATACTCTGGACTCCAAAGCAACTTTTAACGCTATTGGAATACAAAACCTCTAACCAAACCAAATATATAATAATGTGATACAAAATGGTCGGTGTAGCCAAATCGCCTGAGAAAGTATCATAACCAGCATCAATATTGAAAAAAATAATGAATCTATTGCTTTCTGATTTCCGTTAAAGTTAAGTGACATTGTAAAATCGAAATGTTTTTTTTTTATTTTTATAGTCTTGTTACACAACACTTACAAACCGCAACATTTGGAGCTATTTAATAAGTATAATAATAATAACAGAAGAAGTAAGAAAATACACAGAACTACAGGACCAAATAAAAAGAGTATGGAAGATGGATCGCTTAACCATAGTGCCAATAGTAGTGTCGTCTACCACTGGCGTCATACCTAAACAGCTGCATATTAGTCTCAACAATTTACAGTTGCCAAAATTCACCTATCTAACTCTCCAAAAAGCAGCGATTCTTAACACTTGCAGGATAGTCCGCAAATTTTTACAGCTTGAATCTGATTCTGACCTCTTAACAACATAATACTTTTCCTCTACAACTTTGCTTGGCCAAAAGCCCGCAATTTTGTTAGCGTACCCCAAATTGGGAGAATATATTTATATATTACAAACATAATAATTCATTTATAATTACATTATGTATATACATCGTTATTTTTTATCGTTTACATCCCGAAACTTCACAATAGGTATTGTGTATGAAGTCCATTTAGTATGTTAGATCAACAAAATAAGCGAAAAAAAAAATCTGTTGTTTCATACCTTGTGATTGCTGATTTTTTTCTTTCTTCTGAAGTCCATGAAACTTCGTTCACGATACCTATTCTGTTGTTTTCGGGATATAAACGATAAAAAATAACCATACTTCAAAGGATATTATGCTGATATATAAACATTGGTATGTGATTCTATCAGCACTCGGCCGGAAAGTTCATTCTGGGTGAGAAAATCCGGCAAGAAAATCACCAGTAACTATAGTAGATATTTTTTTATAGCAATCTTTTGCAATTTATTCTTAAGTTAATAACACACTTAATTTTTTTATCAAGCACTTACAAATTTCGGCGGCTTAGTAACGCTTTCAGTGATCTAATTGGTAGAACATTCACCCGGATTATGGAAGTTGTGGGTTCGAGTCCCACCTGAACCCGAGATGAAAATTTTAAGTGTGTTATTTACTTAAGAATAAATTGTAAAAGATTGCTATAAAAATTATCAACTATTGATTTAGCAGTCTCATCTTAACTGGTGGTCAAATATCTGTTATAATATTTTCACTGGATATTGTAAATATACCTACAATATTAATGAGACTATCAACAGCTCACAGAGGCCGTGTGGTCCCGGCAGAGTAGAATAGGCCACCCTCACTCTTACCGAGGTGTCGTAAAAGGCGACTAAGGTAAAGCTGCTGGCATGATCATCAGCACCCAGAGAAGGAAAACTCTGCATTTATGTCAAAACCCTCGCCAACCCGTCTGCCAAGCGTGGTGAGTATGGCAATTACCCCTCATGTGATTGAGGGAGGCCCGTGCCCCAGCAGTGGGGACTTAAGTGGGCTGATGATGATGATGATGATCGACAGCTCATGTCCAATCAACTACTTACAAATTTCGTCGGCTTACTAACGCGTTCAGTGGTCTAATTGGTAGAACATTCACCTGGATTATGGAAGATGTGGGTTCGAGTTCGAGTGTGTTATTTACCAGTTACTACAGTTAAAATGACTCATAATGCATCACTACAAGGTAGGAACTTGCACTAATGAACGATCGACAGTGTGTTTGCTCGCGCTCAATATCCGATCACTAGCGCTTGTGTTGGCGCAAAATGCGGAGAATAAATACGCAGTCTTCCCTGCGTTTGCGCGTGTTCAGGAAATAGGAACGTAAATAGTTCGATGTAGATTAATGGGATTTAGGTAATGTTGTGCTGTTACAGATGCTTATTTTCATGCTACTTTTGAGTAAGTGCTACTTAGTAGCATATGTGAACAGACGTGCTAATAATAAGCATGCTAATTCTAAGCAAGCTCAAAAATGACGTTTTTTCACTGTGGGAGAGCCACGCTTCGCGCTTCGGCATGAATGGGACGGCTCGACAGGAGTGATATTACGGCCTCACAGAATACCAGCGTGAAGCAGCACTGTGCTGTGTTTCGCCGCGTGAGTGAGGTTACCGGAGGCCCAATCCGGGGATAATGGGAGTTTAAAGGTTGGCAGTGCAGTGACTCCACTTATGTCACGGGTGTTCATGGGCGGCGGCAATCGCTTACTCTTTGGTGATCCGTCAGCGCGTCTGCCACCTATCACGTAAAAAAAATGTCACGCGGATCGATTTTTTAGCATGCTATCTGCAGTGCGGGTGGAAGGGGAAGTGTGGGGGAGTGCTTTTTAGCACGTGTAATTAAATAGGATTGCTTGTTTTAAGCATGCTAATAGACGGCTAATACCATGCTTATTTTTAGCGAATGTGCACAGTTCATTAAGCATGCTCATATTTGGGATGCTTTTAAGCATGCTAAAAATGTGCAGTTTAACAGTAGCTATACTGTCCGAGATGACCTACAATAACCCCTCAACCAATGTCGAGACGAAGTAGGAAGCGATGGAAATAGTTTTTAAATATATTTTTTGTAATTTTCCTGTTGTCGTTGGTTACTTTCTCACATTTCTGTTTTACTTTGCCTTAGTAGAAATGTATATGGTTTTGAAGTTAATTGCGGGTAGTTTATAAGGTGGTAAATTTAATTTGCACCGCCGTGCTTAAAACGCCGTGTGGTCCCCGGCAGAGTAGAATAGGCCACCCACACTCTTACCGAGGTGTCGTAAAAGGCGAATAAGGTAAAGCTGCTGGCATGATCATCAACACCCAGAGAAGAAAAACTCTGCATTTATATCAAAACCCGTCTGCCAAGCGTGGTGAGTATGGCAATTACCCCTCATGTGATTGAGGGAGGCCCGTGCCCCAGCAGTGGGGACTTAAATGGGCTGATGATGAAATTTAATTTAATGGAAAACGTAAAGAGGGCCTTCATTTATAAAGTAGAATGAATAAGAATTTTTAAGCAAATAAGTGTCTGTCAAGACATTTTTTACCGACGGCCAGTTTGGATCAGTGGTAGTGAATGCTGCCTCTGGTGCAAGGGTTGCAGGTTCGATCCCCGCACAGTACAAACATTTGTGTGTTGTTTGTATGAACATGTCTATTTGTATTGATCTGGGTGTTTTCTGTGTATTATGATTATTGTTAGCCGAATAAAAATCGAATGGCTAGACATCACTAGTCGATACCACATCTCTAGTGGCGTCTGTCACCCCGCGTATTTGTTATTAATTTTATCTATTATAATATTGTAATCCTACTGAATGCGGTTCATTGTTAATAGTATGTTTTTACAAAAGAAAAGTAGTAAAGGCTGACCGTATGGCGCAATTGGTAGTGACCCTGCCTCTTACGCCAAAGATCGTGGGTTCAATCCCCACCCTGGACAAACATTCGCGCGATAAACACTTGTGTTTGTTCAGTGTTCAGTGGGTGTAATATATGTATTTAAGTATATATTTGTGTTGCTCTGTTGTATGATATCTGTAACACAAGTGCTAATAAGCTACCTACTTAGTACGGAATCAGGTCAATCGTATGAGATGTTGTTAGAATTATATCTATGTATTTGTAATTCCGCTGTTGGTTCTGTTATCCGTATCACAGGTGATTCAGCTACCTACCTCGGAGTCAGATCAATGTATGTGATGTTGTGAAATATTTATTTATTATTTTATGTGATAGGTATAGACGAGCAGACTGATCACCTGATGGTAAGTGCGTGAAAATAAATCTATGAATTACAGACCTTGGCCGAACCTTTATTGTATAGCTGGCACTAAAACAAAAACCACGTCACAAATATAACAATGACATCAATGAAAGCTACAAAGACCTGCCAAAATGCTCGGCATCACTCGCAAACATTAATCGGATACCACTGCCCCGCTAACGCCAAACAAACAGTTCTACCCGCCTTTCGTTTAACAAAACGCATTAACGTAGTCACAAAGACAGCCAGGGAAACGGTAGCCGTAATGCAAGCGCCCAACAATGCGGCCGATAATGTTGGTTTTGACTTGAAGCTGAAAGTTCTGTCAGAAGCTCTCAGCTCATGCTTATTATCAATTTTAAAGTGAATCGTGAATTGTAACTGTCCCGATTTGACTACTGTAGCCAAGTAAAAAGGACATGATCGCTTCGTCCAAACAAAAATACTCGTTTTGCAAGTCAAGTCGTCTCGTGAGTCGCATGATTCACAATTTTCCCTAATTTTGAAATCACTCGCTTAGGGTGTAGATCAGAAGGATATGTATGTTTATTTGACGCCTGTGTTTGACGTAAAAGCGTCCACTCGCCTCACGGAAACGAATGGTTTACACCACTCGTTGCGATCGCTCGCTTGCGAACGATTCAAAAATGCTGATGTCAAAAATCATGCGAGTCACACATTTTTTAGTGAGACATTTCAAAAAAAAAATTATTCAAAAATAGGTCGCCTGAGGCCTTACCATGAGTTTGAAATACTATCCTCGCTATCCAAAACTAATGCTCTGTCTCTTCCACATGTAGCACAATGAAAGGGACAAAGCGATAGTTTTCGATAGCGAGAACAGTTTTTCAAACTCACGGTAAGGGTGTTGATGATGATGTATGTTAGTCGTGCGCGGATAATGTCAAACAACCATTTTGACGAATTTAATGTCAATTGAATTATATTTATTACCGGATAATACATAAATCAAAAAAGCAGATAAAATTGAAGTATTTTAAGTGCACATATTTTTTTTAAATGTATTTGGCAGACGAGCAGACGGACCTAATAGTAAGCAAATGCCGCCACCCATTGTCATCCGCATTACCCGTGAAGTCGACAGTGCTCTGCCTGATTTTGTACCCCCCTTACCCCGGATTGGTCCTCTGGTAGCCTCACTCAATTAACGGAACACATTCGCAGGCGCTGTTTCACGCCGGTTTTTTGTGAGGCCCTGCTATCACATTGCACAAAATATGAGTACCGTGTATTACAATCAATGTTAGAAAGTAACAAGTACATCAACATATAAAATTGTAAACGATGTTTTTATTTTTATTGATAGCTAGAACATACCGTCCATTACGCCCAGAGTAGATTGAAACTTACTTTTTGATGAGGTAAAATGAGGCCGAAATAATGCCAGCGTTTCTGCAAAGGCTCACGTGATTTAATCTTTTTGCGGCTGCTCGGTTATTCGTTAAATATTTCACCACTGTTCACAATATTACATCGACCAATGTATGCTCTGTTAAATCTGATGTGGTTTTCATTCATAATGATCAGTTGTTGCGATTTTGGGCTTTGTAAATTAATTATGTTTCAATTTAATTTGGATTAATATACGAATGTGGTTATACATCAAAGTGAATACTCAGGGAGGTCAATTGTGTGTACTTTATTTGTGTGGTAAGGATACATTTGAGTGGCACTTTTTTTTGTACAAATCTCCAAAAAGGTATAGGACATTGGTATTTTAGTGGATATTAGCGTTTTTTAAACTTCAAGTTTAATATCATTTATAGGTTCACCAATCGAGATTCTGCATTTCTTAATCTTCGCACATAATTTCTACCACTCAGCAGCAGATAAGGAAAACATCGTGAGGGAAACCTGTGCGCTTCAAACAATAGTTAAATAACTAAGTTGGCGCAGCGACCCATAGTGAGTTTTAGCCTCCTATTATAAGACAAACAATAGTCGAGATAATGTACATCATCTTGGACGTTTTATTTGTTCTGGAAGTAGTTTAGAACATCTTTAGTTTTAATTTTTATGTTTGAAATCCTAAGTATTGTTTAATATTATGTTGAAAACAGTGAGAGAAGCTCCATTTATTTTCATACGATCAAATTTTTGTTTGTCTTAATAAAATCAAAAGTTTTCTAGATTTTCGCGTTGCATTATAACTATAATTTATTAAGACGGGAATTAACACAATATTTATTATGTGATACAACATTGTGTACCTACTCACATATTTTGATCGACGTTTCGGCTACGTTACAGCAGCCGTGGTCACGAGCGGACTGGCGGAGCACGCGTCGTCTGCTGGGGCCGGGCTGTGAATCTTCGGATACCCTCACATTTTTTGATATTAATTCGCCACTAGATGAATTGTCAGTGAAGCTACTCCGACACACTACACTAACAGTATCGGTGTTTGTTTGCATTAGTAACGGCCTAGCACGGGGTTTGCACTTGTTAATTGTCAGATTCCATGTCGATGATATTTCAAAATCCATCCTCCTGATGGACAGTCTTATACTTTTTGATCTCAATCGCTTCACGTACTATCCTGGTTTGAAAATGACGATCAGTGGAGAGGATTTTCGGGTCATGTAGTTCCATCCAATGATTAACTCTCATTTCCAGTAGATGTTCTGCTATTGCCGATTTATTCGTTTTTCGATTTTTAACAGGTGCGATATGTTCCTTGACACGTTCAGCAATAGACCGCTTCGTTTGTCCAATAGAAGAACTACAGCAGCTACAATCGATTTTGTAAACACCTGGAGTCTGAAAAGGTCATCTTTTGGTGATCGCAGTTGTTTTGATATTCGACATAACGGAGCAAAATATGTGAGTACACAATGTTGTATCACTTAATAAATATCGTGTTAATTCCCGTCTCAATAAATTAAAAGTTTATGTTTAATAAATAAACCTCTAGAGTTAAACCTAAATCAAAATCTCACTATGATCTTTTCCATGTTATCAAATCGGTCAAGTACAGTTTCAAATTCATTGAGTTCTTGATATGACCCCAATTCTTCTCAAGCAATATAAAGCAACCCATAAGCATAACTATGATATGTTGAAACGTCAGTCCCAAAAAGAGGACGTCTCAAACGTCCGACGGGCTACCTTTAAGCACTCGAACAAAAACGTATCTCCAATAGAATTACACGGTTGATCACCCGGTAAAGGATTCCCTTTGCCAATCATTCCTTTCAAATAACGCCCTCTAAGTTTGACTTGACGTATCTTATCAAGAAACGCCTCGGAAAATACTTGAGGACAAATTCAGTGAAATCTGTTTATATGTTTATTTGAAAAGGGTCTGTATGCAAGGATCTTAAAAAGAATCTTCGCCTAATATCTTAAAAGGGATGACAGGACTTTGGGAGAGATGAAGTGTTTAGTCCGGGGTCAGATTTCAGGGCGCTGTAAACCCTGATGGCGACGTTGAATGTTTAGACATTTACAAGTTTGTAAATTTAAGAGGTTCTCTGACCCAAAATCTTTTCTATTACCTACTTTGATGGGTAGGGCTATTTGTCAGGATTAAAAGCTGTTCGTGTTTTAGTTATACATTTTGAATTCTTCATTTAGTACAAGGAATTTAAGAGTTAAATATAATATTAGATGATTGATGTAGATTATATCTAACGGTCGGTGATCTTTTTAATTAGCATATTTAATACCGTTTTTAATAAAATCCCTTAATGTATAAAAATCCTTTAAGTATAGATGCATACACTCATGACTCAATTTGTGTTGTGCATGGTAAGCGATTACCATCAGGTGATCCGTCTGCTCGTCTGTCCCCTATCACATAAAAGAAACAAAACTTGTTTAGAAATAAGCAAGACAGTGTAATATTTTTTTTATTTTATTTATTTATTTATTATTAATGGCCGAATCGACCAACCTTATTCCGATACTAAATCTTTAGTATAGCACTGCCGTATGTTCCCCAGCAGAGTAGAAAAGGCCACCCTCACTCTTACCGAGGTGTCGTAAAAGCCGACTAAGGTAAAGCTGCTGGCATGATCATCAGCACCCAGAGAAGGAAAACTCTGCATTTATATCAAAACCCTCGCCAACCCGTCTGCCAAGCGTGGTGAGTATGGCAATTACCCCTCATGTGATTGAGGGAGGCCCATGCCCCAGCAGTGGGGACTTAAATGGGCTGATGATGATGATAGTTATGTATGTATATTTAGTAATATTATATATTACTCAAATGTATGTTTATGGATATAAATTTATTTAGCCGTCATACATATTTCTGCATCGCCTAATGGTTGACTGGTAGATAATGCTGTATAGCATTAAGTCCGCCAAGTGTACTTTATTTTCTTGTGCAATAAAGAATAAATAAATAAATAATACTGTTTTTAATAAAATCCCTTTTTTATAGAATATCCTTTAAGTATAGATGCATACACTCATGACTCAATTAGTGTAGTGCATGGTAAACGATTACCATCAGGTGATCCGTCTGCTCGTCTGTCCCCTATCACATTAAATAAACAAAACATGTTTAGAAATAAGCAAGACAGTGTAATGCTCCATTAAAGGCCGAGGCCGGCTTTAGTATAGCACTGTCATTCTATACAAATCCGACGTTATGCCATATATTTTTCCACAGATAACGGTTAGTTGAATCAGGCCCTAATACTACAAAGAAGTAAACTACAATTTTCCTGCAGGTCACAAAAGTTCGGATAATAATATTACGACATCATCCAGCTATATATTATTTCGCCAAACCCGGGGATTACCGTCGTGTTCCAGGTGACCAGTACTCGCTCGCACATTAAATCCCGGGCTACACGGTCCAGTCGCTAGTTTATTGAGCCTGTTGCATCTGCAGCTTTATATGACGTAACATGTTTGCCAATACAATTTGATAAAACCCCAAAGCTTGGTTTAGGTTGATACATAAAATAAAACGAACGTAAATAAATGAATTTTAATTTAAACAATAATCTTAGAATAGTTATTTACGGGATTTCCACCATGTACCTTATTTTTGAGTTTCCAATATTTCGGCACTGTTGCAAGCGCAATGGTCTCGGAGTAACAAAATAACTATTCTGTAAGTTTAAAACAACAATAATCTATTGTTACGGTACTAACCAGAGACTTATATTCATGTAGCATTTGCCTCATAGACTTTTATCAAATAAAAGTCATTAGTATCATCTCGATGGGCGGCGGTCTAATAATATGCGTTTCTCGCGGAACTTTCTACCGCGTACCTCATTTCAGTGGAACGGTTTGGCTGCATGAGTATTTCCCGATGGCTACGACTTAGGCACCTTCAAAAGACTGGCATTCCTACTTTTTTTTAAAAAAGGCCGGCAAAACAGCGATCTCTCTGATTTTGCGGATGTTCATGGGCGGCGTTGCTTACTTTCCGTCTGGTAACCCGCTTGCTCGCTTGTCGCCTCTAGCATAAAAAAAAAATTTAATAAAAACAATGCTACATGAATATCAGTCTCTATCACTCAGTTCTGGTCAAAATTGTTCATAGTGACTATAGTACTTACACGAGTATATCTTAGCTAAAACTAGCCTAATGTACATTTTGCGCAATTTATTCATTCATTATAATGTATCAATATATACATATCATACTGGTCTGGGTGTTTCTATGTATTATAAGTATATATTTACAACAAAAAAAAAGTATTATACGTATATATTTGTAATCCCACTGTTGATTCTGATATCCGTAACTCAGGTGCTTGAGTTACCTATCTCGGAGTCAGATCAATGTATGTGATGTTGTGAAATATTTATATTTATTTATGTCAATACGGGGTTTAACACGATATTTATTATGTGAAACAACATTGTGTACTCACATATTTGGCTCGACGTTTCGGCTACGTTACAGCAGCCGTGGTCACGAGCGGACTGGCGGAGCACGGCGTCGTCTGCTGGGGCCGGGCTGTGAATCTTCGGACACCCTCACATATTTTGATATTAATTCGCCACTAGATGAATTGTCAGTGAAGCTACTCCGACACACTACACTAACAGTATCGGTGTTTGTTTGCGTTAGTAACGGCCTAGGGGGTTTGCACTTGTTAATTACTGGATTCCATGTCGATGATATTTTAAATCCATCCTCCCGATTGAAAGTCTTATACTTCTTGATCTCAATCGCTTCACGTATTATCCTGGTATGATAATGACGATCGGTGGAGAGGATTTTCGGGTCATGTAGTTCCATCCAATGATTAACTCCCATTTCCAGTAGATGTTCTGCTATTGCCGATTTATTCTAGCTGCGATATGTTCCCCGTGTTAATCCCAGTATTGATACGTTATAGTTATAATGCAACGCGAAAATCTAAAAAAAAAACACTATTCATTCATTCTTTCAGCGATAAGACCGCTGAAATTGAACAAAAATCTGTAATGCCTATTATTTAAGTCTTGTATTTTGTGCAATAAAGTATATCTAAAGAAATAGAAAAATGTTTATTTGGCACCAAAACACAGATAACAAAATATAGATTTATACATTACTTATTAATTTAATCCTAATCTAGGTACACTATAATATTTACATTCCAAGAGGCGCCAAAAAGGTCCCCGCTCAGCTATTTGTCGAGACACAGAGCCTCGACGCTGATATTCTGCGGATACTTAACAATATATTCATCTATTTCTGTCAATCCCAAGTCTGATCTGTTCACGGAGTACTGTGAGGCTTATATGTCCATAGCGACAAGACTGCGAATGTATGGCCCCTTCTCAATAATCCAGGGTTAATACTGAGGTCGTCCGTAACTAATAGTTTAAGGCTTAAATGCACTAAATCACGATGAATCACCCGCTCTGATCCGTCGCTTTAATCCACGTTTGTCCACATGTGGTTTATACCCCTTAATTGTTAGGGACATTAACATAATGGGGGATTAATTTAGGATTTTCAATGAAGTCCACTCGAAAATGGAGTAGCTGTTATAACATACAAATTAAAAGTTTGAATATAACTTTCCAAAGATTTATATATTTTTTTAATTAACTACCCAGTTGTAAAAATATCAATAATCGTTTTTTCATGTATGGCAATAGATGGCAGACGAGCAGACGGATCACTTAATGGTAAGCGATTGTCGCCGTCCATGGACACCCGAGACCTCAGTGGAGTCACAAGTGCTCTAGCAACCCCTAAACCCCCTTTCCCCAGATTGGGCCTCGGGTACCCTCACTCACGCAGCGAAACACAGCTTAGGCATGAATGGGCTGGCTTGACCGGAGTGATACCACTGCCTCACAGAAGACCGGCGTGCAGCAGCGCCTGCGCTATGTTTCGCTGTGTGAGTGAGGTTACCGGAGGCCCAATGGGGGGAAGGGGAAAGGGTTGGCAGCGCACTTGTGACTCCACTGGTGTTGCGGGTGTACATGGGCGGCGGAATTGCTTACCATCAGGTGATCCGTCTGCTCGTCTGCCACCTCTCATATACAAAAAAAAACGTTGTCACGTTGACGAACGAAATCGATCCTTGTCCCGTCGTGTCACAGTAGTGTCCCATGAGGGTAAGGGAATAGATAGTGCACTTGTATTTGTGAACACACTTGAGCACTATAATTTAACCTGCTTATGTGGCTGATCGTTAAGATTGGCCACTGTAGAAGTAATCGGTTGGATATTCTCCAACCGATAATGATTAAGTAAGTCAAAATTGTCCTACCGTGTAGTTTTTTTATTATTATTTTATTTATGTGATAGCTGGCAGACGAGCAGACGGATCGCCTGATGGTAAGCGATTGCCGACGTCCATAGACACCTCTTACACAATCCACGAAAATGTACCTAAATCAATATGATGTTTTGACTCCTGACATGATGTCAAACTTACAATTTTAAACGAAACAACCAATGGTGTTGAAAACGAACCTCAGTCCATATTTCACTACCTAGCAGATTTTGAAGTAGTGCAGGATTGGCCTAAGTGGCGGGCTCTTGTTTCAGAGGCCAAGACTCGGTTCGGGTCATTTCCAGCGGAATAATTAAGTAATTAAGCGGATTTTTCACACCCGATAAACACATTCTAGTTTTGGAAACTAAAGTCATCCATTTCGGGCTCACTTTAACAGCCTTTAATCAAGCCGTCATCGTCACGTCCGCACCAAATCATGTGCCGTTATCCGGCTGTTTGTCCGCGTGACGTCACATCTCTCGGACCTGCTAATTAGAACTGCAGTAAACGCAAATAAACCGCGTGTGGACAAACATATTGAACGGGTTAGTGCTGATTTAGTGCGCGAGGTTAGGCTTGTTATCGCGAAATCACCTTGAAAATTTGAATGATAACGTTTTAAATATATTTTCGTCATTTTCACCAGTTCCATCATCCCCCATCATTTAGATTGCTGGCAGTTTTCTGTACATTTCTCAAGAAACTGTCCGTTTCGCTGGATAAAAACTTTTAAACCTTCATGAAAAGAGCATATTCTTTCATACACTATAAGATGCGCACTTGTACCTCCTCTGGTGTTGCAGACGTCCATACGATAAATATAAATAAATAAATATTCCACAACATCACATACATTGATCTGACTCCGAGATAGGTAGCTCAAGCACCTGTGTTACGGATATCAGAATCAACAGTGGGATTACAAATATATACATATAATACTTTTCTTTTGTAAATACATACTTACAATACATAGCAAACACCCAGACCAATGCAAACAAACATGTTCATGCACACAAATGTTTGTACTGTGCGGGGATCGAACCCGCAAACCTTGTATCAGAGGCAGCGTTCACTACCACTGTTCCAATCGGGTCGTCAATTGTAATTCAATAAAAATTACATCATTTTTTTTCGTGTTCAAGAAAAACTGTTATGTATCGTTTTGTTCTGAATTCTTTTTTCATCAGAATAGCCACTTAATAGACATTAGGCCACAATCTCACCATGATGGTAAGTGATGACGTGGCCGATGATGGATCATGCCTGTCTAGTAACAGCCTATTCACTACTTTTTTGAATACATTCAGAACGTATCATTCAGGTAACATCATCTTCCGGCAGAGAGTTCCACTCCTTAGTCGTACGCATGAATGCTTAAGCTATCACTGATTTTTCTCCTTGAATTGAATGTTTTGACTGTACTTGTCACAAATATTTCATAACGTCATCTAGGACTCTTTGTACAGGGAAAACCTTAGTTTATGCCTAGATGATAGGTGTAAATCATTTTGCTCAATAATTTATTATTTTTTATCTTTAAATGTACACATTTTGTAAATTATTTTACTTTTGAGTTGCGCCTCTGATTTTGCAAAGCTAATCCAGGGGCGTACTCGGCAGTTCTTTGAGACTTCTGGTTAATGCGTTTTTTTAAATAAAAGGTCCGTTGATTTGTTTGTGTTTGGCGTGCCAGTGGAATCCGATTAATGTTGCCGAGTTTGTACTCAGCATTTATTTTGGCTGAGTTTTTTGTGCTATGGTTTAATTAATGTTGTTTGAAGCTTTGGCGTTGAAGTCAATGTTTTTGCCTTTGATTTTGGAATTAAAATCGACTTATATCTCCTATAATAGTACATTGTAGTTTTAGAAAAAGTATTAGAAGATCTAGATATTAGAAATAGCACAAAAACAATATAGATTATATTTTAATGGGAATCTTATTAAAAACCAATGAAAGTAATAATTAATGGTATCTGAAATGTTTTTTAGAGAATAGGTGTTCTGACGTGCAATTGAATATTACTTCGAATCAAGCATACATCAAACCAAAGAAAACATGAACCATCTTGCAGTTCCAAATGACAAGTGCGGTCAGATTTCACGTGTCACTTTGACATACCTATCCAACATGTTCGTATTTTCTAAACTGATAGCTGACAGACGTCATCACCAAAATTTCAGAAAATTTTAAACTAAGAAAATCATTAATGATTCACAGGATAAGCCAAAAAAAAAATTATGAACTCTTACATTATTAACTAAATTCATACATTATAGCAATAACATTAGTTAAGTAAGTTAATTTACATAACCTTTTTTCTGAAACGCGTTATAGCATTCGATATTTTCGTGTTTTTTTTCCTAATTAGACTGGATTTTTATATTGTCACAATTATCTTTTAGTCTGGAGAACGTTGGCCTGAAAGGCAGCAGAACCAAAACAGAGTATCTGTTCTGTGACTTCGGCGGTCTCTCTAGTCCGATACCCATAACCCTTGCTGGAATGTCCTTACCGCTTTGTTCCAACTTTCGGTACCTTGGGTCTCTTGTACAGGGCGACGGTGAAATTGACAGGGAAGTTAAGCATCGAATCAACTCAGCATGGATGAAATGGCGACAGGTCACGGCAACAACATGCGATCCACGGATGCCTCTAAAATTGAAGGGCAAAATTTACAAATCCGTCATTAGACCTGTTGCTATGTATGGATCAGAATGCTGGAAAGACGATTGCATGCGACAGAGATGAGAATGTTAAGATGGATGTGTGGAGTGACGAGAATGGACAAGATTAGGAATGAATATATTAGAGGAAGTATGAAAGTGGCCCCCATCATTGATAAATTGAAGGCAAATCGTCTTTCCTGGTATGGCCATGTAAGGAGAAGAGGGGAAGAACATGTTACCAAAAAAGTGATGAGTTTAAACGTAAGTGGGCGGAGGAACAGAGGACGGCCGAAAAAGAGATGGATGGATTGTGTGAAGAATGACATGATGGAAAAAGAGGTGGATGATTCGATGACGAATGACAGAGACGTATGGTAAAGGAAAACATACTGCGCCGACCCCAGATAACCTGGGAAAAGGGCAGGAGGATGATGAATTATCTTTTAGTCCATTATTTAATTACTCCATTGTTTACCACCACCACAACTACATTTTGGCGAGTTTTGAATTATTTTGATTTCAAAACTTGGCAACTTATTACAATACAATTAAAAATAAATTACCCAGCAATAAAATAATTCACCAAATGTTTTGCAATTTACACTCGCACATCTGGGCGATTCGCATTCATGATGTAGACTGGTAAATTGAATGAAATTTTTATAATTTTTAAAATTGCCGTATATCCGTCTGTCTGTAAGCACATCATGTGTTATTTACGTGATCTTCGAGGAGAAAAAAAAAGCGCCACATAGGTATTGGACGTACGCCACGAGGAGAAAAAAAATCTTTTTAAAATAATATAAATCATGTGTGCGATATCGGAAATTCACAGTATAGTAATATGTTGCAGAAAGCTATGTTTTCCTTTCTGAACATAGATAGTGTGGTATGAACCTACGCTCTTGGTTATTCCGGATGCAACAGTATTGACCCTTCATACGCCAAATGTTCGATGGGGGAAATGGAGGCTTTCTTTTTATGCTAGAGGCCACAAACGAGCAAGCATGCAACGCCCATGCATGTTGCATTCATTCATGTAATGGAACACATATTTATTCAGCATCTTGGCCTCCTCCTCCATCATAGAAATCAAGTCATCGCTAATATGATGGGATCAAGCTTAATCACCACGCTTACCTAATGCGGATTGGTGATCAAAAACCCGAGTTATGTTCGAAAAATTCGAAACATACCTTTGCTCGACCCGGGAATCGAACCCAGGACCCCGAGATCACGACCCGGTACTTAAACCACTACACCAACGGCGCATTTCATATCTTTTCTCGATCCGGGAATCGAACCTAGAACCCGAGGACACGGTACGGTACTTAAACCACTAGACCAACAGGGCGTTGCATGTCTTGGCTCCATCCGGGAATCGAACCCAAACCCCCGAGATCACGACCCGGTACTTAAACCACTAGACCAACAGGGCGTTGCATGTCTTTGCTCCATCCGGGAATCGAACCCAGGCCCCCGAGATCACGACCCGGTACTTAAACCACTAATACAACGGGGCGGGGCAATTATGATTACGAGATGTTATACGTTTTTTTTTATTTTTACCTTGTCCTAATTTCGGTACTAAATAATTTAAGAACTTTAATAACCAATCTGGGGCATAGTTTCCTCACTGCTATAAGTCTTACTTGGCCACAGCCGTAAAGGTGACGTCATCGAGTCCATTGAGCTCCACGGTACTATTTTACTGTCGGACCCGATTGTAAGACGGGAATAAAATAAATATAGGACATAAAACGTAACGGCCTCCGTCATATGTGTATTACACATGGGCTAAGTGCGTGTTAGATTAAGCCAAGGCCTTGTGTTTTGTAGCTTTATTTAAGAAACATATATTAAGACTGATGGTGAATTTTCTTTTTTAAATAAATTCATACAGCTTCTGATACATTGACCTGATTCCGTAATAATAATATCCTCTAACTGATTTCGGCTACGGCGGCCAATCTCAACGATCTTCGACTTACGCAGGATATATTATAGTGCCCAAGTGTTTGCGCAAACACGAGTGCACTCTCTATTTCCTTACCCTCATAATCCGATGGGACACCAGCGTGACACGACCGGAGAGGGATCGGGCGCACGACCAATGGCTTAACGTGCTTTCCGAGGCAAGGGGGTACAAGACCGCCAACTTGTAGAGTCCGGGCTGACACTGAGAATTTTTTTACAGAAAAACTCAGTAAGCACTTGTGTTGTTCTTGTGTTATCCATATACAGATCCAGATACTGAACAAACACAAGTGTTCATCACATGAATATTTGTCCAGGGTGGGGATTGAACCCACGACCTGTGGCGTATGAGGAAGGGTTACTCCCAATTGCACCATCCGGCCAGTCTGGCGTTTGAGGTAGGGTACGCACGTATTTCTCATGAATTAAAAATGATGATGAGGCGAATTGAAGATGTATGTGGAAGGCCGCTCGCAGTAACTGGATGAGAAAACCCTGGTAGAAGAAGAACATCGATTGGTTAAACTCTCGTCTCGATCCTTCAAGAACTCCGCATCAATCAGTGTCATTCCACCTTCCAGTTGAAACGTCAAGGGTATGTGGTCCAAATAGAAGAAGTATTTTTATTTATAATGTGGCTCTACTCGAGGATATTTTGCCAATGTCAAGTAACGTATTGAGAATAAGTGAATAGTCAACAGTCGAAGTCACTCAAAGTCACAGTTTATCAATAACACGCCGGTGTTATGCGTTTTATAGACCTACGGATTCTGCCGATACCTCTCTAAATACAGTAGCGGGTTTTAAGGTCCAAGCAACGTGACAACTCACTGGACACACAATAGCATACTGAGTTAATAAACGATCCTCATTATTAAGATCACTTCGCGGCACTTCGCTGCAGAAATAAACACCAAATTTGTTCACTACAAACTTACGTTTCTTTGGACACGTAAATTTTTTTTAGGTATCATTATTATGAGCCCATAGTGTCCCACTGTATTGTTTTTCCGCCTCTCCTGGTCCTGAGCTGCTGTGGACTAATCTGTCTGTCGGTCTGTCGCGGGGACATTTAACATTTTTGGCCATCGATACTGGCTATTTTGGCCCAAAGCTCATCCGGCATGCGACAGACATGGCCGGCCCAGTCCCATTTAAGAAGAGCAGCCATTTTGGAGGCGTTTTGAGCGTTCTGGAGCGTATAGTTGTATTCCTGACTAGCTGACCCGACAGACTTCGTCCGGTCAAAAAAAATTGTAATGTGGCAACAAATATGAACTTTAAATAATAGCAATAAAACTTAAATTGATTCTACGTTTTAGTTAGAAAACGTTTGTATGTGAAAAAGAAAAGGGCTGTTTTTAGGGTTTTCCTCACAATTATTCGATTTTTTCTCGCCGTAAGAACCATCCTTGGACTTCAACGAACATTTTAAAAAAAGAATTGGCCAAATTGGTCCAAGCGTTGTTGAGTTATGCGCTTACCAACACATTTTGCGATTCATTTTTATATTATAGATTGACACGTTTGATATGTCAAACGTCGGCATATTAGTGTCTGAGAAAAAACTGTACAGCTAGCAAGTGAAAGTTAAAAGCAAAAGTAGCAACTTCATTCTTTTTGTATTCCAAATTAGTTCTACTTCAAATTAGTCTAAACCTTATCATAACACAGATCGTCTGAAGACGATGAAGATGGCTCACTTTAGTATAAAAGTTCTACTTTTTTGAAAACTCATCGGAATACAAGTAGGAAAGAAACGTCGTGATGTTCATCATATTGTTTCCAAGTTGCCGGGCGGAGTCGCAGCGGATGCATAGCAAAATGAAGTTCAGTAAAGCCCCTCCTCGACTTAATACCCGGTTGCATCGAAAGCTGTCGCTCTGGAGCCTGGAGTACGCCTGGACAATGAGTCAAGATTTGGCGAGTCTGGTAATTACAATGAAGCGACTGCCGTCTGAGCTTCGCATCCCTTATAAGGGGAACTAGACCAACTGAATCATGGTTAAAGTATCCGAAACGTGCAGGTTTTATCACAATGTTTTCCCCCACCGCCGAGCTAATGGTAGAATTACGCACATAAATTTGAATCATCCAGAGGCGCATACTCGGATTCGAACCACAACCCCTCGTATGGCAGCGCGTTCAGAACCACTAACCTACCATCGCTCGCTACGAAGTTCAGTAAAGTCTTAGATAAAATAAATTTAAAGTGTGTAACTGTCTTTGACAAACCAAATGTCGCTACATACCCCAACTAGTCCACCGGTTCAAAGTTACTCAAAGAGCTATGGAAAGGGCTATGCTTGGAGTATCTCTGAAGAACCGCTTTAGAAATGATGTAATCCGACAGAGAACTAGAGTCACCGACATAGTCCACCGAAATAGCAAACTGAAGTGGCTCTGGGCTGGTCACATTAACAGCAGAACTGACAGCCGTTGGAGCCGTAAAGTCCTTGAGTGGAGACCGCGACCTCGGTATGCGTAGTGTTGGACGCCCTGCAACAAGATGGGATGACATTCGAAGGCTGGCTGGTGTGGACTGGATGAGAGTGGCCGAAAATCGGGATCAGTGGCGTGCATTAGGGAAAACCTATGTCCAGCAGTGGACGAGTGTGGGTTGCTGATGACCCTACCCCATTGGTCTGATTCCCCTATTAAAGGTTTACGTAGGTCAGATCTCAGTCGCTTCGTTGTAATAACTAGACTCCAATTTCTGGATCAAAGTTTAAGCGTACCCCGAGTCCCGAGCACGCGAACAGCTTTAGACGTTTCGGGAATTACACACTGAGGTGAATAATAGCTTTAGGCTTAAATTACCGTACGGAGTATTACTGAACTGCAAAAAGAGGGGGAGGCAGAGTATTGGATGCCACGGATTAACACAGTTTAAGAGGGATTCTGCTGCGCGACCCACATTTCATACCGAGCGACACATCTCCAGCTATATTTTCGTTGAGCTGGTTTTTTGGGCCACAAAATAGAAGAAATATGGGCTCAGCTTTGTTGACCAAGCTGGTGTAATATAATTTATGAAATAGAGCCTCTATTTGCACATTTATACTATTCATAAAGAGGTAAATCTAACAGTTGAATAAAATTGTAGTGTTGGGTTGAGCATAAAATGTATCGAATTTTTCGAACATAGCTCGGGTTTGTGATCATCAATCCGCATTAGGCAAGCGTGGTGATTAAGCCAAATCCCATCATCAAAAAAATATCAAAATAACTTTATGGTTAACTACAGGTAGTTGTTACATTGTGTGGGCCTCTTCTTTTAAGTTTTGCAAACTTGTATTAGAAGAGACCCCTCTCTTTAGTATACATTAGTAAATCTGTAGTTGGGTACAAAGAAGAACTTATAATAAATTGAACTATGTTCTAATCTATTTAAGATAATAAAAGAAATGTTAAATAGAATTTGATAAATTAAATGTTATTAAATTAATTAAAAAAAAATGAATATTAAATTATTGTAATTATACGTATAAAATACACTTACATATTAACAAAAATACATGATTTTAATAATATAACCTATTTATAATATATAGAATAGAATATAAAGTTTATTATGTATTGTTTCCCTTTTTTTAATACTAAAATATTAGTGTTTATTTAGTGTTAATATTAGTGTTTAGTTAGGTTTTCTATAATTTCGTAGTTTTGCAATTTTAAGCATGTTGTTACTTTCTTTTTACATGCGAAGTATGATAATGAACTGAGGTTTAATGTTTTATTTAATTTATTATATAATAATCATAGTAGCGATGACTTAATTTCTATGATGGAGGCCTATTCCCTGCAGTGGGGCAGTATATAGGTTGATACTAAATCTAACCGGGTGTGAAGCAGCACTGTGCCGTGTTTCGCTGAGTGAGTGAGGGTACCGGAACCCCAATCCGGGGAAAAGGGGGGTTAAAAGGTTGGCAGGGCACTTGTGACTCCACTGTTGTCGTTGGTGTTCATGGGCAGCGGCAATTGCTTACCATCAAGTGATCCGTCTGTTTCTCGTCTGCCACCTATCACCTAAAAAAAATAACAGACAGCGGCAACGCTTATAGGTAATCTGAAAACAAGAAATTTTTGCGCAATGTAAACGACACCTAGCGCCATCTGTTGGTGTAAACTGGAACTAATGTCTCAAAGCAAAGTGAGGGTGGGCCACTAGTACAAATATAAAATCCTATCTTTAGATAGGGACGTAAAATACTTCGACGAAATGAGTGCCGCCTGACATTAAAAACCCTTAACCTGACCAGCTTTATCATGGCTACGAGTTCAGTATGATTATTCTACAGCTTAAAGTAACTCTATAAAACTTTTCGGTTACCTCACATGTTTTTCCACACAGCTGTGCTTGTAGAAGCAATATCCAGAACCGTGGGGCCACGCTTCGGCATGAAGGGCCGGCTCGACCGGAGTGAAACCACGACCTCACAGAAAGCCGGCGTGAAGCACCACTGTGCCGTGTTTCGCTGCGTGACTGAGGGCACTGGTGGCCCAATCCGGGGGAAAGGGGGGTTCAAAGGTTGGCAGTGCACTTGTAACACCCCTGGTGTCGCGGGTGTCTATGGGCGGCAGCAATCGCTTACCATCTGGCGATACGTCTCTTTTGCCATCTATCATATATATAAAAAAAGGCATTGTAGGATTTTGGAACCAAAATTGTATACCGTTAGAACAGCGAATGTTGTTTTTTACTGTGTTATCTTCTTTATTTTTTAATTGCAAGGGAAATAAACTCTGATTTTTAACCATCTAAGAAACTTCTCGGGGGGGCTTAATCATTGAAAATAATCATTTATGCTCGAAGAAAATAAGGTCCAATGTCAAAAAAACGTCATTCTATAAAAATGCATAGCATCAATCAGCTTTATGTTGTATTAAACTTTCATGGTCACTAACATTTGAAAAGTTATTTACGGGATTTCTACCATGTAGCCGCCGTGTGGCAGAGTAGAATAGGCCACCCTCACTCTTACGGAGGTGTCGTAAAAGGCGACTAAGGTAAAGCGGCTAATTCACAACCGTAAAGTTAGATTTCACGAAACGAACAGCGTCACTTCATAGAATAACAGAAGGTACCTATAAAAATATAATTAACTAATAGCCCGCGCTCACTCTTACCGAGGTGTCGTAAAAGGCGACTTAGGTAAAGCTGCTGGCATGATCATCAGCACCCAGAGAAGGAAAACTCTGCATTTATATCAAAACCCTCGCCAACCCGTCTGCCAAGCGTGGTGAGTATGGCAATTACCCCTCATGTGATTGAGGGAGGCCGGTGCCCCAGCAGTGGGGACTTAAATGGGCTGACGATGATGATGACCATGTAAAACTTCAGTTACTCCGTGACCATAGCGCTTGCAACAGTGCTAAAATATTATCTAAAACTCAAGAGTAAGATGCATAGCAGAAATCCCATCAATTAGCTGATCACTTTTTTATAAAATATATATCAATTTCTTTTTAATTAGACCATGTGTGCCTTGACGAGAAAAACTGTATAAAGCCCTTGAGACATTTTTAAGAAGGTTCATTTAGTGTTGGTTAAATAAACGGGATGTATTAAATCATCATAATAAAAGAGAAATAGATAAAGGTAGAAATAGATAAAGATTTTAAGACGTTATCTACAATTTAAGTACTAGGTATTACAAAAAAATTAATATGAAAGATAAACGAATATTTAAAAGAGTTATTTGGGAGTGCCAAAAGTAGCTTAAAAGTTTTAAATCAATTTCAAAAAGCCATATCAATTGAATTCCGCTACGAAAGTTTCTTTACCTTAAATATTTAAGAACCGCTAGTCAGACGAGCTGGTATTTCGGGAGGTAGGTCTAGAATTATGTCACTCGTATTTATAAACGCGAGCGGATATCTACGCCATGTCTTATTGTCTAACGTCTGTGCGCATACGCATTGATCTAATAAACCTTGATTTCAAATGCGCAGACGGTGGATTGCTTGTCACTTTTGTTTTGTCAACATTGTCTTATAATATGCCTTCGCTTGCGCAATTGAAAATATGTAATTTTTATAAACATGTTTCCTTATGTTTTTCATTAAAAAATATTTTTAACGAAAAAATTAGACCGCGGCGTAAAAACGGAAAAGGTAAAAATAATTTAAAACTTTCTTTATAAATTTGACCCTAATAACAAAAAGGAAAATTTTATTTTACTTATTTGTAGTAGTAGGAGAGCTAGCTTTGGGCCAACGTATAAGTTTGGCCATTCAGAAAGGCAATACGCTAAGTCTCCTGGGCATGATGCCTGTGGGCAGTGAATTGGGAGAATATATGCTTTTTGTAAATATTTATGTATATAAGCTGACACTACCCCTAATTACTAAATTCTTAAACTAATTTAGATATCTCTAATTAATTTCAACATAGTAGATAGGAGAGCGAGCTTTGGGCAAAACGTATAAGTTTTTGGCCATTTCAGAAAGGCAATTACGCTAAGTCTCCTGGGCCTGATGCCTTGTGGGCAGTGAATTGGAGAATATATGCTTTTTGTAAATATTTATGTATATAAGCTGACACTACCCCTAATTACTAAATTCTTAAACTAATTTAGATATCTCTAATTAATTTCAAGTCTTCCGTTTTCTTTTGGGTTAAAAGCACGTCTGATAAATTTTTGCTTAAGTGAAACCTTTTAATATCTTATTAAATTTTTCATAATAAAGTATCATTATAATAAGTAGTAAAATCTACTATGCATATGTGAAAATGGACTTGGAAAGATGGTATGTATAGTCAAACATTTCGGAATGTTGACGTCTACACAATACCACACATCGGACAGTGAATTGGGAGAATATATGCTTTTTGTAAATATTTATGTATATAAGCTGACACTACCCCTAATTACTAAATTCTTAAACTAATTTAGACATCTCTAATTAATTTTAAGTCTTCCGTTTTCTTTTGGGTTAAAAGCACGTCTGATAAATTTTTGCTTAAGTGAAACCTTTTAATATCTTATTAAATTTTTCATAATACAGTATCATTATAATAAGCAGTAAAATCTACTATGCATATGTGAAAATGGACTTGGAAAGATGGTATAGTCAAACATTTCGGAATGTTGACGTCTACACAATACCACACATCGGACACTCGCGACAAAATGTATGAAACAAATCCATTCTCATCACACAGCCATAAGCACGTGCAGATGAATACGTGTTTGTGTGAGAATTTTTCATTGACGATTTATCTAAACGATATTGATTATAAGCAATGTATATCATACTGTCACTGTAATCATAATTTGTATAAGAATGAAAGTTGTAATTACCATATTATTTGGAAAGAGTAACTACTGAGTTTCTTGCTGATTCTTCTCGGTAGAAATTGACGTTCCGAATCAGCGGTAGAATACATAATATTTGACATTCATAAATGTTCTTTATTGAATAAAGACATTTTAGATTTTGACTGTATAAACATTGATTTATATTGATTATTCAATAATTGACAAGATGCTAACCACCTACTATTGTACACCTCGTCCTGCAGTTTATTAGTCTGGATTAAGTAACTACTATTCTTTGTGACCTATGAGGGGAACCTAAGTAGTCATGCTCACTCAAATGTCTGTGAGGTGGTGGCGCTATGTGGCGGGTCATTACATTCCCTCTAATATGGTTGAGTGAAATGATGGCTGGCACGTACGTCATACTTGTGAACAGGTGCCACCTTTGGGGACTGGTCTGCTTCGGTTTACATCATAATATTTATTTTATTATTATTTCCTTTATTTTATTTTGTGTAACAATTAAACTGTATGGCTCGGTATGATGATGAAACAACATTGTATGAAAGTTTGGCGATTAAAAAGAGTAACTGGCGAGTTTCTTGCCGGATCTTCTCGACCAGAAACAACTTTCCGAGCCGGTGGTAGAATCGCATTATGTTTATTTATTTCTTTAGTATATTTTATGTATCAACATATATATGTATTAACATGTAAATTATATATAAGTACTTATAAATAGTTTTAAGTCATTCAAATGTATGACGATTTGTAAGTGCTGTGTACAAGCCTATGCAAATAAAGAATTATTTGATTGATTTGAGCGAGAAAACACATTTTTGGGTAACTAAGTAAAGTGACCGAGCGGGGGCCGCATTCAGGGGGAGGCAGGGAACGACCATATAATACGCAATACTCATTATTATACTAAGAACCTAGTCTAGTCTTACCTAACCGCTTCGACTCCAAGAAAAGTCTACTCAAATGATTGTGCCATCTCACGCAAACGTGGCCAGCCCACCTCCACTTCAACGTGCAGATTTCAGCAAATTTTTATGATCTTTTTTCGTTTAAAAATTATCCAGTATGAAACACCTTAGCAAACGTTACTTTTTCCGACTTCATTAAAGCGATAAAATTGCTTTTCCTCCGTAATGTCGGTGACACTTTTACCTATACGTTTGAATTATTATAACCTTCTGAGAAGAAAACCCTCTTTTATATGGAGCCTCCGAAACAGGAACACGAAAACATCCGTAACAACATTTCTTTGTAATAATGTCTTATATAAATTTTCCCAGTAACGTTTGACCTAGGGATGCGACTTGAACACTTATCTTGTCAATTCATATAAAGAATCGATTGAAGTTCTATCTTAATCCAATCACCTAAGTGTTCCTTATGACCTGAAACCACCTGGATATTCAGAGGATCACGATATATGATTTCAATGAGTGTAATAAAGAGTGACTGTGACTTGGACCTTTACTCTGACACCAACACAGATAACATAAGAAAACATTTTGGTAGTCTATTTTTACTTACATTGACTTGAGTTCATTCGAACTCTAGCCAAGTAGTTAGGCACTCTAACTAAAACTTTGAAACTATCTGCAGATTTCAAACGACAAGTGATCATCAAGCAGTAAATAACTCGTTCTATTTTCAGGAGATAAACAGAAAAGAACCTTTTTATTGGTTCCCATGACCCTAATTCGGCTTTGACCGAATCAAATGATCAGAGTTCTCGAATGTCTCGAGTTGCTATGATCGGCTGAATTTCTAAAATATCTCGAATGAATCTAGCAGCCTAGGCCTCGTCACATCACTAGTTTGCCCTGGCTTCCCAGCCATAAATTGTGCTTATTATCATAACTCCATTTGGCCCAGTAATAAATAGCACGGGATCTTTTATCCCGTTTTTTCTCACCACGATTCGTGTTGTCTTCTCGCTCCCTCGGCGTAATGTTTACAGGTTTCTGCGTGATTCAAATACTCGTTTTACTATCGTGCTTTTGCCTCAATGATTTTAAACGATCGATTTGGGATTTATTTTTGTTTGCTATGATTAAGAAGTCTTTATTAGCGGCCATATTTCATTTTCTCTTTATTTTATAGCGTTTTTAGTTCATTATTTACAATGAAGATGGTGAATTAAAAAATGTAAGCCACAAATTAGGATCCTCTTTTTAAGACGGTGCATAGGGAAACATGGGAGGAAACTAATAAAAAACTCCGATTCTTTTATTTCAGCCTCAATTAGATCGGGTTTGTGATAATCACCAATCCCCATTAGATAAGCGATGGTGATCAAGCCTAATTTCATCATAGTAGCGATATTGTTTTTTATGATGAATGCCTTTGGAGGATAGAGGACTCCATGGCCTGGAAGGCCTTCGCAACTTTCTGTGAGGAGGTGATGGCAGTGAAGGAAGCGGCTGAGCGCGCGTGGGAGGAACATCCTTCTGCCGACGCGCTCCGAAGCGACGAGGGGTCGGAGACGCCGACAATATGCACGTTCCTTCCTCACCTTAGAGGAAGCCAGCCGGCGCCCGGTACGGGGGTACCTGCGCCGACATTGCACGGGTCACCTCCAGTGCTTGTTAGGGACGGCTGCTCACCTTCGGCTGTCCCTAACTTTTTACTACTTAATGAATCACGTTTCTGACTGAGAAACGGTGAAAATGTAGTCTTGTTTATTTAGCATGTCTTTTTAATACGAAACAATACAATTACTGCTACGTGCAATATGTAGAAAGTTTTATGCCCCAAGTTTCTGCAATCAAAATTTGTTATGTAAGTTAGTCTAAAAGTTTAGAGTCTAATATAGACGTTAACCTTGAGGGAAATATTAGACAACTCGTAGTCACGTTCAACATTATCTTTCTTGATACCACAGTATAAAACTTGGTAGTAACTTAATGTCATAACGTATACATTAACCTGATTCCGTACTAAGTGGCTTACTAAAATCAAGCAACAGTAGAATTACAAAATGACATTAAAATAGGTGCTACGTGATTGAGGATACCGGAGGCCCAATCAGGGGAAAAGGAGGGTGTATAGGTTAGCAGCGCACTTGTGACTCCACTGGTGTATTGACGCCCAGTGCCCACTGGGAGTAAGCCGTGGTAGACGACTACCACCTATCTTATAAAAAAGGTACATACTCGTAATATTATACCCAAAGACTGAACACTAAGCATTAGTAAGATATTATGACGTGTGTACTTTGTAAATAGGAAGTAAAAGTAACTAAACTATTACGTACTAAAACTGCGTTGGTCACTTTTAGGGCCCGCCCGTAAACTAGGATCACAAAATCTATGAAATAAATGCGTTATAACCACATAGCCGTGTGGTCCCCGGCAGAGTAGAATAGGCAACCCTCACTCTTACCGAGGTGTCGTAAAAGGCGACTAAGGTAAAGCTGCTGGCATGATCATCAGCACCCAGAGAAGGAAAACTGCATTTATATCAAAACCCTCGCCAACCCGTCTGCCAAGCGTGGTGAGTATGGCAATTACCCCTCATGTGATTGAGAGAGGCCCGTGCCCCAGCAGTGGGGACTTAAATGGGCTGATGATGATGAACCACATAGTCAAAAGCTAGTGCAGATGAACACGTACTATGCCTGTGTTAAGTGAGAAAAAACATTGTAGGGTAACTGAAGATATCCGAGCGGGAGGTAGGGAGTGACAATACTTGACAATATTGTGCACAGTGCCTACTCAGTGATGCAATGAGACTCTCTGGTAGTGGGAACGGACCATAAATGGCACACCACCTCCAGACACGCACTTGTGACGGGTTGTGCCCGCCGACTAGCCCCACCCACAGTCCACTCGCCCGCAGGTCGGAATTGTACCTACTATATTGGAGTACAGCGAATGTGTGTATTGGCATATTCTTTTTTATGCTAGAGGCGGACCAACGAGCAAGCGGAACGAGCCTAGATGGAAAGTTATCAGAGAAAAAAGAGTACGCTCTTCTCTTGAAGGTCCCTAAGTCTCCTTAGTGTTTTCCCCTTCTTATCTCTAGCTTAGTAGACGCCGATCTTCTTCTTTGGGTGCGTCTTCAGTCTTGAAGGTTGGCTGCCAAGTTTTTCAACTTCTCTCTAATTTTTGCGGTTAGACGGTAGAGTGGTTCCAGGCAGGTGATCCAATTAGAGTATTCATATTGAGCAACTGGTTTTATTAGCTCTGTGATATTAGGCAAGTGAAAGTCACGTTCAAAATTATCATACCTGATACCGAAAACTCACAGCAAAATTTTATAGTTTAGCGAAACTTCACGTCGCTCGGGCAATTTTCGTAGCACATCAACTAATCGGATTTCCTGACAGACAGACAGGTTTTAGTTCTAATTCGACCGTGGCGTATTATCAAAATGTTGGAATCAAACTATGCCCGGGCAAGTTTTAATTGAATCCAGTTACCTTCGGCGCCTATAGGCGAACTTCTTTAATAATTACTGTCTGGTCGATGGGGTGTGGTCTAAGTGGCAATGTCATGTGGATTTTTATCATCTGAACCTGATAGCGCATTTGTTTGTGACCCTTTTTTTACTCTGGAGAATGCTTTCTTATGGATACCCTTCTGCCGAGGCAGGCGGGTTATGTCGGGCTCTCCTCTGGCGGAGGCTTCTAACGAGAAGCCGGCCAGAGTCATACCGTTTAGGAGGCAGTGTCGGGCCCGCAGTGTAAGTGGTCCCTCCGCCTGGGGAGGGACGTGAAGTAAGGTTCTTTAACCCGTACTCATGTGCTGCCCCACTCTGGCGATTTGGTTGTGACCCTACCTCATACTCCAAATTACGTGGGTTCTCCCACTCTAGACAAACATCAATATCATCTGATGATGATAGTGAACCGTTGTTGTGTGTTGTTTGGCCGTGTGGTCCCCGGCAGAGTAGAATAGGCCACCCTCGCTCTTACCGAGGTGTCGTAAAAGGCGACTAAGGTAAAGCTGCTGGCATGATCATCAGCACTCAGAGAAGGAAAACTCTGCATTTATATCAAAACCCTCGCCAACCGGTCTGCCAAGCGTGGTGAGTATGCAATTACCCTGAGGGGTAATTGGGGGCACGGGCCTCCCTCAATCACATGAGTGTGATTGAGGGAAGCCCGTGCCCCAGCAGTGGAGACTTAAATGTGCTGATGATGATGATGATGATGATAGTGAAGCGCTATGTGATCAAAGCGGTTGTGTGATTTCAGTGTCAAGGTATTTTTTGATATTAATATGAAATGATATTGATATTAGTGTTTCCTTTGATGTCCGATACCCTTACAATTGCTTAAGCTACTTAGTTGGGAATCAGATCAATATCAGAGATATATTGTTTGAATTCATTATAATTTACTTATCTTTTTGAATGGGCCGGCTCGACCGGAGTGATACCACGGCCTCACAGAAAACCGGCGTGAAGTAGCACTGTGCTGTGATTCGCTGCGTGAGTGAGGGTACCGGAGTTAAAAGGTGTCCATGGCCGGTCGTAATTGCTTACCATCAGGTGATCCGTCTACTCGTCTGCCACCTATCACATAAAAAAAACTATTTTACAATGCCATTTTGTAAAATAGTTTTTTTTATGTGATTGATGGCTTTCTTGATACCTTTCATCTTTTTGTAATGATACCTTTTACACATAGTCAGGCGTTGGTTACAGTTTGTACCGGTGCTTATACATACGCGTCGCCACATGGAGTTAGTTAACCTTACTGGACTTTATACCGTCCTTATGTCTGACAGGCAAGTGCTATTTTTGCACTGTCGTGTGTACCGTCTGTTAATACAGAGTACGGTTCTACCTGGGAATAGACGGACAATAAGCATTTTAATGTCTTTTGTTAATTTTGCTCCAATTTTAAATACTATAAGCCCTTCGCTTATACATTAGACCGCAAACTTAGTAGCGTGGGTAAGGTGATATCAAAGCCAAAGCAATTAAATTTTCTTCCTATGAACCTCTCATTTATTTTCTTGGTGCGTCCGCGCCTTCGTTCCAACTGTCGTCAGCAGATGGCGGTGATAGTTTAAGTATTGAAAGAAAAATAAATTGAAAAACTCAATAAATTGTGTTGCCAGTGATGACATACGGAATCGAAACGTAGCCGCTTACAATGTGCCGATTGAGGAGGCTCAAAGTTAACCAGAGAGCAATGGAGAGGGCTATGCTCGGAGTCTCTCTTCGTGATCGTATCAGAAATGATAAGATCCGCAGGAGAACTAAGGTCACAGACATAGCCCAAAGGATTGCATGTCTCAAGTAGCAATGGGCAGGGCCCATAGCGAGGAAGAACAGACGGCCGTTGGGGCGGAAAGGTCCTCGAGTGGAGGCCACGTACAGGAAGTCGCAGCCGAGGCAGGTCCCTCACAAGGTGGACTGGTGAAGGTTGCGGGAATCCATTGGTTGCGGGCGGCACAGGACCGATCTGTGTGGAGAACATTGGGGGAGGCCTATGTCCAGCAGTGGACGTCTATTGGCTGAAATGATAAATAAAATGTGACATCAATTACACACTTATTTATTTTCGTAAGAGATTTGGAAATATTCTCTTCTTCTTATCCGGTATACTCTTGGCAGAGTTGTGGTGATCGTCATATACTCATAAGTGTGGGTAGTGGTAGTTGTGATGCGCTTCACTAGGCGTCGCCACCGCTGCATGCTCGAGGTCATCCTGCTGCACTCGTTGACTGAGTCTCCAATGGCAGACATGATTTGGACAGTCCGACGTGTGGGTGACCTTTGACCCGTGTGCGGCTTAGTGCCTTCTACTTCGTCTTCTTGGAAATATTACAAATGTATAAATAAAGCTTTTCTGTCGTCCTGAACAAACGCAAAGCAGACACAATAAAAAATCAAATGTTTTTGGTTTTAGAAAGACAACGACTTAAAGACATATTTTTGTTCAGAAAATATTTTTTTATATTTTCGTTGAAAAACTGAATTAAATTCTTAATTCTTTGTTTCAGGTAAGCCACCTATTACAAAGTATCTTTCAGCCTTGAAAGGACGGCCCGCGTTGCTTTAAGCAGTATTCGGCTATCGTAGCCAATTTCTCCGCTAACCAAGTAAGTGCACAAGTGTGCGTAAACACTAGTTCACAGTTCCTTACTCGCACATTTTGATGCGAGTCTAGTCTTATAGACAATCAGTATACAATATTTTTTCATCACAAATATGCAATTATATCGGATTCTCTATTTAATATAAACCTTATAATATAGTCTTAAATCCAAATAAAATTATGTTATGGTGACTTCTTGCTTATTAAAGAAGTTAATACATCTTACGGCATTTTTATAGGTAGAGTAGAATATAATACCATTATAAGTCTTCCTCAAAATAAATAAATAGCCGCGTCGCTTTGCTACGCTCACCTAGGACATGACGTTGCTATGTGAAGTTGTTGAGGGTACTTCTAAATCTGATATACTTTCTCAAAAAGTTTAACGCGCTATTACTTATTAGCGGCGGCTCGTTTGTATCGTCTTTATCTTCGTTTATTAATCAAAGTCTGAAGACCACTTCGGACTCGAGTATACTTTCCCAATTAAAACTCGAAATGCTACGAGTATTGACGTAAATTGCTTAAGTTCGTGACGGTTTATTTAATGAACAAAAAGTAATTCGAGAAAACTGTACTATAAATTATGACAAGACTTTGTCTTAATTATTTATTTATTTATTCTTTATTGCACAAGAAAACAAAGTACAATTGGCGGACTTAATGCTATACAGCATTCTCTACCAGTCAACCACTAGGCGATGCAGAAATATGTATGACGGCTAAATAAATTTATATCCATAAACATACATGCGAGTAATATATAATATGACTAAATATACATACATAGCTATACATAATTATGATTAAATATTTCGCCGTGTGGTCCCCGGCAGAATAGAATAGGCCACCCTCACTCTTACCGAGGTGTCGTAAAAGGCGAGTAAGGTAAAGCTGCTGGCATGATCATCAGCATCCAGAGAAGGAAAACTCTGCATTTATATCAAAACCCTCGCCAACCCGTCTGCCAAGCGTGGTGAGTATGGCAATTACCCCTCATGTGATTGAGGGAGACCCGTGCCCCAGCAGTGGGGACTTAAATGGGCTGACGATGATTTGGCAGAATTCTTCAAAAGGTACATTAAATACCTATTGGAAAGAAATTGTTAATACTTTTTTTGGCCCCAAATTATTTTCAAGGTCTATGTATCATTGACAACAATGTATTAAGGATGAAGATACTTTATTTGCTTGAACAGTAGGTGTATTTGTAATATAAATAGTCCCTACATGCCGTACCATTACGGTGTACAAATATAATTTCAAATTTCAAAATTTAATTTTAAAAACTAAGTGTACAACAGTATCAGAACTTAGGACTTAGTAACCTTTTTCAGGTATAGCAAATTACAATTAGTAGGTATCTATATAATAGGCAATATAAATGTACAAATATAAAAGGCAAAGGCAAACAATCAAATTACAAACTACCAATCACTGCCCATGAAAATATAATAAATAAATGATTTATAAATTAAAATATTTGAAATGTCTAACGGCTGCACTGAAAGACGTCATTTAAGCTAATGTTCATTAACTTTAGTATCGGTAGTCTTTATGCGTATCAAAATAAGTGTCAATATTTTTTCTTAATAGCCAACTAAGTTAATCATCGACTCTGGGTGTGGTAGTGAGTATCATCATCGTCATCATCAGCCCATTAAAGTCCCCACCGCTGGGGCACGGGCCTCCCTCAATCACATGAGGAGTAATTGCCATACTCACCACGCATGGCAGACGGGTTGGCGAGGGTTTTGATATAAGTGCAGAGTTTTCCTTCTCTGGGTGCTGATGATCATGCCAGCAGCTTTACCTTAGTCGCCTTTTACGACACCTCGGTAAGAGTGAGGGTGGCCTATTCTACTCTGCCGGGGACCACACGGCATATTAAGTATACTTATATCAAATTAATTATTAAAATTTTAATTTTATTACATACTCTAATAAACTATAATTAAGGATTTTTTATAAGATAACGACGACATAGACGACCCGGAGCGAAGATTTAAAAGATATACTTGCATATACTATCGCTTTTTTTACATCCATAGGTCCTCATTGATGGCTTTCCATCTGGTACTCCGTCAGTTTGTCTGCTCTATACGAGTATAATGTTAAACAAAATATAATAATAATATCCTCTAACCGATTACGGCTACTACCCTCATATTCCGATGAGACACCAGTGTGACACGACCGGAGAGAGATGAGGTGCACCGCCAATTTCCAGACTCCCAGCTGACACTATGAATTTCTTACTGAAAACTTAGGTAAAAATTTTTGGCCCGAACCAGCAGCCGTCTCTTTGAAGTGCGAGCACTGCGCTACAGAGGCAGTCACTAAACAAAATATACCAAAGTTTTATACCTACAGCTATACTCAAAATTGCGTAGTCTTTGTCAAATATATTTGAATTTAAAAAATACATAGAAGTGATAATAACGATGTTAATACTCTTTAATTGTTCGATTTCATCGTCAACATTGTTGTTTGCTTTAATCATGCCTATGTACATATTCTGTGAGAATTAACCATAGGAACATAAATATTTCACAACATCACATACATTGATCTGACTCCGAGATAGGTAGCTTAAGCACCTGTGTTACGGATATCAAAACCAACTGCGGAATTAGAAATATATACATATAATACCTTTCTTTTATAAACACATACTTATAACACATATATAACACCCAGACCAATACCAACAGACACATGTAAGTACACAAATGTTTGTGCTGTGCAAGTATCGACCTCACAACCTTTGCACCGGAGGCAACTTTCACTACCACTAATCCAAACGGATCCAAATAATAAATGACTTATACCAACAAAATTACTATTCAAAATTACACTACATACATACATAGAATATGTTCTGCAGCCCAATTCTCGTGCTCGTGATATTTTGAAAACATGGCGGATATCACCTGAAAACCATACAAAAAAACTATGTTTCAGTGATATATGTCGTATGAAAATAAATGTCACGAGCACGAGAATTGGGATCCTATTGTACAATCTGTCTTTAATACATTTAACCTAGTTACTCGCCCCAATTATTTTTACAGAAAACATATAAAACATTCATATCTTTATTTACAGCCGGCATAACATGCCATAAAGATTGGCTATCAATAAAACGCATTATACACCAATAAATGTTTATCATTTCCGATTTGCTTATCATGTTTGTGACAGTTCAATGTACAGGATTTTTTACTGTAAATTTTAGTTAGCCACACTTACAAACTTTTATCGTACGACCAGTGTACTTATAACAATTATGTAGGTATGCTGTGTAGTTGTAAGAGTTGGCGACAAACTTCTTTTATAACACTTACGGTTTTATACGAGTAAGTATTTGAACTTACCTTGTTTTTTTTTGATATTCATATGTTTACTCTGGGCCGAGTTCACCAACTTTAAAACAACGGCAATTACACTTTGATGGAGGAGCCGTGTGGTCCCCGGCAGAGTAGAATAGGCCACCCTCACTCTTACCGAGGTGTCGTAAAAGGCGACTAAGGTAAAGCTGCTGGCATGATCATCAGCACCCAAAGAAGGAAAACTCTGCATTTATACCAAAACCCTCGCCAACCCGTCTGCCAAGTGTGGTGAGTATGGCAATTACCCCTCATGTGATTGAGGGAGGGCCGTGCCCCAGCAGTGGGGACTTAAATGGGCTGACGATGATGAATCACACTTTAACCGTGCTTGCTATTGGTGCTTGCGTAGTTAAAGCGTGATAGTGTTGTTGAACTCGGACCCTAGTAATTAATGTACACGAGACAAAACGCGGTTGTTATTATTATGTAAGTACATACTCTTAGTAGCATATACTCACAGCTTGACGTTTCGACCGCGTTACAACGGTCGTGGTCACAAGCGGACTGACTTGTCCCGTCTACATTAATTATTTGTAGGTATAATGCAACTCGAAAGTTTAAAATCTTATCGGACCCTAGTGTTTATTACCGCCGACGCAAAAACGACGGGGTTATTGTGTGTGCGTGTGTGTCTGTGTGTCTGTCTATGGCATCGTAGCTCCCGAATGAATGAACCAATTTTGATTTTGGTTTTTTTGTTTGAAAGATGAATAAGGTGGTAGTGTTCCTAGCTATGTTGGATAAAAATCGATCCAAGATGGCCGCCGTCACAAAGATATGGATTGTTTGTTTTAACAAAACTCCCACAATATGGTTATGATTTAAAAGAGCTTGAGTAGCAGAATATATTTACAGTGACAAATTTCAAATCCAAGATGGCCGCGGTTGGGGGTTCTTAACATTTTTAATTTAATATTTATAATTTAATACACTCACCAGGACCCTATGTTATACACTCTTATTAGATTTGAGATCGTTCAAAGTCACTTCTTATTATAAGTGTCGTTTGTGATGTGGGAGAAAAAAAGGCGTCTCTTCAATATAAAGTTATGTGGAAAAATATGTTTTTCATTGCTACTGCCGTCCGCTAGGTAAGTCCCCTTACCTTCCTAGTAGTTCCGATGCCACGGACGTTATGTAGGCGCCTCGTATTCCATCGTTAACAGTAGGTACAAAAATATCGTTTGTAGTCTTCGATCATTAAAGTCTCTGGATGATTGTAGTCAAAAATATATAGAAATGAAATGGTAGCAACATTGTTGGGAGATTTTATGCGTGCGATTTTAACTTTTGAAAGTAAAAGTTCTATGTAAAGATGAAGAAAATGATAAAAAAATATTTATTCAATTTAGGTCCACACAGAACACTTATGAATGTCAAAATAGGTATATAATATTTACCGCTGGTTCGGAATGTCGATTTCTACTGAGAAGACACCAGCAAGAAACTCAGTAGTTAATTCTTTTCAAATATTGATGATGTCACAGAGTTTCAATTGAGAAGAGAAAAAAAATACAATTATGAAAGTTAATAGACTACTATGAATAACAACTCAAAAGATTAATCAATTAACATGACCAAGAATCCTTATCATTTAAATGTATCTTAAGTCGCACTTCATCGTAGTTTGTCCATGTCATGGCATTCCGTAAAAGTGTTCATTGCATTTATTTTGGAATTGACGGTCTGTTGGTCTTGTGGCTTAAGTACCGGGCCGTGATTTCGGGGTCCTGGGTTCGATTCCCGGGTCGAGCAAAAAGTATGTTTTGAATTTTTCGAACATAACTCGGGTTTGTGATTACCAATCCGCATTTGGTGATTAAGCCTATTGCCGTCATAGTGGCGATGACTTGATTTCTATGATGGCCTTTGCCCTGCAGTGGGACAGTTTATAGGCTGATACACTTTGTGATTCACCCACGCTCAATTTATTGTGGCATATTTTTCTACTTGTGGCAATTTACATTTCAACCTACACTTATAATGAAACTGATATTATACCTAAGTGGTAGTGTCGGTTGAATGATGTAGTGTTGCTTATCGACAGTCCGCTATCGTCTATAGTCTATCGATAGACTATCGATAGTAAAAGTAAAATCAACAGTATTGATGGTCAATCGATAGTATTGCTGGTTGTCAAGTACCGATACAAAATTTGATCAATACTATTGATAACGCTAATACTGTCGATACTTTCGATTCTTTAATGTCCAATACTATCGATAGTATCGGACACAATTAATCAGGCAGCAATTCTATCTAAATGAAGCTAACTATATATAGTACAAAACTATCGATACTATCGATAGTATCGGGCAAAAATTAATAGTATAGATAGTTTTTACCAATAACAATACTATCGATAGTATTATCGATAGTCTGAATAAATTTCAATGTCAACTATCGGTAGGGAAACTATATCATTACCTTTAGACTAAACTCCTTTTATGTTTGTTCTAGTGGTCCGCCCTCACTTCGTTTCGGGACATTAGTTTCAAATTATGCCAATAGATGGCGCTGGGCGCCTATTATATCGCGCAAGTGTTTTGCTTTTTCGGTTTACCTATAAGCGTTGTCGTGGTCTTCAGAATTTATCTCTTTATAAATAATATAGATAATAGATAAAAGCCGTAGGCTAATGAAATGGAATGGCTGTAGCTAAATCTATGGTATAACGTCGGATTTGTTTGTATAAAATGACCGCGCTATACCATTGATTTAGTATCGGATTAACATTGGTATTGAATTGGCATTTAATTCTTCCTTCATAAAATATGAATTCCTTCAAAGCATCTCGCGGGCCAGTATGGTAGTCCTAACGGAGACGATGCCTTAACGTCGCTTCCATTGTAATTGCAATGTGGGTGTTTCACTTGCTTCCCATCAGGCTGAGGAAAGCATACTGTGCCACTTTAAAAAAAATGGTGAAATCGGCTATCAATCAAATAAATGATATTAAATATATGCATTTCGACACTTAAACTTATGCAAACTCAATCTAGTATGTGCTATGAGTTCTAGCTAACGACTAGCCAGGCTTTTTTGTTACTGCTCTCTTAAGTAACCTATACCCTTTTATTACAAAAAAATACTCTGATACCTGCTTTAATCCTAAAGTAGCAAGTTCACGATTATTAAGGAATAATGTTAGTTCTTTAATTTTGATTACAAATCCTCGACCAACATTAATAGACCACTTACTGCCACACCCAGAGTCGTTCATTAACTTAGTTGCCTAATTAAGAAAAAATATTGACATATATTTTGATACGCATAAAGACTACCGATACTAAAGTTAATGAACATTAGCTTAAATTACGTCTCTTAGTTTGGCCGTAAGTACCGCACAGGATCGTGTTAAAATTGATCGAATCATTCAATCATTCGTTCAGAGACATTTCATTTTACATAACCTTGTTTTGTTGTCTGAAGTAAAAACCAACAATAAATTCAAATATTGTAATAATTAAACTTTCCAAGTAATATGAATAGGCATTGCTTATATTTTTAGGATTAAATCCAAAACATAAATTGAATTTTTTTTTATTTAATTATTTAATTAAATACAATACAAATGTCAAAAAAAAAACAAATTAAATATAGGTTAATTGACTATTGGAATAGTTATTTACGAGATTTCTACCATCTACCTTATTTTTGAGTTTCCTATTCTAATGTTAGTGACCACGAAAGTTTAAAACAATATATAAATGTACAACTTTCTCACCAATAACTAGTAATACTAGTAATACTACTAGTGTAATACGGAATGAACTGTCACAGAGACAAGCTGTCATTGTTATTGAATCGATATTTTGAGGTTACTATTTTAATACTAATTTTAAACTAGAGGTCCGGGTGGTTTAACTTGAGTGTTATAGTTGATATACTAAGTAACGTTAAACTTAGTTTTTTAGGAATGTGTATCCTAATCCTTCAGTTATTCCCAGTATTAATCAAACAATTTTAAACCATGTTCTGAAATAAGTGTTTCTATGGACTTACCTATAACGCAACATTGCGTTTTCACACACTTGTAAAAAAACGTGATTATGCGTTTCTAGTTAACTCAGCCATGAATGTCCTACAAAGTCTTGATACACATCTGACGTATCCGGCCATCAAAGGTCACGGCATTTAACCTCATCCGTGAATAATTTTTTGCCCACAACGATGGAAAGATATTGTTCGTTTTATCTCTCACCATCGGTCCATCAACTTGTAAGGCATAGTTTTCGATATTAGACTCAATTGGTACGGGAATAAAGGCGGTGAGAATTATTGTGGGTATGCATATGTTTTTGTAATTAACTTTAAGTTTGTCTTCCACTGAAAAGATAAGCAAAAACTGTTATAACTATAAAAAGGTTGTTAATTTTTTTTTTCTTAATTTAAGGGTAGGGTACTTATCGTAAATATCATCTATGATGAAAAAGAGTAAATAGGCTGTTACTAGTCTGACATGATCCATCCTCGGCCACTTCATCACCTACCATCAGGTGAGATTGTGGCCAAATGTCTGGCTATTCTAATTTTAAAAAATATACAATATTAAGAAAGCAGCAATTGTCACGCAATATAATATTGCTGCTGAGTGTACTATACAGCACTTGTTTTTGAATTTCAGTACAGTAAAGTCGAAATCTTCTAATAAGGATTTTTTTACTGTTGGAGAGCCACGCTTCGGCATGAATGGGTCGGCTCGACCGGAATGATATCACGGTGACGTAACAGAAAACCAACGTGAAACAGCATTAGGTTGTGTTTCCCTGCGTAAATGAGGGTACCGGAGAAAAAGGGGTTTAAAGCTCAGCAGCGCACTTGTGACTCCACTGGTGTACCTAGTAGTTGTTCATGGGCGGTGATAATCGCTTACTATTAGGTGATCCGTCTGCTTGTCAGCAAACTATCACATAAAAAAATGTATTTTTTGATATGCCGCCTACATACGACTTAGACAATCCGTTTGGAACAGTGGAAGTGAACGCTGCCTTTGCAACAAGGGTTGCGGGTTCGATCCCCGCACAGTACAAACATTTGTGTACATGAACATGTCTGTTTGAATTGGTCTGGGTGTTTTCTGTGTACTTACAAAAGAAAAGTACTGAATGTATATTATGTATAATGTATAAATAATATAGATAGATAGATAGATAGATATACCTTATTGCACAAAATACACAACTTAAGTACTAGGCATTACAGAAATTATTAGAATATAATGTATATTATATGTAATTCCGCTGTTAGTTCTGATATCCGTAACACAGGTACTTCGGAGTCAGATCAATGTGTGATGTTGAGATTTTTTTATCTTATATTTTTTTTTTCGGAGCGAGTTGAATTCAAATACAATATCAATACTCGAATGCACTCCATACCAAGTCCAGAGAGTTTTATTGTTTAAATGTCTTACATTCACAACGGTTAATAAAAAAGCATTGGCGTCGCTAGCAAGGACTCGCGGCAGAGTATTTGATTCATTATTATGAATGAAATCTGACACCGACTGCCACGAGCATTTGGCTAGAATATAAAAGCTGCTTTCCCTTGAACCGACCTTACTGACTAACTATTTGACTACTAAGAGTTACTGACTATTTTAAACCACTTAACTGTCGCTATATCATTCTTTATGATGAATGAAATACTCTATTGTCTGTCGCGAGTCTTTGCGAGTAGTATAGGTTTATATAAAGTTATCAAATAAAATCATATAGAGGGAAAAGCACTAAAAATTATAGTAGGTATTATGCAAGACTTATTGGGTTTTAGTTTTTTTTTTTGTCGCTGGGGAATGCCGTCGGCCTTAAAGTAAATAAGTCGCCGCCTTTCGTCAGTACCTTATGCATACCTTCTTGCTGGGGAGCAAGAGGGTTATATCGTGCTCTCCTCTGGCGAGACTTCTCCTAACGAGAAGCCGGCCAGAGGCATACTGACTAAACCTAACGGTGTTTTTAATTATTAACATACCCCAAAACGCCCCTTCTTAGGTCCTTAAGTACATAAAATCACCAAACCCCCTACCCCAAAAAAAAATTATGACAGTACATTTTATACATCTTACTAACATTAACCATGCATGACTGCCTAAAGTAAGATTGTTATTGTAATTTAATTTAGTTTAATTTTATAGCGGAGCAAATTTCATAATTATTTTGTAACACTTAAAAAACGAGCACAAAAAAGGCACGGAACCAGTGTCTGTGGAAAAAAAAACCTAGCGGTTTTCCCTCATCGTCCTTAAGTGGGGAGTGGGTTCAAAAAGGGCGAACCCTGGCACCATAACCCCGGGAGGTTTTATTCTTGCCCCTGGATATAGCTATCGCCTGGCTTTTATTATGTTTCTAGCTTTACCGAACTTAAGAGTGGCCTTGCATTGTTTCAAGTATTGCACGGAGCGATCCGATGCGATGTACGCAAGGACGGACAATAAAGAGCTGTTATTAAATTAATTAAAACTATGCCTTATCGAAACATCTACAGTTTTTGTACGCATTCTTATTGTGCGGTTTTTATCAATTGTACCTAATAAAGTTTTGTGTCTTTTTGCTGTAGTAATTTAATGTAATTTAATGCTTCATTATTTAAGAATATTGTGGGGCAATTCGTTAATAGTCTTCCTTGTATTAATATTTTTATATTTTTTTACCAATATCTCCTTGAGACTGAAGCGCACTTTAGAAAACAATATGTAACTAAATTTATTAAGTATCAGCATATAAACTGTCCCGCTGCAGGGCAAAGGCCGCCATCATAAAAATCAAGTGATTGCTACTATAATGGGATTATACTTAATCACTACGCTTGCCTCAAAAGGATTGGTGATCACAAACCCGAGCAATGTTCAAAAAATTCGACACATACTTTTTGTTCGGCCCAGGAATCGAACCCAGGACCCCGAGATTATGGCCGAGTTCTTAAAACACTAGACGAACAGGGCGTTTAGAAACCATTTTATAGGATTAAATGGGTTTGCATTTGACCTCATCTCACCTGATGGAAAGTGACAATAAGGTCTAAGATGCAGCGTGCTTATCCAGAAGAAGCCTATTCACTCTCGACTTAAAGACACCCAAATTGCAGCTCTTTGGGAATACAGAAGCCGGCAAGTTGTTAATTATAAATATTAGACTGTGGCATGGCAGTCCACTGGGTACAGGATATAGGCTTCTCCAAGGCAAGGCTACTCGCATCCCTGGACGTCAGTGCCCATCTTGCGCAAATCAACACTAACTACTAGATTTGATATTGGCATAGTTTGACAAAACATCAATGCGATTATTTACTGGCCCGTGTTGCACTGTGTGACTCTTTTATTTTTTTTTGGTGATTGCCGCCACCCGTAGATACCCGCGACACCAGTGGAGTCACAAGTGCGCTGCCAACCTTTAAACTCCCTTTTCCCCTGAATTGGGCCTCCGGTACTTAGCTCACGCAGTGAAACACAGCATAGTGCTGCTTCTTGCCGGCTTTCACAACCAACGCATAAAACCAATAATGCAATTATTTGCATATTTATAGTCATTAAGACAATCCACAAATATCTCGAGCCGGCCCATTAATGCCGAAGCATGGATCTCCCACGGTCTAAACAATGGTATGGAAGGTACGCGTCGTCGTTGTCACTATATTTCTTATTTTATGTGATAGGTGGTACACAGCGATTGCCGCCACCCAGGAACATCCGCAACACTAGTGGAGTCACAAGTTTGCTGACAAACTTTTAACTCTCTTTTCCCCCGATTGGGTTTCCCACACACACCCAATACATTCATCATCATCATCATCAGCCTATCGCAGTCCACTGTTGGACGTAGGCCTCTCCAATTGTTCGCCACTGTGATCTATCCATGGCTTCTCGCATCCAGCTCTTGCCAGCCATCCTGCGCAGATCGTCCCCCCACCTAGCCAGAGGGCGCCCTACATTACGTTTGCCAAGACGCGGTCTCCACTCTAGAACTCGTTTACCCCATCGGTTGTCGGTTCTGCGGCTAATATGGCCAGCCCACTGCCACTTAAGCTTGCTAATCCGGTGAGCAATGTCGATGACTTTGGTTCTCTGACGGATCACCTCATTTCGGATTCGATCTCGGAGAGAGACGCCGAGCATTGCTCGTCCCATAGCCCGCTGAGCGACTTTTAACTTGTGGACCAGCCGTACCGTAAGTGTCCACGTTTCGGCTGCGTATGTCATGACGGGAAGGACGCACTGATTGAAGACTTTTATCAATACAATACATTGCTTTAATGCAAAATGAAAATAGTTTATTAAATTTAAGACCATACACAAACACTTATAAATGTCATCATGTTTACCACTGGTTCGGAATGTTGTTCTCTGCCAAGAAGACACCAGCAAGAAACTTAGCAGTTACTCTTTGAAAAAAAAAGTTGTTTTACAAAATTTCTCATTCATTTTTTGTGTAACTAATATATCCCTATACTATTGCCATTCAAAAAATTAACTATTTTAAATAGCCTTCTTTCATCAAACAGTTTTTATAAAGAATTTAAACTTATGTGCAAGTCAATGGCAAAGTCTTTATGCTTAGTTACTAGCTACTCCGTTACTTTTATACTTGTACTCTAGAATAATAATCCTCCTCCAACCGATTACGGCTACGGCGGCCAATCTCAACGATCAGCCACGTACGCAGGATATATTATAGTGCTCAAGTGTGTGCGCAAACACAAGTGCACTCTCTATTCCCTTGCCCTCATAATCCGATGGGACACTAATATGACACGACCGAAGAGGGATCAAGCGCAGGACCAACAGCTTAACGTGTTTTCCGAGGCACGGGGGTACAAGACCGCCAACTTCCAGACTCCGGGCTACCACTAAGAATTTCTTGCCGAAAACTTAGGTACAAATTTTTGGCCCGACCCGGGGATCGAACCCGGGACCTCTTGCGCAGCCGTCGCTTTAAAGTGCGACCCTCTGACCACTGCGCCACCGAGGCAGTCTCCAGAATAAAGGCATGCATCGTCGGCCCTAATTACCATAACTCCCCCAACAATTTAGTCTGTGTCAATCTGACCCTCGCTGAATTTGACACACATTGCCATACTTGTGTATTGAGCACGTGATCACGAATAATTTCCGATGCGTTACTAAGTATGGCAAATAGCACTGCCAATAGTTTAACTAACCGTCTATGCAACCACATAGTGGCCCGTGCTTACACTGTTCTTCTCTAGTATGGACGCACGCATCGTCGCCTCTTATTACCATAACCCCCCTGTTGGTGCCTGAGCTTTGGAATGTTAGTTTAATTTGAATGATAGAGTTTTGTTAAGATAAATAAAATGTATTAAAAGTTCCATAAATGTCCTTAAATTTTATAGTATATAGTTCAAACTAATGTTAAAGTTGGATGAAATGTTATGTTGATGAGTGCGCCCGATTGTAGGTACCAACGGCGAAATATGCACTAATTAATAAGTTTAAAGCATAATACGACGCGAAGGCAGTTTGACTTCTCTACCGCGCGTACCTAACATCATAAAGGTATTGCAAAATATTAAAATGTTCGTTCCGAACACCCCCCATTAGTCTGTGTCTATCTGACTATCGATGAATTTGACATACATTGCCATACTTGTGCAGTGAGCACGAATAATTTCTGATGCGTTACTAAGAAGGGCAAGCAGCACGGCCAATAGTTTGACTAACCGTCTATGTAACTACATACTTATTGGCCCGTGCTACTCTGTTCTTCTATAGTACGGAGACACGCATCGTCGCCTCTTATTCGTCCCCCCCCCCCCCCCCATTAGTCTGTGTCAAACTGAACCTCGCTGAATTTTACACTGTTCTTCTATAATACGGAGGCACCACAGATTTAATAAGGAGGCACGCATCGTCGCTTCTTATTACCATTTTATTTAATCGTATGGCGTTTTACATTTTAGTGGGCGTTTATATTATATTTTATAAAACATATTATTATAATCAATTTTTATTATAACTATGTCTACAAGTTAACATCCAGTCCACACAGCCAATCGACAGCTTCTGGTGTCAGTTTATAAAGGTCCCCAGGATCGCCCCTGTAGCGTCTTTTAGGACATCGCTTTACGATGTGGTCTTTGGTCTGATATTCAATTCCACAGTCACACAGTGGGCTATCTGTCCATCCTCATTTGTACTTTAGGTAAATGCACCAGGCGTGTCGCTGAATTTGACACACATTGCCATACTTGTGTAGTGAGCACGAATAATTGCCGATGCGTTACTATGTGTTGGCAATTAGCACTGCCAATAGTTTGACTAAACGTCTCTATGCAATTGCACATACTGGCCCATACTACACTGTTCTTCTAAAGTACGGAGGCACGCACCGTCGCCTCTTATTACCATAACCTCCCCATTACTCTGTGTCAATCTGACCCTCGCTGAATTTTGCGCTTCATTTAAGGTCACCGGAGTTGGCTGTTATGATAATGGTGGAGTATGGAAGTTTTAGTCAAAGCCGGCTTTATAAAGTTTGTAGGCTATAAAAGTAAGAAATGGTTTGGATGGTTTTCTTTATTCAAATTTTATCAATTCATAAAAATAATTAATGAATAATATCCCAGAAAACAATTTCGATTTTTGAATCAGGGTACCCTGGAAATATTGTCTTTGAACTTCAGAATTATAATCGTCTTTCTGCTGATTTGATTTCTCCCGACGACAGTTTTGGAATTCCAAAAAAATGGTAATTGCTCCCGATATTTCGTCAGGAAGACTCGATCTGGTAGCATTCTTTTATTACGACAGTGCACTCAAATGTTTGGTTAGAAAAAATAATTTGAAACGTTGTACAATTTTCCTACAATTTGCTAAAAACATAACACTAATGTTTTTTGGTTTAAAGATATCATGAATTTTGGGAATAAAAATATTCAAGCATTTTTTTTTGCATTTCAATGAAAAAACACCAAAGTTCAAACCAAAAGATTAAACAATAATTTGTTATGAACTAAAATTTTTTGTACTTGCTACCTACTTAGACGAAAAAATACTTTTACGTCGCATCATAATAATGTTCTACCCAAAACATAAAACTAGTGTCAAGGTAGAACATCGCCATTGTTTTCAACGGTGGATTCCAAACTCCATTAATTCTGGTGAGTCAAGGCCGTGTCAGCCTGCATTAACATACTAAGTTACACTTCAGTACTAGCCTGACGGAATAATTTGAATCTTTATAGAACAGGAGGCGACGGAAAAATATTAAGCCGCGGTCAGTACAGTCAGTTTTGCGCTACTTGTTACTAACGTTACTAGCGCTAGATTCCGCGCCACGAAAGAAGTCACGCGAAACCAAAATTTTAGGTTTCTTGTGTCTATGGAGATAAAGCTCAAATTTGAATGTTGATGGCGACTGAAACGTGGTTTTTAAGGGACTTCTATGGTGGCGCGGACTTTGCTTGTGTTCGTGCAGAATAGGAACTAACCGTGTAAGAGCAACGCTTCCACCACAGCCTCAGAGAAAACTGGCGTGAAGCAACGCCTTAGCTATGTTTTGCTAAGTGAGTGAGGGTACCAGAGGATCCTGGTTGATGTGAAGCTCAAGGTTTGGCAGCGCACTTGTGGCTCCACAAATGTTACACCCGGAATTTCAAGGACGAATGTCCATTATATATATCAATAGCATAACATCACTTGATAGATTATAACTTGTTCATCACAATCATCATTTTAGCGTTTATTCTCAGTGCTTCCGGAGCTGGTTCTTTGGAGTCCGTTAATTCAGCCGTGTAATACATCAACAAAATTAGACTTCAAATCTGACTAAACAGATTGATTTGAACCGAAGGAGATGGAGAAACCGGCCAAGTACGAAATAGAAAAAAAAACATTTTTTATGGGACTCCCCTTTTATATATATTTTTTTAATAGCAGCAACAGAAATACCTATATTATTTGTGACAGTTACAATTATTTAGCTATCACGGTTCTTAAAATACAGCCTGGTGATAGATAGAGAGTGAAGTCTCAGTAATACGGTCGCGTTTTAACCCATTGGGTACGAAATCCTAAAAATCTAACTGAATAAGGTCAACGTTCCGGTTGCCTTACTGTCATCAGTTGACTTTTGAAATTAAGTAAGACTGGTAGTATTTTCATTGTAATAATACTAAGTAAGGCAGTTAAATTAAGGATCTAAAATCTGTTGAATCTGTTCACAAAAAGAATTAACAAAAAGCATATTATAGAAACCAGCTAATACAGGAAGGTAATTGAAGCTGTTTTTGTTACTTTAAATTAGCTGCGACCTCCCACACTATAACAATCTAGTGACGACTTGACAGTATAATTTGACGCGTGGAAAAATTATAGTCATTTCATAAATTATATCCCATTCAAGAATGGGATTATATTACGTATATTTTTGTATATCTTTCTTATAAATCTTCTAATGGTACTTATATTTACAGGAATCCTAAGGTACTCGTATTCCTTTTACATCGCAATTGATAGGTATTTTATAGTTGCAACCAAAAAGCCCCTTTCATATCTGTCTATCTTTTAAGACATAGGCAGAGAAGCAGACGTATCCCCTTATGTTAAGCGAGATTCCTTGGAGTTATTATAAGCGTGGGTCTTGAAAAATGAGTTTTTCTTGAAGGTTTGAAACTTGAAGGTCGCATCGTTCTGATATTACAACAGGCGATAGGTGATACCTTAATTTTAGTCCGTATTTAATTTTTACTAGTGAGTTATACTAGCTTGTTTCTCTAATCCTCAGTCGATCGTGTCTTTGTTTCCCTTCATGATGACCACTCGTGTAGGATCTATCACCCACAAGTCGCCTAGCTTGAGAGATGACCCACCTCCGTGTCTTTATAGTGAGATTCATTTTTTTATGCTAAAGGCTACAAATTGGCTTCAACTGATGGTAAACAATCACTGCCGGTACAAAATCTGCGAGATCAGAGAAGTTGCTAATGCATTGCCAGCCTTTTAGAAAGTATGCTATCCTCTTGAAGGTCGCATATTCGTCACCGTTGGGAAATTCTGCTGCAGCCAAACCGATCCATATAACTTAGGTACGTGGTAGAAAGATCCGCGAAAAACGCACAGTACTAGACCGCCATCCATCGAATGACAATCGCTTGCGTGATGTATTCAGCTGCAGGAAGTAGATCAACCACTTCCTCAGAGTCGGCATTTTCCCTGATAAAAGCGTTAAAGAATGCTGAGGGAAGCTATATCCCGCCACAATGCTTGAAGATCAAGAAAACTAGAGAGAGTAAAATCGGCGACAAATCGAGTAGCTCAACATTGTATGCGGTCAATTGTAATTTATTCTCTTGGCAACATTGTACATGAAAATGATTTTGGCGGTACTGGTCATTATCGTAATGAGTATTCGTTTTTTTGTTTATTCGACCTTGACGAAAGGTTACCAGTAATAAGGTGAGGTAATTATACCGATGGATGAAGTAAACTGTACATTCATCGTCTTTAATTTCGGCATGAAGGGGAAGACTAAAGGCGAAGTCATTGTAATCAAATTCGTTGCTCTGTGGAAAACATTTTGTGTAGACGTGTGTAACTCTTTATTGAAATGACTCAGTGATCCGACTCTGCCAAATGATACACTGTACCGAATCTCTAATTTTCGCTCCGAATGTAACATTCGACTCAAATGGATCTCGAGTCCGAGTGAACCGAATGAGCTGAATGATCCGATGAGTCGAATGATCCGAATGAAATGAATGGTCCGAGTGAGCCGAATGAGCGAAATAATCCGATGAGGCTGATGATCCGAATGAGCTGAATGATCCGAGTGAGCCGAATGGTCCGAATGAGCGGACTGAATCACGGATTTGATTGAGGGTCGATGTTCCAAATGAAGCGTTTCAATGTTCCGCATCTCTGATCCAGATGCAAATGTTCCAATCTTTTGAAATATACGTTTTTGTCAGATCTAATTAAGTGTTATATATTTTCATACTATTTATAAAGAGGTAAATTCTACTGACAACAACAAGTTTTAAATAAAGGTGAAACACTTGCGCGATATAATCGACACTCAACGCCATCTATTGGTTAAGTTTGGAACTACAAGTTAGCCAAATTAAGTCGCGAAACGAAGTGAGGGAGGGCCTCCAGTAAGAGATTAATGCGATAGAATTACTTATAGTAATATTAAGTAGTCTAAAATACGGTAATTTGTTTAACTAAACTATAAGTTACTAGTCGGTGGCCAACGGGTGTCGCCCAGCTCATATACTTTCAAGCTAAGCGAGCGAGCGGTACATGCAAATAGTAACATTCATATTTTTTTGCAAATACCAATATTGGTCTATGCAAAAAAATATGAATGCTAACCGACTCATAAAAAGCATATGCTTTTTTGGACGAATCGGTTACCATGCCAAATTGAATAAAATGTTTGATAAAAACTTATAATAGAAAGAAAGAAAGAAAGAAAGAAAGAAAATATTTATTATTATAGACATCACAACACAGAACATATAGCAATTATAAACAGAACACAATTTGGTACAAACAGAAAACAAAACATAAAACAATTAAAAATACATAAAAATAAAACATAAGAAAAAAAAAACAAAACTATATTCAATCATGTCCAGACAGTGCCAAATAAATATAATGATGTGTTATGACGTCTAGTATAAATGGCCCTCACTCAGCTTATGACACAGCCCAGACAAAGGCCATGACGCTGGTTTTCAGTGAGACCAGCTGAATGAGTGCCACGGACGCTTGTCTAATGTATTTTGTGTACCTAACGTGTATGTGTAATGTGGGTATATATATCTACTGAGAAGAAAATATCAAATAATAATGAGATACATACTATTAAATTATTATAATGAATAAATAGGAGTGTGGGTATCTACAGTTTAAATATAAAATTATTACGGCTAACAAATCAAAACAACTTCTAGCGCGCGCATACAGTTATTATGCACCTATAATTAAGTACCTATATCGACCCATGGCTACCGGACGAGGCATCGATGATGAACGCGGGATCAGTCTGCACTGCAACTGGATGCGCAATGGTCGCCTAACTCATAGCAACAACCACCAATAATAATAATAATAGTATACTTGTGGTGAGCCACTCATCGCATGTACGAGTATAGGCCAGCTCGACCGGAATGATACCACGGCCTCACAGAAAAACTGAGATCAAGTAGTGTGTCTGCTGTGTTTTGCTGCATGAGTGAGGAGGGTACCAGAGGCCCAGTCTGGGGAAAATGGGGTTTTTGAAGGTTGGTAGCGCACTTGTGACTCCACTAGATTTGTCTCTTGGGTTATAATAAATCTGATGACTTACGGGAGTACACAGAATGCCAACGTTTTCCACTCTAGTCGCATAGGACATCCACCCTCTCTAGGGTAAAGCTCTTCTAATTTTATCCCTTAACGTTGAGATCATAAATATATAAAGAACTATGAACCTTATTGCCGTGCTGTCAAAATGTAAAATTGTATTACAAGTCTGAGGATCAGCGAAGGATAGAATTCATTCATTTGCTTTTGAGTTGGGTACACCACATATCAAGACGTTTTAAAGAAAATATGTATCTTCTCTAATACTTACATTAGTTTTTGAAGAAGAAAAGTATTAAAAAAATATACTTCAACGTGAAATGAGACGCCATTTTTAGCGTTGTTAACTTTTCCACATGAATTTTTGTAAACAACTACATAGAGGTTTTCTCTAAACGCCCTGTTGGTCTAGTGGTTTAATTACCGGGCAGTGATCTCAGGGTCCTGGGTTCGATTCCCGGGTCAAGCGAAAAGTATGTTTCGAAATTCTGGACAAACATTCGTGCGATGAACACTTGTGTTTGTTCAGTGTCTGGGTGTAATATATGTATTTAAGTATATATTTGTGTTCCTCTGTTGTCTGATATCTGTAACACAAGTGCTTAAGCTACTTAGTACGGAATCAGGTCAACCTATGAGATGTTGTGAGAATTATTAAAAAAAAAATTCGGACATAGCTCAGATTTGTGATAACCAATCCGCATTTGGCAAGCGTGGTGATTAACCCTAATCCCATCATAGATGCGATAACTTGATTTCTATAATGGAGGCCTTTGCCCTGCAGTGGGACAGTATATATGCTAATTAAAAAACACATAGAGCTTTTACTGCAAAACGTCTATTTGATAATTTCCATTTGGTAACTCATACTACCGATTTTAGTTCCTCAAGTGATCGCTAGGGGCATAGTATATTTTTTCATAGATTTTTTTACGCCGACGTTAGCTAGGTCACTGGAACTGTTAACTCATGGTAAGTAATTAACGATGCAGAAGAATTCAAATTTTGTCTAAATGCGGTTTTACGATCGTCGGATTTTGCGGAGGGTAGTTGAATCGCATCGGCTGATGCGATTCAAAGGTTTTAAATTAGTGTTTAGTGGTTTTTAGTTTGTTGTTTTGTCCAATGAAGTGTCAAAAGTAATATAGTGATATTAATATAAGACGCCCTGTTAGTCTATTGGTTTAAGTACCGGGCCGTGATCTCGGGGTACTAGGTTCCTGGAACGAGCAAAAAATGTATTTCGAATTTTTCAAACATAACTCGGGTTTGTGATCACCAATCCGCATTTGGCAAGCGTGGTGATAAAGCCAAATCTCATCATAGTAGCGATGACTTTGAAATCATTATATGATGGAGGCCTTTGCCCTGCAGTGGGACAGTTATAGGCTGATAAAAATAATAATTGTTGAATGATATCGCTTTTAACAGAGCTGTGTTGTGTTAGTTGTCACGTGAATTTGCTTGGACCTAAGTCTTAATAATAATAATTCATTTATTTCAGGCAACAAGATATGTTAAAAATATTTCATTGGCCCATTTAATGAATACCTTACAGTCTAACGGCCGCACTCAGAGACGTCATTTAAGCTAATGTTAATTAAATTTTAGTATCGGTAGTCTTTATGCGTATCAAAATAAGTGTCAATATTTTATCTTAAGTAGCCAACTAAGTTAATCAACGACTCTGAGTGTGGCAGTAACACACATACATAGTAAATTCACTTTACATTAATTTTACGTGCGGCGTGTAGTTAAGACCTGTAAAGTCGTTAAAAGTAGTCTCTGCTTAATATGTAGGCCGTTAAAACGCTAAACACCTGCGTTTTATTGAGTGAATGTGTAATGTACACTATGGAAGCAATAAATATTTGAGTATTGAGTATTGAATGAGACTTTGACAGATATCGACAGTTAAATACCCATTATATTAAATTATCTCCATATACTTAGGGCGTAGAGCCATCATCATCATCGTCATCGTCAGCCCATTTAAGTCTCCACTGCTGGGGCACGGACCTCCCTCAATCACATGAGGGGTAATTGCCATACTCACCACGCTTGGCAGACGGGTTGGCGAGGGTTTTGGTATAAATGCAGAGTTTTCCTTCTCCGGGTGCTGATGATCATGCCAGCAACTTTACCTTAGTCGCCTTTTACGACACCTCGGTAAGAGTGAGGGTGGCCTATCTACTCTGCCGGGGACCACACGGCTCCGTAGAGCCATAATTTCATTTTAAAAATAACAAATCAAAGGGTATGAAAAAACATTTGTGAGAAAATAATTTTTGTGCTTTTTTCCGTACAAAATTCTGCGAAAATATTCAAATACCTGTACATTTACGAACATCCAACTCTTTCTCTAAAATAAAAAATAATTGGCGTTTGTGGAGTATTTTTTAATACCAATTCTAGGAAAAGCCGTAGGAGTTATTATTACTGATTTTTACCCGACTACGGCAAAGCCAAAAAGAAAGTGTTATAATTTTAGCAGTCTATGAATGTAAGTATGTATTATTTAAATATGTTTGTTTGTTCCAAGATTATGCCTAACTACTAAACCGATGTTGATAAATGAGGTATCAATCGATTCCTTATTACAGTCCAGGTGACCTAGGCTTATATTTTATTTGAAAATAATAGCCTACGGTTGCTAGACGAGAAGAACAGATAGATGTATACCTCTCGCGTATAATAAGTTTTCACGGAAAAATTACATTTATGACAATAGTAATAAAATTCAATGGAATAAAACTTACAAACCTTAAGGTCCTCAAGTGGAGGCCAACGTACAGGAAGTCGCAGCCGTGTAAGTTTAAGTCTCATATTAAAACCTGCCTAATGAAGAAAGGTTACTGTAGTGTACAAGACTATTTAAATGATAAGGATTCTTGGTCATGTTAATTGATTAATCTTTTGAGTTGTTATTCATTGTAGTCTATTAACTTTCACAAATGTATTTTTTTTTCTCAATTGAAACTCTGTAACATCATCAATATTTGAAAGAGTAACAACTGAGTTTCTTGCTGGTGTCTTCGCAGTAGAAATCGACATTCCGAACCAGCGGTAGATATTTTGTACCTATTTTGACATTTATAAGTGTTCTGTGTGGACCAAAATTGAATAAAGATTTTTTTATCTTTTATCTTATCGTGGTAGACCCCCCACCAGGTGGACAGACGATCTGGTGAAGGTTTCAGGAATCCATAGGATACGGGCTTCGCAGGACCGATCTGTTTGGAGAACGTTGGGGGAGGCCTATGCCCAGCAGTGGGCGTCTACTGGCCGAAATGATGATGATGATTTCAGATTAATGTAATACCAGATAATCCAATAATATTATACGAGTAATCATTACGTCATCATTGGTTTGTTTTGAAGCTGGTGTTGGTCATAACCAGTGTTATGAGAGTAGGTACTATTCATCATTGTGAATTGGATCATTTGCTTAGAAGAATGGCTTCTTCTATTGTTTTCTGCTCAAAGTGAATTACCAAGGAAAATTATTGACGACCTTGTAATGTCCAAGACAAGTTTTTTTTAATACATACTTTATGAATCTGGACCACCTGCACGATGGTCCGAAGATATTTTGACGGCAGTGGAGAAACAATGGATAAGGCTGGCAAGAGACCGAAGGCAATGGCGGGATAAAGAAGAGGCCTATACTCAGCAGTGGGTGGATGTGGGCTGATATGATGATTATGAATCCACCCGAAGATATCTTGCCAATAACAAGTAACTTTTTTTTTTATTTTTTTTTAAATTCTATTTTTAGTTTAGGGACTTTAACCTTGTGTTATGTCAGTCCCATCGTAACCTAAACATTATTATTACAATTTAAAAGATATAGTTAACTACGTTACTTGATATATTTATATTAAATAGACACTATAAACGTACATAGTTCAATCATCGATGAAGAATCTTAACAAGTAACTTATTGAGAATAAGTGTGTAGTCGTTAAGTCAGTCAAAGTCTCAGTCACTCAATAAAACGCCGGTGTTATACGTTTTATCGACCTACAGATTCAGCCGATACCACTCTAAACATAATCGCGTGTTTTAAGACTCTATTAGGTCCAAGCAAGTTGTCCGTGACAACTCACTCGACACACAATAGCAGTGTTAAAAACAATACAATTCAACGATTCTTATTATCAGGATCACTTCACGGCACACAGCAACACCAAATTTGTTCTCTAAAAACGACTAGATACTAATTTTAAACGTTTGCATTACATCCTACACGGAGTGTTTGACTTCTGCCGCCAGAATCTTTTTTATTATTATTTCAAGTGATAGGTGACAGACGAGCAGATCGTTCACATGATGAGAAGCGGTTGCTAGCGCCCATAGAGGGGCGGCAGCAACCGCTATCTACTTGCTAAAATAAAACCTGACATACCAGCAACTCCAGGCCAGACACAAGTGTGCTGCCAACCCTTTCTACTTCTTTCAGAATTGTAAAACACAACGCAAGCGCTGTACACATGCGCTTTACATCGGTTACGATCAATGAATATCTTCTTCTTCTCAATCGTTAGCTCTCGACAGAGCGGTCGTGGCCGTCACGTAGTCACATTCCTGGCAGTTATTCTTCTGACGATCTCTCGCCATTTCGCCCTGTTGGTCGTCAGTTTGGTGCACTCATGCAATGGGCCGCCAACAGCAGACTTTATCTGGTCGGTCCATCGCATACCTGTGATCACCTGATCTACCGCGCCATGTACTACTAGACGTTTGGCCGAAAAACTTGAGTATGCGAGTTCCAACTATTATTGACAGCCGCTGTTTGACACCCAGTTCCTCGAGTATGGAGACATTTGTGCGGAATTCAGTAAATGATACTCCGAGCATCTTCCTCCAGCACCACATCTCCAAGGAATATCAGCTAGCTCATTTTTTTTTATAACCATCAAAATTTTTCAAATCCTTAGATACCTACTTAATTTATTTTTTTTTAAAGTAAAATCAATAATCACAGTTGAAATTAAATATTTTTAAAATAATATTATACAAACTAAAATCAAGTTTAGGTTGGCTATAAAGCTCTTTTTGTCCACAGTTTGAGTATATCTTGGTCTGTCTCCAAATACTTTTAACTAGAGTTTTTTTTATCACCAATCTAGGTCACAGATATCGTGAAATATTTTTCCATGTATACGGGGGCTGGGCAGAATATTTAAATAAACATACTGTCGTCGCTGAAAAGGCAGCTCCACAAAGCGATTCATGGCTAAACGCCCACACCTTTCAAGGCGGAAATCTGCACTCTCGGGAAAACCGCTTTCCTAGCCAAAAGTTCTTGCAGTTCATAACCCAAATGGCGGACCCGTCAAATGTCAACAAAAGCCATAACACCATTCTTTGTTCACGATTTATAATGCAAAATACATGGGCTATTCATTCGCAGCTTTATAATAACGCGCCCCTTTCCTGAAAGCGGTTATACCCCCTACGCGGGTCGTAGCACGTGTGCTTATCCCTCTCTCGCTCCAACATTGGAATAGAAACGTCTACCCGTCTCGCTCCCCCGCCACCTATGGCTCACGCATTGCAGGTGACTCCGCTTCGCCAGTCGTACTCCATCAGTCGTGTAGGCGGTACGTTCTCGCGCGCTCCACTTTTCCCGCGAAAATTTACGTTCACATACATTTCGAAGAAAACACCAGTTTATACGTTATACCGCAAAAACTTGCTTTTCTAAAAGAAGCCAATATTGTAAATGTTATGTTAATGTGCGTCTTTTATTGATCCAGTGTTAAAAAGCTTTCAGTGATCTTGTACTTGAGAAATAAAGGTGTACGGATTGTGTGAATCGACCAGCTGATAATAAAGTAAGTGAAGATTTCTATATTTTTACCAATCACTTTTGAGTGAATAGTTCAGATTCGTTTGAAAAGTTTATCTTAGTTAGACAGACAGAATATGTCAATGCTTCAATAGAATATTCATCAATGAACCCAAAAGTTTTGTTCATAAAATATTAATGCTCTTACAAGTTCAAGGGTCGCCCAAATGTAATAGGGACCAAAAAAGTTTCGGATTAAGTGAAATTCTACGAATGGTTTTCTTCAATGGATTTTCATGTTAAGTTATTTCTTGATCATATTCCTTATTTTATGTCATAAAAATATCGTGGTAAATGGTTCAATTTTGATCATAAACTTGTTGCCCAAAATACTCAAACTTTTGCGGATAAAAATGTTGAAACCAATTTTCGTAATTAAAAAGATGTAATAACCTATCTATTGTTTAACATTGTCAAAAGATTCTGTCTTTTATTTCGTCTTATTGTGTTGACTTTGACTTTTAATTTAAAAACTTTTGACAATGTTAAACAATAGATAATATCGTAAATTAGCAGCAATTTGCTGATAGATGCTTATTTTAACAATAAAATGTTATTCGAACAAAAGCGCGATTAAAATGTTATAGCAATTGAAGCATAAATTTTACGCAAGTGATTTATTATAGAAAAATACTTCGTTAGTCTACTAGTTGCAGTCAAGTAGAAAGCAGACACAAATATTATTAAAGTCAAAATTTTGCCAGACATTACTCTAAAATAGAAATGTCTCGTTAAAATTTTGCCGAACACATCATTCATTATGCACAATTATTTCACAACGCATTACGTTATAATCGCGTAAGCAGCTGACTGGTTGTCTTAACTTCGTCTATTATATAATGAAATGACCACCTTGAACTGATATTTTTTATCCAGATCATGGCAAAACAGGTTACGAGCCGCATGAGAAAAAATCAATCGCGCCGTATCCTGCAGATCCACATTCGATTAGCCATATAATTAAATTCACCCACATGGGAAAGAAAAAACGCAAACTGAGTTAAATAATACTTATGTACTATACTAACGATTGCAGCTTTGACTGCTAAAGTCGAACTAGAAACCGTTTCTATTTTAGACGCACATCCGACTGGACCACGACAGATAGTTGGCGGACGAACTTTCCGTATTTTATTTTTAAATGAAAAAAGACATTCTTTTACCGAACCTTTTGTTTCATCAGATGTCTGTCGCGTGCTTTATAAAAATCTAAATGTTCTTCGTGTTGCCAAGCTATAATAGTAATTCGGGTTTGTCTCCTACTAAATTTATTGTCAACTTTATGTTCACGGCAGCTGCTGCGCTGTCTCATTGTCGCTCAAATCCTTGACATCGCACCGTGATGTTCATTCGAACTAATTTTGTAATTATTAATTTATCACTGGAAAGACACAATCAGAGCTTTGTGTTCAGCAAAGTAAAGATTCTATCTTGTACGAAATATGAGGTTCGCGTGTCTGTTTCTAAACACTGTCTGTAGATATGGCTACAAAATAATCTTGGCACAAAGATTTATAACGGCACAAATGAATTTCTTTCTCGCAAATTAACCAAACTTATCTAAATCACCTTTTGTAAATTAAAAATTGTTTGTGTAGCGTGTTGCTATAATTCAAAATTTCATAGTATTCACAATATTAGTTTATAAGAGCAATTGTTTATTCAATTTCAACCTGTATCAGTTAATTGTCAATATAAAACACGCTATCAAAAACAGATTACATACATACGTTAGGTCACTTGATCAATTCCTAAGCTAGTCAGAATTGACCCCATTCGCTTTGCCTCTAGTAGCCTAATCATTCCAAGTGTATTTAAGAAGGGTCCGTAGAACCAGTATAAAGATATTATCTTCATAGCCCTTATGGCGTTGCAGTAAGGTTGTTGTTTCCATCTGTTTCTAGAAAGAGGGTCTTGTAAGAGGGTTAATAAAAAGAGAGTGTATATCGACATCAAACGTAATACTCGTATCATTATCATTGCTTTCATTACCAGCTGTAGTTTTACATAACACGTGATTCTATTTGAAGTTTACTTTTCTGTACTTCGTTTTCGTTTCTGATTATTTTTCTTACCCGCCTTATATTGGCCTCGTGCTATTGTTTGTTTCAACGTTCTTTATAGCATTAGTTTTATGTTCGTTTAGATTTGTGTATTCGAATTGAAAATGCTACCTTCATTTTGAAAAAGATTTTATAGTGCTATTTGTATTAGAGGGAGTTTATTTGTTAATGCCATTTTATTTTTATTTGTCTATGTTCATTTTGACTCGTCTATTTGTACTAGAGTAAATAGTTCAAGTACTTTTAGTACCAAAAATAATAGATCTGGTAGGTCTTCCTCTTTTGAAATATACACGGTGGATAAAATTATACTTTTACATAATTAAGTTCTCCATTCCTCTTTTATTATCCCATCCGAAATCCTCTTTTTTATTCCCACATTACTTACTGTCAATTCAAGAACCTCATCCGCTAGTTCCCAGCCAGCTGCAATATCATTAAACTTACAAGCAATGGTCTGCCGACAGGACGGTGCAGTACTTACTTAGTTACATTAATCTAAGCTTATTTCAAGTCCGGTAGTAAAAAAATCATAATCGGAATCACATCACGTCACGGCTAAGGAAGTAACAACTAATTTGTACTCAAAGTCCAATTGATTGCATCATCCTCAGTTACATTTAATGTTTCCTTAGCAAGGTTATGATTACAAATAAACATATGCAATTTAAAACTCATTAATATATAAACAGATCTTGCCGTATAAAGTATTTGGTAGTGGATAGATAGAGTGATTGACTGGCCCAATTGAGTGTTAGATACTAACTCTACTTCACGCTCCAATAGTTTTGGTTCCATCATAGACAAACTACTGAATGATGAAAACTCATTAGGCTTGTTTTCAATTAAGAGTACTGAGTTATTTGCTAATCCTAACAGTTTCATAGTACCCATTTATCTTAGATAATTGGTGGATGTGGCTCTAAGACTTGCGTGAGTAAAAATATTAGTCTGGGTATGAATCTTTTGTTACGATAAGAAAAAAGGTTTATAAAAAGTGACCACGGCTTCTTTCAAAGCTTCTAAGATTTTTTACTTGTTATTTGATAATTGATTTTTATTTTTGTTTTTTTTTATGGTTATTACGAAATTCACATAAAACAGTAATTTTAGAAAAAGCTCAAAAGTTACGATCACTAAGCAGTGGTATCAGGTAGAAACAAATAAACGATTATTTTTAAATTTTGACACCAAATTTGTTATAATTTTTGAAATTACTCGTGATTTCTGATAATCTCAATTAATTTTATTCATTAGTTTGTTAGACTTAAAGGTGGAAATTGATGTTAGCTTATGAAGCTATACACACATGCTAGTAGAGTTACAGCATGCCTGTACCCGCCATTTATTATTTGTTAGACCTTTCCTTCGTTTTAATTCTGTTTTGTGTACCTAATAAATAAATTTCGTATTTCAGAGGAACGTTGAATGAATGTAGTGTGATATATTTTTTTTAATTTTTTTTTGTTGCTAGAGGCGACAAAAGAGCAAGCGATTCACCTGATGGAAAGCAATCATTGCCGCCCATTAACATCCGCGAAATCAGAGAGATCGCTAATGCGTTGCCGGCCTTTTTAAAAAGGAGTACACTCTTCTCTTGAAAGTCCCTAAGTCGTAGCCGTCGGGAAATACTCCCATAGGTAAACTGTTCCACAGAACTGAGGTACGTGGTAGAAAGTTCCGCGAAAAACGCAATATAGCACATTTGCTACAGAACACGCAAGAAATCATATCATTGACTCATAACATATGTAATACAGACAAAATAATGCAGATCACTCTTATAATTGTTAAATGTGCATTTTAAAACATAATAAAATTTGCTTATTACCATTTTGAAAACCTACGTATACCTCTAAAGTCACATATTTGCATAATTATAATCATTAAGTCAATCCACAAATATCTTTATTTTGAAGCAGCCAGTGTTGCTATCCTTTTAGCAGAGTTAACAAGCTGTCTGAGACTCGTAAGAAATCATACTGTCAAAGTGTACTCTCTGAGTGATTCTTCGCAATATAACTACTGACCTTGCTTCGAGAACCGTGGAGGATGTGCGCAGTAATTGGCAAATGGATGTGCTCAAACCACTGAGAAGCGTATTTATCATAACAATTCTTACTGTTATATCTTCTGACTGACTGAGCGTTTGAGCGTTGTCATTTCTAAGTCTGCTCAAAAGTTTCGAAATAGGTCGACTGCCGTTTCTTATTTTGCTATCAGGCTATGCTAATATTTTTGAACAAGTAAGTAAATGAATTTATATTGAAAAAATGAAAGAGGTGTTCACATCAACAGGTTCTAGAGATATTCCATAACTTGTAACGTGAGCCGCATAAACTAACTGATTATTTTCCGTCGGAATCACTAGTTTTCTTTTAGTAATATTTAAGCCTTTTTAGATCCTTAGATTGGCTTTGCAACCTTTTGTATTCATAGGAGAACCTAAATATATATTTTTTTTTTAATAGATGTAGCTTATCAACCTGCCTTCGGCCATTTATGGTATGCTTTACGGGTGACCAGGGGGATTATTCTCGTGCACTCGACAATGAACGACTTCTTTCGACAATAAGAGATATTCATACATTCGTCAATATAAATGTTAAATCCAATGTCTGTGTTATCACATGAGAATTTGATTCCTAAATTGACTCAATGTCGTGTGTGTCAAAGGCCCGCAGAGCTGATAATCATATTCGCAACTGCTTAACGTTAAGTAAAGATTTTTTAAATCATTGCACAATTTCTAAATTATCAGTAGTCGGTCGGTATGCATCTAATTTATGACAATACATAAAGAAATTGTTTGAACATCGAAACAGCATGAGCCTGAGCAAGTTTTAAACGTATTCAAACATTCATCATGACAATGATTTGTTAGGAATTGAATCAGCGCTAACTAATGACCGCAAGCGGGAGACCATTTTTTACTTAAATTGGTAGTTAAAGATGACGTGTAGATTTATTTGTATTCCAATACGAGGAATTGCGTTCATCTCACCTTATAATGACTGTAATAATAGTCTATACACACACTTTAACATTTTTTCACAAATTGGCTGTCATATTATTTGGTTGCAAAACTATGTTTACTAGTGTTGTTATAGCGGGAAAATAATCGCTCTTTGTAGTGACATAGATATATCTCAAATATTCGTATATTTACCGGCAACTTAGATAATATGTAGGAACTCATAATAATTACACTTGATAATGTTTTTTGCAATGTTGTATCATGACGTCAAGATGTGCTTGCCCAATTTTATGCATTAGTCTATTCGTGTGCAAATTGAAGTTAAGGATATCTTATGCATAATCTATGAGTTGCGGAGCTGCATTTTGAATGAATATTAACGTATTTTCTTATTCATTATCATTTTTAGGTTATTAAACATCCCTTTCACGTAGATTTCTGACTATTGAAAATCACAGTTTTTGTAATACAATTTTGGCAATGGTATCTTAGTGGATAAGAACGAGCGCCTTGTTAACAAATTCCATCTGATCATCCATGAATTTTCTAATCAATGTGCATATTCCTATCTTGGTAGTGAGGCATAACATCGAGAGAAAACCCACTGGCTTCGAATACAATTACCAGATCCTGGACCATGGTTCAGACCATTATAATACAAGCGCGTCCTGAGCGCAAATAACACGTTGAGAAAAGGAGGATGCTATCATGATCTAGAAAATTTAATCTAAATAGCATCCAAATCAAACAAAAAAAACTAATTAACAAAGTTAATTTCGACTCTTAATACTCGTTGCGGTTGTCGATCAAAATATTGAATGAAACACTGTGGAGGTATGTTTAACAAATGCAAATTTCATCCGTACCTAACCATCGACTGCTTGTAACACGATAGTCCAGTATACCGTATAAATTATCGCATTTAAAAGAGAAGCTATCCTGAACATTTTCTTGGCCTGGGCTTAAAATATTTTATCCTACCCCATAAAATACTTTAAAGGACATTTCCGTTCGGTAATTGGTTTTCTGGTCACATACCATGTGTCAACGTAATTGTTACCTTTGGTTGGTTCTGCAGCGTTGCAATAGTTCGCAATAAATATTCCTTGTATGTGTTTGTTTATTCTTTGTGGCTTGGCATCGGCTTCATTAATTATCTCTTTTTATGCGGGCCCGTAATTGGCAATACGGGTATTATCTGTTGCATTGAAATTGATACATTTTACCATTGCTAAATCAATGGATTCAAAATAATGCGTGGATTTATCAATGATGTTAACTTTGTCTTTCGGTGGCGGGGTATCTTTTTACTTCTTTCTCGCTTTGCAAACCGGTATTTGACAATCCATTAAGGTCTTTATTTGTTTTGGTCTTCACGCAGTGTGGTGTTTTCGAATGTCAATGACAACAGTTTTATTGTTGATTTAAATTAAAACGTACAACTGAATCCTTCAAACTTCGTACCTTAACTACTTAGGTTGAGCCAAGTTTATGACTTCATAAATATGGATCTTGATTTATTAAAACTCGACTCTTCTAGTCTTGGAGGTATCCATTTGAATTTTCACATGTAATTAAATTATTTTATTTTATTATTTAATAATATGTGCTCAATGCTACAATATTAAATTATTTAATTGATCTTACGCCTTCTAGCAAGAAAAAAGATCTAATAAAAGAAAAAATAATCGAAATGCCTTTACATGCACGCTGGAAGTTTTCGACTTTAAATTTCGCAAAATAAGTACTCATATTATGTATGTACCTAATATCAACAAAAGATTAAGTCAACAAAAAATAACATTCGTTTGTCCTTTAATCAAACTAAAAGATGTGGTTTAAGGACACTAAAAATAGCTTAACAATTCACCTTGAAGCCGCTTAGTACATACGGGGAAATACGGATTACGGCAGAAGATTCCACTTGTATGATTGAAAATGACGAAGCAAAACCTTTAGAATATCAACATCTGCTCGACCGGTCAGATAATGTTACGTCGGTGTTTAGAAGATGAATGATAGATATAAGTCATTAAATCAAAGATAATCTTGCAGATTAAATATTCGATACAGATTCCGTATTGTGTTTTTGTGGAATAAAAAATATATATCTATCCGTGACATGTGATGGTGTCTTAATGTCTGGTTGTATCTGTGTAGCCGTTGAACTTCTCTCAGTTGTGACATTTTGCAGTGAAATATGTCTTATAAAATCAAGTTCATGCAACAGGAGTGCGCTATATATTCATTCGACGTGCATTCTAATCAAACATTGCATTATCATCATCTTTTAAAGATATCGCAGTATTAGAGAAATGTATCACTAGATGCGAATCAAGTGATGAAGGCCTAATATTCTATAGCAGCAATTCAGAACGAGGTGTTCTTCATTTTTATTGAAATATATGTATTTTGCTGTTGACGTAAATCTAAGTCGAATGCGCGAGAATCGTCCCCTTGACGTCTTATCTTTTATCTCTTTCGTACATATAATGAATTCGGGTTAGTTATACCACGTATAACTCAAGAACGGATGAACCGATTTTTATCTTGTTATTTATGAAACAGTCTTTCTATAAATACCATTTTCGACTTTTAAATATATACAAGAGGTCAAAATTAATTCAAATATATTTATATATCTCATATTCATACAGAATTTTGTAATAGATTATGCTTGGAAGAATAAATTTTGGGACTTATGCCTTTGTAGTCGTAAATGTTTAGTCGGTCTATTCTCGAAATCATACATAATTCCAAAGAATTACGATCAGTCAACTAAAACACAGTTGCCATCAATAAAATTAAATTTTAATGAACCGAAACGTTTGTATGGCTACCAAAAAAGAACTCGATGACTAAACAAGGATCTAAGGGCCAGATAAAGAATTCTCCACAGCAAAAGAACACGCGTTATTTTTAAAAATAAAACGACAGTACCTTAAAAGGGCATGATCAGCTCATCTAAACGTTTAAAATGCGAAGCGAAAAAATTCAGTGTACACTCCGGCTTATCGTGTATTTTGCTCGGGAAAAGAAGACAAAATGAGTCGAGTCACGGTCCGTCGATATCGCGTGTAATAAACATGGGCAATTAATCAGGGACCGCTTTATTTGCCCAGCCCAAGACACAAGTAGAGATGCTCTTACTCTAGATAATCAAATTCACTCCTATCGATAATTTACGAAACTTGAGTTTGTTCAAAGTAATAAGATCGGCAATTCTGCAAAAAGATCTGTGTAAAACGTTAATGTTCCTGTAAAAGGAGACATGTGAGGAGTGGGTTAAAATTTAAATAGACAAAAAGATAACCTTTATTAAACAAAAACAAAATACAAGTACAATACACAACAACAGACAGTACGATAATAGTTTAAAATAGATAGATAATAATAGTTTTTGATATTAAACTCATTGCAGTATCACTGACGCCGTTGTCCTTCTTTTGCGAAAAAAAAATTGTTGCTCGAAAGTTGCTGCCAGTTTGTTTCATCTACCAAATTTAAAAAAAAACTGGTTTCATTAGAAATCATCATCAATTGAAATCCGACCTAAGAATCTACTACTAAAATGACAGTCAGATATTTGCTATAGACAATGTAAACTCCGATTTTTAATTCGGCAAACTAATCTGACAGGTGTAAATGTGCCATTCCCATACATTTTTGCTACTTATGACAGATGCAAAGTGTCAAAATGTATGGGAACTTAACGTTTGCAGCTGTCAGTTTAGGTCGCCGAATTGAAAATCAGAGTTTAGTGATTATATTCTCTTTGCTATAGATAAGTGGATTTCAATGTAAAACAGAGTTAACTCGAGTCAAACTCAATTTGAGTTGGAACATCACTAGACAGAGGGCGATTCAGCCCAAAATTCTGTTATAAAACACGATTTTATTACGTGTAAGTACCGACATGAAAGTAACTTTGTTAAAATCGAAATAGAATATTAACGAATTTCGAAACGACGACGTTGAAACGATAATGCCTTGGGATGTACCACTAATTGGAAACTTAATTCGTCGACTAAATTCATTGTTGGACGTCACAGATAATCGATTCAGATAATTGTTTAGACTATACGTATTACGTGTTTTGTTTTAGACATGAACTAATTAGTGTTGAATGTTGTGGGCGCGTAAATTTATGCCCTGTTTGCAGTTCGATACTTAGACTACACTAAATTTGTTCTGATAATTTATTCAGGCTCATATATGCAACTAAAGTATTTGCATAGTATTAATTTAAACCGACATGTTTTTGGTTTGGTTAACCGCTGGAGCATCAAGGGGCTATTAAATTCTGATTAGTTAGTTAAAGTAGGTTTGGTTTCCTAATCGTACTAAATTTTGCTATCAAAATATTTTGAAACATTTAAATTCAAAAATACATGTTTTATTTTAGTCGATACAAAACACTTAACAATGTAGAACACCTTAAAGTTCAGAATGCTTTCCACAATTTGTAATTAATACAACAGCGAAGTATGGGTAAACATTGGAACGTACACGGGATTTTGTCACATAAGTCATCAGCCCGCGCGGTAAGCACTAAGTTCAAAATGTCCAATTCTACTGAGAAGACACCAGTGAACTTTAAAGTATTTATTTATTTCTTTATTAAAGAACACAGACAGTTTACAATCATTACAGATAATAACTTAGTATTGTTTATTAAATTAGCTTAAGTCTATATCGTAATCCAATAAAAGTGTTCCTAGCGTGTTTAAAATTAGTATTTTTTTCAAATTTAAAACAATTGGTGCATCACAAAACAAATATAATACACAAAAAAAAATGGTGAACATTGAAATTGAGCTGATACATTGAGCAAAAAAAACTACAATGTTATTATTATTAAAATTGAAATTGAGAATAAAAAAAAAAATATGTGCTTCAAATATTAGTATAGTTATTAGTAAACTTTTGAAATCACCAGTTTACATTTATGTAGATAAGGTTATGGAAAGCAAAGTGTAACCGGTTCTGATAAAGATTTATTTGTTCAACCAATACAATAAAACGTCAAGTGCGTAGCATTCCTAGTAAATAATAACGATGGTAATAAACGTTAGAATTTACAGGTCTTTCAAGTGAATTCTCAACACCTCAACGGGTTCCTTGCATAAGAATCGCATGTGAATCCTACCATGACAAAACCAGTTTTGTAATTGGTTAACGTTTGTTCTGCAACCATAGTTTAAAAAAAAACCAAGTAAGTCGTCATTTATTATGTTGTTCGAAATAAAAAGCAATACCCGAACACTATAAATTTCAAGAATATCGTAAATAATGTCAGGCTTGTAATAGTTTTCAGTTTACATCAAAGTTCAATATATTTTTTACATTTCTTCTCAGTTTACGTAGACAAGGCATGTTTTATATACTTGTGTAAATTTATGTACAAAGCTAACACTAGCTATATATAGATACTCTTTATTGCACGTCAAACAAAACTTTACTTAAGCTAGGTATACAGATATTCAGAGTACAATTTCGACGGTCATATCGCTAGGAGCGATATGTTTATCTGTATTTGATTTATAACGGGAGCAGGGAGGTTATACTCAAACGCTTTTTACCTCTGAAAATTTATCAAACTGTCATCTCTTTCTAATTCAACATTTGACACAGACAATAATGTTTAAGCAGCTTTCAAGTTTTACGTTTGAGTAGTTTTTAATAACAATAAATGTGTTCTTAAGTAAATAAAGTTCTTATTCATCATCATCATCATCATCAGCCTATCGCAGTCCACTGCTGGAGGTAGGCCTCTCCAATTGTTCGCCACTGTGATCGATCCATGGCTTCTCGCATCCAGCTCTTGCCAGCCATCCTGTGCAGATCGTCCCCCCCCTAGCCAGAGGGCGCCCTACATTACGTTTGCCAAGACGCGGTCTTAAGCACTTATTAAGTGTTTTTTTGAAGTAATCTCCTTGGGTCATACACATTTTTTTGTCTTTTATGTGGCTCAAGGCTTTTTAATAAAATTTTATTGATATACTATATAACCGTAATAAAGTTTAAAATAAATCACTTTGGTGTATTTTTTTCATATACTTATGTAGGCCACAGAATAGACACATGAAGTAAAAAAATGTGTTTGACCCCTTTATTATACGGGATGTATCGCTAAACCTTGACATCAACTCCAACTCTTCTACCAACCATCTTGAACAACATTTGTGGTATAATTTTGAAAATTCGCATTAATAATAAAAAAAGAAGTTGACAAAAATTTCAAATGTCGTAGATCATTTATTCAGCATAGTTGGTGGAAGACGTAGCTAAAGGAATTTAAATGTGTACCGATACATCCTATATACATTTTAGCAGTTTCAAAACTGGTTTCATTGGTAATTGGTAATCATTTATTTCAAGTCCATAACTTATATTTTGTTAATAACATCTTAATCTATTTCGCATGCAATGCGCCACAGAGCAGCAGGTAGACTCAGTCCACTTGGTCTGCAATCATCTGCAGGAGGGAACTTTAACTTTCATTTCAATGTGTTATCTTTGAATATCATTGGGAGTGCTCTGAGGAATTGTTTGATCTACTCCTTACAGCTGAATTCTTACATCGAACCACTCGCAAGCGATTGTCATTCCATCCTTATCATCTTGATGAATTGCGGTCTAATACTGTGCGTTTCTTGCGAAACTTTCGACCACGTACCTCAGTTCTGTGGAACGATTTAGCTGCAGTATAGTATTTCTGGACCTAAGGACCTTCAAGGGAAGACCGTTTTTTTTTTAAAAAGGCCGGCAACACATTAGCGATTTTTCTGATTTCGCGCATGTTCATGGGCGGCGTTGATTACTTTCCATCGTTTATCCGCCTCTAGCATAAAAAAAGAGTATTTCTTTTATTGCGTATAGTGGATTTAGAGACCATTATCAGATGACCTTCATGAATGTAAAAGTTCTGACCGGACGGTGTTACGCTAAGTCAACATCATGTCATCACGCGACACGGTCCTTATGTCGTTAATAAAAATAGATCTCGTAAAATTATAAATGTACTGTAGTTAGACACATAATTTGTATGGTGTGCTTGCAACAAACAGGAGCGACTGTCGTCTGACCTCCCAACCCCATAGGAGAAAAGCTAGCGCCATATGCATGTCCGTCATATAGCTACGTACACCGTCTTGCAGGTGGTCTTGGCTTGGATTAATATGATGTAGGTGGTCTCGATTCAAGGAGAGGACGAGTTCGGCGGAGAACTCTTCGTCCTCTCCGTGCAGGTGGCCATCTGGCAGCAGGGACGGGGGTCCTTGTGCCGGCACTGTCATTGGCACCTCCACTGGTCGTTGGGGAGGGCTCAGCTCTTCCGGCCGTCCCCAACCCCCCTCCTCGCAGTCTGAGGAGGGGCGTGGCCGCTCACCCTGTGTAGGGGCCTGTGGGGGAGTGGGGTTGCGGGGAATAGCATCGTGCAGTTCCCGTGACTCCATTCCATACCCACGGGTGGTTGAGCCCAGGGAGTTTTAGTGGGTATGCCCTCAGGTCGCTTCTTGTTAGAAGAAGCAGCCCGGAGGGTGAGTCCCACAGTACCCTGTCGCCCCCCGGCGACAGGGTCTGCGTAATGCATTTCTCCCGGGAAACCAAAAAAAAAAGGTGGTGTCGATTGAACATCTGAGGACCTTAAGCGGACTTCGGGCTCCGAAGCGACAGCTTGGGACGCAACCAGAACAAAAAGCTAAGATGATGAGCTAGATACAGTAAAATCATAAATACCAGTTTTTTCATTGTCCCACTGCAGGGCACAAGCCTCTATCAAAGAAATCAATTAATTTCCACTATGATGATATTAGGCTCAATCCGTACGCTTAAAATCACTACTGTGATTAAAAATGAACAAGAAGTATATAGTCAAGTCTTTTGTACATAGCTTGAAAATAAAGAGAGTGAAAAAATAATATTTGTAACGAAAATTAACAATGATAATCAAACATGAATAACCAAAAATAAGGGTGGCCAAAGATTTATGGTATCTTTTTTTGTTAAGAAAACAAAAGATAAATAAAAATACAAGATTAATTACTAAGATTAGATCCTTTTCATGTTGCCGAGTCCTGCTTCCGACGTTACACTGAATACTTTCTTAATCTAAAATGTATTTTTAAATATTAAATAGGATGATTTAAATAAAGAATTGACCATGATGGAGACAGGTGATCAATTAAATTGATTTTTTTTCTTATTACTAAATGTTCATCATACTAATGTTTGTTCAGGGTTGGAATCTAACTAACCCACGAAGTTTGGCGTACGAGGCCGGGTCCCTAGCAAATGATCCAGTGGCCTCGTATAGGGAAAATAATGTAACAAATTCAATTCAATTCAATCATTTATTTGCATTAAAACATGGTATTTACAGTTATTATATACATTTTAGATAGACGACCCGTTTGGAACAGGAGGGGTATTGAACGCTGCCTTTGGTCCAAGGGTTGCGGTTTCGATCCCCGCACAGTACAAACATTCGTGTGCATGAACATGTCTGTTTGTATTGGTCTGGGTGTTATCTATGTATTATAAGTATGTATTTACAATAGAAAAGTATTACATGTATATTTGTAATCCCACTGTTGATTCTGATATCCGCAATACTAGGTGCTTGAGCTACCTATCTCGGAGTCAGATCAATGTATGTGATTTTGTGAAATATTTATTTATTATTTTTTGAGTTTCTCACATTTTGCCAAGTTTATTAGCATGCAAATATTTACACATACATATTATTATATGTCTATGCATTTTAAAATAAATATAACATCAATGTCAATAAAATTAATATCAAAATTGTGAATTTTTATATATTATTATTAAAATTTCAATAAAAAATATACTAATAAATCAGTGATTGCTTTGTCATAATAATCTAATAACCTATTATATTGTCAAAAACACATTTTTTAGTTAAAAAGTTATTATTGATAAAAACGTCAATTCTGTTAAGTAAAAAAGTGTCATTTACAAGTTTTTTTTGCATCACAAATACCATAAAATCTGATTTTTATTTAACACGATAAATTAACACTTAAAATTATAATGTGGTGATTTTTTGCTTATTAAAGGAGTTTATAAATCTTATTATACCTCGGATAAAAACGAATTTCATTCTTTTATTTATTGGTTGTGTGTGCTACAGTATAAAAAACCGCGCGTAGCATGATATATAATGTTTCGACAAGCAATCGCAGAATATAAATGATATCGAAACAGTACGCCGCGTTCACTGACTGGTGTATATTGGGTATATTGTAGATATATATAGTGGGTACAGTGCGGCCTTATAAACGGAAGCAAAAACAGTGTGTCGAACATTTTAAGCGCGCACGGCGGTCCTAAGTAGGTAATTATCACGTGTATTCGAGTATATAATTGCTGCCACTCTCTGTTAACACCCTTTAGTCTAGTCGTGCGATGCTCCATTTTCAGCGCCAAATGTTTTCCATCGGATACTGTTTTTGTTTCTATTCTTAACGCTGCAACTTACTTCTCCCGGTGACATCGCCTGCAAGAAATGGGGTGGAATGTTTTCCGTTGTGATAGTCAGACCATCTTTCAGTAAAAAAAATCTTATTCTCTTCTTCTGTACGCTTCAGTTGTATAACTTTGGTAACCCATCAGAATGCGGGTATGATGGAAAACTCTAACCCTTGAGCTGAGGTCACCAAATGACGGGCCAGCGCCGAGCCGCTTTGTGCGAGCCGCAAGAACACAATACGGTGCAGAATCATTTTGGAAACAGCAATGGCCTTTTATGGTCTTTTTTTTCCAGGGGAAACCATCATGGCCGTCACCTTGCTACATGTAGGGAACAAGGTGGTGTGTGGGACTCAAACCCTAACTAAAACCCCTGGGGTGTCCATCTCCGAGCAATCGCGGTCAGGAAACCCCACAGCCGGGACTAGACCGTACCGCTAATCGCGCTCGCCGCTTCACCCCTATCTGGCGCAATACAGCCCTTCAACGCTGTACGAACCTACCAGGACACCCAGTAATGTTGTCCCCCGCGGAGTCATATGCTGAGCAATCCACTCCCCAGCAGTGGATATGCTCACGTACTCTGAAAGCCCGTTTAGTCGCCTCTTACGATAGGTCGGGAAAACCTTGGCAGTATTCTTAAACGCCCCTAGCCACAGGGCGTGCCTTTTATGGTCTGCTCCATCCTATAGAGAGGAAGCGGTGCGGTCGCTATCGGCCGGTCAAGAACCAAAGCTAGCGTGTCCATGTCCATCGACCAACTCAGAATTGCCAAGACTAATTACTAGTCCAGGGCTGGTCCGCCATGATGGAACAATGCTGGACTAGCGCCTTTTGCGTATCTTTTCGAACCCCCTTGCGCTCTAGTATGCAGATGTCCTGCGTATTTATTGAATAGGATATTTATTATGATATAGATTAATTATTGAACTGTCTTGATGGTATTAATGTCTTTTAATCAATATACAACGCCATCTTATAATATTGTAAGCTTTGTCCTTGTACTATTACTATACACGAGTCCACTATGCTTTCTCTCGATAGTTTCCGTCTCAAGATAAACATTTCAATATGCATTAATTCCAAACTCTAAGCATTTGTTCTGAATAGAACCCACGACCCTTCATTTCAGGCTCCAGTGTGCTAACAAGCTGATTCGATTTGAAATTGTATAATTGAACAATACAATATTGAAGGCTAAAGGTTTCAAAGCTCTTTGAATTCTGCCGATGAAAAGTGTCGTTTGAATAGTTGAGTGTTCTACAATGGCCGGAGAGTCAACATTGAAGTATGGAGTCGTGACAATTGAAATATACATACTTTATAGAATACACACATTTACTATTCGTGGTAAAGTTCAAGAGTAATATGACGGGACTATAGAAATAGGTCATTCTCTTTATTGGTCAAATTTTCGGCCAGAAAAAGTGCTGTATTCTGTAGAATTTTTCCCCCCCGAGTATTTGTTACTGTTGCGATTGGACTGTATATAGACTGAAAGCGCTGGTTAAAGGATGCTAATAAAAAGTCGCTGATATTAGCAAAGCAATGTATTTTCGTTTCACCGACATGAGACATCAAGACACAAATAAACAAAACAATAATATATCAAAATTAGTAAAAAAAACATAAACAATACAAAATCGGCTGGTCCAGCCCTCGAACCTCAACAGTTACTATGGCACAAAAGCTGTAGTAATATAACTTTTTTTATTATTCTGTTATGTCAAATCCTGACTTTTGAACAACAGGGGGACAAGTCCCAAGAGAAAACAGCACTTTCATATTTGGACCAAAAATATTTATACAATCTCCTTTATACAATTAATACTAGAGGTTACTAATATCGCTAATGCCTATAAGGGCCAATTCAACCAACCTTAATCCTGATACTAAATCGTCGGTATAGCATTTTCATTTCATTCTTTACAAATCTGACGTTATACCATAGATTTATCCACGAATAAAGATTGGTTGAATCGGGCCTAAGTAAGCAAAAAAGACGACGCACTCTCTCACTTGCGCGATTCAATCGATATCTAGCGCCATCTATTCGTACAGATTGAAACACTTTGTCAGAAAATAAGTGAGAGCAAGGAATACTAGTCAAAAATAGTATGCAAATTTTTTACTATATATTTCCATTTCATTATGAAAATATTATGTAAAGTGTATAAAATTCTGTTGATAGTAAAAGAAGTGGTGGACAGCGGGAATTTTTTTAACAAATGTTTCACTTGTCCACCCGGGGTGGACAAGCAGAGGGTGGACAGCGGGAACAAAACCCTGAAAACCAGCGTCGGGGTTGGTCTCTGGGATCAGTACCGACTATTGCTGAGCGGCCGCCTGTTTGGCACATATAAGGATAATGTTGTTTTACTTTTCGTTTGTTATTTATGTCTAGATTATGCTTCTTGTTTTGTATTGTGCCAAATAAAGTTATCATTCATTCATTCAAATTTTCCTTTGATATATTTTTTTTTATGATATAGGTGGCAGACGAACAGATGGATCACCTGATGGTAAGCGATTACCGCCGCCCATGGACGCCTGCAACACCAGTGGTGTCACAAGTACGCTGCTTACCTTTTAACCCCCCTTCCCCTGGATTGGGCCTCCGGTACCTTCACTCACGCAGCGAAACACAGCGCATGCACTGCTTCACGCCGGTTTTTTGTAAGGACGTGGTATTACTCCGGTCGAGCCGGCCCATTCATGCCGAAGCGTGGCTCTGATAACTGCACTAATACAAATATTGAACTAATAGAATTCAAGTAAAGGTAGATCTAATGTTCAAACTGAACGCACAGCTGAATTTTGCGATTTTTTTTTTATATTATAGCGGACAAACAAGCAGACGGCACACCTGATGGAAAGTGATCACTGCCGCCCATGGACATTTCCAACACCTGAGGTATCACATATGCGTTGCCGGCTTTTAAAAAAGGAGTAAACCCTTTTCTTGAAGGTCACCAGGTCAAAACCAATTTTCTCTTTGTAGGATGTTTGTAATATGCAAACACATCGGCATTTGCTCTATATGTGTGTTTCGGAATCTCTCAATTTTACACACATAATATTCCTTTGAAAGTGATTTCAAATCTATGTGCATATTTTTACCATCGGCTTGCCGGTAAAGACAAACATTGTGAAATACACGTCTCAGGCTGTTTCTCAAAATTGGGAATACGTGCAATATTTGCGATATTGATTCTGAACGTGTAATTGTGATCTAGATGGTCATGGTCTCACACACGCACCGAAACACAATACAGTGCTGCTTTACGCTGGTTTTCTGTGAGACTGTGGTATCACTCCGGTCGAGCCGGCCCATTCATGCCGAAGCGTGACTCTCCCACGGTAAAGATAGAAATAAAAGCGTTTAATCAAATCTAAGTTAAGGTAAAGCTGCTGGCATGATCATCAGCACCCAGAAAAGGAAAACTCTGCATTTATATCAAAACCCTCGCCAACCCGCCTGCCAAGCGTGGTGAGTATGGCAATTACCCCTCTTGTGATTGAGGGAGGCCCGTGCCCCAGCAGTGGTGACTTAAATGGGCTGACGATGATGAATCAAATCTAGGGAAAAACACTAGCATAGTATAACGTGTTTTCTATTTTAGTTGACTATTATTGATCGTAATTTTAGCAGTGTTATGAAGCGATCCATTCGAATGGAAATCATTCTGATATCAGTAACATCTTCAGCTGGATTAGGAAACCAGTTTAAAACTAATGCAAACGTTTCAATATTTATTGCATTTGTAAGGTCGGACGTGGATTGGTATCTGCCGGGATTCGCTGATAGATTGCCTACGTAGAATCTCGTTGGATTCTCGGACGGTGCCAAAAGTCACGTGACTTTGGAAAAAATAGATTTGTGGCTTCCGAACAGCGTAAGATGTTAGTAGTGAGAGAGATTTAAAGATTTATTATACGAGTTTTTTGAACTACGAGAACATGTGGAGTGGCGGACTTTGTGTGCTAACAGAAAGTATAAAGATAGCCAGCTGTAGCCATACATAATGTCCTCCAAATCGATATTTTGGTTATGGCGGCCAATCTTAGCGATCAGCCATCGACCCATTACATATTATTGTGCACAAGAGTTTGCGCAGTCACAAGTGCACTCTCTATTTCCTTACCCTCATATAGGTCGTATCACTCTGGGCCCCAACGCGCCAGAGTGATACGACCGAAGAGGGATCAGGCGCAGGACCAATGGCTTAACGTGCTTTCCGAGAAACGGGGTACAAGTCAAGACCGCCAAATTCAACTTCCACACTGAAAATTTACAGTGGGAGAGCCACGCTTCGGAGTAATACCACGTCCTCGCAGAAGGCGTGAAGCAGTGCATGCGCTGTGTTTCGCTGCGTGAGTGATGGTACCGGAGGCCCAATCCAGGGCAAGGGGGGTTAAAAGGTAAGCAGCGCACTTGTGACACCACTGGTGTTGCAGGTGTCCATGGGCGGCGGTAATCGCTTACCATCAGGTGATCCGTCTGCTCGTCTGCCACCTAAATCATAAAAAAAATTCTTAAGGTGACGGGTAGGGCACACTAGCGACGCCAATCTATTTTAATTTTTAGCTACTAAACCGGATCTATTTTAAACAATTTCAAGTTTACAACCTCTCGGCAAACACTAATACTATTTATTAAATAACCATGCACAAATGTTAGGTCCGTTTTTGTACGTGAAAAATTGATCAACGCTTTTGGCGTAAATCAATTTTTCGAGTACGCATTGGACCCAACATTTGTGCCTGGTTATTTAATAAATAGTATAAGTGTTTTCCGTGAGGTTGTAAACCTGAAATTGTTTAAAATAGATCCGGTTAGTAGCTAAAAATTAAAATCGATTAGCGTCGCTAGTGTGCCCTACCCGTCACCTCAACAGAAAAACTCAGGTACAAATTTGCCTTACCCGGGGATCGAACCCGGTCGCACTAAACCTACTGCGCCAACGAGACAGTGTAGCCAGACATAGGACGTAGACGAACGTCGCTCCGGTGACCTTGTTATTATGTCATGTCATAAGTCAGTATATTTTGCAGCGGAAATAATTCTCACAACATAATAATAATTCTCACAACATCTCATACGTTGACCTGATTCCGTACTAAGTAGCTTAAGCACTTGTGTTACAGATATCAGAGGAACGCAAATATATACTTAAATACATATATTAATTACACCCAGACACCGAACAAACACAAGTGTTCATCGCACGAATGTTTGTCCAGGGTGGGGATCGAACCCACGACCTTTGGCGCAAGAGGCAGGGTCACTACCAATTGCGCCATCCGGTCAGTCAAATGAATAAGTACATTTAGCATAGTAATTCTTTAGCGATGGCAGCTCAGTAGATACAAACGTGCGCGTCCTAAATGAGTCGTAGGTTTGAGTCTGAGCTTGCATATGTGGATTTTTCACTCGACGACTCGACGTCGATAGGAAACATGATCTAGATGCTCTGGTTCCCCTTTAGCAAAGGTCGAATGGTCGTACAGGAAGTGGCAGCCGTGGCAGGCCCTCACAAGTTGGACGATCGGGTGAAGATCGCGGGAATCCATTGGATGCGGGCGGCACAGGACTGATCTATGTGGAGAACATTGGGGGAGGCCTATGTCTAGCACGCCCTGTGGCTAGGGGCGTTTAAAAATACTGCCAAGGTTTTCCTGGCCTGTCGTAAGAGGCGACTAAACGGGCTTTCGGAGTACGTGAGCGTATCCACTGCTGGGGAGTGGCTTGCTCAGATTACGACTCCACGGGGGACAACACTACTGGCTGTCCTGGTAGATCGTACAGCGTTGAAGGGCTGTATTGCGCCAGATAGGGGTGAAGCAGCGAGCGCGATTACCGGTACGGTCTAGTCCCTACATGTAGCAAGGTGACGGCCATGATGGTTTCCCCTTGGAAAAAAAAGGCCTATGTCCAGCAGTGGACGTCTATTCGGGGTTACAACCGCTCGGCAAACACTCTCACGGCACAAATGTTGGGTCCGGTTTTGTACGCGAAAAATTTATTCACGCTAAAAGTGGCCGCTTTTGGCGGTAATCAATTTTTCGCGTACGCGTTGGATTAAGCATTTGTGCATGGTTATTTAATAAGTAGTATAAGTGTTTGCCGAGAGGTTGTAACCCCGAAATCTTTTAAAATAGATCCGATTTAGTAGCTAAAAAAAAACGATTGGCGTCGCTAGTGTGCGTTACACATCACCTTTAACAACGATGCACAAATGTTGAGTCCGTTTTTGTACACGAAAAATTGATTCAAGCTAAAAGTGGCCGCTTTTGGCGGTAATCAATTTTTCGCGTACGCGTTGGCGTCGCTAGTGTGCCCTACCCGTCACCTTAAACGCAACTGGTAATAAAACGCTAGAATTAATATAATTTTGCATTAGCGTTTTCGTTCGTCGCATTGTAAAAACTTTATTCACGATCTTTCTGTCAATAGTTTTCAAAAACCAAAATTATTAAAGAAGACTAAAATTGTTGGTGCATGCTTTAATTATTTATACGGCCGGCAATTTTTTTTTTATAATATTAATTCTCACAACATCTCATACATCGACCTGATTCCATACTAAGTAGCTTAAGCACTTGTGTTACAGATATCAGACAACAGAGGAACACAAATATATACTTAAATACATATATACTTAAATACTTTACGACTGACCGGATGGCGCAATTGGTAGTGACCCTGCCTCTTACGCCAAAGGTCGTGGGTTCGATCCCCACCCTGGACAAACATTCGTGCGATGAACACTTGTGTTTGTTCGGTGTCTGGGTGTAATTAATATATGTATTTAAGTATATATTTGCGTTCCTCTGATATCTGTAACACAAGTGCTTAAGCTACTTAGTACGGAATCAGGTCAACGTATGAGATGTTGTGAGAATTATTATTATTATTATATTACACCCAGACACTGAACAAACACAAGTGTTCATCGCACAAATGTTTGTCCAGGGTGGGGATCGAACCCACGACCTTTAGCGTAAGAGGCAGGATCACTAACAATTGCGCCATCCGGTCAGTCAGTCATTATGTAGTATTATTTTTTTTATCTTGTTTAAAGTTCCAATATTAACTCTACTCAAGCTGGTATTAAAATTATCAAATTTTATCTTTACTTTAAGAAGTCATAAAAGTATCAATATAAAAATTTTGATAGCCGAGTCGCGTAGCAAAATTTGGCCTTGTAAATAATAAACTACTTAGACTTAAATTTGGCACTTTATAAAGCAGGCTATACATGTCTCATCGTCATCATCATCATCATTTCAGCCAACAGACGTCGATACATGTGTACAAAGCACAAAATAAATAAGTATTTATTATTATATTTACAAAATAAATTTGACCGTGGGAGAGCCACACTTCGGCATGAATGGGCCGGCTCGACTCGAGTGATACCACGGCCTCACAGTAAACCGGCGTGAAGCAGCACTGTGTTGTGTTTCGCTGCGTGAGTTTAAAGGCAACTCATTTATGATTCTACTGGTGTTGCTATGGGCGGCCGCAATCGCTTACCATCGGGTGATCCGTCTGCTCGTCTGCCACCTATTAAATTAAAAAAACCATCATGCGATCCTTCTGCTCGTCTGCCACTTATCACATAAAAAAAGACACAGAAGGTAGGCTCTGGCTGACATTGCTATCGAAGAATTCGTTACCTGCGATAGTATACCCATCATATTATCGTGTCTGTCCTAGTGACAAAATCTTTTCATACCGTCTAGTCTGTTGTAATTGAAGCATGCCAACATACTGTGTCTATGTAAATAACTAGTAGCTCGGCCTCACTTCGTTTCGGACATAAATCCACTTATACCAATAGATGGCGCTAGGTGCCCATTACACCGCGCAAGCGTTTCATTTTTTCGCCCTCCCCCCCTCCCAAACCCTCCCCCGTCCCAGACAGGCTAGCGCTAATAAGGTCGCCGGCAGGCCCCACAGAGGTCGTAGACCGCCCCAACAACGTAGTGTCGGGAGGCCTCCTCTCCCTGAGGAGCGAATACACCGCGCCCAAAAAGGCGCGAGATGCAGCCCGGGTAAAGGGTTTACCCGGAAACCCGAACCGCACCAAGTGCGAAGAAAACAGTAACGTAACGTCATGTTTTCGGATTACCTATAAGCGTTGTCGCTCTCTGTAGGATTATACCCCTTTATAGTATACCGTAAATATATTGTAAATCCTTTATTGGCTTATAATAAATAAGTATCATTATTATCATTATATAAGTATCATGTCATTGACGCTCGTGGTCGTTAGTCCTCTCCCAGATCCATCCATATATTGTAGGTATAAAATATATCTTCTCTATTATAAACCTTATAGTTGTATATTTTATATAATTTGTGTAGGCTATATTGTATTATAGTAAGGTAACATTCGTATATATTAGTGTATGATAACGTGTTTATTTATTTATTTATTATCTAGATATATGTATTTATACTATAAATTTACTTAATCAATGTTCAAAATCAAAATGATTGCACCACCCTCCCCTCTTCTATCTAATGTCCTTTACCTGAAGGTTGTCTGGTAGAGATCGCTCCCAGCGATAAGACCGCCTAAATTGTACATTCTATCTCTGTAAACCTAGCTTTTAAGTTTTGTATGTTGTGCAATAAAGAGTATCTATCTATCTATCTAAGTATACATATAGATATGGAACGTATAATTTTTCAGTAGTTTAATCTGACAGTAGATTTTATTGAACGACAGATGCGATATCAATGTCAGCTACAGATGACTATTTATTTTTTGTGTATATTAACTTTGTGCCTAAAGCAAGCTTTTTAGTTTCCTCATGTTGTTCCGTCGTTCAGTTACCTAGTAATTATGTTGTGTAATTACTTTTGTCATCAACTTAGCATGTGGCCGGCGAATTGGGGCATGCTCAGGTACGGTGACCAAAATTTTGAAAGATAGACACCGAGAAATCGGTTCATACGCAATAAATCCTGAGATATTGTTACGAAAGTTAAAAGTAATTCATCATCATCATCATCAGCCTGTGTTATGATCCCACTGCAGGGTATAGGCCTCCTCCTGTGCTCGCTACTCGCAACGGTCCTTTTTTTTTGTTCTCACAGGGAAAATGTATTACGCATACCCGTCCGCCGGGGGGTGAACGGGTTATGTCGGACTCCCCCCGCATGACGGCGGGGGTCTACCGACTAAAACCCCTGGGCACCCTCTCATCGTCCAAATTGGGGGGGTAGTGGTGACGGGCACAGCCCACCGGACGGAGCTCGCCTAAACGGCGGGCAGGACGCTCCCCCCCCGGGTTGGCTAGGGGGCTAGGGGGAGCGTTAGGGATACCGGGCGTCGGCTGGCTCCCTCCAATTAGAGGAAGGAGACGCGCATATTGTCCGACCCCTCCTCGCTCTTCGGAGCGCGTCGGCAGAAGGATGTTCCGCCGGCGCGCGCTCCGCCGCTTCCTTCGCTGCTTCGCTGGTCTTACCCAACGCTTTGTCTATGTTTTCAATACATCTAGTCAATGGGCGTCCTCTATTTCGTTTCCCTTAAAAGTGTTAGTCTGTTTGTTTCGTTTAAAATAATTATTTCTACAATATGGATTCTTCAAACGAAGCGTGAAGAAGCATCTCGGCCAGTATGGCGGTGCCAACGGAGGTGATGCCTTGACATCGCTTCCGTTGTAATTGCAACTTGGGCTCTTCTCTTGCTTACCATCAGGCTGAGGAGAGCCAATATACTGAGCCACTATAAAAAAATATAGGAAACAAATACTCAATATTTGCTTTTTAATTAAAGTTAATTCCATAAAGTCATTTAAAATATTTCGTTTTCTTAATGTTGACAATAAAAGAGTGATTTTATGTTTTAATAAAAGTTAACTTGACGACCATAGTTTAATTACGTAGAACCTATTCATAAAGAAGCAACATTTTTTTGTTTTGTTAATTTTGTATTAAAGTTAAAAAACTCAAATGTTTTATTTAAAACCTTAAAAGTAAATTTGCCCTTTTCGAAATCCAGATTCTTGAGAAACGCCTCAAAATCCCTAGATCTCAAGACAAATCCTGAGGCATGGTTACTCTATGCGAAGTAGACCGGACCAAGGGCTAGATACGTTTTTAATTACACTCATTTGGTACGGTGGTGCCTTAATAGTGGGTTTAGTGGGAAGCTTTTGGGGCCGTTTGGGATTAGTGATCACCTGTTTGAATTAAAAAGAATGATTTTCATTACCCGGAATTTAATAGTGATTGTGGCAAAGTGGGTAAGAACGTGCGCCTTAATGGGATGTCGGTTCGAATCATATCATATCAGATTTGAAAAATTGAGAGGCGCATCTATATGCGCCTCTCGATTTTTCAAATCTGCGTGCATATTTTTACCAGTCGCTCGGCGGTGAGGGAAAACAGAGGAAATCTGCGGAATCGTGAGGAATCCTGCAAGTTTCAGATTGTTTCTGAAATGTGTAACAATGATTCCGATCTGATTCTCTAGTTAAAGGTTTGCGAAGGTCTGACCTTACGGCAATCGCTTTATTGTACCAGTGTACGAAACCGTGCGGGAATTGAACTGGCACCTCCTCTGCTTGATCTTGTTGAATGGGAATTTATTTAAATATAACCACCGACCTGTTTGTAACATAAGATGGTAGCACTTTTTATTGAACTTAGGTTTTGTCTTATAGAATCGAAAAAAAATATTACATGCGCGTTCTAAAAATGCACAACGCCATCTATTGAACCTCTTCGGAACTATTTTTTACTTAGAACTAAATCATTACAATTTTAAATTATGAAATTGAACTCTCGTCACAAACAACCAGACTCCACAAATCCTGAATCATGGTCTAAGCGTGTCTCGGGCTCCAAAGTGACAGCTATGGACGTAACCAGAAAATACAAGATGAAGAAGAAGACATTTTGATTTTTATTTTAGTCAACATGGGCTCATTTCAGTTAAGTCTGCGCGTATTCTGTTTAAAATAATTACTCCATCCTGTATAATACTAGTTTAATATCTTTCAAAATATTATGTTGTGCAATTATTTTTTAGTACCTTTGTTAAATTTTATGGATATTTTAAATAGCTTCATTATTAATAATTATTGTAAGAGTAGCCAAGATCAGATAGCAGACGATTCATTGTTATTTCCAGATGTATTCAATCAGCATGACGTGTCCTGTTTCACTTGTTTGTCAGTCATCATCATCGTAGCGTTAAATCCCCTTCGGAGCCCGGGGTCCTCTTTCCTACTGTCTCTCCTCCTCTTCGCACAGTTTGTAATTCATAAAAATTTTTAGTTCTCTAAATGAATTCATATTTTTACGCCACGAACTATGAAATGTTAGGTTCATCAAATTCGCCTCCATTTTCAAAATTGGTTTCCCTCCATGAAGAAAAACCAAGCGAGCGGTCTCGAGCGTGTTATATTTTAATTATTGTCTAGTGACTGCGAAAAATTCGGTAAAAGCCCCAATTTTCCTTCGTAACTCGAAAAAGTCGGCTCTACTTAGTTCCCCGGTAATGCAGCTTTTTTCTGGGGCGACTTTTATTGTACCCTGCTGATCGTAAAAGTCTAACGGCCATCGTAAATGTAGGTGCGGTCATTGTCAAAATGTTTTCATTGGACGCTAAATTTTTAAACAGATTTGGGTCGCATAATTGTCGCCTTAAAGATACAAATTCTGCGGTCGGCAGAATAAGGGACTTGAGACTTGTATGATAGTCTGCCGACCTTAGTAATCTAAAATAACTCATCATCATCATCATCATTTCAGCCAATAGGAATCCCCCAATGCCCTCCACACAGATCGGTCCTGTAACTCATAAGTCTCTTATATAGAGTTTTTATAGTAACTTGGAGCTTACTATAGTATTAAGAATGATAGTAATTAACCTACGATTTTTGGAAAAAAAATCCTTTGATATCAAGTATTCCTTATAGTCTTTATTGCAATTTTAATATATTGGCAGAGAAACCGATTTTTTTTACTCATCTGCTCGTATCAGAGTGATTATCCTTGATTAGACTTTTGATCTATCTGCTCTATAGTTTTGTTAAGTATAAGTATTATTAAGGTGAGCACCTTGGAGTTATTAAACTAGCTAATAATCAATTCAGAAAATGTTCCGGCTGCTTTCAAGTCTCTAGAATAAAATTCCCGCTTCAAATACTTTATTACTCGTAATTTTACGAAACATTTAGTTTTACACAGCGCCCTATAAAGGACTGCGAATAAACTCAAACCGTCTTTAGCAGACCATATTTTAATTACACTCGAGTGCTTTCAAAAAATTGAGACGAGATGAAGCCTTTCCTACTGTAACCGCTTTGTACTAACGGTTCGCTTGTGACGTTACGCGTTTCAAAGATATTAAAAATATTCTTTAGTTGTGGTAACTCGTGTACTTACTGTAATTATACCATTTTAATATTACTTCTTAAGATGTAAAAAATACTTCCGGTTAATTATTTTTTTCACATCTTGTTTCAATTGTTTGCTGGTTGTGTTTTGTAAGAAGGTATTTTTAACTGACCCTGTAATGACTCCGTCAAACTTCTTTCTGCCCTAGTTTTTTCTTCGCTTTTGCTAAGACAAATCGTATAAATTAAAAAGATTAATAAAATCTGCCCAGCCATTCTCGAGTTTTAATAAGTTGTGTAAATCCTTGTAAACTAATGAGAGCTTTGGCATTTCAATTATGTACAATCATTTAACGGTGTTTGAATATTGAATAAGTCTCTTTCTAATATTAACTTTCCTATTTCTGTTTATGTTCTTTGCGAAATAGGTATCAAGCGAACGCTCAGTACATTTTGTCTTCTTATAGTATTGGCAAAAAGAGCACATTCCACTTTGGCCTCTTAGTTTGTCCCTTCGTAATATTTTTTCACGGTAGAACCAAATACAGAAACATAATTCGACTAGATAGGCCTGCGTTCGTGTCGTAATGTTATTTTTAGTCCACTTCAAATAGAAACGAATGGAATTGTGTCAAGAGAATCTTTTTATTTCGCAGCTGTTATTGTATTGAGGAAGGGATTATAATAGTTTTATTGATGAAGATTTGTTGCTTAGGCAATCTAGTAGATTCCTTTAGCAGCGCTCTTTTAGGGTTATTTATTGTAATTGTCTTTTTTTTTTCGAGTTGAAATAATTATAGGCTTTTAAAAACTTTTGGATTCTTTCTTATTTAATAGACATTTTTCTCGCAAGGATGTCGGTTAATTTAAATTTGTTTTATTTTTCTGCCCTTATTTCGTTTGATTTTAAGAGTCAGTTGTGAGTCAGTTTATTTTTTATTAAAGGCCTGATTTTGCAGACAGCCTAAACATTGGGTCATACATTTCGTTTTTTTTTTCAACCAATTAGCTGATCCGTAGATACATGGATAAGCTGAACGAGAGAAGCTGATTTGTTCATAAAAAAAAAACAATAATAGTTTTTCTGATTTAAAAGAAAATAAAGAGTTAAACGTCTAATTGTTTTTGGCTCTCTTTGGTATTTCCAGTGGTGTCCCTATTTCGTGGGGTGGCCATTTTGCGACATTGTCCCACTATTTAGGTCAGTGGCGCAGCGACGCTGGCGGGTGCGTTATTGTACCAACCTTTTTACATAATGCAGTGTAGCGTCACCTTTAACTTTCGCCCTTTGTACATTTTTGATGCGACTGAGATTTTGGGAGCTTGAAATCTTGAAAGCTTGAAATTTTTAACGACAAGTTGTAATCAGGCAGATTGTTATCTGCCCTTTGTTGACCCTTATCTGTACTATTTATTAAAAGTTAATTCTATTCTAGTTTGTCCTGTTGGTCCTGGGTTCGATTCTCGGGTAGAGCAAAACGTACGATTCGATTTTTTCTAACATAGCTTGGGTTTTTGATCGATCACCAATCCACATTAGGCAAGCGTAGTGATTAAGTCTAATGCCATCATACAACAGAATAATCATCATTAAAAACAATTCGTTATAAATATTGGGTTTATTATTACATCTTTCCTTTTTGTTAAAAATCATAATACAAATTCGAATCCCAAAAGCCCTTCTTAAATACCTACTATTCATTTCCGAAATTTGTTCGTAAACGAATTTGTTTCGTCCAAATCTCGGTGTGTCATAAATAACCTCTAACAATAGTAAGAGCCCTAACATTCTGACAGCCACATTTTGCATGGCGTTGCCTTTGTGTGGCCACGCGATGGGGCCATTAGGTGACGTGTCAATATTACGGCCTTATATACGGGATGTCCTAGATATCGAATAAGGCGGTAAATGATACCTCATTGTGATTCTTTTTCACCGATTACAAAAAAAGGAGGAGGTTCTCAATTATTTTCTCATTTTTTTTCTCTTCTCAATTGAAATTCTGTAACGTCATCATATCTACTGAGTTTCTTGCTGGTGTCTTCTCAGTAAAAATCGACATTCCGAACTAGCGGTAAATGATAATAATATGTGTACCTATTTTTACATTTATAAGTGTTCCGTATGGACCGAAATTGAATAAAGAATTGTTTATCTTATTTATATTTTTTATTCACCGGGGTCTTTTGTATGTATGTTCCCCGATTACTCAAAAACGATTGGACCGATTCGATTTTTTTTTATTTAAAAGGGTTGCCACGTTGTAATTTTAGTTATCATTTAATTAGAAGGTACCTATTGTCGCTCCTCTTAATAAAACCTGCGCTTCTAGTTGGACATAATAGTTCTATAGTTAATATTTTTTATAGCAATCTTTTGCAATTTATTCTTAAGTAAATAATACACTTAAAAAATTTTCGACAGTCTTCGGGTGGGGGTTCTCAGGTGGTGGTACACCAGTATTTATGCCTGATCGTAATAATTTTATGTGGTTAAGCTGATGATGGAAGGTAACGCCTCAACGGTTGATAATTCTTTCAAAACTCATATTTAGGCTGACTTTTGGTAATGTTCTGCAGGGGAAATGTGATACTAAAAAGCAAGAAAAATATTTTTAATCAGATAACATCATCGTAATCTTAGCCTTTGGACCTGGTTTCGTCTCAAGCTGTCGCTTCGTAGCCCGGGTTCGGCTTTCCTGCTTCTACTCCTCCACTTCGCAGGATCTAGTGCATCCGTATTGTGGTCAGACTGCCTCGGTGGCATAGAGGTTAGTGGGTCGCAATTGAAAGCAACGGCTGCGTTAAAAAAAATGAAATAAATAAATGCGGTTTAAAAAATGAAATTGAGAATGGCAGAAATATACATTATTTTATATATTAATATTATTACATTACATAAATAATAATAAACAATACATACATACCCAATCATGTATACATAGATAATTTATTACAAAAAATCAATAAACATATTTCTTATAGATAGGTATAAATTACCAGAGAGCAGACCACATTAAAAAGGGAAGATGAGACAAGGAAAAAACAGTGTACCTATTTATACAGATAGGAAGTGAATTTTGACACGGGACTTGAATATAGGAAAATTGTACCTAAGTTTTAGGTAATGAATTCTTAGTCGCAGCCCGGAGTCGGCTGAAGAAGAGAAGTTGGTGGTCTTGTACCCCCATGCCTCGAAAAGCAGATTAGGCTGTTGCTCCTGCGCCCGATGATTCTCCGGTCGTATCACAGAAGTGTCTCTTGTGTTTGAGAGTGCACTTGTGTTATATAATAATATCCTGCGTACAATTCTGATGGTTGAGATTGGCCGCCGTAGCCGTAATCGGTTATAGGATATTATTGTGGCTAATTTATTGGCATGGATTATCTGACAACAGAGGAGCTAATATATTCCTTAAACACATACACAAATACACCCGGAAACTCAACAAATAAAACTGATCATCATAGCAACTGTCCCTGAGGCCTACTTAACAATTACACTATCAAGATAGTTAAAATTGATGAATGATATAAGTATTAACTTGCACCGTAATTTTCATATAATTGTAACATGCGCAGTGACGGATTAAGACTACGTGATGCCCTAAGCAATCCACGCCTATGAGCTCTGTTTCTAATAGCGGATTTTTTTTTGTGCGTCTTCTGGTGCCCTCCCAGATGTGAGGCCCAAGGCAATAGGGTATTTGACTAAGCACGAGATTTTACAAAATATCCAAATATAGGTAAATATGTGCCAATTGCAAAAAATCTCAGTTAAAAATATAACGTCTAGCCGGTTTTATGGTCATTCAAAGATTCATGGGCAAGTCCATTTTAAAAGTATGAAATTATTAAAAAAGAATTATACCATTGAATAACCCATACAATTTACACTGACTATTATAATAGAACCATTGCCATTAACGAAACATTTGATATAGCTACCATACAAAATTCAAATGAAATGCATACAAAATACTTGCGTGTGACGTCACATGGTCTAAAGATTGGCAGGGCACTTTTGACTCCACTAGTGTCGCGAGTGTCCATGGGCGGTGGCAATTGCTTACCATCAGGTGATCAGTCTGCTCTTCTGCCACGTATGACATAAAAAAAATTACGTACATATTTACTGCAATGAGACATCCTGTATCGAGTTTTTACATTGATTTCGTGTCTTCTAACGCTTTTTGTTGGAAGAATTCTTAAAGTAGTGCTCTTACAATTATTAGTTTTTTACGATACATCTTTGGAAATAATCATATTTAAAGTGTAATTGCGGTCGAATGCTTTTAAGTGTTATTGTGATGGCTGCTTGACATCATCGTGGTTAGAGATTGAATTTTGAAGCACATAGACTGGAAATCACAAACTGTCCGAAGCGTGCAGGTGATTTCAAGGTGTTTCCCCTCAACGCCGGGCTAGTGGTAGAAAAACGCACAACATATATCGACCAACCAATTTAAACAACATTTGTTATCCGATTTTTGAAAATTCGTCGAAATTTTTTTTACGGTCCCATTGGCACATTTAATTGACTTTTTCGTATCCACTAAGCTTCCATCGTTCATTAGTTCATGATAAAGTTGTAAATCCACGTTTATTCTGAAGATAATAGGTAGTTAAAGCGACAGAACTGCTTCACAATACGTCTAGTATATTTCGGTGTCAACAATTCCGACAGTAAAACGTCTAGCCATTATAACGCGTAATGTCGCATTAATTGCTCTGGATATTACTGTCTTGGCACGAGTTTAGCTATTGTCTATAATATTTGTTAATTCGAAGCGATTTCTTTAGATTTGTCCCAAATTATCTGTATGAAAAAATTCCTTTCGTCGATGTGGGAGAGGAACCTCGAAATTTTCAACAAACATCTTATCGGCACTATTAAAATAAAAAATGTCTGCGAAAAAAAAAACCGCCTTCAAAAACCACGGACTAAAAAGTGTAAAATAATATTTTTAACACTTTATACACTTAAAATAACATCATATAACAGTACACTCGAGAAAAGGTTTTACCGAAGTCGGTGCCCAATACTATCTTGTCGTCGTCATCGTCAGCCCATTTAAGTCCCCACTGCTGGGGCACGGAACTCCCTCAATCACATGAGGGGTAATTGCCATACTCACCACGCTTGGCAGACGGGTTGGCGAGGGTTTAGATATAAATGCAGTTTTCCTTCTCTGGGTGCTGATGATTATGCCAGCAGCTTTACCTTAGTCGCCTTTTACGATACCTCGGTAAGACTGAGGGTGGCCTATTCTACTCTGCCGGGACCACACGGCGTACAATAAAATATTCTTTATTAACTCCTCAACGGTAAGGAGTTAAAGGATAACTCTTTGATCTTGCAGGGCGTCTCTTCGTGGGCAAGCACTTACGATTAGGTGACCCGCTTGCTCGTTTGTAGCCTCTAGCGCAAAAAAGCTTCTGAATACTATTTCAAAAATCTTTCGCCATTAGAATGCTACTTTTAAGTAGCTACAAGCAGAAAAAAGTACATAACATATTTTATGATTTGAGAATTTTTCCATAATATCTTCCGGTGATAAATACTTTTCCTTTAAAAAACAAGGAAAAATCTTTGAATATAATATTTTATTCCTAGCACATCTCCCTAACGACGAAATTATTTGCAAGTTTTTTGCTACCAACCTAACTACTTACTAACCTTCCTACTTGCGCCTGCACGTAGCCAAAACTTAGATTTAGAAACGTAGATTTTCAAAATAACTGGATACAAGCAGCCTTGCTTGTATTCAGTTATTTTGAAAATCTAGAAAAAATCGTAGTATTTTATTTATTCAACAGACAATAATCAATTAAGAGGAGAACCAGGCCTTAATCATGTTTACACGTTTCAAAAACTACCAGAAACATGCAGGTTTCCTCACGATGTTGTCCCTCGATAGGTCGAGACAATTGTAGAAATATGCACATAGATTTGAAAAATCTAGAGGTATATGCTCGGATTCAAAGCTCGAGCCCCCATATGGAAGGCACGTTTTGAACCACAGAGCTACCATCGCTCTAGAGATATTTAAATATAGCTACAAAATTCCCTTCTGTAGGTTCCGCCTGCCGCGAGCAGATCCCATGCTATTGTATAATAGATGCGCGCGCAGCTATTTCAGTACATCGTAAACCGCGCATTTGGATCTTCGACTGACATCAAACGAGACGCGCCGCGGTATTAATCAGTTATAACTGGACCGTGTTTACTCTGTGATCCTAGGCCACAGAGAAATGATTGACAGTAAAACTTTGATCTAGCAAAGAAGCAGCAAGGGCACAGATCAAAAGGTTCTTTCTAGACAGAAGGCCGTAAAGTTCGAATCCGAGTACACCTACGGATCCAACTATGGATTAAGTCTTCAAACCCGTGGCTCATGTTCAACTTTTATTCAACGTTCGCTTGAAAGTGCGTCCCGGCTGTGGACTACTGTGGAGGCATTGATACACTCGTAAAAATGTTGATACGCATCCGTGAAAATTTGGAATATAGCTGATCATGTGACACTTGCTGGAATTTAAGTGGACTGCTAGGATAATGATTATTATGCTCTCAACCAATACAATACAATAGTTCTCAATTTTAATGATTTATTTTTTCTTTGTTTCAGGTTAGTATCAATCAACTTAGCTACAAGATTCGGTGTATTTTTTTTGGATGAAGTAAGCAGTGAGTCTAAATTTGTTTTTTAGCAATTACAAATATAAATGGCCGATATTCAATGTGATTAATGAAATATTTTGTTTATATTTTTATTTCTTTACTTACTAGTACTTAGTTACAAACTAGTGCGTAGTTACATCACTGTGATTCGCTGCATTATGTTGGATTACAACTGAGCCGGAACATTGTCGTCCGATAGTTTGATGTTAGATATCAAAAGATGAATATAGACGTTTCCTGAGGAAAGTAGGTAAATCAGTCAAATATATTTATACTCATATTCGTGGTATCTTATCCACTCACCAACTGGACAGAATGAATGAAAAGCATCACGCGAAAATGAACTTGTACGCTGTCAGACAGTCCATCTATTATTGGGGAAGAACATGTAACTAAAAAGTGATGAGTTTAAATGTAAGTGGGTGGAGGAACAGAGGACGGCCGAAAAATAGATGGATGGATTGTGTGAAGAATGACATGATGAAAAAAGGGGTGGATGATTCGATGACGAATGACAGAGACGTGTGGAAAAGGAAGACATACTGCGCCGACCCCAGATAACCTGGGAAGAGGGCAGGAAGATGATGATGAATGCGTCTTAGAATGCTTAAAAAACCTTTCCTTCATGTTATTCAATATAATTTAATTATTATTTATATTAATCAATATAATCTACTGGTAGCTAGTTTCGTCGATGTAGCGCCTGAAGAGTTCATTATATCCGTCTGCTCGTCTTCCCTGTGACAATAAACCATTATTATAAATATTAAGTGCCGTGTGGTCCCCGGCAGAGTAGAATAGGCCACCGTCACTTTTACCGAGGTGTCGACTAAGGTAAAGCTGCTGGCATGATCATCAGCACCCAGAGAAGGAAAACTCTGCATTTATATCAAAACCCTCGCCAACCCGTCTGCCAAGCGTGGTGAGTATGGCAATTACCCCTCATGTCATTGAGGGAGGCCCGTGCCCCAGCAGTGGGGACTTAAATGGGCTGACGATGATGACGATAAATATTAAAATCTAATATAAGTAATTATTTAAATCATATTATTTAGTACTAGTTTCGTATCGCAGAATTTATAGATTTTCCTATGAATACCTTTAACTGCATCCGGAACATAATTAAATTCAATATTTATTGGTACTTACGTTCCATCTTACTATTATTAAAACTATTTGCTGAGAGCGGTTTTTCCACTTGGATATCTTTATGGCAAGAGTGAACAGGCGTTTTGTAGACAAATGCATAACAGCCTAGAACTTACCGCATAAAAGCAACATATTTTGAAAGGATATAATAAACATGACCGCGGGAGAGCTACGCTTCGGCCTGAATGGGCCGGCTCGACCGGAGTGATGCCAAGGTCTCAAAGAAAACCGGCGTGAAGCAGCATTGTGTTGTGTTTTGCTGCATGAGTGAGGGTACCGGCCCAATCCGGGGGAAAGACGGGTTTAAAGATTGGCAGCTCACTTATGACTTCACTGGTGTCGCAGGTGTCTATGTGCGACGGCTATCGCTTATCATCAGGCGATCCATATGCTCGTCTGCTAACTATTAATAAACATTTAATATTTTTAGCTCCTATACTAAATCGAAACGAATAACTAATCTATACTATTAATACACACAGCTGCAACGCTTATAGGTAATCCGAAATCACGAAACGCCTGCGCGATGTAATTGACATCTAGCGCCATCTATTGGTATAAAGTGGAACTGATGTCCCGAAACGAAGCGAGGGTGGGCCACTAGTTTTGTATAAAAGGTTTAGGCACGTATCAAATGATCTCATCTGTGTCGCTACACCTGTGGCTGCATGCAATCATATTATTATGACCACACATAGAGGCAGAAATCCTAAATATTTTACCAACATTTCAAAAATTCGATTTCAACAAAGGAAACTTTAATTAAAACCAGTAAACATTTGCTGACATGTGCCAGTTTTGATTGGAAAAAATCCTATTCAATCTTGACCCACATGTGCTAATGCAAAGGCGTGACGTCACTGCATCAAAGAAGATAGCTAAGGTGTCCTATTTCAAAGATATGATGTACCGCTGCTGCCGGACACGTCTTTTTACGATAATGATGTGTAGGTACTTGTTAGTTCTGTGAATAACGACAGTCTATCGTCCGTCGTCATCATCATCTTGGCGTTTTGTCCCGGTTGCATCCCAAGGTGTCGCTTCAGAGCCCAGGGTCCGCTAAAAGTCCAAAAAGTCTGTAGGGCGTGCCTAGTGAATTATATATAAATATTTCGCAACATCATATACATTGATCTGACTTCGAGATCGGTAGCTCAAGCACCTGTGTTACAGATATCAGAACCAACAGTGGGATTACAAATATACAATACTTTTCTTTTCTAAATACATACGTCATCATCATCCTCCTGCCCTTTTTCCAGGTTATCTGGGGTCGGCGCTGTATGTTTTCCTTTTCCATACGTCCCTGTCATTCGTCATCGAATCATCCACCCCTTTTTCCATCATGTCATTCTTCACACAATCCATCCATATCTTTTTCGGCCGTCCTCTGTTCCTCCACCCACTTTCATTTAAACTCATCACTTTTTTGGTAACATGTTTTTCTCTTCTCATTACATGGCCATACTAGGAAAGACGATTTTCTTTCTATGTATTAATGATGGGGGCCACTTTCATACTTCCTCTAATATACTTATTCCTTATCTTGTCCATTCTCGTCACTCCACACAACCATCTTAACATTGGTAAATACATACGTATTGTAAATATATACATAGAAACACCATACCAATACAAACGGACATGTTCGTGCACACAAAAGTTTGTACTGTGCGGGGATCGACCCCGCAACCCTTGGACCAAAGGCAGCGTTCACTACCACTGTTCCAAACGGGTCGTCAAAATAATAATAATAAAATAAACTGAAATAAAATAAAATAAGAAAAGGACCTTTCGTTTATTTTTCGCTTTGCACATTTGACAATAGTCGTATTTTGACTGACTCGGTGGCGCAGTGGTTAGTGGGTCGCATTTTAAAGCGACGGCTGCGCAATAGGTCTCGGGTTCGATCCCCGGGTCGGGCCAAAAAAAAATTGTACCTAAGTTTTCGGTAAGAAATTCTTGGCAGCCCTGAGTCTGGAAGTTGGCGGTCTTGTACGGTCAGCATCAAAAGTAGCTTAACACTTTAGTACCATGTCAAAGTACCTGTTCTGCCTATTATAGTCCGTTTCTAAGGGGTACGTAAAAATGTTATTTCGACATGGTACTAAAGTTTTCAGCTACTTTTGATGCTGACGGTACCCCCGTGCCTCGGAAAGCACGATAAGCTGTTGGTCCTGCGCCCGAACCCTCTCCGGTTGTATCACAGTAGTGTCCCGTCGGATCGAGGGTAAAGGAATAGGGAGTGTACTTGTGTTTGCGCATACATTTGAGCACTATAAAATATTCTGCTTACGTGGCTGATCTTTAATATTGGCCGCCGTAGCCGTAATCGGTTGGAGGATTATTATATTTAATTCTATGGTATTATTATAATCCACACTGTTTTTGTTTGTTTACTTGGCTGTTAGAATACTTGCAAAATCTTCTTTTGCCTATTATGATTTCTGTGCGAGAACTTCCACTTAACACATTCGCTTACGTTGGTCAATACTAAGCACAGTAACGAAATATCATTAACGCTATTTCACTAGAATTGTCCTAGACCTCTTCGCTTTACATAAAAATATATCTTTTTGAACGCAATCAACAAAAAATACTTTTGGTAATTAATAATTTCATGGCCCCACTATTTCATCATTTAATAAACATGTTGAAAGGTTAATTACTTTTTTTATTTTCTTAGATGATGAATAATATGGGTCGCTTTCAAATTTTAATTTGAACGTTTCAATAAAATTACGCCTCACGATTTTGAATTACAATATCCAAAGTAATAGGTACATGTTTGTTTAAATAAGCAATTAAGTAATTTTAGTTAATACAGGGACGGCAAACATTTTGATGAGAAGGTACATTTTAATTAGATTTTTAAACTCTGGCAGTATTTTTGCATTATATTAATCGAATTTGGCCCAATCCGGGGTAAGAGGGTTTAAAAGTTGGCAGCGCACTAATGACTCCACTGGTGTAGCGGGTGTTTATGGGCGGCGGCGATCGCTTATCATCAGGTGATCTGTTTGCTCGTCTGCCACGGTACCCGGTACCCTTACTCACGCAGCGTAACACAGCACAGTGTTGCTTCACGCCTCTTTTCTGTGGGGCTGTGGTATCACAGTCGAGTCGGCCCATTCATGCCGAAGCGTGACTCTCCCATGTTTGAAACCTACTTAATTCGAACCGATTCTACCGAACTTATTCAGGGTTAGTATCATAGTAGTGGAGGTATTTTAATTGCTTCTGTCTTTTAATCGTTTATTGGTTTGCCAGCCCTGGCTTTGTAGATGATACTACCAATCAGGCAAGTAAGACCACATGGTAACTCGAATACGGCCAATGTCAACGGAATGGTCGATGCGTTGCGCAATGCGCGTGCGCATGGTCGACGCATTTCTCTTACGAAAATGTTCGATCGTGTTATGTGAATACAATAGTAGCTATTACTGTCTATACGGATAGGAAATTAATCAAATCGTTGTACCCATCTAAAGCGATCCCTGACGGAGAAATCTAAAAAATCTAGCCGAAAAATGAGACGCAGCATGAAAAAAAAATCTGAGAAGAAAACCGCCTTCACAAACCACGAACTAAAAGTTTAGGTTAGTATTTTTAACCCTTTATACACTTCTGATTACATTTTATAACAGTGCACTTGAAAAAAGGTCTTACTGAAGTCGGGGCCCAATACCTTTAAATTTTTATGACAATACCTACTGTATCAAAACAGATTTATTATAATAATAATAAAATAAAAACAATGTGGCATACGACTACGGCGATACGGTATAATCATTTCAGCAGAGACAATTTTCTTGTTTTTGTACAATTGTCAATGTACTTTTTAGATCGTGTTTTTTTTTTGTAGTCGGGTTTTAGTTTTTAAACTTAATTTTTAACAACTGTATAAGAAATATTTTTACTTTGGTCTCATCGATCGTGACTTAATACCGGTCTGCCACACATACACATGAAAGGAGGTACATGTTGCTTAATGCGCGTAATCACATGCGCGCGCGCATCTCGTTGACCTTGTACGGAGGCACTTTCGCTGGCAGTAAGTGCCCAAAGAAAAGTAGCTTAACTTTTTTCGCTTAATCAGTATCTTGGCGCGTTTTGAGCCAAACTTGACTAGCCATGCTTCAGGATGAATGGGCTGGCTTGACCGGAGGGATACCACGATCTGGTAGAAAATCGGCGTGTAGCAGCATCTGTGCAGTATTTAGCTGCGTGAGGGTACCGGAGGCCCAATCCGGGGGAAAGGGGGCTTAAACATTGGCAGCGTATTTGTGACTCCACTGGTGTTGCCGCCGCTACCCATGGACACCCATGGGTGGCGGCGATCACTTAACATCAGGTGATACTTCTGGTCGTATGCCACCTATGAGATAGAAAAATCTTTAACACATTTGCAGCACATGCCGAGTCTTGGACTTTGTTGACTACTACCTATATGTATTTGTTTTCTTTTGTCTGTATGTATGTACAATACATGTACATATTTTTTTGTGGTCAATTTCATGTTGTAATAATATGTGTACTTGTGGTGAATAAACTATTTACTTACTTTAATTATTTTAGAGTTTTTTATTATTTAACTATCTTAAACGAAATATTTATTCATTGGTCTCATCGATCGTAACTTCACACTGGCTTGTCAGCCTGTCACACATCAATATAAGTTACTGTAAGTTACTCCGTGCCGTGTGGTCCCCAGCAGAGTAGAATAGGCCACCCTCACTCTTACCGAGGTGTCGTAAAAGGCGACTAAGGTAAAGCTGCTGGCAGCACCCAGAGAAGGAAAACTCTACATTTATATCAAAACCCTCGCCAACCCGTCTGCCAAGCGTGGTGAGTATGGCAATTACCCCTCATGTGATTGACGGAGGCCCGTGCCCCAGGAATGGGGACTTAAATGGGCTGACGATGTAAGTTACTCAATGCCACACATCCATAAGAAAGGCTTCACATGTTGCATAATGCCCGTAATCATCGGCGCGCGCGCATCTCGTTGACCTTGTACGGAGGTACTTTCGCTGGCAATGATGTATGCGTTTAACATTAACCCATAAGCAGACTTGGCTACTCGGTAAGGCTACATGTTTGATCCACTAGCGCCGGTATTTAATTTTAATTTATTTTATCTCAGCGTGTAATTCCCCGTTGCGTTTATATTTTTAGTAATTGTAAATTAAACAAAAAAAACTTATAACAATATTTTCTTAGTGTACTATGGATTTTTTAAATTTTTATTTAATGGTTTATTCAAAATCCACAGCTCTTAATAATATTTTAACAAAAAATTAAGTATAAATCTTATAGCAAATAACGAATTTTACATATTCTTACAAATATTTAAAAACAACAATGACAATCAGAGGAAGTCGATGCACATGTGTTATTTGTACATGTTACTTATGTTGCGACTAAATTGACGATTTGATCGTGGAAGAGACAGGTTACGGCCTGAAATCGTCATCTTTGTGTTTTGCCGATTGAGTGAGAGTCCCGAAGGTTCAAATGGGGGGAAGGGGGTTTAAATGTTAACAGCGCAGTCGTGACTCCAATGTTGTAGCGCGTGTCCATCCGTCTGCTCCCTGTTACATAAAAAAGTGATTCCGTGCCATCGCGTCCGTTGTAATTCCAACGTGGGCTCTCCTTTTTGCTTACGATGAGGCTAAGGTAAGCCTAATGACCAACCTTAGGGGCACCTTATTTATAGGGGCAAAGTACCTACAATTTACTATGCTCCTCCTCCTCCTCCTCCTAAAATAAGAAAAAAAAAATAATAAAGCGACGCTAGTAAACACAACAAGCCACCTAAGGGCCACTTGACTCACGCGGGGTCAAGTGGAACACGAGCGCCTGTATCGAGGGATTATTGCGTTATTTGTTAAGTACTTACTTGTAATAGAGACGTTAACATTGATTGATTTCTTATTTATTATTCTAATCAGCGTGGATTTAGGTAGGAAACATAAGTTTGAATAGAGTTTAATTAATATATAAATAGAAATAAACTGAGAAAAAACAGAGGAGGTTATTTTTTTAACTAGTGGCCCGCCTTTACTTCATTTTGGGCCATTAGTTCTAGTTTATACAAATAGGTGGCACTGGGTATCGATTTCATCGCACAAGTGTCGCTGTGTCTTCTATCGCATCTACAATGGGGAGTGTTCCGAAGAGCTGTTCGGCCTTATTCCAGCTGCAAATTTTCACCATCGTACATCACGCCAGAATTCCAAATTTCACCCACATCACTTGGATGGATTTTACTCCACCACAGTGCGCTTCTCACGCCACTTCCTACCGCGCGTAGTAAAACTATGGAATCAGCTACCAACGATGGTGTTTCCGAACAGATACAACCTGGTGATCTTCAAGAATAGAGCTTATTCCTCCCTTAAGAGCTGGCAACGCATCTGTGATGATCCGTGTGTCGCAGATGTCTATGGGCGGCGGTAATTCACTTACCATCAGGTGAGCCGTCTGCTCGTTTGTCTGCCATAATTAAAAAAAAAAACAAGCGTTTCTGTTTTTTGGATTACTTTTAAGCGTTGCTGCTGCCTGGAGGATTTACGTGTTTAGAGATAGTATGCATATTAGGGTTTGATCATGCGTAACTTTTTAGTTTTACTGGGTAGTCTGAATTTAATCGACGCAGTGCTAGCAAACGAAAACGCTTATGGGCCGATTTTTCGGTCGCATGTGGAGTCTGAGCATTGACTCCACTTTTAACTCAATTATTTTAATTCAAAAAGGATTAAAAAAAGGGGTGATAATAATAGATAGGTACCAAGAAGTTGGTCGTCGTCGTCAGCCCATTTAAGTCCCCACTGCTGGGGCACGGGCCTCCCTCAATCACATGAGGAGTAATTGCCATACTTGACACGCTTGGCGTCTGCCAACTCTCGCCAACCCGTCTGGGTTGGCGAGTGTTTTGATATAAATGCAGAGTTTTTCTTCTCTGGGTGCTGATGATCATGCCAGCAGCTTTACCTTAGTCGCCTTTTACGACAACTCGGTAAGAGTGAGGGTGGCCTATTCTACTCTGCCAGGGACCACACGGCGTAGTTGGTAACTATCACGAAAAGATAGTCTAGCAATGTGTTAGAAACACGCTCATAGATTTAAAAATTCAGACATGTCTGCTCGGATTCAAACCTACGATCTCTCATTTGAAATAATAAAATAAATCTGGTGAAGCAGCATTGTGCTGTGTTTCGCTGCGTGAGTGAGGGTACCGGAGGCCCAATCCGGGGAAAAGGGGGATTTAAAGGTGTACAGCGCACTTGCGACTCCACTGGTGTCGCGAGTGGCCATGGGCGGCGGCAATCGCTTAACATCAAGTGATCCGTCTGCTTATCTGCCACATAAAAAAAAATCTCACACATTCATGACTCCAAATTTAAAATCATCATATTTTTCAAATCGTTCCTCAACCTAAATCAATCTCTTTGCGGTTAGTTTTTCGGGTCTTTGACCATCGTAAACCATGGAATGGAACACGCCCCTAATAGGGTTGCAACTAGGCAGGGCTGCCACTCGTAAAATAAAGGTTGTATTTATTATATTTGCGTAAAATATGATGCGTCTCGGCCCATCCAATTTCCGAATGATGTTAGAAGGGTGTTCTCGTTTCATATGTTTTATGGAGTCTTCGAGTAGATCGGAGATTGGTTTTGTTAATGAAGTGAATATTAAGTGAAAATTATATCATACTTCACTTCTTTTATTATCTTGTAACATGCAATTCTATCCTTTTAAGGTGACGGGTAGGGCACTCTAGTGACGCCAATCGATTTTAATTGTTAGCTACTAAACCGGATCTGTTTTAAACAATTTCGGGGACAACCTCTCGGCAAACACTTATACTATTTATTAAATAGCCATGCACAAATGCGGACCCAACATTTGTAGGCGAAAAATTGATTCACGCTAAAAGTGGCCGCTTTTGGCGGTAATCAATTTTTCGCGTACAAAAACGGACCCAACATTTGTGCATGGTTAATCAATAAATAGTACAAGTGTTTCCCCGGCAGGGTAGAAAAGGCCCCCCTTACTCTTACCGAGGTGTCGTAAAAGGCGACTAAGGTAAAGCTGCTGGCATGATCATCAGCACCCAGAGAAGGAAAACTCTGCATTTATATCAAAACCCTTGCCAACCTGTCTGCCAAGCGTGGTGAGTATGGCAATTACCCCTCATGTGATTGAGGGAGGCCCGTGCCCCAGCAGTGAGGACTTAAATGGGCTGACGATGATGATGATGACAAGTGTTTGCCAAGAGGTTGGAACCCCGAAGTTGTTGAAAATAGATGCGGTTTAGAAGCTAACAATAAAAAACGAAAGGTGTCGCTAGTTAGGCCTACCCGTCGCCTTAACAGAATTCCTGATCAAAAAAACTTGATGGCTTAAGAGCGCTGGTAGCTCAATAGTTCAGAACGCGTCTTTCATATGGGGGGTCGTGGTTCGAATCCGAAGATGCACCTCTGGATTTTTAACCCCCGACGCAAAAACGACGGCGTGTTATAAGTTTGACGTGTCTGTGTGTGTGTGTCTGTGTGTCTGTCTATGGAATCGTAGCTCCCGAACAAATGAACCGATTTTGATTTTGATTTTTTTGTTTGAAAGATGAATAAGGAGGGAGTTTTCTTAGCTATGTTGGATAAAAATCGATCCGAGATGGCAGCCGTCATAAAGATTTGGATTTCATGTTTTAACACAACTCCCACAATATGGGTATCATAAAAAAGGGCTTGAGTAGCAAAATATATTAATTGTGAAAAATTTCAAATCCAAGATGGCCGCCGTCAGAAAATGACGAATAACCTATTTGTTGTTCCAACTGCCTTAATATAGCTATCAAATGAAAGAGCTTTAGATGTGTCGGGGGTTTTTTAAATTTTCAATTTATTAGTTATTAAAATTTATGTGCATATTTCTACCATGAGCTCGGTGGTGAGGGAAAACATCGTAAGGAAACTAGCAAGCTTCGGGATAGTTTCTGAAACGTGTAACCATGATCAGTTGGTCTGGTTCCCCTGTTAAAGGGTTGCGGAGATAAGACTGCCGTCATCATCATCATCAGCAACCCACACTCGTCCACTTCTGGACATAGGTCTCCCCTAATGCACGCCACTGCTCCCGATTTTCGGCCACTCTCATCTAGCCCACACCAGCCACCCTTCGAATGTCATCATCCTATCTTGTCGCAGGGCGTCCAACGTTTACGTCTACCGAGTCGCGGTCTCCACTCAAGGACTTTACGGCTCCAACAGCTGTCAGTTCTGCGGCTAATATGACCAGCCCACTGCCACTTCAGTTTGCTAAGTCGGTGGGCTATATCGGTGACTGGTTTTCTGTCGGATTACATCATTTCTGAATGCAGTCGCTTCATTGTAATTACTAAACTCTCCAAATCCTGAATCATGGTCCGAGCGTACCCCGGGCTCCAGAGCGACACCTTAAGGTGCAACCTGGTATTACACGCTAATATGAGAACTCGTATCATACAAGTGACAGCGTCGAAGCCGCAACCTTTGAAATATGGCCAAGGTCCATTCATCATTTATATTGTTAGTGTATTTTTAAGCCGCACTTGCACTTAATGTGCCGGTTGAAACGGCGTATTAGCGCATCACGACATTATTGTAGTGTAGGAAACGCAGTGAAATAACGCAGTTTACCTACGTCACAAATATTCACAAAACGCCAGCTACCCATATCGCTTTCTATAATAACCAACCGATTACGGCTACGGCGGCCAATCTCAACGGTCAGCCACTTACGCAGGATATATTATAGTGCTCAATTGTATGCGCAAACACAAGTGCACTCTCTATTCACTTACCCTCATATCCCGATGGGACACATCGTGACACGACCGGATTGGGATTGGGCGCCAACAGCTTAACGTGCTTTCCGAGGCACGTGGGTACAAGACCGCTAACTTCCAGACCCCGGGCTGACACTGAGAATTTCTTAACAGAAAAACTCCAGGTTTCTTAACAGAAAACTTACAATTTTTTTCCCGCACCGGCCTAAAAAGTTGCTAACAAATATATCAATTGGCGTTGTTCCTACCTGTCACTTTAATAAGAATATGCGATACTGTTCTTCATTTTCGCTGTTACAAGTGTCACGACGCACACACTGGATTATGACATGTGATATATTAAGTGACATAAGTTGTACAATATGTCTTTTGATCTTTTAATGAACACTCGTATCCGCAATAGCTTGTGTTTTGTTACCTTCCAAGGTCTTTGAAGTGGTTATGTTTTTTCTATGTAACTCATTGTCGTACTAAATTGTCATGGGAATCACATGTCTTTCGGTGTAGACATTTGACTCTAAATAAAAGCACTTATAATTTCTGTTGCAGCACGTAATTGACGACCCGTTTGGAAAAATGGTAGTGAACGCTGCCTTTGATCCAAGGGTTGCGGGTTCGATCCCCGCACAGTACAAATATTTGTGTGCATGAACATGTCTATTTGTATTGGTCTGGGTGTTTGTATGTATTATAAGTATGTATTTACAAAAGAAAAGTATTATATGTATATATTTGTAATTCCGCTGTTGATTCTGAGATCCGTAACACACGTGCTTAAGCTACCTTTCTCCGAGTCAGATCAATGTATGTGATGTTGTGAAATATTTATTATTTATTATTACGTAATTGTATGCTTTATTTATAAAAATCGCTACAATAATTGGTCTTGCTAAAGCGCCTATTTACATTTGATTTTTGCTTCCACGGTACATTAAAATGAATGAAAACTAATGGAGTATTAATTATTGTCCCTAATTTTTTTTTTTAATAGTTAGCCCACGTTGCAATTACAACGGAAGCGATGTCAGACATCACCTCCGTTGGTTCCTCTGGGACGTGGTTCTAAAAGAGATGCCCCATAATCCACCATTATTGTACAACATTTAAAAAACAAATCAAGCATATTTTACTGATTTGGGAAAAAAAATACAAAACATCATTTAAGTATGTTGCCGATTTTTGGACAACTGTGCAGCAACAGCAAAAGTTGATGCACACTGTTTGCTCTTATGCTCCATGAAATAAGAATTACAAATTGCGAAATATGTGCAGCTACTTCTGCTATTGCTGTACAAGGCCCTGGCGGACCTTCCAATTTTGGACATCACCTTTAACTAACTGGTCCCTAACGAAGCCATGTTTGACATTAAACGGGTCACACCTGAAACGTTTAAACAACCTCAATACTGTACATCAACATTGCAAGTGTAAGTGCAAATTAATGCAACAGAGTACACAAAAAGTTACTACAAGTCAAGCGTCAAAATGATGTGTCATCCACCTGTCCCTTTCCGTCACGAGTGTTTTCTGTAACGAGTAAGGGAAAGGTAATGTGAAAGTGAGTCTTGTTTAGTTGAAGGGCGATTCACGTGACTTGGACGAAATGGTATTCGACATTGGACATGTTTTAACCGTGGGAGAGGCATGAATTGACCGGCTCGACCGGAGTGATACCATGACCTCTTAGAAAACCGACGTGAAGCAACGCCAGCGTCAGTCATGTGCCGGGGACCCAATCGAGGGGAGCGAATTAAAATATAGGCAGCACACTTGTGACTCCATGGTGTCCGTGATTAGCGGCAATCGCTTACCATCAAGTGATCCGTCCGCTCTTTTGCCTCCCATCCTACGTACAAAATACTCTCGAAATGTCTCAGTAGAGAAATAGCGATGCAAATCAATTACCTACGAGTTTATATTTTTTACCGACTTGAAAACAGGAATAAGAAGAAGGTTCTATGTTCGACTGTATATTTGTTTTTTTTTTATTATTTTATGTATGTTCACCGATTACTCCGCTAATTATTGACTGATTTGCAGAATTCTTGGGACTGTCAAAAAATGAGACACTACCGAAAAAAACCGCCTCCAAAAACCACGAACTCACCAAATACACTCGATAACAGTACACTCGATAGGAGGTGTTACCGAAGTCGGCGCCTAATCCCTGTTGAGTAATTGAATGTTGTATTACAAGATAGTATTGGGTGCCGACTTCGGTAACACATTTTATCAAGTGTACTGTTATAAAATGTTATTTGAAGTGTATAAAGTGTTAAAAGTATTATTTCACACTTTTAAGTTCCTAGTTTTTTTGTTTTTTTTTCGACGAAACGCGAATGTGACGAAACAGATGGGCCGCATGAGTGTCTACCTATTTTTCGCAATTAAAAAAAAGATGTCATCCGAGAATCCTGGAGCTGTTTTGTCGCAAATTCTTAGAAATATAAAGAGATGTTGCCGTGAAAATTTCACATACAGGCGAGAAAAATCGTACACAAGTTAAGTTTTGTCTCTGATTGAGTAATGTTTAGTTAAGCATTTTGTAGAAAATTATTAAAGTAAATGTAGGAAAAATATTGTAAACGTCGTCCATACGTAGATATTTGCTCATTATAATGTACAGGTAGGCAGTCTAAAGATATTTTTTATGTGATTAGTTGCAGATAAGCAGACGGATCACCTGATGGTAAACAATGGACAGTACGACAAAAAAAAAATGCATATCTATACGCTTTTCGATTAAAGAAAGAAAAAAAAGATGACCAATATTTTAGTTATCATTAAAAGTTTGTTTTTATTAAAATATTTATTTTTTAAATTATTAATTAGTATGCCGGAAATTACGCAGTTCTGAGGCTCAACGTACATACTGTGATATCGGTGCTATATGTCGAATAAAAAAAGTTTAGGTGACTTAAGTTACTGTCACTGTCATTGTTTTGACTTGTCATTTTCTGATCAGACATTTTACTTTTTTTGTATCCAGCGTGAGCAAAAGCGTTATTTATTTGTCTTGCCGACTGATGACTTCACAGGAGGATTTTTACATTTTATTTTTTTCTCCATAAATATCTGTTTAAAAATTTTGAAATTATTTTCTTAAATTTATATGGGTTTTATATAGAAACTAGCTGACCCGGCAAACGTTGTTTTGCCATATAAATAAAAGGGTTGATCGTAGAAGGGTGAAAATTGAGGATTATATGTATTTTTGTATGTTGTATCATAAAAAAAGAGAAATTAAAAATTTTGTCTAAAAAATAAAAATAAAAATTTAGGGGTGGACTACCCCTAACATTTAGGGGGATGAAAAATAGATGTTGGCCGATTCTCATAGATACCGGATAAGCACAAAAAATTTCATCAAAATCGGTCAAGCCGTTTCGGAGGAGTATGGCAACGAAAACTGTGACACGAGAATTTTATATATTAGATAGATGTATTTTTCATTTCGAAAAATGATTTTTTGTCGTGTTTTCCATTGCCGCCGCCCATGAACACCCGCGACACCAGTGGAGTTTGGCATAAAAAGCGCGCTTGAGTCGCCATCAACATTCAAATTGGAGCTTTGCGGTCATAATCAAAAGGAATCTTAAATTTTAGTTCCGTGTTCTTCCGTAGAACTTCTTTCGTGGCGCGGACTGTATGTATTCGCTTTAACTCACTAAAATTCTACTTCGCTGGAATAATCTCATGATGGTATTCAGAATTATGCATAATAAAGCGATCATAAAATCCACAAGATTCCGCAACTTTAGTTATACCACTTACATTTGCAAAACGCTTCTAAGTAGTCCAACTGCTTAATTAAAGTCGTCCAGGGGATTATTATTGCAATGTATTTTTGGAATTGTTTTTTTTGTTTCAGCTACTTTTTGATGAATTTATTTTTACTACCTTTTGCCCCTGGCTGTGCTTGTATTAGAAAGAGACAAAATGTAGCCAATGTCACTCTCCGTCCCTTCAACTATATCCACTTATAAAAACACGTCAATCTGTCGCTTAGTTTTGACTTAGTTAAGACAGACAGACATACACACGCTTTCATTTAATATTAGTTTGGATCAGATAATCTATGTAATTGATGTAACATTATTAGATTTTTTTTTTTTACTAGCTACCTCCGACATTAGCTAGTAAAAAAAGCTCGGAGCCTTTTCTAGACTATATTTTAGTTTCCTTCCATTCCAGTTCTCACTCTTATGCTTCTCGTACTTTCATGCTGCATACTATATCTTTCTATCATTCATCTTCATTCACACTTGAGGTCGGGGGGAGACCTCCTAGCTGCTCTATCAGTATGGGTATTCTAGGGTCTTATTTATTTCTTTATTGTTTAATCTATTTATTCTTATTACAATATCTTATATTCTAGCCTTTATTCCTATTACTATATTTTATTTTAATCTTATACAGTTTTACTTAATATTATGCCTTATTCTTATTACATTTGCTTATTTCTAATTTTTATTAACATTAACATTATTAGATTGCCTTGTTGGCGCAGTGGGTAGTGCGTCGCACTTTAAAGCAACGGCTGCGCTTATGGTCCCGGGTTCGATCCCCGGGTCAGTCCAAAGTCTGGAAGTTGGCGGTCTTGTCGCCCCGTGCCTCGGAAAACACGTTAAGCCGTTGATCTTGCACCCGATCCCTCTTCGGTCGTGTCATACCGGTGTCCCATCGAATTATGAGGGCAAGGAAATAGAGAGTGCATTTGTGTTTGCGCACGCATTTGATCACTATAAATGTCTTGCGTAAGTGGCTGATCGTTGAGATTGGCCGTCTTATCCGAAATCGGTTAGAAGATATTATTATTAATGATTGTGCGTACATATTGTTATGTAACTATGAACAGTTACAGTTTTAACGTATTTTCTTTTTACTTTATCCTCTTATACAATGAACAAAAATAACACAGGTGTCTCAGACATAATGACAGTCCAAGGTACAAAAGGGTAAGTCCATGTGCGACACATGGACTCAATAAACAGTGTCCGAAGGACAAGGACATTGAAATAGGTTAAATTATCGGAAATGGTTTAGGTCAGCAAATAATGACTTCAAAAAACAAAGGGTCGATTTATTGTACACCGCTTAAATTATTTAAATGAAATAAGTAAAAACCATTAGTTCAATTCTTAAATTTTTTTCATTATAATAATGATTTTTAATATAGCAAGAACAAAGACATGAAAATCTCCTTTGAACTTTGATCTAGGTACACTTGATGATATTTGGAAATGAGATCTTGCAAAAAGCCGACTCAATTTTAATCTGGACATTCTTCCGAAATTTAATAAAGATCACATTCCTCACTTTCAGGGCACTTTTTCTAATTTGCTAGAGATAATTAATACACGGCATGAGCTAAATAAGCTTGAATAATCGCAAATCCTTATTTATTAAATACTAGCCTTCGCTGGCGGCGTTGCCCGCGTAGTATTCGTTTTTGTTTATCAGGAACCTGACATTTTTCGGGATCAAAAGTATTCTTTGTCCTTTCCCTGGTTCTAAACAACCTCGCCACCAATTTTCCAGCCGTAACGGTTCTGTCGTTATTGAGCTTGAACATAATATTCGACGACATAATATTTAAATTGAATAAATATATTTCATATATTTTTTTATTGTGATTTTGACCTATAAATAGTGTAAATAACAAGACTTTTTTTATAAATATAGTTAGATGTCTTGGTATTTTTTTATTTATTTTCTTAGTTTCGTTTTAATCAATAAAAAAATGAAGACGGCGCCACTAATAAGTAAAAGAGCTCTTAACACCCAAATAGCCCAAATGAGTGGCTCAGCTGTGTCATGGGAGTCCCGTAAACATCGGACCGTGACCACTTCCACGACGGAGGCTGAGTACATGGCCCTCAGTGAAGCCTGTAAGGAAGCCATTTACATTCGTTCACTCATTAGCGACATCTTTTCACTTTCGTCACCCATCACCATTCAGTGCGATAATCACAGTCACTAAGAATCAAACTCACTAAGAATAACACGTATTACGCCCGCACGAAACACATTGACATCCGACATCATTTCGTCCGTGAATCCATATTCACCAATCAAGTCAATGTTTTCCATCCAAAATTCCATCAGCTCACCAAACTGCAGACATTCTCACAAAACCGCTGCCTAAGCTGAGACACTACAAGTGCCTAACTAATTTAGGGTTATACTAGTGTTTTGTTTATAGTGTCATTTGTTTTTGTGTTGTCTGTATAGTTAGGTTAAGTAGTTGATAAGGCGCTAGTGTTAAGGTACTTTTGATATAACGTTTTTGTACATACATTGTATTATATACAGGGTGTACATATAGTGTTCTGATTATGGGGAGGTGTAGGTAAAACCTGCTTTTTGTCTAATCAGACACTGGCAATATTGTGACACTGATTTGAATTTAATGTATGTACTTTGTTTATAACAATATATCATGTTTGACTGTCTCCATGTGACCAAGATACCGTGTATACTTAAACCTATTAAATACAACTAGGTAATTATTTGGATACTCTAGCGGCTATTATTCCGGCTTTTTTCCACTGCGTCCTTCCTCTGCATCAGAAAAAATAATCTACTTATGTCAAGTCCGACAAGGTCCGACCAATATTATTCTGATACTTAATCTATATAGCGCCGTCATTCTATACAAATCTGACGTTATACCATAGATTTATCCTCGGATTAATATTGGTCGAATCAGGTCTTAATGTCATTTCAAAAGATAGTTAGCCCCAACTCAGTTCGACAGTGCCTTTAATCTATCTTTCCCTGTCCCCATTTTCCTGTCTACCGACAAAGCTGGTAATTGTTTATTTGCGATCGCAATTTGCAACGCTAGTATGGTAAATACAGAGTCCATTAATCAAGTGTTTTTTTCTTTTTCTTTCAGGTAAGTCTGACCAGTAAGACTAGATCGAGAAACTAGTCGCGGTCTACTAGTGTGAGTAACTTTTTTCTAAGTCCAGTTTCCTTTTGGGTTGGCAGGCCTGTTTTACTGAGACGCGTTAGAAAGTCACAGAACTTGCATTAAAATAATGCAAAACTTGCACTAAATATATCGAATTATTTTCTTATACAAGGACGTGGATATCTTCATTCAATATGTGCTCAAAATATCTGAAAATAAAATCGATTCAAGATAAAAAAAAATCGTTACAGTAATTTAAACTATAGAGTCAGATTCCAACGATATTGTTTCCGAGCAGATTCGACCTGGAGTTTATTTTAATAATTGATACAATCGATTGTATCGGCTTAATGCCAGTATCGATTTAATCGATAGAATCGTCAATTTAAACGATTTAATCGAGAGTATCGATGCTATCGATTGAAAAATCGATTATTGGATTAGGTATTTTAAGGGTGAAAATAATCGATTGATCGATTGTCGATTATTCGGCAACACTACCACGTTGCCTTGTGCCCTCAACCTTTCCCTGCATTACAGACGCTCTAAAGAGTCACTGCCTCATCGAGGTACGAGATACCATACTGTAGTACTTATTATTATAGGTACTATTATTTAGCAGCAAACGGTGATAGGCGGATTGATTAGCCATAGACCTGTACAACAGGATGTAAATACCTATCACGGGCGTCAGTCTCACACAAACCACATATACTGTTTGTACTTAAAATGTCGATGTTACTTAAATTGTAATCATGTGTTTTATGATGAGAAAATAAAGAAAAAGGTTAAAAAAAGAAAAATTTTATATTCTTGAAAAATTAACTAAGTCTGTAATAGTGTCCAAGTGAGAGAAAAACTTGATTATACCAACATTTTTCGCTCTCATACGCCATAAATATTTAGAAAGCTATTTTAAACATCATTTAAGATTGTATCTTGACATTTTACATAATAATTACCATAATTTAATGTATAATATAATGCTTCGACAAGCTAGGCCTAAAATATGGCTAGTTTATTATTTAAATACAGCTTGAAAAATATTATCTCGAATAGAGGCCTTTTATCGAATACATATTTATGTCATATAATGTGTAGGGTATTATCATAGAGAACAAAAAGTTAATTTGAGCGATGGTAAGAACTGACGGCCGTTGGAGCCGTAAAGTCCTTGAGTGGAGACCGCGACTCGGTAAGGTCTCCACTCAAGGACTTTACGGCTTTAGTGTAGGACGCCCTGCGACAAGATGGGATGATGACACTCGAAGGCTAGCTGGTGTGGGCTAGATGAGAGTGGCCGAAAATAGGGAGCGCTGGCGTGCATTAGGGGAGACCTATGTCCAGCAGTGGACGAGTGTGGGTTGCTGATGATGATGGAGATGAGCGATAGTAGCTCAATGGATACGAACGTGCCTTCAACGCAGGTGGTCGAGGTTCGAATCCGAGCATGCACCAATGGTTTTGTCAAATTTATGTGCGTACTTCTTCCATTACCATCTGCTCGGCGGTGAGGGAAAATATCGTGAGGAAACTTGCATGTTTCTGAAAAAGTTTCTAAAACGTGTAATCATGATTAATTCTGGTTCCCCTGTTAAAGGTTTGTGAAAGTCAAGCGGCAGTCGCTTCATTGTAATTACCAGCCCCCCCAATCCTGAAGCATGGCCTAAGCGTACCCCGGGCTCCAAAGCGACCGCTTCGGACGCAACCGGGAATCACACGCTAAGATGAAGAACAAAGAGTTAATTTAATTCGACTGTTTAATTTTCAATAATAGATTGCAAAATTTTAAGTTCACTAACTCCGTAGAAATCCCAGAATTTTAAGAATCAGTGACTGTTAGGTAATTTGGGAACATAAATATTTCAATACATTTATATCACTGTTAGCAAATGAACTTTTTGAAATGAACTAGATTCGAGTCTATGTTTATGTTTTTGATAGGTCAACTAACTTACTTTTTTACCGACTTCAAAAAGGAGCAGGTTCTCAATTTGACGCGGTTTTTTTAAACTAAAAAATTTTGTTGACAATTTTTTTTTATAGAAAGGCCAATCAGGATGACCTCACTCCGTCTGATGGTAAGCGGCCGTGAAATCTAAATATGAGGCTAACAGGCACAAAAGAACTAACAAAGTACCCATTGAGCCTGCCATCCTCACCCTGATGGCCTGCTGATATGCCGCTTCACGCCCCGCCTAAAAGACCCCGGATTGTATGAAAGAGGAAGCACATGATAATGAATGATGAGATTCTGTCAACTCAATATAAAAAAGTTCATGAACTTATTAGCCAGAAATAATGTAATCAAGATCACACCGGACGCCATATATCTAGCTGCGACTAATTCTACCAACCTACCAACACGTTATCAGTAATTGAATCGAGTATCTAAACCACAGTATAATGATGCTCAGTACCGAGTATAGACATAAAAAAATCGTTTTTTTGCGTAGTTTTTTTTTTCATGATTTTTACTGTCTCTTTTTTTGGCAGCACCCCCTCGTTCACCCCCTCCAAATAACTGACAGCAGTGAGTACATTATTGAAACAGTTATATTTTAACTCCTACCCGTTGAGGATTTGACCTTCCATCGTCAGCTGCGCAACTAAATTAATACAATCAGGCGTAAATACTATTGCAGCTTTAAAAAAAACATACAAAAACATTACATGTGCCTATAAAATTTGAGCAAAGGCAACCGCTCGATTTCTCTGTGATCCCATCATCAGATCCTGACATGGCGACAATGGGAGCAACTTTGGAGTGTGTTCTTACAATTAAAAAAAAATCTGCAAATCGGCCCATTATTCAAACCAAGCCAAAAGCTAAGATTTTAATTTTGGGTCACTGAGCTATCAGAGTAAGTAAGATGCTGGTTATCCTACACTGTGTCTTTAGCCAGAGATTCATTTAATTACCCATTAAGTCTCGTCGTAAAATTGATTACGACCGGTTTTTAATTGTCAGCCGACAACCACTGTCGCAGATAGTTGGATCTTAAGCCGATGGCTTTGAGATGTGTAAGTGAGAGGATCCCAAACTGTATGACGGATCTTTGTTTAAAAGAACACGACCAAAACACTGCATGATTCAGAATTTGAAGGATCATTACAATGAAGTTACCCTTTTGACAGGGGAACTAGACAAACTGAATGTTGAGCCAAATATGTGAGTACAAAATATTGTTTCACATAATAAATATCGTGTTAATTCCCGTATTGATACATTATAGACAAACTGAATCATGATTACACGTTTCAAAAACTATCTGAAACGTGCAGGTTTCCTCACGACGTTTTCCCTCATCGCCGAGCTCATGGTATCAAACTTCAAAATCTTCAACATTTTATTTGCAAAAACTTAGTGTACATGCATAATTATACTAGTAGGTCTTAAAACAGTACCAGAACTTAGGACTTAGTAACCTGTTTCAGGTATAGCAAATTAGTAGGTATCTAAATAGTTAATTCAGTTTACAATAGCAAATTTCAATTCAATAAATAACATACATAAGGAATAGTCATATCTATGTGCTTCATCATCATCAGCCCATTTAAGTCCCCACTGCTGGGGCACGGGCCTCACTCAATCACATGAGGGGTAATTGCCATACTCACCACGCTTGGCAGACGGTTTGGCGAGGGTTTAGATATAAATGCAGAGTTTTCCTTCTCTTTTTGCTGATGAGCATGCCTGCAGCTTTACCTTAGTCGCCTTTTACGACACCTCGGTAAGAGTGAGGGTGGCCTATTCTACTCTGCCGGGGACCACACGCCACAATGTCTATGTGCTTAATAGATTTGAAAGATCTAGAGGTCCGCATCTTAGACGGCGCGGCGTTAGAATGAGCCTTCTTATCCACTGAGCTACTATCAAGTATCGCTCTACTAGATACCCAAATTCTGGATAATATTGATCCAAGTACATACCTATAGCTTCGAAGACTCAGAGTCTTCGAAGCTATAGGCTCTGAAGCAACAACTTTAGATGCAACTGACAATGATATTCATCACCATCGGCCTTTTGCATTTCACTGCAGGAAGTCCTGCCTCTCCAAATATTCGCCATTTTGGTCGATCTTTAGCTCGTATCCAACTCCTGCTATGCAAGAAGCTACTAGTACATTAATTAATCAAAAATAAGCATGGAATCATCATTAAAGCTAAAATAAGCATGGAACTTTAAGAAGCACGAAAACAGACTTGTAAATAATTATGCGCAAAAGTAGAAACACTGACGTAATGCGTGTTTGCTTATCGTTGATCTGCGCATGATTTGTTTATATCTCGTCTGCGCACTTGACTGTGAATTGAAATCGTTTGCATCTTGCGATGCAGTTTTAATAAGCTAAATGTGGCAGGGTTAAACTATGTCATGACGTCATTTGATGGACTACATAGATGGCGTAGGGGCGAGTGCGTCACACTTTTGAGCGACGGTTGCTTAGAGTCCTCTTCCCGGGTTGGACGTTGGACGAAGGTTGGTTTTCTGTCAAGAAATTATCAGTGTCAACCCAAGATCTAGAAGCTTGTGGTTTTGCACTCCAGTAGTCTTGCGACCGATCACTCTCTTAGTTGTGTCAGCCCCTTTGAAATATCGTATTAAGTTTTAATGAATGTTCTTAATCAAAAATATTTCAACTTATTTAATTAAGTTACTTTGGAAGATTGTAAGTTGGAAGCGCAATTGTAACTCCACTAATATTGGCTATTACCCTTGTGCTACCACTGATTGTCTACCGCGGGTGGAAAGTGGACAGTGACAAATATTTCAAAAACTTTATATTATTTTCTTTCATCATCATCATCTTCATCAGCAACCCACACTCGTCCACTGCTGTACATAGGTCTCCCCTAATGCACGCCACTGCTCCCGATTTTCGGTCACTCTCATCCAGCCCACACCAGCCAGCCTTCGAATGTCATCATCCCATCTTGTCGCAGGGCGTCCTACACTACGCTTACCAAGTCGCGGTCTCCACTCAAGGACTTTACGGCTCCAACGGCTGTCAGTTCTGCGGCTAATATGACCAGCCCACTCAGTCACTTCAGTTTGCTAATTCGGTGGGCTATTTTCTTTGCTCTAAATTAATTCTCTCTGTCCACCCCTGGGGGACAGCAAGAATAATTTTAAAATATTTTAATTCACGGCCTCACAGAAAACCGGCGTGAATCATCACTGTGCTGTGTTTTGCTGCGTGAGTGAGGGTACCGGAGGCCCAATCCAGGGAACGCTCCTTGTTTAAAGGTTGGCAGCGCACTTGTGATTCCGTCTGCTCGTGTTAAAAAAAGTTGGCTACCCCGGGTGGACAAAGACACGTATTTTATCGGTGCTACGGGTGTCGGTAGGTAGCGGATTTCACTTACCATCAGGTGATACGTCTACTTATCTGAACCTATCCCATTTATAATTATACATTAGAATAGTTATTTACGAGATTTTGACCTTTTTTTCCAGTTTCCCATATTTCGGCACTATTGCAAGCGGTCTTTCTTATCTTATCTTATCTTATCTGTTAAGGGTCATTTTCATGGGGCACGTCGACCCTAAGGGATCTTTTGTACATCCCCAATCTTTTGCGCTCCTACTCACGAAGATTCGTTTCATCAGCGTCACGATGTTTTTCGTAGTGCCTGTTGTCTCCTGGTTTAGGATAAGCGTTACCTAGAAGACGCATTCTGCCTCTGGCAGTGCGACTCATCGCATTCACATAAAAAATGTTCTATGGTTTCCGTCTCCTCCTTGCATGCTCTGCAGTCGCTGTTCGATGTTATGTTCATCTTCATCAGAATTTTGTTCGTTGCATAATGCCCTGTTAACGCTCCTATGAGCATCCTTGTATGTAGTCTATTGCCGCCGAGAAGATATTTTTTTCCATACATTTGTATTGTCTCCTATGAAGGCCTTTGAATGTTTGCAATTGCAAGCGGTCACGGAGCACTGACGTTTTTGCGGGTAAGGTGTTACTGGCAGACAAATCGGTCTACCATCGTTCGCTGTCTTTTAGTACGCGCACCACTGTGCTGTGTTTCGCTGCGTGAATGAGGGTACCAAGACCAGATCCGGCAGCAAAGGGGGGTTTACGGGATGGCAGCGCACTTGTGACTCCACTGTCGCGATTGTCCATTAGCGGTGGCAATCGCTTACCGGGTGATCCGTCTGCTCGTCTGCCAGCTATCTCATAAAAAAAAGCTGCGCGCATGAATAACTATTCTAAAATTAGTGACCATGAAAGTTCAAAACAATATATTATAATTATTTACATTAATAATAGACTGGTCTTAACTTTCTGAAATCAATAATTACCTAATAGCCGTAAAATATCCATTAATTTTACTGGCCTTATTAATACGTCACTTTGTACCGCAATTCATCTTTAAACCACTAGATTGACATTTCCAAGTCTTAAGTCTTTAATGAGGCTCAGTAAAAGAATATTTTGTAGTATCTTTAGAGATTTATAGTCGTCCAATTATAAGGCGATTGCTACACGGCCTGGCTTTGATTGATTTGGTAGCTACATTCTACATTCACGGCGTCATGTGACGTCTCGGGCTTATAGGTACTCCTTTACTACTAGTGAGAGTAGTGGTGTAATAGTTATCGATGAATTGAATATCCATTTGAAAAACAAAAAGAAAATTTAAAAATATTTATATGTATGTACTCGTACAGTCACGTGCACTAATAAGTATAAAATCCCATCCAAATATGAACCTTATTGTTCCACCTTAAGAGGCGAGGCGTTTACATTTCATTGCAGGCGACTGTACATAAACTGTTATCATGTCCAAACAAAACACTAATATATGTCAAATATACATGGTATCTGTTAACATTTACCTCCCTTTGACCACGTTCCGTACCAACCATTTACAACACATTATTGTGTCTACTTTTCAAAATTAGTCGTGACCGTTTTTGTGTGAAAAGTTTTTTTTTAATGTTAATTTCTAAGCCATAGAACAAACGTTGTTCAGAATGGTTGGTAGTAAACGTGGTAAATGTTTACAGATACACTCTGTATTACATATACAGGGTGTTACCTACCATTCTGTTATCTACCATTGATTCCAAACGTCGATTTCTGGCAATACCTACTTGGTTTGTTAGCTCAATAGTGTTACCTTAATAATCATGAAAAAATATAGTTTCATATTGAAAAATGGTAACAGGTATTTTTGGAAATGACATCATTTATGAAATTAAAAGCATATAAGGAGTCTCATGAATATATTTACAAATACTTGTAATTTCTTTGTTACAAAATAAACTCAAAAAAATTTTTTGCGATTCTTATCTGTCGAAATGTAAACACTGCTAGTTAGAAAATATTTCTTTCGACGTCAATGATAAACAATGACCTTATCAACACTTAGGAAATAGATGCAAATCAAACAATAAGCCCCCTCATGTTTATCCTCTCACGGAGAGATACTGTCCAACATCGACAACCGATCAACTAATTAGCATTAACAGACTCCGCTACATCACTAGTCGCCCATTGATTTATAATCACCATTACTGATGGAACCTTACACGGGACCTAACATTGGTCTAGTCTAAACAGTTTATGAAGCTATGACCTTGTAAAGTGGAATACTGCATATTAATTTTATGGACGTCCAGTACCTATATTCATGGTTGCACGTCGATTGGAAGGCAAATGGATGAATATTCAGTAACAATAATTAATATTAATAAAAAATAAAAACCGTTTGCCGTGTGGTCCCCGGCAGAGTAGAATAGGCCACCCTCACTCTTACCGAGGTGTCGTAAAAGGCGACTAAGGTAAAGCTGCTGGCATGATCATCAGCCACCCAGAGAAGGAAAACTCTGCATTTATATCAAAACCCTCGCCAACCCGTCTGCCAAGCGTGGTGAGTATGGCAATTTCCCCTCATGTGATTGAGGGAGGCCCGTGCCCCAGCAGTGGGGACTTGAATGGGCTGACGATGATGAATTAATATTAATAATGTCCGATTTTTAGCAGAAACAACTTTACGAGCCGGTGGTAGAATCGCATTATGTTTATTTATTTCTTTAGTATATTTTATGTATCAACATATATATATGTATTAACATGTAAATTATACATAAGTACATAGTTTTAAGTCATTCAAATGTATGACGATTTGTAAGTGCTGTGTACAAGCCTATGCAAATAAAGAATTATTTGACTTTGACTAAGCTTTTTTAACCAATAGTAGTTTTTTACTGATTTTTGCATATTGCAGCTTGCAGCCAAGCTCAAGTTTAACCAATCGTCGTATTTAACTGTTTTTAGTACCTACCATATTTTTTACATATCGCAGTGGGCCTTGCCAAGTTCAAGATAAAAAACCGGCTGCAGCAGCAAGTAAGATATTACTTAATATAAAAGTTCTGTTATTCGTACATGTTTTATATAGGTATAGATAGTGTGCGTATTATTAAATTAAATTTAATATTTCGCATTCTCAAATGGATCGAAAAATTACCTTCGCGCACACGAGTTACAACAACATCTGCCGTCACGTGTCTGTCCGTTCGGGTCAGCGCAGTCGGGCACGTGCACACCACATAAAAGCTGTATGTTTCTTTAAGATAATAAAAAAAAATGTCTAGAATACAGTCCGTCCTTCTGCTCGTTTGCAACCTATTACAGAAAAAATACATGAGCAAAAAAAAATATTATTAGAACACACTTGAGGAAAAGTCATTCGGTGATGATTTTTTTTTCTTAAATAAATCGATTACGATTTCATTGTCATTCGCTATAATGAGACTTGTCTTGTTTACAAGTAGCGTAGCGATACGCTTTTGCGTATAGGTATGATAGAAAAAATCCAATCATGCTTATTCTATGCGACTGATAGATAAATATTTAAACTTATCTGAGCCGCAAATAAATCGAGACTCCATCTATTCTATTCATTATCGACTTAGCGTGTGATTCCCGATTGCGTACATAGCCGTCGCTTTGCAAATAAATCGAGACTACAACATCATCGAGACTACGTCATCTGAGCCTGTGTTTTCCCGTTACGTCTAAAGCGTAAGCTTGGACCACGATTCAGGATTCAGTTACTCTGGTAATTACAATACCCAAAAAAAACAAAACAAAACTCAATTGTTCTACCGTGAAAAGTTGTGAGATCTACGTTACCAAGTCGGTTATTAATTTGGCAATCGGTTATTGAATATTTGACTCGGCCATTGCATGAAAACACAACAGAAATATTTTCACTGAAATTATGGGTCTTTTTATGTGATAGGTGGCAGACGAGCTGACGGATCACCTGATGGCTAGCGATTGCCGCTGCCAATCGACACTCGCGACAACAGTGGAGTCAATCGTGCGCTGCCAACTTTTAAACCCCCCTTTCCCCCGGAGGAACCGGAGGCCCAATGAGACGTGGCTCTCCCACGGTCAATTTTAACTCGTATGTAACGACTTTTAACGCGTGTGTATGAAAATTAGACGTATGTATAAATTAATAAGAATGATTTCTCTACAGTAGGATGTTTGGTATTTAGAGAAAATCTGCAATACGATACCAGTAAATAATAACCGAGACCTTAATAATGTTTATAAAATAAACGTCGTTCAAAGATTAACGTTTAACTGCAGGAAAAGAAAGAGGCATACTGTTCTCACGATCCAAAAATCTAATTCGGGACTTTAAAAGCAGATGTCGTTTTAAATCCCAACCCAATAGCCACTGTACACTACCCAGGTTGAACGCGATAAATAGATATAAAATGTAAAAAATGGCTAAGCTCACACCAACCACGGCCTCACAAAAAACCGGCGTGAAGCAGCACTGTGCTGTGTTTCGCTGCGTGAGTGAGGATTCCGGAGGCCTAATCAGGGGGTGAGGGTAGTTAACTTGTGACTCCACTGGTGTCGCGGGCGGCTGCAATCGCTCACCATCAGGTAATGCGTCTGCTCGTCTGCCATCTATCACATTATAAAATAACCGCCACGGTCGTCATCAGTAGGTATAATTGTTTGGCGTCCGATGAATCCCTCGATGCGTGTCGCCACACGCTGACATGTTTCTGTGATTGCATATTATTATTCGAATCTTATATGTTTCCAATTGAGTTTTTTAGACAGTCTCCCAGTCATACCAGTCATTTGTTAGGTCATTAGACTTGAAAAAAAAACACACAAAAACACATTTGGACTTGGCGGTTGTTATGTAACGATTAGTTATTTTTGCATCTCAGGTCAATAAACTGTGCGTTAATAATACGATGGGTTTTATTTGATTGCAGCTATTAATTTGGTTATAGTTAGTTTTGTTTCATACAACGTAGCTTGTTTTTTTTTGTTTGATACAGTAAGATATTTTAGTAATTGATTCGGCGGGTAGGGCTAAAACAAGCCGCATGGGCTAATGCAATTCAAAGGTTTTAATTTAGTGTCTAGTAGTTTTAGTGTACAAATTTGGTGTTTATATGTACAGTAAAGTGCCGCAAAGTTATCCTAATAATAAGAATCGTTGGATTGTATCGTTTTTAACACTGCTATTGTGTATCGAGTGAGTTGTCTCGTGACAACTTGCTTAGGAACTTAATAGAGTCTTAAAACCCGCGATTGCTTTTAGAGTGGTATCCGCTAAATCCGAAGGTCGATAAAACGTAAAACACCGGCGTTTTATTGACTGACTTCGACTGTTGACTACCTACTTATTCTCATTAAGTTACTTGACATTGGCAAATTATCTTCGGGTAGAAACATATTAAAAAAAAAGTAATAATTTTATTTTTTTTGACTCTGGTCATGAATTAACTATAAAAAACAAAATGCAAAGCAAAATGTATACAGTCTCTTAGATAGACTTTTTCATTGATTTTGAATAGCCTAGAACTCGGTACTTCGGTGAATTATTAAAAGTATACTTTTAAATTCTAGTCTAAACGATGGAGACGAACTCTGCTTCGAACAGCAGAACTATTGTGATTTAATAAAACGCAGTTTGTTGAAGAAAAATATCGTTTGTTTATTTCAACAAGCTGGAGTACGACTAACCAACAATTGCCTAGCAACAGTGAGGCTAGTACCACAACTTAATCATAAACGAGCATTAGTGATGTTCTTTCGGTTCTGAAGGACCGCATCAGAAATTATGTAATCTGACAGAGAACCAGAGTCACCGACATTAGTTCACCGTTATAGCACACTATCCACAAGTCATAGCCCACCGAATCAGCAAACTGAAGTAGCAGTGGGCTGGTCACATTAGCCTCAGAACTGACAGCCGTTGAAGCCGTAAAGTCCTTGAGTGTAGACCGCGACTCGGTAGACGTAATGTTGGACGCCCTGCGAAAAGATGGGACGATGACATTCGAAGGGTGGCTGGTGTGGGCTAGATGAGAGTGGCCTGAAAATCGGGAATAGTGGCGGACATTAGGGGAAACCTATGTCCAGGGTTGTATAATATATAATTCATAAAAGTCATCATCTGGTCTCCTCCAACTGTTTGATCTCAAAATTAAACACACAACATCGTGGCTGTACCTGCGTATAAGGCAATATGTAAAATTGCAGCCAAAAAGCAATTTAAAATCACACATATTGCGTAACTAGGTACACGATAGTGAGCGAGGCAAATAAAAATCCGAGGCATCCATCTGCACAACTGTTTTTGATACATACGGTGGGCAAATATTCGGATTTTTGTTTTCGAATATTTTTTAAAAGATGGCGATGATACTGGAAAAATATTCACTTGAAAACGGCTTTCCGAATTTTATATCGATTTATTGGTTAGTTGCACGTTTTTGATATTCTACCTTTCGGCACAGGTATCTCCAAACTGTAACATCCCTGTAATTTTGTAATGGTTTTGCTCATTTTATAACAATGTTTTCTTGTTCAATATAGAATGAATGTTAGGGAATGTCATAAATAAATATTTCTTAATATCACATCGGTCCGGGGAAAATGGGGTTTTGAAGGTTGGTATCGCACTTGTGACTCCACTGGTGTCGCGGGTGTCTATGGGCGGCGGCAGTCGGCCTGATGGTAAATCAGGCGTTCCGTCTGCTCCGCTGCCACCTATCATATAAAAAAAAACAAACATTGATCTGACTTCAAGATAGGTAGCTAACCAACAGCGGAATTACAAATATACATATACATTTAATACTTTAAAATATGTAGAAAACACTCAGACCAAACAAACAGACATGTTCATACACACAAATGTATATACTGTGCGGGGATCGAACCCGCAACCCTTGCACCAGAGGCAGCGTTCACTACCACTGTTCCAAACGTATCATTATAATATTTAGAGGTAATTTGAAAACTCGGACTAAACTAAAAGTTTTAATTATGAATGGAGATATCTCATTTTAAGTATTTAAGAACTCATGTTAAGATATCTACATTGACTCAATTATTCAATTAAGAAGCTTACTTTTAAATGTATTTAGATAAACTTGATCAAGAGAAATATACTTTTCAATTAAGAAGATATTACTTAGAGAGAATCCAATATTAAGCTTAAGTACTTAATTAGTATCGGTAATGGAATGTTTCCTGGCGATAAACTGAGTGGATGAGGGAGGAGGAAGAAAAGAATTTGATCGACATCAAATCTCTATATTGATTTAAATTAAAAACATGTGGTAATACTTGTAAATTTCAATAATATTACGACTGTGTGGAACACTACCTAAAATTACAATTCAGTTGTTTTAAAAATGGATGAAAATCTTTATAGTTATACAATAAATATGTTTTTTTTATGTAATAAGTGGCAGACGAGCAGAATCACCTAATGGTACCTAAGCGATTACCGTCGCCCATGGACACCCGCGATCACAGTTGAGTCATAAGTGTCAACATTTAAACCCCCTTTTTCACCGGATTGGGCCTGCGGTACCCTCACTGACGCAGTGAAAAACAACAGTGCTGCTTCACGCCGATTTTCTGCGAGGCCGTGGAATCACTCCGGTCGAGCCGGCCCATTCGTGCCGAAGCGTTGTTCTCCCACGACGTGAAACGGCCTTGTTTATCCTTTGCGTTAAAAAAATAATGCTCACAAAAGTTGCAAACGTCACTGAAATAGCACTAACACTTCAGGCAAGTCTTGGAAAGAAAGAAAGAAAGAACATTTTATTATTTTCGACATGACAAAACTTTATACGAGTACAAAATCAGTTTCACAAGTACAAACAAAAAAAAATCTCATTCATCATTTAGGTCACAATAATTACTGCTATTGTTTATAAGTCTTTCTAGATTCTTACGGTTCAAGAGCGACTAGTACGCTTGCGCAATCCTCAGGCCATCATAATCGCTTTAATTCTCTTTTCGTGTTTAAATATCACTACTTAATTGTCTGTTGTATTTATCGGATGATCTCGCCATGAGCCAGTTACCTGCGGTCATTAGAAATACATAAGTACCTATTTGATAACTTGATGGTGTTTTTGGGATTCAGTATACTGAATTATTATAGTCATCGTGACCAGAACGAAATTTAATAATATGGCACGGTAAGAAATTTTAAGAGTCCTTCTGACCTTCAGTTCAAATTCAATTCGAGGTAAGCTTTGCCGTTCCTCGGACATCTCGCTATCTTTGTTGCGCCACCCGCGACGCTTACGTGCGAGTAGAAATAGCGAAGATGGCTCTTTGAAAATAGTAGAAAATTGTGTGCATTTGCGAATACCAAAAATCACGAATGAATCTTGAATTATATTTTGATTTTCTTTAAAACATTGTGTAACCAGATAATACAAGATGTGACTCTGTTAAATTCTATTATATTAAATAATGATAAATTAAGTTTTTAGTATAAATTAAATAGGCAGAAAATAGGTCGTTACGTCAAAAAAATTACGAGAAGTAAAAGGGGAAAAGAATAATTTGTAAAATAATGTTTTAATGCAGAGATAGATAAATACTTCCTTGATCCGAAAAACAGCAATGACACGTCGGGATATCCTCAAATTGCAATCAACTTTGTTTGTATTACGTTTGTATGAGAAATTCGTTGTTCGCAGGCCCCTGAAGACTTATATTAGCAGCAAAAAAATCTCAATTAACTAATTTACAACTTGATTACTAATAAATTCATTTGAACGGCATGAATGAGATTCATCTTAAATATACCTATGAATTTTATATTCAGATACAAACATCAACGCTTAAAATATATACCATTTTTAAGATTTCTACCTTTATACATACATTGATATGACTCCTAGATAGGTAGCTCAAGCACCTGTGTGACGGATATGAGAACCAACAGCGGAATTACAAATATATACATAAAATACTTTTCTTTTGTGAATACATACCTATAATACATAGAAACACCCAGACAACCCAATACAAACAGACATATTCATGCACACAAATATTTGTACTGTGCGGGGATCGAACCCGCAACCCTTGCACCAGAGGCAGCGTTCACTACCACTGTTCCAAACGTGTCACAATAATATTTAGACCTGATTTGAAAGGTCGGACTATACTAAAAGTTTTAATTATGATGGAGATAGATAGATAGATAGATATACTTTATTGCACAAAAAAACACAACTTTTAAAAGGCATTACAGAAACTTAATTGTACAATTTCGGCGGTCTTATCGCTGGAAGCGATTTCTACCAGACAACCTTCAGGCAAAGGACCAAGGACATTTTGAGATATCTCATTTTAAGTATTTAAGAACTCATGTTAAGATATCTACATTGACTCAATTATTCAATTAAGAAGCTTACTTTTAAAAGTATTTAGATAAACTTGATCATGAGTCACTGATTCAAACGGGTAGTCAAATCTTCAAACACGGATCCCTAGAAAAGATGCCCTTGAACTCTCTCAGAGAGATGTTTAGATTCAAACTTGGCCCTTTTTTTCCACGTCGTAAAACACGCAGGTGTGCCTAACAAAACCAATTGTTTTGTTTCACGGAATAAATCCAAACATTGATTGGAATAAAGTTATTTAATTGTGTTCGTGTTCCGAGAAAATACGTAATATTCTTTTATTGCTAGGAGCATTGGATATCTCGATATTTCCTATCCAGGCATTATAGGCGTTATATTGTTTATGCTTTTTCATCCTTTACACCATTTTAAGTGTCTTTGATAGTTCAATTTTACTATTGTTTAATGACTATGTCCCGATTCGACCATTTTTTATCTGGCAATAAAGTTATGGTATGACGTCAGATTTTTATGGAATGACGGCGGATACCATAGACTTAGTATCGGAATAAGGTTGGTCGAATCGGCCCTTAATAGTTCAAGGATTTTTTTCCTCATTTTAATGAGATACCTTTAATTCACTGCTAGTAACTTAAAGTGACGGGTAGGACACACTAGCGACGTCAATGGATTTTAAGTTTTAACTACTAAACCGGATCTATTTTAAACAATTTCGGTGTAACAACCTCTCGGTACTCACTTACACTTTTTATTTAATAATTATACTTAACTTTTGGGTGTGCTTTTGTAATCGAAATTTGAATTACCGCCAAAAGCGGCTACTTTTGGCATGTATCAATTTTTCTCGTACAAAGACGGACCCAACATTTGTGCATGGCTAATTGATAAACAGTATAAGTGTTGGCCGAGATGTTGTAAGCCCGAAATAGTTTAAAACAGATCCGGTTTAGTAGCAAAAAAATTAAATCAATTGGCGTCGCTAGTATGCCCTACCTGTCACCTTAATCAACTAAGGTCCGATACGAACAATCTTAATCCGGATCTAAATCTATGATATAGCGCTGTCATTCGAAGATTTATCCACGGATAAAAATTGGTCAAATCGGCCCTAAGGGAATAAAATATTCGATATTCTTTCGCTTTTGTCTTCACCCCCAAGCATGCACCCCTGGATTTTTCCAATTCGAATTACCAATGTTCAAAAGATCTATGTTCGAATTTTTTGAACATAGGTCGGGTTTGTGATCACCAATACGCATCTGGCAAGCATTGTGATTAATTCAAAACCCAAAAGAAGTCCCGCGTAAAAACAAATTTGAGATTTATTTATTATTTATTTATTTATTGTTTTTCAAAATCTACAGCTCTTAAATTATACTATTTAAAATTTATATACTACTTACAGCCAATAACAGATTTTAAATACATTGACAAACTTATATAAATACAACAGCCAAGGGGCAGCAAAAAACGGAAAAAAAAAAGAAAACAACCAATACAATTTGACAGTTGTGTACAGACAGCCACACATCAGGCTACTATAGTCCGTCAAAATTCTTCAATTGATATTGAGTCGAAAGTGTTTGACATTAAGGTGAGAATCGAATGAAGAGAATCTGGCTGTTCCGCATACCTCGATGTGTGGCTGTACGATTCCTTGCATCTATAAACATAAGCTCAAATTTGAATGTTAATGGCGACTAAGCGTGTTTCTCACGGGACTTCTTTCGTCGGAGTCTATTAGCGATGACTTTTTTCTATGATGGAGGCCTTTATCATACAGTGAGGCAGTATATAGGCTGTTCATCATCAGCCCATTTAAGTCCCCACTGCTGGGGCACGGGCCTCCCTCAATCACATGAGAGGTAATTGCCATACTATTTGATATAAATGCAGAGTTTTCCTTCTCTGGGTGCTGATGATCATGCCAACAGCTTTACCTTAGTCACCTTTTACGACACCTCGGTAAGAGTGAGGGTGGCCTATTCTACTCTGCCGGGGACCACACGGCTTATATAGGCTGTTACTTTATACTTTATTTTATGTACGTAAGTACTTTTTTCTATCATCCGCTCGGCAGTAAGAAAAACATCGTAAGGAAACCTGTAGGTAAGGAAAAAGGCCTACAACACATTAGCGATCTCTCTAATTTCGCGGATGTTCATGGGCGGCGTTGATTAATTTTCATCAGGTGACTCGCTTGCTCGTTTGTCCGCCTGTAGCATAATAAAAACGTTTCAATTTCTCAATTGTTGAGATAATTATTCCGAACGTTTAATCATGGTTCAGTTGATGGTCATGGGTTTCATGGTCTCACAGAAAACCCGTGTGATGCAGCATCTGCGCTGTGTTTGGTCGTGTGAGAGAGGATACCGGAAGCCCAATCCGGGGGAAGTGGAGTTTAAATGTTGGCCGCGTACCTACTGATGACTCCAATGGTATTGCGGGTGTCCATGGGCGGCGGTAATCGCTTATTATCAGGTAATACGTCTGCATTTATCCATAAAATAATAATATCCTCCAACCGATTACGGCTACGGCGGCCAGTCTCAACGATCAGTCACGTACGCAAGATATATTATAGTGCTCAAGTGTATGCGCAAACAAAAGTGCACTCTATTCTCATTAACTTCAAATTACGATGGGACACCAGCGTGACACAACCGGAGAGGGATTGGGCGTAAGACCAACGGCTTAACGTGCTTTCCGAGGCACTGGTGGTACAAGACCGGCAACTTCCAGACTCCGGGCTAACACTAAGAATTTCTTACCGAAAACTTAGATACAATTTTTAGCCGGATCCGGGGTTCGATCCCGGGACCCCTCGTGCAGCCGTCACTTCATAGTGCGACCCACTCACCGCTACGCCACCAAGGCAGTCATTTATCCATACTAATTTAAATGTTAAAGTGTGTGTGTTTTTCACGGGTAAATGTAGCGAGGCGTCGTTCATGGAAGGACGAGATTTTTAAATGGGAATAGTTGTAGGAATAGAACAAAATATAGGCTACATTTTGTCTCTTTTTAACGCGAGCAAAGCCGCGGGCTAAAGCTAGTAAATAATAAAATAAATAATACGCTATCGCGCACGCTTATAAGCATACCCTCCCTCTAATAGGAACTAATGAGTTACTGGACGAAGGTGAAAGGGCCGCATTAACGATGGCGGATTGAAAAGGGAGCTAATTCAACGATACCCCTAGCCCAATGAATAGTCCCGCACTAACGAGGGGTTTTACACGAAAAGACTTAGGATAATCATTCTTTGGAAAGAGCAAGAAAATATATTTTATCAGGAAGATATGAGAATAAAATTTATATAAAAAACAATAAAAATAACAAATCAGTATATATCGGGTCATTGCTGTCACGTCACGACGCTGGAGCCCAATTCTCGTGCTTGTGATGTGATGTGAGAAAAAAAACAGAATCTCACTTTACTTCATCATCATCATCATCATCAGCCCATTTAAGTCCCCACTGCTGGGGCACAGGCCTCCCTCAATCACATGGGGGGTTTTGATATAAATGCTGAGTTTTCCTTCTCTGGGTGCTGATGATCATGCCAGCAGCGTTACCTTAGTCGCCTTTTACGACACCTCGGTAAGAGTGAGGGTGGCCTATTCTACTCTGCCGGGGACCACACGGCGGACCTCACTTTACTTAAAATCTCGTAACAAAATCGTTTTCTGCTTAAGGAATGTGGGTGAACCCTTAGTTCATGAAACTAATAACTTCACAATGAATATAGTACACTTTATTTATATTTAGCATTATTCATAATTTAAAAAATAAATAATAATAATTCTCACAACATCTCATGCGTTGACCTGATTCCGTACTAAGTAGCTTAAGCACTTGTGTTACAGATATCAGACAACAGAGGAACACAAAAATATACTAAAATACATATATTACACCCAGACACTGAACAAACACAAGTGTTCATCGCACGAATGTTTGTCCAGGGTGGGGATCGAACCCACGACCTTTGGCGTAAGAGGCAGGGTCACTACCAATTGCGCCATCCGGTACAGTCAAATCAATAAATCGGTGCTTAATTATGTCCTTTTATAAGACCCACTCGAAGACGTATCGAGTTTTTATTTACCAAATTTGTCTTATCTAGCGGTTTCAACCCTGAGCAGCCTTGGTCCCAAAAGATCCATTCAAAATCAGAAGGTACTAAGGCTTATCACCGCAATCCCTAAAGATTAAGGCCTAAAGACTGGTGCGAATAAGCATACGGAGATTTTATAGACGTCATTTACAGGTTACTCTAGCACGATCGAGTCGGATAGTAGGACAGTTTCTTACGAGTAGACCAGCCGTATTAGCTGTGGTTTATTCCCGCTGTCCACCCTCTGCTTGTCCGTCCCGGGTGGACAGTGAAACAATTGTTAAAAAAATTCCCGCTGTCCACCCCTTCTTGGTTGAAACAGGGGGTCCTGTTTCAACCAACCAACCAGGACGGACAAGCAGAGGGTGGACAGCGGGAATAAACCTTAGCTGTGAACTGCGGTCTACTGGACACAACAACTCGCACTGTGTAAACCAGTCCAAATGTTTTGGGTGAGTCGACGCCTTTACATTTTCTCATAGCGATACAAAAGTGAGAGCAATCAGTAACTCATTACGGTTTCTGGCCACTGGCATTTAGACCGAGTAATTTGTACTTCAAAATAATAAGGCGCCGAGTCGTATGAAATGTTTTGGAATGACTAAAAGACGGTTCCGTATGAATATGTTAGAATAAATGATTTTATGAACTGGATAACAATGAACCTCATGTCATGATTGATGAAAAGTTATCGTTTGATTAACACATTCTTGGCGATGATCGTCAATAGTTTACAGTTGTGGCCGTGTGGTCCTCGGCAGAGTAGAATAGGCCACCCTCACTCTTACCGAGGTGTCGTAAAAGGCGACTAAGGTAAAGCTGCTAGCATGATCATCAGCACCCAGAGAAGGAAAACTCTGCATTTATATCAAAACCCTCGCCAACCCGTCTGCCAAGCGTGGTGAGTATGGCAATTACCTCTCATGTGATTGAGGGAGGCCCGTGCCCCAGCAGTGGGGACTTAAATGGGCTGATGATGATGATGAGTTTACAGTTGAGAGTGGAAGGTATTGTTGATCGACTTAGGCCCTATTCAACCAGTTCTTGGTCGTATCGGGCCTCAAGATCATTTTTTTTTCACCATATTTATAATACTTTGTTTACCTATTTGCATCTGTATTTTAATTCTTAGCCCTCAAGACCAACATTTGTCGCTAAGACCTTAGAGAAGTGGAAATAACTGAAAACCAGCGCTGAATGGGTGCCAGTCGCTCATGCCAGCTGAGCTGAGTTATTTCCAATTGTCTCCATATATTGCTGTATAAACAAACTGTTAAAACTGTTTGTACCTTAACTCTGCAATAAGAGAGTAATAAACTATTTTTTCAATTATTATTAGTATCATATTTGTGTGAATATTTTTAATATCAAAGTAATTCTTTTAAGTGTAATGTCCAAACGGTGTAATGACGAAAACGCCTTAAAATACTGCTCGTGTGGACACTCCCAGATGACAAAATTGTGATCATGGCAACCCATACTTGATCGCTTCTGCTATAAAACATTTTGGGACCAACAAAAGCATGGATCAATGGCGATGAAATGTGTTAGTTCCGATCCATTTCACAATTTCGCGGTTTGATTTCGATTTATTATAATTTTTCGAAAAATGTTTAGGCAATGAACAGCAGTGAGACATTAAATTGGCTGATATTATTATCGATTTATAGAGAAATTATGATGATAATCTCGCAAGATACATTCATAGTCGCTTTCCATCAGGTGCGACTACGGTCAATCGTTAGCCTATATTGTACAGTCCAAAAAAAAAGGAAATGCGGTTAGCATATAAATGTTTGCAATTTTATGGTGACGAACATTGTTTTCAAAGCATTTAAGTTTCGTTTTAAGATTCCGCATCGAAACTCCAAATCGTAGTTAGTACTTAGTACGGCTGAATTGATGTATTCAATTACGAAGCCCCGGGTGATAATTTCGCGTTAATGACATAATTGGGTAGTTTGGAGCCAAGTTTAAGTTCTTTATTCTGAGGCATTTGTACTTTGTAACTGTGAGGTCGGAGACAAAAGAATTTAAGTGCCAGGATTGGATTGTTGAGTAGTGCTGGAGTGTAGATGTTATATGGATATTTTTTGTCGATAAATCTAGTAGATTTTAACCTAAAACTGAGACTATAAACAGACTTTATGTAGAGATAAATCCGTGCCGAATCTTTGATAAATAAATTGAGATATACATGTTGAATGGTTTACCATTCGTTGTATCTACTACGGAAAAACATTTGGTTATACATTTTTTTTTACACCGTATCATCTGGAAAAGACTAAATTTTTTTTAACATTTTACGTCCAAATTACATTTCTGCTATACTGCGTAATTCTTTCTTCTCCCTTTTGAGAGCGTTTTGTAGCTTGTCAATACCAACTACGCCACAAAATGTTACAAAATGCAAGCAATCAAAAATGGCGAACAGCATCGCGTGTAATAATCACATGAACCATTTGTAACCACTTTTATTACAAAGTAATAAAACAGCTACGAAAGCGATATAACTCGTATATAAGTGTTAGGCTAGCCATGTATGTCTAACCCTTGAATTTTGTACCTATTTAAATCTCACTTCTTTAGTAGACGAGGTCATTAGCCAAGGCATATAATATATCTTGGCTTTTATTTTACATTAGAATTCAATATTCTGAATGTCACCAAAAATACTGTTTGTACACAAAAGCATATCTTTTGGTGGAAAACATCACCGCGCAAATAAGTTCCGCGTGGTGGTTAATCTTATCCTGGTAGGGATGATGGTGGCCTGTTCCTCGCAGTGGGAAATTTATAGGCTTCGACAATATATTTTTCTTTACAGTCCAAACCGCTCTGTGGAGATGTATTTTGATGTGATTGGTGGGAGACGAGCAGACGGATGATGGTAAGCGATTGCCACCAACCATGGACACCCGCGACACCACTGGAGTCACAAGTGCGCTGTCAACCTCACGCAGCGAAACACAGCACAGTGCTGCTTCACGCCGGTTTTCTGTGAAGCCGTTGTATCACTCCGAAGTTTAAATGCGTTATTTACTTGTTGTAGTTGTATCAGAAGTTTAAATACGTTGTTTACTTGGGAATAATTTGCGAAAATGTTATAAAAAATAACAACAATATATTTTTATCCCTTACGTACCTATAACATAAAACATATCTCAGCATTTGACGAAAATCACTTTATGTAAATACTTGAAAAATTTGTGTCGAGATATTTAAAACCACTGAAGTCTTTACACTCCTCAGCTCCATCCAAAAGTGAGCAACAAAAATAAACACTCGATCCTTAATCAAATCGCTCACGACCCCATTAGTTGGCTCAATCGCTTTATTGGCCAAGTCGTAAGTTCCGTTGGCCAATTGCTCAATTGAGTTGCTCGTGATAGCACCGGCGTGATTTGAATGCTCTTTTCGTGGTGACCAATATACTACAGTGTACACTATTTATTATCTAGATATATGTATTTATACTATAAATTTACTTAATCAATATTCAAAATCAAAAGGATTGCACCACCCTCCCCTCTTCTATCTAATGTCCTTTACCTGAAGGTTGTCTGGTAGAGATCGCTCCCAGCGATAAGATCGCCTAAATTGTACATTGTATCTCTGTATACCTAGCTTTTAAGTTTTGTATGTTGTGCAATAAAGAGTATCTATCTATCTATCTACAGTGTAGCCCTGGATAAAAGTGTTAACCCGGAGGCAAGAAAAACTATTTATTTATTCTTTTTTGCACATGAAAAATAAAGTACCAATAAACTACCAATCTAAAAGCTAATCATAAATTAATGACAAAAACATAAAAGTTAAGTAGGTAGGTGTGTTTTTTATAATATAATTAAATAAAAAAAAATGTGTGTATTTTGCTACTGTTTTATTTTATATTATTAAATACATCGATATCTACAGCTGTATTATGAAATAAAATAACAAATAGCTCATTTGTTATTTTAATGTCAATGGTCTGACTTTGGCACATAATTGTTTGTATTCAATCATTTTAATCATCAGCATATAATGTACGTTCAGTAGTTAATATGGGAGTCCTTCATGGTTTATCTTGATTTTTGTCCCTCATTGATAGTCTCAAACTACTTCTAGCAAAGGACACGGGATTTTTAAAAATTACCCCGTCAAGCTTGCCTTCACCTTTATCCAATTCCTCTTTTGTTATCTAGAATCTAATCATGAGAAGTGCAGGTAGATAATTTATTTTATAATTTTTCCCTTCATAAATTATCGTCGGAAAAAGTTAAAAAATAAATTACCCACCAGCCAAGTATTTTTCTATTACCAACTGCAATTGTCTTAAAATTTAATAGCCACTCTGTTATTGCTTCTTTCTAAAAGTGCTTCTATTACTGCACTAGCTTCCAGCTCTTAAGTAATTGCATAGACTTTATCCCCCGGGAACTGTGTCATAATATTGTTTTACAACCCCGGGCTATTACTGAGCTTGGCTCACATATCCCTAGGTGTAAACAGAGTAGTTTTTAAGCGAAGCATGTTATTTAATAAGTCGTGACTTCTTTGGACTTTAAATGTGGGATAAAAAGTAAACATACAAGTGAAGGTACTTTAATATAAATAAATTATCTACCTGCACTTCTCATGATTAGATTCTAGATAACAAAAGTGGAATTGGATGTAGGTAATAGCAAGCTTGACTGCGTTTTGTTTTGCTAATAATAGGCAGACGAGCATGCGGCCCATCTGATGGTAAATGGTAACCGCCGCTCATAGACATCAACAATGCCGGAGCATAGTCATGCCGCTGCCTACCGTGAAAGAAGAACTCTTCTTAAACCTCTTTTAAAAAAGGATATGTCGTAGCGATCAGGGAACACCGCGGCTGGAAGCACATTGGATAAAAAAGTGCGCCTCCAGAACGTACATTAGTGTCTTTTAATGTGATAAGACCGCCTTCCTAGTACATGTCTTGTAATACCTAGTTTCAAGATTTCATACTTTATTTTGAGTGCAATAAAGTCGTAGTTTCGAATCCAATTCATCAATTATAATAATAACGTCTTCCTAACCGATATATCGGCTATGGCGGCAAATCTCAATAATCAGCCATCGACGCAGGGCGTACCTATTACTGTGCACTCACTTGTACGCAGACACAAGTGGGGATGCTTTTTGTTTCCTTACTCTCATATTTTGATAGGACACCAGTATGACAATACTGAATAAGGATCAGCGTATGGCTGAACCAGTGGCTTAACGTGCTTTACGAAGCATGGTCGTACAAAAACGCCAATTTTTACACACTGTCAATTTCTAAACTGAAGAAGTCAGGTTTTTGAACAACAAACATGTTTTTGGCCCGACCCGGGTATCGATACCGGAACTCCAAACACAGCTGTGGATTTATACTGCGAACAAAAAGCCAACAAATAAAGGTGTTTACGCTCAACGGTGAGGGTAAATATCGTGAGGAAACCTGCATGTTTAGGATTAACACATGATTGCAGTGGAGCATGCTTACTTAAAACTGCATAAATTAAAACGCAGCTATTTCATTCAATACGAACGATGTTTATAGTTTTTCATAATTTTCCACGAAATGGTTATTAGGTACTGGTTTATTTCAAGACTCGTTTGCTAACCGTTCCGTATCAACGATTGATTTCATGCCAGCAGCTTTACCTTAGTCGCCTTTTACGACATCTCGGTAAGAGTGAGGGTAGCCTATTTAACTCTGCCGGGACCACACGGCTGGTAAAGCTGCTGGCATGATCATCAGCACCCAGAGAAGGAAAACTCTGCATTTATATCAAAACCCTCGCCAACCCGTCTGCCAAGCGTGGTGAGTATGGCAATTACCCCTCATGTGATTGAGGGAGGCCCGTGCCCCAGCAGTGGGGACTTAAATGGGCTGACGATGACGATGACGATGATTGATTTCAAATCATCACCTCATTTTATCCATTCAGGGATTTAAAAACACACCACTCACAGTATATTATTTGTAGTATTGCTCTTTTGGCTTCAAAAATACAACAAGTTGAAGAAAGAAAGAAAACATTTATTAATATAGACATCACCACACAGGGAATACAGCAGCTCTAAACACAAACATTTACTAGAACTAACAATTGTTAGATTTAAATTGAATAATTTGTTCTTAGTTTTTTAGATTTTCGCGTTGCATTATAACTATAATTTATCAAGATGGGAATTAACACTATATTTATTATGTGATACAATATATATGTGGGACAGAATAAATCGCACACCACTGGTTTCGGGAATAGTTCTGCTTCTTTAATATATAACCGTCCTACGTTTTACGCCTTTCACCGTCGTCGGCCATGCGTCGTCTATCTCACTCTCAGACGTCATTCTATAATTCAAATATTGATCTCTTACGCGTTTCTTACCATGCATCACCAATCCTACACTACAGAGAACGAGTGAATGGAGGAAATGATGGAGTTATCTGTTTATATCTGCATAGTGAATGCCTAAAGGCGCATTTGATGATGCCTAAAGGCGCGTGTCTGAGTGTGATATTTATGTAAGTTTTTTTTTAATGTGATAGGTGGCAGCCAGGCAAATTGATTACCTGATTGTGAGACATTTCCGTTTCTAGCAAACAGGAATGAAAAGTGCGTTGCCAACCATCAACGTCCCCTTTCCCCTCAGATTGTTTTTATGTCTCATGTCCATACCACAAATACTGAAGCTACTATGGAATCAGGTCAATGTAGGACACAATGTATGAATTAAATAAATCGTACGTATCAAAATAGTATTATTATTATAGTCCGGAATTATCAATAATAATATCCTTCAACCGATCAGCCATTTACGCAGGATAAAGGTATTATAGTGCTCAAGTGTGTGCGCATATACAAGTGCACTCTCTATTTCCTTGCCCTCATATTCCGGAACACAAGTGTGACACGACCGGAGAGGGACCGCGCGCAGGACCACTGGCTTAACGTGCTTTCCGCTCGGGGGTACCAGTCCGCCAACTTCCAGACTTCGAGCTAGCGCAGAGAATTTATTAACAGAAAAACTCGGGTACAAAATTTGGTCCGACCCAGGCATCGACATGCGACAAACGCAGCCGTCCGCTTTAAAGTTCGACGCACTTCCCACTGCGCTAAACTATTGAATATCCAACTTCTGACTATGAATAATTGTTTAAAATACCCTTACTACTTCTTTATGTTTTACCTTCAAAACTCGATTTCAACTCGCATCTACAAGTGCTAAAACGACCTTATCGAATCTTAAATTTGTCACGTTACTGCAAAATAAATACTCGATGCTATCCGAAATAATCTATAATTTAACCCTTTTTTGCGACGGACGAAATGACAAGCGATCATTCGCCTCTAAAGATGGAAATGTCCCTAGAACTTTAACATGTTTATGCAATTAATTATACAAATTTTAATATTCACTGGCAAAGGATATGCATATATAGACACATATAAAGGTATTAAGGGACCTGTTTTACTGGAGTGCTTTACGTTCGAAGCTTTTACTTTATTACGAACAGCTGCCTGGTACTATGTATGCTTGGTAACGTCCGTTTTACCCCCTTAGGGGAGAAGTTTCGTAAATCCATTCTTGAGATTGATAGCGAACATACCCGTAAATTTTGTTTGTTGATGTTATAGTTTCTGATTATTTTTTATAAATAATTAAGTAAGAGTCGTTTATAAAATATTGTAGAAGCTTTGTATATAATACATTAAGATATAATCTTAGTAGTTAAATTAAAATTTGCTTAAAATGTTTTCATTTAAACAGTAATTTTGCCGTGACAGTAACTTGTAAATAGAATGAATTATCTCACAATAGACCTCACTTCGAAAAACGAAGACTAATATAATGTGATATTTCTCTCCAAATGGACAGAAATATCACATTATTAGGCTTACAATTTAGAAGCAAGATAAATATTACTAGTATATCAGTTAGACCTGATACGTTTTTTTTTAATTTCCACACTATTTTTTATAAAACTTTAAAAGTTGTCCTTAGTGAGGTCATAACGTCAATATTTCAAACCTTATTTACAAAACCTATTAAGGTTAAAAACCGTTTTGACCGTGGTGGAATGCCATGCCATGCCAGGCCATGCTTCGGTATGAATGGGTCGGCTTGCCCGGAGTGATACCACGGCCTCACAGAAAACCGGCGTGAAGCAGCACAGTGCTGTGTTTCGCTGAGTGAGTGAGGGTACCGGAAGCCCAATCCGGGGAAAAGGGGGGTTTGAAAGCAGCGCACATGTGACTGCACTGGTGTCGCAGGCGGCGGCAACGGCGTAACATCAGTAGATCCGTCTGCACAACTGCCACCTATCACATGAAAAAAAAAGAAAAGAAAAATAGACTTTTCAGTGCTCATTGTGGCTTGTTCATTTTATACTGCATTTGCTGATTAGTTAATAGCGTCCCATTAAAACAGTAGACTTTGTACAGAGACGACAAATAAACTGGACAAAGAGAGATCTTACTCGTTTTCTTTTTACAAAGTTTCTGTTTAAGACTGGATTTTTATGCATCATTAATTCTTAACGTTTCAAATTAAACATACTTTACGGTCACACTAGAGACTACCCACGGTACAGTCGTCGTTTAACTGCATTAAGTGTCTTTGTAACGTTGGAATGAATATTTTTTCTTTTTTTTATGTGATAGCTGGCAAATAGACAACCGCGACACCAGTGGAGTCACAAGTGCGCTGCCAATCTTTAAACCCTCTTTTCCCCGATCTCCGGTACCACTCACGCAGCGAAACACAGCACATTGTTGCTTCACGCTGGTTTTCTGTGAGGCCATGGTATCACTCCCATTCGTGCCAAAGCGTGGCTCTCCCACGGATTTTGAGTTTTAACAGGGCTTGCCAACGTTTGGCGTGTAAAATTTTAATCAAACAGTTATTATAGACGAAAGTAAAGTAAATGAATAAACCTATACCCAAGAGCTTATACTATGTTAAATCATGTCCTGTTGTTACATTTTATGTCGTATATCCTTGTCAAACGAAAGTCTCTGTCCAACCAAAATCAAGATTATCTATGTAAAAATGTTGTAAAGCGTGTGATGATTACAGTAATAAAAGAAAGTGTGCGCAATCCCTGCTCGTATCTTCACAGCTGGGCGCACAAGGGTCTAGCCCTTCGCACCTGGCACAGTGTGTGGAGGTACAGTATGTTTAGTTTTATTCATTTGAGGGCCGTGGATGCGGAAGCTCAAAAAAATGTTGATAAAACAGATATTTGTTTTGGTCTAGTTAATTCTGTAACTGAAATTCGAAATGGTGAGAAAAGCCAGAGAAAAAACGACAACAAGCCGTTTGGAACAGTGGTAGTGAACACTGCATTTGATCCGGTTTATTCCCGCTGTCCACCCTCTCCTTGTCTACCCCTGGTGGACAGTGAAACAATTGTTAAAAAATTCCCGCTGTCCACCCCCTCTTTCAACCAAGAAGGGGTGGACAGCGGGAATTTTTTAACAATTGTTTCACTGTCCACCAGGGGTGGACAAGCAGACGGTGGACAGCGGGAATAAACCCTTTGATCCAAGGGTTGCGGGTTCAATCCCCGCATAGTAGAAACATTTGTGTGCATGAATATGTTTCTTTGTATTGGTCTGGGTGTTTTCTATGTATTCTAAGTATGTATTTAGAAAAGAAAAGTATTATATGTATATATTTATAATCCCACTGTTGGTTCTGCTAACCGTAACACATGTGGTTGAGCTACCTATCTCGGAGTCAGATCAATGTATGAGAGATGTGAAATATTTATTTAAAAAGCTCTGTGGAGCAGCTTTAAGGAGGTAATAATAGAAGGGTAATGGAAAAATACAAAGGGCTTAATTTAAAGCATACGTTACGACCGAATCGGAGTTTCCCTCTCTTTCACACGTGCTGTGTGTCTTCTTTGTTTGTAGGCGACAGGCAATTTTCGTTCGTAACTGTACGGCTTTAAATTAAGCCAACACGTTGTTGTTATCACGTCTCACTTTTGGAATACGAAGGCCTAGGTTATAATACAAAAAAACATATACACAAACAGTGTGATATCCAGTTGGTTCTTTTAAGAAACTAACAATCAAAGTTCACAAAATAATGACCTTTCAAATACTGCCGTCACCTAGCTGTAATGCCGTCAAGTACCACTCCATGTCGGAGACAATTGGACTTAAAGAGCGCTCTTTAAGGTCATTTTTCCGAATGTGGTTTCGGTACTTAACAGCATTAGCTAGCTAGAGGACGGCAAAATAGATGTAGAGAACAAGGAGTAGATAAGTTGATGAATAATTTTGCTAAACCTTAATGCTTGAGTGGAGTCTCTACACTGTACATTATTTTATTGTGTACGTTCTCAAACGAGGGATACAATGTATTTCCGAATATATCTACTTTCTCATGGTTTTATCTTTATGGTTCTGTGAAAAAAATACGTTTTGTTCGTGTAGTATCCACTATAAATTCATTGGCGAAATAATTTAACGTTAATGACTAGATATAGGTTAGCCAGAAATTCAGTCATCTGAAAAAAAACCCAAAATCTAATTCCTGTAATGCCTCGTACATATAAGTTGTATATTTTGTTCAATTCAATAAATACACAGAAAGGTGTGTTATGGTATTGCTAATTAAGCTAGAATTTCACAGGAAACAAGTGACCGTGGGATAGCCACGCTTTGGCATGAATGCGCTGGCTTGACCGGAGTGATACCACGGCCTCACAGAAAATCGGCGTGAAGCAGTATTGTGCTGTGTATCGCTGCGTGATTGAGGGTACCGAAGGCCCAATCCGGGGGAAGGTGGGTTTAAAGATTGGCAGCGCACCTGTGCCTCCACTGGTGTCGCGGGTGTCCATGGGCGGCGGCCAATCGCTTACCATCTGTCTGCTCGTCTGCCACCTATCACAAAAAAAAACCTTTTTTATCTCCCTGGTGTATTGCTGCCGGCCCGAGATGTTGATGGGCCAACTCCCTTAAGCATACCCGCCGCTGGGGGGGCAGACGGGTTATGTAGAGCTCTCCTCTAGCCGTGGCCTGAGATGCTCCCTTCTATACTTGAGTGGGAAGGAGACATGAGAACCGACTAAACAACCTCATCTTCATGTAACACAGGAAACCCTGGTGTAAGGAATGAGTGCCTTTGTAATTTTTGAGTCTTATCAGAACACTAAGAGCTGCTGTCTAAGGAGCGTAGCCTTATAGACACGTCATCATCATCATCATCATCGTTTCAGCCAATAGACGTCCACTGCTGGACATAGGCCACCCCCGACGTTCTCCACACAGATCAGTCCTGTGCCGCCCGCATCCAATGGATTCCCGCGATCTTCACCAGATCGTCGGTCCACCTTGTGGGGGGCCTGTCACGGCTGCGACTTCCCGTACAGGAAGTCGCAGCGACGGCTGTCTGTTCTCCTCGCTATGTGCCCTGCCCATAGACACGTATTCGCTATTATATGCAATGGCTCACCATCAGGTGATCCGTCTGCTCCTCTGCCACTTATCACATAAAAATAAGGAACACAAACATAAAACACAATACCGCTGACGTTGAATGAGGAAATAAATAACTATCTGATTATTTTATATGATCACGGAAATCAGATGCAAGATCTCAAGGTGTAAAGAACACGACCAGACAAACAAAAAGATTCAAAATTATTTTCGAACGTAAAGATAAAACTATGTATTTACATTTATAATTACACTATAACGCATTGTTTTAATGTAAATCGCGCTATGCATACTAATAAATACACGGGCCTGTAATTGCTAAGAAAACAAAACTACTTACCTACATTAACGTTTTGCAAAAAAAAAACATGGCGTCACCTTCCTTCCCGCATAAACTGTGAGATCGAAAAAAATACAAAAATCAAATCTTCATGATTCTTGTTAAGGTAGTTTCATACTTGTTCGGTATGAATCGGTACGAATATTACTGTAGGATTTTTAAATACCAGTTGGAACCAAACCGCAGACAAATAAAGGACTACATAGTGATGGTCAATTTTTTTTTAATCTGCCTATAAACTGTCCCACTGCAGGGCAAAGGCCTCCATCATAGAAATCAAGTTATCGCTACTATGATGGGATTAGGCTTAATCACCACGCTTGCCAAATGCGGGTTGGTGATCACAAACCCGAGCTATGTCCGAAAAATTCGAAATATACTTTTCGCTCGACCCGGAAATCGAACACATGACCCTGAGACGGCCCAGTACTTAAACCACTAGACCAACAGGGCGTTCAAAGAGGTCCAAAATTGTACAGCCCAAAATATTTAGAAATAAGTGGTTAGTTTTTTTTTCTGTGATTGGTAGCAGATGAGCAGACGGATCTTCTGATGTTAAGCGGTTGCCGCCGCCTGCGACCAGTGGAGTCACAAGTGCAACCTTAATCCCCCCTTTACCCCGGATTTGGCCTCCGGTACCCACACTCACGCACCGAAACACAGCACAGTGCTGCTTCACGTCGGTTTCCTGTGAGGCCGTAGTATCAGTCCGGTCGAGCTGGCCCATTCATGCCGAAGCGTGGCTCTACGAAGGTCTATCAGGTTAGAGTCCTAAACCGAATTGGTTTCATATGACAGTAATGATGATTCATTCACATTGCATTGTTTTGTTTTTAGCTACAAATTGAAAAATACTCATTTTACATTTACTTCAGTCAAAGATTTAAGTAGAAAGATAACTTCATCAAATCATATGAACAGTAAAATATTCATTGGTGCATTGTCTAAACCCAATATTTATCTGTTCCTAATGTTTAATTAAATCATTTAGGATTTTTTTTCAGAAATATATTTTTAAGCCTTATATCAAAAACCAGTCTAAAATTAAATACGCATCTGGATATTAATGAGTAAAGATTATGAGTTTGCAAGTAAGTGTCCTAAACTGTAAAAGTCTATAAAAGCCTTTACGACTTTGCTAATTAGGCGCATTTTGTGTTGAATTAACGACCGCAAAACAAAGGGGTTTATCTTCGCAAATTATAATTTTAAATTTCTTTGTTTTAGCCCTGTATAGCTTGAATAGGGTTGAACGGTTTAATAATATCGATTTGAAGGAGATTTTTTTTAAAGTGACCCAGTATATTGGCTCTCCTCAGTCTGATGGTAAGCAAAAGAAGAGCCTGACGACGACAATATCCCCCTTATTACGAATCTCGAACGAATGATAGTCCTGGAACAAAATTCGTGCTAGCCCGTTTTAACATTGCATGTTGGAATATTATGATGCACTTTAGTACGGCAATAACTTTAAATCGTGATTTGTAATAAGGTGGTAGATAAAAAGGCGTGCCTGATTATATATTAGACAACCCGTTTGGAACAGTGGTAGTGAACGCTGCCTCTGGTCCAAGTAATGTGGGGTCGATCCCCGAACAGTACAAACATTTGTGTGCATAAACATGTTTGTTTGTAATGGTCTGGGTGTTTTCTATGTATTATAAGTATACATTTACAAAAAAAAGTATTATATGTATATATTTGTAATCCCACTGTTGATTCTGATATCCGTAACACAGGTGCTTGAACTACCTATCTCAGATCAATGTACGTGATGTTGTGAAATATTTATTATTATTATTAATATTATAGAAGATTATTCTTGAAGCCTAGTTTTCATTTATTCCTTCCCACAGAAACATGTGGCAATGCCTAGGAAGCCTACATTTTTTTAATGCTAGAGGCGGACAAACGAGCAAGCGAGTCACCTCATGGAAAGTAATCAACGCCGCCCATGTACATCCGCGAAATTAGAGAGATCGATCGACGTGTTATTGTGTATTGTGTATCATCATTATCCTCCTGCCCTTTTCCCAGGTTATCTGGAGTCGGCGCAGTATGTCTTCCTTTTCCATTCGTCATCGAATCATCCACCCCTTTTCCCATCATGTCATTCTTAACGTTGCACCCGTCCGTGGTGGTGCAACAACCCTCGTCCATCTCCCACAGGTGCCGGGTGCTGTATTGTGTATAATGTGCCATTTTATGATTCAAAACAAAATGATATTTTTACCGATAAAAATATACTCACAACCCTGTGCCTGAGTTTTTTACCTGATGTGCACTCGCCTTCAGATATGCATCTAACACACATAAGGTATATTTATGAAGCTTAAGATTTGTTTAAATAAAACATGCTGTTGTACTTACAAATATGGCAGCCGTATCTTGAAATGATCTGTATTTGTCCATTGGAAACTTTTACATTACGTTTTATGGTATTAAAAGGATAGAGCGTCTTGAAATACTTTATTTATAACTACAAGGCACCTTTTAACCCCCTTTCTGAGTGTCATTTTTTTAATGACCCAGATCGGTTGGAGGATATTATTACTGGCCCGCGAGATGCTTCTTCATGCTTCATTATTTATGTAATATTACTTATTTTGTGTTACAGCCCTACTTTTATAAAACGTTTCATCTCGCTTTTCCAGTTGGTTTACTAATAGAAAATCCGTGGAAATACGTAAATGGGTAACTCTTGTAACTTGATATGTTAAGTGACTAGCTTTGATTACAAGGTAGTCGAAGCTATCACGAAATGTTACTCGTTGGAATATTTTCCAGCTTAAAAATAATAGTAAACTGTTATCGGTTAAAACAAAGAACGTAGGTTAGGTACAAAATAATTGCTTTCAAAAATCACCTACTAACGTTTTTTTTCCTTATGTGTTTGTTTTACTGCGGACGGTGTTTTGACTTGCGATTAGATACAAGGCGTAAATACTTCAGTTATGAAAATAATTATCTTTCATTGGAATGTTGAATACTTTCGCTGTAATTTGGCCCCTACTAAGGTTAGAAATTAGACTTTCTTTACTTAAATAATAAAAAATTAAAATAATAAAAAAAAAAAACAATTAATTAATGAGCAATACTGATGAAGAAGACGGCAAAATTACCGCTCAATTTTAAATAGACGTGTATCTCTTATACACTTGACATTGGCGAAATCACACGCGGCAAAAAAAAGATGAAGAAGACAATAAGAAATAGGACTTTATCAACAGTGACCAAATCATGGCCAAATAAAAAATATGTTATCGAAAATGACTTTGACATTTTTTTGGTGACATGGTTTCACCAAGATATTAATCATTATTATTTTGTTTCAGGTTAGTATCTTCAATGTTTGGTGATATTTTACGATGGTATAAGCCGTAAGTTTATATTAGTTTTTAAGTAATCAGTTATTATAAGTCTGCTGAAAGAAGAAAGGACGCTAGTGAGTTACTAGCGTCCTTTCTTCTTCTTCTACAGTCAGCTCTTTTTGAAAATGGTGTAGATAGATAGATACATTTTATTGCAAAAAAAAATACAGATCTTAGTCTATGGTATTCTATTAGTGCAATGTTTAATTACCATAAATAGATATGTATAGGTACAATCCAATATTACGAGTATAGAGAGTCATCTGCTTTGACTGCTTTCTAACGTGCTCTTCTAACGAACTTGGCGTTGGCGATCATAATGGTGATTTGAAACCTTGCTATAACTGGTCTAAATAGAGAACGGGTGTTTTTATTATACCACAGATGGCGCAGAGTTTTAGCAGTCTTCTTCTTTCTGGGTTTCTCTTCCATCTTGCCCTGTATTATACGTCGCAATAAGTATAGCTGTATTTCTAGTTTATTCATCGATTAGTTTCAACCAAAATCGTGATCACGAGTTGAAGACGTCACGCGTCTTCGTGAATTGGAATAACAATTACAATTGTTTCTTACTTAAAGTCATTATTTATTGCAAGCCTTAAACATCCTGTGCATGTTCGTGAAATGTTGAAACTAATATGAATTACTGTCGCAATTAAGGCGCGTCAAATTTCTTGTTTGTGCTAGTGTTGTGAGAAAGTCGAGTCATTTTGAAGCTATATTTTATTTGGCTGAATAAAATTTAAATATTTGGCAAATTATTATTCAGTAAAAACTAAATACTACGAGATTAGAAGATTAAAGGTACGTTTCCGATTGGAATTGCCGCCTAAAGCTATAAGTCAATGCCGCCTAAAGCTATAAAAAGCTATAAGTCAAACTAAGACCAATGGTCTGCCGTTCTAATGAAAAAGGAACTCTTGGAATATATTTAAGTATTGCCAGGAACCCTTTTTAGTGGAGAAGAATGGAAAAGGTTAAAGTAGAAATAGCTTGAACTGATATGGATGGTTGGAATTAAAATGGTATGATGACTGCCTCGTTGGCACAGTGGGTAGTGCTTGGGGTCCCGGGTTCGATCCCCGGGTCTGGCGAAAATTTGGACCTGAGTTTTTCTGTTAAGAAATTCTCAGTATCAACGGAGCCTGGAAATTGGCGGTCTTGTACCCCCGTGCCTCGGAAGGCACGTTAAGCCGTTGGTTCTGCGCCCGATCCCTCTCCGGTCATGTCACACTACTGTCCCACCGGATTATGAGGGCAAGGGAATAGAGAATGCACTAGTGTTTTCGCACACACTTGAGCACTATAATATATCCTGCGTAATTGGCTGATCGTTGAGATTAGCCGCCTTAGCCGAAATCGGTTGGAGGATATTATTATAATTAATTACTTAGTTACCCGGTTCTTGTAATATTCGAGTCTATAAAATAGAAAGGCTCGAATTCGTTGCAACCCTAGAATGTGATTCATGTAGTTACGCAGCTTGCATATAAGGAAGCGACACGCGACATTTCCCAACACTTCGCCAATCGTGACCGACTCGTCCTGGAACCGATTGATGAGCTCTCCTTACAGTGAAGTTTGTAATATTAAGTTTTAGATTAAGACTCAAAAGGGTCGAGTTCCTTACAGCCCGAGATTGTTATACGTGTACGCAGCTTGCACAAGGCGAAGCGATACGCCCGTTACCCAAAGCATCGCCAATCGTGACCGACTCGTCCTGAAACTGTTCAGATGGAGTTATCCATACAAGAAGTCTTGTAAAGTAGAGTCTTCGATTAAGACTCAAAGTTTAAGACTCAAGTTTTTCATAGTACAGCCCTAAACCGTGATACGTGTACGCATCGTGCACAAGACTTCGCTAATCGTGTCTGACTCGTCCTGGGATTGTTTAGACGGAGTTATTCGTATAGTCAGTCTTGTAATATAGAGTCTTCCATTAAGACTCAAAGTTTGAGACTCAAGTTTTTCATAGTACAGCCCTAAACCGTGATACGTGTACTCAGCTTGCACAAGACTCCGCCAATCGTGACTGACTCGTCCTGGGATTGTTTAGACGGAGTTATTCGTATAGTCAGTTTTGTAATATAAAGTCTTCAATTAAGACTCAAATTTCTCACTGTACAGCCCTAAACCGTTATACGCGTACGCAGTTTGCACAAGCGGAGCGACACGCGACGTTGCGTAACACTTCGTCAGTCGTGACCAACTCGTCCTGGACATAGGGTTGACGAATATTTTTTTGCGATATTATACAGGATGGTGTCGGAAGACTGATGTGATTAAACATTACTGTTAGCAATCTCAAATGCTACCACCTGTTCGACTTGTTTTTAATTTGATTTCTTATATATTTCTTTAAATATTGTTAGGAATGTCTGAGCGTTATTGTTGCCTAATAACAATAACATATGTGGTAAATATGTCTTGAGTTGTGATACTGGTTCAATTCATCATTATCTATCATTCTCTCCGTCCTCTTCATCCTCAATGAAGTTGGGAATTCCTCCTTTTGAACAAATTTTTAGCTTTATTGTTTAAATAAACGTGAAATAACATAATTTTGCCAGTGACAATAATGTGACTATTTTTATGTAAAATATTTTCTTTACGAGTTCTTTCCGATTCTTGATATCAGCCGCATGAGCGGAACTGCCTGTCCGTATTTTTTTTATGATATAGATATAGTTTTTCATAGTATAGGCAGACGAGCAGACGTATCACCTGATGGTAAGCGAGTTCAATGGTATGGATTTGATTTTTCTGAGTTATGACACCAAGTGTTTTCTAAAATAGTTTAAATCAAACGGAAATTGAAAATGTTCGTTATTAAACTTAAAATTATTATAATAAATTGTGTATGTCGCGATCATTGGCGTCCATAAAAGGGCAAAAACTTAAGAAGATTAAATAGACTTCAATATTTATGTCCTATCATAAAATTTTAATATTTATTTTACATGTACCAATAAGGGTTTTATTGCAACTGTAGGCGATATTACGAGGCAGCGCCAAAAGAGCAATGTCAATAAATTTTAATATAAACGACAAAACAAAGATACTTCAATTTAAATAAATAATTACTATCTATTTGAGTTACATGTCTTGGCGGTTAAACTCCTTAATCGTGAAGATAACATTTATAACTTGAGTTTTTTTAATGATAAAATAATTTGGTGCCATCCAACAAAAAAAAATCATCCCTTATAATTGCAAAAAAATCGGACGCATTGATAACCTTCCCCCTTTTGAAGTCGATTATACACAAAAATCCACACCTTTACTAGATTTTTTTTAGTATGACTCTACCCGAAGATAATTCGCCAATGTCAAGTAACTTATTGAGAATAAGTAGGTAGTCAACAGTCGAAGTCAGTCAAAGTCACAGTCACTCAATAAAACGCCGGTGTTTTACGTTTTATCGACCTGCGGATTCCGCGGACATCAACTCTAAAAGCCTAAAGTGGTTTTAAGACTCTATTAGGTCCAAGCAAGTTGTCACGAGACAACTCACTCGACACACAATAACAATTCAACGATTCTTATTATTAGGAAATAAACATAAATCTGTACACTAAAAACCACTAGGCACTAATTTAAAACCTTTGAATTGCATCAGCCCACGCGGCTTGTTTTAGCCCTACCCGCCGAATCCCTACTAGAATATTCTTCTAATATAATAAGTGAAACTAAGTGTCAAAATCTTGCTAGATAAATAAAAGTAACCTTGTACGTATATCTTTTTAATACAACACAATGGTGGGCAAATGAATTCATTTTTTACAGCTATGAAAGAATGTTCAGAATCTCGACTTTTACACAAAGAAACTACTTCATGAAACATTGCTAAGAATTTTAAAAGCGTATCATAATACCTTTGTACACCCTCTGGAGACATTAATGCCGTCAGGTTTGCGTGTAGAAAATGAATAAAGGGCAAAAATAAAAGAGAGTTTCTTTGCCGAAAAACCAGGCAAGTCAAAGTCGGCGTATATACAGAATCACATGGAGTTAGTCTTTTTAGAGTTTTGATCGTTCTTATGTCTGAGACACTAAGAGATAATTCACCTGATGCCAACTGTACATAAGTAAGATTCTAATATTCCGCATATAAGATGCAATCTAACAGACCTTAAAAAATTACACTTCTCCATGTCCTTGGGCGGCGGCAATCGTTTACCATCAGGTGATCCGTCTGCTCGTCTGCCACCTATCACTTAAAAAAAAAAGACTTAAACATCATCAACAGGTGGTATGGGAAAATGCTGCAATGGAGGCCATGGGATCAGAAAAGACCTATCGGAAGGCCACGAATGAGATGGAGAGACGACATAGCAAAGATTGGCGGACACAACTGGACTTCAACTGCCCAAAATAGAATAGAATGGAGAGGACTGAAGGAGGCCTACACCAAATTGATTGAAAACGGCTTAATATGAAGACTATGAAATTATTTTTTTTATATTGAACGCTTTAAAAAAAGTTTTTTTGTGAAGCCTATGTTATGAAACTTCATTTAAAAGGAAAGTTTTATAAAGGCAGATTTTTATGTCGCAACGTATCGCTGTTTGTACCATAATGTAAAACACCTCAAAAGGTAGAATGATAATATGAAGAAATTCTACAGAGTGTTTTTGCCCATCTTGTGACTGACTCTAAAAATAGCAGCATGCTGCTTAAAATCTGACTGAAATTTTACGTATCCCTAAAGGGAGGAGATATGCCTAACTGTCGTGACCCTCAAAGTACCCAATAAAGGGAGAAAAATCACAGGCGCTCCTACAATGGCTCCAAACCCTTGGGAGAGGCAAAATGAACATTTCCGTTTATGCTAGTGATGTACTTTTGACGATATGTCGATAAAAAAGTGGTGGTAAGGCAAATATTTTTTTTCTCTAGTATTTGTAATAACTAACCAACTAATTAAACTAAACTAACTGGGTTGCTGCGCCAACCTAGTTAGTTAGTTATTGGTTTTTTATTTATTTAAAACCTCATTGCACAAAACGATACAATATGTGAACTTAATGCCCAGAGGCATTCTTTACCAGTCTACCTTTGGGTCATACAGAAAGGACAATGTGTGAAAGCTGGCACACGAACTTACAAATCACCTGATCATATGCCGCCCCCGTGGATACCCGCAACACTAATGTAGTTACAAGTACGCTGCCAACCTTCAAGTTGCCAGTGTGATTTGTCCGGATTATTTGGTATAAGCATCCGTAGAAATATTATCACTCAGTGTTTTTGCTATAATAATATTATAGTAAACACTGAGTGATAAAATTTCTTTGTATGCTTATTGAATAGAGATTTTGTACTTTTGATTAATACTGTTCCATCACATAAGAATTTACTTTAGAAAATTGCTGCTAGGTAACTAACATTCGGAAATAGCAATTCAATTTTAAAACTAACTAGGTTGGCGGAGCGACCTATAGTGAGCCTTGGCCACCGATAATAGGACCCTCCATCTAGGTCGGTCTTGCAATGAAACAGGTGTTATATGTCCAATACACAAAAAAGGCAGCAAGAAAAGATGTGGGAAGGTGATTACAAGTGTAGTTTCCGATGTAATTTTAAGGCTGCAAAGTATTTTTGATACCTTTTTTACAAACGATAAAATCGATAATCTAAAATGTAATCATCATTAGAATTAGTATCGATAGTATAACAGGACATCACTATTTTGAACAATGCTCGGCCGATTAGGCACTCGAGACCAGCCTGTGGTATGCTTCTGTTACTAGATCTTAGTGGTCGGATTTAACGTTTAAAGGAGGATTTAGAGTTGCCAACATTCACCTCGGAGTGTAAGCCGTGTTGTATGTAAATAACATAAAACAAAATATTTGTACCTATCTAAGTTTTCGGTAACAAATTCTTGTGTCAGCCCGGAGTATGGAAGTTGGCGGTCTTATACCCCCGTGCCTCGCAAAGTACGTCTCTCTCCATTCGTGGTACGCTGGTGTCCCATCCGAATATGAGTAAGGAAATAGAGAGTGCACTTGTGTTTGCGCACACACTTGAGCACTATAATATATCCTGCTTACGAGGCTGATCGTTGTGATTGGTCACCGTAGCCGTAATCGGTTGGAGGATATTATTATTTATATAATGGTACTATATTATGAGGTCACAGAAAACCGGCGTGAAGCAGCAACAGTGTGTGCTGTGTTTCGCTGCTAGTGAGAGTACTGGAGGCCTCATCCGGGGGAAAAGGGGGGCTTAAAGGTTGACAGCGCACTTGTGACTTCACTGTTGTCGCGGGTGTCTATAGGCGGCGGCAATCGCTTACCGTCTGCTCGTCTGCACCCTACAGCTTAAAAAAAGGTTCTTCAAAAAAGGAGTGTTAAGGTTTTTAAAAGTCTTGGCAACACGTTAGTCACTTACCATCAGGTGAACCGCACGTTTGTTGCCACCGACGTGGTATTAAAAAAGGTGTAGTAATATTGATTACTTCATACAGTATGCACACTCATTGCTTACAAATAACAACAAAACATGCGAGCCCACACTCGCACTCTCCGCCGAGCTTATCATCGCTATCAATCGCATAAAAAAAATTCGCTTTTCCTACACAGCCGTTCACGCAGACCTGTACTTGAGCGACACAAGCAAGAGTTGCATGTCACGGAGATGAACATGCTAAGGTGGATGTGTGGAGTTACGCGAAAAGACCGCGTAAGAAACTCACGCATACGTGGGAGCCTTCATATCCGTGACATAGCAGACAAACTACTAGAGAGTCGCCTACGTTGGTACGGTCATGTCCTGCGGAAACCGGACAGCTACGTGGGAAACAAATGTCTGGCCATGGCACCTCGCCGGGTCCCGGCAGAAGGGGTAGACCTTAAAAGGTGTGGCTTGACATCGTAAGGGATGCCATGCGTGCTAATAAACTGACCACTACGGATGCACAAGACCGCGCGAAGTGGACTAATCAAAGTAGGAAAGCGGACCACGGGCTCCGAAGCGACAGCTTGGGACGCAACCGGTACAAAACGCTAAGATGATGATGATGATGACACAGCCGTTCACGTGACTTGTTCATTTTGCAAGGGGAGTTTAAAAAAATCGCCGAATTTACAAAAGTCATAGGAGAAAATGCTGATCATAATGGTTGTTAGAAGACGTGGACGTGAAAGGTATGTAAATGTTTACATATGCACCCTGTATAAACTGGTGATAAGTATTCATGTCTTGTCATTAAAAATGTATAGTATCTAGCTGATGCGATGAAGAGCCACTGTTATTACACCCATAATATTTTATGACAATCATTGTATTTCCTACGCTTATAGACTTCTAATAATAAACTCATAAATAAAAATATACATAGAACGACATGGTTAATTAACACATTACTCATAAATCTATATTGGTCATTGTCCTTTTAAAACACAAGTTGCTTAACCACTTTTTTTAATTGATCTAAACAAACATTTTCTATATAACGACAGAAAATTGATGATAATCATCATTCAATCATTTCAGCCAATAGGCTCCCACTGATGGACATGTTGTCCACACAGATCGGTCCTGTGCCGCCCTCATCCAAGGGATTTATTTATTTATTAGGAAAACAAACAGCAGATTTTACACAAATAGCCTGAAGAATATGCACATCTCATTTGCCAAAATATTTTTCACTATGAAGTTTTACTTAGGTATACGATTGAATACTTAATAAGTGGGTATGTTCACCATACTATTCAAATCGGTGGTCATATGTTTCGCTAATAAATTCCCGCGTCCTTCAACGGATCATCGGTACTTCATAATTTGTCAATACCTAAAGTCGTGATTATAAATATAGGCGCCCCTGCCGCTTACGTCATCATAGGTTATGGTAAACCCATTGGCATGGCATGGCATTGAACCTCCGTTAGTCCCTCATTTGCTGCCAGGACTTCCTTGACACATTATAGACTCTTGATTTGTGATTACGATCTTCTCTTGTTTTTTCCCCTAAAGTTGTGAGACAATAGATGTAATCGACGTATACTCTATGTTTGGGGACCGTGATTCTAGGCAAGCGTAATATAGCGCCATATGGCAATGATTGGATGAGAAAAACTTGGGATAGACATCTGGGGCGAATTATAAAGGAAATCCTATTTGAGCCATACCTCATAGTTCTTAAGTTGTGTATTTTAACTAATAACGTTATATATATCACCGGAAAATAACAAGAACCGTAAGTTTATCAATTTACTAGGAAGTTTAAAAACGTTCGTAGGAGACGGGAGATAAATTATTATAATATTTATGTCAAAATATATCTACGAAGAAGAAAATATTTTATTTTTTATTTTATTTATTAGGACAACCAACAAGGCACACACTACACAAGTTTTAAGTCTAGCGCAGTAGCTAATGCTAAAATATCAAATAATAATGAGATACTACTACAGGTAGAGTAACTTTGAACCGTCCTTATGTCTGGTACGCAAGTGCTATTTTGCACTGACGTTTGGCTGACTGTACTATAGCTCAGCAACCGATCCAGGTTGATTAATAGATTGATTGATTTACATCCTGTGTGAATCATGCGAAATAAGTAGATCCTTAATTTTTTCTGAGAATCAATCAAATGTTCAAATGTACATGCATCACTCGTGATTTCAAACGCAAAAAATGTTCAAGGTTTAGAAATAAATCGGAGTAAACAATTAACGAAGATTTCTGAACGGACTTCTGCCAAGTGCGTATGTACAGTCACGTGCACTAATAAATATACAACCCCATTTAAATATGAACCTTATTAAGCCGGCGTAAGAGTTAAGGTGTTTACGTATCATTAGACGTGTGTAACTCTTTACTGAAACGACTGAGTGATCCGACTCAACCAAATGATACACTGTTCCGAATCTCTAATGTTCGCTCCAAATGTATCGTTCGACTCAAATGAATCTCGAGTTCGAGTGAGCCGAATGAGCGGAACGAATCACGGACCTATTTTAGAGTCGATGTTCCAAATGAAGCTTTTCATTGTTCCGCATCTCTGCACTGATCGAGATGCAAAAGTTCCAATCTTTTAAAATATACGTTTTTAGCAGGTCTACATTTCATTGCAGGTGTACATTATTTCGAAGGTTCCTTTTAGTTACAAAACTATTTTAATTCGGCAATGAACGGTTTTTGCTCCATAAAACTCTTGACAGACGTTTGATTAATTGTATATTTGAATGACCCTGGTTTTCTTTTGTTACCAAGAATACAAACCGAAATAAATATTCTGTACGTACTTAATCTGCTCGTTAAGCTGTTAGTCGTGCGCCCGATCCCTCTCCGGTCGTGAGACAGTAGTGTACCATCGGAATATGAGGGTAAAGGAAAAAAGAGTGCACTTGTGTTTGCGCACACACTTGAGCACTATAATTACATCCTGCGTAGGTATGTAGCTGATCGTTGAGATTGGCCGCCGCGTAATCTGTACTTAGTAAATGAAATTATTTCTGTGACGGATATTAAGCTACAGTCGTTAAAATTAACACGTTAACGTCAAATCAAGGCAAAATACCTCGTCGAAACTAACGCCGCCTCATATTATAATGAATTGACGCGGCGCTAGTGAGGCTGTACGCCTCATATTATAATGAATTGACGCGGCGCTAGTAAGGCTGTACGCCTCATATTATAATGAATTGACGGGGCGCTAGTGAGGCTATACGCCTCATATTATAATGAATTGACGCGGCGCTGGTGAAGCATCACCAGTAAGTAGTCTGGTGAAGCAGACTAGCGCCTAAACTAGACTAGACTAGAGGCTAAACGCCTCATATAATAATGAATTGACGCGGCGCTAGTAAGGCTGTACGCCTCATATTATAATGAATTGACGCGGCGCTAGTGAGGCTGTACGCCTCATATTATAATGAATTGACGCGGCGCTAGTGAGGCTATACGCCTCATATTATAATGAATTGACGCGGCGCTAGTGAGGCTGTACGCCTCATATTATAATGAATTGACGCGGCGCTAGTGAGGCTGTACGCTTGATATTATAATGAATTGACGCGGCGCTAGTAAGGCTATACGCCTCATATTATAATGAATTGACGCGGCGCTAGTGAGGCTATACGCCTCATATTATAGTGAATTGACGTGGCGCTAGTTTCGATGAGGAATTGCCTTGATTCGACTTTAACGTGTTAACTTTAACAACTGTAGCTTAATATTTGTCACAGAAGTAATTTCATTTACTAAGTACAGTTTACGCGGCTGCCAATCTCAACGATCAGCCACGTACGCATGATATATTATAGTGCTCAAGTGTGACATATAAACAAAAAGTTCTCTTTAAAGGAATGCTTCAACAGTTGTTTGAGACATATCTGAGGAATATTATAATTATCTTCGTACAAGTTAACTATTTTGTGTAATTATTGTAACTTAAACAAAGATAATATTAGACAAATAAGTCTCAATAAACACTTAATACTTTCCTTTAAAAAATATTTTTGTTTTACATGTCTCATGTTACCACAATAAATTAAAATCGATCGGCGGCGCTAGTTTCTTCATTCAACTCTCACACTTGCATAATTATGTCAAAAAATATTTTATGTGATAGATGGCAGACGATCAGACGGATTGCCTAGTGGTAAGCGATTGCCGCCGCCCATGGACACCCGCGACGAACAATGGAGTTCAAACCCCCCTTTTCCCCGGATTGGGCCTCCGGTACCCTCTCTCAGCGAAACAGCACAGTGCTGCTTCACGCCGGTTCTTGTGAGGCCGTGGTAGCACTCCGGTAGAGCGGGCCCATTCATGCCGAAGCGTGGCTATCCCATGGTCAAACATTTTAGTAAAATCCCAAATTATAAATACAAGGACATAAATGCATCTCTCACTTGCATAAAATAACGCATTCTTCATAGACTAGTCTACACCGTGGGATATCGAAATAAAAAAAACCGGTTCCGTGCGAACGATCGTTATTACATTCCGTATTTCTATAATCTATGTCACGCAATTTTATTTATTTTTAAATAATGCAGTAAAAAAGAGCCAAGTCCAGCCGAGTTGGCTGGTTTTTACTTTTTTGTGGCGCCCTAGTGACATTGCGAATGCAGGTGGGGTTGGATCGCTAGTAGTGTTCGCTTTACGTAGGTGTATTTTAGGGTTCCTTTGCGAAAGGTTCTATGTAAGTATTGCTTGTTTGTTTTTTTGGTTGGAAGTATATTTTTTAAATATTTTCATTGCAATTGAACAATTGCCCTTAAAGAAATTACTAAAACTTTTTTTATGTGATAGGTGGCAGACGAGCCGACGTATCACCTGATGAGTGGTAAGCGATAGCCGCCACCCATGGACACTCGCGACACCAGTGGAGTGACAAGTGCGCTGCCAACCTTTAAACCCCCCTTCCCCTGGATTGGGCCTCCGGCACTCTCACTCACGCAGCGAAACATAGTACAGTGCTGCTTCACGCCGGTTTTCTTTGAGGCTGTGTTATGACTCCGGTCGTGCCGGCCCATTCATGCCGAAGGGGGCTCTCCCACGGTCTATAAATGAATACTTTAGTTTATTTTATTTTTAATGACTCATGTCACTAATTCATATATAATCTCATTTACTATCTTGACTTATTTCAAAACCAGTAATTTGAAAATACAAATAAATTATAAATCTTGATAATATTTGTATAAACAAAAATATACTTTATTGCTTAATGCAAAAAAAACTTAGGTTTTTTTTTTATGTTATATGTGACAGACGAGCAGACGAATCACCTGATGATAAGCGATTGCTGCTGCCCATGGACAATCGCGACACCAGTGGAGTCACAAGTGCGCTGCCAACCTTTGAAACCCCCTTTCCCTCGGATTGGGGCTCCGGTACCCTCACTCACACAGTTAGGTATTCAGTTTCTTTCTCTTTCCTATATGTAAATTTGAGCTTGAAATACGAATATTTTTGTAATGGATACGGAACAGTTTTATCTGAACCCTAGTTCGTTCTTAACCGGTTTCACTTCCCAGAAACAAGTTAAAACAGGTTCTAATTATTTAATATCAATAACCGTCGGCGTGTCATTAATTAATGCTTCACCTGGGAATATGTACGAGCACGGGCGCATGGTAGTGCCACAGCAAAGTCTAAGATAAAAACTATGGTCAATCAGCTAGCTAGAGTCAATTTTGTACGGTGAGTCAGCTCATTTGTAGATTCGAATTTGATTGTGCAAGTCACGTTTTATATGAATATTTAAATAAAAAGATGTGAAAAGTCATTAGGAATAAATTTCAATGATATTGTGTGTAATACGTATAATTGATATCAGATTCTGAATCTGTAGGAAATAAAAAGGTTGACTCTAACCTCATATTTTTTACAGGATTTTTAGTTTGAAACTTGGCTTCATTACACTTCAAGTAGGTTTTTGACAGGATCTTTATTTCACAAGGGATTAAATTAATCAAGAGACTAGTTTAGTAATCTTAATCTTTTTACAATTTTTTTTTATGTGTTTTATACTACTTGCTTGGCCTTTAATTAACTTTAGTTATACTTTTTATAGTACTAGCTTAAAACCGACATCAATCCTAACTTAGATAGTCAAGAGAGTGTTTAGGTGCATAGAAAACTACGAAAAAATCGAATAAAAAAGGTTTTTTTTTATGTAGGCAACCTTTTATCCGTGCTCCCGGTATGGACTATCTGGGAATCAAAACTGGAACGTGTTTAAATGATATTATCGAACTACTAATACCAGTCATACCAAAGAAGCAATTACGAACCTGTATGGTTATACTGAGTTATTACCGCATTATAATTTAACCTCACTAACTCTAATTAAACGAAGAAACAACTAGTACAGTAAGATGAAGTCTACATCAATTGATACCGTCCTTAACTCGTACACTATAAGGGATATAATCGCGCTCCCATTGTTTAACTTAATGTTGTATATTTCACACGTCGAAACAAATATGAATGAAATAGAAGCCTCAGGAATGATAATTAATTTTGCTGCTAAATTGTTCCGCATTGCTTTGCCCTTTGTACACACAGCTACATCCGATTCTCATCTCAATGTCAAACGCCACTAAGGTGAAAATTGTATGGATAAATTTGTCAGATTTAAGGAACCCAACGTCTGTGTATGTGTCGGTATATTCGAATATAAAAGTGTTAAAAAGCTTTTGTTTGTTATAGCAACGGTTTTAGGTTGGTTTTTATTTTTGTCTCTGTTCTATATTTTGATCATGTAAATGATAATTTTTAAATTTTTAAGTGATTTTGTTGGATTATATTGTTGGCAAAAACTGGGCTCAAAAATTGTCTTGATAGATTTCAGGTTACACTTCCTTCTTTCTTCTTTTGTTTTTATTTATACATATGTATTTTTAATTGTTTTATGTTTTGTTTTCTGTTTGTGCCAAATTGTGTTCTGCTTACAACTGCTATAAGTTCTGTGTTGTGATGTCTATAATAATAAATGTTTTCTTTCTTTCTTTCCTTATATTTTTTTTCTAGTTCTTGATATGTTTCAGCTACGGCAACATAAATTATATATTTGGGGAGAATTAAAAAGAAATAATGTTATTATAAGTATCAATAAATTAATGAATATTTCACAAAAGTGTTCTTATACTAGCCTTTTTTCCTATTCCTGTTTCTAATCGTATTTTTTTTGCTAGAGGCGACAAACGAGCAAGCGAGTTACCTGACTAGTAGGTAATCTACGCCGCCAATGAACATCCGCGAAATCAGAGAGATGGCTAATGTGTTGCCGGCCTTTTTAAAAAGGAATACGCTTTTCTCTTATTTTTTTTATCTTACTGTATGTTTGAAATATTCAGAATTCCACATTACTTGCGCCACTTAGTAGGCCGAGCAAACATCCGTAAGAAACAACTCAATTAATTGAAAAATACCCTAGAAAACGTACAAGTGTGATTGTACAGGTGCATACATAGCTGCGCAAACGCATCGGTAATTGGTGATCAACAGCAACAACAACAAAGGTTGCGTAACAACTACGCGTGTGCGCACGCACAAGTCGAGAATCGCTACGATTCATTTGCAATGGCTCCTTTATTTGCGAGGTGGTAGGGTTGTCTCTTTCTAAAGCTAGAGAGTAGAAAATATGTCTTACAAGAGACCTCAAATATTAATAAGCCATTTATGTTGACAGCAAGATAACTAAAAAAAATATTTCGAGCCCACAATATCACAAAACGTTTGATTATGTAATACTAAAATAATTTTATGAGTATTTTTATAGTACATGAAAATCTGTCAACGAATTGTGTATATATTTTTACGTTTTGTTTGTTTAAGATGGAATTAAATGTATGTAAAACTGAATTAAAAACAAGAGCGACTAAAATAACCTGTCAAATTCACTAACATCTCTTGAATAATTTTCCCAAACACGATACAAGCCATATAAAATTAAGATTGAAGTAATGCCTCCAAATTATTGAAAGATTTAATTTTTCTGGCAAATTAACACCTGACTGTCACCTGAATTGTATACTGAGAGCTTTATTCAAAAAACGTTCAATAAACCTTTTTTAGCTAATAAAACGGTGTTATAGAGTGGTTTTGACGTTTGAATAAAAAAAATTCATACGAAATTTTCGAAAAAACTACAAAGACTACTGTATGCCATGTAAGTTAAAAAAAAAGGTTTAACAAACATCTATGAATAACACCTTGAATATCTGCAGCTTTTAAGTTTTGTTTCTTGTGCAATAAAGAGTATTCATCTGTAACTTTTGCCAGCCCTATTCCCTCTATTAGCGGAACCCTATCATATCAAACAATAGACCGGGCAAAAAATAAAGAGCTTCATTACCGATAATCTTGCACTAACATCTCTTAAATAATTTTCTCAAACACGATACAAGCCATATAAAATTAAGGTTGAAGTAATGCCTCCAAATTATTGAAAGATTTAATTTTTCTGGCAAATTAACATCTGCCTGTCACCTGAATTGTATACTGAGAGCTTTATTCAAAAAACGTTCAATAAACCTTTTTTAGCTAATAAAACGGTGTTATAGAGTGGTTTTGACGTTTGAATAAAAAAATTCATACAAAATTTTCGAAAAAATAATAAAAACTGCTGTATGCTGTAACACCATGTAAGTTAAAAAAAAGGTTTAACAAACATCTATGAATAACACCTTGAATATCTGCAGCTTTTAAGTTTTGTTCTTGTGCAATAAAGAGTATTCATCTGTAACTTTTGCCAGCCCTATTCCCTCTATTAGCGGAACCCTATCATATCAAACAATAGACCGGGCAAAAAATAAAGAGCTTCATTACCGATAATCTTGCACTAACATCTCTTAAATAATTTTCTCAAACACGATACAAGCCATATAAAATTAAGGTTGAAGTAATGCCTCCAAATTATTGAAAGATTTAATTTTTCTGGCAAATTAACATCTGCCTGTCACCTGAATTGTATACTGAGAGCTTTATTCAAAAAACGTTCAATAAACCTTTTTTAGCTAATAAAACGGTGTTATAGAGTGGTTTTGACGTTTGAATAAAAAAATTCATACGAAATTTTCGAAAAAATAATAAAAACTGCTGTATGCTGTAACACCATGTAAGTTAAAAAAAAGGTTTAACAAACATCTATGAATAACACCTTGAATATCTGCAGCTTTTAAGTTTTGTTTTTTGTGCAATAAAGAGTATTCATCTGTAACTTTTGCCAGCCCTATTCCCTCTATTAGCGGAACCCTATCATATCAAACAATAGACCGGGCAAAAAATAAAGAGCTTCATTACCGATAATCTTGCACTAACATCTCTTAAATAATTTTCTCAAACACGATACAAGCCATATAAAAAATTAAGGTTGAAGTAATGCCTCCAAATTATTGAAAGATTTAATTTTTCTGGCAAATTAACACCTGCATGTCACTTGAACTGTATACTGAGAGCTTTATTCAAAAAACGTTCAATAAACCTTTTTTAGCTAATAAAACGGTGTTATAGAGTGGTTTTGCACGTTTGAATAAAAAAATTCATACGAAATTTTCGAAAAAATAATAAAAACTGCTGTATGCTGTAACACCATGTAAGTTAAAAAAAAAGGTTTAACAAACATCTATGAATAAGACCTTGAATATCTGCAGCTTTTAAGTTTTGTTTCTTGTGCAATAAAGAGTATTCATCTGTAACTTTTGCCAGCCCTATTCCCTCTATTAGCGGAACCCTATCATATCAAACAATAGACCGGGCAAAAAATAAAGAGCTTCATTACCGATAATCTTGCAAGCTTTTAAGTTTTGTTTTTGTGCAATAAAGAGTATTCATCTGTAACTTTTGCCAGCCCTATTCCCTCTATTAGCGGAACCCTATCATATCAAACAATAGACCGGGCAAAAAATAAAGAGCTTCATTACCGATAATCTTGCAATAGCGCGCCGCCCGGCTTCTCTCGCCCGCCTCTCTTTTTGCGACTTTTTTTGTGCCGACGTCAATAAAATTACTTCGATTTGAGTCCGTAAGCTCTGCTAATTAGTTGGGGGTGTGACGAAAAACCGATATATCGATATATCAGTTATTTAATACGTTATTGCCCAGTAGATGTTCAATCTTCTGTTACCTATTTTTTCCGCTTAGGTTAATTGTTTATTATTGAACCTAACTATTAGCGTATTTATATGGTGCTATATAATACACCATGGAAAGTTCAAAACGCTAAAGTGTGAGAGTTTTTCAGGAACTTGAAAAAATATCAGAACCATGACAAAAACACGCATTATTGACCATGTTTTTACAACATTTATAAACGTTATGGATAATTTCCACACCACCAACGGTTGTAGAGCTCTTTCGAATTTATAGAACAGACTTAACAATATTGATTCAATATCGTGTTCGGCGTCTAGAGTAAAGCTACACCCGTAAACTCAAATAGACGTAAATCGATACAACTAATATTATTATACACATCTTACATCTCTACTGCCACTATTTGTCTTTCGCACAAGTGCTCACGGTTGGATAGAGACAAAAAAAATGTTTCCATTGGCACTTAAGGTAGTGTGGCTTTTAAATGTGCAGTTGGGAAATGGCTTAATCATTGGATCAAATTGAAAATGATTAACTTTACTTAACCAACGTTCGATTCTCTAGAAAAGTAAATTTTTAATAAGTTTTTAAATAGTTTAACAGAGAAAGTAAATCGTGAAATCATCTTTTCTTTTGACTTTATTAATAAATACAAACATAATTTTTAAAAGTTCAGAAATTGTGCTTTTTTAACATAGAAAGATTGATTAATGCAATGACAATTTTTACAAAGTTACGGTGTTAATTTTGTTGAAGTGTCAAATGTGACCTTTCATTTTGGCCCAAAAGAATAACTTTAAAAAGAAAATTGGAGCTGCCACAACGCAAAAAGATTAAAACAATCTCAGGCCCAATCGCGAGAGAATATCACATTTCATTTCGAAATTCAAACAAACAAAGCCTTAAGCCCGAAACAAAACTCGTTAAACGTTAATCAGGGTACAGTCCGCTTTAAAAATATGTCAGCTGTTACGTAAGGGGCAGATAATTTATGTTCTACGGACGAAGTCATGAAAGGTCGACAACACATTAGCGTTCTCTCTGATTTCGCGATGTTCAAGGGCGGCGTTGATTACTTTCACGCTTCCGCATGAATGGGCCGGCTCGACCGGAGTGATACCACGGCCTCACGGAAAACCGGCGTGAAGCAGCACTGTGCTGTGTTTCTTTGCGTGAGTGAGGGTATCGGAGGCCCAATCCAGAGGAAAGGGGGGTTTCAAGGATGGCAGCACACTTGTGACTCCACTGGTGTTGTGGGTGTCCATGGGCGGCGGCAATCGCTTACCATCAGGTGATCCGTCTGCCCGTGCCACCTATTACATAAAAAAAAAACTTCCTATCAGGGGAGACGCTTGCTCGTTTAACGCCTCTAGCATAAAAAAAAATCGTCAAAGCGCTAAAATATGTAAGCAAGTAAATTTAAACTATCCCTCTTCAGTGAAAGAGATTGGTAGCGAAATTGATATCCAAAAATACGATTGATTGCTTTATTAGAAACATGTTACTAAAGGTAGTGGCACTTTACTCGTATTTGACTAACAGGGCAAACTCGAAATTGATGTCATCAGCTGGCAACACCGTCGATTTACACGTTCCCTATTAAAAACTAAGAAACACACGGCCTGCTTTCCGAGGCACGGTTTTTTAAACATTGTTACGGATCTGACTGTATTATGGCTGGTGGATCGATCCGTGACGTCATCGTCACCCTCTGCACGACGAACCCAAACAAATCATTTTATGTTCGGTGGTATCGTTATTTTAATTACATTTATGTTTTGATGTTAGGTGTTGGGGATGGAAAAATCAATAGGGCAGTTCCTGCTGTTGCGTATTGCAATTGTTTGGTGGTTATAAAAGTAATAAGTAAATAATGTTGTTGGTAAGCGATAAAAACTTTATGTAGATCTGTGATATTCAATCTTTTTCATGATGCTTTCCGCGACCTCGATCGAACTTGAAACAATAGAAATGCGGGAATGTTGCTTGTAAAAATTTTAAATTTAGAATGTTAAATTTCTTTTTAAGATTTAAAAACATAAGACATGGTTTAATAACTGAACAAGCTGGTTGTCTTTGCTCCTTAGTGTTTTTAAAGAAGGTAAGTTTGAAAAGGTTTGCTTATAGAATTGTCAAAAACTTAAAATTCGAACGTGTTGTCTTCCAAATTTAAACACTACAATTTAATTTACTGTTAAATTAATTAAGGTACTTTGTTTTTCCTCGCGTTCGAAATAATAAAGATAAGAGAGAAGAAAACTAACAGAAAATCTAATACGGATTTACCTATTTTAATTTACATCTTTGTATAATTTTAGCACTTATTAAGGACAACAAACGTTTACAATGGGAATCGTAGACAGATGTGATGACGTCACCTAATATATACATACGAAATACTTATACAGTAGGCCATTATTATCGGTTAAGTGCTTTAGCCTTGTATAGGAAGATACTCGTCTATTCCGGATGGACTTAGATATAGTATTAATGTCTAGTTTTTTTTATCGCTACAATGTATTTTTCCATACCCATTATACTCTTGTATTTTTTCCTTATTATTATAAAAGTAAGTACATCTTCCATGACTTTTGAACCGGATCAGAAATAGACGAGGAAATTTTCCGGCTCACTGCAATGATTATTACGTATAGATACAAGACCTATGGAAAAGAGAGTTCACTTGTGCTTGCGCATACACTTGTCCATTATAATGTATCCTGGATACGAGGCTGAACGTTATATACATAAAAGATAGATAGATAAGTACCTCACCAACTGCTCTAAAAATGTATGATAATATGTTTATTTATTTATTTTATTGGTTAACCAACGAAAGTTACATACCTAATACTTGCTTAGAATATTAAACACAATTTAAGAAAATAGACTAAGTATATGCACTTCCATTTACAGGTCAAAACCGCATGCAAAACAATAAAAAGGAAAATACATTAACAATAAGTACTTAATCTAGCTCTAATTATAGTAAATCAATTTACACTTTATTCCAAAATTTACATTAACTGGCTCTCAAAAACCTCCTTAAACTATCCACATTGTCCTCTGCATACAGGTGAGTTCAATCCTAGCTTAGATCTACGGTGTTCGTACGTACATGAATAATGGTTTACAAATTGGGTGAATAAATGACAGTGCCTACGATTAGCAGACAAAGATTATTTTGTATTTAAGAACCTCATAATGGCCGTAGCTTCAAAATTAAATTGAAAATTTAAAAAACCCCCGACACAACTAAAGCTCTTTCATTTGATACCTATATTGAGGCAGTTGGAACAACAAAAAGGTTATACGTCATTTTCTGACGGCGGCCATCTTGGATTTGAATTTTTTTACAATTAATATATTCTGCTACTCAAGCCCTTTTATATGATACCCATATTGTGGGAGTTGTATTAAAACATAAAATCCAAATCTTTGTGACGGCAGCCATCTTGAATCGATTTTTATCCGATATAGCTGAGAACACTCCCTCCTTATTCATCTTTCAAACAAAAAAAAAACAAAATCAAAATCGGTTTATTTGTTCGGGAGCAACGATGCCATAGACATACACACAGACACACACACACAGACACGTCAAACTTATAATACCCCGTCGTTTTTGCGTCTGATGTTAATAAATAAAACGGCATTTTATTAAAGAGGCAGTCAATATGTATGTAATGTTTGTTAAGACATCAACAATGGTGGGCATTTGTAGCTTTTATTATATTTTAATTAGTTTTACTCGTAATATTCACTAAGCTACTGTTTGTAAGATCATTTAAATGATTAATACTTATGCCTAATAGGGTTGTATAGGTAAATAGTTCATCATCATCATCATCATCATCAGCCTATCGCAGTCCACTGCTGGACGTAGGCCTCTCCTATTGTTCGCCACCGTGATCTTTCCATGGGTTCTCGATCATCCAGCTCTTGCCAGCCATCCTGCGCAGATCGTCCCCCCGCCTACCCAGAGGGCGCCCTACATTACGTTTGCCAAGACGCGGTCTCCACTCTAGAACTCGTTTACCCCATCGGCTGTCGGTTCTGCGGCTAATATGGCCAGCCCACTGCCACTTAAGCTTGCTTATCCGGTAAATAGTTACTTCGCTTTAACTAACACTTCTACCAACCATCTTTGTCAAAAAAAAATTAAACATGCGCCGTTCGCCATCGACTGTGGGAGAGCCACGCTTTGGCATGAATGGGTCGGCTCCACCGGAGTGACCGCTTACCATCAGGTGATCCGTCTGTTCGTCTACCACCTATGACATAAAAAAATGCGCATGAAACATGTTTTAGCGGCGTAATACATTCACTCATCTTAGTCTGATGGGAAGCAAAACGAGAGTCAAATAAAATGTTGGTGAATGGTAATTGTAGCCGTGTGGTTCCCGGCAGAGTAGAATAGGCCACTCTCACTCTTACCGAGGTGTCGTAAAAGGCGACTAAGGTACAGCTGCTGGCATGATCATCAGCACCCAGAGAAGGAAAACTCTGCATTTATATCAAAACCCTCGCTAACCCGTCTGCCAAGCTCTCACCACAGTATGGCAATTACCCCTCATGTGATTGAGGGAGGTCCGTGCCCCAGCAGTAAGGACTTAAATGGGCTGATGATGATGATGATGAATGGTAATTTAATATTATTCTATTTTCATGTCATTTATGTTTATTTTAATTTGTTTTTGTATGTACATCAATCAATCAATCAATATATTTATTGCGTGCTACATTGGGTACAAAGTATCTTAAATAATAAATGTACGTACATAAGATGTTATTAATACAATGTAGCGCCCTGTAAGGGCATAGCAATGTTAATCAGTCATACTTCATATTATTACTACATATTTTTATTTTGCTTATTACTAGAATTTAAAGAAATATAAACACATAATATAAGAATTCAAAACATTTTTAAGTTTTAATTGGTTCGATTTTATATGAAATTTAACCACCTAGCTCCTGTGATACATGCAATCATACTTTAGAACTCTGTTGTACATTGCAGATAATAAATAATTATTTATTTATTTCAGGCGTGGCTCTCGTGTTAAAAAAATCTTAAATCACATTTCAATATTACCATATGAATGAATGTAATTTAATATTGTGCAAGAGCTGTGAATTTTGAATAAATGGAAAATAAAATAAATAAATATCAGGTCATGTACGTCTAGTTAGCAACAAGCATCTAATTTTAGCTGAACATTATCAAAGCTTGTTATCGCGACCATCGCTCGAACCTCAATACCATCGCGGCGGGGTAAACAACCAACCGCGGGCAGTAAGGTAAACATTTCACAATCACGATGTTTTGAGAAGTCCCGACGTTTCGCAAACATCGGCAATTGGTTTGCAAGTACAAAGTTTGTAATGATAAAACAATCTGTTAATCTGGATTTATCAAGTACAGTCCGCGAAATCAAAAAAGTCACTTGAAAAACGCGCTTTATTTGCCATTCAAATTTGAGCTTTCTGCAAAGAGACAAAGAATCTAAAATTTTAGTTCCTTGTTTTGCTGAAAGACGACCGTCACGCGGACTCTATTTTTTAATCATTTTATGTGATGAATGTCTAGCAGACAGATGACCTAATGGCAAGCGAGCGAGGAACGCCAGTGGAGTTGCAAGTACGCTGCCAACCTTTCAATTCCCATTGCATCATGAACCAAACGTACCCCGGGCGCCTTTGGACGCAACCGGAGCTGACTCATCGAGATAAGTCATCATTTCATCATCATCATTTCAGCCAATAGACGTCCACTGCTGGACATAGGCCTCCCCCAATGTTCTCCACACAGATCGGTCCTGTGCCTCCCGCATCCAATGGATTCCCGCGATCTTCACCAGATCGTCGGTCCACCTTGTAGGAGGCCTGCCACGGCTGCGACTTCCTGTACGTGGCCTCCACTCAAGGATCTTTCCGCCCCAACGGCCGTCTGTTCTCCTCGCTATGTGCCCTGCCCATTGCCACTTGAGGCATGCAATCCTTTGGGCTACGTCTGTGACCTTAGTTCTCCTGCGGATCTCATCATTTCTAATACGATCACGCAGGGAGACTCCGAGCATAGCCCTCTCCATTGCTCTCTGAGTGACTTTGAGCCTCCTTAATCGGCACATTGTAAGCGGCTTAATCGGCTCATCGAGATAAGTAATTATAGGTAATTGACTTTTCAAATTTTATTCTTTGAACGACTCTTTAGACTAGTTTACTCAGGGCGAGCTAGCATACGAGTCGTGCTGCACTGGAGTAACTTGTACTGTTTGGATATGACTTATGAATAACTCCCAGGTGCGAGCTCCCATGACTGGTATTGTCGCGCTCCTGTTGGCGCAAAGAAACTCCGATACACGATTATATGTTTGTTTCAGCTACACTAGGCATTTGCACCTGTTATACCGCTATTCGATAAGCGCCTTCTGAAGATTGGGCTAGTTGCAGCCTCTATCCTAACCGAATGGAACTTCACGAGAGATCCAGCACCAGCTCTGTAGGCAATCACATTTATAACAGTCACCCATCCAAAACTGGAAAAAACTTCTATGTTAATACGGCCAGCCACGAAGGAGTTCACCATCGTTTCAGTATCTACTGGCTGACAGGGTACGCTCTTTTTGATCCTCTACCCTTAAGGGCGATGAAGGAAAACCGCTGGGGTTTAGTCGGTATACCTGTAACCGGTTTCTCGTTAGGTGAAGCAGAGGAGAGCTTGACATAACCCGCCTGCTCCTCAGCAGGAAGTTATGCGTAAGGCGCCGCCGAAAGCCGGCAACTTCAGCCCACTATACTCCAGGTGGAAGGCGAATGCTTCTCCTGCATCCATGGTGAATGCTGGGGAATCCCAGTGACAATAAAAAGGTGACTCGTCTTAATAGGGAGTTAAAGATACAGTCAATCTCAAAAATTCTAACAGCCGAAGCCACTTGCCAAAACACAGATATCCAGTCCATCAGACAATACCGTGCATTGACATAAATGTCAACCAGGAACACATAAAGAACGACAATTGAAGCATCAGAACAATGTCTTTGATGACCTTAGTTTAGTGTCTTGGCAAGACTTCGGAGACAATTATGTACGTAACGGTGTCGTGTGATTTCATTTCTTTTGGCACCAACATGGGTAATAAGGTGTCATAGATAATTCGGAAGTGGGTTGAGAAAAATGGTCTGATTAATTTTTAGGGCTGTAGATCGGAATTCTTACTTTCTAGACAAGTCTACCTGTGGCATCATTGAGTGTAAGTGATCGGTCCTTTTAGAGTAGGTACCTGCGTACCAGTCGATTCTTAAACAACAGTTATATTATGTGTATAAAAATCTATAATAAAATCCCAGATTCCAAGATTCCAAGCGAGTAATAAAAGCAATTCCATATGCTTTATTCCGTCGATGAGTTTTTAAAATTTAAGTTTACCAAATCAAGTTCTGTATATATGTACTCGATCCAGGATTATAAAGTCTAAGAAAAGTGTGCAGAGGTATAACTCAAGTTTAGATTTTAGTTTAATATAGTAATTTGGATTCTCACTTCATAATTTGTAAGAAACATCATTCATATGTCTTTTATAAGACTAAACAGGTCTAAGCACTTATTGTTTGTACATTTGTACCCACCCTATTTATGATAAATAAATGATTTTATATTTGTATTTATGACGTCATTGAGTGTACGTATCGGTATACGAGTGTACACGACCGGTCCTACTAAAGTACTTGTGATGTCATTGGATTTAGCAGCAATTCCTTACCATCAAACGTTGAATCGGCACAATTGTCTCCTAACATATAAATAGTTTGTTAAATAAATAATAAGACCTGGCGAGATAAATTGTGTTGTTGTGCGATGGCTATATATTTATTTACCGTTTTTGTACTCTACATTTTTTTAAATATACCTGTCGCATCCAAATAGGAGAAACACTGCGCGTGTAAAAGGGAGGGAAAGAGGCGATTAGATTGTAACGTCCCCAACCTGATGGTAAGTAATTACTGCCGCCCATGGACATCTGCAAATGATGAGGCATCACAGATGCGTTGCTGGCTCTTAAGGGAGGAATAAGTTCTTTACTTGAAGATCACCAGGTCGTATATTGCATTCAGCAATCTATCAGCTATCAAAATATTATTTGACACTTTTTAGTTCGTGGTTTTTGAAGGCGGTTTTTTTTTCGCAGTAAATTTTTCATTACTTATATGACTTTTTACGAGTATCTTTCAAAAGAGTTCCTACCTATGACTTGGCACATAATACTGACGATCTTGAACGACAAGGGACAGGACTTAGGGAAGGGAAAATTACCCTGTCTGTTGGGATTTTGGGATGTCCTCTCGAATCACCCTTTCCATTCGAACCTTACTTTATGGGACGTCCTGTCTAATCGAAATGTATTATTTAGGGCTGTACCCAACGGAGTTTAGCTTACGAGTTTATAATGTAATATAATTTTATTATGTTAAGATGTGTTTGGGGATTTCCCTGGATAATCTTGACGTAATAAAACTATATAAGCCTTGAGAGAGCCAGTGGTAGTGAACGCTGCCTTTGGTCCGGGCTTGCGGGTTCGATCCCCGCTCAGTACAAACATTTGTGTACATGAACATGTCTGTTTGTATTAGAAAACACCCATGTTTTCTATGTATTATAAGTATGTAAATACGAAAGAAAAGTAGTATATAAATAACAAATATGTACAATATTTGTAATCCCACTGTTAATTCTGATATCCGTAATACAGATGCTTGAACTTACTTATCGGAGTGAGTAATAAAAAACCCGCCGAAAAGGCCCGCCGATACCGCGGCTTCTCAAAACCGGTGTGAACCAACTCTTGCCCTTGTTTTCGCCGGGTGACTGAGGAAACCAAAAGGGTGTGCCTGATTTGTATGAAAAACCAATTAATTGTTATAAAGGTTTTTTTTAATAATACGGGTGGTTAGAGTTATGCTTCCGATACATCTTGATCCTATATCATGTTGAAGTATTTGTTGAACCTTGATATATAGGTTATAGTTATGTGTTTAATGGGAAAATAATGTTTTTTTCTTTTTGTTTCAGGTTAGTACCTCCCATAACAATATTTACTGACACTTTCAAACACACAGTAAGTGTAAAAACATTTTTTCTGTCAGCCAAACTGAAAACAATATAACAAAAGAAGTGACCGGACCGACCGGCTCGGCCGGAGTGATACCACGTCCTCCTAGAAAACTGGCGTGAAACAGCATTGTTCTGTGTTTCGCTGCGTAAGTGAGAGTAACGAAGGCACTATCCGGGGGTTTAATGGTTGGCAGCGCACGTGTTACTCCACTGATGTCGCGGGTGTCAATGGGCGGCGGCAATCGCTTACCATCACGCAACCCATCTGCTCGTCTGCCACCTAACACTTTAAAAAAAAATCGTAATTAACCGTGTATGTGGAGGAATTGGGAGGCCCGCATTCGTCCCACTTTCTCATTACCTGTTGCAAGCCCTAGCTAACGACCGATTTATCGACGAAAGTGAATACCCCTTAATATTAAAGAATAATTTCTGAAACGTGTAACCATGATTCAGGTCGTTTGTTTCCCTGTAAAAGGTTGCGAAGGTCAGGTGGTAGTCGCTTCATTGTATTTACCGGACTGCCCAAATCCTGGATCAAGGCACGGGGTAGAAGAACGGCAACTTCCAGACTCCGGGCGGAGACAAAGAATTTCTTACCGAAAACTTGGGTACAAATTTTTGGACTGACCCGGGGATCGAACCCTGAAACTCTTGCGCAGCCGTCGCTTTATAGTGCGATCCACTAACCACGACGCCACCGAGGCAGTTAATCGTGGATATACATACAGATCAAATTTAGAACCTCGCGCACGCTAATTCTGCCAATGTCAAGTTATTAAAAAAACACTAACTGAAGTGGTGAAATTGACCGGTAATTTGAGCTGTATCTCTTTAATATATTGAGTTTCATTTAAGTTCAACCACCTTCTAAAACAAAAACAATATACACACGGATGAATGGTTTTATGTCTTTATCCTAATATTATTGCAGTCGGTGCTTATCATCATTAATTGTCAATCATCCTCACAATTTTTTGCACATATAAATTCTTACAAGCGTATAAACGTTTCTTTAACAGAAATATACGCCAATAATGATAATGATAGATGCAATTTTTTTTCCCATTAGCTACGTAATTGCCAGTACTAGGAATAACTCGGCATTATCGGCTGAGCCATAAATTAGCCTCATGGGGATAAGTCGTGACACACATCGTGACATACGAATGCCTCTTAGATGGGAAGTGACATCATGTACAGTCGTGAACAGAAAATGTTTGCTAAGCTTTGGATTTGCACGGATTTTTTCATAAGGTTATAATGTCTATACTTTTTTGGATGTAATTCCAAAATTACATTTTCTTTAAAAATAAATGATTTTTTTTTTCATTATCTATGCGTGGACTGACACTGAACGTTTCTTTTTGTATGAAATTATGTCCCATATTTATTTTTTTAATACAAAAAAAGAGACAATCATAAGCTTCTCGTCCTTATGACTTGAACTTTATATTTAATTAATATTTTTCTCAGATCCACTGGCTTTTTTTTTCGTTGCCCGTTCGAATGTGGGTGAAGTTGTGGTGAACACAACGAAAACCACGACAGTATTATCAGTTCACAGTCCATATAAAAAAAATGAGCCCAGTAGTCTTTATATCATCATCATTCAGTGTGACGCATTCGGTGTGTACTAGTGTTTCGCAGATCGTCACTCTATCTTGCCAATAGGCAGGCAGGCACATGAGTACTGTAATAAATACAAACAGGGATTAACGGGTACTATATTTGTTTAGTTACAATGTTTAATAACAATGGTTATTTACGAGATTTCTACCATGTACCTTATTTTTGATGTTGCCGATTTTTCGGCACTGTTGCAAGCGCCATGGTCACGGAGTAACTGAAGATAGTTATTATGGCAGCGCCGAAATATCAGAAACTCAAAAATAAGGTACAACATGGTTAAAATAAGGTACTACATGGTTAAAATTTCATAACTATTCCAATGCTAGTGACCTTTAACATTTAAAGCAATATATTTGTTTAGTTCATATTAATCCCAATGTCCGTTAATTGCAATACGAAAATCTAAAGTTCTTTTTTATGATATTGGTGGTAGACGAGCCGACGGATCACCTGATGGTAAGCGATTGCCGCCGCCCATGGACACCTGCAACACCAGTGGTGTCACAAGTGCGCTGCTTACCTTTTATTTATTATTATTTATTAGGAATGCTTACAGCTTGACATACAAACATTTACGTAGCTAGCACTTGTCTAACCCCCCTTCCCCTGGATTGGGCCTCCGGTACTATCACTCACGCAGCGAAACACAGCGCATGCACTGCTTCACGCCGGTTTTCTGTGAGGAAGTGGTATTACTCCGCTCGAGCCGGCCCGAACGATGCCGAAGCTTGTCTCTCCCAGTGGCAGTTTAAGTACAGTTACTGTACTTTAAACCCCCACAAGGTGGACCGACGATTTGGTGAAGATCGCGGGAATCCATTGGATGCGGGCGGCACGGGACCGATCTGTGTGGAGAACATTTGGGGAGGCCTATGTCCAGCAGTGGACGTCTATTGGCTGAAATGATGATGATGATGATGACTGTACTTTAGTATTGCGGATGCTACCAGTCACACGACACACATAGTAGTAATTCACTTTGCCTTATTGCGCTTATTAGTTATATTGCATCGTTTATTTTATTATGATCATCTTGTGTCATATGACTTGAATAAAGAGTACTGGATATTAGCGAAGTGAACATGTTATTGATGCCATGGTCTTCTAGGTCAGGGTATTATCATTTTGATGGTTAAAGATGTGTAAGATTTTGTTTGTTTTTTTTTCCTTGAGCCTTATGGTACCACTCAAGCAGTCATCTTCTTCTTCTTAAAGTGCCTCTTCGGCTAGCGAAGATTGGCGAGGCTAAACAGCTCGGCAGCGCTCGCGATCCCCGTCCACTCCCGGATGTTACTTAAGAAGTGGAAGAAAGTATTTGCGTACTATTGCATGGGCGAGGGGCTATGCAATAGTGCGCAAATACATATAAAATGATGAAATTATTATACATTTAAGCCGTGTGGTCCCGGCAGAGTAGAATAGGCCACCCTTACTATTACCGAGGTGTCGTAAAAGGCGACTAAGGTAAAGCTGCTGGCATGATCATCAGCACCCAGAGAAGGAAAACTCTGCATTTATATCAAAACCCTCGGCAACCCGTCTGCCAAGCGTGGTGAGTATGGCAATTACCCCTCATGTGATTGAGGGAGGCCCGTGCCCTAGCAGTGGGGACTTAAATGGGCTGACGATGACATATAAAATGAGGATTTTAGCGTGTAATTCCCACTTGCGGCCTATGCTGTCGCTTTGGAGCTAGTGGTACCTTTGGACCACAAGATCAGGGTGTCTGGTAATTACAATGAAACGACTACCGTTTGGCCTTAGACACACTTAGAAACCGGGGAACCGGACCAACTGAATCTCGGTAACACGTTTCAGAAACTATCCGAATTGTACAAGTTTCCTCCAGCTCAACCTCAAGCTAATGATAGAAAATACTATTTTCAAAATATCTTGAGGTGCATGCTCGGACTCGAACTGCGACCCTTATAGAAGGCGCATTCTGAACCACTGAGGTACCTAGTTTTTTAGATTTTCTAATGTATCAATACGGGGATTAACACAATTTTTATTATGTGAAACAACATTGTGTACTCACTGAGGTACCATCGCGCATAAACTCAATCCAGTAAGTATACAGTAGTTAACTATTAGTTTACAGCAACTTTAAAGCTACCAAGGAGGTCATGCCTAAAGGACATTAACAACCGACCGGAGACATAAACTAGCTATAAATAAGTTCATTCAAAAACCGCCATTAGCGACCGACACCATGCGAAGTTGCATGCGAAACCATTAATACAACTGACTCCATATTTCTGAAGGATTGTTTATTTATTCGCTTACTTAGTGATGGTAATGTGTGCACGGCGGGTCGAGGTAGGGATGTTCCACCGACTGCTGTAAAAAGTCAGAAACGTAAATTTCCGACGATTTATAAAATTATCAATTATAGAGACTACGATAACATTTATAGGTAATCCAAAAAAACGAAACTTTTGTGCGATGTAATTGACGCCCAGTGCCATCTATTTATTGTTACCGTTAGAGACGAATTTCTCAGAACGCCCAATGCAGGCAATCGCGTGCTAAATAACAGGGCTTACAACGAAACCGTCCCGTAACGATTGAGAAAATACCTGTCGCATCCGAAATAAAGAGACGCACAGCACTTGTGAAAGGGACGGGGTAAAGATTCAGTCGTGAATTCCGATTCATTGTTGGCTCACACACGCTCGCGTACAATTAATGTCGGCGTGTTTTAGTATGAGACAGAGACAGACTATACGGAACCTGTGCAGAAAGACAAGATATTATATACTGCCTTGCGCGTGGGGCCAATGAACTCGTCGATATCAATGTCAGCTAGAGCCAAACTTATGTGTCTATAGATAGATAAATATACTTTATTGCACAAAATACACAGCTTAAAAAACTACAGAAACTTAAAGGTACAATTTCGGCGGTCTCATCACTGGAAGCTATTTCTACCAGACAACCTTCAGGCATAGGACATTTGTTACTAGAGAAAGAGTTGGTGGCGCAATATTAAGAAGGGAAATAAAAGTGAACTGTATATTTATTAAAATAATTATTTATTAAAATCAGATGGGCCGCATGCTCGTCTGCCTATTATTCGCAATAAAAAAACCAAAAAAATATTCTTAGACCAACCCAGGTTGGCTCTATGATAGGGTCTCTTAATTTTTTGTGTCTTAAAAAGAGCGGAAGTTACCGACCAAACGTTTAGGCTATATTATCTTCTCGGGCTGTATTGTATGACGCCATCGGCTCATCGCAACGGCGGAACTGTGTCCCATCCCTAGTCTAGATATATACGATAATTTATTGCTAGAATAGGCAGATGGTTTCATTGCTAATGCCAACTGGATTCCCATAATATTCTCGTACATCGCATCATCGGGTAAACTGCTGAGGTAACTTGTGGTAATTGAGATTTTTTATTTATAACTACCACGCAATACATAAATAGAGATGCAAAATTTAGTATCGATATTTATTGCTGCATTATCCAAATCAATTTATCGATAGGTACCTTACATTATTTATTTTCAATACCGATGTTAATAGCTATTTTTCGACGATCTTGACGGAAAACAAAATAGAACGCTATTATTAAATGATAAAAATGAAACAAATATCAAATGATAAAAATCAAATAGAAACTCAATTAAAACAAAGGTTACTATTACCGATACTGTCAAGGAAGGAGAAAACATACTCCAAGAAAAGAACTAAACTTTATACAATATTTGAAATAATTTTAAATATTTAAATATTTATTTATGAAAATCAGTATCGATTATTGAAATTCAGCAAAGGTACCAAATACACCCAGGCTGAACACAAAATCTGTTTTATCAGAAAACAGTTGTGTTAGTGCAGAAATCGAACCCCCGACTTTTGCGTCTCAAGCGCCCAAACCACTGCGCTGAACGGAAATATTATTGTTTTAATATTATTTAACAGTGTTGATCGATTAGTCTTGTGAGTTGTTATTCATAGTAGTCTGTTAACTTTGACGATTGTATTTTTTTTCTATCAATTGAAACTCTGTAACGTCATCAATATTTGAAAAGAGTAACTACTGAGTTTCCTGCTGGTGTCTTCTCAGTGGAAATCGACATTCCGAACCAGCGGTACATAATAATATATGTACCTATATTGACATTCATAAGTGTTTTGTATGGACCTATATTGAATAAAGATTTTTTTATCTTTATCTTTATTGATATAAATATCGAAAATATTTGAATTTATGATGGCAACACTGAGTCAATAAAGTAAATTGAGCTAGTGGTTTATATCTTTAGCAGTAATTTATCTTTATAACTTCCTATTTATGATACATCAAACGGTTTACGGATTTGCAGGTTACTATATCGATTTTATCTATGAATTACTAATACGCAAATGATTTCATAATTTCTGTAATAAATATTATAAGTAGGTCTCCTACTTATAGAACCATATATCGTTGGAGCAGACAATATGAGAATCGTAACAATAACACCAGTGGTTCCTTTACACCAGTTAAGTGGTCCGCGACCCACTGGTGGTCCCTCAAAGGATTCCAAATGGTACACGCAGCCTGGTAATTAAATAATTCATCATCATCATCATCAGCCCTTTTAAGTCCCCACTGCTGGGGCACGGGCCTCCATCAATCACATGAGGGGTATTGCCATACTCACCACGCTTGGCGGGTTGGCGAAGGTTTTGATATAAATGCAGAGTTTTCCTTCTCCGGGTGCTGATGATTTTTTTTTTTTTTTTGCTGGCAACCCTAAGTGTCAGACGTCAAATCGCCAGCTCGTATTTTAAAATCTAATTTTATTAAAAATTAAGTGTTTTTATTGTAATAAACAAAGTGATTCGCCATAAAATACCTGAAAACATTACGGATAATTGTTAGCAAGCCTCCGCTGACAATATTTACCTGGATAACTTATTGTGACCATCCGACGGTCAGTGTCGTTGCAGAAAATTTGAACCGACAACGGATAAACCGGGGGAGTATTGATTTTTTAAATTATTTTTCAACTCATAATACGATATAGTATTAATTCAAGAACCTATGCAATCCAACACCGTTGTAATTCACCCAATACCGTATTTAATTCGAGGTTATTTTTAGTATTAGTACCTATAAAACCACTAACACTACAACAATACTGACACCTTATCTCTTATTAGCCTCTGCAATAATAACACAACACGCTTAACACGATATTATCGGAATAAGACGGTTCTCCATAAAGAGATTTGCCTCCATAAAGTGGATGATTTAACACCTGGCCACGAACACTAACAAATACTGAGATAATCTGTTACCTACTAAAAATAATATCTCCAAACATTATTTATATGTATGTTATTTTATTATAGTAACTAGTTCATTATTTTATTAAATAACAATAATTTTAGTCCACCTTTAATCTTAAAAAACCTAATAAATACTTCTTTCTCTTTATAATAATAATTAAATTGTAAGTACCTACATTGACCTAAATCAGCTGCTTGCTGAAATAATTTGTACCTACCTAATAAATATATATTTGTGTTATAGGACAAATACTCTTTTTCAAACCGGTTCAAACATTTGTTGTACACTTAATTGTAAATAATTCCAGGTATGTCGGGTAGTGGAGCTTACACTAAGAAGATGACTCGGAAGGCCACTTCCCAGGAATTAGAATTTAAGTTAAAAAGGGCCCTTGAGGAAATAAAAGAGCTTAGGGAGGACAACACCCAAATCCTCAAAGAACGGGACGACAATGAAGAGGAATCTCTGAAAATTATTAACAACAACACCCAACTGAAGTGTGAACTGGGGGACCTCCATGCTCAGCTTATGGATGTCCTGATGCAACGAGATCAACTTCTTGACACCGTGGCCAGCTTTGACCGGTGTAGTGAGACCTATGAGCGGGCTCTGCAACGTATCCAAGACCTTGAGGTGGAGCTAGGGGACGCCAACAAAGTCATACAACAGTATGAGGAAGACAAGAGGTGTCAAGAGGCATTACATACCCACAGCCTGTATGAAGAGTTGATCGGGTCACCAGCTGGGCGGGGGACTATCCAGAGTAACAACTCATGTCTGGAAAATGATAGGGTTAAACTAGGCAAGAAAAATAGACTCAAGAAATATATCAAAATAAATAATTATATTAAGAAAACTGAAAAATTAGTTAAAAGACAAAAATGCCACCAGAAGAACATATTATTGAGAAAACAGCGAGTAGACTTACTTGATAGTTTAGAATTGTATAGTAAGAAGTTAGATGAGAGTAGGCATAAATATGAAAGTGACACACAGGAGCTGCAGGCTGACATCTCGCGGCTGCATAGGTCATTACAGCGTATGACCGACAAATATAACTCAGCCCAAGGACAAATAAGCGAACACATCCTCGCTGCTACCCGATTTATAGAACAGTGTAACTGTCAGCCTGGTACAGGGCCCGGCATCGCTGACCTGCAGGTGGAAGATGAACCTCCGCTTCTGGACCGCACTACCAACAATAACTTATTGACATCAATAATGAACAATACTAATAATAATGTTACAATTTTTTCTGATAGGATTGGAGTTGGTTGTGGACCTCTTCTAAATGAGAAATGTAGATGTATGGTAACAAATTATTGTATGCCTAACGCTTCACTAGAGCAAATTATTGACAAGATGAGTAAGTGTACATTTAGTAAGGATTCAATAATCATACTAATGATTGGGAATTCCTTAGAAATAAGGAAAAGAGATTTTCTTCAGAGATTCTCAACCATTTGTGAGCTTAATGTAAAAAAAATATTTTTGTGTGCCTTCCCTTTTTCTAGGTACTACACACCTAGCCAAAATAACAGTATTCATTTATTGAATACATTATTATACAACCTGACCTTTAGTCATAGTGACAAATTTGTGTTTTTTGACACAAATAAATTTATAGATAATAAGTTTTTGTTGACTGGCAAAACTTTTTATTTGCCTCATAAAATTAAAAGAGAAATAGCTACTCTGTTAGCGTTTAATATTAATAATATGATTACCCAAAATATGGAAGTTTTTATTCCAAATAATTTAAATTACAATGTGAGACAATAGAGGAATCCTCTTGCAAGCCAATGACAAAAAGAAACCCTAAAAATCTAAACCTTATTCATCAGAATATACAAGGTTTGTCTGGCAAATTACTTGAATTGGAATTATTTTTAAATAAAATGAATGTCCATCTATTATGTATTACGGAACACTGGTTAAGACAGTATGAATTAATTATTAATATTGACAACTATAGCGTCGGTAGTTCGTTCACGAGAAAGTCTGCAATCAGAGGCGGGTCACTAATTTTATTAAATAATTCCATTAAATATAAAGAACGCAAAGATGTCGTTTCACTTTCACTTGAGCGAACTATTGAGCTAGCATGTGCGGAGCTTGAACGACATGTCATTGTTTGTGTGTACAGGCCTCCATCTGGGAATTTTACTTCATTTGAATCCATTATGGAAGAGGTATTAAGAAAAATATGTTCATCTAATAAAAAAGTGGTTGTGTGCGGGGATTTTAACATAAATATTTTAGATAATTCACAGAACTCTGTTCGGTTTCTGAATCTTTTCAGATCATTCAATTTACATCATCTTTTTAACGAACCCACACGAGTTACCCCCACCACAGCTACTTGCTTAGATAACATATTTTGTAACTGTGATGTATTAGACAAGTCCATAATAAACTTTATAAACTCAGATCATAGTGGACAGCTAGCAATGTTTGAATACAGTCATGCACCCTCTTCATGTAGCTTTGTGTGCAGGCCAATAACTGCAAACCGTAAAGAAAAATTTCAAGTTAATATTTCTAGAAAGGTACCTGCATTATCATGTCACGATGGAAATGCTAATCAGCTTTATAATATGCTTTTTAATGTAGTTGAAAAAGAATATAATCAGATTTTTACTAAAAAAACAATTAAATTAGATACTTCTAAAACTAAATTCAGTGACTGGGCCACTACAGGCATCTATAAAAGCAGAAAGAGGCTATTTGAATTATATGATATCAAAGCCAATTCAGAAAACGCTAATTTAATTGAATATGTCAGAACATACTCAAAATTATTCAAAAAAGTATGTGCAATGGCAAAATCAAATTATTTTAAAGACAAAATAATAAAAGCCACTAATAAAAGTAAAATCTCATGGAAGATAATAAATAAAGAGACTTGTAAAAATAAAACAAAAGACAACAAGCTCTCTCTTAAAATTGATGGCAAATCACTTGTTTCTGACTCTGAAGTAGCAGAAACATTTCAGTCTTTCTTTTCTAATATACCAGTCACAACAACCAATAAATTGAATTCCGGCCCGCATCTCGCTGCTTCTCTCCTCAAGTCTCATGTTGATAAGTGCAACACGCCTTTTAGATTCAATCATGTCAATTCTAATATAATTTTAAAAACATTCAAAGAATTAAATATGAAACCGACTGAGGATTTATGGGGCATCTCGGTAGATATAATAAAAAATATAATACATTCTATCGCACCCTACTTAGCAATAATATTCAATAAATGTGTTGACGACGGTCAATTTCCCGATATGATGAAATACAGTAAAATAATACCATTATTCAAGTCGGGTGAGAAAAGCGACCCGTCTAACTTCAGACCTATTTCTATACTGCCTGCTCTCAGCAAAATTTTTGAAAAAGTAATATTCACTCAGTTATTGTCTCATTTAAATCTGAATAAAATATTGCACAGTAAGCAATTTGGATTCACAAAAGGGAAATCCACTACTGATGCTGGAGTGGCGCTTATCAAACATGTATTTGATGCGTGGGAAAAAAAGCGAGATGCTATTGGAATATTCTGTGATTTGTCTAAAGCATTCGATTGCGTCAATCATGAAACATTGCTAATGAAGTTACAGCATTACGGTGTCATAGACACCTCACTAAGTCTAATCAAATCTTACTTATCAGATAGGATTCAGAAGGTCAATGTCAATGGAACTAACTCTTCTGGCGCCCCTCTAACCATGGGTGTGCCCCAGGGCTCTATATTGGGGCCCTTGCTATTTTTAATCTATATAAATGACCTTCCTTACTATACCAAAGATCTATGTGAGATAGTGTTATTTGCTGACGATACATCCTTGATTTTTGAGGTTGATAGGCAAAAGAAAAATGTTGACGAAGTAAATAACACACTCTCTCAAGTACTACAGTGGTTTACTTATAATAACTTGGTTCTTAATTCAAAGAAAACTAAATGTGTTAAGTTCACAATGCCTAATGTAAGGCAGGTCAAAATAAATATTGTCATGAATAACGAACCTATCGAAGTCATAAACTCCACAGTTTTTCTAGGTATCACTCTGGATACAAAATTGCAATGGAGCCCTCATATTGCTGTCTTGGCAGGAAGACTTAGTTCAGCTGCATATGCAGTTAGAAAGATAAGGAATCTGACTGATATCGGGACAGCGAGACTGGTTTATTTTAGCTATTTTCATAGTCTGATGTCATATGGTCTACTACTGTGGGGATCCGGTGCTGACTTACAAGCCATCTTCATTTTGCAGAAGAGGGCCATCCGTGCCATCTACGGTCTTAGATCACGTGACTCACTCAGAGAAGTATTCAAGGAAATCAATATTTTAACCGTATCATCTCAATACATTTTTGATTGTATTATGTTTGTACGCAAGAACTTGCACCTTTACTCGCAAAAATCAGATTTTCATAGCTTTAACACGCGAAATAAACATAGGCTTGCTGTTCCAAATCTAAGACTTCATAAAATTGGAAATTCATTTGTAGGATTGAGCATTAGAATGTTTAATAAGTTACCTCAAAATGTTATTGATTTACCGGTACATAAGTTTAAGTTGCATGTAAAAAACTGCCTAATGCAGAAAGGCTACTATAAAGTAGAGGATTATTTGAATGATAAGGATTCCTGGACATGTTGATCTCTTCGGCTGTCCTCTAATGTATAATTCATTTCATAATTTTTCATTGACGATTTATTTAAACGATATTGATTATAAGCATTGTATATCATACTGTCACTGTAATCATAATTTGTATAAGAATGAAAATTGTAATTACCATATTATTTGGAAAGAGTAACTACTGAGTTTTTTGCTGATTCTTCTCGGTAGAAATTGACATTCCGAATCAGCGGTAGATTACATAATATTTGACATTCATAAATGTTCTTTATTGAATAAAGACATTTTTGATTTTGACTGTATAAAAATTGATTTATATTGATTATTCAATAATTGACAAGATGCTTACCACCTACTATTGTACACCTCGTCCTGCAGTTTATAAGTCTGGATTAAGTAACTACTACTCTTTGTGACCTATGAGGGGAACCTAAGTAGTCATGCTCACTCAAATGTCTCTGAGGTGGTGGCGCTATGTGGCGGGTCATTACATTCCCTCTAATATGGTTGAGTGAAATGATGGCTGACACGTACGTCATACTTGTGAACAGGTGCCACCTTTGGGGACTGGTCTGCTTCGGTTTACCTCATAATATTTATTTTATTATTATTTCCTTTATTTTATTTTGTGTAACAATTAAACTGTATGGCTTGGTATGATGATGACACAACATTGTATGAAAGTTTGGCAATTAAAAAGAGTAACTGGCGAGTTTCTTGCCGGATCTTCTCGACCAGAAACAACTTTCCGAGCCGGTGGTAGAATCGCATTATGTTTATTTATTTCTTTAGTATATTTTATGTATCAACATATATATGTATTAACATGTAAATTATACATAAGTACTTATAAATAGTTTTAAGTCATTAAAATGTATGACGATTTGTAAGTGCTGTGTACAAGCCTATGCAAATAAAGAATTATTTGATTGATTGATTGATGATCATGCCTGCAGCTTTACCTTAGTCGCCTTTTACGATACCTCGGTAAGAGTGAGGGTGGCCTATTCTGCTCTGCCGGGGCCCACACGGCATTTCGGGGATGATTTGGGGGACACATTAAATAGTTAAGTAAGGGAAAAACACAACACGAGCACTAACGCATGCGAACTAAGTCTACATTCCATCTGGTAGTCTCAGCCACGATCTAATGTTCCCGCTTTTATTTACTGAGAAAGATAGGCAAACGAGCTAGCGAGTCACCTGATGATTAGTGATCACCGCCGCCCATGGACATCGGCCACACCAGGAGTGGAGATGCGTTACCGGACTTTTAGAAACACTTTTGGTTAAAAACCACAACATTACACAATCTACTCCAGACTACAAAAGGAGTCCCGCGGTAAAACACGGACTTAAAACTTTGTATTTTGTGTCTATGAAATGAAAGCTCAAATTTGTATGTTGGTGGCGACTGAAGCGCGTTTTTCAGGGGATTTCTTTGGAGGCGCGGAATCTATTGCATACATTATAGTCACTCCCCGCTGAATACGGATCCCCGCTTTGTTACCTAAATCCCTGTCCAGAGCTGCGCGCGTTTCGTAATACATTAATTGCTTAGAAGGCAGTGTATTACAGATGTATGCAACATTTACGCCAGTGTAACTAAAATCGCGGCTTAAATCACCACTTTTGGTCAAGGTCTAACAGTCACCCTTCAATGTCTTTTCCCTCACACGAACACCGCACGCTTTCACCCAATGAGCTTATAACTGTGTGATTAGACCATTTAGATTACATTTGATTCATACTTTTTATCGCAAGTCTCTTTAGTGTGCCAACGAGGTGATAAAACGAATAAAAAAGTGCTTCGTGGTCAAAATCGATTATAATAGTAATATCCTCCAACCGATTTCGGATAAGGCGGCCAATCTCAACGATCAGCCACTTACGCAAGATATATTATAGTGCTCAATACCCTCATATTTCGATGGGACACCAGGGTGACACGACCGGAGAGGGATCGGGCGCAAAACCAACGGCTTAAGGTGCTACTCGAGGCACGGGGCTACAAGACCACCAACTTCCAGACTCCGGGCTGATACTAACAATTTCTTAACAGAAAAACTCAGATACGAATTTAGGCCCGACCCGAGGATCGAACCTGGGACCCCAAGCGCAGACGTCGCTTTCAAGTGCGACGCGCTACCTACTGCGCCAACGAGACTAACTAAACTAACTAACTAGGTTGGCGCAGCGACCCATAGTGAGTCTTGGCCTCCGATAATAAGAGCCTCCATCTTGGTCGATCCTGCGCCACCTCCTGCCAGTCATCTGTCAAGAGTCCGCGCAGGTCTTTTTCGATCTCATCCAACCAACGAGACAGTCAAGTCAAAATCCATTACAACTTAATTAGATGACCGACGTACCAGGCACGACATTAAGTGGCATCTACCCTAAGGTCAAAAACTTAAATCATATTTTACAACTTCTCACGCCATTTTCGACTAATAACAGTACTTCAAACCAAGGCTGTACAAGTTTGTCGGCATTGCGAAATTTCCACCATATCATCAAATGTCTTTGGATAATTACGTCGGTATCTATGCGACAGTGTTGTCATGGCAATGTGGTTGCACTAAGGGGGTTTAATGAATATGCCCATATCTCTAAGCCTCATTCTTGGGCTCCCCCTGACACGCCGGTGGGATAAGGTCTGGTTCCTCAATTGGCTATGAGACAAATTATGGAAATATATTTTAAAATGCACCTAAGCTTATTTTATACATCCTACAATAATTACTTTTCTCATAAAGAAGATTTCTAATAGGAAAAAAACTAATTAAATTTCTGACTTTGAAATTTGCGCCTAAAACAGCTGGTCACGTGACACTAGCGGATGTGACGTCTAATTACTAAAATACTCACCACGCTTGGCGGGTTGGCGAAGGTTTTGATATAAATGTAGAGTTTTCCTTCTCTGGGTGCTGATGATCATGCCAGCAGCTTTACCTTACTCGCCTTTTACGACACTTCGGTAAGAGTGAGAGTGGCCTATTCTACTCTGCCGGGACCACACGGCATCTTTCCCTGACAACAGTCAAATAGCCAATTGCACTTCAAGTTTGCAAAGTAGCGAGAACAAAAAGAAACGAGTTGCTTTTTTTTACACGATCGCACCTGATGGAAAACGTCGATACGGTTTAGGACAAGGATGTTACGCATTTGCCTAGAAGGTGCTTGTTCACTCCTTCCCTTAAAGATCTCATCATCTCATCTTAGTGTGTAGTTTCCGGTTGCGTCCAAAGAGATCGCTCTGGAGCCCGGGGTACGCTTAGACCATAACTCAGGATTGGGGAGTCTGGTAATACAATGAAACGACTGCCGTCTTACCCTAGCAAACCCTTTAATAGGGGAACCAGACCAAATGAATCATGGCTACGTTTCAGAAAGATACAGCTTACTTCACCATGTGTGTTCCCTCACCGCCGAGCTGATGGTAGAAATACGCACATATATTTGAAAAATCTAGAGGTGCATGCTCAGATTGGAACCCATTCCCCCGGATGGAAGGCGTGTTCTGAATTACTCAGCTACCATAACTATAAAAGATATCGTTATAACTGCCTCCTCCGTATACTCCACACTGCTAAACGTAGGTCTCCCCCAAAGTTCGTCATTTAATCTTGTCTTCGACGTCTATACCAGATGCTTTTTGCTGATCATCACTCCATCTAGCCGCAGGGCCTCCTACTTTTCGAATTGCGGAATCCACTCAAGAACTTCTTCGGACTTCCATATCTATATGGCCAGCCCATTTTTTTTTTGCAAACTGAATCACTATGCCATAATAATTAAAATATCCAGCCACAAAGTGGCAACACTACTAGTTCGGTGTAGTTTTGTCTCTACAAAACAATCGGATGGTTGCAATATGACGGATGCAGATGCTTGAGCCATACCACGTTAGCGTTTGATGACATTTTGATTGGAGGTTCTTGTATTGTAATGCATAATGTTTATAAATGTTGGTAAAGCAACCGGATATGCAATATGGCATATGACGGTTGCTTTACCAACATAAGTACAGTATTAACAGTGGGCCCTGAATTTTGCATTGATGAATAACTACTCACTGTTAGTCGCATTGACTCTCAAACCCGAAATTTATGGCTTCAAACCCCACGGGGACACAGCGGACTTTGTGCATCAAAGTGACCCTAGTTTCGTAAGGACATTGCGGGAAAAAGCATTAGATTTACCATGTGATCTCTGGACTGCCTCGGTGGACCCCCTACCCACTGCGCGTAGGGGGTCGTACTTTAAAGCGACGCCTGCGTATGAGGTCCCGGGTTCGTTCTGCGGGCCGGGCCAAAAATTTGTACCTAAGTTTTCGGTTAGAAATTCTAAGTGTCAGCCCGGAGTCTGGAAGTCGGCGGTCATAGCCATGGTTCTGCGCCCAATGGTCATGGTCTATTCAACAGGGATTACATTGGGCCGAAATCGAATGCTACTTTATACTTACTTAGTCCTGATGGCTCAGCGACTCAAAGTGTGTCTTGACCTCCGATACAAGTCTCATCCACTGGTCTCGATCATTCGCGGTTTCAGGCCAGTCGCTGACTCGCAGCTCGCGAAGCGAAGCCTGCACGACGTCATCCCAGCAATATAACAATGAAGAAAATATCTTAGTGCCATATTTATAGCAAACATCATAAAATAATGGTGGCTGATAAAATACAATGGTACCCTGTACCAAATAGTTCATAGTATCGCGTAGTCTTGGTGACATTACAGTGTACATGGCTTACAGTAAAGAAGGTTGTGATTAGGCCAAATAAAAAAGGCGGCAGATGATGCACATTGACCATACTTTGTGCTATGAGTAGATAGTACCATGTTGGTGATCAGCAACAAATGCAACGAACTGCTTTATTATAATACAAGTTGTCCACCTTCACTTCGTTTCGTAACATTACTTCCACGTTATACCAATAGATGGCGCTAGGTGTTGATTAGCCGTGTGGTCCCGGCAGAGTAGAATAGGCCACCCTCACTCTTACCGAGGTGTCGTAAAAGGCGACTAAGGTAAAGCTGCTAGCATGATTATCAGCACCCAGAGAAGGAAAATTCTGCATTTATATCAAAACCCTCGCCAACCCGTCTGCCAAGCGTGGTGAGTATGGCAATTACCCCTCATGTGATTGAGGGAGGCCCGTGCCCCAGCAGTGGGGACTTAAATGGGCTGACGATAATAATAAAGGTGTTGATTAAATCACGCAAGCGTTTCATGGTTTCGGATTACCTATAAGCGTTGCCGCTGTCTGTAGGATTTACCTCCTTATAATTAGTATAGATATTTCTACTCTTTTGTACTCAATTTATATTTTTTACTTCCTCCTTTTACTTGTCAATTAAAACAGTTGCTTGGAAAAAGTATTTCTCTTATTGGTAATGTTAGTTATCAATGATATTTAGAGGCATTTTCAAGCAGATCGAGATCATAAACATTTTATAAAATTGTGAAATGCTGATGTGCCTATGGTCATCTGCGACATCCGATGCATCGTACATGCGTTGCCAGCTTTTTGCAGATATTAGCAGAACGTGTGGTCGTCATTACTTACTGCTTTGCTTTTTGTTTTGGCGGTGTTGGAGGGCTTACACGTTGCAACTTTTTGCAATAGTTATGGAGCCTTACAGCTGTCGTAGTCACAAGCGGTATTATACGGTAACCGATGTTCATCCATCTCTGTTGTAATTGATAATGCAATGCTAAAATTGAAAGACTTGAATGAAAGGTGGACTTTATTACTACCTTCTCTCTCTCTCTCTCTCTCTCTTGAGACTCTTCTTTGTACGTTAATTCAGGTACTTGGTCAGTCTAAAGTTAGCCCGTGCCGTTACGGCCTGGGGGACCTGGATTTGATTTTAAGGTTGAACTAAAAGTATGTTTCAAATTTTTTGAACATAAGCCGGGTTTGTGATCGCCAGGCAAGCGTGGTGATTAAGCCTTATACCATCATATTAGCAATGATTTGATTTCTATTATGGACGTCTTTACCCTGCAGTAGAACAGCTATATGGGCTGATACTTACTACAATAAATAAATAAAACGTTTATTTACGTACGTTAATAACAATAAAGGAGACAGGGGCCTTTACTAAGTTAAAACATACCTACAGGTCAAAATCATAACCCTCCTTTTTGCTTCGCCGTAGTCGGGTAAAAATATAAGCCAAGGTTAACTGGTCAGTAATAAGGATTTTTTTATACCTCATTCATCAAAATCGGCTGAGTAATTTAGGCTGAATCTTGGAACATACAAACATACATAAAATTAGACTGCTAGAAAATCATAACTCTTCCTTTTTGACCTTGCCGTAGTCGGGTAAAAACTGTGACACAGGTCTCCTGATCTTCTTATTTCGAACAAAACTGTGAACAGTGACAAACAATCGAAAGGCTTGTTACCACAAACATTTCTTACTGCTATTAACCCCGCTATGGTGACATCATGGGACGTGTTGCGCCCTTTATTGCCGTCTCTCACTTCGGCTCTAATTGAAAGTACGTGTATGTAATTACCGATTCCTCCGTGGCAGTCTTCGGGCCGTTCTTAAGTTTCCGTAGGAAGCTGACCGTCGGACCCAATGCAAGGGACCTAAGGCCAGTTGTTAACACGTATTCCGATTTGGAAGGATTTATAAATTAAATTCGTACTTGTTTGGAAACCCAATTTTCCCTTTTACAGCTTGAGTAATAAATAATGAGTTACGATGAATAAATAATTAGGTGAATTATTATTCTATTCCTAAATAGAAATTTGATACAAATTCAACGCTTTTGTATCATTTTGGGGCAGCAAAAATTCGAATCTGAGGAAATGTTAGAAACTAGATCTAGCAACACTGATTTTTAACAAACCAATGTTAAAGCCGTTATAGTGCATTAATAAATAACTACATTAGCAACACTTTATAGTATTGTTAATGATACTGGCCCTTTAAGACTGTTTATGAATAACAAACGTATTTTAAACCCACTTTAACACGGTTTTGGCTAGCTAAGGTTAATGAACGTTAATAAATAAAGCCTTAGAGTCTTATGTTGTATTTTTTTATGTGATAGGTGGCAGACGAGCAGACGGATCACCTGATTATAAGCGATTGCGGCCGCCCATGGACACCCGCGACAGCAATCGCGGACCATCAGGCGATCCGTCTGTAAAAACAAAGTGTATTTTGTTTTTACAGACGGATCGCCTGATGGTCCGCGATTGCTGATACAACATAGGACTCTAAGGCTTTGAAACATTAATTCAAGCTGTTTTAATGAACACATATCATAAGTATTCACAAAAAAGCGAAAATTAAGACATCAATGTAAACGCCGAAAGTATAAAAACTAATAAGCCATAAAATTAATTGACTTAGTCAATATTACTCAATATTCACACGAAAACCAGTTTTACAATTAATTTAATTTGAGACTAGTCAATTATCACGTGAGGTTAGCAAAAACCAGGGTAATGACCTAGAGCAGAGATTCTCAAACTTTTTTACATGTCTTTTGAAACAACGATTTAATATTTTTTACTTTCACTACTTTTTTTCTAGTCCTGATTTGACAACGTAGATAAATATGTTAAATATAGATTCTTTGAATCCTTCAAAAATTTACGAGCCTATACCTTCCTAAATGGCCGGCAATGCATCTCCACTCTCTCTGGTGTGGCTGATTTCCATGTGCGGCGGTGATCATTTATCATCAGGTGACTCGCTTGCTCGCCTGCCTCCCTTTCTCATAAAAAAATACAAACCTAGTTAAAAGACCTGTTAAAAAATAAATTTCTTAAAAGCTAAGCCACAGAAAAATAGTACCTGTGTTGATGCATTAGAGCGTCATAGTAGTTACTATTTCCCATCATAATATGGACTGAAAGTTCGTCAGCCTATTCAACATAAAAATGAATCTTAACTCGTCAAAATTGTATATTTTACAGAATTAAAACTCCTATGATTTTTTTTTGCGTTAGTTAACGCTAGCTATCGTTAATTTAGCAATCGAGCGAGCGTATTTTTTTTATTGCTTGAAATAGACAGACGAGCTTGCGGCCCATCTGATGGTAAACGCGCCGCTCATAGACATCAACAATGCCGGAGCACAGTCATGCCGCTGCCTACCGTGAAAGAAGAACTCTTTTCAAACCTCGTTTAAAAAGGACATGTCATAGCGATCAGGGAACACCGCGGCTGGAAGCTCATTCCTGAGTTTGCACAAGCGTTGGAAAAAAGAGCGCTGGAAACAAAGCGTTCTGGAAGGTATTGGTACCAGGTAGTATTTAACAGTGATCACTGGGTTATTTGACCAAAAGTTTGGGAATATTTGGAATAAAGATAGCAAAGCAAGGAGCCAATAATTGCGCATACGTACATACACGTATTTTCAATTAGTGTCGGGTGTTATAAAAGACCATTCGAAGTGACACGTCCCAATGACGTCAGTGAGGTGACAACGAATGTGGTTGTGTGTACTTACTTATTTCAAGGTCAAATAGTTTGCTGTTATTTAATTAATATAGCAACTACTTACTTGACTCATGTATTCACTTACCGAGTTTATTACCGCTGGAGTTTTATATTACATCAGATTTTATAACTTCTCAACTTTATGTTCATGCTCATAAGACTTCTTTTTATGTGATAGGTGGCAGACGAGCAGACGGATCACATGGCGACACCAGTGGAATCACAAGTGCATTGCCAATCTTTAAACTCCCCTTTCTCTCCGGTACACTCACGCAGCGAAACACAGCACAGTGCTGCTTCACGCCGGTTTTCTGTGAGGCCGTGGTACTCCGGTCAAGCCGGCCCATTCATTCCGAAGCGTGGCTCTCCCGCGGTGATTTGGTACTTACAAAAATATAACTCAATATATCACGTTACCACCCTCACTCTTACCGAGGTGTCGTAAAAGGCGACTAAGGTAAAGCTGCTGGCATGATCACCAGCACCCAGAGAAGGAAAACTCTGCATTTATATCAAAACCCTCGCCAACCCGTCTGCCAAGCGTGGTGAGTATGGCAATTACCCCTCATGTGATTGAGGGAGGCCCGTGCCCCAGCAGTGGGGACTTAAATGGGCTGACGACGATGATGACGATGATATCACGTTAACATTTTATTTTATAGCGGGCAATTTAATTTCCTACCAACACAACACTTTTTGCCTGTAAAACCGTTGTATTATTATAGGGCTATAAATGGCCGAAGCCGCGTATATTTAAATCTCAGGTTGTACAAATATTTAATTTTCGGATGGTAAAGTTCCAAAGTAATTAGCAAAAAGAGGGTTCATATAAAATATACTTGTATTATTGTATTTTTTTCTTGATTTGATCGGTTCACTTTGATTGACGACCCATTTTTAGCAGTGGTAGTGAATGCTGCCTCTGGTGCAAGGGTTGCGGTTTCGATTCCCGCACAGTACAAACATTTGTGTGCATGAACATGTCTGTTTGTATTAGTCTAGGTGTTTTCTATGTATTATAAGTATGTATTTGCAAAAGAAAAGTATTATATGTATATATTTGGAATTCCGCTGTTGGTTTTGATATCCGTAACACAGGTGCTTGATCTACCTAACTCGGAGTCAGATCAATGTAGGTGATTTTGAGAAACATTTATATTGATTTATATTTACTATCGCCGCCATTTGATTAAACATATTAAATAGATAGATATACTTTATTGCACAAAAAACACAACTTACAATAACTAGGCATTACAGAAACACATTATTGATAACATAAATAAATTATTTAGCGGTCTGACAAGTGTCAGGGGACGTCATACACTCTTTGCTTCGTCATCCTCAGTCTCTACTCGAAAACATATCTGCAATAACAATTATCAGTTAGTAGGAGGTTCAAAGTCGCTCAAAGAGCTATAGAAAGGGCTATGCTCGGAGTATCTCTGAAGGACCGCATCAGAAATGATGTAATCCGACAGAGAACCAGAGTCACCGACATAGCCCACCGAATTAGCAAACTGAAGTGGCAGTGGGCTGGTCATATTAGCCGCAGAACTGACAGCCGTTGGAGCCGTAAAGTCCTTGAGTGGAGACCGCGACTCGGTAAGCGTAGTGTAGGACGCCCTGCGACAAGATGGGATGATGACATTCGAAGGCTGGCTAGTGTGGGCTGGATGAGAGTGGCCGAAAATCGGGAGCAGTGGCTTGCATTAGGGGAGACCTATGTCCAGCAGTGGACGAGTGGTGGTTGCTGATGATGATGATGATGATGTGAGGAGAAATGGCTATGGGCTGGCCACGTGCATCTCAGCGTTCTAATCATCACTAAACTTTTTTTTAGACGTGTCTGGTAGTTACGTAGGCTTACGATCCCTTACCCTGATAATAAATAATAAATATTTCACAACATCCCATACATTGATGTGAGTCCGAGGTAAGTAACTCTAGCAACTGTGTTAGGGATATCAGAATCAACTGTGGGATTACAAATATATACATATATATCTTTTCTTTCGTAAATACCTACTTTTTTTTTATTTAGTCTGTAGAGTCCCACTGCTGGGCAAAGACCTCCCTCAAGTCTCTCCATTCCTCCCTATCCAATGCCTTTACTTGCCATTCTTGGACATAAGTATTGAAATCGTCACACCATCTTTTTTTGGGCCTGCCGCGTAGTCGACGCCCATCAGCCGGTTGCCATATTTTAGGGTTCATTCTGCATACATGGCCTGCCCACTCCCATTTTAACTTCGCAGTTTTCGTCCCACATCCGCGATTCCCGTCTTGGAGCGTATGTCAGAGTTGCGCACTCTATCTGATCTTTTGATCCCCAGAATGCCACGCTCCATAGCTCTTTGGCAAATCTTGAGTTTGGACTTCTGATTTTCTGTCGACGACCAGGTTTGCGCACCGTAAGTAAGGATGGGCAAAATGCAGACGTCGATGAGTTTGCGCTTAAGTGTCAGAGGGAGGTCCCATGAAAGCGTACTTGACCTACTTATAATACATAAAAAACACCGAGACCAATACAAACAGACATTTTCATGCACACAAATGTTTGTACTGTGCGGTGATCGAATCCGCAACCCTTGGACCAAAGGCGTAATAAGCGTTGTCTTAGGCGTGTGCTGTGTTTCGCTGCCTGAGTGAGTGGTACCGGGGGCCAATCCGGCTGAAAGGGGGATTTAAAGGTTGGCAGCGCACTTGTGTACTCCATTGGTGCCGTGGGTGTCTATGAGCGGCGGCAATCGCTTACCATCAGGTGATCCGTCTGCTCATCTGCCACCTATAAAATAAAAAAGCTGTAGCTTTCTTATTCGACTGGAGACCTCCAAAATTAAAATCGCCAAGCCCTTATTTAGGACTGACCTTTTTACCTAACAAAAAATGTAATACGTTTTCGTGAAATTGGATGAAATTTATGTTCATCTAATGAGAATAAAGTTATTAGTATCCTGGAGTTTCTTTTAAAGATTTTTATCATTTGAAAGACTAAAATTTATATTTTGTCTCATAGTTATTTGTCTGATTTGGTTGGTCAAGAACTTCAGCTTTCAAAACAGGAGGTCCTAGATATAACATGTTCTAATATATAACACGAACGTTAATTTTTTGTAAATCTACATGCGTATTTCTACCACTAGCTCAACGGTGAGAGAAAACATCTCCTGAGGTGAGGAAACCTGTACGTTGAGGATAATCCCAATCTGTGAATATCCACAATTGTCGATTTTATGATTCTAAGCATGTAACCAGTATTCAGTTGGTCTGGTTCTCTTGTCTGAAAGTTGCGAAGCTCAGACGAGTCACTTCACTGTAATTATTAGTCGTATCAAATCTTGGATCATGGTCCAAGCGTGCCACGAGTTTTTAAAATGCCATCTTTGGACACAACTGGGAAAAAAATCTAGGGTGATGATGACCAAATTCTGGATCATGCTCCAAGCTTACCGTGAACTTTAAATAAAACTGAGAATGCCGCGCTGAGATTCGACTGACCGGATGGCGCAATTGGTAGTGACCCTGCCTCTTACGCCAAAGGTCGTGGGTTCGATCCCCACCCTGGACAAACATTCGTGCGATAAACACTTGTGTTTGTTCAGTGTCTGGGTGTAATATATGTATTTAAGTATATATTTGTGTTCCTCTGTTGTCTGATATCTGTAACACAAGGGCTTAAGCTACTTAGTACGGAATCAGGTAAACGTATGAGATGTTGTTAGAATAAAAAAAAAAAGATTATAACTAATTAAAAAATTAAATTATGACAATGCACACAGGGTCATCACGCTGAAGTGGAGGTGGTCTGACCATAGATACACTTTATTGCACAAAATTATCTCTATTGTCTCTAGATATACTGATGGACGATGGAGTCGACATGTACTAGAGTGAAGTGGTCGCCACCTGGGGCAACGTAGTATTGGTCGCCCTATAGAGCGTCAGTCTATGACGATTGGAGACAGATGGTTGGTGTATGTTGGATGCAGAATGCTCAGGACCGGTTTGGTTGGCGCTCTTTGGGCGCTTTCTGCCTACGTTCAGCAGTAGACGGCGATAGGTTGATTGTAAAGAATGAAAGGGAACGAGTGCTTTCGATTTTCAATATACATAATTGTTGGTATAATCTTATCATCAGAATGTGATGCAGCTGGGTCAGGTTTTGTTTGCGGGTCATCGGAAACGCATCATTATATACTATCTCATTTTTTAAATTTAATTTTTCGATAACAAAATTCAAAAGCAAATATTATATCTTCTCGTTATCATCGGATGCAACGCCCGTAGCCCGAAAAGCGAATGTCAAAGCTAAAATATATTTTACTCCTCTCAGTCCTTAAATTGTAATTTATTGCATACGAAATAAGTTTGGAGAAAAGGTTCGTGGGCTTAGTCCATGATTTAAAAAAACTTTAGGACATTTTCTAAATATAATTTCCTAAATATGGAATTTTTGGGCGACAAATATTTATTTAATTAAAAGTTAATTAACCTAGACAGATAGATATATTTTATTGCACAAAATACAGAACTTCAAAACTAGATTATTAGTGTGAATATTCATAGTTTTTGTTCTAAAATTCTAAGACTAGGACAAGGCTCATATTATGTGAACGGGCCGTGAAAGATAGAGCAAAACACCGTAGAATGAGAAACAGCTGACAGTCTTTTTATGATATAGGGGGCAGACGAGCAGACGTATCACGCGATGGTAAGCGATTACCGCCACCCATGGACACCTGCCACGTCAAAGGAGTCACAGGTGCGCTGCCGGCCTTTTTAAAAGGGAGTACGCTCTTTTCTTGAAAGTTTGCAGGTCGTTCGGTTCGGTTCGACAACACCGCAGCCGATAATTCATTCCACAGTTTTATCGTTCGAGGTGGTCGTTGCAAAAGAGTCAGTCGTGGAAAAAATGGCGCGATAACTTGGACCTTATGGGTCGATGGTGGAATTTGGCGAGTATTTTACCTTAGGATAGATAAAGTTAGTAGGATTAGCAGTAGGATAAATAAAGTTCATTTAAGCCTGATTCGATCAATCTCTATCCAAGAATAATTTATATATATAAGGTATAAAGCTACAAATTGTATAGTATGACAGCGTTATGCCATTGATTCATTCACGGATAAATCGGTCGAATCTGGCCTTGATAAAACCTAGGACAGGTCTCGCTAAACGCTACCAACGTAGCCACCCTACCCACTCGCAATTTGCAAACATTATGCCGCGCCTGGCTCGTTTCGAGAGTTACGATGCCCTTTTTATTTGATTATGGTTTTTTTAGCCATTGTGCGGCTAATAAGCCATTGGATAAGATTAACTGGCACCTTATGGGGTGAGCTGTGCCTTCGAATATGTAATGCTGTGCGACGCGATGAAATGAACTAGACAGGGGTCTTAAATTTGAAGCAGGGTTTGTGTCGTTATTTCACCGAAAAGCGGTCGGTTATACTTACTTACTACTCCCTTGGCTCAGTGAACCAAAACGAGACTTGGCCTTCGATACAATTAAACATAAATAAATAATAAATACATAAATATTTCACAACATCACATACATTGATCTGACTCCGAGATAGGTAGCTCAAGCACCTGTGTTACGGATATCAGAATCAACAGTGGGATTACAAATAGATACATATGATACTTTTCTTTTGTAAATACATACTTATAATTACAGAAACACCCAGACCAATACAAACAGACATGTTCATGCACACAAATGTTTGTACTGTGCGGGGATCGAACCTGCAACCCTTGGACCAAAGGCAGCGTTTACTACCACTGTTCCAAACGGGTCGTCTAATAATCGTCGTCTAAAAATTAGAATTGTACCGAAGTTCTTTCTTCAAACTGCTTTTTTATTTTTTCGAATCATGGCCTAATCCGGGGGAAGGGGGGTTTAAAGGTTGGCAGCGCACTTGTGACTCCACTGGTTTCGCGGGTGTCCATGGGCGGTGGAAATCGCTTACCATCCGATGTGATCCGTCTACTCGTCTGCCATTTTGCCCTCTGGTGTGCTCTCCAGTGACTGGCGTAGCCAATCTTAGCGCTGAACGTGCGACCACAGAGGGAGTACGTCAGCATTCCACCATCATAATTCAGGGTGGGCGCGCCTAACTCCTTCAAACTCTTATACCTTTTGATGGATGATGTGCCCCCACTCAGATCGTTGCTGCGCTGCCTACTTTTGCAATTGAGCTAATTATGTATAACACGGTGATAAATGATTATGACGCAGTATTTATTTAAAGAAACAGCGATAATTGAATTCATGACATTCCTACAGTTCCAAACATTTCGGAATAATGTTTTTTCACAGTTTCACTTAAATCCTTTTAAACCTCTTTAATTTATATCGGACACATGCTAATCTGAAGAGACTCGTGCCGCCTTATTTTTTATCGATCGTAAAACGGAACTACTCTCCGTTTCCTAACCAAAGCCCCCCCCCCCCCCCCCCCCCATGAACCAGTTCAATAATTGTCAGGTTCCCACAATTTTAATTATAAAAGGTACCTCGCGTCGAAATGTATCGAGTAATAAATTCCAGGGAATCGATAAAATATGTTGCACGGTATCGATTTTGGAATCGAATGATCTTGTTCGGCGGCATTTGAAATCGGATGGTTGATAGTAATGTTTTATGATTACAAAGTATTACCTACATTTAATAAATAAATCAGTACTATAATTAAGTGGTACGTCGTTTAATTTTAGTCAGTTATTATTTCGTATATTTCATGGAATATACTACTACTGACGGTTAATCGAACAAGATCTTTACCAGTCAACTCGCTAGAATATATTAACTTACTTGACAATAAATAGCTAATATGTAATATATAGCTTTTAAGTTTTGTATGTTGTGCAATAAAGAGTATCTATCGATCTATCTAATAAATTGAAAAAACAAACTGCTATAAAAATATCAACTAACTATGAAAAAAGGTAAGCAGCGCACTTGTGACACCACTGGTGTTGCACGTGTTCATGGGCTGCGGTAATCGCTTACCATCAGGTGATCCGCCGGCTCGTCTGCCACCTATAGCATAAAAAAAAACTATCGATAGAATTTGCTTCAAAAGAAATGCCATATTAATGACATAGATTTCTTAGCCAAGACAACCTTGTCCCTGTGTTATACATGTAATACATAATTTATTCACGCTAAAAGTGGCCGCTTTTGGCGGTTATCAATTTTTCGCATACAAAAATGGACCCAACGTTTGTGCATGGTTATTTAATAAATATAGTATAAGTGTTTGCCAAGAGGTTGCAACCCCGAATTGTTTAAAATAGATCCGGTTTAGTAGCAAAAAATTAAAATCGATTGGCGTCGCTAGTGTGCCCTACTCGTCTACTACCTTAAGGGCTGATTTTTCCATCCTCTGATAAAATTTAACAGATGGATAAAGTATTACCCGGCAAAATTAAATGATAGTAGTCTTATTATTACTTACTTGCATGAATGTGACTATTACCTTTAATGGTATTTCATTTTATCGATTTGTTAACTTTTAACGGGCCATTAAAAAAACAGCCCTAAGTCGGATTATCAATTAAGCGAAGTAAACTGACAGATGAAAATGTCAAGTCTGCATACATTTTGCATTTTGAAAATGTATGTGAATGACACATTGACTTATTACGGCAGTTTACGCTGTCTAATTATGATTCTGATTATAGTATATTCTTAATCATAATAGAAAAGCAATTTGTTATATTTATAAAGAAGTCCGAAAACACGAAACGCTTGCGTGATTAAATCGACACCGAGCGCCATCTATCGGTATAACGTGGAACTAATGTTCCGAATGGAAGTGAGGGCGGGCCACTAGTATTAAAATAAAATTCGAATTGCAGTTGAGTCTGACGTCTAACAATACCCATCCTCGACTTATAACAGACAGTGAATGTGTAATTAGAGAAACCAAAACGATAATTCAACACCTGTTATCAAAGACATATAGACAATAGACTAGGGTAGTGATGTGAAAGCGTCGAAGCATCGTGAGGAATTAGCCGTGTGGTCCCCGGCAGAGTAGAATAAGCCACCCTCACTCTTACCGAGGTGTCGTAAAAGGCGACTAAGGTAAAGCTGCTGGCATGATCATCAGCACCCAGAGAAGGAAAACTCTGCATTTATATCAAAACCCTCGCCAACCCGTCTGCCAAGCGTGGTGAGTATGGCAATTACCCCTCATGTGATCGAGGGAGGCCCGTGCCCCAGCAGTGGGGACTTAAATGGGCTGATGATGATGATGATGATGATGATCGTGAGGAAACCTACACGTGTCGGATAGTTTCTAAAACGTGTAACCATGATTTAGTTGTTCTCGTTGTCTTGGTAAAAGTTCTAGGTTGCAAAGGTCAGATGGCAGTCGCTTCATTGTATTTATTATACTCCCCTAATCCTGGACCATGGTCCAAGCGCACACCGGGCTACGAAACGATGGCTTTGGACTCAACCGGGAATTACACGCTGAGATGATGAATGAGGTGAAAGCTGATAACTGAAACAAAAATAATACTAAAAATAGGTTTTTTGTACATTTTGACAAACATACAAAAGCATCAAGGTAAACAACGAATATTAATTGCTTTAAAAAAGGTAAGACTCATAAAAAATCTTCACTTTATAGACTTCAAATTATAACTACACAACAGGGATTTTGTCTGAATCGTTTTACTCGTAATTTTACAACAATTCCCATAGAAATGGTCCATTCTATCAGAAATTAAAGTTAATTATTTGAGAGTAGAATGTGCTTAATTAAATATTGCACTTAAACATTTTTTTCGACAGTCATTCCAGTAATATTTACTTAAGAATAAATTGCAAAATTTGCTATAACCAAAAAATTATAGTAGAATGTCTGTGAAATAACAGAAAATTTAAATTTTCATGCAAATGGTTTATTTCTTAATTTTATAGGTTTTCACATGAAACTAACGAGGGACTGAAAACGAAACCGTCCCGTAACGAATGAGAATATTGCTGTAGCATCTAAACAAAAGAAACGCACATTGCGTATGAAAAGATCAGGGATATAGGTTCGATCGTGAATTTCGTTTCGTTGTAAGCCCTCTGGCTCCCACATCCAAGCGTTAATGCATCTCCTCAACAATATAATGTTTTACGAGGCAGATTATACGGAACCTAAAACAAGGAATCCTAATTGAGTCGGTAGACTTTTATGTCGATTAAAATTACTTATATCTTTGATACGGTTATCGTTAAAGTGCGGTTTCGAATTGATATTCGTTCTCGTTCTTCAACGAGGTACTTGTTTTTTTTCAAGCTTTTGTTTATTTTATATTTGTTAATTTTTCAGTAACATCTGTGTGTATGTATTGTGTATTTCCAACAAAAAAACACAGTAAATTCTCAAGAACTAAAGAAGCATTGAAAGACTAAACTAGTCTTTCAGAACTATAAAAAGTAAACAATAACTAGGTAATAATAGTAGACACAATGAAAATTTATTAGCTGAAATATCTATATGTTCCTATGTTTATAAGAAAAACTCATGAACATTATTATTACCACTTCTACTTGTAACTCGAAAACGGCTTGCAGAAAAGATTTTGATTTGAAATGATTTGTTAGCTTCGTCTTGGCCCCAAATAGCCGTGCCGTGTGGTCCCCGGCAGAGTAGAATAGGCTAACCTCACTCTAACCGAGGTGTCGTAAAAGGCGACTAAGGTAAAGCTGCTGGCATGATCATCAGCACCCAGAGAAGGAAAATCTGCATTTATATCTAAACTCTCGCCAACCCTGTCTGCCAAGCGTGGTGAGTACGGCAATTACCCCTCATGTGATTAAGAGAGGCCCGTGCCCCAGCAGTGGGGACTTAAATGGGCTGACGATGATGATGATGGCCCCAAATAGCAGGATAACTATTAAAATTAGTAAGAAACAAAGCATACTGAAATAAGCTAAACCCACATTTTAGGAATAAAATACTTGCATTTTAAATTGAAGCAGTGACTTTAAAAATAGCTTCAAAATATCCGTTCTCCACGCATCACTAGGTTCGGTTTTGACGTTCACTGACCGAATAAATCCCCTATTGTGGTGCTAATTGCCGCACTATTTGGTGGACTATGACAGCTGACCCGCCCACGATTGTCCGGTCGATCGTTTGTCCAACAGTACTGTTGGGTTTCTCAAAGTTTGGTATCATCACGTCACTATCACAGCGATAGGATCGCCTAAATTTTATAATGAATATTTGTAAACCTAGCTTTTAAGTTTTGTTTTTTTTATGATACAGGGGGCAGAGGAGCAGACGTATCACCTGATGGTAAGCGATTACCGCCGCCCATGGACACCTCAAAGCAGTCACCGGTGTGCTACCGGCCTTTTTAAAAGGGAGTACGTTCTTTTCTTGAAGATTTGCAGGTCGTATCGGTCTGGAAACACCGCAGGCAATAGTTCATTCCACAGTAATTTTTTTTTTATAATAATTCTCACAACATCTCTTATGTTGACCTGATTCCGTACTAAGTAGCTTAAGCACTTGTGTTACAGATATCAGACAACAGAGGAACACAAATATATACTTAAATACATATATTACACCCAGACCGAACAAACACAAGTGTTCATCGCACGAATGTTTGTCCAGGGTGGGGATCGAACCCACGACCTTTGGCGTAAGAGGCAGGGTCATTACCAATTGCGCCATCCGGTCAGTCGCTTATCCGGTCAGTATTGTCGTACGAGGTTTTAATGTGTTTTGCATTTATGAGTTTTCTTTCTCATCTTAGCTTTTTTTTTTAATATTTCACAACATCACAGACATTGATCTGACTCCGAGATAGGTAGCTCAAGCGCCTGTGTTCCGGATATCAGAATCAACAGTGGGATTACAAATATATACATATACTACTTTTCTTTTGTAAATACATACTCATAATACATAGGAAACACTCAGACCAATACAAACATACATGTTCATGCACACAAATGTTTGTACTGTGCGGGGATCGAACCCGCAACTCTTGGACCAAATGGCAGCGTTCACTACCACTGTTCCAAACGGGTCGTCTTTTGAATCCAAAGCTGTGGTTTTGGAGCCCGCGATACGCTTAGATCATAATTCAGGATTAATTGTGCAATAAAGAGTATCTATCTAAATATTTATCATACCCCGAGGACTATTGGGACTTCATATAACTATGACATGTGGGAACCATGCTTTGGCATAAATGGGCCGGCCCGACCGGAGTAATGATAATAATATCCTCCAACCGATTTCGGCTAAGGCAGCTATATTATAGTGTTCAAATGTGTGCGCAAACACAGCTGCACTCTCTATTCCCTTGCCTTCATATTCCGATACGACACTAGGGTGGCACGACCGGAGAGGGATCGGGCGCAGGACCAACGGCTTAACGTGCTTTCCGAGCTACAGGGGTACAAGACCGCCAGACTTCCAGACTCCGAGCTGACACTGAGAATTTCTTGACAGAAAAACTCAGGTACCTACAAATTTTGGCTCGCCCTTTTTGGGGATCAAACCTGAGACTTGTGGTCCCGGGTCAGCGCAATCGTCGCTTAAAGTGTGACCCATTACCTACTGCGCCATCGAGGCAGTCAGCGCTCTTGTGATTCTCTACTGGTGTTGCGGTTGTCCATGGGTAGCAAGAATTGCTTATCAGATGCTTCATCTGCTCGTCTGTATATGTAGTACCCTTAAATATATGGGATATCAAAAGAACACGGTGTATAGACTCAAGATCAGACTTTGCAAATCATTAGGGAATTTGAACTGGGGCTCTATTTTTGATTCAATCGTCTTGAGCCGAACACACAATTTCTACTGATTTTCGTTCGACATCCGAATATTTGAATCGCTCGACCGCAACGAGCGTCCCCACCCACTTGTTGCAGTCGAGTGACTCAATCGAGCTCTAAATTAAATGTCAAAATAAACGTTTGTTGTCATTGTCACTAAGCAAAAGTTTTGATATACAATCTACGGATTTTACAGACGAATGATACAAAGATAAGGAAAATTTGTTTCATGCTAATTGGAAGACTAATGTATTTCAAGTCTCTTGCGACAAAATGCTAAATTCTCGGGACGTGATAAAAAAGTCGAATTATACATTTACATGTGTGGAATTGGAAACCTCTCATTCGACTTCTTTATCGAGTCCACGAGAATAGGCCCTCTGGGGGGTAATTCTCGTGCACTCGACATTGTCGAATTGTTGACAGTCGAATTTAAAGATTTCATACATTCGTCCATATGAATCTCTAATTCGACTTCAATATCGAGTGCGCGAGAATAAGCCCTCTGGGGGGCAATTGTCGTGCACTCGACATTGTCGAATGTCGACAGTCGAATTTAAAGATTTCATACATTCGTCCATACAAATCTCTAATTCGACTTCAATGTCGAGTGCGCGAGAATAAGCCCTCTGGTACGTGACGGCAAAAGTTTGGGAATACCGGTTTGTCCGTTCCCGATCGATCCAGGATTTATTACCCGCAGGCTTTTTGTGTCTTTGTACTACAAAACGTATAATAGAGCATTGTGTTTTTAGGGTTCCGCGCGTCAAAAGTAAAAACGCTTTTACTGAGACTTCGCTGTCCGTCTGTCCGTTTCTGGCTGTCACCAGTACCCTTACCATGAGTTTGAAAAGCTGTTCTCGCTATCGAAAACCATCGCTTTGTCCCTTTCATTGTGGTGCATGTGAAAGAGACAGAGCAATAATTTTGGATAGCGAGGATAATATTTCAAACTCATGGAAAGGCCTCTGGCTGTACCTCAAGGACCGGTCAGACCACTAAATCCTGACGTTTATATATATATTATATATATAAGAGGTGGCAGACGAGCAAACGGATCACCTGATGGTAAGCAATTCCGCCGCCCATGGACACCCGCAACACCAGTGGAGTCACAAGTGCGCTGCCAACCTTTTCCCCTTCCCCCCCATTGGGCCTCCGGTAACCTCACTCACACGGCGAAACACAGCGCAGGTGCTGCTCCACGCCGGTCTTCTGTGAGGCAGTGGTATCACTCCGGTCCATTCATGCCTAAGCGTGGCTCTCCCACATTTGAATTAGACTTGCATAAGACTGCTGGTTTATGGGGGGAAATCTAGTAGATTTTTTCTTGGGTGGCGAAGGTTAGACTGTTCACAAAATGAGTATTTCAAATTGATTTATTTATTTACAACAAACGCAACCTGCGCTCTTTTTTGCTCGATATCAAAGCGGACCCTGGGCTCCGAAGCGACAGCTTGGGACGCAACCGGGACAAAATCCTAAGATGTTGATGATGATGATCAATAATGGTAACAGGTAGTCACTTGAAATATTCACAAAAGACTCAGAGATATTTTTATTTTAATAATAAATAATATATTTTTGATGGGGGCCCCCTATCAAATACGCATTACCATTTTTACGCTTTTTGGTACGGAACCCTTCGTGTGCGACTCGGACACGAACTTGGCCGGTTTTTTATGACTCATTAGTACATGACTATGGGTGTGGTAGATATGAGATAAAGATTTGAGTGGGGCAATATAAGTGTTGTCATAAATGATGGACTATGATGTTTCTATTGTGTTAAGGATAAGGTTCTTTATAGTAAAGATAATACTTCATGTGCCTATAGAGTTGTGTTTTAATTGGTACTTTTATTTATATAAAAAGATAGTATTAAAATAACGAGAATGGATAAGAAAAGGAATTAATAAATGTATGAAATTAGCACTTATTCGTGTTAGTTACTCTATTTAGAACTCAAGAACGGCTGGACCCTGGGCTTGACCGTAGGAGAGCCACGCTTCAGCATGAATGGGCCAGCTTGGCCGACCGTAGGAGACCCACGCTTCGGCATGAATGGGCTGGCTCGATCGGAGTGATACCACGGAATCACAGAAACCCAGCGTGAAGCAGCACTGTGTGTGTGCTGTTTCGTTGCGTGAGGGACGGTACCAGAGGCCCAATTCGGGAGAAGGGGGGTTCAAAAGGTTGGCAAAGCACTTGCCATGACGCCGCTGGTGTCGTGGATGTCCATGGGCGGCGGCAATCGCTTACCATCAGATGATCCGTCTGCTCGATCTGCCACCTATGAAATAAAAAAAAATTGGTGGAGAGGTACATAGGAGACTTTTTATTCCAGAAAAACGTCAGGTTCCTGTGGGATATACAAAACGAATACTAGGCGGGCAACGCCGCGGGCGGAAGCTAGTTCTTTATTAAGACAGATTCAGTGTACAATTTAGAAGTTCTTATTGCTGGGAGCGATCTCTACCTCCATATATGTATTTATTACCCGACTACGGCAAAAAAGGAAGGTTATGATTTTGACCTGTATGTATGTATGGTTGTTCATCTGTTCCCTCTTAACTTCTAAACTAGTTATCACATTTGAACAAATGAGGAGTCTTTAGAAGCATCTTGATTGTCTTCTGATTATGGGCGACATGAAGTCACATTAAATTGACTACAGCGCCCTCTAGGGGACTTAAAGTAAGGAACTAAAAAAAAATTGCTTGACAGGTAACTGTGTATTTTGTGTGTTTTTTGGTAGTCGGGTTTTAGTTTTTTAACTTTATTTTTATTGTTTTTATATTTAACCTTACCAATTTTTTCATGCTATACCTACATTAAAGTGTTTACGGTAATATTTTTTAAAGACATTGTTTCGCTATGAAATGCATCGAACTCAACAAAACTGTTTTTAATAGCCATGTTTTCTGTACAAACCACTCTCATTTAAGTCATATTTGTAGTCAAATGTTTTGCAATATGACAACGAAATCCTAAGAATAATTTTCCTAAAAGCCAGTTCATGTCTTGACATCGAGGTTGATATAAATAAAAATCGTATTTATTTAAAAAATAGACGATGACTCAGGGATACATAAAAGCTTATTGAAGCAGCAACAAAAGTCCACATTTACATAGTAACCAAATAATAACATATTTATTTTGACACAATGGACTCGTATTCAATTTCCTATTTACCTACAAAACACTAAACTATGACTTTGTACGTACAGTCGAAAGCAGAAGTAGCACGAAGTCATTAGCTTGTGACTCTTATTCCGAGAAACATACGACTCACTAGCTGCTATATGTGTGCTCAACTTTTGTTGTTGCTGTGTACATTTATCCGCTTGAAATGTGTTTAAGAATGTTGCCTGCAGTAATAAAATGTAGCTTGTACTTGTTGAAAATATTACAGTTGACGGTAATCCATACATACGAATATATTCATTAAATAAAATAAGCATAACACTCAAACAATAAGGGCTGTTTTACAGCAACAATATTTGAGGTATAGTTGATAAAATAACCGTAAAGTAATGCCAAACGAAATATTTACTACCATGGTTACCATTCAATTCGATTCAATTTTTATCGCATTCCAAAATGTACATACATAAATGGTTAATAAAGATAAGTATTTAGACACAATTTTGGACCCTGATCAAATAGTCTATAACTGGTTTGCTTCCATGTGCCTTAGTTTTGAGTTATACTGTGACGATGACGCACAGTTGGCTGTATAGAATTGTATCTTGTCTTAAGGTGACGGGTAGGGCACACTAACGACGTCAACCGATTTTTAATTTTAGCTACTAAACCGGATCTTTTTTTGAACAATTTCGGGGTTACAACCTCTCGGCAAACACTTATACTATTGTTAAATAACCATGCACAAATGCGAACCCAACACTTGTACGCGAAAATTTGATTCACGCTAAAAGTGGCCGCTTTTGGCGGTAATCAATTTTTCGCGTGCAAAAACGAACCCAACATTTGTGCATGGTTATTAAGTAAATAGTAAAAATGTTTGTCGGGAGGTTGTAATCCCGAACTTGTTTAAAATAGATCCGGTTTAGTAGCTAACAATTAAAAACGAATGGTATCGCTAGTTAGGGCTACCCGTCGCCTTAAGAACTAACTATCTGACGTATATTCGTACTTTCTTACTCGACAGGTAAGAAAGTACGAGTATACACACGTTTTAACTGGGACCTGGGCGGCGGCAATCGTTTACCATCAGGTGATCCGTCTGCTCATATGCCATCTATCACATAAACAAACTTTTCTAAAAAAAACTTACTCCGATGGATCTCGAAATTATGTCTTGGCATCCGATATGAGGCTTCTCCACTGTTTCCAATCATTATGGCACTCTCAACTCCCTTGCCGTCATATGCCGATGGGACACCAGTGTGACACGATGGGAGAGAGATCCGGCGCAGGACCAACGGCTTAACGTGCTCTCTGAGGCAAAGCGGTACAAGACTGCCAACATCCAGACTCCGGGCTGACACTGAGAATTTCTTAACAGAAAAGCTCAGGTACAAATTTTGGCCCGACCCGGGGATCGAACCCCCAAGCGCAACCCCCACAGCGCCAACGAGGCGGTTGATTTAATTACGTAATATCTCATACTTAAATATTACTTTACTGTGACTATCTTCTCAGCTGTGTTCAACATTTTGTTTTTTGTTATTTATTTTACAAAACACGAACACGTTTTAAACAACAAAGAAGTGATTTTAAACGGTGCGACCAATTTGGAGGTCGCGACGCCATTATCGGGACCTCTCCCTCCCATTGTTCGGTCCTCCACCCGATGTTATTCAAATATCCACATAATCTAATTTCGGGAAACGGGTCGTCCGGAAAAGAGGTTTACCTTCATAATGATAGGCATGATGCGGTGAGTTTGTTCTTGTATCGCATTAGGAAATTGGATAGGTGAATAGCAACATTTGGGACGCGTTCGTTTTTTCAAAATTGTTGGGTGATTGATGTATTTAACTGTTGATTACCCCTGATACAATAGTTTTGCTTTCAGTTTGCTTTAAGAAATAGTTTTTTTAATAAGTCCGGATATTACAAGTCACATTTTCTACCTATCAGCTCAGCAGTGAGGGAATAACATAGTGAGGAAATCTACACGTTTTGGATAGTTTCTAAAATGTGTAACCATGATTCAGTTTTCTTGTTAATGGGTCCAAGGTCAGACGGTAGTCGCTTCATTGTTATTACAACGCTCCCTAAATCCTCAATCATGGTATAAGCGTACCCTGAGCTGTACGCAACGGAGAATTACCAGGGACCAGAACCGGTTACCCTTATTCGTGTTTTCGATAAGGTTTTGATAGGCTTTTTTCCCTAAAAAATCTATATATCTATATCCTATCAATAAGGTAAGCCTATCATTGGCTTACCTCATTAATATACTTACCCATCCATTACGGTAAGCGCTATCATCACGGAAAACTCTATAATAGGCTTACCATATCAAGATGGGTTTTAGAATTCTACCAAGCTATTTTAATCATTATTGCGCACTGCGCTAATGGCGGCAGCCGATTGGTCGGATTGAGTTCGTTCGTTTGACAGGTAGTGGAAACGAGATAGACAATCAATAGGGTAACCCTTACTATGCGGTAAGCGGTTGTAACTCTATCAATAGGTAGGGTTACGAATACAATGAGGTTATACATTCAATAGGGTATTGATTTGGTAAGCAACCAATAGGGTTACCCTATAGATAGGTTTAACTCTGAAAAGGGGTTTTCCGGTCCCAGGGAATTACACGCTAAGGTGATAGAAAGACAGAGATTGCAAGTCATACTTGGTGTGCCAGACCAGGTTTTATTTCCAAGAAAAAAGCGTACTTATTCCTTTTCTAAAGGTCGGCAGCGCACTTGTGACTCCTTTGGTGTTGCAGGTGTCCATGGAAGATGGTAATCGCTTACCATTAGGTGATCCATCTGCTCGTCTGCCCCCCATAAAAACAAAACAAAAATAAATAAATGAACATTACTTTTCGAAAACTATTAGAATGTTATTTGAGAAGCAATTTTAAAATATCAAATTTACTACTCGATATATGTAGTTGAAAGTGTTATGTTACTGCGCAATCGTCATCATCATCGTCAGCCCATTTAAGTCCCCACTGCTGGGGCACGGGCCTCCCTTCAATCACATGAGGGGTAATTGCCACTACTCACCACGCTTGGCAGACGGGTTGGCGAGGGTTTTAATGTAAATGCAGAGTTTTCCTTCTCTGGGTGCTGATAATCATGCCAGCAGCTTTACCTTAGTCGCCTTTTACGACACCTCGGTAAGAGTGAGGGTGGCCTATTCTACTCTGCCGGGGACCACACGGCACGGTTACTGCGCAAGGTATCTGTTAAAATTATAATAAATTTTGCTTTTCTGATATGCTTAACTCAACTGTAGTTAAATGGAGCCAAGTCCACTATAGGCCGCACCACCGGAGAAGTCCCACGGTATAACACAGAACTTCACAGATTCCTTGTGTCCATAAAAGAAAGCTAAAATTTGAAAGTTGGATATGATTGAAGGGGCGCCTATCAAGGGATATCTTTCGTGCCACGTAGCTATGGTAGATTTGCTAGTATAGTGCGCGCCTGTCCGTTGCAGGTGATATGGGACACCACCAACAGATTCATCGGGGTGCGCCCAGAACTGTGCTTCGTATTCCGTAGTGACGTGCCGTTTTTGTGGAAAAATATAATACTATTATTGTTAGTCTGCCAGAACTAATGTTAGAACGTTTTTTTTTTAAATATACGAATAATTGGTAACACATTCAACAATCGCTACAATCGACTGGTCACCAAACGCATCGGTATTCCAAAAACATCGAAATCGTTTAAACTTTGATATCCCTAAATCGCTGTGAGTTCTCGCTCACCCTCTGGAACGAATTTTCATCGGATCATTGACCAATTTTATTAGCCATTCGGCAACGTAGAATCGACTACAAAAATATACATATCCGTTTTTTTCTCAAAACTCTTAAAGAGCGTGATACATTAATTTTTTTTTTGCACAAGGAACGTAGAATGTGTTTTGCAAAATCGGTGGCTTTATGAATTTTCCTTATACATATTGCTTTGATCTTGTATTTCCATCTCGAAACGACGTGTCTTATTTGTTTTTATATAGCAATAGAAATAAAAATTGCTGTTTCTACGCTAAATGTGAGTAGAAAATACAATCGTTTGGAATATTTTTGTTAATGTCAAGTTTTAGGGTTCCGGACTCATACGAGAAAATAATATATAGGATTTTTATCAAACAACATTTTTTATATAGACAGACAAGCGGACAACAAAAAAATATAAAACAGGGCTCAACAAAAGGCTATCTGCTATAAAATGAGACACTAAAAAGTAAAGTATCAGCCTATATACTGTCCCACTGCAGGGCAAAGGCCTTCATCATAGAAATCAAGTCATCGCTACTATGATGGGATTAGGCTTTATCACCACGCTTACTAAATGCGGATTGGTGATCACAAACCCGAGGTATGTTCGAAAAATTCGAAACATACTTTTTGCTCGACCCGGGATTCGAACCCAGGACCCCGAGATCACGGCCCGGTACTCAAACCACTAGACCAACAGTGCGTTACATAATTAGCTCAATTGCAAAAGCAGGCAGCTCAACGATCTGAGTTGAGTCACCTCGTCCATCAAAAGGTGTAAGAGTTTGAAGGAGTTAGGAGGTCACACCAGGAGCCCAATGCTCGGCCAAAGCCCAATTTGCTTGGCCCGGGATTCGAACCCAGTACTTAAACCACTTGACCAACAGACACTAAAAAGCATGAAAAAAAGTTCTACGTAAAAGATACCGCCTTCAAAAACCACGAACTAAAAAGTGTAACTTCATACATTTCTGATTACATTTTAAAACAGTATACTCAAAAAAAGGTGTTACTGAAGTCGGCGTCTAATTCCTGTTGAATAATTGAATGTATTACAAGACTAGTATCTAGATAGTAGGTATTGGGCGCCGACTTCGGTAACACATTTTCTCGAGTGTACTGTTATAAAATGTTATCAGAAGTGTATGAAGTGTTTATTTAAGACTTATTATTCGTGGTTTTTGAAACGGTTATTATAATCTTTATCATAGAAACACACTCCGAATAGGTTGCAGAATTCCCGCGGAAGAACACGGAACTAACATTTGAGATTCCTTGTGTCTATAAGCATCATCATCATCCTCCTAGCCCTTTTCCCCAGGTTATCTGGGGTCGGCGCAGTATGTTTTCCTTTTCCATCATCATCATCATCAGCCCATTTAAGTCCCCACTGCTGGAGCACGGGCCTCCCTCGATCACATGAGGGGTGGTTGGCATTCTCACCACGGTTGGCAGACGGGTTGGCGAGGGTTTTGATATAAATGGAAACAATGGAATCAGTTGCCTGAAGAGGTGTTCCCTAGAGGCTACAATTTGGTGGTTTTCAAAGCGCGAGTGAATAGGTATCTTCTAGGTAATCGTGCTACATCTTAGACCATATTATCACTTACCATCAGGTGAAATATGGTCAAACGCTTACCTATCTACAGTAAAAAAAGAAAAAAATGCAGAGTTTTCCTTCTCTGGGTGCTGATGATCATGCCAGCAGTTTTACCTTAGTCGCCTTTTACGACACCTCGGTAAGAGTGAGGGTGGCCTATTCTACTCTGCCGGGGACCACACGGCTTTTCCATACGTCTCTGTCATTCGTCATTGAATCATCCACCCCTTTTTCCATCATGCCATCATACAATCCATCCATCTGCTTTTCGGCCGTCCTCTGTTCCTCCACCCACTTACATTTAAACACATCTTTGTGTTTATAAGCATAAAACTCAAATTTGAATGTTGATGGCAACTAAAGCGAGCTTTTCACGGGATTTCTTTGGTGGTGCTGACTTTATAGACTGGTATAGGTTAGGTGACATAATTTATTATTTCAGTTTTGTGGTAGGTAGTTCGCGCGCCAAGCTTTTTTTTTTAGTGTTTTTTTTTACATTTTCTCAATAGGTTAATGGAACAAAAGAAATGACAGAAACGTGTCCCGTAATTTTATGGCATATTTCAGTTACTAGAAGTTTGCGCAAGTGTGTATTTTTAAAGGACGTAAAATGAGATTGGGGTTTTGAAACGGTTCCAAGCTTCAGACAAAGATTTTTTAACTGACATTGATATTAAACTGTCTGCAGATACCAAGCAGATGAGGTGATTCTATTTAAAAAAAAAATTGGGATATAAGTATTGCCCTATAATTATAGTCTCGAAGATCTGTCTTTTATACTACACTACTAATACAAAACCCTCACAGCTTTTTCTGAAAATTAAATACTTCAATTTTATTGTAACGCAAAAGTTTGACATCCCAAGACTATTGGACATGAAGGGATAGTACCTTAAATACTTTAGTTATCATTTTTTACGAGAAGGAAACATTAAAAAAAAAGAAAAAAACTGCATTCAATTTTTTTTGGATGGTACTTGTAAAACCTTATACTTGTAGAACCAGAAAAAACAATCGCTAAGTTATTCCACAAACCAATACAGTATCGATGAGTAATGACAAATGACTGTATCGATTGGCAGTATAAAAAAGACAATTTTCATTTCTCTTTTGGTTCTAATAGACTACACTTTACATATAATCCTCTTTTCCTTCTAAAATCCATGATTCAAAACCCCCATCCATCCATCAATAATTTAAAAATGTAAATACCTAAAAGGTATCTCTATCGTTCATTGTAATTAACAGATTTATACCTAAGGAACCCCTTCTTCAATCAGCGTCCGTGTTTAATTACTATTCCAAGTTAATTAAGCTGTTAACATGTTATTTAAGTTCAAATCAAGATACAGTAAAATTTAACTCGTTTATCTAAAACCCTACTCGGCGTAGAAAGGGCGGGTCAGCTGTTGAAATAATGGGATTAAGATAGCTTAAGAACGAAGAAATTTATGAACTAACTTGTTAAAACAAAATGGTGCAATTAAAAGGAAGTTTAAATTACAAAGGAGAAGCTTGATTACAATAAATACTTAATCGACCAGAACAACTAAGACAATTATAGCTCAACTTAAGAAGTATTAAAACACACTACAAATTAAGGCTAGCATTTTGACCTCTACTGCTTACGAGATACGATCTGCACATAGTAGGAGGATCCAAATTGTTTTGAACCGTGATTTGTATGTAAAGTCTTGTAAGCTAGAGCTCTTGTTATATTGGTTGTTATTTCTTACTGTTTGTTGCGACGCGATTCTGCGCGTAAACATTAGGTATGATTTGTTATTCCTATTTTGAACTCTGTTAACTTAGTGATAAGGGTGTGAGGGGACAGTTCTGTTCATTGATTACTGCAAAACAGGCTCGGAGGCATTTACCTAATATTTATGAGATAACCCGTGGGACCGCCAACGTCGTCCCATCAGCAGGACATCGGAAATATTTGCATTAGAGATAGGCGGTTGCATTATTGAACATGAACAAGTTTATGAGGTTCTGTCGTAAAAAAGTGTCCGGTGTCGTAAAAACATGTGTGAGATTAGATTCTATTATAATAATTCTTGTATTAGCTAGTTTTATGTATTTTTCCGTGTCCAAAGGGTAAAAAACAGGATCCTCCGAGGACAGACTCCTATTGGATCTAGCTTAGCTTTTATATTTTTTATTTATCTTGACAGGAGTTATCATTTCTTTGGTTCGTGTCTTCTTGTAAAATTTCTGCTTAGAAGATGTACTAATTTGGTCTGTACTTTTTATTTATTTATATTAACATATTTTTCTTCCACTTTTTACGGGCGATTTCTTTCGTCTGTCACAATTCTATTACTTCATAATAATAAGACCCAAAACGCCAGCTGCCTACATCGTGAGTTAAACAGGTTACGCACACATGCGTGTGTACAGTGATCTCGGAGTGTTTCGGCGTAAATGGCAAAGACAGACGTTCGGGAGGTATACGATATTTTTTTATGTCATAGGTGGCCGACGAGCAGACGGATATACCTGATGGTAAGCGATTGCCGAATTTTTACTGGTAACGTATTTTTGCTGCCGCTATAAGAAAAAATATTAGGTGCCAGAAACAATAGATGAACTCTTATCTTATCAAGCAGAGGAAAGTTGCCTACTTAGGACATGTGTTAAGACACGATAGATACGAGTTGTTTCATCTTGTTATGATGAGGAAAATAGCTGGTAAGAGGCGTGTGGGTCGCTGGATAAAATCACGGCTGCGTAACATCCAGGAGTGGACGGGGATCGCGAGCACCGCCGAGCTGTTCGTCTTGCTAGAGATCGAGAAGGATTTTCTAGATTGACGAACCTTCGCTAGTCGGAGCGGAACTTTAAGAAGAAGAAGGCGGCAAGAAAGTATATTTTACCAAAACATTCTTTATTGGCGGCGGTTTAATTTGGTTTCGATATTAGTAACGATAATGATAGATCATTGAAGTATACACATAATATTTAGTTTCATACTAATTTCAAAATACATACAATTAACATTAATTTTATGCTTTTCTCGATATCAATCATGGCAACAGGTAGATTATTGAAATTCCTATTTACAATATAATATTAATTATTTAGTTATCCAGTTTCGAAATATGCAACATTCTCAAAAAGGCCTTATATTGTATTGTAAAGATAGAAAATGGCACGGGACCCTGAGTGCGCGAATCAAATTTGCACCTAAACGGTTTTTTATTAAGTTTTGTGCAATAAATGTATATTGATTTATTCATTTCTGTTAGCTCGTAAACGGAAAACAAGGCACTATAATGTAGTAGCAGTTTTCTGCAGTGTGATTGCCCGATGGTTCTTATAACTGAAGGACCTTCAAGAAATTAGCGTTTTGAAAAACAAGATAGTCCTCTGATCTCGCATATTGTCATGGGAGGTGACCCGTTTGCTCATTCATGCCGTTTCCTCCAGCATAAATGGCAATGCATCAACACACCAATTGTACACCAACCGATACCGGGTCGCGACCCATGGTTTAGGAAACATCGTTTTAAGAGGGTAATTTCCGTAGGCCTATGGAAATTACCCTCTTTAGAGCTCTGGCACAAATAGTTTAAAAATCTTTTTTAGCCTTATTCTGATAATGACAGTTTCGATTTTCTAGTATCCAGTACGGGAAGTGAAAAGGCGGTGGTCAGTATTTTAGATTCAAGGATGCTCTGAAAAGACACTTAAAACGATGATGTACAGAGCCCGCTTAATAGCAAAAGCAGGCAGCGTGAAGAATGAGTGGAGGCACCTCGTCTAACAAAAGGTGCAAGGGTTAGGAGGTTAAAATTGGACTAACGTTTTTAGTCCAATTTTAACCTCCTAACCCTTGCACCTTTTGTTAGACGAGGTGCCTCCACTCATTCGTTACGCTGCCTGCTTTTGCTACTAAGCGGGCTAAGATAATCTCAAGGCGCGCCCAGCCATCCCCTATAATGGGGGCTATCATGTGCGGAAAATCCGCAAAATGGCGTACTATAGGTCTGAGGTCCATCTACAAGATGATTGGGTATTTATAGACGTGTTGTCAAATTTTCAATTAACGAATAAATCAGCCAATGCTGTTGAAGTTAGACCTCGGTTCACAGGCACACCATCTAGCGGATATTTCACACGCTCCCATTATAATGGTGGTGTGCGGACGTGCTCCCTCTGTGGTCGCATGTTCAGCGCTAAGATAGGCTAAGCCAAACACTGGAGAGCACACCAGAGGGCAATGACACCTTAGTCCCCAAATAAACATATTTGTTATACAATGTGGTCGCTGTTGCCGAAATCGGCGGTGAAGGCATCATCTTCATTTCCTGAAATATTGTATCTTTTGCTTTTGAGGGTGTGCCACTCCTGTACCAAATTGGGCCATCGTCTTTCACAGCCCTACGCTGCAACAAAGTTGTTTGCAGTGAGTGCAATTAACACATGGGCTCTAAAGATTCTAAAGGTCGATACATCGAATAAGCCATTCGCACGCCATTTTATTGGCCCTCCCACGTTTTCTGATTACTGGTAATACCTGCATGTTCAGCCATTCAAGACATTGTACCTAAGTGTTGCTTTATAGAGACAGTCAGTTGAAAAGCTTAAGACGTTTGGACCTAGGCCGGTGGTCTCTAAACGGGAGCGTATGGTTGACAAAACCATTTAGAAGGTTGGCAGTCTTCAACTGTACGTTTCTTAAGAGACCTTTTACGACAAAGCTATTTATTTATTTATTTATTTTCAAGCTTATACTATCATTAGCTTGCCGTGTGGTCCCCGGCAGAGTAGAATAGGCCACCCTCACTCTTACCGAGGTGTCGTAAAAGGCGACTAAGGTAAAGATGCTGGCATAATCATCAGCACCTAGAGAAGGAAAACTCTGCATATAGTTCAAAACCCTCGCCAACCCGTCTGCCAAGCGTGGTGAGTATGGCAACTACCCCTCATGTGATTGAGGGAGGCCCGTGCCCCAGCAGTGGGGACTTAAATGGGCTGATGATGAAGCTTATACTATCATTACAGGCTTAACCTAATGCGATAGGATCGCAATCCTTATAATTAATACCTTATTATATGTATATATCTACCTCTCTATAATTTAAAATTTAAAGTGTTGTATTTATTTACAATTTGTATATCTATGAACTAATGTTAAAATAATAATGTATGAAATTACTTGTAACCTAATTGGTAGCTAATTACATATATAGTAGTCCTGGCGAATTCACTAAAGGTACATGAAAAAATGTCTACTCTGTCATGAACCGAGTTAATAATCTGGAGCGCGCGAACAAGTGGTGTTTTCGCCAATAGATTGGTCCTGGCCACAGGCGCGGGCGCCGCCGCCGCCACACGTACCGGTCCGGCACACTCAGCTGCAGGCAGCGCAGCAGCTCTGGGTGGTGCTGCATCCCGAGTAGCACCTTCACCGCGTACACAGCGAGAGCGAAGTCTCTTCGGACCCTGAGCTGATTATATAACCTACTATACCCAATACGAATAAAGTAGGGTACATCAGCGGGTAGAATGGGTATACCATAAAGTTTACTATGGAATGAACTATTGCCTTTTTTTGTCGCTGGTTAATGCCCCCTGCCCGAAGTGCAATGAGCCGACGTCGCCGCCATTTGGTGGCGCCTTATGCTTAGCCTCCTGCTGGAGAGTAGGAGGGTTATGTCAGGCTCTCTTCTAGTGGGGGCTTCTTCTAACGAGAAGCTGGCCAGAGGGATATCGACTAAACTCCGGCGGTTTTCCGTCATCGCCCTGGAGTCGGGAGGAGTCATGCGTTCAAAAAGGGTGAACCCTGGCACCATACAGCACATGTCTCCAACACAGGTATAAAATACCAGTGACTATAGAGATTGGGTTGTGGTTACTTTTTCTTCTGTTTTAGACCAATATCGAAATCACAGGTTTTACGAGTAACTTTATTTAGTCTTAAACAATTTGTTTACGTGCCTTTGATTCTTCAATGGGTACTACGCCCCCAATGTCGTCCACCGGCGGAAACAGATTTGTCTTAATATATTTGCAAAGGCGATTACAAGTGTCAAATTGCTTTGACACCACAATTCCCTTAATCTTTGACAAATTAACGCCGGACCCACATTCTGCCGCGGGAACACCGCTCAAGGGCTCATTTGTATTCTAGGCAAGTTTGCAGCCTGGTATTTGATTTTTTATTCATAGATTTGTAAATATCGTGCTCCTAACCGACATTTCGAATAGGCAATTAATCTGTAAAATCAGTTATCGGTGCAGAATATGTTAGTTAGTGCGCAAGTATGTGCGCATTGCATTCTCTATTTATTTACTCTCAAATTAAGATGGGATAACATTAAGACACGACCGAATAGAGCTCAGGCGCATGTTTAACAAGTTAACGTGCGTACCGAGGCCTATGACTGTACCGCTATGGGTACAAGACCGCAAAGAACAACTTCCAGATTTTTTAATGTGACATGTGTCAGACGAGCAGACGTATCACCTGATGGTAAGCGATTGCCGCCGCCCATGGACACCTGCGACATCAGTGGAGTCACAAGTGCGCTGCCAACCTTTAAACCCTTTCCGCTGGATTAGGCTTTAGCCAACCTCACTCACGCAGCGAAACACAGCACAGTGCTGCTTCACGCCGGTTTCACTTCGGTCGAGCCGGCCAATTCATGCCGAAAGCGTGACTCTCCCACGGTTAGAATTTCCAGACAAGATCGAAACTGGCAAGCCATCGCTTTAAAGTGCGACCGTGTGGCACATTGTCTTTTTATTTTCCCTTCGCATCTTCCAGTATTTGTGATTTAAATAAGATAAATCCTAAATACAAGTAAACCCAACTGTAGAAACTGCGAAAACTCAAATACCACTAGTGGAAAGTAATTTATAAAGGCGATTACAAATGTCAAACGAATTTGACAACGCGGAAAATTTGCACATCCCTTGACAAGCGTCTGACCCACATTGTGAGTAGGGCTCAAAACAGTTAATTAGTATTCTACATAAGTACTGAACATTATATTTAGGGATGCATTTGTTCGATATCGATATTTTTCATCGCTAACTTGGATACCAAATTCATTATTTTTTTTACAATTTTTATAATGACGTAGTATATTGGCTCTCCTCAACTGATGATAAACGAAAGATGCGTTATGGATATTTTGGCAATGTTGATATTTTACACACTATCAGGCATAACTATGATTGGAGGTATCTCAAGTTATAGGCAAGTGCTCAGTGCTTTTTAATGAAAGAAATTTCAAATATTGTGAAAAACATTTTATTTTTTTATAATACGGCTCAAAATTGGTAAAAATACTTAATTAATTCACTAAAAATCATTTGAAACGAATTTATAACCTTTGAATTCCATCAGCCCACGCCGAGTGTTTTAGTCCTACCGCCAGAATACCCCTAGAAGACGTACTTTTGGACTGATGTCCAACATCAACAGTATGGTTATTTCATTCGTCAAATTGATGAACCTAAGTGTAGGACTAATTACAGAACTTTAATCGTCTCATAGTTTTTTAAATTTTCGCGTTGCATTATAACTATAATTAATCGAGACGGGATTTAAAACGATATTTATTATGTGATACAACATTGTGTACTCACATATTTTACTCGACGTTTCGGCTACGTTACAGCAGCCGTGGTCACGAGCGGACTCTATCGTGTTAAATCCCGTCTCGATTAATTATCGTTTAATCGTCTCAGTCGGAATATTGATACAAAAATATCGACAATGATTCCGTTTGAATGTTATCGGTCAGCAACACTAATGATAATATTGGTCATTACAAATTCCACTCCAGACTCCGTATAATTTTAACAGGGCAACTTAAATAACTTGACGCGACTTTATTGAATGGCTTTTGAATTGTTTTGATTGTTAAATTTCTCGTATAAAGAGTATTTCTTTGCCTCTTCTATAGGCTCTTCCATGGAGAGTGTTCTGTGGAGCTATTTAATATCATACCAGGGTCACCACTTCTACAATCGCACGAGTAGACGCCGCGGCAAACTTCACCAATACTACCTGGAACCAATCCCTTCCAGAACGCTTCAGTTTCCAGCGCTCCTTTTTCCCGCACTCGTGTAAACTCGTGTAAACTGGAATGAGCTTCCAACCGCGGTGTTCCCTGATCGCTATGACATGTCCTTTTTTAAACGAGGTTTGAAAAGAGTTCTTCTCTCCCGGTAGGCAGCGGCATGACTGTGCTCCGGCATTGTTGATGTCTATGAGCGGCGGTTACCATTCACCATCAGATGGGCCGCAAGCTCGTCTTACCTACTATAAGCAATAAAAAAATGGGTAGGAACGGACGGACGGACCGTCCGTTCATCCGTACTTATGCCACAGCCACTTTTTCCCGAAACTTTAAGAACTATTCTATTGAAACTAGGTAAATAGATGTATTTGGTTAACCGCATTACGATTTTTACACAAAAATAGAAAACAATTTTTTATGGGGTCCCCATACTTACAACTGAAACTCAATTTTTTTTTCATCAAACCCATACGTGTGGGGCATCTATGGAAAGGTCTTTAAAAATGATGTTGAGGTTTTGTCCCGTGTACATTAATTATTTGTATAATGCAACGCGATATTTTTTTTAATACGTTATAAACCGTAAACCGCAATTCACCTTCCATTATATCTTACTTGCTGCTACGGAACCCTTCATGGGCGAGTCCGACTCGCACGTGGCCAGGTTTTTAGCCACTGAGATACTAGCTCTTATTATCTCACCGCCGCGAGCGAATGATATAAAATACGCACATATATAGATTTGAAAAATGCAGAGGTTAGCTCGGATGCGAACTTTTGACCTCCTGTTAGAAAGGCGCACGTTTTTATTCAATGAGCTTCAATAGGAGACACTGGTCTCCACGACACAGAGAATCCAGCCTAGCGTTACACTATATGTAAATTATAGCTTTTTAAACCCTAATATCCATTCATTGTAATAGGTTAGCGTAAAACCATGTGTAGTGAATACTTCTTTTTTTTTCTAGCTATTTAAAAATGGCCTATCATCCTGATAATTACGGCCCGACCGATCAATACCTCCTTTTTTCCTAGTCCACGGTCTCGTGACTTTCTCTGGCGCGCATCGTCTCCTGTTTTCCTCACATCAAAGGCTGGTTACTGGAGCGTGGACTGAAAGAATACTGTTGGACGGTACCATGAAATCGAACGCGGTTTAAATTAGGATGCGCGGTCGGATGACAGTGTAGTGCGTTGTGTGACAGTAAGGTGACTTACCTCTGGTATCAATGTATTGATAGTTTTTTTTTACATTTAAGCAGACAAACGAGCAGACGGCTTACTTGATGGTAAGTGATTACCGCCATGGACATCTGCGGCACACGGGGCATCACAGATACGTTGTCGGCTCTTAATGGAGGAATAAGCTCTATTCTTGAAGGTCCCCAAGTCGTATCTGTTCGGAAACACCATCGTTGGTAGCTGATTCCATAGTTTTACTACGCGTGGTAGGTAGTGGCGTGGGAAGCGCACTATCGTGGAATAAAATCCATCCAAGTGATGTGGGTTGGTGAATTTGGAGTTCTGGCGTGATGTACAATGGTGAAAAAAGCTAGAATAAAGCCGAACAGCTCCTCGGAACACTCCCCATTGTAGATGCGATAGAAGACACATAGCGATGCTACATCTTTACGCAATGACAAAAGATCAAGCGTGTCGGAAAGAACTTGGTCGTCGTTAATTCTGACTGCCCTTCGCTGGATACGGTCTAGAGGAATAGATGTATTGTTTGGCATAAATTACTTTAAGAACCAGTACACTTTTGTGACGCATTGAAAAAAACCAGCGCCGCTAATAGATTTGTATTAATAATGATGAAGATGGGGATTTTTTTAAAAGTTCAACAGTGAATCCATGAAGAAACACAAACATAATTTTTTGAGACAAAATTATGTCCATTTTTTTTCTATTGTGGTTACTTGTACGAAATTCGATGGACTTCAACGTTGTACTTTTTTAAAAAATGTCTCATAATCGCCACAATTCAATACAAATCTACTGGCGGACGTCATTAACGTCAATGCCTCACCGAACGAATCGTGCTTTTAAATAGCCATGCGCTCAGGTGTTTGAGGCGAGGTGTGGCAGTGAGGTGACTTACAAATGTCTCTTCGTTTGATAATGTGTTTCATGGTGACTAGGTAATTATAGTCGAAAAAAATATTTAGCACACGGTGTTTCTAATGGAAAATGAAAACGATCCCGCTAATATGGCTTATGGCCTGTACCTGAAGGAGAGTTTTCTCTCTGCTTTGCTTTTCACTATTGAAACGACTTGTCTAAACGCGGTCGAATGACTGACGTTTAGATTTGACACCTGTCGCTTTCGAGACGCTATTATGACGCAACACGGATGTGAGGTTTGACGTATCCATCAGACATCTGAAACTAATGGAGACGGTTATTTAGAAAATTAATTAAAAGTTCTATGAGACTGCACACGGCGCCGAAAACATACATACATACGTTCACGCTTGCTGTACGGTCGGCTGAAATGTAAACATTTTAGTACCTTGTCAGAATTGACTGACCGGATGGCGCAATTGGTAGTGACCCTGCCTTTTACGCCAAAGGTCGTGGGTTCGACAAACATTCGTGCCATTAACACTTGTGTTTGTTCGGTGTCTGGGTGTAATATATGTATTTAAGTATATATTTATGTTCCTCTGTTGTCTGATATCTGTAACACAAGTGCTTAAGCTACTTAGTACGGAATTAGGTCAACGTATGAGATGTTGTGAGAATTATTATTATTATTATTATTGCCATCTCTGACTTTGACTTTCTTATACGGAATGTATGGTATTGTGATTAGTTTCTTAAATGTTCAGCTTGCCTTATACGCCAATGGTTGGTTCGATTCCCATTCTAGAAAGACTGAGGGTACGTTTCCACAGAAGTGGATTTGTGCGGAGTTGAGCGAATCACATTGCTCAAAATACACATCTCATCTAGTTTGAGGAATGTGATTGGTCAATTTTTATAAGTCTCCGTTCAATTTCGCGCAGCTCCACTTCCGTGGAAACGCAGCTTGAGAATCGAAACCAGGATCCTTGGAGTGTGAGATTGGTGCTAACATCTACCCAATGTAATACATGTAACTGAAGCAATAAATGTTTGATTGATTGATTGATAGGATCGTTATGAAATTCCACAACAGGCTAGTCATTAAGAAATGTATTATTATAGTTAATCAAAAATACATTAAAAACAAGAGAACTGTCTTGTAAATATTAATAGGTTTTACTTTGACGTTTCAAAATATTCAGATATATTAAGTTAAGGCGAAGGGAAACGCTCACTAGCGACGCCAATTGATTTATTTCTTCAACTACTAAACTAGATCAATTCTTCCCAATTGTTTAACCAATTGTTTTTTTCTTGCTAGAGGCGGCAAACGAGAAAGCGGGTCAGCAGATGGAAAGTAATCGACGCCGCCCATGAGCAGCATGGCGTGAGGCAGCGCCTGCGCTGTATTTCGCCGTGTGAGTGAAGTTACCGGAGGCCCAATGGGGGGGAAGGGGAAAAGGTTGGAAGCGCACTTGTGACTCCACTGGTGTTGCGGGTGTCTATGGGCGGCGGAATTGCTTACCATCAGGTGATCCGTATGCTCGTGTGCCACCTCTCATATAAAAAAAAACATTCTCGTAGTATTAAAGTATTTAAAGAGTTAAGTAAATGGCGCCGCTAGTGTGCGTTATAAAGTATCAGCTTATATATTGTCCCACTGCAGGGCGAAATCCTCCATCATAGAAATCAAGTCATTGCTTTTGCTACTATGATGGGATCAGGCTTAATCACCACGCTTGCGTAATGCGGATCACAATCCAGAGCTATGTTCGAAAAAAATCGAATTTGTCATATACCTATGTACCAATATATCTGCCACATAGTCCACACATCTTTCAATATATATTATACGTGTATATACTTATAGCTATTTATTTACTTAAATGAATACACTCACTCGCAACCAGGTCCCACCAGAATACCAGCGCTGCTGCGGCACGGCAGATAGTGCCGTAGCAGCAAATGCTGAGGTCGGGACCTGATTGACCACTATAGCGTAGCATACGCTATACAAAACACGTAGTAGAATGAAACGGAACGTAATAAGCCGTTGGTACTTGAGTATGTGACCAATCAGGGCACTGCTTACGGACGCTCCGAAAACGGGTCGACTCCACGGCCTTATAAGGCAATAGCCAAAAGCTAACAGCTGAGATCAGAGGAGTCCTAGTTAGTAAGGGGTCTATTTTGTGTGTACTCAATAGAACCCACTTCTCCTTCTCTTCGTGAAATATAGTTTGTCGGTGAAAAAACCTCTTTTATTTCACCGCAAACCCCAAAACGTTTCACCACACACAACCACACCACCTCTACTTATATCGCCTCTTCTCTTTGTATCTGTATCGTGTCAATAAATATATTTTCTTTCTTCTTTCTTTCTTTAAACATACTTTTGCTCGCCCCGGGACTCGAACTCAGGTCCCCGAGATCACGGCCTGGTACTTAAACCACTAGACCAACCGGGCGATTGTGTGCGGTATCCTTCGCTTTAAATAAACACAAAGTAATATGCGTCCGTATCGCGTATTTCGCGCATCGGCGGCGCTCGCCCAACCATTCTAGGTATATCTTGCTACTGGCATACATTATAATGTGATAGTAGATAGGTACTCGTACAATGGCTTTATCCACTGGCCTGGCTTACATTGACCCATTTGGTTACTCCGAATGTGATATTACCGATTGACCGAACCGAACTGAAATTCGATCCGATTGCCGTCCCAATTATGGTCCACTGGGACATTTCGTATTCGGGAATTTATACTGTCGACACTTTGAAACTGAATTTCTACTTTAGAAAGAAAGAAAGAAATATATTTATTATTATAGACATCACAACACAGAACATATAGCAATTATAAACAGAACACAATTTGGCACAAAGAGAAAACAAAACAATTAAAAATACATAAAAATAAAACAAAAGGAAAAAAAACAAAACTATATTCAATCATGTCCAGACATGATTGAATATAGTTATGACGTCTAGTATAAATGGCCCTCACTCAGCTTATGTCACAGCCCAGACAAAGGCCATGACGCTGGTTTTCAGTGAGACCAGCTGAATGAGTGCCACGGACGCTTGTCTAGTGTATTTTGTGTACCTAACGTGTATGTGTAACTTTATAGTTGGCATCATACTATTACTACTCCTTATACCTCTCTGAGTGCCTCGGTGGCGCAATGGTTAGTGGGTCGCACTTTAAAGCGACGGTTGCGCTTGGGGCCCCGGGTTGGGCCAACATTTGTAACTTGAGTTTTTTCTGTTAAGAAATTTTCAGTGTTAGCCCGGAGTCTGGAAGTTGGCAGGTCTTGTACCCCCGTGCCTCGGAAAGCACGTTAAGCCGTTGGTCCTGCGCCTACTCCCTCATTCGGTCGTGTCACACTAGTGTCCCATCGAAATAAGAGGGTACGGGAATAGAGAGTGCACTTATGTCTGCGCAAATACTTGTGCACTATAATATGTCCTGCGTCGATGGCTGATCGCTGAGATTGGCTGCCATGACTGAAATATAGGTTTGGAGGATATTATTTATTATTATTACTACTACTCCGATGACTTAGCGATCCTAAATGAGTCTTGGCCTCCGATATAAGACTCCTACATTGGTCCCGATCATACGCGGTTTTGCACCAGTCGCTTACACGTAGCTCGCGTACATCTTTCTGATATTTCACGTGACTGCCTCGGTGGCGTAGTGGTTAGTGAGTCGCACTATAAAGCGACGGCTGCGCAAGAGGTCCCGGGTTCGATCCCCGGGTCGAGCCTAATAAATTGTACCTTAGTTTTCGGTAAGAATTTCTGAGTGTCAGCCCGTCTTGTACGCCGTCGATCCTGCGCCATCCCTCTTGGGTCACCCTGGTCTCCCATCAGAATATGAGGGTAGGGGAATAGAGAGTGCACTTGTGTTTTCGCACACACCTCATAATATATCCTGCGTACATGGCTCATCTTAAGATTGGCCTCCGTAGCCGTAATCGGTTGGAGGATATTACATCTGGGACGCCCGATCGGCTAGCCTAATAGTTGGTATAATGAAATCTTACAATGTTTAATAGCAATATTTATACTCCTATTTCCCACCTGGATTGGGCCTCCGGTACCCTCACTCCCGCAGCGAAACACAGCATAGTGCTGCTTCTTGCCGGTTTTCTGGTATCACTCCGGTCGAACCGACCAATTCATGCCCAAGCGTGGCTCTTCATCATCATCATCAGCAACCCACACTCGTCCACTGCTGGACATAGGTCTCCCCTAATGCACGCCACTGCTCCCGATTTTCGGCCACTCTCCTCCAGCCCACACCAGCCAGCCTTCGAATGTCATCATCCCATCTTGTCGCAGGGCGTCCTACACTACGCTTGCCGATTCTAAGCGTGTAAGCGTGGCTCTTCCACAGTCAAAATCGGTCTATGGAAGGACTATGGCACCTGTCCGATTGCAATGATAAAAATCGCGAAAAAAAATAATTAATCAACTAACGGAACATTTCTCTTTGTCCCCAGGTTTGTGCAGTGCAGTGCTCATGTCAAAGCGATAACCTAGTGTAGTGGATGTGGAGGTATAGCTGATCGAACTGGCGTGGTACGGGGGTGGGGGCGGAGGGGGGGCCATGCAGGCCGGCGGGGGTTGGTTTGTGCCGTGGACGATGGGCTTGCAGAAGTTCGCCGTGGCACTGCCGATGGGCGGGGTGATGCCGCTAGTGCCGCCACTACTTGCGGCACTGCCGCCGGCTCCGCCGCCTCTGAGGCTGATAGCTCCTCCACCGCTGCAGCATCAGCCGCAACCTGGGAGAAAGGTATGTCTTTATTTTATGTGATAGGTGTTAGGCGAGCAGACGGGTCACTTGAGCGTAAGCGATTTCCGCGCGTGCGCTGCCATCTTTAAAACGTTTCACCTTCAGACTCTTCTATTCGAATGAATAGCGATTACGTCTTTTTAAGAGTATATTACTTTGTAAATCAAGTCGATATCAACAAAACGATTAATTATTAAACTTATCTACAAAAGAGGTAAATTTTAAAAACAACGTCTTGCTTGTAATGTAAACCGAAAAAGCAATACTCTAGCGCCATGTGTTCAACGCCTAGCACCATCTATTGGTAAAGCTTGTGACTAAAATCCGAGGGCCACTAGTCATTCTATAAAACGATAATAGAAACCCTTACCAACCCTTCATAACCCACGGAGATGATTTTTCAACCTCTAGGGTGTAGGCGTCCTTCAGTTTATGGCATTTTTGTCGATCTTGGGCGGATTCTGTACACTTTGTTCCTGTCAGATTTTTGATGTCATCACACCAACGCATTTTGGGTTTTTCCTTTTGGGCGTTTCTCGCCCCACGGGCTCCACTCTACCACTGCCTTGCACCACGAACCGTGTTTTCGGGCGACATGACCAGCCCACTCCCACTTCAACTTCAAGATCCGTTTCGCAACGTCGCTTAGTTTTACTCTGCTGTCTGACCCACTCATATATTTGACGATCCCAGGTTTAAACTGGAGTAAGAATTTCTTACTCCAGTTTAAACCCAGAAAGAAATCTCATGACTGTTAAACATGTTAACGCTGTGATACTTTCTGTATTCTATCAAGATATAACCCTATAGATAGAACCCAATACCTTGCGGATAAAGGGTTATTCTCAAATCTTTTAAATCTATAATCCTTACTAATATTATAAAGGCGAAAGTTTGTTTGGATGGATGTATGGATGGATGTTTGTTCCTCTTTCACGCAAAAACTACTAAAAGGATTTTAATGAAACTTTACAGTAATGTAGCTTATAGATCAGAATAACACATAGGCTATAATTTATAAAGATATTGTGTAACGCAGACGAAGTCGCGGGCAAAAGCTAGTATAGAAATGAATCGCAAAATGTGTTGGTAAGCGCATAACTCAACATCGCCTGGACCAATTTGGCCAATTCTTTTTTTAAAATCGTTGAAGTCCAAGGATGGTTCTTACTCGACGAAAAAAACGAAAAATTTTGGAAAAACCCTAAAAACAGCCCTTTTCTTTTTCACACACAAACGTTTTCTAACTAAAACGTAGAATCAATTTGAGTTTTATTGCTATTATATAAAGTTCATATTTGTTGTCACATTACATTTTTTTTTGACAGGACGAAGTCTTTCGGGTCAGCTAGTACATAATATTTGTAGATGATTTAGCTTTCTGATTTGCCCTATTAGTGAAATTAGTCGGGCAAATGTTTGCTTTACCCGAATGTAATACTATTCTAGAGATAATAACTAATCTAGTTAGGCCGAGTCAGGTTTACTTAGTGCTACGTGGTGAAATAAATGGCTTAATCGTTGTATTCATACTATTAGTCTAATTGTAGGTAAAGGAGAAAAAAGGGAAAACCTATATCATCATCTTCAGCCCATTTAAGTTCATACTGCCAGCAGCTTGGCCGTGTGGTCCCGGCAGAGTAGAATACGCCACCCTCACTCTTACCGAGGTGTCGTAAAAGGCGACTAAGGTAAAGCTGCTGGCATGATCATCAGCACCCAGAGAAAGAAAATCAAGCAATCTTAAAAAACCGGGACAAATTCTTGCCTTGATTTATGAAGATGACTTGTGCACAATTTTGTGCGCAAACACCTCCAAATGCACTAATTTTTCCCTATAAGTACAGTAATCCGACATAGTCGGGCGCAGGACCAACGGCTTTACATGCCTTATTTGACCAGACAATGACGGTGCAAAATTTCCTTAACATTGAGTCGGCTTCGAGGAACAAGAAAGTTATTGAATGAAATCGAATCAATCATTTGATTGATTCGAAAGATTCAATAAGTTTCGAAGGATTTATGATAGTTGTTGTGTCAGAATTGTATTATGTTACTGGCCGGACTAACCAACATTAGAAGCATATGTGAAATGTGTATTGGTATTTTACTAAACCAAAATTTAAATAATTCTGTATCTGCAATCGAAACTTATAGAACTTTTTATATGGGATATCTAGGCCTCGGCATGAATGGGCCGGCTCGACCGGAGAGTAGAGAGAGAATAACACGGGCTCACAGAAAACCGGCGTGAAGCGGAGCCATTGCTGTGTTTTGCTGAATGAGTGAAGGTACCGGATAGGCAACGCACTTGTCACTCAGCTTTTGTTACGGATGTCTATGGGCGGTGGCAATCATCTGCCACCGCCAACCATCTGCTCGTCTACCACTTATTACAATAATCTCTAGACCCGTTTGGATCAGTGATAGTGAACGCTGCTTCTACTCCAAGGTTTAAAAATAAAATAAGAAATATCTTAATTCCATTTAAGTCCATACAGAACATTTAAGCATGTCAAATATTATGTAATCTAATACTGATTCGGAATATCAATTTTTGCCGAGAAGAATCAGCAAAGAAACTCAGTAGTTACCCTTTTCGAATGCTATGGTAATCACAATTTTCATTTTTATACAAATTATGATTACAGTGTCATACTGTCACTGTCACTCAATGTTGTCACTCATACAATGCTTATAATCAGTATCGTTTAGATAAATCGTCATCGTTTGCGGGTTCGATCCCCGCATAGTACAAACATATTTTATGTGCATGAACAGAATAGGTCTGCTTATAGTCTGGGTGTTTTGTGTTTTTATTTACAAAAGAAAAGATTCGGCTGGCAGGGCTAAAACAAGCCGCATGGGCTGATGCAATTCAAAGGTTTTAAATTAGTGTCTAGAGGTTTTAAGTGTACAATTATGGAATTTATTTATGCAGTGAAGTGCCGCAAAGCTAGCCTAATAATAAGAATCGTACGTATCGTTTGTAACACTGCTATTGAGTGTCGAGTACGTTGTCTCGTGACAACTTGCTTGGACCTAAGAGAGTCTTAAAAGCCGCGATTGCTTTAAGAGTGATATCCACTGAATCCGTAGGTCGATAAAATGTAAAACACCGGCGTTTTATTTAGTGACTGTGACTTTAACTGTTGACTACCTACTTATTCTCAATAAGTTACTTAACATTGGCGAATTATCTTCGGGTAGAGCCATTATAAAAAAAAATTAAAAAAATACAAAAGAAAAGTGTTAAATGATATTTGTGATTCCACTGTTAATTTGGATATTATCCATAACACGGGTGCTTGAGCTACCTATCTCGGAGGCAGATGAATGTATGTGATGCTGTGAAATATTCTATTATAAATAAAAAGGAAATATGTCAAAAAGTTGTCTGCAATATCCCTACTGAGAATTTCTTAACAAAAACTCCGAAAACAAATTTCCCTTTTAGTGTTGTTTGTCACACATTCTACTCCTTCAAAATACTTTATCTGCACTGATTTCTTGCCGCCCCCTAAAACCTCTCATGAAAACATTTCACCTATGATGTGTGGGGAAGAAAATATATCTAAGATTTTACCTGAACATATCTAGAGGGCTCTAGCTAGTGGTGTCGCATAGTAAATTATCGATATAATTGTTGACGATCCGTTTGGATCGGATATATCGGAAAGGGGTAAAAGTTAACAGCGCACTTGCGACATTAATGGTGTTCCGGGTTCCTGGTAATCCATCTGCTTGTCTGCCACCTGTATACAAACAGTTATAATATCAGTAATAATTCCAACAAATTTCAGTATGGTACAGTATAAAGTATGTACAGTCGGCTGCTAAAAGATGTATACATATTAATACACTGTCATAGTAACTTACTTCTGCTTTCTTACATGGAATTAAGTAATGTAGGTACAGTCCGCGGTACGTAAAAAATATATCACTGTATACTAAAAAATATTTCTGTGCACTCAAAGTCACCACTATTGCCACGTAAGTTTTTCGCTCCATCAACTGTCAAAATAATCAATATTGCCTAAAATTCCATCTAAACTATCGACAATCTTACCACCGAACGCTTCACATCCCTTACCAAAACAATTCCAGCGAAGGAATGGAAATAGAAAGGGCCCTGACAAGGGTTCTCTATCTATTACAGGGTGCTTCTATCTATTTACTGGAGTAATTTAGCACCGTCGACCTTCTGTTTGACTGCTATAATTTCTGAAGCTGAAAATGTTGGAGCCATCACTCACTGGGTGTAAAAAGGGAGTAATAAGTTGTAGGGTGGCGCGGGGGCAAATGGTACTTGAGCGAAAAATGGGAGTAAAATAAAAAGATTTTAATATTGTTAAATTATGTTAAGTGTTTCCAATGAATATTAAAATACATATTTTTTTATGCTAGAATTATCTATATTAGACTACAGCCATAATAGCATTGCTTAGGTACTTTATATTGAAAGTGTTATATTCCTAGCGAAAAGAGCTCCCAGAAGGTAAGCTGTGCTGACGATGGGACCTTTTTATATGCTAGAGGCGACAAACGAGCAAGCGAGTCACATGATGGAAAGTAAGCAACGCCGCCCAAGTAATATCCGCAAATTCAGAGAGATCGATAATGTGTTACCGGCCTTTTTAAAAAGAGTACACACATCTCTTGAAGATCCCTATGTCGTAATCGCCAAATCGTTACACAGAACTGATTATGATTTTAACAAAACGACTTTTTAAGAGAAATAAATTAAGTCTTCTATACAAAATTAAACACGTACTGGCCACATAGTATCTCTTTGTATCTTAAAGACACTCTAAGTATTAAAAAAAAACATCTAGTGAAAGAATTCCTTGAGCAGAATGATTGGAAATTCAGCACAAAATTACATTGTAACTCAACTTAAATAATTTATTACTAAGCTAAAATTTATCCACTTCAAATAGATACATTGTTTGCCAGTTTCCACTCCGATGACTTACTTACAATTTATAAAGGCTAGTTTGAAAACTTTATGTTACTCAATATTCTCTTAAGGTAGATACTAAGTTTGTAATTTTGTAATACTTAGATAGATAGATAGATAGATATTCTTTATTGCACAAAAATAAAATACAAGCATGATACAACAGCAAAAGACAGTACAATAAGGCGGTCTTATCGCTTGTAGCGATTTCTTCCAGACAACATTTTTTTGTGTGATAGTTTCAATTTAGTAAGTTGGTGACGTGAGTTTAAGAGCTTAATTTGTTTATGGTCATTACAATAATTTCAACGACAGCCAAAACGTTACAACTATTTGCCACAACAGCTGTTTAATATCCCCACAAGGTTGTTAAGGTGACGTGTAAGGCAAACTAGCGACGCCAATACCTACATTTTAAACTTTTAGCTAATAAACCGGATCTATTTTAAACAAGTTCGGGATTACAATCTCTCGGCAAACACTTATACAATTTATTAAATAACCATGCACAAATGTTGGTTCTGTTTTTGCACGCGAAAAATTGATTCATGTTTAAAGTGGCCGCTATTGGCGGTAATCAATTTTTCGCGTGCAAAAACGGACCCAACATTTGTGCATGGATATTTAATAAATAGTATAAGTGTTTTCCGAGAGGTTGTAACCCCGAAATTGTTTTAAATAGATCCGGTTGAGTAGCTTAAAATTAAAATCGATTGGCTTCACTAGTGTGCCCTACCCGTCAACTTCACTTATTAAATTGTTAGTGTTGTTCCGAATTAGAAAGCGACCAGTGTTCCCATCTTAAAGAATTATTCCCAAAGGTAATAAAGGATTTCAAGGGAGAAAATTAATACGAAAACCACTAAGCTTGGTGAAATGGTAACACATAGTACAGTAATTTGAGTATTTGAATTAAACTAATAGATGAAAATAGTTTATTTTTTTAAATCAATTTCAATATACGACTTTTGAAAATTTGGCTGTTCCGTTTTCTGCCGCACCATCAAGAAATGAAACTCGCTGCCGGGCGCTCTCTTTACAATCCTTACAAAATAGATTTCTTCAAACAAAGCGTGAAGAACCATCTCGCGGGCCAGAATGGCAGTCCCAACGGAGGTGATGCCTGACATTGCTTCCGTTGTAATTGCAACGTGGTCTTCTCTTGCTTACCATCAGGCTGAGGAGAGCCAATATACTGTGTCACTATAAAAAAAATGATTCGATTATTGTAATGTTATAATAATTGTTAGTTGTAAAGTAGGTTTTAATATCGTATTTTAAATAAATTTTGAAAATAAAAATTTATTAAAATATCTGACTTGAGAAAACATTAGTCTGCTTTACGGAACGACCCGTCCAAAAATCTTGTAACTAACACAAACATAAAATATACTGTCCCGCCCTCACATCCTTGCTGCGTGAGTACGCGAGGGTACCAAAGGCCCATTCCGGGGGAAAGGGGGGTTAAAATGTTGGCAGCGCACTTGTGACTCCACTGGTGTCGGGGTGTCCATGGGTGGCAGTAGTTGCTTACCATCAGGCGATCCGTCTGCTCGTCTGCCAACTATCACATAAAAAAAATTTTGGAGTGTCGTTTACATCTTGCAAGTGTTTAGTCTTTTCGGGTAATATAAGCCTTGTACTGTCTTAAGAATTGATCTCTTTATAAAGATTATAGATGTCAGTAAACATGTTATTCAGCATACAAAATGTGCGCACAAAGTATTGAATTTGAAATTTACAAAGGGTAATACAAAATCAGAGGCTGTAAACATTCGGCACATCCTTAAGAAGCGAGCAACAGGCAATCGATCAGCGGTTGAAAGGGTGAGGCAGTGATATACCACTGTATTAGGTAAGCCGTGTGTTTCTTTCGTCTGAATGATTATGGGTTCTCTCCCCAATGGAATTTTAACTTTTGGGCCAATAAGTGAATGAGGCTAGTGATAGATGTGTTCTATTGATCTTTGCTCAACAAGTTGCTAGGTCATGTTTTGACTACGGCTTTATTTTTAGCTTTAGTTATTGACGTATGCGCCAAAATTTGTATCTGGGACTTTATAACGTGGCAGATGAATAGACGCCTGATAGTAAACGATTGCCGTTACCTCTATGTGGATGGGTGTCTATACACCCGCGACACCACAAGTGCGCTGCCACACTTTAAACCCAACATGAAGTTGTCTGTACTTTGCCTCTGTGCATACACATGCAACTTGGTCATGCCCGTGATTGGCCTGATGACCTCAATGACACAGTAGCTAAGACATTGCGCCCAAGCGCTGAGTTCGATTCTTTGTCAATTAAATTTAGAAAATGAACTTTTCTAATTATCATGGGTATCCGGCAGACGCTTATCGTCATCTGCCACTCGCTGATATCATCATCACACTCATAGTACTCTAATAAGTTGAATCACGTATTTATTATATTTTTTTTATTTTACGCTTTTTAGTTCGTGGTTTTTGAAGATTTTTTTTTCATGAGTTTTAGTGTCCCCTTATTCGGCAGGCTCCCCTTCCCTTCTTTCCCCACCCCCGCTAAATAACTAACACAATAATTTTGAGTACAGATTGAAAGATCGTTGCTCGCTTCTTAAGTGTGTTGTTTACTTAATAATAAATTGCAAAATATTGCTATAAAAAATATCAACTATTAGTATTGGAAGAGTTATCCTTTAACTCCTTATCGTTAAAGAGTTGACCTTCCATCATCAGCACAGCCACAAAATTCAGCTTTGAAAAAAGATACAAAAACATTACATGTACCTATAAAATTTGAGGGTTCGCCTCAATTTTTCCAAGACCCCATCATCAGATCCTTATCATGGTACCATTCCGGAACTATTTACTTTCCAACTTAAAAAATAATGATCAAACATAAAAAAAATATGTGTGTGAGCCGAATTGAGAACCTCCTTTTTGAAGTCGGTAAAAAAGAAGAAAAGTCTAAGATTAAAAAGGTTGGTACTAAATAAATGCAACTACGAGCTCATTTGGTGGTCACTTGGCTACTATTGGAAATCTTCCACAAAGCCCTTTGTAGCTGCAAATTTAATGGAAATCACAAAGGCAACCCCCTCCCCCTAAATAGACCGCAACTAATCTACCTGTTCTAATAAAGCTGCTTTGTTTCTGCTTTCCGCCGACAAAGTACTTGGAAATGTGTATATTTTTTAATTACCACTTGGTACAACCTGTGCGGATAAAGAATGGGATCAGAAATGGAGGCGCATCTATTCACTTCTCGCTCCCACACTATTTGCGTCTATACTCGCACCCCACGAGTGCGAGTATAGACGCAATAGTTGATATTTTTTATAGCAATATTTTGCAGTTTATTATTAAGTAAACAACACACTTAAGAAGCGAGCAACGATCATTCAATACTATACTCAAAATTAGTATGTTAGTTATTTAGCGGGGGTGGGGAAAGGAGGGGGGGGGGGTCTGCCAAATAAGGGGACACTAAAACTCACAAATAAAAAATCTACGAAAAAAAAGAATGGGATCAGAAATGGCGGCGCATCTATTCACTTCTCGCTCGCACACTATTTGCGTCTATACTCGCACCCCACGAGTGCGAATGAAAACTAAATCTATATTTAAGGTGACGGGTAGGGCACACTAGCGATGCCAATCGATTTTAATTTGTAGCTACTAAACGCGATCTATCTTAAACAATTTTGGAGTCAGAACCTCTCGGCAAACAGTTATACTATTTATACTATTTATTAAGTAAACATGCAAAAATGTTAGGTCCGTTTTTGTACGCGATAAATTGATTCACGCCGAAAGTGGCCGCTTTTGGCGGTAATTCACATTTCGAGTACAAAAGCAGACCCAAAAGTTAAGTATAAGTATTTAATAAATAGTATAAGTGTTTGCCGAGAGGTTGTAACTCCTAAATCGTTTAAAATAGATCCGGCTTAGAAGCTAAAAATTTAAATCGATTGGCGTCGCTAGTGTGCCCTACCCGTCACCTTAAACGAAAGCTGACTGTATGATTTATCAACGCGGAGCTTAAACTATAAGGGTTAGAAACATATAAATTTGCAAGCAAGCAAGGTTTTTGTAAAGTCACCCCCTAAACCGGTATGACGGGGGATCAAAGTTAGTATGAAAAATAGTCTACGATCAACATGTACTCCGTTCATGATCAGTGGACGATCCAATGACAGAAATGTATGGAGGAAGAAGACACTCCGCTACCCCAGATAACCTGGAAACAGGGCACGATAATAAAATTGACTTAAAAGTATCAGCCTATAAACTGTCCCACTGCAGGGCAAAAGCCTCCATCATAGAAATCAAGTTATCGCTACTGTGATGAGATAAGGCTTTAATCACCAAATGCGGATTTTCGATCACAAACCCGAGCTATGTCCGAAAAATTCTAAACATACTTTTCGCTCGACCCGGGAATCGAACCCAGGACCGCGAGATCACGGCCCGGTACTTAACCCACTAGACCATCAGGGCGTTGAAAAATTGACTTACATCATAGATAAATAAAATCACTTTTAACCTAAGCGTCGAACCTGGCATATTTATCACACCCTATTGATATTACCGGCGACACGAAATCACTTTACCGAGAAAGCGTTAATCTAAAATCTAATAAAACTCGAGATCAAAGGTCGCACCCTCCAGACTGATTGAATACCATTACCACGTCGCCATTATTATTATTGAGATGAAAATAAAATTAATAACGTCTAGAAAGAAACCAGCCGTGATTCGACTGGCTAAAAAGGGATTATTGAATGAACGCTTCGAAGAGTTCGCAACTAGCTACGAGTTCAGCAAGTAGATGTCAATGTTAGAGAACAATTTCGTAGTTAGTTTGCTATAAATGAAAATGTCAAGTTGCAAGTTTCGTAGTATTGAAAATAGTAGTGAGAAAATATAACAAGTCGTAGTTTTAAGTTTGATCATAATTTTTGTTGCATTAAATTACAAGATGCCGTGTGGTCCCCGGCAGAGTAGAATATAACATTCTACTATACATTTTTTGGTTAAAGCAAAATTTTGCAATTTATTCTTAAGTAAATGTTACTGGAAGACTGTCGAAAAAATGTTTCAGTGCAATATTTATTTAAGACAGTGTGGTGCCCGGCAGAGTAGAATAGGCCACCCTCACTCTTACCGAGGTGTCGTAAAAGGCGACTAAGGTAAAGCTGCTGGCATGATCATCAGCACCCAGAGAAGGAAAACTCTGCATTTATATCAAAACCCTCGCCAACCCGTCTGCCAAGGGTGGTGAGTATGGCAATTACCCCTCATGTGATTGAGTGAGGCCCGTGCCCCAGCAGTGGGGACTTAAATGGGCTGATGATGATGATGACAAGATAGCAATGGGGCGCCAACTTTGGTAAAACATTCTCTCTCGAGTACTGTTTTCTGCGAAATTTTCTGCGAAAAAAAAACCGCCGTCAAAAAACCACGAACTTAAAAGTGTAAAATAATATTTTTATCACTTTATACACTTCAAATTGGTAACATTTTAACCAATTTGAAGTGTATAAAGTGATAAAAATATTATTTTACACTTTTAAGTTCGTGGTTTTTTGACGGCGGTTTTTTTTTCGCAGAAAATTTTTATTATTTGAAAGTTTCCACTTCTTAATTAGTCCCATTATCACCATGTCAGTATCTGATGATGGGATCCCTGAGAAATCGTGCACGACATGTAATGTTTTCTTATTTTTTTCAAACTTCAGGGTCAGTATTTACGCCTGATTGTATTAATTTTATTATTTTATGTGAACTATATGAATGGTTTACACTTTTTAGTTCATTAGATTTTTGATGGCGGTTGTTTTTTCGTAGTTTTTTTTTTGATATTAATTCGTTACTGTTGATCTTTTTAGCGTTCACAGAAACAAACGCTTTTTATTTTCTGCTATCTGACTAAATTCCTCACATTAATGTGTTTTAAATTCTGCGTAATTTCATCCTATTTTCTTATTTATTAATACGAGATACAGCGACCGGTACAGTCGGTTCTAAAAAATGGTACGCGTGACTATGAATAATGTTAAAAATAGCAAGCAGTCCCGCCACATTACAAACGATTTGTTTAAACGGCGAGGCATTACGGGCGTCAACACCACTACCCGTGTTGTGGCTGTGGAAAAATCGCCCATATGTCTAACTCCGGCATCTAGTTCTAGAATTACTAGTATTTTATTTTTATTTATTTATTTTTTTAGAGAAAAACACAAAATATAATATATCAATACGGGGATTAACACGATATTTATTATGTGAAACAACATTGTGTACTCACATATTTGGCTCGACGTTTCGGCTACGTTACAGCAGCCGTGGTCACTAACGGACTATGTGAGTACACAATGTTGTTTCACATAATAAATATCGTGTTAATCCCCGTATTGATACATTATAGTTATAATGCAACGCGAAAATCTAAAAAAAAATAAAACACAAAATATTCAAAAAATTACATAACACATATTTTTCCAACACATGTCTGATCCGTCTGCTTGTCTGCCACCTACTACATAAAAAAAATATGAGCACAAAATGTCCACAGCTAAATTAGTTCACATATACAATTTTTCGTTCTAACATTTTTGGATATAAATAGAGCCAACATTAGATGAGAATTATTAAATGCAGAGTAATAATTCTCACAACATCTCATACATTGACCTGATTCCGTACTAAGTAGCGTAAGCACTTGTGTTACAGATATCAGACAACAGAGGAACACAAATATATACTTAAATATATATATATATCACCCAGACACCGAACAAACACAAGTGTTCATCGCACAAATGTTTGTCCAGGGTGGGGATCGAACCCACGACCTTTGGCGTAAGAGGCAGGGTCACTACCAATTGCGGCATCCGCGCAATCATTGTGTTTAAACAAATCGTTGTCTTTAAGACAAATTTAATATTATATAATTTCTAAGTATCGTCACGATAAATATCAACGCCACTTATTATTTTGTTAAATACCTCAGTTTTTATGAACTATCAAGTTAATGCTCATAGTAATATCCTATTACGAAGAAATGTTTCTTTAGCTGATAGCTAGCATTTCTAGAAAAACTAAAATTCATTTCGTTTGCTCAACATTTGAGAACATATCGCTAACAAGTCGGAGCAATCCGTCACGATCACGGCAGAGGAGTGTGGGGTGAAATTGTTCACAGTAAGGCGTTAATTTTTTTTTATGTGATAGGTGGCAAAATTATTTGACTTTGACAATCCGTCACGATCACAGCAGAGGAGAGTGGACTGAACGAGTACTTACTTAAAATTAGCAAAATTGTTCACAGGAAGGCGTTCATTCTTTTTTATGTGATAGGTGGCAGAATTATTTGACTTTCACTTTGACAATCCGTCACGATCACAGCAGAGGAGAGTGGAGTGAACGAGTACTTACTTAAAATTAGCAAAATTGTTCACAGTAAGGCGTTTTTTTTTGGGATAGGTGGCAGATGAGTAGGCGGATCAACTGATGGTATGTGATTGCAGCCGCCCATGGACACCCGCGACACCAGTGCAGTCACAAGTGCGCTGCCAACCTGTAAACCCCCCTTTTCCCCGGATTGGGCCTCCTCACTCACGCAGCGAAACACAGCACAGTGCTGCTTCTGAGAGGGCGTGGTATCACTCCGTCTAACTCCGTGGTATTATTATTTCTATTGCTACATTTTTAGTCTTAAAGCGAAGCATATCGTTAAAATGATACAAAAACATCTCCTTCATACTTTATACATTACCTTATTATACAAAACGAAGCCACTTCAAAAGAAATAACATTAAGTATTTTCTCATTTATTAGTCAAAGGTCAGGTTTGTGGTATGCATAAAATACTTTCCAAACTATTGTTCCAGGTTCTCTGGGCTCGAAAATTACATATTATGAGAAAAGCAAATCATATATTTGCTACTGGATATTTGTAGGTTCATACAAATATTGATGAAACTATTGTCGGCTCACGGCGAAGCAAAAAGCACTTACAAAATCCGTCGACTTACCAAGGTCTCTGGTAGCTTAATCGGTAAAGCAGTTGCCCGGTTAGCAAAAGCTCGTGGATTCAAGTCGCACCCGTAGACTGTCGAAAAATATTCAATACGCCCTGTTGGTCTAGTGGTTTAAGTACCGGGCCGTGATCTCAGGGTCCTGGGTTCGACTCCCGGGTCGAGCGAAAAGTATGTTTCGAATTTTTCGGACATAGCTCGGGTTTGAGATCACCAATCCGCATTTGGCACGCGTGGTGATTAAGCCTAACCCATCATAGTAGCGATAACTTGATTTCTATGATGGAGGCCTTTACCCTGCAGTGGGACAGTTTATAGGCTGATTAAAAAAAAATTGCAAAAATCTCTATAACCAAAAAATCGTGTGTAACGAGCTATTATCTTTTACATATATGTGTAATTTATAAATAGATATTATTTCAAAGACCAAAGTATAAGACATACCTAAGTACAATTACAAAAGGCAGCGAAGTAAGATTAAGGGTCTTATCGTTGATGACATTGTTGATTAAAAATATTACACACTGCATTTTTCTACACTAGAACATGCCGGCACAATAATTGGACGGTTTCTAAACGTTTCTCATTGCTGATGACAGCCGTCTCGCACCTTCGCAATAATGGCTGACAGTGACAGGTGACAAACACCGATGCTGGAGGGGTACGCGTTTATTATCCGTTGTTATGGTATTTATTTAAAAAAATAATGTCATTATTTTACATGTGTTATATATTTTCCCGACATAATATTTAAGCAAGTTTGACATATAAAGTGAAATTTAAAAATTATTGTTCATTAGTTGAGTTCATCATGACCATAGTACAAAGATGGCTAAATTATTAGAAATTTGTTTAAATGCCTATGTGTCTTATTTTTTTAATGTGATATGTGGCAGATTAGCGGATGGATCACTTGATGGTAAGCGATTGCCGCCGCCCATGGACACCCGTGACATCAAAGGAGTCACAAGTGCGCTGCCAACCTTTTAACCCCCTTTTCCCCGATTTGGGCCTCAGGTACCCTCACTCACGCAGCAAAACACAGTAAAGTGGCGCTTCACGCTGGTTTTCTGTGATGCCGTGCTATCACTCCGGTCTAGCAGGCCCGTTCATGCCGAAGCGAGGCTCTCCCACGGTTTTGCAGTTGAATGTAAAAATATACGTATAATACCAGACGAACATATATTTAATTAAGTAATTAACATGCAACAGGTTATTATTATTAAAAAATCTACATTCAGAATGCCAGGCCGAAATTGCCCATTTACAACCTAATGGCTAAAGGGCATTAGAAAAGGGCAAGCTGATTGTACCATAATAATGTGCATAATCGTAAACACTTTGCTTAATGTTGGTCAGTCTAAATATGTCGTTTTGTACAGTCGTCTGCGATCATGTAATTTTGGACTCTTATGTTAAAGGAATAAAGTTCTTAGTTTAATGAAACGATAACCCTCTTATTACAAACACAACTCTGATACCGGCTTTAATCCTAAACTTGCAAGTTCATACTTATTACGGAATAATGTTAGTTCTTATTTTTTTATTACAAATCCTCGTCTAACCATAGACCACTTAGTACAGCAGGATAGTGTCAAAATTGATCGAATCATTCAATCATTCGTTCAGTGACGTTTTATTTCACAAAACCTTTTTGGTCTCTGAAGTAAAAATATTTTTGAAATGTTTTTAGGCAACAATAAATTATAATATTGTATTAAGGTATCCAAGTAATATGATTAGGAATTGCTTCTATTTTTGGGATTAAATCTAAAACAAATCTTTCTCACAAAAACTTTACCGTAAAACGGAATGAACTGTCACATGGATAAACTGTCATTCTCACAGAATAGATATTTTGAGGTTATTATCTTAGTACTCATTTTAAACTATAACCTCCTTATTACAATCGCGAACAAAGGATAGTCCTGGAACAAAACAAGTGCCACCCCGTTTTAACATTGTGTGTTGGAATGGGATGACATAAGTTTTAGTACGGTATTAACTTTAGAGCAAATTGGTATGAGGTGATTTATCTATAGTAGGTATACCACCCGGACCCCTGGGTGGTTTAACATTAGTATTATAGTTGATATAATTACTAACGTTTAGCTTAGTTTTGTAATTATGTTTATTCTAGTTCTTCAATTATTTCTAGGATTAATCCCACTACTTATTTTGAACCACGTTTTGAAATAAGAGGGTAAAAGTTTAGCCGTTTTCATATGCAATTACAGCACCAGGCAGCTTATAAATGTATATATTATCTTGTTTTAAAATATTTTCTTAATGTCAACTAGAAAACACAGTTCAATCATCAACTACAAAAGAGCGGTTCTTTTACAAAGACATGTATAGCTATACGTCTGAGTGACATACAATTTGTTGGAAACCTAATCTACTCTGGAACTAGCGCTGTGTTTGGTTTTACCTTCAAAAAATTTGCTGTTTCACTGAAATTTTTTACTTGACTAAGGATAAGTCAAAAGAAACCATGATTATGAAAATCGGCGTCTTGTTATTTCTGTCTTCTATACCTACGAAGTTGTATGGCTCATTTTGTATGGCGATTTTCTTAGAAGTTGCATTTTCCATATTAACTTTTTTTTATTCGTAAAATAACTATTAATTCTACTACTCCATTATTAACGGTGCTTTCATGGACAACGTTTAAGAGCGTGTAGGATAGTTTTTCAGAAAAAATAATAATTAAAAAGTTATTATTGATAATAACGTCAATTCTGCATGAAGGTTGGTAGAAATCGTTTCTAGCGATAAGCCCGCCAAAATTGTACATTTAAGTTTCTGTGATGCCTAGTTTTTTTAAAGTTGTGTTTTTTGTGCAATAAAGTATATCTATATATCTAACTGCCAAGTGAAAAATGTTCATTCAAGATTTCATGTTTGCATCACAATTACAGTAATATCTGATCTCTATTTAATATAAATCTTAAAGTAAAACAATCCCATTATAAATAAGCCTAATCCCATCATAGTAGTGATGACTTGATTTCTATAATGGAGGAGTCTTAAATCAAAAATAAAATTATGGTATGGTGACTTTTTTCTCATTAAACCAGTTATACATCTTATTGTCCCTAGAAAAAAACGGCAATTTCATAGGTAAAAACCTATTATCAGACAACTATATTGCTTGTCTACTAAAAAACGCGTGTTTGTATTTTTTTAGGTGTACAAAAAGATTAGATGCAACAACCCTATACACCAGCCATTACCGTTTCCGCTCGTCCGGTACCGGTCATCCTTTACCCCACCTTCCCCTCGGTCCCAGGCTGAGAGTGGTAAAACTAGAACTTTAGAAGACTCTAAATATAGAATTACATTACGCTGTGTGCATAGACATCGCGCCTTCTACGCGTGGGGTCGTGGTTAGAATCCGAGAATGCACTCTGGATTTTTCAAACCTTTATGCGTATTTCTACCATTAGCTCGGCGGTGAGGGAAGGCATCGTGAGGAAACCTGCACGTATAAATGTGTAACCATGATTCTTTTGGTATGGTTCCCCTGTTAAATGGTTGAGAAGGTCAGACGGCAGACGCTTCTTTGTAATTACCTGACTCCCCAATCATCACGGTCCAAGCGTACTCTGGAACTACACGCTAAGATGAGAAGGAGGTGGAGGACGGGGGGGGGGGGGGGGACGGGGGGGGACTTTAAGATAATTGATAACTACTGGTGATGCTATAAGTTTAGAGATAAGTTTAAGATTTATGCACGATTTAAAGATGAAAACTTATACTATGAAAACAAATAATATACAAAACGATGTTTATGTGACACAATCAGAGATACAATTTTTGATAGTAATCAAAACACGTCAAATTATCAGGAAAATATACCCTTGAAATAAGGTTGCACTACAGCCAGTCGCCAACAATAATATTAATGAGTTTGTAATTTGTTCTCGAAATTGTTGATTCTTGTCTGATGTACTTGTATGCTGTTGTTGGCCGTGTGGTCTCCGGCAGAGTAGAATAGGCCACCCTCACTCTTACCGAGGTGTCGTAAAAGGCGACTAAGGTAAAGCTGCTGCCATGATCATCAGCACCCAGAGAAGGAAAACTCTGCATTTATATCAAAACCCTCGCCAACCCGTCTGCCAAGCGTGGTGAGTATGGCAATTACCCCTCATGTGATTGAGGGAGGCCCTTGCCCCAGCAGTGGGGACTTAAATGGGCTGATGATGATGATGTACTTGTATTACGAATATACAACTGCTTAACGAAATCTGGTCAATGAGATGAATTTATATATAAGCGACACTGCCCTTCACCCTTGTTAGAAACATACGTCAGTTCAAGTTTATATTGTGTGGAATGTGCATATCCTGCACCAACACTGTGTGCAAAAGCTAGAACTAGTCGCACAATAAAAATAAAACTAGTCCGATGACTCGGACTAGTTGCACCAAAGGGCGGCATAGTAACTAAGATGAGTTTTAATAGTAATAAATTGCCGGTAATAAAATCCTATCTGTAAGTAACGACTTACTTGGATATTCTTGGTAATGACGTAGTTAGAACTTCTTACGACGTTTAGTGCAATGCCTCAATAAAAGTGGGTGCGTAAAAATCACGGGGTTGTAAGAAAGTTGTAAATATGTACAAATAAACACGTCGGTGTATTTCAAACGAGATATGAGTAGTCGGCAGACTTATATTCATACAAACATTTTTTTTATTACAAAAAAATAGGCAGACTCAATAGAGCGCCGTGCGAAGAGGCTCATCGGTGATGACGCACTTTCCGAAGCTGGCCTGCAGAGACTGGACCACCGTCGACGTGTGGCATGCCCCTCGGTCTTCTACCGGATTCATTTCGGGGAGTGTGCGGACGTTTTACATAATTAAATTAGATTAAATGTGGGAGAGCCACGCTTTGGCTTGAATGGGCCGGCTCGACCGCAGTGATACCACTGCATCACAGAAGACCGGCGTGAAGCAGTGCCTGCGCTGTGTTTCGCCGTGTGAGTGAGGTTACCGGAGGCCCAATGGGGGGAAGGGGAAAAGGTTGGCAGTGCACTTGTGACTCCACTAGTGTTGCGGGTGTCCATGGGCGGCGGAATTGGTTACCATCAGGTGATCCGTCTGCTCGTCTGCCACCTCTCATATAAAAAAAGCGACACGGCGCAGCGAGGGCTTTCATCCTTATGTGGTAGAACTACCCCTTATCTGCACGAAGCGATTCGCTTCCAAATTTATAATGCGGATGGCTAAAGAATGGAACTCCCTCCGAAGTCTGTTTTTCCTAACCACTATAATCTGGACATCTTTAAGGCAAGAGTGAATAGTCCTTTTTTTAGGCAAACGCGTATCATCCTAGACCTTATCGTCGCTTTCCATCAGGTGCGATTGTGGTCAAGCGTTAGACTATTGACCAAAAAAAAAGACGAGCAGGCGGCTCATCTGGTGGTAAATTGTAACCGCCTCTCATAGATATCAACAATGCCGGAGCACAGTCATGCCGCTGTCTTCCGTGAAAGAAGAACATGCGCAATTCATAGGCTTACAAATTTAGAACTATAAACGGATTGGTATTGGTCCTTATGATGATCCATAAGGAAAATTTATGTTGTTTCTAGCAACACTTATGTTAAAATATCACAATTTATCCATTGATAACAATCTTGATTCGAGTCATATTACTTAAATCGGGATTTATAATTGTACACTGAAACTTTTTTCTCTATTTATGTAAACATATTAGAAGGATAGTTCCACCCCTCTCTAGTAAGATCTTTTTCAGCATTCAAAGCGCCTAAATTTTAATCTCTGTACATGTATCCTAGCTTTTAATTTTTGTGATTTTGTGCAAAAAGAGTTAATTTATCATTTGAAATTGCGCTGACACTTTTCGACTGGTAGGTGAATATTGTTTTCCATAATTGGTTTTAAATTGAAGGCTTAGCATCTAGCAGTTTCACTTTACGGCGAAAGATAAAATCCCCTCCCACTATGTCTTAAGACGTAATCTTTTGCATAACACTTATCAAATAAACACTTATTTTCTCTAATCGCGTCACAAGTAGCTTCACTATAGCTTAACATTACAATCTCGAGGATATCAAAGCTTAACCCAACGCACTTTCCGACACTGAACTTGCTAAAGCTTCGCTAGAAATGTTTCGGAGCGAAACCTGTCAGCTAAACGCTACTGCCTGAGTTAGTGTTGCTAGTCGCAAGCACTCGCAAGCTTTGAGAGTGGTAATCATTTAGTTAACTCTTCTCATCACAACGTACCCGGTTACTTCCAAAGCAGTCGCTTCGGAGCTCGGGCTACGCTTAGACCATGATTTACACGATTAAAGATTTGGGAAGTACGGGTACTAGTACAGTGAACCGACCCACATTCGACCGTGGGAGAGCAAGTCTTCACTGTGCTGTGTTTCGTTGGGTGAGTGTGGGTACCGGAGGCCCAATCCGGGGGAAAGGGGGTTTAAAGGTTGGTAGCGTACTTGTGACTCCATTGATGTCGCGGGTGTCTATGGGCCGCGGCAATCGCTTACCATCAGGCGATCCGTCTGCTCGTCTGCCACCACATAAAAAAAACCTTCGCAACCCTTTAGCAGGGGAACCAAAACAACTGAATCATGATTACACGTTTCAAAAACTATCCGAAACGTGCAGGTTTCCTCACGATAGTTTCTATTAGCGCCGAGTTGATGGTAGAAATACTCACATAGATTTGAAAAAATGAAGTTAACTATTCCTTGGATTTTTTTTTAGTAAATAACAGAAACGAAGTTTAATTTATTCTGTACGGGTTTGAAAGGAGTGACCTATGTACCTTCTTATGTTTTAATTAATTTTTTTAGTAAGTATAGCCATTTGAACGCAATAGCAACTGACTGGTTAGTGTTGATAAATCTGAGGGTGTAAATCAAAATTGGGAGAATACAAATAATTACTTATTCGTTAAGGGGCTTTTTTATCTTCTGGTTTGAAATATTAGTATTAAATTTCACAACAACTCATTACATTGACCTGATTCCGTACTAAAGTAACTGTTATGAATATCAGACTCTGAACAAATAAGTTCATCACACGAATGTTCTACCAAGATGGGGATCGAGCCCAACTTTAGCTTAAGAGGGTCACTACCAAATACGCTATCGGACTAGTCAAGCAAAAATAAAAATAATAATGAATTTCTGTGCTCAGAATCTATTTTAAAGTGTGACTTGGCAACACAGACCCTAGGTGAACAGCTGTATGTTAATCCTCGTACACCGACGCTCAAGGTAGCTGCCTTAAAACCAATTACTTAGTACATTAAGAGTGCAGCCATGGTTAGATAGGTATTATGGGGCTTTGCAAATGGTGGAGTGAGCTGCTTGAGATAGCCTAATGCCCTGTTTACGATAGACATTCTCAAACTTTTTACATTAAAACCACAGACCGCGGCTATATATATCTAGGGCAGTGTTGTTACAACTATAGGTCCGCATCTATCACGGTGAGTGCTCTGAGGATCTGCTGATCTAATCTCTGCAGGTGAATTCTTGCATCGAACCACACGCAAGCGATTGTCATTCCATCCTCATTGCCTCGATGGATGGCGGTCTAGTATTATGCGTATTAGATTGCGGAACTTTCTACCACGTACCTCAGTTCTGTGGAACTGTTTAGCTGCAAGAGTGTTTCCCGACGGCTACGACTTAGAAACCTTCAAGAGAAGAGCGTACTCTTTTTTAAAAAAGGTCTTTTTTGTCGCTTCAAAGACGTAAGGATAAGAAATTGATAGGTAAGGAACTCACGTTACTTGATGTCTTGAGGTTTTCTACTCCCCGCAGACGGTGCGCACGCTAAAGATGTTTGTGATCGATCACAGCATGAGAATTTACAATTTAAGATTCCAGAATCTGATTTCGACTACCAAGGTACAATATATGAAGAGAGAAGTACAAGAAATTTCAAGTGTCCGCTGACTTTTTGAATTGGATAGAATTTGTGAACAGCAGTAAATGAAAGGGAGATGAGACTTTACTGCCACGACCAACAGATGGCGTTACTAATTACCTAACACTCTCGTAACATCACTCCTCCCCATGCAGTGTTTGACTTTTGGTTTTTTTTTAAATGGTACACAAAACAGAACATCATTATTACAAAATTTAAACTACACAATGACAAATCTTATGAGCTAGATGATATCCTAGTTAAGTTATTTACAGTAATAATAATTTGTAGTTTAAAACTAATTAATCAAATTTAATTTCAACCCTCCAGTTGTTACGAATTAATATGTTGTAATTTTCTCTTAAAAACGGCCTTTCGACCAAAACCACGATTGCGAACGGACGTTTTGGTGATTTCTTTTAATATTGAATTTTGTTTTAACATTCTAATATTGCTGTGGAAGCCCCAGGGCTTCGCCCTTTTATTAACACCTACATTAACCTTTACAATTTTTGAATGTATCAATATTAACCTTTACAATTTTTGAAGAAATCAGTGAGCACCTCCTTACGTGAAACTTGATCCCACCCCCCTCCCTTTGAATTGGAAATTCTCCTCTATCCATCAGTTTGGAAACCACTGGCCTAACGTGTTAATCTTAAGGTACTATCTGACACTTAAGCGATGGTTGTGGACTAATGAAATGCTTAGCTTAAAGAGGATGCAAAAATTATTTGACGGGTATTTGCTAGGCACTAGGCTTTGAAACGGTTAAAAACAACTTTAGTGTGAGCAGAAGTAGTTATATCTGTTTATGGTGAAGTCTTTTATCTGGTATTTATGTGTCCTGTAGATAACTGCTTAAGTCTAAGGGGATGATATGAGTAAATAGAAGTTATTTGATTTTATCCTCCTCATCTTGGAGATGTCGCTTTCGAGCCCAAGGTACGTTTAGACCATGATTCAGGATTTGAGTAGTCTAGTAATTACAATAAAGCGACTGCCGTTTGCCACCCTCACTCTTACCGAGGTGTCGTAAAAGGCGACTAAGGTAAAGCTGCTAGCGTGATCATCAGCACCCAGAGAAGGAAAACTCTGCATTTATATCAAAACCCTCGCCAACCCGTCTGCCAAGCGTGGTGAGTATGGCAATTACCCCTCATGTGATTGAGGGAGGCCCGTGCCCCAGCAGTGGAGACTTAAATAGGCTGACGACGACGACGACTGCCGTGACCTCCGCATCCCTTTAACAGAGGAACCAGACCAGTAATTATGGTTACACGTTTTAGAAAATATCCGAAACGTGCAGGTTACCTCACGATATTTTCCCTTATTGCTCAGCAAATGGTAGAACCTAATGCCACACCTGACATACTTTTTTTTTCATCAGGGTCTTATCCCAGACATACTACAGTAATTGGTTGAATCTGCGCTGCACTTAATTGCATACTAAGATGAAGGCAATATGTTGCACCTGTTGATCTTATTTTTCTCACAACCAGTTCTCAATAGATAGGGACGGAATTAACTAGGTAACTAATCCTGAGTAAGCTGGCTACGTATCGGATTATAGTACTACAGTGTAAAGATTATAGTACAGTCAGGGGAATAGAACGTTTAATCGTCGCCATATTGATTTTCGTCTTATAATGACAAACTCCGTCGTGTCTTTCCATCAAAGATGCATTTTTGGTGCAGGTATGGATTATAGGAATATCAGACATCCATAGCAACGTACCATAGCACACAATGGAAAAGGACCCTAAAGTTTTATATTTACAGAAATATTAATATTTTCAAACAATTCAATGACAAAAATAGCATTCTGACAATGTCAAATGAGAATGAGGGGGAATGAGATCGAATGAGAGGGCTATGCTTGGACTCTCCTTGCGTGATCGTATCAGAAATGATATGATCCGCAGGAAAACTAAGGTCACAGACAAAGCCCAAGGATTGCAGGTCTCAAGTGGCAATGGGCAGGGCACATAGCGAAGAGAACAGTCCTCGAGTGGAGATCACGTACAGGAACACGCAGCCGTGGTAGGCCCCCCACAAGGTAGACCAACGATTTGGTGAAGGTTCCAGGAATCCATTGGATGCGGGCGGCACAGAACTGATCTGTGTGGAGAACATTTGGGGGAGGCCTATGTCCAGGAGTAGACGTCTATTGGCTGAAATGATCATGATGATGATGAATGTCAAATAGTGCGACAAGTTGGTTTTGGATTTTTTTTAATGATATATGTGGCAGACGACCCGACGGATCGTTGCAACACCAGTGGTGTCAAAAGTGCGCTGCTCACCTTTTAAGCCCCTTTCCCTTGGATTGGGCCTCTGGTACCCTCAATCACGCAGCGAAACACAGCGCATACTCTGCTTCACGCCGGTTTTCTGTAAGGACGTGGTATTACTCCGGTCGAGCCGGCCCATCCATGCCGAAGCGTCGCTCCCCCACTGTTAAATTTGTCGCACTGTGCATTGTACAACGTCGAACATAGTAAAAATAATTTTACGTCAACGTCAAAGATGACAAATTTAGAAGCATAATGACTCCGTTATTCGCTTACCATAGGGAAATGTAATATGACCAATTTCAGAACTTATGTTGAATTCGTTTACATTCAATATCCTCGACTGTACTTAAGATGGGTCTAGATACTGAGACGTTAATCCCCCGACACTATGTAAGCTTTTGGAACCAATTACTTTACTAAGTCGGGGATTAGATCGTTTTAATTCATGTTCTTGTCAAGGGAAATTACTAACTTGAGTTTTTGATTACATCTCTTTTCCATCTTTATTGTGTACACTAGACTGCGCCCGCGGCGTTTTTGGCGTAGATTTTAGTTATCATATCTGCTACCATGTATTTATTAATATTGTACAGTCATGTGCAATAATAAGCATACAATCTCATTCAAATATGAACCTTGTTTTTCCGCCTTAAGAGTCGAGGTAATTACGTTTCATAGCAGGCGACTGTACTTTGACTTCCCGTGCTCACTACTCTAATTTCCAAATGACAGATTGTCCCATAAAAGATAGGTGTGATAACTCTTTTTATTCCTTTTTACGGTATTGTTGCCCAATACTTATACAACCTATCTTTTCACCCAACATAACTGTAGATTGTAATATAATGTATTTCACTTCCGATTCCGCCTCTCTTGTTTCAAAAAACTGAACCTCTTAACTTAAATCTGTAATCATCATCATCATCATCATCATCAGCCCATTTAAGTCCCCACTGCTGGGGCACGGGCCTCCCTCAATCTCATGATTGGTAATTGCCATACTCACCACGCTTGGCAGACGGGTTGGCGAGGGTTTTGATATAAATGCAGAGTTTTCCTTCTCTGAGTGCTGATGGTCATGCCAGCAGCTTTACCTTAGTCGCCTTTTACGACACCTCGGTAAGAGTGAGGGTGGCCTATTCTACTCTGCCGGGGACCACACGGCACTCTTTAATGCTTAATACTTAAGTTTGTAAGTATTTTGTGCAATCTAATTTATTTATCCATAAGGGAATATATTAAACCAATCCTCTAAAAATTATCTAAATTATTAATTTTTTGTTGTGCAATATGGTTAGGTTAGGAAAGCAATTTATAAATTTTGAGGCAACATTAAATACAACCCTTAACATAATTCACATTATCCTTTTTTCCCATTGCAATTACAGGTGATTTAGTAACAGGACACGATCGTTAAATCCAGGTGACTGAAGTATACAGTAATAAAATACCAGTAGGGCACAAACAGCTCTATAAACATCAAACGACTTAGATTCACGCGAACTGCAATCGAAATCCAGTCGCGGTCATAACGTTCTCAAATTGTTCATGTGTAAACAATAACCAAGTTATGAACTGCAAACATGATTTTACCATGTCGGTAAGTGCCCTTTAAGTTTGATTGAAGAGTTAAGCTATTAATAATCGCTTTGTCACAAAATAATCTGTAACTCGCGCATATGTGAACAATAGCCAAATTATGAACTGCAAACATGATTTTACCATGCCGGTAAGTGTCTTTAAGTTTGAATTAAGATTTAAGCCATTAATAATCGCTTTGTAACAATATAATATGTAACTTGTGCGTGTGTAAACGATGGCCAAGTTTTGAACTGCAAACATGATTATGGCATGCCAGTAGTGTCTTTGAATGAAGAGTAAGAGTAAATAATCGCTGAATCTAAAAATAATAATACACAGAAGGCGGGCTACCTACATGCTACGCAATACATGCGCGCTTACAGTAATCTCAGCTAGTTTCGGTAGTGATGTCAGAGACTCAGGTGTGTGAGAGACACGATGCGATATACTGCTATAACTATAACGAACCATTAATATAATTAACGAACGGCTTAATATTATCTTATAGCTATACTCGTACTTTCATTTGGGGTTATACATAAATTACGTCAGGCGCTACAACAAATTTGGTGTTTACTTGTGATGTGAAGTGCCGCGAAGTGATCCCGATAATAAGAATCGTTGAATTGTATCATTTTAACACTGCTATTGTGTGTCGAGTGAGTTATCCAGGACAACTGGCTTAGACCTAATAGTCTAAAAACGCGCGATTGTGTTAATACTCTGATTTTTAAATATGCGAACTAAACTGACAGATGCAAATACGCTACTTGCTATGCTTCATACACTTGACACGTTGCATCTGTCAAAAGTAGCAATAAATGTATGGGAATGACAAATAATAAAAAATCATAGTATAGAGTGGTATCGGCAGAATCCGTAGGTCGATAAAACGTAAAACCCCGGAGTTTTATTGAGTGGCTTAGAGTTTAACTGACTTCGATTGTTGTCGACCCACTTATTCTCAATAAGTTGCTTGACATTGGCAAGATATGTTCGGGTAGAGTCATAATATAAAAAACTAATATGACATCCGAATGAAGGGGTCCTAGCATTAGTGACCTACTTTGTAGCAGGTATGTATTTATTTATTTAAGGACAATCAACAAAGCATACACCTTACATGGATGATCTTATTTTATATCTACATGATATAGTGTTACTTTACTTAAAGGCTGCCTGGGCATGCACAGATCAACAAGTCGGTAAGCGACTGACAAAAACACATGTAATTAGGGTATTCCTTCGAGGAAACCCCGGCTCCCCCTGTCCAATTCACTCAAATATATATATATATATATATATATATATATATTATATTAATAAAATAAATATGTTTTTATGTACATACGGCTTAACTGATAAATATCGCTTTGAGTCGGAAAATCCGTCCGTCTGCTCTTCTACCGCCTATCGAATAAAAAAATCCTTTCATCATCAATATCATCATCATTAGGAGCCTAATCGTATCCACTTTTGGATGCAGGTACTACTCCGATTTTTGCCAATATTGACGATCTTGTGCCCGACTTATCTAGCCAGGCACCACCAAACCAAAACAATGCAGCCACTACCCACCACAGCCACCACCAAAACAATCCTTCGTGTCATCAGACCATTGTTTTGGTGGTCTTCCTTTACTATCCTAGCGCTGTCCCTATTCCAGTCGGAAGGTCTTCTTTAGTCAGCGGTCATTTTTTCATTAAGGCTAATGACCAACCCAAGCCCACATGTTCTTCGCGATAAAAACGCTTTATCCTATCGTTAATTGATAGATAGATAGATACTCTTTATTGCACAACATACAAAACGTAAAAGCTAGGTATACAGAGATACAATGTACAATTTAGGCGGTCTTATCCCTAGGAGCAATTTCTACCAGACATACTTCAGGTAAAGGACATTAGATAGAAAAGGCGATGGTGGTGCATGGTGGTTAAGTAAATTTAAAGTAAAATTCATACATCTAGATAATAAATAAAACGTTATCATACACTAATATATACGAATTTTACCTAACTAAAAGACAATTTAACCTACACAAATTAATGTAGAATTTACATTTCCGATTTGGCAACAAAACCACCTCTAAATAAAAATGACTATAGGTTAGCTCATTGCAAATCCGCGCCAACTCCGAAATGTCAAAAGGTAATAAAAAAGTGATAAAACACAAATGCATCGAAAATCCGAATAAACCCGAAAATAACTCCGCTACCCGCCATAAATTGATTAAGCCTTTGCCGAAACACTGCTGTGGCCGCACTGCGAAAAATTTCGACTTTAGTTTAATAAAACGAACACAAAAATGTATTACGGATGCAACTTTGTACAAAGACAGGGATATTTTTTTACAACATTGTGTGTATTATTAAACAGAAACAGATGGGTGAGTTTTGTCGCATGGTATAGCTTACAATTTTAATAAAATAGAGTGTCTTGCATATTCAAATAACGTTTCTCACAGCGACATGCATAATAATACCTACCATTTTTATTTTTGCCAGATTTGGTACTAGAAAACTGGAACTGAGGCTAGATAAATAAATTTATGGTATTAATACAACAAATAATAACTAATCTTCATCAGCAACCAACACTCGTCCACTGCTGGACATAGGTCTCCCCTAATGCACCCCACTGCTCCCGATTTTCGGCCACTCTCATCCAGCCCACACCAGCCAGCCCTCGAATGTCATCATCCCATCTTGTCGCAGGGCGTCCTACACTACGCTTACCGAGTCGCGGTCTCCACTCAAATACTTTACGGCTCCAACGGCTGTCAGTTTTGCGGCTAATGTGACCAGCCCACTGCCACTTCAATTTGCTAATTCGGTGGGCTATGTCGGTGACTCTGGTTCTCTGTCGGATCACATCATTTCTGATGCGGTCCTTCAGAGATACTCCGAGCATAGCCCTTTCCATAGCTCTTTGAGCGACTTTGAACCGGTGGACTAGTCCACTTAATAATTAATAATAATATCCTCCAACCGATTCCTGCTAGAGCGGCCAATCTCAATTATCGGCCTTACGCAGGATATATGTATTATAGTGCTCAAGTGTGCGCGCAAACACAAGTGCACTCCATTGCCCTAATCCGATGAACACCAGTGTGACACGACTGGGGAGGGATCGGGCGCAGGACCAACGGCTTAATGTGCTTTCCAAGGCACGGGGGTGCAAGACCTCGATCTACCAGACTCCGGGCTGATATTGTGAATGTCTTTACAGAAAAACTCAGGTACAAATTTTGGCCCGACCCGGGACCCCAAGCGTAGCCGTCGCTTTAAAGTGCGACGCACTACCCACTGCGCCAACGACAAACAAATAATTATTTTATCTTTATTAAACCTATAAGTTATCAAACTAAAATAAAGACTAGTTATGATATTGTTGCGGGTACAGGGTACGTAGATTCAAGTTAACCCAAAAGACAATTATTTTTTTTTGACGAGAAACAATTACACACTAATCTTACTTAATTAACATTATACACTTTCCAAATACTTCGCAGGTTATGCGTTTTATTCTCTCCTAATTCGCAGGAGACTAAGTCGCTTCGCTTTCCAAATCGGAACTGACTCGACCCGCTTTTATACTAGCGCTCTCCATTAGTGCGAACTTCCGAGAAGGTTTTCGAAATTTCTAGATTCTTGTTACCAGAAATGGACAACATTTCAAAATTGCTAAGCTCTGAAACAAAAAATACCAATTCTTTGTTTACTTTTCCGCTGCTCGAATATATATTTATTCATTTTTTATATTGCTTATTTACTGAGAAAAAAATTAAAAACTAAAAAACGTAAAATGACGTCATCGGACGGCAGAATGTAAAATATTTATTTGCTTAGCACATTATAGTTTTAAATTTACGAAATGCCAAACCCATGACATGTAACTGTCAAAAAAAAAGACAACTTGTCAACGTTGAATGTATGAATGACGTTGACAATGTTGACACTAGTATTATTTACCTTTGACAGTAGTACCTTTTTTTTATTAAAACAATGATAAACCAAGGAATATCGCTGTGTTCAGCCGTCCGATGACGTAATTTGGCGCTTACGTCTATTTAGAATAAAAAGAATTTCAATAATTATTTTATGCATGAAAATGGACAAATTTTGAAAAAAGAAAAAATATGGGTCTGTTCATTTTATGTCTACTTTCATATCAAAAAACAATATGGACATGTTAAAAATATGAAATGTTGTCCATTTTGAGTCAAAGCTTCTCGAACTTTCGACCTCATACTGCGACTAGGGTATCTGGAGATCAGTACATTTTAGAGTGCATCATTTACTTAAGAATAAATTACTAAAAAATGCTTTACCCAATTGATAATTGTTTGAGCGATTAAGGTTATTTTTCTGTGTACTGTCAGTTACAGTATAATTGCATTGAAAACGTGCGATTTGTTACCCCAACGCATGTCTTAATCCAGGCCAGAATTAACATGTAACTCACATCCGATTGGAAGACTTAACGATGCCGTTTAAATCGTAAATCAAATCGTAATTACTCGTTAGAACCTGACCGAAACATAGTAGTGAATTTGTTGACAGTAGGGTAACTTCAAATTGAGATGTATGGATTGAGCCTTCTGGATTGTTAGAATAGGGTGGCCTATTCTACTCTGCCGGGGACCACACGGCTCGTGTTGTCGGTTGTTATAACAACAGAGGGCTTATTCTTACTCGATATTGGAGTATGGACGAATGTATGAAGTCTTTAAGTTCGACTTGAATGTGGAGTGCAAATGCGTGAGAATTGGACACCTGGTCTTATTCATAAAAATCCACCAATGTATGTTTAAAACGTTGATTAGTAAAAATGAATTACTGTCGCGTTTTATACAATAGCATAGCTTAAAAGAACTTTATTTTTACTTTTCTAAGAAAATTACAAAAAGGTATTTTAATGACCATTAAAAGAGAGACACGCGTGACTCCCACGATTATATAGCAAAATCCATCAACCAGTTTTTCTACTAAATACATTTTCCACGTGTATTGCATTGCGTACTGTTTTCGTTTTACTGTGTAGATATTTCTGGCGCATGTATGCAACCGAGTATTAGCTGATCTTATTATTGGGGAATCGCCATTGGCTTTTTGCATTGTCGTTTTTTTTTCATTTTTCGCTTTTATGTCCAGTTGGTTTGAGCGCACTTCGATTCTTAATGGCCGAAAATTCGGCAAAAGAAAAAAAACAGGGTAAAATTTAACATCGCTGGGAATCCGAATGTCCATAGTAATTTACGAAGGTGACTTGATTTTGATCCTGTTTTTACTCTAAGGTTGGTGAATATATTGACGACCCGTTTGGTACAGTAGTAGTGAATGCTGCCTTTGGTCCAAGGGTTGCGGGTTGGATACCCGCGCAGTAGGTACAAACATTTGTGTGCAGGAACATGTCTGCTTGCATTGGTCTGGGTGTTTTCTATGTATTATAAGTATGTACTTCTGGGCTTGAGCACACACAGGTGCTTGAGCTACTTATTTCGGAGAGATCAATGTATGTTATGTGGTGTTGTGAAATACACAGGTGTTTAAAGTAAATGCCTTCACAAATCGAAATACGTCTAAATTTATTTAATATGGACTCATATGGGTGAAGTTACAATTATACAATTTCTTAGCTTCAGAATAGGTCATAGTGTTACTTACTAGCCAGGGTGGGTACGTTTCAGCTTTTTTTTATGTGTTAGTTGGCAGACGAGCAGATGGATCACCTGATGGAAAGCGATTGCCTCCGCCCACCTTTCCACCGGATTGGGCCTCCGGTACCGTCACAGCACAATGCTGCTTCACGGCGCTTTTCTGCGAGGCCGTGGTATCACTCCGGTCGAGCCAGCCCATTCATGCCGCAGCGTGGCTCCCCCACGGTCTACGGTTTGTTGCTTATACTCGTCGTTTCTGACGTCTCTCATTATGAAACGTAAAAATTATCCCTAAAAGTATCTTAAAATAATAGAATAGAATTCTATTATTTTAAGATTCTCTACTCTACTTTACTTACAAAAAACAATTGCATTATTGATAATATAAGTACATTACAAAACCTTTTCTGTGACATTTTTTATGTACTAAGTGGCGGATGACCATACGAATCACCGGATGGTAAGCGATTGCCGCCGCCCTTATACCTGCATTACAAAAGCGAGTCTGTGTCAAGTGTTGTGGTATTAAAAGTAATAAAATAATGTTTTTATTTTATTCTTCAATAGTATCTTTCTCATAAACCTTTTATTACTCACGTTCATTATCCAACAGAAACTGCATCCTCGAAGCATTTTATTAATCGATTGTAAAAGTATCGATACATCGCCTTCGCACGATAACATCGATACATACATATAATGCGATGACGATTAATCGTTTGCCGGCTGGCTAACTTTGCTTACTGACAAATCGTGTACGTAAATGTAACTTGATACTTTTATATTCGTATTTTGTTTCATCTTATAACAACAAAGCAGTTTGTGATTTTATTTTATTTTTATTCTTAAGTAAGTATAGATGATCAGTGATATGTATAAGTTTAATTTTAGTTGATATTTTTATAGCAATCTTTTGAAATTTATTCTTAAGTACATAATACACTTAAAAATTTCATCTCGTGTTCAGGTGGGACCCACCTGAACAAATCCAACGCGTACGCGAAAAATTGATTCCAAAAGCGGCCACTTTTGGCGTAAATCAATGTTTCGCGTACAGAAATGGACTCAACATTTGTGCATGGTTATTAATAAATAGTATTAGTGTTTGCCGAGAGGTTGTAATCCCGAAATTGTTTAAAATAGGTTTAGTAGCTAAAAATTTAAATCGATTGGCGTCGCTAGTGTGCCCTACCCGTCGCCTTAAGTGTGTTATTTACTTAAGTTTTAACTCTGCTATTGCAACAAATGTCGACAAAACTGAAAGCTCAACTAAGTAATTATTATGAAATTGCGTGAGATCCTAGTACACTATCAAATATTATAAACATCTTGTTCACCGATCGTATTTTTTTTTATGTGATAGATGTCAGACGATCAGACGGTTCACCTGATGGTAAGCGATTGCCGCCACCCACAGACACCCGCGACACCAGTGGAGTCACAAGTGCGCTGCTGACCCTTAAACCTCCCTTTCCCTTGGATTGGGCCTCCAGTTCCCCTTACTCACGCAGCAAAACAGAGCACCTTAAAGCTTCACGCCGGTTTTCTGTGTAGCCGTGGTTATCACTCCGGTATAAAAAAGACGGTTTATTCTTATAAGTGCGTATTTCTACTTTTTATTATTAGGCAATAAATGTTTAATGGACTAAATAAATAAATAATAATAAATAAATAAATATTTCACAACATTACACACATTGATCTGACTCCGAGTTAGGTAGCTCAAGCACCTGTGTTACGGATATCAGAATCAACAGTGGGATTACAAATATATACATATAATACTTTTCTTTAGACTTGTTTCATACTGCAGAAAACTTAAATCTAGTTACATCGATTCCGTTAAAAGTGCATTTAAATTATTTGACTATCTCAATAATTGCGAAATGATGCGTTTTGTATAAATAACTCGTTTTACGATCGGTAGAGAATCGGATAACCTTAACATACAGAGGACTTTTCTTCTGATACATGGGTTGCGGGTTCGATCCCCGCACAGTACAAACATTTGTGTGCATGAACATGTTTGTTTGTATTGGTCTGGGTGTTTGCTATGTATTATAAGTATGTATTTACAAAAGAAAAGTTTTATATGTATATATTTGCAATCCCACTGTTGATTCTGATATCCGTAACACATGTGCTTTAGCTACCTATCTCGGAGTCAGATCAATGTATGTGATGCTGTGAAATATTTAAAATTTAAAAATTTCGCTCTCTATTATTTAAGATTTTATCTCATTGATACGCGTGAGTGAATAGTTAGCTTTAAAATTGCAATTTTATGCACTGATACAATCAATGGCCTTTGAATAATAAAGGCGATCTGCAACATACGCTCTCCTTTTTAATTACCATTAGTCTGCCTATTTGGCAGACGTGCCTGGAATATAAGGTAATTTGTATGCTGAATTTTATCATACCCATTAAAATATGGATAGACTTTTAAATTACAATGCTTTTCATAATTATCGTCAGCCCATTTAAGTCCCCACAGCTGGGGCACGGGCCTCCCGCAATCACATGAGGGGTAATTGCCATACTCACCACGCTTGGCAGACGACTTGGCGAGGGTTTTGATATAAATGCAGAGTTTTCCTTCTCTGGGTGCTGATGATCATGCCAGCAGCTTTACCTTAGTCGCCTTTTACGACACCTCGGTAAGAGTGAGGGTGGCCTATTCTACTCTGCCGGGGACCACACGGCTGATTCACTGTGTTCATAATTATAATCATAAAATATTAATTTGCAATTATGGCTGTCGCATATTCTTTCGTTGCATAATTTTTCTTTTTTTTTAATTTTTAATCGAACCTTGGGCTTTAATTGCAGGTGTCATCGTTATACTTCAAACCCTTAGACAATTTAACACGGGACACGGTATAGCGCAGATCTAGTTTTAAAACATTCTGCCAAAATCTGCGGGGGAAGGGAAGTTTAGTGATGGTCTAGATATTAATAAATGAGTGACATTCTAGGAATGAGTTAGTTGCATACAAAAATGTTGTTATGAGGTACATGTACAAAAGCATGTAAAATTGCTTATTTATAAGTAATGAAATGATGATTTTTGTTTACGAACATAGGTGAATCACTTGCTCACAGCAGCGAAAATGCATATAAGTACCTACTAGAAAAGTTATACCTAATTTAATAACTCGGTAGCCTGTCTAGGCGGTCACAAGGATGGTGAAAGGGTTGGATTTTTGAAATGGTCATACAGTGTGAGTTGTTCATTTTAGTAAAAATGTAATATGCATCTAAAGGCTGTGCGTATATAATTTGCAAAATATTTCAGGATCTGATGTCAGGATCTGATGATGGAATCTTAGAAAAACCGAAGTCATCAATAACTGATAGCAATAGTGAGACATTTATTATTCATTGTTTCTATTACTGTTACAACACTAATCAACATCGTACACCCATCGTACACCGTCGTTTATTTGTACCAAGATATCGCTTAATGTTTTTTGGGGTTATTTCTGTCATAAAATATGTAGATAAAAAAGGTTATTATTCCGTATAATAACGATTATTTTATTAGAAAATTACTTATGAATCATAAGAAAGATAAATTAGATTTTTCTGATCGTAGTTCGCAAGTAAAAACTTCACAACAACCATTTTGACGAGTTCCGCTCAGCGACAGATACGAATTCGAAATGGCGATTGATCGCGCCGATCTAGTTTTATATATAAACTTACACGAACGTTTGTTCATGTACTGTGGCAGAGGGGAACGCGTCCACATGTCACGTCCCGTGTTAAATTGTCTAAGTTCGAACCTATTTAGATCTCACATAATTTGTCTTTTATATGAATTACCAAGGTATATATTACAAATAGTATAGAAACTGACTCTCATTTCACAAAGTTTTGATGGGACAAGAAATTTAGCAAAAACAGTCCCGCGTGTTCAAAAGCAACCTGTTATAAAATTTCCCCGGCATTGTAAGGGTTAAAATACCAACACTGACGTTCATAAATAAATCGACATGCAACCTTGAAGTTTTGAACGGAATTCGCCTGTTTTTTATGTGACAAAGAATGTGTTAGGTTAAACCACAGGATGTTTTTGGCCTAACTCCTTGCGTGTGTCCGAACGATTAAGTGTTTTACATCCTCTCGTAAATGTCATCGTGCAAGGGGGTTTTCGTTGAAGGTATTTTTGATTGTGTTTTTGCAGGAGTAAGCTACTCGTGACAGTAGCAAAGGTCAGGGCACGGTAACGAAGAATGCATGGATGGGGTAAATAGGTTCATAAGTGGGTAGCGTGCGGAACGAGATACTCTCCACACCGTGGGAGACCCACGCTACGGTATGAATGGGCCGGCTCGAGCTGAGTGATACCAGGGCCATACAGAAAGCTGGCGTGAAGCAGCACTGTGCTGTGTTTAGCTGCGTGAGTGAAAAATTTACTACTGGAGGTCCAATCCAGGGGAACGGGGGTTTAAAGGTTGGCAGAACACTGGTGACTCCACTGGCGTCACGGTTGTCTATGGTCGGCTGCAATCGCTAACCATCAGGTGATCTGTCTGTTCGTCTGCCACCTATAAAATAAAAAAAAACTCTGTATACTTATTTTTTTTTGGCTAGAATTCTCTCATTGCTAGTCAAAGGCCTCCCGTAATAGCTTTCACTGCTCCCTATTATTTGCTATAGTTTTAACACTTATAGGAGTGTTGGTCCAGGTCATAACGCCATCTCTATTTAAGTCTTCCTCTTAAACGACGGCTACAGGGTTATTTCACTTAGCACTTTTTCCTTAGTATTTGAAAAATTGTTCTGCTGTTTTCGTTAGATGGGGCTTGTAAAAAGCAGATGATCCGGCGTTGTTTTTGTAGATGTCAATATGCATTTTTACATCAAGCTAGTAAATCGTGTTTCCAAAACAATGACCTCAAGCCGCCTGCTCACATTGGCAACTTTAAAAAAACCAGCTTAGGCTAGCCTACTGATGCCTCTATCTCAGTATTTTTATGTTACTCTCTGACAGCCGCCACTGGCTGCCATTTTGTGACAGCTTCTATCTCTCTGGGTGCATTCTCATGGCATGGCCAGCACAGATGTATTTAAGCAGATAATTTTGTATGATACAGAAAAAATAAATCATACCTTTTTTATTAAACAATGTTTTTTCTGAAAACATGTTCTAAATGTCTATTTTAATAGACATTTAGAACATGTTTTTTGCACAGTTAATTATAAAAAAATTGAATTAATATTAACTTTGAAAATTAAAAAATGTTAGTATAGGAAACACAACTTATCAGAATATTTCCATACAAATCGGATCTTTCACACTATATTTTATCCACGGATAAAGATTGGCCGAATCCAGCCAGTTATTTTTAATTAGTTTGTTGTTGATAAGAAACAATTTTGATTAAACTTATTGCTTGTGAATCGGCTTTTATAGTCTATCATTCCTATTTTAAATAAAAAATATAATTTTAAATGTAATTTTGATTAAAAACCGACGACGTGAAGAAGCGACGAAATGTTGAAACAAATGTTTCTCAAAACGTAGACCTTAGTGACATATGGTTGCAAGCGAGAAAGTTGACCTGATAATTATCATATTTATATAGGTATTATAGTTGGGCCAAAATAAAAGGCTACATTTAACACACTTTTGACAAAATTCGACTACGTAAACTTGTGTTATTTTATTTTATTTTTATTTAACAGCGGTCAGTAAATTAATGAATATTTCTTTGTTAAAAAAAGACAATTTCTTATCTTTATATAATTATGTTGCATTTATTTATTTCAATAAAGACAATAAAGATAATTTCATGATTTACTTTCTCTGTTAAACTATTTGTAAACTTATTAAAAATTCACTTTTCTTGAGGATCATAACCGTTGGTACATTGTTGTAATGTATGTGTCAACCCATTTTCTTTTTAAGCTCCCCTGATGTTCCGCAAATAATCGAACGAATACAATGTTAATTTTGTAGGGATACGCATACATCAATGAAAAGCCACATTCTGATTTAAATAAAACGTATTATTCTTTTGTTTAAAAATATAAATACGTTAATACCTTTGTAAAAAGAACAAAAATGTAGGCACACAAGTTAAGCGCTTTAATTTCGAAGAAAAAGAAATAAATTGGCCGCGCTCGATATCAAGGATCAGTACCTACTTTTCTCTTTCTTTTCAATAAATTCAATACAAATTTCTCCAAATGAAAGTAATAATAACTTCTTTTCCATTATAATAGTATTCGATTCACGTTTGTTTGTAATACATATCGATTATTCACTTTAATCGAAGTTATTTTAGTAGGTCACCTCTCTATGAAGCTAAAATTTAGAAACGTCAAATATGCCTTATTAGTTCACTCGACATTGGCAGAACTAAAGATGTGTCGCAAAACACAGTAGCAACCATTATATAAATAAAAAAAAAAAAACTATAATGTTCTACCCTTATTGTTATGGGATAAAGAAACACGTTGCAGCTATAAGTACGGCCAGACGCGTAAATGTAGATATACAAATATGTGAATGTTTTTCAATTGATTTTCATTTTAATGTCATATATTTTTGGTTCAATATCAATTACGGAATTCTGACAGATTATAGTGAGCAAAAGGTTTGATCCCACCACGGGTTTCAAACTGTTTCTCCACTTTGAGAACCACGAGCAAAGTAATCCTACCGCCATTATCGGCGGGGTATTTCGCGGCAATTTGAAAAACGCCATTAACCCGCATTTGCTGGTGGGTCCCTCGGACCCGCGTCTAAAAATAACGACCGCCTTATTAATCCGGGTTAGAACTACACAGTCTAGAAATAAAAACAGTGAATGATGTGGCTTACATGGTTATTGCGGCAACAAAGAATATATAGAAGATAGATATTCACAATGCAATGTCATTTAAGATATTTAGTTTTGATTTTGATTGTAAATGTGGGAGAGCCACGCTTAGGCATGAATGGGCCGGCTCGACCGGTGTGATACCACTGCCTCACAGAAGACCGGCGTGAAGCGGCGCCTGCGCTGTGTTTCGCCGTGTGAATGAGGTTATCGGAGGCCCAATGGGGAGGAAGGAAAAAAGGTTGGCAGCGCACTTGTGACTCCACTGGTGTTGCGGGTGTCCATGGGCGGCGGAATTGCTTACCATCAGGTGATCCGTCTGCTCGTCTGCCACCTCTCATATAAAAAAAAAAGCAATGATTGTGTTTAATTAATTTTTATTTTTCGTAATTTTGTCACTATATCCCCATGTACCCGCGCAGCCTCTGGGTGACGGCTGAAAATCAGTGATTTCGCCGCGTGCGGATACTTCACACTGACCCTTGACCCACTGGTTGCTGCAACATACACACAATAGGTTGTAACTACCAACATAATATTTGTTTATTTTTGATTTCCTTTCTTTAAAATTGTTACTGGACGCTTTTTATATGTTTTATATTGTGATGTGTATAAGTTGTTGTAACAAATAAAAGTTTTATCTATCTATCTATATTCTTTATTGCACAGAAGCAAATAACCTACAGGTATGGTACATACAACAAAACAGCTAATAGATTAATGCGGCCTTACGGCTTGTAGCGATTTCGGCAGTGGCAGAAAGAGTATCTATCAAGATAGACATCTAAATGTCTTTACTGGGAAAGAAAGCTAACTGTGACACAAAGCCGCGTTAATTTCTACGGATCATGACGAAGATTTCTCCCAACCCATTTTCTTCGTTATGATGAACAACGTAGCTCATAAATTTGAGTGATAGCCAGAAAATATTGCGCCTTTGTTTCTATAACGTACTAAGCTACACAATTATCTGCACTCCGTCGGTTCTTATTTCTTAAGACATAAGGGTGGGCACTTAACTACATGGCTGTTGTACCTACGTAAGGTCCTCGAAAAGATTCACAATTATTTGCTAAATGCTACTTACTGGGTCGATTTTCAAAATCGTTTAACCAGTAGAAAGTTGGATTATCGCTAAGTTACATACATAGGATATTCTGCAATTCTGCGCAATTCGGTACATGGTGTATATAATAATAATAATTCTCACAACATCTCATACGTTGACCTGATTCCGTACTAAGTAGCTTAAGCACTTGTGTTACAGATATCAGACAACAGAGGAACACAAATATATACTTAAATACATATATTACACCCAAACACCGAACAAACACAAGTGTTCATCGCACGAATGTTTGTCCAGGGTGGGGATCGAACCCACGACCTTTGGCGTAAGAGGCAGATATTACTATACTATTTTGTCCACATGGACAAACGCGGAAAGATAAAATCTACACCGCAAGATTATCTAACCGCCTATAGCGTATTTTCCATACAAACGTATTAAACACAATATCATAAATTAAAAGGCAAATTCTTTTATTGGAATACTAGTGACCTGTTCCACTATTAGTTCCACTTTATACCAATAGGTGGCGCTAGGTGTCGATTACATCGCGCAAGCGTTTCGTGTTTTCGGATTACCTATAAGCGTTTAGATTAATGTAACCCGGGCGGATGTGCTGGTCTTTTAAACAAACATTTCAATCAACCATGGAAACCAATTTCTCTAAAAAAAATTAAAAGTAAATAGATTTTTCAATTCAACTCCATAAAATGTAAAGTGGGACAAGTAGTTTTATATAGGAAAATTGTACGTTAGAAAGTTTATTTAAACACACAAAACTGGAATGCCAACCATTAAATTAGTTAGGTAGTTGTCTAGAATAGTGCCTAAGAAAAAAATGAAATTAAAAACTAAAACGTCTTTGTACAAAATTATTTCATATTGTATATGTAGGATTGGTGATCTAAACTCAAGCCGTATTCCTTTGTGTATTATTTATTCTGTCCCACATAAATGTGGGACAGAATAAATAATACACCCAGATTTCAGGAATACGGCTTCTATAATAATCGTCAAGCATCGTCGTCTTACTCCGTCTTTACATCGTCGGCCATTCGTCATCTATCTCACTCTCGCACGTCATTCTAATTCAAACATCGATCTTTTACACGTTCCTTACCATGCATCTACTGATCACCAATCCTACATATATTTATACTGACTTGAGTTTAGATAACTTCATCTACATGTGTAATAAAAGCCCCAAGATGCTATCAATATTGTAATAAAATTTTACACTTTAGTGTCTTTGAGTGTCACTTAAGCTTATTTAAATACTATAAAATAGAATCAATATATATTAATAAGATTTGGTTATTCTTATTCTTATTCTATAAAAAAATAATTAATAATGAAATAGACTAGGTATGTCATCCGCACAAAAATACAAAGACTAATCTATTGATATTGCAATCAGTTTCGGCGTTTTTTCCTTCCTAATCAATGACAAAAAACTTACAATTTAAAAAAAAATCTAAACTTAATACTTTGCGCAAGAGACGCTCCCAAAGTGGTAAAAGTGTGTCCCACCCCTAACTTCTATAATAAAAGAATTATAAAACTTAAAAATATGTGATGTACATTACCATGAAGACTAACAACGAAAATTGGTTTGAACTAGATCTAGTATTTTTTTTAGTACGTTATAAACCGTAAACCGCAATTTACCTTCCATTCGGACAACTCAATTGTTTTATAATTAAGTAATATCTTACTTGCTGCTACGGAACCCTTCATGTACGAGTCCGACTCGCACTTGGCCGGTTTTTTTTGTTGATGATGGGTTTGCTCTTGGCTTTACACTGAACTCAAGAGTTGAAACCTAAGTATCGTTAATTTGGGTTGAAATACCTATAGGTATTCTTCCGGTGCCGTGTTAGTATAACATTACGTTTTTACGGTAGTTTTAAATTAATATACACACTCACACATAAGCGGATTCACACGTGCAGCCGTTACAGGGATTAAGTTAATGTAAAAAAAAGTATACATAATTACGTTATCAAAGATTAACGTGCATATAATCCTAAGTAGTCAAGTTCAGTCCAAGTTTAATCAATTCGCGAGGGATAGCGTGTAATATGCACGGTGGATTATCTCGTTAAATTGCTGCTGTCGACTCCGGCGCAATCTCTTTGCTGCAGAACGGGAGAAAATAAACAAAAGTAACGTGGGTTGGTATAGGGTTTTTACGGAAAAAGGAATAAGTTTTTTTTTTGCTATTTATCTAGTCAATCTTAATTATTCTGTAACATTTTAAAATAATTATTTTACAAACATCTGCAGCCCAATTCTTGGGCTGAGGACATTTATCATCATTACGACATATATCACTAAAACAGTGTTTTTGTATTGATTTCATGTGACATCCGCATTGATGCATGTGAAATTGTACAATTAAGTTTCTGTAATGCTTAGTTTTTTTAAGTTGTGTTTTTTTGTGCAATAAAGTATATCTATCTATCTATCTATCCGCCATGTTTTCAAAATATCACGAGCACGAAGATTGGGCTCCTGATCTTATATGTATGTGAAACATGTTAATATCATTCATGTATGTTCTTTTACATTTTTAAAGAGTACCATTTTTTTATGTGTCACGTGCAGACGAGCAGACGAATTACCTGATGGTAAGCGATTGCCACCGCCCATTGACACCCGTGACACCAGTGGACTCACAATTGCGCTGCCAACCTTTAAATCCCCTTACCCTGGATAGGGCCTCCGGTACCCTCACGGACATGACACAGCGAAACACGCACATTGCTGCTTCACGCCGGTTTTCTGTGAGTCGATGGTATCACTCCGGTCGTGCCAGCCCATTCAGAATAAGGGCTTTTAGAATTCGAGCCACGCTTCGGAATAAGCGTAGCTCTCCCACCAATTTCCAAAACATTTCTTGCATCTTTAAAGGTTTGCGCTCGATTTATGCATTTAGGCATTTAATTTTGTATCACATACGTAAAAGAACATAAGTGATAGTTCTCTACTTATACCAAAAATAAACTAGTAAGATCAATGTTATTAATTCTATAGTTCAACGAAGTAAAAAAGGAACAACTAACTGTGTATTCATTCACTCGCACTTGGCGCTATTTTTTCCTTTGACCCGATACTCGATTTGGCCACCGCACTCATGCGCACGATACAAGTACATGGCATGTCGTTTAATGCGACAACATCATTCGATACGCATTTAATCAGGAATGCCGTGTCAAAAAGCGTAATACAGGTACGGGGCATATACGGTTCTCACAGCTGTCGACTTAATATTCATATAGACAGACTAAAATAAGACTCTTTAGACTGTAAGATAAATGCCATCAAAAACAACTTAAAATGCCTAGTCTTTTCTGCCGTAAAGACACGCTGAGGCAGTATGGACACTACGAACAAACGCTCGAAATTACACACGCACACAGACACACCAGGGTGCACTCTTTAAAAGAATTCTAAGGTCCCATCGGAGTACATCGTAAATCGGAGTACATAAATTCAGGTTTTCGGTTTTGCTCGAGTACCGCTTACTTTATTTTGGTAGAGAAAATAAGTAAGTGTTTTATGAAATGTAATAAAAAAAAGTTTTTCGCATTTTTATATGGGGAGAGGACGGGAAAGGGGGTGATAAGTGGACCTAAGGGACGTTCTTCTTAATTGCGTAGATATCTCCCTGTCGAAAATAGCGGAGTGTCGATACTGCTTTAGCGTATTTATCTACTGTGATAAAGTGTTGTCATAGCTATGTAACATGTCGGTTAAGGTAAGTTTGAGAAAAGTCAAAAGTGGAAAGACGATAAAATTACGTATCAGAACATACTGATACTGCCCTGTCTGTTGCCCCACGTGACATGAAGTCTATAGTATACTCAGTAATTACATGATACCTATAAAAGTGAGTTTGAATAGGAATAAACATCTGATATCCTAATTTTCGATTTAAAAAAAGGCCAATACGCATGCTGCACCAATGGACTAACCAGCTGGCCCTTTTAAAAGTTTACGAGTATACTGTAAAAAAGGCCAGTTTTTTGTGCGGGCTTTCGGCTGCGGCAAAACCGCTTACCACCAAATCTATACCAAAAATGTACGAATTAATTCGTGAAATTACTTTTATCTCTAAAATGAAAAAAAAAACATGTCTTTATATTTAAGGACGAGATCACTCACTGACTTGGCAGCGCTGTTTACCAGACGCCTTCGATCGAGATAACATATATCAATGAATTTGTCGAGTTTTTTTCTCAATATTTCGCCGTATTCTTTCATAAGCGTTAAATGATTAGCGTCCGTTTGACGCGTAGCGCGAAAATTATTAATTAGTTCATTGATTTTCTTGATTTTATTTTTAGTTGTCGTTTTTAGGCCAAATATTATTAACTTTGAAGTTAATTTCTCTTTTTGTATTTACTAGGAAATATCGGCGACCTTGTTCTGCTGTCTGAGCCACTCATTTATTCTCCAGTTGTAGTTATTTCCAGCCAGTTTTTTTTCTAGCGCTCGCTGGGTTGTACCCAGTTTATTTAGGTCCATAAAGTATTCTAATATTACATACGTTTTACGTATTAGCAGGGTTTAAATTTAAGCCGCAAGTAGAAGGACGCATCTATCACTGTCAAAAGTCACAGAGGCATTTTGTTATTTAACTTTTTTTTCTAGATAAAACTAAAATAGAAAGCATAAACTTAGGTTTTATTTTAATACTTGTTCAATTTTATTTCGATTTTAATCTTTGTCAGTTTTCTAATTTGGCTTTATATTATGTTATGTTTTATGTACTAGAGGGTATAAAAAGTAGTTTACCTATGTTTTTTTTATAAAGGCACAGTAAATTGGCTCTCCTCAGCCTGATGGTAAGCAAGAGAAGAGCCAAGTTGCAATTACAAAGGAAGCGATATCAAGGCATCACCTCCGTTGGTTCCGCCATACTGGCCCGCGAGATGCATCCTAACGCTTCGTTTAAGGAATCCATATTGTAGGTAGGGGGAAATTACATGCGCCGCATGCTGCTACATGTTGCTGTAGTTCTCACAATCTCGTTGCACTGTTCATTACACCAATAAAAAACATAAAATATTAGGGTTTTTTTTTATATCATAGGTGGCAGACGAGCAGACGGATGCTTAGCAATTTCCGCCGCCCATGGACACCCGCAACTCCTTCCGCAACTTTAGGTAAATTAACCGTCCTCCTCATCGTAGCGTGTGTATGTAAGAGTGAACAGGCATCTTTTAAGCAAACGCATATACCTAGACCTCATCGTCGCTTCCATCAGGTGCAATCGTGGTCAAGTGTTAGCCTATAGACCGAAAAAAAAATCCCAGTTGCGTACAAAAGCTGTCGCTTTGAAGCCCGGGGTGTGCCTGGCTCTTAATCCAGGATTCGGGAAGTCTCGTAATTACAATGAAGTCGCAAAGCCGTCTGACCTTCGCACGCAACCCTTGGTATGGCAAATTAACCGCATACGACAATTTTATTAGGAACCTTAGTCCATTTACTTAATCATCATCAGCCCATTCAGTCCTCACTGCTGGGGAACGGGCCTCCCTCAATCACATGAGGGGTAATTGCCATACTCACCACGCTTGGCAGACGGGTTGGCGAGGGTTTTGATATAAATGCAGAGTTTTCCTTCTCTGGGTGCTGATGATCATGCCAACAGCTTTACCTTAGTCGCCTTTTACGACACCTCGGTAGGAGTGAGGGTGGCCTATTCTACTCTGCCGGGGACCACACGGCATTTACTTAATAATGTGTTATTATTTTCCATAAAAAGCCGTACACTTCCGTTCCTTTCATGGTCTTTAAATTAACTTGTAGCATTTTCATATTTAATAACGGAAATTATTAATATTATATAATTACTGAATTTTAATAAATTAGGCTTAGCAGCATTTATTACTGTATAAAATTGATTTATATTGATTATTCAATAATTGACAAGATGCTAACCACCTACTATTGTACACCTCGTCCTTCAGTTTATTAGTATTGGATTAAGTAACTACTACTCTTTGTGACCTATGAGGGGAACCTAAGTAGTCATGCTCACTCAAATGTCTCTGAGGTGGTGGCTTTATGTGGCGGGTCATTACATTCCCTCTAATATGGTTGAGTGAAATGATGGCTGACACATACGTCATACTTGTGAACAGGTGCCACCTTTGGGGACTGGTCCGCTTCGGTTTACCTCATATTTAGCTTTTAATTTGCTTCATTCTATTTTGTGTTGCATTAGACTGTATGACTTGGTATGAGGATAATAAACCATTGTAAAAAAGTTGGCGATTAAAAAGAGTAACTGGCGAGTTTCTTGCCGGATCTTCTCGACCAGAAACAACTTTCCGAGCCGGTGGTAGAATCGCATTATGTTTATTTATTTCTTTAGTATATTTTATGTATCAACATATATATGTATTAACATGTAAATTATACATAAGTACTTATAAATAGTTTTAAGTCATTCAAATGTATGACGATTTGTAAGTGCTGTGTACAAGCCTATGCAAATAAAGAATTATTTGAATTGAATTGAATTGAAATAAAATATGATAAGGTTCAAACTGGAACGGAAAACATAATTTTCGATCGTTTTATCTATTCCAATCGATACAAACCACGGGAAGCATTGAATCGGTATCGTACTTGGAAACCAATTTCCTGTTCTTTTCATATTGAAATGTAAGTGGCTCCCTCTACGGACAATAAGTGCGCACAATTGCGGTATGGCTCTGTGCCTGTTAACGGAAATAAAATTTAAATTACTCGCTTTTCGAGCGCGTTTACCATCTGTATGAGTATTAATCTTTGTTGTGAGAACAGTGCGTTTTTATGTTATGATTTTGATTCAGGTATTAAGAGCCTACTTGTTCCTATACTAGAGGTCATCATCATCATCATCATCAGCCCATTTAAGTCCCCACTGCTGAGGCACGGGCCTCCTTCAATCACATGAGGGATAATTGCCATACTCACCACGCTTGGCAGACGGGTTGGCGAGGGTTTTGATATAAATGCAGAGTTTTCCTTCTCTGGGTGCTGATGATCATGCCAGCAGCTTTACCTTAGTCGCCTTTTACGACACCTCGGTAAGAGTGAGGGTAGCCTATTCTACTCTGCCGGGGACCACACGGCCAGCTACTAGAGGTCGCTCGCGTGGAATTCGGTTCGTTACAAAGTGGCCTATATCTACTCTCCATCTCTCAATCTCCACATAAAAATCACGTTAATTCATCGCTCTGTTTTGCCGTGAAAGGTGGACAAACAAACATATAAGTTGTAGTATATGAGTAAAATCCTTCTACCAATATTGCGGCTGCTAAGTGATTAATCGTAACGATTGCGCAAGAAAGCGAGACAACAAAGTGCACAAGTGTGTGCATATACACAAGTGGACTCTCTATTCCTTTACATTCCAATGTGATACCGTCCAGGTGACACGCCGGCAGAGGGATCAGGCGCAGGACCAAACGGTTAATCGGATTTTATGGGGTACAGGGCACAAGACCGCCATCTTCTGGACTGGGAGTCCAGAGCTTACAATGAGAATATCTTAAGGTGAAGGGTAGGGTACACCAATTGGTGGGTTGGGTCCAACGTGTACGCACACGCGTACAATAATTGAATCACGCTAAAAGTAGCCGCTTATGTCCGTAATCAATTTATCGCCTGCAAAACCGAACCCAACATTTGTGCATGGTTATTTAATAAATAGCATGAGTGTTTTCCGAGAGGTTGTAAGCCCGAAATTGTTTAAAATAGATCCGGTTTAGTAGCTAAAAATTAAAATCGATTGGCGTCGCTAGTGTGCCCTACCCGTCACCTTAACTAAAAAACTCTATTAATATTCTGGCCGCACCCAACAAATCGGGAATCGATTGAGTACACATTTTGAAAAGTGTACGTACCTTGCGCGCTCTTTAAAACATAAGATTCAGCTTTTAACTTTCCATTATTTTCTGTGTCTAGATGGTGCATTTGTAAACATTTACATCTACTGTTCTACCAACACATACATGTATAGAACCTCCTCCTTTTTTGAAATCGGTAAAATGTTTCGACTCCCATAAAATAAGCAACTTACATGATCGACTTGTAATCAATAAAAAATTGATTTTTGTACTACAAGTATAACAAAATAATGTTGTTAATTTTTTTTTTATAGAAAGGCCAATCAGGATGACCTCACTCCGCCTGATGGTAAGCGGCCGTGAAATCCAAAAATGAGGCTGACAGGCACAGAAGAACTAACAAAGTACCGATTGTGTCTGCCATCCTCACCCTAATGGCCTGCTGAGATGCCGTTTCACGCCCCGCCTAAAAGACCCCACACACAAACACATGAGCTGGGAGGGCATTCCATGCCTTGATGGCTCGGGGCAGGAACGAGGAGCAAAACCTCTTGGTGCGCGCCGCCATTGTCTGGATGGTATGCGGATGGCAACGCTGTCCAGCACGTGTTGTTCGGAAGTGGAAAGGGGAGGATAATAATGATTAAAATAAAATAAAAATATTTATTCAATTTAAGTCCATAAAGAACATTTATGAATGTCAAATATTATGCCAATTACCGCTGATTCGGAATGTCAATTTCTACCGAGAAGAATCAGCAAGAAATTCAGTAGTTATTGTTTTCAAATAATATGGTAATTACAATTTTTATTCTTATACAAATTATGACTACAATGACGGTATGATATACAAGGATTATAATCAGTATCGTTTAGATAAAACGTCAAAGGAAAATTATCTAATGAAATTATACATTAGAGGACAGGCGAAGAACAGGCGAAGATTGGTAGAACACGTGGTTTAAGTATGAGGTAAGTGAAGTATGGAGGACCGTTTCTGTTAAGTCTTCAAAGGCAGTCACTGAAAACTATCCCTTGGCAATAAACTCGAGAAATCGAGCAGAAGGTTCGTCCGGCCGGGAACTCTTAATTTTATAAATACAAAGTACAACGACAGACAGTAGCAAGACATAGAACACTCAGAGAGAACCGACGGAGAGCAGCGCCTACTCTGAGTTTTGGCGAGTGCGTGAGGGTACCGAAGGCCCAATGCCAAATGGCTAAAACTCCCTTTCGTCCGCTTTTTATGTGATGATTCGTCTATCACCCATTACAATAATAAAAAACCGGCCAAGTGCGAGTCGGACTCGCCCATGAAGCGTTCCGTAGCATCAAGTAAGATATATGGAAGGTAAATTGCGGTTTACGGTTTATAACGTATTAAAAAAGACTACTTTTTAGATCTAGTCCAAAATAATTTTTGTTGTTAGTTTTCATGATTATGTACATCATATAATGGGGGACACTATTTACCACTTTGGGAGCGTCTCTTGTGCAAAGTATTGTGTTTAGAAAAAAATGATATTAAAAACCTCAACATCATTTTTAAAGACCATAGGTACACCACACGTATAGGTTTGATATAAAAGAATTTTGAGTTTCATTTTCAAGTATGGAGACTACTCATTTTTTTTTATTTTTTCCATTTTTTGTGTAAAAATCGTAATGCGGTAAAAAAAATACATCTATTTACCAAGTTTCAATAGTATAGTGTGTGTGTGTGTGTGTGTGTGTGTTGCCAGTGATGACATACGGACGGACGGACAGATGAACAGACATGACGAGTCTATAAGGGTTCCGTTTTTTGCCATGTGGCTACGGAACCCTAAAAATATGTGTTAACAAGCAAGTTGTCAAGTCTTGTTCTTGAACGAGGCATTTTTCGGCATAAGTGGGCCGGCTCAACCGGAGTGATACCAAGATCTCACATAAAACAGAAGTGAAACAGCGCATAAGCTTTGAGTGAGGTACCTGAGGCCCAATTCAGGAGAAGGGGGGTAGAAAGATTAGCAGCTCACTTATGACTCGACTGTTATTTTATTTTATTTTATTTTGTTTATTTGGAATAACAACAGCCGTTACAATCATCAGCCCATTTTTAAGTCCCCACTGCTGGGACACGGGCCTCCCTCAATCAAGGAGGGGTAATTGCCATACTCACCACGCTTGGCAGACGGGTTGGCGAGGGTTTTGATATAAATGCAGAGTTTTCCTTCTCTGGGTGCTAATGATCATGACAGCAGCTTTACCTTGTTACAATAGCATACATTATTACATTATTAGAAACTACCAAATAAATTAGGCCAAAAAAGTTATTCATAATTTGCTTAAAAAATATTCTTACTTATAATATATCAAGTCTTGATTTTACATTGAACCAGTTGTATACCTAATGCTATAGTTTATGTCCATTGGTAGTGGCTTACCATTTGGTGATACGTCCGCTCGTCAGAAAAAAAAATGGCTGGAGCCTCTGCCTTAATATATTGTGATAGAACATAGAACTAAGGACCCAGAATAATTAAGTTCCGATTTACATTCTAAATGGGGACAAAAACTTTAAAAGGGATGACGAGTTTGAAGGGACTCCGTCCTCAAAGGAGTTACCTACCCTTATTCGTAAATCACTCAATTGCCTGGAGGTTGAAACTCCTGTCGATAAAGTGAGTTATACCTGCCAACTTTGGTAGGCAGAGATACATCCCTTTTGGGGAGTTGTTTTCACAGTAATATTGCCATTAGTTGCCTCGACTTAGGGAGCTTCAAGAGAAGAGAGCGTACTCTTATTAAAAAAACCACGAACTAAAAAGTGTAATATAACAAGACTATCTTGTAATACTTCATTCAATTATTCAACAGGCATTAGGCGCCGACTTCAATAACACCTTTTCTTTAAAGGTTATTTAAAGGGTATGAAGTGTTAAAAATGTTATTTTACACTTTTTAGTTCGTGGTTTTTGAATTCGATTTTTTTGTAGAAAAAAATAATATAAAAAAACATACATAAACAATCGAACATAGAACCACCTCCTTTTTTGAAGTCGGTAAAACCACTCATAACGATTTTCCATACAAACATGAGGTTACATAAATTTAAAAAAAAACATTGTATTGCAATATTTTTCACGTAACATGATCGTTGTTGCTGATGCTTGCTTTATAATTAAGCATTTGTTTCAAAAATGGAAACTTCTTTGTAAAATTAAAAATACCTAAATCCTTGTATAATATTCATAGAACGTATGAGACAAGAAAAATGATTGACTTTTTTAAATCTTTTTGGCAAATCAGTAGATCGGCGTAACAAAAATCGTTCAATCGTCTGACGTTTGGGACCTGAGGTAGACCTCAACATTGACCCTTATAGGCCAATTTTTTGATCCGTGGTTAACTTTTGGTTAAATTAAATATGTAAGTAGTTAGGTGTCTAATCAATATTCAAAATGACGGCCTATTTCTTGTAATATAACCATTGGTTAAGTTCAAAGAAAAAAAAGAGCTGTAATGGTCACCCCACCCTACTCGACTCGACCTAGGCCTGCTGCTCGACTTATCTCTTTCCTAACTCCTTAGTCTATACTCTAACTCGCTACTCCCTACGCGAAAAGTTGTCTGCAGTCACGTGTAGAATCGAAGGAATGGAGGTCTACCACTACGGCTCAAATACTGGATCTATAATAATTATGAATTACTATCTAATGCCTACATCAAACCCTAGTATTATAAGCCTGCCGCAAGGAAAACTTAACCCGAGTTTCCATATAAAAATTGTGATCGTCTAGAATTTAAATTTCGTTTTTGTTAATTACCTTTCTACTCGTTACTTTAGGCCGTATTTTGTAGAAATAGAAATAGAAGCTGAGATATTATTACCAAATGAGAATTTTTACGCAGTCCGTTCTAACAAGAATATCATATGACAGTCAGTGCTTTAAACTAACTTTTATTTGCTTAGTGGAATAGTTTTAAAACAAATAAGAAGTTTGTCCGACCACGGCCACTCAAGTCTAGTCTTGTCATAAGTCAAGATTTAAATAATAACTGATCCCCCAGTTATAGATATAGCGCAAATAATTTACAAAGAGCTCTTTGTTATCCCCTGTGCAGGTACTTTATGTTTTGATTTGTACGTACAATTTGTTATCTCAATGAGATATTGTTTTATAAATTATATATCCATGGATTAGAATGGAGTTGAGTGAACTCAACTTAGTACCCTGGCACTGTTTTGTGTTTTTCCCTTTTGTAATATTTCGTCGACGAATTAGGTGCGGAATGAAATTCGGCACTCTTGCGCTCCTGTTAAGTTTATGTATATGATACTGTGTTTGTCGACCCGAGTCGTAGTACTTGACAAAGTCCAACAGCTCTGATATACCTAAGCGACGGGCTCCAGCCTACTAAAAAAATGGAAGTCCTCCAAGTCAATTAAATTAATAAAATGCTGGCGCATATCATTAATTCAATGTAACTCTTGCAAAAGCCTCTAAACTTATTTCCTAGAATATTTAAATGTATTTGATAATAGCTCCACCACTGCGAAGTTATTGTTAGATAAATACCGTTGCCGCGATATCCCTCTACTAATAACAACGACCCTTTGCCTCTGCTTCTCTAGAATCGGTCTAGATCCACGTACACAGCTATTATCACGTAACACACAAATCTTAACACTGGCAACTAATTCCAAATGAATTAGGCTTAAACTTTATCACAAATAAAACGCGCTCTTATAAACTTTTACACAATAACTATCACTTCGCTTCACTAGAATAATCACTAATTTGCCTTAACATAATGTTTTATGCGACCTAAGTGTGTGTGTGTACCTATAGCTGCTAAGCCCTAGTGTTCTGTACCTGGTCTCAAAGTTTCCACCACGAATCTTTGAGGTGTGTGTGAATATGGCAAAGTTAACCTACTCCTAACGCCCTAGCTGGCGAGAAACCGGGCCTACAGGTTAGGAAGGTTTCTCACAATAGGAAATGTAAGGAAAGGAAGGTATTTGGTCGCCCCCGAAAGAGGAATTCCACAAAGCTTTTGCTGAGAGTCTGGCGGGAAAACCAGAACCCTATTCTAGGTCCACTTCGACGGTCCCAAAGCTCCGTGAAACTCGTTTCGGCGCTGCGGTACTTGTTAGCTATTCTGTTCAACCACTGTTCCTCCTTGGCTTAGAAAGACTAGGTAATTCTGAAACCAATTAGCAACCGCAGTATCCCAAACTAGCTTAGAGCCCAGTACAAAACTCTATTAGGCCCGAATGCCTTTAAGCTCGGTATGCGAACCGATATCTCACAATTAACCACAAAGAATCTTACAAAGATCAAAAATCACTCAGACACTGACCTTGTCCTAAATATCAAGTCGAAGAACCATGTCTCTCGTGAACACGACCGTGCAGCAAGGCGCCTTGTGACCAACTGTCCCTGTTTGTCCCTCGGAACTCCATTATATAATTACGCAATATGCATTTTTACGCCAAGGTGCCAAAAAAAACCCCACGCCTCGCAAGGGCCGACGCTTTGCTTATCGCTTTGCACGTGTTCAAATCGTTTCACACAAAAGAATAGAAAAGGACACACTTCTCCAAAAACTTTAAACTTTTTACAGTTCCTTTGCCAAGCAAAATTGACCCATATCTAAATGTTATAACTCCTTGTTTTTATTTAGGAACTGAGTATATACCTAGATGTGACTAAGCTGTGAAGCCTTTGTCTTTCTTGCGAGATACGATTCGTACACTCAACTTATCATTTAAACGCATGGCAACTTATTCTACAATTATATCTAATTGCATTCGCAGTTTATAAGCGTCTTAATTAAGTACTCTTAATAGGAGGATCGACCATTAGTCTTTTGACCAGACCTTGTTCCGTACTACATGGATATATCTTTTAGAGCTGATTTATTGTTTTAAACTTCCACAATAATTGATTAATAAATATTTAAAAGGTTGAGCTATCTTCATTAAACGAGACCGCTCTAGATGGTTTACCTCGTAAACAAACATCCCTTTTTTCTGTCAATCGCTTTCTAATTCTGCGAAGACCCTGCTCTTTTGTCTTAAATTGCACACGTGCAAGGCAACTTACGGTTCCTTGTGCCTTTTGCAAGTTTTAAAGCATCTTTAGTTTTTTTTGTACAATTCAATATTTTGGTTTGCGTGTTGATTTTTTAGACTTATGTCTATTAATAAAATATAAGGGGCATATTTATATGTTTACTGGTGGTTTACACCACCACAGAGCGTACTCCCTTTCACACCTGTGACTCCTTTGAAGTGGCAGGTGTTCACGTGCGGCGGCAATCGCTTACCATCAGGTGATACGTCTGCTCGTTTGCCCCCTATATCTTAAAAAAAGTTCACTTTTGCTCAATAACACCAATATAATTATTTTGTTATAATGTGAAGTATGACTGATTAACATTGCTATGCCCTTACAGGGCGCTACATTGTATTAATAACATCTTATGAACGTACATTTATTATTTAAGATACTTTGTACCCAATGTAACACGCAATAAATATATTGAAATTGAAAACATTTTAGCAATATTTTACCATTGATTACTTTTTTAAACTATTAGTTAAATTTAACAACGGATCAAAAATCGTCCCTTAGAGTACCTATAGGTTAAGTTACTGGGTGATGTTACCTCTTATCACCGAAGGCTATGTAAGGCTACACTATTAGACTCTCCGAAGTTTCGCTTCTATACAACCCCTATTCGTATACTCTTAGAATATTGCATTAGCTTAACCCCGGCATTTTCCATATGCACTCGGGTCCAATATCAGATAGGATGCAATAACCTTACCTGCAGGAAATGGAGACATTGGACCCTCCGTTCGACGCACCTGCTCCGAAAACGGCTGTAAAAATATCGGGTGACAGAGACGAGTGATATAGGAGTAGGGATATTTTCTGTTTGTCACAGGATTATCTTTGAGACCGGTTAGACGGCTGTGTGAACATGATGTAGATTTTATGTCATCTTATGTCTACTATTGCATTATCATGATTTTATCCCCCGACTAAGGGGTGTTATAAGTTCGGCGTGTCTATGTGTGTGTGTGAATGTCGGAACATTTGTATGACAACCCTCCTCGAATACAATACACTATGACAAATTTCAAAGAAATTGAGACCATATTAGGGAAAGTCTCAGACTGGGGCAGACTTAACCTAGTTAACTTTAACCCTACAAAGACTCAAGCTTGCGCGTTTACCGCAAAAAAGTCACAATTTGTCGTATCACCTCATTTCGGCACATCACCCCTAACTCTTTCTGACAGAGTTGGAATTCTCGGAGTTGAAATATCTGACAGAGTTGAGTTCCGTGGCCATCTAGAGGAAAAAGTTAAATTGGCTTCCAAGAAGCTCGGCGTGCTCAATAGGTCGAGGGGATGTTTCATGCCGGGGCATCTCTTGCAGCTCTATAAGGCGCAGGTGCGGCCTCACATGGAATACTGCTCTCACCTCTGGCTGGAGCTGTCATTGCGTAGAGATGTAGCATAACTGTGCATCTTCTATCGCATTTACAATGGGGAATATTCCGAGGAGCTGTTCGGCCTTATTCCAGCTGCAATTTTTCACCACCGCACATCACGTCAGAACGCCAAATTCCATCCACATCACCTGGATGGATTTATATCGACTACAGTGCGTTTCTCAGGTCATTTCCTATCACGCACAGTAAAACTGTGGAACCAGCTGTCATCCGTGGTGTTACCGAACAGATACGACCTGGTGACCTTCAAGAAAAGGGTGTACTCCTTTCTTAAGAGCCGGCAACGCAAATGTGATACCTCAGGTGTTGCAGATGTCCATGGGCGGCGGTGATCACTTTCCATCAGGTGTGCTGTCTGCTCGTTTGTCCGATATAATGTAAAAAAAAATGGCGAAATAATAAATTACAACACAGGGTTTACCAACCATTCTGAGCAACATTTGTTCTACGATTTTTCGAAATTCGTCGAAAATTGTATCGACTCCCCATACAAAATGAAGAAGTCACGTGACCAACTTTGTATGAAAAGTTGAATTTTTTACACATAAAAAAATAGAGTGTTGGTGTCTGTTTACTAGCTAACAATATAAATCAATCGGCATCGCTAGTGCGTCTTACCCGTCACCTTGAGCACTTATGTCAGTGAAATCAGACCACTGCTACACTGTGCTCTAATTCTTTTTACAAATATAGTATGTACTTAAATATTATTGTGTATAATTACTCTGAATAAATGTGTTCCTGGTTATATGTTTGTTCAAGGTGGAGATCGAACCCGAAAGTTTGAGCTAATTCGTCCCATTTAAGTCCCCACTGCTGGGGCACAGGCCTCCCTCAATCACATGAGGGGTAATTGCCATACTCACCACGCTTGGCAGACGGGTTGGCGAGGATTTTGATATAAATGCAGAGTTTTCCTTCTCTGGGTGCGAATGATCATGCCAGCAGCTTTACCTTAGTCGCCTTTTACGACACCTCGGTTAGAGTGAGGGTGGCCTATTCTACTCTGCCGGGGACCACACGGCTCTGCCGGGGACCACACGGCGCGTTATTTATTCGTTATGTTATTTTTTTATTTTATAAATATAATATTAAAGATTAGTGATTGTGACGTGATTGTACTTGAAAATATTATTGTTTCAGGTACGATATTATGACAAAGCAGCTGGCGTATGGAGTATCTATCATCGTAAGGAGTATTGGTGAATATGGATAGAAGTCCACGATGAATCTGCTCAAACGACCAGTATTTATCTTAACTTAAAGGGGTCATTTTTCTGATTTCCTGCCCTAAATAGACGTACTATTGTGGTCTGGTTGATGGTTATGTTGATATCCTTTTCGTAAGCAAGATATATGGAAGGTGAATTGCGGTTTACGGTTTATAACGTATCAAAAAAAACTTCTTACTAGATCTAGTTCAAACCAGTTTTCGTTGTTAGTTTTCATGGTAATGTATATCATATATTTTTTTAGTTTCATAAAGTGGCATACATTTTGCCACTTTGGGAGCGTCTCTTGCGCAAAGTATTATTAAGTTTAGAAAAAAATATATATTAGAAACCTCAATATCATTTTTAAAAAACCTATCTATAGATACGCCACACGTAACGGGTTTGATGAAAAAAAAATGAATTTCAGTTTTAAGTATAGGGACACCCTAAACATTTTTTTTTCTATTTTTGTGTAAAATCGTAATGCGGTTAACAAAATACATATATTTACCAAGCTTTAATAGTATAGTTCTTATAGTTTCAGAAAAAAGTGGCTGTGACATAAGGATGGACGGACAGACGGACTGATGGACTGACGGACAGACGGACAGACGGACAGACGGACAGACGGACAGACGGACAGACGGACAGACGGACAGACGGACAGACGGACAGACGGACAGACGGACAGACGGACAGACGGACAGACGGACAGACGGACAGACGGACAGACGGACAGACGGACAGACGAACAGACGGACAGACGGACAGACGGACAGACGGACAGACGGACAGACGGACAGACGGACAGACGGACAGACGGACAGACGGACAGACGGACAGACGGACAGACGGACAGACGGACAGACGGACAGACGGACAGACGGACAGACGGACAGACGGACAGACGGACAGACGGACAGACGGACAGACGGACAGACGGACAGACGGACAGACGGACAGACGGACAGACGCACAGACAGACAGACAGACAGACATGACGAATCTATAGGGGTTCTGTTTTATCCATTTGACTTCGGAACCCTAAAAATAAAACAAATAATGCGTTGTCCCTACACGCGGATCCCTCCATGAATACCCATATATTGTGCTAATATATGCTTGTCAGCGCGTACGACGTAACTACACAGCGCGCTTCATCAAAATTTTCATCGCATTCTCTCGTTAAAGATCCCAAGAGCATTCTTCCTTATGTATCTAACTGTAGCAATCTTATCAAAAACCTTTTTTACAAATTTCGCGTGCTAAACCATTTACGATCTAAAAGGTATAAGGGTACTTACTTCCACTTAAGTAAACCCGCCTAGAATTTTCGTAAATGACTTAGGCCAAACCGTAATGATTTCACTTTACTCCCCTGAGTGGATCGTCAAATCCAAATAACGAATTCAAAAGCGAGTGACGTATTTTCTTTGATCGTCCAATCTGTGAGCCAAGCGGAAATTTTACGGGCGCTGTGTTTAACTTGTGTCCCTTTAGCACGAATGACGACTCGATTGGATCAGTGGTAGTGAACGCTGCCTCTGGTGCAAGGGTTGCGGGTTCGATCCCCGCACAGTACAAACATTTTTGTGCATGAACATGTCTGTTTGTATTGGTCTGGGTGTTTTCTATGTATTATTAGTATATATTTACAAAAAAAAGTATTATAATGTATATATTTGTAATCCTTCTTACTTAAAACAGGTGCTTGAGCTACCTATCTCGGAGTCAGGTCAATGTATGTGATGTTGTGAAATATTGATTTAATATAGTCTTGTGTAGTACACGTACTATGTACTAATCTAAACTGTCCCACTTGGACTGGCAAAGGAAAGGAAGGAAACTGGCAAAGGCCTCCATCATAGAAATCAAGTTATCGCTACTATGATGGGATTAGGCTTAGTCACCACGCTTGCCAAATGCGGATTGGTGATCACAAACCCGAGCTATGCTTAAAAAATTCTGAAAATATTTTTCGCTCGATCCGGTAATCGAACCCAGAACTCCGCGATCTCGGCCTGGTACTTAAACCACTAGACCAACAGGGCGCGATTGGTAAAAGGATTTTACTCATACGGTCGGATTGGTCTGGACCAATACGATTCCTCTAGAGGAATGTTCGATTTTAGTCATCTCAATCTTAGTGAATACAACCTGAATATTTTTAGGCTCCCCTCTCCCTTCATTTGGTCTAATAGATTAATTTTCACAAAGTTTCGTAGTGTTTTATATCGAATCTCTAGCGAGACAACATGAATAAACCTAAACTTTTTAACAAGTTAGACCAACAATACCTTTAAGTAAAAAAAAAATAAACAACCGTTCTATATAAAATAGAACACCCATTGGGCAATAAAATTCATAACAACAGATTTTTTTGCCTCTATTGTTCATCTAGCTAACTAAAAGGCTTTTATTTATGATTAAAAAGTGTATAGGATAATTTATACCAACTTATCTTAGACTTAATTGTAGTTGAGGTAAAAGAAAACAAAGCAAAATCTAATTTTAATTTAATCAAAATGGAAAAACGAATTACTAAAAATAATTTCAAAATAGAGTGAAATCAAAGCCTTCAAAGGAAACGCGACGCCTTTTGCTTTATTACTTAGTTATCGGTATCGACTTTAAAATATCACAATGTCGACAGAACGACAAAGCAAGATTGCTTTGAGAAGGGTCAACCGTCTCGCCCTAAGCTTTTTTCGTTTTCTAGCTGGCAAGAACAAAAGGACAGCGGACCACGAAATTTCTTTGAAATCGCGTCGCCATGTCGTCAAGGCGGCCATCTTCTTTTTGGAACGCACAAAATGGCGTCGCGGGCGAAGTAGGGTGCAGCTCAAGTCTAATTATCCACATTTTTTACATATTATGTAACTTTACAAATACCAGTCGAATCACAAAATAAATAGACAAAGGATGTGTAGTCCACATTTCTCTAGCCAAATTATGGACGGCATGGTCGTCTATTTGTGTCGGCTGAAACCGCCGGCTGCCTTTGATGAACAATTAATTTGATTCAATCAAGTGGGCATTGGTATTTCTTTGAGAAATGTAATTGGAAATTTGTTATTTGTTTAGTATGATTTGGTCAGTTACGAACTTCGAAAATTGGAAAAGGGTACGCAATGAAAGAACCATTGTAGAAAAGTTGCTATGTAACAATTGAGATGAAAATTATTGATGATCCAAAGTTGACGAAGTGCTTTTATATTAATTTCGCTTGTTGAGATATTAGAATAATATGTTCTTTTTTGATATAACAATGTTTTGCAATTTATTCTTAAGTAAATATTTCCACTGGATATTTGTAGGTACATACAAATATTGATAAAACTATCGTCGGCTCAGGGCCAAGCAAAAAGCACTTACAAAATTCGTTGACATATCAAGCTCTCCGGTAGCTTAGTCGGTAAAGCATTTGCCCGGTCAGTAAAAGATCGTGGGTTCGAGTCCCACCCGAAGACTGTCGAAAAATGTTTAAGTGCATTATTTACTTAAGAATAAATTACTAAAAATTGGTATACCCAAAAAAATCATATTAATTAAGTTGTTTCATCTTAACTGGTGGTAACAAATATTTTAATTTGTAACAATATTTCCACTGGATATTTGTAGGTAAATACAAATATTGATGAAACTATCGTCAGCTTACGGCTTTATTCTCATTTTTTCTATGAGACACTAGCAATCGGAAAAGAATCGTACGCAACCTACCGTATTTGTGACGTTACGTGCATTCCTAGATCAAACTATAGTTCTACTTATAGACTTGTAAGATTTTAAGGCTTCTAGGCCTTTTCTGACTAGTCCTTTAGAACAACATTTTTCGGGTCGAATTTTTTTCCAGCATAACTTTCGATCATCCGTTGCCACTAGCCAAAAAGGGTAAAAAGTAACCCCCTAACAAAACTGTAACGCAATATCTGCCGAGCAAAAAGTAAAACGAGACGGGACGCGACACAAGCCGAAAAAGCCAACAATGCTAAACTGTGCCGCTGCCCGCATCGAAATGAGCCGAAAGTCCGGAATATGTTCACAATAGATGAATGACAGTGAAGAAGCTTCTTGAAAATTCAATTGGCCTGATCACGCATTTTGAGCGTGATATAGGGTCACTACCAGACCCTGTCCTACGCTCCAAAGTTCAAGGGTTCGATTCTCACTCTGAAATTTCTTCTCACCTTCCGCATTTCTGTTCTCTTCTTCAGCAGCATCTATTTGTCCACTGCAACTACAATTTCTCTCCACTTTGTTTTGTTGTTGGTCTTTCTAGACCACGCTGCTCCAGTTACTCCAGGCTAATAGCCTTGATGTCGTAGGACCGTAATCGTAAATCGTTGGGCATGTAATGAGAAGAGGGGAAGAACATGTAACTAAAAAAGTGATGAGTTTAAATGTAAGTGGGTGGAGGAACAGAGGACGGCCGAAAAAGAGATGGATGGATTGTGTGAAGAATGACATGATGATAAAAGAGGTGGATGATTCGATGACGAATGACAGGGACATATGGAAAAGGAAGACATACTTTTTTTTTATTGACTTAGGAGAAATGCGTTACGCATACCCATACGTCTGTAAACGGGTTATGTCAGACTCCCCCCCGCAGAAGGCGGGGGTATACCGACTAAAACTCCTGGGACTCTCCCTCATCGTCCATAATGGGAGAGGTCGTGGGGTGAGGTACGAAACCTGGCACCACGACCCCTCCCGGACGGAAGCCCGCCTACACGGCGGGCACGGCGCTTCCTCCCCCGGGGTCGGGGGAGGGAGTGGGGACAGCCGGGAGAGCTGTGCCGTCCCCACCAGGCGTAGGAAAAGAAAGACATACTGCGCCGACCCCAGATAACCTGGGAAAAGGGCAGGAGGATGATGATATCGTTGGACCGTCTGGCAGTTTATCCGCCAACACTCCTCTTTTATCTCCCTACTCCTCATTCAAGAACATCCTTGCTCTACTTCGATTTTATCTATCTAGGTAATGTTCATTACCAGACGGTTGACAAGTAGATGGCTCCCATATAAGACCGAAAAGTATTGATCCTCACCGGCGCATTCCTCCAACTAATTGATTGTACTATAGTATCAGCCTATATAATGTGCCACTGAAGAGCAAAGGCCTCCATCATAGAAATCAAGTCATCGCTAGAATGATGGGATTAGACTTGATCACCTCGCTTGCCTAATGCGGATTGGTGATCACAATCCCGAGCTATGTTCGAAGAATTCGAAACATACTTTTGTTCGACCCACTTATCGAACCCAGGAGTCTATGATCACGGCCTGGACGAAAACACTAGACTAGGGGCGATATTGAATGTACTATGAATAAATGTAATTACTTAAAAAATCTTAAGGCTTTGGAATCAGATGTTATACGGTTCCCAAACGCTTTATAAATACCGGGACCTTTAAATACCTAGCACGTACCTAGGTATTAAATTAAATTCCAAAAAGAAATACTTCTCAAATCTTCTTATAACTTATACAACATTTCTGGGGCGGAATTCTCCTATCCATCAGGAGGAATGCTCGTTTACTATTCTAGACGAAGAAACGTATAACACAGATAAATATCAGGCATTTTTCCTCGCTTTCCTTCTCAACAATTTAAATTTGAAGCTACAAATCAACCTGATCCCTATACCCGTGGTAGACAAACTGCACAACTGTATTGCATAATATTTATTTAGGAGAGTCCATATTTCACGATACAGAATTGATATATTGCTACTGTCGTGTGTGACGATACGGAAAAATGTTAGATTATTGTTTCGGTCTTTTAAGGTAGGGCACACTAGCGACGACAATCGATTTTAATTTTTAGCTACCAAACCGGATCTATTATAAACAATTTCGGGGTTACAAACTCTTGGAAAACACTTATACTATTTATTAAATAACCATGCACAAATGCGGAGCCAACATTTGTACGCGAAAAATTGATTCACGCTAAAAGCGACCACTTTTAGCGTGAATAAATTTTTTGCGTACCAAAACGGACCCAACATTTGTGCATGGTTGTTTAATAAATAGTATAAGTGTTTGCGGTTGTAATCCTGAAATTGTTTAAAATAGATCCGGTTTAGTAGCTTAAAATAAAAATCGATTGGCGTCGCTAGTGTGCCCTACCCGTCACCTGAAAAAGTACGTACAATTAATTTTATTTATTCGAAACATTTTTCAATAGCGTATGATGACGCAGTTAAAGGTATGACGTAAAATATTCTGGATTTGATGAAATGAAAAGGTCATCTAGAACTCAGGGAACACACATAGGGTAAACCTTAACCTTGCAAAACGTTTATTTATTTATTTAGAGCTAAATATTTTTGTTCATAAGTCTAATAAAGTAATCGTGACCCACCGTTTGGCCAGAATTGGCCGTCACGATTGGAGTGATACTGAGGCCTTAGAAAAAAAATACGTGAAGCCAAGCTTCTTGTCCCGATTTTCGCCACATTTTAGGATGCGATTTCTTCTCACTGACCTCTCCCACACTGTTCATTATGCGATTCCCTTACAAAGGGGAGCCGAGGTATGCTTCTGAGAAATAGGGCTCGAGACTCATTGGGAGCTAAGGGTTCCGGAAAAAGTCTTTGTTGGCTCATTTCCTTCTCCACCAACATAAAAAATTTGATATTCGTGGAATTAAGTTTGTCACCGAAAATGGACTGTAGGTACTGTTAGGTAAAATTTTGTTTATACAAATTAATACAGGAACGTTATGTGTGAAATAGAATTTTATTTCAATCGGAGTGGGTCGGTTTATGATGCAATTAATTAATTAAGATGGGTGAAAACTTCCCCATGTCATAGAGTGAAAAAATATGGCAATTCCTCTTATAAGTGAATTATGTTATTCTTTTTAGGGCCGATTCGAACAACTTTATTCCGATAATGAATCTATGGTGTAGCGTTGTCATTCTAAACAAATTTGACGTTATACCATAGATTTATCCACGGATAAAGATTGGTCTAATCCAGCCTTAGAGAAATAAATTTCTTAAACCGTATACCGCAAAGCTGACGTATATGTAGGTACTAATAGTCACACGCTGTGTTGTTACAACTTGTCAAATTTCTTCATTATTATATGAATCACGCCTTCATGTAAAATATCAATAAAGTGAGAAACGAATGAAATTCGACAGATTATTGTATAAGGCATGGCTGTATGTACATCATTCTCATGATCATCAACAACTTGTTGCAGTCCACTGCTGGACATATACCTCTCCAAACGTCTGCAACACCGATCAGTCTTTGCCAGCCATCCAGCTACTCGCATGTAGCTTTTGCCATCTTGCGCAAACCGTCACTCAATACATTTACCGAGAACTGTCTCATTTTACCTTACCACAGTAATTGTCGGATCTGCAGCTGATATGGCCAGGCCGCCTGTATGACTGCCTCGGTGGCGTAGTGCTTAGTGGGTCGCACTATAAAGCGACGGCTGTGCAAGAGGTCCTGGGTCGGGCCAAAAATGTGTACCTAAGTTTTCAGTAAGAAATTCTTAGTGACAGCCCGGAGTTTGGAAGTTGGCGGTCTTGATCCCCCGTGCCTCGTAAAGCACGATAAGTCGTTGGTCCTGCGCCCAATCCCTCTCCAGTCGTATCACGCTTGGGTTCCATCGGAATATGAGTGTAAGGGAATAGATAGTGCACTTGTGTTCGCGCACACACTTGAGCACTATAATATATCCTGCGTACGTGGCTGATCGTTGAGATTGACCGCCGTAGCCGTAATGTCGGTTGGAGGATTATTATGGACAGCCCGCTGTCATCATCATCATCATCATCAGCCTATTGCAGTCCACTGCTGGACGTAGGCCTCTCTGTGATCTATCCATGGCTTCTCGCATCCAGCTCTTGCCAACCATCCTGCGCAGATCGTCCCCCCACCTAGCCAGAGGGCGCCCTACATTACGTTTGCCAAGACGCGGTCTCCACTCTAGAACTCGTTTACCCCAACGGTTATCGGTTCTGCGGTTAATATGGCCAGCCCACTGCCACTTAAGCTTGCTAATCCCGTGAGCAATGTCGATGACTTTGGTTCTCTGCCGGATCACCTCATTTCGGATTCGATCTCGGAGAGAGACGCCGAGCATTGCTCGTTCTACCGCCCCCTGTCATTTTTTGTTATTCCGATAAGCTATGTCGATAACTTGGTTCTTTGTTGGACCACCTGACGTCTTAATTTAAAGCAGACGTTACGACCAAATCGGAGTTCTCCTCCCTTTTACACGCGCTGTGTGTTTCCTTTGTTTGGATGCGACAGGTATATTCACGTTCGTTAGGGATGGCTTCTTTCTAATTAAGACACCTTTTTCGGATTCGATCATGCAGAAATGTCGAGGAAAAAGCTATCTTTTTCCTTAGCCCGCTGAGTGATTTTAAGCTTATGGACCACATGTGAAATATTATATGTTTTACATATTTTATTCACGTCTCTCAGTGTGCCTCCAGCCGGCTCAAAAATCGAGGGGCCACTAATTTTATTGCACCTTAAACGCGGTACAGTCGCAATCAACTCCTGATTGGTGTTCCGTTCCCGACCGGTGGAAAAACTGACTGGCTATAGGGATGTGAAAAAATTATCGATTGCTCAGGTCATCATAAAACAGTATTTTTGGTACCTGCATTTTGAAACCTCATCGTAGCGTGTAATTCCCAGTTGCATCCAAAACTGTCGCTTCGGAGCCCAGGATACGATGGTCCATGGTTTGAAAAGTAATAATAAAAATAATAATAATTCTCAAAACATCTCATACGTTGACCTGATTCCGTTCTAAGTAGCTTAATCACTTACAGATATCAGACAACAGAGGATCACAAATATATACTTAAATACATACATTACACCCAGACACTGAACAAACACAAGTGTTCATCGCACGAATGTTTGTCCAGGGTGGGGATCGAACCCACGACCTTTGGCGTAAGAGGCAGGGTCACTACCAATTGCGCCATCCGGTCAGTCAGTCTGTTTATTACGTAATTTTTTGCCACACACCTCGTCATTGTGGAATCAACTTCCCACAGCGGTGTTTCCGAACCGGTACGACATTGAGATCTTCAAAAAACGAGCCTGTACCTTCCTAAAAGGCCGGCAACGGGTCTCCACTCCCTTTGGTGTAGCTGATGTCCATGGGCGGCGGTGATCGCTTAGTATCAGGTTAATCGCTTGCTCGTTTGCCTCCCTTTGTAAAAAATAAATAAATAAATGAAACGACTGCCGTCTGACTCGCGCAACTCTTGAACAGGGGAACCAGACCAGCTGGACACTGCTGTTACACGTTCAGAATCAGTATCTCAAATATTGTAGGTATCTACAATTTTGATCAACTATCCGAGATATTCAGGGTTTCCGAGCGATTCAATAGTAGAAATATGCACATAGATTTGAAAAATCCAGAGGCGCATGGTCGGATTTTAATTACGAAACCCGGTATGGAAAGCACATTTTATATATTGAGCTAAACGTTCTTTCCTTCTTTTGCTTTCCTTTTGGTGTATCCCCATGGGTAAAGATGACACCATCAGGTTGGTCTCTTGCTTGATTATTTCCAATCCTCATAAAAAAAACATATTGGCTAGCTGCCTTCTAAAAAAAAGGCAGAATATCAAATTGTAATAGGAAAAGAAAAAAAAAGAATACCAAGCGATAATACTAATAATATTAATATATAAAATAATGTATATTTCTGCCATTCTCATTACGAATACGATATTTCTTTCCTCTACCCAAAGGTTGTCTGGAAGAAATCGCTGCAAGCGATAAGACCGCCTTATTGTACTGTCTGTTGCTGTTGTATCATGCTTGTATTTTATTTTTGTGCAATAAAGAATATCTATCTAATACCGTCTAAATTGAACATTGTACCTCTTTATACCTAGCTTTTAAGTTTTGTATGTTGTGCAATAAAGAGTATCTATCTATCTACCATTTTAAAAAAATATTTTATCTCATCTTAGCGCATAATTCTCGGTTGTATACAAAGCTGTCGCTCTGGGTCCTGGGGCACGCTTAGATCATGTTTCAGGATTATGGGGAGTCTAGTGATTTTGTAATTACCAGACTTACAGAATTTTGTAATCTTCATTGTTTGAAGCGACAGCCGTCTGACTTCGCAACCCTTTACAGGGGAACAAGACCAATCGAATCACGGTTACACGTTTCTGAAACTATCCGAAACGTGCAGGTTTTAAAAAAATATTATTCATGTAAAACGTAACCCTATCAACATCCCTAACCTTACCGACGATTGGTTGAAGACAAATTAATCGAATTGTGCGCGGGCCGCGCGGTAAATGGCATCGATACTTTGTGCTTTTTGCTGCCTCATTAAGTAGAACTTTTGGATATGATACTTTTGGATGTGCTCGCAAATTGAAAGGAAAACGCTTATGTGATTATTTAAGTAGATTCCTAAATTGATGAGGTAAAAAGGATTTTCTAAATGTGATAGGAGTGAAACGAGACGAGAGGTTCCTGTCGCTCATAAACACTCACAGTACCAGTGGAATATAATTTTGCCAATAGTTGATATTTTATAGCAATCTTATGCGATTTATTCTTAAGTAAATAACACACTTAAAAATTTCATCTCGTGTTCAGGCGGGATTCGAACCCACACCTTCCACAATCCGGGTGAATGTACTACCAATTATACCACTGAACGCGTTACTCGGTCGACGAAATTTGTAAGTGCTTGATTCGACATGAGCTGTCGATAGTCTCATCAATATTTTAGGTATATTTACAATATCCAGTGGAAATATTATTACAAATATTTGACCACCAGTTAAGATGAGACTGCTAAATCAATAGTTGATATTTTATAGCAATCTTATGCGATTTATTCTTAAGTAAATAACACACTTAAAATTTTTTAATAATAATAATAAATAAGATTGCTATAAAATATCAACTATTGATTTAGCAGTCTCATCTTAACTGGTGGTCAAATATTTGTAATAATATTTCCACTGGATATTGTAAATATACCTACAATATTGATGAGACTATCGACAGCTCATGTCGAATCAAGCACTTACAAATTTCGTCGACCGAGTAACGCGTTCAGTGGTATAATTGGTAGTACATTCACCCGGATTGTGGAAGGTGTGGGTTCGAATCCCGCCTGAACACGAGATGAAATTTTTAAGTGTGTTATTTACTTAAGAATAAATCGCATAAGATTGCTATAAAATATCAACTATTGATTTAGCAGTCTCATCTTAACTGGTGGTCAAATATTTGTAATAATATTTCCACTGGATATTGTAAATATACCTACAATATTGATGAGACTATCGACAGCTCATGTCGAATCAAGCACTTACAAATTTCGTCGACCGAGTAACGCGTTCAGTGGTATAATTGGTAGTACATTCACCCGGATTGTGGAAGGTGTGGGTTCGAATCCCGCCTGAACACGAGATGAAAAATTTTTAAGTGTGTTATTTACTTAATAATTTTGCCAGCTTTTTATATGGGAACCAGTAGCAGGCCATCACTTCGGAACTTCATTTGGCACAGTGACATGATGTGTTAAAACATTTTTTTTCTTCTTTGTTTAATTTGGCGTCGAGGCTACATTTAATACTTTTCATACTAATTTTAAACCCCCATTTTAACCCTTTAGGGGGTGAATACACAATAAAAAAGTTATCTAATCCTTATTGATTAAGCCCTGCGTTATATTAGCCAGTCAATCAGTCCGTCAGTGAGCTTACGCTTATAATATCAATATCGATTAAGATTGCTAATTTCTTGAAGGTTTAAAGATTGCAAAGGCCTGAAAATGGTTTACAAAACAAACCTACATTTTCTTAACAGTCCGATGAAGCATCTTCTATTGTGTTATCCTATATCTCTTATCTATTGTTTGTCTCTGTCCATAGCTCAAAGTAATTAAACTTCTATATTGCACCTACGTACGAAGTCATCTCGAATACGCCTCTAAGATCTGGAACCCGCAGTACGCTGTTTACAAAATGCGTATCGAAGGTGTACAGAAAAGATTCTTACGTCATCTCGATTTTAGGGCACACCAGAAAACCAACGGTTATGATCACCGCTGTAAAAGATACCACTTCCTTCCACTCGAGAAGCGGCACGATATCAGCGATCTGTGCTTCCTAATGAGTATAGCCAATGGATCTATTGACAGTTGCGAGCTCTTATACAAAATTGGAGTAAGATTCACTAACTATCGCAAAAACGCGTTCCTTCAGCGTGCTAGCTCAGCGTTCAATCTCCTACCATCTGATTTCGATTTATTCTGCAGCACCACATCACTCTGACGGCAACTTGCCAAAGACTATTTCAAGAAATAACTTTAACACTGGATCAGAGTGCATGTCTTTAGTTACGCGAGGACATGCATTCTGATTAAGTGTAACATGGCGGCACTCTCTCTATTTGTAACAAATTTTTTACCACTTGTTTACTGTTTCTTAGGACACCAGAATGTTTAAATTACATTTAGTTTTCCGAAGCTATTGTTACAACCATAGGCGGAGATTTATTATCGGCACTGTTTTTTTCTTATTGATATAAGTTTAGTGTATTATTTAACTGTTAGTCTTCCAAAAAAAAAAAAAAATTTACGGCGATGATCATTTACCATCAGGTTATTCGCTTGGTGTTTGCCTCCTTTCTCATAAAAATGAAATACAATAGTATAAACACGTATAAATTCTATTGAAATACCACTGCCAGGAATCGTAAAAATTGCTGTTAGTAATAAGAGAAACATTTTTGAAACAAAACGGATACATCCTTCAGAAAAAGACAACGATTTCATACCATACAACTTTTATGGTGTGTACTATTCGTGGGTGGAGGTGGTACCATACCACCGGAATTCCCAGTACAACCAATCACGGTAGAATTGCAATAAGAAAATGTAGCGTCGTGTCTCAAGAGTATTGAAAAATCTAAGAACGTTTTCCAGTAAAGCGATTCTATCTGAGACATATCATATATCATAAATCATAAATTTCGCGACGACTCCACAGTCTTTGCACAGTATACTCATTCCTAGTAGGAAACATTGTAAGGAAACTTGTTTTATTCGGGTTGTTGTTCAAAATGGATATCCACAATTTTTTTTTTACGTTCATCATCAAAAGTATCTTAACACTTTAGTACCATGTCGAAGTAACATTTTTTACGAACCCCTTGGAAACTGCCTATAATAATAGTCAGAACAGTTACTTTGACATGGTACTAAAGTGCTAAGCTACTTTTGATGCTGACCGTACATATGTATAGATAGGAACATTTATTTACTAAACACGCAACACACCACATAGAAAATATTAACATATAAACAAAAACAACTTATTCAAAACAATAGAAAGCTAATGCAAAAACTCAAAAAACAAAATAAAAAAGAACACGGTTCAATCACATTTGCATACATGTATCGCGGTGGTCAGCAAAAAAAGCTCATCGAAAAATGAATGAATGAATCTTTATTTGTGAATATAGGTATTAATAAAAAGGTGTTAATATAAGTGGGTGGAGGAACAGTGGACGATCGAAAATCATTTTTAAAGACCTATTCATCAAACCCATACGTCTGGGGTATCTATATACCCCAGAGGTAGGTATGGGTTGAATGAAAAAAAAAATGAGTTTCAGTTCTTAGTATGGGAACCCCATTGTTTTTCTATTTTTTTGTAAAAATCGTAATGCGGCAAAATACATCTATTTACCAAGTTTCAATAGTATAGTGCATATAGTTTCGGAAAAAAGTGGCTGTGATATACGGACGGATGGACAGACGGACAGACAGACAGGCATGACGAATCTATAAGGGTTCCGTTTTTTGTCATTTGGCTTCGTAACCCTAAAAAGGGTAAGATGATTCGACGACGAATGATAAAGAAGTCTAGAAGAGGAAGACACCCCAGATATCTTTGGAACAGGGTAGGAGCATGATGAGTTACAGGAACCATTAAATTCAGCCAACAAGGAAACCGAAGCAACCCTCGTCGAAATGTTTTATGTGTCTGTCGGTACTGAGGATGTTTATACTGTGACCGCACAGTATTTTGCTAAAGCATATGTTTTCATATCCTGCAGAATACAAGCAGTCAGGATTTATGTTCCATGGGATAATCTCAGGCTGATGTGACATATAAGTTTATTTATATTTATGATTTACTTAAATCCATAATATTAATGTTGGGTTCAGTGTGGATTAGAAGATGCCTTATGAAAGGATAATCTCCAACTTTGTACAATAAAAAGAATTCATTATTAATGCTATTTTATATTACTTAGCTAGGAATACTCAAGTCCTAAATTAGGTGGAGCAACTAGTGCTGTACCGGTTTCGATATTTATAATAATCGATAAAAAAAATTAAACAACAATGAGATATAAGTCCCAAGAGTTATCAAATAACTGTTCGAAAACGAAAACAAAGATATATAAACATATTTTTCATTAGAGTGGTACTAAAGAGTTTTCCACAGAATACAGCTTGTATATACTGAATTTTTTCGAACATGAAACAACCTGAATATCTGCTAAAATAAAGTTGTTTGTTATGATAAGTATAAGTGACTTATCATAACAAACGACTTTGTGTGTGCTGTTGTATGTTCTAACATGCATATGGTCTAACATACATCCACTGCTTTACAGTTTCTTAGAAGGACATTTTACGATTATACCACCACACAAGCCTGCGTTCAATCGAATTCGAGCCTTCATCGATATTTCATCGAAATCCTACAGCTCTAAAGCAGAGCTCGGAAAAATGTTATTCATAATAACGATTTAAAAAAAATAGCTATTATTTTATTATAAACCTATTATTTTCCTCTGCCACCTGTCACATAAAAAAATTTATTTAAACTGCAATATTTCAAAAAGTATATTATTCTCACAGAGTATTTGTTGTTTGCATTTTTCACTATCGATTGGCGTATGTCAGCATCAAAAGTAGCTTAACACTTTAGTACTATGTCGAAGTAACATTTTTAAGGAACCCCTTGGAAACTGACTATGATAGTCAGAACAGTTACTTTGACATGGTCCTAAAGCTACTTTTGATACTGACCGTACGCGAAAATACGTCTTTTAATGGTTGCAAAAATTTTTATGTACCGAAAACGACATTTCTCCGTAAATGTTTTTTACATCGATCTCTACAGACCTAACCGAAACGAATAGTTTTTTAGATATTATAGGCGAACCGTTTCCGTTTCCGAGTACAGCTCTAAAGCAAACGATAACAGTTTAACATTCGCGGAGCCAATCGTTTCTGCCAATAAGCCGGAACATAAATTGCGGGTTAAAGTTTTTAACGTTTTTTTGCAAGACTTTTTCTCGCTAAACGTAAAACTGATTTCTTGGTTTCTTTGAGTTATTGGCTTTTGTTAGCGGTGTTACTAAAGGAATCCTGGATTTAGACGTGAAGCTTTCTTTGGTAAATGTTTTGTTGACTTCGTTGTTTATTTTTAAACTTATCTCTCTTATTTATAAAGATATAAAGAAGTCCATGACAAGGATTTTAGGTAAACTAAAAAGTAGTAACACTTGCGCGATGTATTCGACATCCAGCGCCATCTGTTGGTACAGTATGAAACTAATTGAGTTCTGAAACTAAGTGAGGGTGAGCCACTATGTTAATATAGCTAGTAGCTTAAATATAAAGATCTTCATAATGAAAATATCTAAAAGAGCCTACGTTCAGTAGTTTACGGATATACCTACCTCTTGATGTAAAAATAAAGTTTAAAAACTAAAACTCGACTACCAAAATAACATCGCCGTGGTCGTATGCCACATTGATTTTATTTTATTATTATAATGAATCTGTTTTGCTACTGAATGTGGCATGCGACCACGGCAATACGGCATAATAATTTCAGCAGAGAAAATTTTCTTGTTTCGTACTTTTCAGGGCGTGTTTTTTTGGTAGTCGGGTTTTAGTTTTTCAACTTTCTTTTTATTTAACACTAGCTTTTGCCCGCGACTTCGTCTGCGTGTAATTCGAATAAAAGCAAGGTCTTATAGATATCTTTATAAATTATAGCCTATGTGTTATTCTGATCTATAAGCTACATTACTGTAAAGTTTCATTAAAATCCGTTTAGTAGTTTTTGCGTGAAAGAGGAACAAACATCCATCCATACATCCATCCAAACAAACTTTCGCCTTTATAATATTAGTAAGGATAAGGATAAGGATATTTTTAGTTATGTAAATAAAAAACTTTTTTCATTTGATACCCCACATGGTACCGCTAAGCAATTTTTTTTATTAAAAATAATATTTCAATAAAAGCACACATTTAATGAAAAGCGTATAGAAATGGTAATATATTTTTTTGGCGTATTGTTTATTATCCGACTCCTCAAATCCTGAATCATGGTCCGAAGCGACTGCTTAGATGCAACCGGGAATCACACGCTAAGATGAAGAAGACCGATTAATGTAATTAAGATATTATTCGCTTCAAAGTCATCGCCAATCATTCTAATAGCCAGTTAGTTAATTATTGTGCAATTGATCGATTGAATATGTACATTAATTGTGATAGTTTATTTGTACATTGCATCCGGAGTTTAGGCTATGCTGTGGAGCATAGTATTGGACTATGTTGTGTTTGTTGTGGTGGATCATCCATCGTTGAATATGATCCAGGGTTTAAATACATCAGGGTCAGGAGGGGGACGCCGGGCAGATGCGCGTCTCTCCTCTCTCCGCGGAGGGAGCCCGCTGGTGCGTTGTACGGGGGTACCAGCACCGGTATTGCCCAGGCTCCCTTTGCTGCCCAATAGGGAAGGCTCAGTTCTCCCGGCCTGTCCCTATCAGGGGATATAGGGCTATCCGGCACGTCCGGGGGAAGAACCGCTTAGTCCTCCGTACAGTTGGGCATCCGCCCGGGTAATATCGTAGAGGGAAGCTTCGGCTGTATCACCATGATATTCCCCAATATGGGCGATGAGGGACAACCGCAAAGGGTTTAGTGGGTACTTTGCCTGACTTTTCTTTAGAAGAAGCCCCCGCCAAAGGAAAGCCCCACATAACCCGGCCGCCTCTCCGGTGGCCTGGTATGCATAAGGTAGTCGGCTCATCTCTTGAGCCAGCGGCGTTCTCCTTACGAAACCAAAAAAAATAGAAAAGGTTTAAATACATCAATCATTGTCTTAAGTATTGTTTATATAGCAAACAAGACAAATGTTCAAGTACAATACGTGCACTACATTATTGAAAACGCACTCTATGTAAGGGTGGTGGAGGTATTACCAAAAAATGTAGGTATAAAAGTAGTGAGTTAAAAAATCTTAAACTCTCTCAAATTTATCGAGTAGCTAGGTGGCTCGTTAAAAATATAGCATCGCAATAAGATTGGTCGAATCAGCCCTTAGTCAAAGTCAAAGTATTTCATTTGTCAATGTCAAATTACAACTGTTTAGAGTTTCTAATTTGCTGGCTTGACCAGCTCGAGAGAATGAGAGAAGATCGTGCAGTAAAGACAGCGTACCTGGGACGTCCTAATGGGGCCAGCCGTCTGGCCTCTGGAAAGATGAGTTTGATAAGGATTTACGCGGACTCTTGGCGGATGATTATCTGAAAGTGGCGCAAGAACGAGCAAGAGGGAGACTTTATTATCGGAAGCCAAGACTCACTAGAGTTAGAGCTTCCAATAATGTTACCTATATAAGTACCTAAAAGGAAAAATAGTATGATTATTATCTATACCTACTTGATATTATTCCATTTTTTATAAACCATTGCCATGATCAATGGCTAACATTCCGTTACTTAGAAGGACAGGCTTCGATTCCCGCTAAAGACGAAGTTTTTTTCAACCCCATGTTTTACCTGGGAACCTCAGCGGGGAACGCATTCCACGTCCTTTAGAACCCCAACAGAACTGGTATAGCTGATCGTAGACATAACTCGTCTAATATTAAACATTAAGATGCGCTTGCGACGGTTGTGTGGGAGTACACTAGGGCTACGGCATTTAGATTATCGATAGAATTGATTAACAGTAATATTGGCATTTCGATTGAATCAATACTATGATATATAATGGTATTATAATTGTTACAGACTCCTTTGGGGGCGTAAACTTCCGTCGGTATTAGAAGTGTTTTTTAGTTTCGAAAAAAATCGAGTTGTCATGGAATTTCATTATCGTTTGTTTGTGCGTTGATAAAAGTGTCAAAAAATATAAACACAAGAAAATTTGTAAAAATATATTAATTTGAGTAAAGTTATAATTTTGGTATTTATTTCCAATAAAATAACACTTGAAAACAGATGGTCCTTCTACCCTCCTCGTCAGCAGACTCGACCATTTTGGCTATCCGTAGCATGGCAGCCAGACGTGGATTTTCATATCAAATCCACACAGACAATGGGACAAATTTCAGAGCGGCAGACAAAGAGCTACGGAACGCTGTTGGTTCCTTGTTTTCAGCGAGACACATGTCTCAAAGAGTGAATGACCTTGGAGTTAAATGGACGTTCAATCCTCCTGACGCAGCTCACATGGGAGGTGTTTGGGAGCGGTTAGTGAAAACAATTAAGACAGCTCTCTCCTCGACGTTACTATCGTTATCCCCAAAGGAAGAAGTTTTACATACATTGTTGATTGAAGCAGAAAATATTGTAAATAGTAGGCCCTTGACTCACGTCTCTTTGAATATGGATGATGAGGAGGCACTTACGCCTAACCATTTTTTGATTGGGGCGTCCAATAAGTACACTGCCAATTCATTGCAAGCTTAGTGATGATGATCTATGCCTTAGGAAACAGTGGAGAATAAGTCAACGCTTAGCGGATAAATTTTGGTCGCGTTGGCTGCGTGAGTATCTACCCAGCTTGCAGATACGCCACCGGTGGACATCGGATGCAGGTAGCTCATACAAACTGAGCGATGTTGTTTTGGTTGCGGATCCGAAATCACCTCGGAGTATTTGGCCTAGGGGTAGGGTTACAGGTACCACGCCGGGTCGTGACGGGCGTATTCGTTCTGTAGAAATCGCAACCAAAGAAGGCATCTAACGTAGGCCTGTTAATAAATTAGTGGTGCTAGTGAGTCGGCAACAGGGAGTCGGGAGGGAGCATTGTTGCCGACTCCTTTGGAGGCGTAAACCTCCGTCGGTATTAGAAGTGTTTTTTAGTTTCGAAAATCGAGGTGTCATGGAATTTCATTATCGTTTGTTTGTGCGTTGATAAAAATGTAAAAACACTAGAAAATTAGTAAAAATATATTTATTTGAGTAAAGTTATAATTTTGGTTATTATTTACAATAAAAGACCACTTAAAAAAAATAATTATATCGAATGGTAAATACTTTTTCTTGCAGTATATATTTTTATGTGATAAGTGGTTGATGAGCAGGTGGATCATCTCATGATAAGCGATTAGCACTGACCATGGATACCCGTAACACCAGTGGAATCACAAGTTCGCTCCCAACCTTTAAACCCCCCCTTGCCGGAACCCAGATTGGGTCTCCAGTACTCTCCCTATTTTGAAGTAAATTACTATAATTTTAATAGTAGGTATTCTGGTTAGCCAATAGTTAAGTCTGCGTGTTTCTACCACTAGCAGTGGTGATAGCAAAAATGTGTCTAAAATTGGATTTGAGGTGTATAATAATGGTGTTTAAAGCAGAGCCTTGCTTCGGTATGAACGGGCCTCCTCGTAAGGAGTGTCTGCTGGATTAACAGACGCCTGCCTTGAAGTTCGCCGAGTGAGTGAGGATACCGGTAGCCCAATCCATTGGGAAGGGGAGTTTAAAGGTTAAGGTGACAGGTAGGGCACACTAGTGACGCCAATCGATTTTAATTTTTAGCTATCAAACCTATCTTAAACAATTTCGGGGTTACAACTTCTTGGCAAAAACTTATTATATTTATTAAATAACCATACGCAAATGTTGGGTCCGTGCACAAACGCGAAAAATTGATTCACGCTAAAAGTGGCCGCTTTTGGCGTGAATCAAATTTTATTTAATAAATAGTATGTTTGCCCCCAAAATTGTTTAAAATAGATCCGGTTTGGTAGCTAAAAATTAAAATCGATTAGCGGCTCTAGTGTGCCCTACTCGTCACCTTAACAACACGTTACTCCACTGGAGTTGCCGTGTCAATGGGCGGCAATCGCTTAACATCAGGTGCTCAGTCTGTTTCGTCTGCCACTTATGACATAAAAAATAAAAAAAAAATCGATAGGCTGATAACATCACTATACAGTGTACAATGGGATGCTTATTTCAACACTTAGAACTCAAGTAAATGAGACTCATAAAGACTAATCTTCCATTAAAATACTTAAACTCAGTACAATTTTAACATCATGAATTCTGACATTTCAATGAATCAAAGATTACAGTTAAGTATTATGAAGCAAACTGTACGTTAGAATCAGCGATACTATATATAGAAGTAATCCCTTTTTATTATTGTTAGATACTTCTCAAGTACTAATAAAATTTAAGATTATACCAATAATTTTAGACTAGACCGCAATTACCAGACTTAAAATAAATTATTAGCTGGCTTTTTCTTATGAAATATGTAAATACTCGTAGAACTTCTAGAAAAAATGGAGTGAATATGGAGTTGTAATCCCTTTTTATGAATTTGCAGGCAGTTTTCTAAACAAGGTTATTTATACCCAACCATTGCCAACATTTGACTCCATATTATACAAATATTAATTATAAAAGAACGATTATAATTCTAAAGGGTCACTTGCGCGATTTAATCGACACCTAGCGCCATCTATTGGTATAAATTGGAACTAATGTCCTGAAACGAGGTGAGGGCCGGCCATCAACTTCTAAAATAATTTTAAATTTAGACACGAATTCCAAAGGCTGTAAACTTCATTCATTGGCGCCGTGTGTAATTTGTTTAACAAGGCAGGGGTATAAAACCTTGTGATTCACTCTAGCTATATCTTCGCCGATGCGAGATCCTGAGGTACCGCGTTGGCCAAAATGCTCATTGTCCAAGCGTTGGACATAAACCGCGAAGGTTCAGTAATGATTTTTGTTTAATATCACATTGTTCCTTAAATGGAAGGCTCTCGTAACTCGTAAACTGTTCCAAGTGTGGCGCAAGTGATGCCAAGAAATACGCGTACTTTGTCAAGGTGTTTGTGAGCAGTTCTAAATTGAAAATTTCCAACAAGTCTTATTCTGAATAGGAGATATGAATTATTTGCCATTAATCATCATTGTTATCTGAACAATGATGATCATTTAAAAGCGAGAGTACAACACTTAGATGCTAAATAGTCCACCAAAAATACTTTATGAAAAAACATACGAGCCACACAATAGATGACCCGTTTGGAACAGTGGTAGCGAACGCTGCGTCTGGTGCAAGGGTTGTGGGTTCGATCCCCGCACAGTACAAACATTTATGTTTATGTATGTATTATGTATTATAAGTATGTATTTGCAAAAGAAAAGTATTATGTGTGTATATATTTGTAATCCCACTGTTGATTCTTACATCCGTAACACAGATGCTTGAGCTACCTATCTCGGAGTCAGATCAATGTATGTGATGTTGTGAAATATTTATTAAAAAAAATGAATCAATTTTCTTCTATCTTTTGTGTGTGACTTATGTCTCAGTGACACCACTGGTGTTGCAGATGTCCATGGGCGGCGGTAATCGCTTACCATCAGATGATCCGTCGGCTCGTCTACCACCTATGTGATTAAAAAAACTTATGTGTCCAAAATACTCCTAATCTTAGCGTGTTGCGTCAAAAGCTGATACTTCGGAACCCAGGGAATGCTTGGACCATGATTCAGGACTCGGGAAGTCTGGGTATTATAATGAAGCGTCTGCCGTCTGAATTTCGCAACCCTTAAACAGGGGAACCAATTGGATCTTGGTTACACGTTCAACGCCCCGTTGGTCCAATGGTTTAAGTACAGGGCTATAATCTCGGGGCCCTGCCTGAGTTCGATTCGTGGGTTGAGCAAAGGTATGTTTCGAATTTTTCGAACATGGTTCGGCTTTGTGATCACCAATTCACATTTGGCAAGCATGGTGATCAAGGCTAATCCCGTTATAGTAGCGATGACTTGATTTCTATGATGGAGGCCTTTACCTGCAGTATGTAGTATATAGGTTGATATTTTACACGTTCTGAATCATTTTCTCATCAATTGAGAAACTATCCATCACGTTTATGTAGCTATGTTTATACTATATGTTTGACGACCCGTTTGGAACAGGGGTAGTGAACGCTGCATTTGGTCCAAGGGTTGCTGGTTCGATCCCCGCACAGTACAAACATTTGTGTGCATGAACATGTCTGTTTGTAATGGTCTAGGTGTTTCTTTGTATTATAAGTATGTATTATTTACAAAAGAAAAGTATTATATGTATATATTTGTAATCCCACTGTTGATTCTGATATCCGTAACACAGGTGCTTGAGCTACCTATCTCGGAGTCAGATCAATGTATGTGATGTTGTGAAATATTTATTTATTTATTTATGTGTGAAAAGTACTTACTGTTACTGGAAATAATGGAAGCCACGGAATTAAAAAGTCAATCTGGGCCGTCATTAAATGTGCAATTAAGGCAAATTAAATATTTGCCTACAATGATTACATAAACCTTTATAAATGACTTTGGCAACGCACCTATAAAGCAATTAACTCATCATCGTTGTTATTATGTCAATTATAAATACATTTCACTGATGGTAACGTACATATAGAGTTGACCTTGTCACACTTGTTAATTCTCCTATTCCCTTGCTCGCTCGTACGATTCATTGCAGTCAAGTAGGAGTGCTGATTGAATTATTATGGCTCTGTATTAATAAGTCGCACAGAAACATTTGTGAGTTCTGAGTAATTGCCCATGCAATTAGTAGCAACGGTGTCTCCATAGACACCGTTGCTACTGTTACAAATACCTAAACAATGAGATGATTTGTGTTGCCGGCAAATAGGCATAAAGCTCCGAGTTTGCATCTTACTGTGCTATATTTGGCCTGTTGTCACTTATGGATGCGAGGCCGGGACTTTGAAGGAGGACACCAGACGACGTCTGAAGGAATTCGAGACGTGGTGTTGCCGCCGTACGCTCCGCATCAGCTGGACACATAGAGTGACAAACGGTACTCCAACGTGTCCCATAACTTTATGAATGCAATCAGAAAGCGGAAAATGGAATACCTAGGTCACGTACTTAGGCATGAGAGGTAAAAGTTGCTTCAACTCATCATGATGGGTACAATAGAGGGGAGGCGACGCGTTGGAAGAAGGAAAAAATCGTGGCTGCGCAATATAAGGGAGTGGACTGGCATCGCGTCTGTGGAACGGCTATTTCATCACGCAATGACCAGAGAGGATTTTGGAAAGCTGACGGCCAACCTTCATAATTGAAGAGGCACTCAAAGAAGAAGAAGAAACAATGAGACATGTCTATGTGGGTTTGAAGGCAGGTTAGGGCTGCTGAGTAATATAAATTAAATTAGAATGGTCTTTCATTAAGTGTTCTTAGCATTTCTTAAGATGTCGTTGGTCTCTCTCGTCTTTTATGATCAAAATGCGTAGATAAACAGTCTTATTTCTTCTAAGAAATATTTTGTTCATTATCCGTTGATAATATTGAATCAACCGCCATGAACACAACGCCGTGTGGACCCGGCAGAGTAGACTAGGCCACCCTCACTCTTACCGAAGTGTCGTAAAAGGCGACTAAAGTAAAGCTGCTGGCATGATCATCAGCACCCAGAGAAGGAAAACTCTGCATTCATATCAAAACCCTCGCCAACCCGTCTGCCAAGCGTGGTAAGTATGGCAATTACCCCTCATGTGATTGAGGGAGGCCCGTGCCCCAGCAGTGGGGACTTAAATGGGCTGATGATGGGACAGTTTATAGGCTGATACTTTACTATACTTTACTACACTTTACTACGCCACAGAGACAGTTATTTTAAATGGGCTGATGATGATGATGATGAATATGAAATCAAACATCTTTTTTTTAAATATTTTAATGTTGTTTGTCTTTTTGTTTGTTTTACTTGTTTTGTGCACCTATAATATATTGCATGTCAATCTTTACTATTATTTTTGCCAATGCAAAGGCGTCACCCAAGGTCCAGCCTGAAAACCAGCGCTGCAGCTGCTGGTTGCGGCAGTTGCTTTTTGTCTCTGTACCTTGTTTTCTCTGCTTTGTTCTATGTATAATGTGTTGTGGTCAATAAATTGTTTTTTATTTTGTAGGTTGTCAATCACTTAAATCGAATTCTTTTAATTTTAGAAAAAATATATTTTTATTTTACATTTTATATTTCTTTTAGTTCTTCGTCTTTAACTTACACCAATCTCTCGCACTTGACGGTTTGGTTGACCTTGCATGGGCCTGTATCATATTTCGTCTTCATTTTTTTCAGGTCCCATTTTGTATCGGAACATAAAACATTTTACCGCCTCGCTTTTAAAAAGTTCACGTTTCTTTATTTCCTCTCATTTGTTTTTATTATGGTTAATAACGGTTTCAATACATAAAACTGTTGCATCTTTGTGTATGTTAATTAAAGGGAAGCGTATTTTTTTATTGTAGACCAGGTACATTGCTGTGTCAAGGTGAGAATTCATGCTGATGTTTTATGTTCATTTTTTGTAATTTTTGCGTATGAAATAAAATATTAATATAAAATCTCATTGTTTTAATCATCATCATCATCATCAACCTATCGCAGTCCACTGCTGGATGTCGGCCGCTTCAATTGTTCGCCTCCGTTATCTATCCATGGCTTCCCGCATCCAGCTCTTGACAGCCATCCTGCGCAGATTACGTTTGCCAAGACGCGGTCTCCACTCTAGAACTCGTTTACCCCATCGGTTGTCGGTTCTGCGGCTAATCCGGTGAGTAATGTCGATGACTTTGGTTCTATGCCTCACGGCAGAGAACCAAACGTGGATACTTACGGTACGGCTGGTCCACAGGTTAAAGGTCGATCAGCGGGCTATGGAACGAGCAATGCTCGGCGTCTCTCTCCGAAATCGAATCATTGTTTTAATATTAAGCACAAAATAGGATTCTAGATTTATCTGTAAAACGTTTAAGATAAACCTCTTTTTCAGTAATTTGTATTTTACACCTACATGCAGACTTATTGTCAATTTCGAAAGTTTCTAGTGATGTGCGTTTTCTTAATTATTATCATTTAATTTAAAGCAAAATCATTTCTATCCTAATGTAATATACTGTTTTCATATTCCAATAGAATAAAGTACTTACTCTAGGTATAGTAGCAATTATGTCAAAAATTATGACTGTTACATTTGGTTAAAAAAATCGTCCATAGAAAATCAGCATTTTTTTACTGATTTCGCAATAGAAGGAGGTTGTATTCGACTGCATATTTCTTAGATGTATGTTCACAGATTTTTCGGCCAGTCATTTAAGGTCATTAGGCCCAAAGTCCTTTGTAAAGCCAAAAACAATATGGTTTTCTATTTTGTCTCTTGTCGGGGCCTTAGGAAGATGTAACTAACAACAAATGAACTGTGATAACTGGAATACACTTGCGGAATGTATCTGTCTCTGAATAAAGATGTTTCTGTAATTGAGCATGAATGAGTCCTGAGAATCCAATATAAATACAATCTTTTGAATTTTTTTCACTTAGGTATTTTTTTTACCGTTTATGTATACCGAATATACTACAATATATTGGCCTTATTAACATTAAAAAAACATTCAAAAGAATCGAATTCCGATTCCTCCCCAATTTTTTTCGGTTTCGTCAAGTTTCGTTAGCATTTATATTGGCCGTGTAACCAAGCAAAGACATTAATGTTTCAATAAATTGAAGGGCGACGACGCAATCACCCGGGAAGGTCGCAGACACGTTAGTGTAGACGGCCCTTATTGCTTTCTAAAGGGATTATAGGGCCCTTTTTCTGCCGCTGAGTATAATGATGCGACTTTAGTAAAATCTACCAATCTGAGTGATATCGTCGCTAATCTAACTAATTGACGTAACTGACTCGAGGAATATTTTACCTAAGTTAACGTTTTACTGCCGCACTCAAGAGGCGACAAATTTCATTTTTTTTGCACTATGGCAGACAAACGATCAGACGGCTCACCTGATGGTAAGTGAATTACCGCCGCCCATGAACATCTGCGACACACGGGGCTTCACAGATGCGTTTATTTTGCGGCTCTTAAGGGAGGAGGGAATAAGCTCTTTTATTGAAGGTCACCAGGTCGTATCTCTTCGGAAACACCATCGTTGGTAGCTGATTCCATAGTTCTACTACGCGCGGTAGAAACTGGAAGTGGTTTAATACTGAAGAAAAAAAATATATACATTTGTCTCGGTAGACGCATTATTAAAGAAACGGTAAAACATACGATTATAAGACAGATCGATTCGGCTTAGAAACCACCACCGAACATAATTATGACATCGTGTGTCTATAACATTAAATATCAAAGTCAATTGGCTATTTAACTAGTCAACCAGGCTATAGTTAATCTATTAGATAGTTACGTGTTAGACCCGTATGTACCTAATCGGGGGGAGAGGGTGTACGAAGGTTGGCAGCCTTCTTCTGAGTTGTGTTTGCCACCCCAAGAGCGGCGGCAATCGCTTTTTAATAGGTGAGCGATCTGCTCCACTGTCATGAATTCAATGTCACTCGAGTTACAATTTCACGAATCACATCACTAGTGAAGAATATAATATAGACTTCCATTATTTATGTACTGGTGGCTATATAAATTGAAGCTCGTTTCACGGCAACACATTAGCGATCTCTCTGATTTCGCAGATGTTCATGGGCGGCGATGATTACTTTCCATCAGGTGACTCGCTTGCTCGTTTGTCCGCCTCTAGCATAAAAAAAAAAAAAAAAAAAAAACGTCAATTTTGTAAGTTGAAACGGGAATAATGCGGCCCGCGGGATTACTGGGAGAGCTACTGGCTTTTAAATGTATTTCTAACTTTCTCGGCGGTAGTGATGTTTCAAATCTGAAACTGCGTTGTTAAAAGTGGCTTTGCTACACATTATAAAGTAAGGAAGCACAATTATTTATATACACACGGGAAACATCGTACATACATCTTCATACAAGTGCTTGTGGCGTGCCGAATGGGCATGCGCCCATTCAAACACTCTCTCTCTCTCTCTCTCTCTCTCTCAAACACACACACGCACTCACGCACGCACGCACGCACGACACTCACACACACACACACACACATACACACACACACACACACATACACACACACACACACACACACACACACACACACACACACACACACACACACACACACATACACACACATACACACACACACACACACACACACACACACACACACACACACACACACACACACACACACACACACACACACACACACACACACACACACATTTAAGAGCGCAATATAATTATTAATAAATGTGTATAACATTAAATAAAATGATTGAAAGGTAATATAGAGAAAATATTTCAGCTATTAATTAAGAATTTACTCTTAGCTCTTGGTTCTTAGTTCTTAAACAATAAAAATAATTAATATTCTGTGCACATTTAGGAAGATGACTATTGCCTGTAACTTGTGTGCCTCGGCTTAGCATAGGCAAGGTAGTTTGCATTGTTAACGACTAGACTAGTACCTTAAAAATTTTGCGCATGGATAAAATGTAAAACCTTTTTTTTTAAATAAATAAAATAAATAAAAAAATAGGCGTTAGAGTACTTTAATACACATTAGCGATCTCTCTATTTTAAAGTAAAGTAAAGTAATAATTTATTTGGCAAAATAAAGATACAAGCTTAACATGCAAAATAAAAGGATCGGATAAATACAATACAGTACAAGATATGAAACTTATAACTCATTACTCATTATTTTCGCGGATGTTCATGGGCGGCATCGATTACTTCCCATCAGGTGACTCGCTTGCTCGTTTGTCCCCCTCTAGCATAAAAAAAATACATTATTTATAAGTTGCTAATATCCTCCAACGGATTACAGCTACGGCGGTCAATCTCAACGATCAGCCACGTGTACGCATGCAGGGTATTTGTTGCAGGATTTTAGTGCACAAATGTGTGCGCAAAGACAAGTGCACTCTCTGTTTCCTTACTTTCCGATTAAACATTACCTTATTCCGATGGGATACCAGTGAGACATGATCGGAGAGAGATCCGTCGCGGGACTTCAACTTTCAGACGGCTTTCGGACGGCTTTACGTGACTTCAACTTTCAGACTTTTGGGCTGACACTAAGAATTTCTTACTGAAAACTTAGATACATTGGCCTGACCAGAGTCGTTAATAATAATAATACCCTACAACGGATTTAAGCTAAGGCAGCCAATCTCAATGATTAGCCACTACGCAGGATATAATTTATAGTGCTCAAGTCTCAATCTCTAAAACTGGCACCAAATTATTCAACTAAAGTTTATTCTTTTCCAAGTTGTTGGTACCTCTCCAGTCATAAATATTAAATAACGCAGATTGACAGTCAGTCAAAGCCGTGTGGTCCCCGGCAGTGTAGAATAGGCTACCCTCATTCTTACCGAGGTGTCGTAAAAGGCGACTAAAGTAAAGCTGCTGGCATGATCATCAGCACCCAGAGAAGGAAAACTCTGCATTTATATCAAAATCCTCGCCAACCCGTCTACCAAGCGTGGTGAGTATAGCAATTACCCCTCATGTGATTGAGGGAGGCCCGTGCCCCAGCAGTGGGGACTTAAATGGGCTGACGATGATGATGACAGTCAAATATCGATGTCGTTTTCAGATGTAAACAATCGATAGTTTACAATCGAGTTTGTCATCACTAAATTGAAGTTGTTCTAGCTGTTCAGTTCCTGACATTTCTATAATGGCCACATTTACGACCGATTTAGAACCAACGCATGCTTTAGATGCTAAGATTGCCGTAAGGCGATGGGTAGCCCTAACTAGCTACACTAATCGATTTAAATTGTTAGCTACTAAACCGGATCTATTTAAAAAAAAATAAGCTGTAAGCAAACATTCATACTATTTATTTAATAATTGTACACTACTTTTTGATCTGTTTTTGCACTCGAAATTTGGATTAACGCCATAATTGACCGTTTTTGGACGTGATTAAAATTTCGCTTCGGCATGAATGGGCCGGCTCCACGGCCTCACAGAAAACCGGCGTGAAGCAGCACTGTGCTGGTTTCGCTGCGTGAGTGTGGGTACCATAGGCCTAATCCGGGGGAAAGGGGGGCTTAAAGGTCGGTATCGCACTTGTGACTCCACTGGTGTCGCGGGTGTCCATGGGCGGCGGCAATCACTTACCATCAGGTGATCCGTCTGCTCGTCTGCCACCTATCACATAAAAAAAATACCCAAAAGTTAAGTTTAAGTATTAAAAAAATAGTATAAATGTTTTCCGAGAGGCTGCAGCTTTGAAATTATTAAAAAGATCGCGCGTCGCTAGTGTGCCCTACCCGTCACCTTAACAAATAAAAAACCAATCTCTCCTACATATCTTCACCGCCTCATGTTGTGCTAGTGGTTACTTAACGTTTGTTGCTAATAGTCCGCATAAATCTCTCCTCAAAGCAAGGTTGACGTGGACTCGATCGGAATGACCATTACTCAGATATTTGTGTCGTCTAATTCGAAAGGGAGAGATTGACAAAGGACGAGCAAACTCACCCGCGAGGAATCTGACCTATAGGCTTGGAGGGATGCCAGAGGGATTGTTAAGGCGACGGAACTAGCGTCGCCACTTAATTTATATTCTTCCACATCTTAGCGTGTGATTTCCATTGCGTCCGAAGCTGTCGCTCTGGAGCGCGGGGTACGCTTGGACCAAGATTCAGAATTTGGGGAGTCTGGTGATTACAATGAAGCGACTGCCATCTGAACTTCGCAACCCTTTAACCACCACCACTTCACAGGCGTGAAGCAGCACTGTGCTGTGTTTCGCTGCGTGGCTGAGGGTACCGGAGGCCCAATCAGTGCTGCTTCACGCTGGTTTTCTGTGAGGCTGTGGTATCACTCCGGTCGAGCCGGCCCATTCATGCTGAATGTGGTTCGTGGCTCTCGCACAGGTTTCCTCACGATTTTTTCCCTCTACTACCTCGCTTTATCATGATATCGGTGGCAGCAGGACAGAGTTATACGTGAGTCACACGTTAGAAAGAGACCAACGTGAAAATTATGTAGATGTTGACATCTGTCACCCATATCATGTAAAGTGAAAGGAGTAAAGGATATTTTTCAGAATAAGAATCTCCCAAGTTATACTGTGTTGTCTATTGTACTGTTTTGTTTGTTTTAGGTGGTGTTCTGTCTGTATTAAAACTTATTTATTTTTTAAAATAATAATAACAAACTCAATTAAAGGGACTCATCAACACCAACTCACATCACCGTCCAATTTCAACAAAAAAAGAAACGTGTCTCTTTAATCACTTGACATTGGCAAGTTGCGCCAAGACGCAGAGCCATTATTAAAAAAAAAATGATATTTTTCAGTGTACTTGTGCAATATTATATTCGTACAAGTTTTTTATATATGATTATTTCCTATTCTTAATATTGCCTTAAGTGGCCACTTTTAGCAATTATAAAAAATATGCTTGTTTTAAGGAACAAATTAAGACATTTTTTTTCACAAAAAATTCTTAATTAAGTATTAAGAATTTTTTGTGAAAAAAAATGTCTTAATTTGTTCCTTAAAACAAGCATATCTTATCTTTATTAATTTCACTGTTGTACTTTTTTTTTAAATGTCCCATTAACGTCACACAAATAATACACACAAGTAATACAAATCTATTGGCGGTGCTAGTTTCGTAGATGCGTCACCTTAATCGATAGTATTACAATCACCATTTTGTGAGCAACTTCTCTCGGTACCTAATTAAAGTACATTGAACCAAGATATATTGCTGGTAGTTATACTTTTTGGCATCGTGACGATAAATGCTACGTTCTGCAATGAGTCTCCATTAAATCCTAACATTTGCTACTGTTAGGTAATCAATCTATGAGTCAAAAGTGACATTCAAATTGGTATATTCGTTTTTGTATTGATACACCGTCTGTGATTTTCCTAAAAGATAAAAACAATGGGGATTTTAAAGAAAGTGTTTTATAATGTCACAAAAGTCGTTCCTTGCAAGCGTCCATGCCTTATCATTCACCATGATCAGGTGAGTAGTCAGTTCTGTTTTATCTCATAAAAAATCAGTTACATATACGATCGGAATCGATTACGCCTAGTTTCGAGCGTCGATAATGTCGCCTTATTTATAACGATTCTTACGGACGATTCTAAAACTGGTAATAAGAGAAATTCATGGAGGTATCGTGATAAATGATTTAAGTCTAAAATTTTCCCTAGAACCAAACCTATGTTCAAACAAAATAATGCTATTTTGAATTAATCCCGCTGCTATTTCTGAATCAGCCAAACTTTTGCACTGTGCTAAATGATTCTTTAAAGAACACACGTATAAATTTTCAAAAAATGAAAAAAGAAATATTATGTGATGTTCTTCTCTATTATTTTATGTTATATTTAAATTGTGTTGTTATTGTCTGTGTATGTATGTGTGTCGAAATAAATGTAATATTCATTCATTCATTTATTCAAATATCATTAATTATTATCAAAAGCTGCTGATGCGGTTCCCATGAAGTGCATAACTAGCCGAAGCCGGTTGTTTTTTACCCATATAAACATTTTTGTTGCCGTGTGGTCCCGGCAGAGTAGAATAGGCCACCCTCACTCTTACCGAGGTGTCGTAAAAGGCGACTAAGGTAAAGTTGCTGGCATGATCATCAGCACCAAGAGAAGGAAAACTCTGCATTTATATCTAAACCCTCGCCAACCCGTCTGCCAAGCGTGGTGAGTATGGCAATTACCCCTCATGTGATTGAGGGAGGCCCGTGCCCCAGCAGTGGGGACTTAAATGGGCTGATGATGAAACATTACCCACATTTATTCTTATTCTTACATATATGAAATATTTTTATTTCGTTCATTTTTTTTTTTCACAATTACATTAGGACTTTCCAACACATATATATATACACACCAGGTACACAATGCTGACGTCCGTGGCACTCACTCAGCTGGCCCTACTGAAAATCAGCGTCATGACCTTTTTCATGACATAGGCTGAGTGGGGGCCATTTATGTAAGAGGTCACAACACACAATATATTATTTGCACAGCCTGGTTATTTGTACTCATTATTTTGTTTTTCCTTTGTATTGTTTTGTTTTTATTTTCTGTATATATTTTTTTTTCTTTTTGTTTGTTTGTTCTTTTGTAACTAATGTTGTAATCGTATGTAGTGTCCAAAATAATAAATTTTTCTTTCTTTCTTTCATAAGATATAAATGTCTTAGATGATCATTTTGATTATGTAAGGAGAAAACTTTACTTAGACTTTAAAAAAAAGAATGTAAACCAAATCTTCATGATCAAAGGCGTTGATTGTCTGTACGTCAGCGCATTGTGTTCACGCTATTGGCATTACACGTTGGCTCAGAATTGATATCAAATCCCAGACATACGGTGTACTGTCAATCGTTTGTCATCGTTTCTATCGGTCTGAAGCGATTTGTTTAACGGATTCAGCAGTTAGAGCTAAAACAAGCCGCGTGGGCTGATGCAATTCAAAGGTTTTAAATTAGTGTCTAGTGTTTTTTAGAGTACAAATTTGATGTTTATTTGTGTAGTGAAGTGCCGCAAAGTGATCCTAATAATAAGAATCGTTCGAGTGTATCGTTTTTAACACTGCTATTGTGTGTCGTATGATTTGTCTCGTGACAACTTGCTTAGACCTAATAGAGTCTTAAAATCCGCGATTGCTTTTAGAGTGATAACCGCTGAATCCGTAGGTCGATACAACGTAAAACACCGGCGTTTCATTGAGTGACTGTGACTATGACGGACTTCGACTGTTGACTACCAACTTATTCTCAATAAGTTACTTGATATTGGCAAATTATCTTCGGGTAAAGCCATATTTAAAAAAAGATTTGTAAAGCAATGCAATGATAATAAAACTAATCTTAAAGTGACGTATCGACTTTTCTACCGCCACCAGTAGATTTATATTAATTGTGTCTATCATGAGACATTTTTTAAAAAGTATGTCGGTGAATCCATAAGGGTGTGTATTAAGATTTTTTTTAGAAGTACTTGGATAATATCGTCATCGTACAAGTAACTATAATTCCTAATATGGCCTAAAGTGGCCACTTTTATCTTTTACAAAAATTATGTTTATTTTATGTGATAGGTAGCAGACGAGCAGGCGGATCACCTGATGGTAAGCGATTGCCGCCGCCCATAGACACCCGCAACTCCAGTAGAGTCACACGTGCGCTGCCGATCTTTACACCCCCCTTTCCCCCGGTTTGGGTCTCCGGTACCCTCACTCACGCAGCGAAACACAGCATAACGGTTTTTTGTGAGGCTCCGGTCTCTCCAGTCAAGCCGGCCCATTCATGCCGAAGTGTAGCTCTCCCACGGTCGGTTTCTTATAAGAAGAAAGTATGTCATAATTTTGTCCTAAAAAAAATCTTAATATTTTCCTCTATGAATCCATAAGCAAAACATTTTTAAAGAAGCACTGTTGTGCTTCATTAAAAATGTTTCATAATCGCCAAAATCAATACAAATTTATTGGCGGCGCTAGTTTAGTTGATGCTTCGCCTTAAACCAAGTGGCAATTCGCTTTGTGACCTTCTATAAATTCCGTAAACTGTTAGTCACTAGTTTACTATCGGCATTAAATACCGTTTGGTTTTAACAGACGTGTTTTGATAATTTTATTGCTATGGTAATGGCCACAAGTGTACGATAGAATCTGTCAGCGATGTTAAAATTAAAGCAAATCACCGGGCTATGAAATGGCTATTGTGGCGTAATTTTCTATTGTTGATGGGTCATTAATTTGGGGATGAAAGTATTTAGTAGGTGAAAAGAAGTGCTGATCATGGATTAAAAATAGGTATTCAAAGTGCACGAATTTAAGACTGTAGCGATAAACAAGAATAACAAATGTAGTCGTAGTCTTTATTTCAATAGTTTAGCCACTAACAAAAGTATAGGAGTCTTCAAAAAAGGAGTGTTAAAGTTTTTAAAGGTTTGGCACCGTTTATGCAAGTCTTCTACATTTACAGGCGTTCGTACTGTTACATCCTAGAGATGTATACAGAAGTGCTGACCAAGCATTCTCTACACATATCTGGATTGTATGATTGAGTAAGTCAAGTTAGTGCTGATCGGACAGCCCTTGGGGACAGACACCTATCTTATATTCGCGACCGCGTTTACCAACCTTGAATTAAATTGATTTGTACATGGTAAATCTCTCTTTTCGGAAATAGAACCTTTTTTAAAAAGATATTGACTTTCCGTGATATAACAGGACGCTGACGTAGTCGCTTAACAATAGGCGAGCCGGACGCTAGATCGCCACAGTATTTGTATAAAAAAAGTTTTTTTTTGCAGAGCCACGTTTTGGTATGAATGGTTGTTAAAATGAAAAATAATGTACTTGCTTAGGAATCGCAAAGCTAGAATCATGTTAACTCAAAAACGTAAGAACAGAACCCACAATTCATCATCACAAAGTCATACCAACATTCATATAAACAACAAGACGAAAGACCCAAAGCTTTTGTTTACAAATACCTGAGAATTAAAGTCAGCGGCACATACGTTCGGTTCGCTCTAAAGTCAGAAAAAAGTGCTTTGTACTAAACGGATTTATTACTCGGTAATTAAAACTCGTAGTCTAAAGTAAAGAAGTGCTGGACGAAAGCCAGCGTATTAGTGTGTGTGTCTCCATTTGGGGGGGATGAGTGTTAGCCATTTTGCGATTTGTCCCCAAGGTTTTCGTATAAACGCTTTTTTATGATAAAAATAATAAAGTAATGAGCAGAAATAAGAAGCAAATAATCGAAATTGAGAGTGTATATCATCTGAACTGATCGTTTCTTTGATTGGCGGAACACCACAGATATATTTTTAAGTGATAAATGGTAGACGAGAAGACGGATTCGTTTGCTCGTCTGCCACCTCTCACGTAGAAAAACCTCATCTTAGCGCGTAATTCCGGGTTACGTTCAAAGCTATCGCTTTGGAGCCCAGGGTACACTTAGATCATGATTCAGCATTTAGGGTAGATACCCCAGGGCAGATGTCCTTCTCAACCTTTTTGACTGGGAAACCAGACCAACTGAATCAGGACACTATCCGCAACGTGCTGAAAAATGCCGAAGCCATTCTATTATGAAGAAAGATCATCAACATGTTGCAGGTCACTGCTGGACATAGGCATCTCCTAATGCTTGCCACTCCAATCGCTCTTTGGCTACTCGCATACAGTTCCGCCTTCTACACAAACAAATTAAATCAATTGGCGCCTCTAGTGTGCCCTACCCCTCACGTTGAACAAGCGTCAAAACAACGATGTAAGCGAAATAAACATAAGCTGTTCCATACATTATTTCTGGTCCATGCGTTACTTTGACTCTGCTCCGATCCACCCCAACCCCTTGTGGTTAAGGCGTTTGTATATACCCCTCCCGTAGCCCCCATTGTTAGGAAAAGACGCCCTTGATCTGTCCTTGACGACGCCATGTAACAGGCCGAACAACTCGCAACAAACAACACGCCAAGACCCCCGTCCTCGCCGGCGAGGACGTTCGTCGGTTCCCTCTAGAGTTAGTCAGTCCCTTTTTACCCGACTACGGCAAAGCAAAAGGAGGGTTATGATTGTGACAGGCTAGGTATGTATGCATGTATGTATGTATGTATGTTCATCTGTTTCCACGTAACTTCTAAACTAGTTATCATATTTGAACAAATGAGGTGTCGTTAGAAGTGTCTTGGTTGTCTTCTGGTTATAGGCAACATGAAGTCACGTTAAATTTATTACAGCGCCCTCTAGGAGACTTAGAGTAATGAACTAAAAAAAAAGTTTTGCTTGACGGTACCGTGCGGGGTATCAAATGAAAGAGCTTTTTTAGCACATTTTAAATATGTAATTATATTTACATAACTAAAAAATATGTTAAATAAAAATAAAGTTTAAAAACTAAAACCCGACTACCAAAAAAACACTGTCGCCGTGGTCGTATGCCACATTGATTTCATTTTATTACTATAATGAATCTGTTTTGCTACAGTAGGTGGCATACGACCACGGCGATACGGCATAATCATTACAGCTGAGACAATTTTCTTGTTATGTACTTTTTAGATAGTGTTTTTTTGGTAGTCGGGTTTTAGTTTTTAAACTTTATTTTTATCGCGTAACCGGTTCATGCCGGGCCGATTCAGTCCCCAAACTTATGTTTGCCCTCTCCCAGCAACGCCAACGCAAACGCCAAGTACTGTGGAAGTTCCACCAGCTCGTACTAAGCGTTTCGCTTCTTCTTTCTTGGTACGAACTGCTAAGGAATGGAACAACTTGCCGGCTTCTGTATTCCCAGAGAGCTTCAATTGGGGTGTCTTTAAGTCGAGAGTGAATAGGTTTCTTCTGGGTAAGCACGCTACATCTTAGACCTTATTGTCACTTTCCATCAGTTGAGATGAGGTCAAGTGCAAACCCATTGAATATATAAAATAAAAAAGGGAGTGCCCTCAGGCTGTTGCTTAAAGTTTTTAGGGTGCAACCCTTCTGCTCCCCACAAGTCCAGTGACTCTGTTCAAAACCAAAACGTGCACACATAGGTTGACAGAACCGACCGACCGACAAAAAAAAATATGAATGAATGAATGAATAAATCTTTATTTGACACAATAAGTAAAAAGAACATACAGTTAATACAGGTAATAATATAACAAAACAATAACATAAATAGATACTAAGTAAATTAATAAAAAATTAAAAAGTGTCAAATAGGTGACCGCTCAGCTTTTGTCGACACTGGCCGAGTATAGCCAGCGCCGACGCTGGTTTTCAGCGGCTAACCTAAAACATTGTTGCGGCTCTGTTCCCCTCCGCCTCCATTTTACAACCCGTAAGGGTGAAGCCCAATAGGGACAGAGAAAGAACAGAGGCGCATCTTGGGGACTCGATGGGACGGTTCTACATACTAGTAGTACAAATAAACATATTCTACACAAACAGACATACACAATAACAACACAGAAAATACTATATCTCCGGGCGAATATTCCGTTTTGTATGGAACAGCCATTTTTGTTTCGCGGTATAAACGTCCACTCGTTTTACCTAGTGCCTCATATGTTTGAATTTAAAGTAAACGGCACAAGTGGTTTGTGCTAAACGAATTTATTACTCGCGGGAGTAATCAAGAGTCGTAGTTCTAAGTTAAAGAAAGTTCTGGACGCGAGCCAAGCGGGCCTGTGGAGCTCGGGCTGCAGTCGGGGGTTAGCACATTTGCGATTTTTGTTTTTCGCAATAAATGTGAGAATGTGTGGCCGTGTGGTCCCCGGCAGAGTAGAATAGGCCACCCTCACTCTTACCGAGGTGTCGTAAAAGGCGACTAAGGTAAAGCTGCTGGCATGATCATCAGCACCCAGAGAAGGAAAACTCTGCATTTATATCAAAACCCTCGCCAACCCGTCTGCCAAGCGTGGTGAGTATGGCAATTACCCCTCATGTGTTGAGGGAGGCCCGTGCCCCAGCAATGGGGACTTAAATGGGCTGATGATGATGATGATGATGATGATGTGAGAATGTAAAACTGAAAAAGGTAAAAAGAAATCGGGATGGTGCGGTAAGCATTTCCCATTTTCTTTACCTAGTTAGTGGCAGTTTATTCCCATTTGACTATCTCGGTAGCGCAGTGTGTCGCAACTTAAAGCTGTGATTAAAGAACATGGGAGAGCCACGCTCCGGCATGATTGCTCGACCGGAGTTATACCACAACCTCACAGTAAACCGGCGTGAAGCAGCACTGTGCTGTTTTCGCTGCGTGAGTGAGTTTGTACCGGAGGCCCAATCTGGGGGAAAGGTGGGTTTAAAGGTTGGCATTTTCGGGCGAGAGCAGAGAGCAATGGAGAGGGGTATGCTCGGAGTCTCCCTGCGTGATCGTATCAGAAATGATGAGATCCGTAGGAGAACTAAGGTCACAGACGTAGCCCAAAGGATTGCATGCCTCAAGTGGCAATGGGCAGGGCATATAGCGAGGAGAACAGACGGCCGTTGGGGCGGAAAGGTCCTCGAGTGGAGGACACTTACAGGAAGTCGCAGCCGTGGCAGGCCTCCTACAAGGTGGACCGACGATCTGGTGAAGATCGCGGGAATTCATTGGATGCGGGAGGCACAGGACCGATCTGTGTGGAGAACATTGGGGGAAGCCTTTGTCCAGCAGTGGACGCCTATTGGCTGAAATGATGAATTTCGGGCGGCGCCTATCGCTTTCCATCAGGTGATCCGTCTGCTCGTCTGCCACCTTTCACATAAAAAAGGTGCGGTCATGAAGCAGCGCTTTGTTTCGCCGAGTAAGTGTGGGTACCGAAAGACCAATCGGCGGAAGGGGAGTTAAAAAGTTGGCAGTGAACTTGTGATTCACCTGGTGGTGTGGTATCCATGGGCGGCGGCATTGACTTACCATCAGGTGATCCATCAGCCACCTATAAATGTACAAATCCTTCCTCTTTCTACACTATAATATTATAAAGAGGAAATGTTTGTATTTTTGTATGTTTGTAATGAAAAAACTCAAAAACTACTGGACCGATTGCAATAATTTTTAAACCATTAGAAAGCTGCATTATTCAGAAGTAACATAGGCTATATTTTATCCCGGTACGGGAAGTAGTTCCCTCGGGACGCGGGTGAAACCGCGTGAAACAGCTAGTTTATTATAATTTCATTAAATCTACTTGATTTTAATTGAGAATGTAATTGTTTCAGGTACGACACTTAGAAAAAGTGACTTATTCAGCGTAAGGAGGATTGGTGAATATGGATAAAGGTTCAGGATGAACTGCTTATACAGTCAGAGGTCCTACAACACCACGGAATTCACGACCGAATCTTGATCCCCGTCTCTTTCACACTCGTTAAGCGTCTTTGAGTGCCTTTTCAGTACTGAAAGTTGGCCGTCAGCTTTCCAAAATCCTCTCTGTTCACTGCGAGACGAAACAGCTGTTCCACAGATGCGATGCCAGTCCACTCCCTTATATTGCGTAGCCACTTTTTCCTTCTTCCAACGCGTCGCCACCCCTCACCCATCATGATGAGTTGAAGCAACTTGTACATTATAGCGAAGTGGCGAGGCAGATCATTAAACTGCTGATAATTCCAGTTGGCTGATCGATATGAACAATTTAAAATGTCCAAGCAATACTAAATCCGAGCAAATCGAAATTAAGGAACGGTTCAACAACGTACCTACACGAAAAAAAAATAATTAAATAGTCATGAGTCTTTAACCGGCCTTAGATCTAGATCGGCGCGAATGTGCACGAAGATTAATGTAGGCAGATGAACCGCGAAGAACCGAGTTAAATTATGCGAGAAGATGCGCACGCGCATCGGAACCGTTCAGCAATCATGTGATTTGGCTGTCTGTCATTTTAATTAATAGGTCGTATATTTACAAGGGTTTACTTTTAAATTCAATTTAGTGATTGATATTGTTGGCCTAATTTAGGGGGAAGGGGAAAGTTTGACAGCACTTGTGACTTCACTGGTGTTCCGGGTGTCTTAGGCGGCTCAGGTGGTCTGTCTGCTCGTCTGCCAATTATCACATAAATAAAGTAATACATAACTCGGTAAAAAATCACAGCTTACATTCTGACACATAACGCCTGTTTGTCCTGGGTGGGGTTCGAACCAATGATCATTGGCGTGAGGCAGTGCCACTATCAAAGGCGCCTTCGGGCCAGTCAATGACGATGATATTAATTTAAATACGACACAACTACGTAAAAATATTATTGACTTAACCCGACTGGTCACATATGGGCAAATCGTTTTGTCGCCCAACCTGTTTCTCCGGAAAGGACAACCGCGACAGAAACCATAAAACAGCAGACCACTGAACATTCGTGTTTTATTGTAACATTAACCCCATTCATTACGATATAAGTACCTCTTAAGGAATGGGACAAACCCACACAAATATAAATGATTTAAAATTGCAATCAAAAATAAATGTATCGGGAAAGGCTCTCGATTTATCAGATGTACTAGTGTGTCTGGATGTATTACTGCGATCTTCAAGAAACTAGCCTATACCTTCCTAAAAGGCCGGCATTGCATCTCCTTCTGGTGTGGCAGATGTCCATGGGTAACTGTAATAAATGTGCTTACGTAATACTTGAACGTCCCCTAAAAAGAAAAATGTACATACTACAATTTGCTTAATATTGTCTGTTCAAAGAAGTGTAAAAAAACCTCACATCAAATTGTAATCTTTATTTGAATAGAATGCCCCAAAAATTATTTACCTTTATTTGAATAAAATGCCGCAAAAAACAAATATTCTTTATTCAGTTCAAGACCATAAAGAACACTTATGAATGTCTAACATGGAATCTACCTTTAATTCGGAATGTCAATTTCTACCGAGAAGAACCAGCAAGAAACTCATTAGTTACTCCATCTATCTAGGAAAATATGCAAGGAAAAACGAGACGCTAGAATAACATAACTAGATGTTGGTAAAAACCTTTGTAACAATACCTCTGTATTTCCCTTTTATCATAGTTTTTGTTCAGCCATCCGAAAGAATCCTAAGCGAAATCCTTTTTCGCAAAATCGCGTGTCTATTTTGACATACGCATAAAAACTATGGCTACTGTACGTGTTCGAGTGCACTTGCGAGCAAATATTTTAGGACACCTTCAAAGAGTTTGAATAATACCATTATATTTTGTAAATAATAATTTCTTTCTTTTTCTATATTTTTAGGCTATTTAAAGATAGGTAATGTAAATATTGTGTTTTTATATTATGTGTGCAATAAAGACCCTGTAAATTGAAACTTGTCATAAAATATAATAATTATAACGTCCGAATAATACCTTATTTTAATGGTCTAGAGTAATATCTGCCTTGATCATAAATAAGGTGTCTATTTGAGCATTAACATTCTTACTTCCCATTTTACAGTCATCCTTTTTAATAAATCTATATCTCACGATTACAGCTCTACTTTGACTCATCTTTTTCAATCATTACATTAAAATAAATGTATATTTGAGTTTTTTGAAGCCCAATCACCTTAAATATACATTTTTTTCCATTGCTCCGAGTCTGTCTGGAATGAGGTTATTTTTGGCAATTATTGGTAGAACACGGCCCTATTACCAATTGATATTAGATTGGTAATATTTTATAAAATAAGAAACGGATGTCATAAAAGCAAGCGTTGTTAAGACTCAAACACGTCACAATAAGGCCGAATTAGTTGAAGTGCAATCATTAAACTTATACCTTATGACATACACACACTATTTTGTGTCTATTTTTCACATATCCATGTAACGATTCAATGTGCAGTTTCCGGTTGCCCAAACAGATTAAGATGCAAATTACTATAAACGTAGCATAATTGTTTAGTTTACTCAATAGTTTATTGCTTTCCATATAGTACAATAAGGTGTAATTATATTAAAAGACATTATCAATCCTGTTAATAATTTAAAAGTGACCCATTTCCTTGCACCCTAAGTGGTCGTGTGTCGCGGGTGATCGTGCGTGCTCAAACGGAAGAAGGTATTGCGGGATCGATGGCTTTATTCCTACACCGGCGGTGGGGATTACTTGAACGCCCAAAATTGCTCACATCGGATGTCAGAATTGCCTTTTTCTGTACTTAATGAGGGCCTATCATGGTCGTCAAATGTGTGGTATAAGGAAAAAGAGCCAGCGGGTTTGTCACAGATAGCTTACCCGTAGATAAATTTGAGTTCCAAAATAGTAGGTGTCGTTTTGCAGTATTGCATCCTTCTGTATTTAATTAGGCTTATCACGATTGTTCGTGTTTGGTGCTATTTAGTCCGATAGTTGGTCTAGGTAAATTTATGTATTATTTTCATGTTTCTGCAATAACTTCGTGGTTTTAAAATTGACTGCAACTTCTTTGCGTTCTTTATTTAAATAAGTATAGATAGCTTTGATAGATAAATGTGAGTTTCAAAATAGCAGGCTTCGTTATCATAATTCCTTCTTTGTGCACTTAAAGAGGGCTCACTGCTATGATGTATATAACAAGTGACGAGTAAGAGCGGCTATAAATAACAATCTCATCATAATTGTTTCAAATGCCTAATCAAACAACAAATTCAAATGTAACTCAGTACCCTGTATCCTTTGTTCAGATCGCATACCGGGCAATGAATTGAGGGATCAATGGATTTATTCCTACACCGACAACGAAGGTCACGTGAACCCAAAATTGCTCGCGGCGGATGTCAAAATTGCCTCTTTTTGTACTTAATGAGAACTCATCACGATCATCCCGGTGTGTGGTCCAAAAGATAAGATGGAGCGATTGTATTGGTATTCTTATGATTAAAAGGAGTAAAATTTCTGGCACTGGGAAAGGCAGTCAACAGTCAGCATCTTGTGATTGGTGCATTCATTCAGCTTCGTTCAGATTCCTTTTATTGACGATGTTGTCATCTTTGTGTATGTGTCTCTTAAATTAAATGTAACGTGGGCTCCTTTTCCCGTACATAGCCTCTTTTTTATTCATTTTTCGATCTCGATCCACATTCTTAGTTCATCGTACGTGATGGTAAAATTTCATCTAACTGCCGCACTCAGAGACGTCAAATTAACCTTTAATGGATACTCAAAAAAAAAAATTGACACTTAAGTATTTCAATACACATAATGACTATCTATAATTAAGATAATGAGCATTAGCTGAATCTGACGTCTTTGAGTGCGGCAGTATGAGTGAGTGAGGTGAGGGTATAGCCACATCAAGGTCTTTTGTTCTTCTTCAATGGAGCGACTGCCGATTGACCTTTGCAACCCTTGGTCAGGGGAACCAGACCTACTGGACCACGGTTACACGTTCAGAATGATAATCTCAAAATTAAATATTGTAGTTACTCGTATCCACAACTTTGAGAAACTGTCGGAGATATTTTGGTTTCCTCAAGATGTTTTCCATCACCGCCAAGCTTATGGTAGAAATATGCACATATATTTCAAAAATCCATCCGGGGCTCATGTCTGTCAGGGGTCATGGTTCGTCTGCCACAATTGACATAAAAATGTATATGTATCAGCTATGATGATGATGTTTGTATTAGTTTAATATTAACTAGCTGTTTCACGCGGTTTCACCCGCGTCCCGAGGGAACTACTTCCCGTACCGGGATAAAATATAGCCTATGTTACTTCTGAATAATGCAGCTTTCTAATGGTGTAAAAATTATTGCAATCGGTCCAGTAGTTTTTGAGTTTATTCATTAGAAACATACAAAAATACAAATCTTTCCTCTTTATAATATTAGTATAGATAGTATAGATGTATGGTGCAAGACATTACAAGACAAGACACAAGACACGAGACAAGACAAGGTGATGCGATCCGCAAGAGAACTAAGGTCACAGACGTAGCCCAAAGGATTGCATGCCTCAAGTGGCAATGGGCAGGGCACATAGCGAGGAGAACAGACGGCCGTTGGGGTGGAAAGGTCCTCGAGTGGAGGCCACGTACAGGAAGTCGCAGCCGTGGCAGGCCTCCTATAAGGTGGATCGACGATCTGGTGAAGATCGCGGGAATCGGTTGGATGCGGGAGGCACAGGACCGATCTGTGTGGAGAACATTGGGGGAGGCCTATGTCCAGCAGTGGACGTCTATTGGCTGAAATTATGATGATGATGGTGCAAGACTGAATAAATAAATCCGGAGATGCATGTTCGCATTCGAACGTCGGAAGCTTCGGACCTTCGGAAGGCGCGCTCTTGTCCACTGAGCGCTGTTATGTGATCAGCCTTAAATCGTGACGTCAAATCGCTCACCGCTCTTAAATTGTACCACCCAAAATGTCGCTGATATCTCGACTTAAGGGTACCAAGTCACGCGATTTTGTGTGTCCAGGTGTCTTTGAACCAAGTTTATTTGATCTTCGTCACACTGCTCGGTGGCTAAAGCCATAAGCAGTGATGGCTATGGCTGAGCACCGTGAGAATGTAGCTGCCATTCCTCAAATTACACGGCTCTAATTGGAGTGTTTTGAAATTCTGTTGCGTGATAGTTTAAGTTTTAACAAAAAATGGACATCCTAGTCAGGTATTGAAAACCTGTTTTAATTGACTTAAAAAATGGTTTTTGTTTAAGCCAAAGAAACTGGCGATTTTTACAAAGTTAGAAATCAATAATTCATAAGTAAATTAATTATTGGCATCTTCAACATATATTCCAAACTAAATAGTCACAGTGGCACCCGAAGATCAATTTGCCATATGGTTTTATTTTTCATGATTTTTGCGATATTTTAATAGTTGTTCTGCAATTAGGGGCAAAGAAGAATCTAGTCCCTAAAAAAACAAAACATTCAAAAGTCCAAGTCTCGCACTCAGTGGTTCTACCGTGAAAAGTTGTGAGATCTATGTTACCAAGTCGGTTATTAACTTGGCTGGTTCTTGAATATTTGACTCGGCCATTGCATGAAAACACAACCGTTTTGTAGACCATCTTCTTTTTTTCTTTCCGGTACCTTCACCTTCAACTGCAAACGTAAATTTGTAATCCTTTATATTTATATAAGATTACAAACTTATAAAAAAATAAGTTTTCCATAATTAAGACACTAAATTCTATTTGTATTCCAAATTTGAAGTTTCTATGTATGCTAGAAGTGCCTTAAATTTATGATGATCGGTGAGTTAGTGAGTCAGTCAGTGAGTTAGTGACAAAATTCAGAAACTTTAACAAGTTGTCATTCTTAAACTACTGGTTCAAATTGACTGATATTTCAAATATACCGTGTTTATACAATGCCTGATTAGTAGAAATTCAGGTTTCTTGTTTTATCTACAATGAAATTATAGGAGGGCCGAAAATAGCCTGAATTGCTTCCAGAAAAGGATGGTACGGCTGTGCCGCTTTATTTGCTTGACTTGGCGGCGGCACTGCCGTGCCCCCAGAAAATTAATATCTTTTCAATCAGGTCAATGTTTGAGATTTTATCGGAATTTATTTATTTAATCTTTAAAAATATAAATTCCAAAGACCATTAAAGTAAATAAAAGTATTAGTCCGCGGCAAATTTGCGTTCCGCAAACCCTGCTCGTAGTTACCGCATACATTGCGCGCTGTGTTTGTAATAGAGACTTATAAAAAATCAAGGTAACTGACCCATTTAGACGTACTACGAGCATCCATCGTTTAGCGCAATTAGCTATTATGCAACCGAATCTACGCTTAAACTTCTCGCAGCCATAATACTGACAATTAAGGCTAATTTGAGCAACATGCTCTGCGCGCGCGCAGGGATCTTGACCTACAGTAATTATGTGCGCCGGGCAGTTAGTATGGAACAGGTTTGGGATTATGCGTATGATCAATTTAGCTATGGTCTATTAGGTCAGTTTGTAATAATCTTGGGCGTACAACGAAACCGTTGTAAGGAACGAAAATATAGCTGTTACGTCCAAATAGAAAATACGTACAGTGCATGTAAAAGGGAAGGGAATTAAGGAGCAGCCGATATTCATTATGTGAAACAACATTGTGTACTCACATATTTACGGTTACAGCAGCCGATATTCATTATGTGAAACAACATTGTGTACTCACATATTTACGGTTACAGCAGCCGATATTCATTATGTGAAACAACATTGTGTACTCACATATTTACGGTTACAGCAGCCGATATTCATTATGTGAAACAACATTGTGTACTCACATATTTACGGTTACAGCAGCCGATATTTATTATGTGAAACAACATTGTGTACTCACATATTTACGGTTACAGCAGCCGATATTCATTATGTGAAACAACATTGTGTACTCACATATTTACGGTTACAGCAGCCGATATTTATTATGTGAAACAACATTGTGTAGTCACATATTTACGGTTACAGCAGCCGATATTTATTATGTGAAACAACATTGTGTACTCACATATTTACGGTTACAGCAGCCGATATTCATTATGTGAAACAACATTGTGTACTTACATATTTACGGTTACAGCAGCCGTGGTCACGAGCGGACTCAGTCCGCTCGTGCTGTAACGTAGCCGAAATGTCGAGCCAAATATGTGAGAACACAATGTTGTTTCACATAATAAATATCCTGTTAATCCCCGTATTGATACATTATAGTTATAATGCAACGCGAAAATCTAAAAAACTATTTGATGTAGGCTTTTCGGACGAAGCTTATATTTCAGTGCCCGAAATTACCTACTCCCCAATTTGAAGTAGTAAATTCAAATCATTTGTAAAACTCATTTGTACATATAGGTCCTACTCTTTGTAAAATATTGTATTCTTTCGTATTTTTATGTGCTAATCGTTGTTATGTTTTATTTTCTGTAATATTGTTTTTTTGTATAGGAACCAAAGCAAAAAATAAAATTATCTATTTATAGTTTGTAACTTTTCAAGCAGTTCCTCCAAAAATAATGTTTGGCCAAATTTACCACTTCCAATTGTGTAGGAAGTAGGTAATTTCGGGCACTGAAATATAAGTTTCGTCCGAAAAGCATTGCACACGGTTCGGCGGCATTCCCGATTGTGTGTTTTTTTATTTTTGTCGCTGCAAAAATAAAAAAAACACACAATACCCAAATGATATCATATTATTGTAGTGTTGGGGCGGTGAAATTATACGCAGTTTGTAAAATATAGTCTTTTATTTTATTTTTCACTAAAAGCACACACCGTCTTATCCTTTGACTCCCACGCCATGATGATCTATCTCCCATTCAATCGTACTCATTCACACTTAACAGTTCATTCACTCTTTCACTCGTTCACCGCTCTCACCGTACATGCCTACCTATAGTTAGCTAGGATGGCAATTCTACATTATGATATTATACATATGGCTTATGTACAAAATATAGTAAGTAGTACATAATTAAAAATATATTATTCCCTATAAATTTTATTATCTACTCATTATAACTGTTCATAAAAGATGTTTAAAGTTTATATAAAACAATTTAAATAAAGCTCAAAATAATATCTACACAGTAGCCTATAAAAGTAAACCGTCGTTAAAATATTACTAACGTTTTGACTCTTTAATGGCGTATAATTAAATGAATAGTTAAACCCAACAGTAACTATTTTATGACTTGCCAAATAGGACACTTTCTTATTAATTAGTATGAATTATTTTCCATTTAACTCCTTCGTTTATTAGATCTAAAGCTGAAAATAAAAGGCAGCGAAACATTTTTAGGGTTCCGTGCCTTAAAAGATGAGATGGAAAACTTATATGATCACTTCGCTGTCCTATAATACATTTTCAAATGAATAGAGACTGAAAATATCGACTCGTGATATTTTCTCTTTTCTAGTCGGTCCCTGATTACTGAGGATCATGGTCACTGGAATTCATCAACCAAACAATTTATATATTTAAAAAAACGACTATCTGACTAACTAATTAGAAAATGTTATTATTCTGTTAAAGACTTCTTTTTGTGACAAAATATTAATATAATAAGTTATGACTTAAAATTTTAATTCATTTAATATTGCATGATTTAATTAATAATCTAATTGTTTGTGTTATGTACTTATGTTATTTTATTACTGAATTTGTTTTAATTTATTATAGAGTTTAAGTCAAAATATTTTGTACGCCTTAAGAGGCAGGTCACAGTAGCTCTTTAAGAATAATCTATGTAACATCTCCTTCACCTGTGTTCCACAATAAAGATTATGATTATGATTATAAAACTTTCTCCATTGATTCCGATTGGAAGTAGCCTTCACCACCTCGTTGAAATTTGTTAGAGATGAAGCTCCTTCTTGGTGATCGGCCTCATTGATCTTTTGCCTTCAGTGTTGCCAACAATGACCAGTTTCTTTTTTTTTTATGTGATAGGCGGCACACGAGCAGACGGATCACCCGATGGTAAGCGATTGCCGCCGCCCATTGACACCCGCGACTACCAGTGGAGTCACAAGTGCGTTAGACCACCTTTTCTCCCAGATTGGGCCTCCGGTACCCTCACTCACGCAGCGAAACACAGCTGTTTCTGTGAGGCCGTGGTATCACTCCAGTCGAGCCGGCTCACTTCATAGCCGAAGCGTAGCTCTCCCACGGTCGGTTTTTCAAGGCTATCATCCCCTCTTCGCATTATGTGACAGAAATATGAGAGTATGCTATACTTTCAGTTAAACAAAAGTAAACTTGTGCTGGTTTTTAATAAAAAGAAATAACATAAACCAGTATTTCAGAGGGAGGCTTTTCTTCATCAATAAATATCCTGTCGCTAATATGTTAATACTCATTTCTGCATTTCTCACAAAGAAATTTAAACGAAAAGGAAATATTTGATCACGTAGTGAAATATTCACCTTAGCTTTTTGACTTTCTTTATGCTGGAGGCAACAAAAGAGCAAGCGGGTCACGACTTTATGCCTACTTAGGCTCAAAGTAACATGAAATTATACTTAGATAAGTTGGTACGGAACACCATAATTAGTTAAATCAACTCGCGCTTCACGGTTTTTTTTAAGAATTCACGGTACAGAATTAATGTAAAATTTATGATACTATTGTTCAACGTTATTGAACGAACCAATGATGAAAGTTTTATAGCTATAGTCGGTGTTGCGAAGCAATAAATTTGTGTAATGGTTTCCGAAATTTACTGCGGGAGTTGTGATAATTTCATCGAAGGATATAATTGTATAATTGCATGAAATAATTAGGCACAGTTCATCGGCTGCCTACATCGCAATTTAAGAAGACTACGCACATATAGCTACTGTGATCTCGGCGTGTTTCAGAGTGAATGACAGAGACGAGCGGGACACGATACGATATCATGCTAGGTCAATGAAATTTTCGATATCAATGTCAACTATAGCCAACCTTCTGATAATAATAGTGAGATGGCATAGATAATAGTGAGATAATATATATATAATAGTGAGTTGGTAAAGATAATAGTGAGATGGTATAGATAATAGTGAGATGGTATAAATAATAGAGAGATTATGGTAAAGATAAAAGTGAGATGGTATATCTATACGATCTATTATCTAATAGTGAGAAGGTATAGATGATAGTGAGATGAAGAGCAATGGTAGCTCAGTGGATAAGAAGGTGCCTTCCATACGGGACCTGGAATCTGGGGGAAAGCGGAGTTGAAAGGTTGGGAGAGCATTTCAACTCCACTGATTTTGTGGAAGTCCATGTGTGCCTGTGTGGCGGCAATCGCTTACCAACAGGACATTATGTCTGATCGTTTGCCACTTATCACATAGAAATGTTTTCATTTCGTCCCATATTATTTTACGGTTTTTATACCAGTGACAAAAACAGTCGTTAATAATGGCGCTAACATTAAATCCGTTAAATTCGAGTGTTTTCAGTGTCTGAGGTTTACTAGGATTTCAGTCTTCAGGCTACGTGACACGGGCTTAAGGCTTCACCCGCGGAGTGCTTCGTATATCCTACCTCATGTTTATGTCAGTTGAATAGGCTAAAGTTGTATAATTTTGGTATAATTTTAAGCTGAAATAGGTCCAATTTTAGTAATGAAATACTAAATTACCGTAAATAGACTAATCGTCTTGTATCGTTCTCAGTAAGACATGTTTGAGAGCCATCTTCAAAGATACCTAGGTACTATTATAAAACTAACATTTGCCCGCGGCTTCGACCGCATTAGAAAGAGACAAAACGTAACCTATTTCACTCTTCATCCGTTCAACTATACACTTAAAAGTCACGTCAATCCGTCGCTCTGATTGGCCGAGAAAGACAGACAAACAAACACATACACTTTCATTTGTGTAACAGTTGCTAGTATAAAATGAGTTATTATTTTGATAAACATACATGTCATGAAATTAAATAATAGATAGATTGAAAATTAATGCACTTACTGCCACACTCAGAGTCGTTAATTAACTTAGTTGGCTACTTAAGAAAAAATATTGACACTTAGTTTTGATACGCATAAAGACTACCGATACTAAAGTTAATGAAAATTAGCTTAAATGACGTCTCTGAGTGCGGCCGATAGATTTGAAGAAATCTACAGAAGTTCACTCGAATTTGAAACTATGACCTTCTGATTAGAAAGCGCAGGCTCGGATTTGAACCAAGACCCCGCATGGAAGACGCATAACCACTAAGCTACCATCGATCGCTCACACGAACGAAGAGCGCATTGTTTACAAATCTGTCAATTTTATTCAATCAATTCTCACCTTTATTACAAACACTCTCAGATCTTTAATTGAATATATAAAAGACTATATACGTCTATGAGCAGCGGTTATCATTTACCTACCATCGGATCGATGCACCGCGTTCTCGTCTGCCCATTTTTCGCAAAAAAATCTCTGTATATACTCAAATGAAATACGAAAATCGTAGTAATAAAAATATCAAGATGTAGAACTCTTCACAAAATGTACGACCATTCTACACAGTAGACATCTTTCAACTGATTATAATAAATTATTCGCGAGTAGTCATAACAGCGTCCGTCCTTGTCAATGCTATATTTATTTCACTCACTCCATTTTATAAATTAGTGATGCGACTGTTATGTCTGCGAATACAAGTTTTTAATGCGAATAAAGTATTTTTTTGCAATTTTTGACCGTGGGCGAGTCACGCTTTGGAATGGCTGCGTGAGTGAGGGTAGCGGAGGCCCAATCTGGAGGAAAGAGGGATTGAATAATTTGCAGTGCACTTGTGATTCTACTGGTGTCGCGGGTGTCCATGGGCGGCGGCAATCGCTTACCATCAGGTGATCCGACTGCTCGTTTGCCACCTATCATAAAAAAGAAATGAATGGGCCGGCTCGACTGATTGTGGGTACCAGAGGCCCTATCCGGAGGCGAAAGGAGAGTTTTATGGCTGGCAGCGCACTTTTGAATTCACTGGTGTTGCGGGTATCCATGGACGGCGGCAATCGCTTACTATCAGCTGATTCGTCTGCTCATCTGCCACCTATCACATAAAAAAAAATCTTTATACGTGGATACATCTATGGTAGGTATAACGTCAGATTTGTATATAATAGGGTATACGACTAAGCTCAAGATTTTTCAAAATATAAATATTTTATCAAAATATAGGTAAATTTGTGCCAATGGCAAAAAATCTCAATTAAAAATATAACGTCTAGCCGGTTTTATGGTCATTCAAAGATTCATGGGCAAGTCCATTTTAAAAGTATGAAATTATTAAAAAATAATTATACCATTGAAGAACCCATACAATTTGCACCAATTATTATAATAGAACCATTGACATAAACGAAACATTTGATATAGCTACCATACAAAATTCAAATGAAATGCATACAAAATACTTAAGTGTGACGTCACGTCTAAGTAGCCATTTGTATGGAGCGTTTTGGGTTTGCCCAAAATAATGTGATTTTAAAGTTGTGATATCTCAGGTAGTTTAAATGAGAATCAAGTGATTCTTTCAACGATGTTTCTACCATTGAGAGGTCTTTTGATTGCAAAAATAAAAAAAAAATGTCGTATACCGTATTACTGCGCTATACAAAAGATTTAGTATCGGAATAAGATTAGTCGAATCGGCCCTTAGAATCTTATTCGACCAATTTTTATCCGTTGATAATGATCTGTGTGGAATGACGGCGCTTTACCATTTTTTTTGAAGCCGTTGGCTATGCAGACCAGAATCACTGCTATCAGATTGATCGCCACTATACCATAGATTAAGTATCGGATTTTGAAAAATTCAGCTCGCATATTAGCCTAAAACCACCCGTTTGAAATACGCAAGTACATACTTATCCACTAATCCACATCACTCAGACTCCGCTGTCTGTCGATTCCCCGTCACTATTATAATAAATCTAGACTGAAGTGTGAAAATTAAGGCTGAATTTATGCCCTATAAAACTACGATTATACGAATTGATGTAATGGCCGCCACAGTAATGGCGGCGGTCTCTTTAAAGTTGACATTTTACATGACTTATAGAGTAGTTAATAACGGTGATTATTTTCGGCTTTAATAGCTTTACACTTTTGGAGCGGCCCGTGTTGGTAACTAAGATATTTTAGATATGGTCGAGTGTTTATGAATTGTATGGAATATAATGAGCGTGGGATAGCCACGCTTCGGCATGAATGGGCCTAAAAACCGGTGTGAAGCAGCACTGTGCTCCCCATTATAATAAATCCAAATAGGACAGGTGTGATATTGATTTATTGGTATTTTATACTTCAGAAATGAATGAAATATATTCTAGAACTTCATCATCATCATCATCATCATCAGCCTATCGCAGTCCACTGCTGGACATAGGCCTCTCCAATTGTTCGCCACTGTGATCTATCCATGGCTTCTCGCATCCAGCTCTTGCCAGCCATCCTGCGCAGATCGTCCCCCCACCTAGCCAGAGGGCACCCTACATTACGTTTTCCAAGACGCGGTCTCCACTCCAGTACCCGTTTACCCCATCGGTTGTCGGTTCTGCGGCTAATATGGCCAGCCCACTGCCACTTAAGCTAGCTAATCCGGTGAGCAATGTCGATAACTTTGGTTCTCTGCCGGATCACCTCATTTCGGATTCGATCTCGGAGAGAAACCCCATTCTAGAACTTATCAGACCAAAAATGTCTACGAAAATAAAACCGCCTTACGAACTAGGAAGTGCAAAATAATATTTTTAACACTTCATACACTTCAATTATTTTTTCGTAGACATTTTTTTTTCATGCTTTTTAGTGTGTTATTATAATAACTAACAAACTAATTGGGAGTACAGTATTGAAAGAGTTAAAGGATAACTCTCCTACTGCAGCTTTGAAAAAAGATACAAAAAATTTACGTGTGCCTATAAAATTTGAGGGTTCCCCTCAATTTTTCCAGGATACCATCATCAAATTCTGATATTCTTATCATTGTACCAATCCGGGACTGTCAACTTTCCAACTAAAAATAATCATCTAAATATAAGTCGGTTAAAAATAAAAATTGAGTTTTATTCTCATTGAATACTGTAACAATACAATAACTAAGGGCCTACTTTCTCTTTCTTTTTCAACTTTTTTTTATGGACTTATCCAGCGCTTTTTACAACTTAACGTCTAGCTGTTACAAACGTCATGTCAATGCGTGTCAATGTAAGTCGTCAGTTAACTACTTTGAGAAGAGAAAAGGTTTCCTGCGAAGGAAAATAAAATTCAACTGACAGTGACATTTGTCTTTGAATGTGTCAAAATGATAATTATTGTCCTTTCTAGCGTTTTGTTATTTATACTGAATCTATGGTTAATTCTGGTTAATGCCATTGTTTTGCGTTTTGTTATCCGTATTTTAACGCTATCTTGAAACGCATTTATTTTATTTTTTTATATGAGAGGTGGCAGACGAGCAGACGGATCATCTGATGGTAAGCAATTCCGCCGCCCATCGACACCCGCAACACCAGTGGAGTCACAAGTGCGCTGCCAACAAGGCTATGGGACATTTTGGCTTGTTATCGAGGTTGGTTTGGTGCCAACAAAATGGCTGGTATTGAATACTTATTCAGCGCAATGGCAAACAAAACAATCATCATCATCATCATCATCATCACCGTCAGCCCATTTAAGTACCCACTGCTGGGGCACGGGCCTCCCTCAATCACATAAGGGGTAATTGCCATACTCACCACGCTTGGCAGACGGGTTGGCGAGGGTTTTTATATAAATGCAGAGTTTTCCTCCTCTGGGTGCTGATGATCATGCCAGCAGCTTTACCTTAGTCGCCTTTTACGACACCTCGGTAAGAGTGAGGATGGCCTATTCTACTCTGCCGGGGACCACACGGCTAAAACAAAAGATTTAGGTTGGTAGAACACGTGGATGGAAGGATTTAAATGTTATTTATCTATTAGGCACATCAACAATATAAACACAAGCATTATACATATACAAGGCAAGGGACTATTCTAGTGTTTACATCAATTTTAGACATGCACATCATGATATTTTAGAGGTTACAGTAATTTACAATAAATGTTTACAGATACACCCTCTATGTAGGTGGCCGCTATTTTTACAGCATAAACTTGCGCGCTCAAAAAATTGTCAGCGCTAAAATCCACAAAGATTTTTTAACTCCTGAAAAAAGATTGAAAAGTACTAAAACTACGAACAGATTCCATGATTCGACGCGCAGACGAAAAAAGTAAAAAATCTGACAAAAGTGAATAGTATTAATGCCACGAGGGTTCCGTCCGATCTAACTTGCGCGATGCAATCAACGCTCAGCACCATCTATTGGTTAAGTTTGGAAGGAATAGCAAAATCAAGTCCCGAGTCGTACTTTGAAGTGACGGCTGCGCTTGGGGTCCCGGGTTCGATCCACGGGTCGGGCCAAATTTGTACCTAAGTTTTTCTGTTAAGAAATTCTCAGTGTCAGCCCGGAGTCTGGTAGTTGGCGGTCTTGAACCTCCGTGCCTCCAAAAGCACGTTAAGCCGTTGGTCCTGCGCCCGATCCCTTTCCGGCCATGTCACACTGATGTCCCATCGGATTATGAGGGCAAGGGAATAGAGAGTGCACTTGTGTTTGCGCACACACTTGATCGCTAGTCGAATTGAGGACGGGCCAATAGTAACAAATGTGTGCTTCACCTCGTAAAGTTTGGTTTTTACTTTATACTGAACCCTATTAATACTGCACTCAGTCCCAAAGTCAATGACGTAAGCCGGCGTAGATTTTCATTTGTTTCAGACACACGGCTTTCTACCATTTTATTTTCCTCTTGTGCCAATTAAGTTCAGTTTTTGTCGGCGTAGCTTGATTTCGTTTGCGAATTCTATTTTTACCCCAAAGCCTCCCGCTTACCAGTTTCAGCTTCCCTTCTGGGAATCAAATCAAGATTAAATTTGAGAATTAGTTAATTGAAACCAACCCTGATTTGACGTTGTTGTGATTTTATTAAAGTTGAAAAGGAATGAGCGACTCATGTAGGGCTCCGATTTCAATATACACTCAAAATCACATGAACAATTCTTTGATTAGATAAACATATTCACAAATTTTGAACCGAACGGTAATACAACCGGAACCCCATGCGATAAAGAGGATTAAGAACTTTATTAGCTCAAAATGGCGTTAAAGAGCAGATTCGATGGTTGAAAAAAATTTATGAAAAAAGAAAGAAAACTTCTTTATAACACCGTCTTACTTTAAAATATCAGGGCTAAACGCGACGAAAATAATCCTTTACCAGGCAACTAGACATCATCTATTTCATTGGTTTTCAACCTTATGTCAACTGCCCAAATTCAAAATCTGGTGGTCTCTTATGATACATTGCCTGATTAATCGATAAGGTTTATGAATTTTAAGTAGGTATAATGCAACGCGAAAATTTAAAACCGCATTCAACAGCACTTTATTTACCTAAGAAAGGTTTAACAAACATTTATGAATTAGGGCATGAATTTTTCAGAATCGTGGCACTAGACTAAAAGAGGTTTTCTTAACGTTCCCTCTATTCGTTTTTGGCTTCGTGCCTCAGAGGGTATCACAGTTCCCACTTGTTGATATGGTAGAAATAACATTTATTCTGTGATATTGTAAGCGTTATTATAGCCCGATCGCTATTGTTGTTAGGAATGGAAACGGGAATCCTTGTGTTGTAGGTATATTGATACGCTGTCCTTTAGCTATAACGCCGCTAACCAACAATAGGTATATTTTGACTCCTTTTAACCATTCCAATCAGAAAAAAATGCTGAATCTAGTATTTCCCAATTGATTATATCATTTTTAGTTTCTGAGATAGTGTGGCGTTAACTGCGAGTCAATAATCTTTGCGAAACTACATAGCTAAAATGCAGTTACGTTAAATTTCATAGCTAAAATGCGACATAATATCTTATGCATTTTTTTTTATTCTAGAGGCGGACAAACGAGCAAGCGAGTTACCTGATGGAAAGTAAACAACGCCGCCCATGATCATCCGCGAAATCAGAGAGATCGCTAATGTGTTGCCGACCTTTTTCAAAAAAAAGTACGCTCTTCTCTTGAAGGTCCCTATGTCGTAAAAATAAATTATGTTACAATAAAAATGCCCTGACAGGACTGACATTTTTGAGGATTACATAACGAAACTGATACAATAGCCAAAAAAATAGACCATTATTATTCGTTCGCCCTAAAATAAAATAATCGAGCAAAAAGCAGCAAAACTAATTAACCCGAAGCCTGTCACAATTTGTCATCATCAAGAACTTGTATTGTGCTCTATAACCAATTTATTAGACGCTCTTAGATCGTAGTCAATTAAAAGTTTTAGTCAAATTAATCACTTTCACAACTTTTTCGGGTTAAATCAATAGACGGGGTAATTAAAGCGAAGCTTGGCAGAGGAGAGTTTAAGTTGTAAATAGAAGTAACTAACTCATCTCTTAACGAACGAGAATATATAGTCGAATCCAAATAAAAGTGGCGCACGGTGCGTTTGAAAGGGCAGAGTAATAATTATTTCCATGATCCATTAAGTTTAGTGGATAAACACCACCCTGCCTTAGAGGTCGAACTCCCCACGATATCCTTTAGTGTAAAATGTCTAAAAAAACCTAATAAGAAGCAACTTAACTTTAAAAAGTGCAACTATGAAAAAGTACGGCACGAACTGAGCTTAATGGACTGGCATAACACTTTGTCGGATTCTGACCCAGACCTATGCACTAACATCTTCTATGATAAGCTTTATGAAATAATAAAAAAACACACGCCATTTACAACCTTTAAATCTCATAACTATCCAAATTGGTATAGCACACCGTTAATAAAATGTAATGAAGAAAAGAACAAATATCATAAACTGTACAAAAAATTCAATAACCCCCGAGATTATGACTCTTTCTCCCTATTGCGAGACAGATTTAAAAAAATGGCCAATCAGTGTTATAAAAAGTATATAGCGTCAATAGAAGAATCGATGGGCGATAATATAAAACTTTTCTGGTCATACGTGAATGATAAGAAGGGTCATGTCTCAATACCACATGTTATGAGATTTGGTAACTGTACGTCATCTAGTGGGCATGGTATCTGTGAACTATTTTCAACCTACTTTGCATCGGTATTTGAAACAGATACTCAGAGTTGTCCTGATGAGCCTATCGAGAGTAGAGCGGCTGATACTTTATCACACATCTGGGTGACTGAAAGAGACATAGTATCTAAAATTAAAAATATTGATAAAAATAAAGGTGCTGGCCCAGATCTGATTCCTCCATTATTTATCAAGGCATGTTGCGAGGAGCTAAGCATTCCATTAAACATATTATTTAATAAATCACTTGCATGTGGAATATTCCCCAAGCAATGGAAGGTAGCTCACATAATTCCAATCTTTAAAAATGGAGACAAAGGCCGCTGTGAAAATTATAGGCCAATCAGCATTTTATCTTGTTTTGCAAAATTATTCGAATCCTTAGTTTATGACCAACTATATAGGCATTTCAAGCCTCTTATATCCTTAAAACAGCATGGCTTTGTAAAAGGCAGATCTACCGTCACCAACCTTTTAGAATATAAGAACTATCTGTGCAAAAGCTTTGCCACTGGTGGTCAGGTTGACTCTGTCTATACAGATTTCTCCAAAGCTTTCGACAAAGTGAACCACAGGTTGCTTTGTGACAAACTTGCATCTTACGGTGTTCATGGTAGTTTGTTCCGCTGGATGACCTCGTACCTCAGAAACCGGAGCCAACTCGTCGCTTTAAAAGGGTTCACCTCATCTCCAATATTAGTGACTTCTGGAGTGCCACAAGGGTCGCATTTGGGTCCCCTCTTGTTTGTAGTTTTTATTAACGATCTTGTGGAGCGCTTATCATGCGAATGTTTGTTGTATGCGGATGACTTAAAGATATTTAATTCCATTACTTCTGTAAATGACTGCCACCTATTACAAAAGGATTTGAACATTGTTTCGAAGTGGTGTATGACAAACCAAATGCATCTCAACATCAGCAAGTGCTTCACTATAACGTTCACCAATAGGCGTTCAGGGATCGTTAATGATTACACTATTAATGGCCAGGTTCTTTGCAGAACCAGTATTGCTAAAGACCTCGGAGTTTTATTTGACGACAAGCTGTCATTCCGAGCGCATTATCAGCATATTACAGCCAGAGCCAATCAACTTTTGGGCTTTGTTTTTAGATGCACTAAAGGTTTTAAAAACCCTCGATCTCTGTTGTATTTGTTTTTTACTCTTGTCAGAAGCGTCTTGGAATACGGCAGTCCTGTCTGGTCACCACACTATAAAGTACATTCTGACGAAATTGAAAGAGTGCAGAAGAAATGCTTGCGAATGATATGCTACCGTCAACAAACAGGTCGACTGTATTTCAATTACGATACTAGGCTATCGAAATTTAACGTACATAAGCTGGAAGCACGTCGAACATACTTTGACTTCATTTACTTTTATAAATTGATCCACTCAATAATAGACACCCCTTACTTACTTTCCGAAATTTCATTTAATACTAAACATAGTGCGCGTAGGTCTAATAAAACTAATCTTTTCGCTTTACGAGTTTTTAAAAATAATACCTCTTTTTACAGCCCCCTGGTTAGAATGGCTCGTCAGTACAACGAGGTGGCAAAAGCCAACCCTAATCTTGATATTTTTACTCCCAAACTATCCTATTATATAAAAATACTTAAAGACATCCTCTACGCCACTGAACCCACACCGGCCGAACCTGGCCGAGGAACTGTGGCAGTCAAGCATCCGTGCTGTAACTGACTGCCCTATCCATATTATTATTAACTAGTGGTATGGATAACTAATTTCACCTGCACATGTCTTATATACGTCTGACTTTAATAATATGAAGGACGCGGATAGTAATCGGATTGTAGATCTTTGTTTGTTAAGTGACTATGTTTGTTCTGTTTTTTTAACTTGATTTACCTTTACTTATAGTTTAATACGTTTGATTTTTCTGTGTACACATGTTTTTGAATTACAATCCAGATCAAAACTGTTTATTTTGTAACGACCATATCTCTGTAACGGTTGTAATTTGTTTTGTGTGAATAATAATAAATAAAAAAAAATAAATAAATATTTGGTTGAGGATTTCATTTCGTTGTAGGCCTATTGCGTTGCTCTTTGACATGTCTCAGAATCGATTCGAACCAAATGCCGATGAGAAAGCCATAGAATAGATTGCCTAAGATACCATATTTTTGAGTATCCGGTCCCGCTGTTGCAAGCGCCATGTCAGATTGGTACATGATAGAAATCTTGTACATTTATTCTAGTGTTAATGACCATGAAAATTTTAAAACAATACATAAGCAATTGCCCTACCCATTGCCTCAAGTGGCAATGGGCAGGGCACATAGCGAGGAGAACAGACGGCCGTTGGGGCGGAAAGGTCCTCGAGTGGAGGCCACGTACAGGAAGTCGCAGCCGTGGCAGGCCCCCTACAAAGTGGACCGACGATTGGTGAAGGTCGCGGCAATCCTTTGGATGCTGGTGACACAGGACTGTGTGGAGAAAATTGGGGGAGGCCTATGTTCAACAGTGGACGTTTATTGCCTGAAATGATGATCATGACATTAGCAACCCTGTTTTGGCCCAAAATTCACATTGGAGTTGCCGTTTTTTAAAAGATATTTCAAAACTCGTGTTACTACGAAGACTCGCTTAGTTCCAATTTTTTGGACAGCCAAAACAAAATTATCTTATTGAACGCACCAAAACTACCGTCACTAGGCAACTGTAAAAGCAAGGACGTGCGATTGACAGTAGAGTATTTCATTCATTAATTATTCAATGAATGAAATATGAGTATTCTTAACGTTCTCCTCCTACACCACATCTCAAAGGCCACTATTTTTTTCAGCTGCGCGGATAGGTCAATGGTAAAAGACGAAGAGGCCATTTACCTCTTCGTTGGTTGGACCAAATAAGGGATGTAACTGGACTCACTTTGCCGATTGGCCTAAGACAAGTCGAGGATAGAAAAGAATGGAAAGACTCACCGCCTCGGTAATAAAGGCATTTTAAGAAAGGCACGACATTTAGCAATGAAAAAAGATGAAGAATATGAATATTTGGGTCAAGTATAATAGTTACTTTCCTTAAAACCTATTGACCATTTTGAAAAACTTAACTGTCTCTAGGATTTTTTTTATGCGAGCAAGCGAGTCACTTGATGGAAAGCAATCATCGCCACCCATTAAAATCCGCGAAATCAGAGAGTACGCTCTTCCCTTGAAGGTTTATCATTTGTTATAATAAATTATATTCTCTACCGTCTGCCGCGAGTATTTGCGAGTATACTTGCGGTAGGTACTTTGTGGCAGGTGACAATTCCAAATTCAAATCTTCATAACTGCACCGTTCCCCAGTTCACCTTACTTTTACGCAGCAACTTTTCCGTGTACTTTTTTCTCAAACGTCCGTTCGGTTTTACTTTTTTCTTCTACGTAAACATGTTTAGTTTTTTTCTCCGCCCATACGGCGTAGTGAGCCAGTAGAAATCGCTACGATAAACGCTACGAAACAAACACGATGCGAAACTCGGTCGTAGCTCGCGTCTCGTAGCGTCGTAGCAATCGATCGGCTTGGAACTAGGAAAAAGAGACCACTTGGCAATAGAATGGTGTTTCAATTTGATGTTCTTTAACAAAGACGTTTTTTGTATGATACAGGTATTTTAAACAAAATTAATTGTTTTTTTATACATATTGTCACAGCGACTCTATTAAAAATAGCCATGGTTTTTGGCAATGCGACTCGTTAGTTAAGGAATTATTAAGCGTCTACCCTATACCTGAATAAAACAGTCCACTTTATTCAACAGAGATACGATACTGATAATAATAATATTTCTTGAGTAGGATTGGCGAGTTGCAAATATATAAGATCTTATAGGGTCAACTAACTCCAACTGGCCTTAATTATCATCATCATCAGCCCATTTAAGTTCCCACTTCTGGGGCACGGGCCTCCCTCAATCACATGAGGGGTAATTGCCATACTCACCACGCTTGGCAGACGGGTTGGCGAGGGTTTTGATGTAAATGCAGAGTTTTCCTTCTCTGGGTGCTGAGGATCATGCCAGCAGCTCTACCTTAGTCGCCATTTACGACACCTCGGTAATAGGGATGCAAACGATACATCGATGTTTAAAAACATCGATGTATCGTTCATAAACATCGATGTTTTAACATCGATGTTGAAACTCAAAACATCGGCGATATATCGTTCTTTATGAACGATGTTTTTATGAACGATGTTTACTAGCGCCATCTATTGATTCGTGCGTATACTGCCAAGAACTCGTGCAACCTTGCTTGCTCAAAACCTTGCCATACAAAAACAATACTTTTTTAATATTTTTTTTTAATTTGCGTACGTAATTAAAACCGGTATAGGCAGTATAGTACTGATTCTAGATGTACGTACTCGTTGGAATTCCACGTTTTATATGCTAGAACGTTTCTTGGAATTAGTTACGACAATTGGTGCAATATTGTTGTGCCGTTCAGATGCTCCGCCAATGCTGACATCTAGTGAAATAGGCTGTCTGCGTGAAATCGTCCATGTGATACAACTTTTTGAAAGACTGACAAAGGAGATTTGTGGACAGGATTATGTCAACGTGAGCAAGGTCATCCCACTCGTTAGCTGTTTGCGAGGAATGTTGGAAAACTTTTCTCCGACATTTGAAGCTGCTATTTCTTTAAAGACAGAAATTCAGAAGGAGGTGATTAAGCGATTTGATAAGCTAGAACACTGCTCGTCTTCGGCTTTAGCAACTGCACTGGATCCGCGCTTTAAACTCATTCATTTTAAAGATGCAATGGCAAAAGCTAAAGTCTTGAATTATGTGAACACCTATATAAAAAATATGCAAACTATGAATTTACCCACAGAGTCTTCTGACGAATCAGAAAAAGAAGAAAAGCCAGAACGTGAATTTGATATATGGAGTTACCACAAACAATTGTCACACGATAACATGAAAAATAAAACCACGAACACAAGAAAAGTGGAATCAGAATTTCACATATTTGTATCTTCACCTGTTACCCCAATAAAAGGAGATCCGATAGAAATCTGGGACGATATGAAAACTTTATTTCCATATTTATATAAACTGGCTATGAAACATTTGCCAATAGTAGCAACTTCAGTCCCCAGTGAGCGGTTATTTTCTGAAGCTGGAGCTGTTATTACTCGAGAAAGAAACCGATTGCTTGGCAGTAGATTATCGAAATTATTATTTTTGAATTCCATATTGAAAAAGAAATAGGGTGTTATTTGTTAAATCCTTAAGTATAATAAATTTATCTTCGTGTCTTTGATTTTGTTTCTTTCATAGTTCTTCCATTCTTCATATCCTAGTAAATTATATCTGTATTATTTAAAGTAGGTAGGTAAGTAATTTGTTTATCAATAATCAGTCTAACTATATCAATCAGATAGGAAAACGCTTTTTCTCTGTATTTCAAGGCCATTTTGTCAAACCTGTATTTTAAAAAAACACCGATACATCGTTCAGACGATGCTGTTGCAGCGTATATAGACCTCCCCGGGGGGAAAGGTGCAGAGACACTCATAGTCAGCTCCATGTACCTACCCGGAGAGGAACAGGATCCGGTGAACAAGGTGACACCGGTAGTGGAATATTGTCTGGAGAGAGAAACCCAGCTGCTGGTGGGTACCGACTGCAACTCCCACCACACATCATGGGGCAGCTCCGACACGAACGCAAGAGGTGAGTCCTTGTTTGACTACTTGCTCACCAACAATCAATTTGTTCTTAACGTGGGTAGCAAACCAACCTTTACCACACGTTCTAGGCAGGAAGTACTAGATATAACATGGTGTTCAGGTAATCTCGCACACCGAGTAACCAATTGGCACGTCTCAGATGAGCCGTCCTTGTCCGACCACACCCATATTAGGTACGACATACTATGCTCGGGAACAAAGGAACCGAACACGTACCGAGACCCCAAGGGAACAGACTGGGAGGGCTTTAGGAACTCCCTTAGGTTATACCTTGGAGATTTTAAATACATTAAAACTGTGGACCAAGTGGAAGCCGCAGCAGAGGACTTAGGCAGAAGCCTAATGAAAGCGTATCTAGAAAATTGTCCTCTTAAGACCACTAAGAGCAATAGGAACGCGCCTTGGTGGAACAAAAACCTGGAGCATCTGAGGCAAAAGGCCCGTGCCTTATTTAATCAGGCAAAAAAAAGACAAGAACTGGGATGCTTACAGGAAGGCGCTAACACGCTTCAATAGGGAGCTCAGGAAAGCAAAAAGGAGATCCTGGCAAAAATTTTGCGGGTCCATCAAAGACACTGCCCAAGCTGCCAGGATCCACAAAATATTAGCCAAGACACCTGAATCCCATCTAGGCCTGCTAAGGAAAGCGGACGGATCTTTCACGGAATCCCCGGAGGAAACACTGAGACTGCTTGCTCAAACGCACTTTCCGGAATCCGTGTACATTAATAACGAAAGAGAACTCCAGGACAGTAAGTCTCCGGACAGGAGACCGCGGAATGAAGACTGGAGGAGAGCTTCCGTTATTTTTCGTCCCCAACAGATAAGTTGGGCCATTAGGAGCTTCAAGCCTTATAAATCTGGTGGGGTCGATGGTATTTTCCCGGCTATATTGCAACGGGGCGAAGATATCATCATCTCAACGCTGATAAAACTTTACCGTGCAAGCTTTGCTTGGAGTTATCTGCCATCAGCGTGGACTCGGGCGAGGGTCACTTACATCCCCAAGGGAGGGGACAAAGACAAATCACAGCCCAAGTCCTACAGACCGATAAGTCTCACCTCATTCCTACTAAAAACGATGGAAAAGGTGTTAAACAGTCACATCAGGGCAACATACCTCGTTGAAAAACCCCTGAGTGCAAGACAACATGCCTACCAAACAGGCAAGTCCACGGAAACGGCACTTATTGATCTGGTGGACAGAATTGAGAAAGCCATAGAAGACAAAGAAATTGCACTCTGTGCCTTTCTCGACATCGAAGGGGCTTTTGACAACACCAACTTCGATGTTATAACACGTAGCATGGTGAATCGTGGAATCGACGATACCACCACCAGATGGATGGGATCCATGCTACAAAATCGAACTGCAACAACATCGTTGATGAATAAAACTCTTCATTATAGAGTGACCAGAGGGTGTCCACAGGGCGGAGTCCTATCACCCCTTCAATGGTCATTGGTTGTTGACAGTCTCATCTGTGAGCTCAATGAAGCCAGATTCCTGACTCAGGGTTACGCAGATGACATAGTAATAATGGTCATAGGAAAATGTCCTAGCACCATTTCCAGTCTTATGCAAAGGGCCCTACGAATAGTAGAAAACTGGTGCACAAGACACGTGCTAACAGTCAACGCACGGAAGACGGTCTTAATCCCGTTTACCAAAAGAAGGAAACTAGAGGCGCTTCACGCCCCAACACTTCTTGGTACGAAGCTATGCTTGTCCAACGAGGTCAAATATCTCGGAGTCTTTCTAGACCAAAAACTAACATGGAACAAGCATCTCGACTACATTACTAGAAAGGCAAAAATAGCGATGGGGGCAAGCAGTAGGTTGGTGGGGCTAAAATGGGGGCTACGGCCCAAGGCCGCACTCTGGATTTATAAAACCATAGTGAGGCCGATCGTCACTTATGGCTGCTGTGTGTGGTATAAGAAGACGCACCAACTCAACTGCGTGGAGAACCTCAGCAAAGTTCAAAGAACAGCCTGCCTTATAGCCACTGGCGCTCTTTCGTCCTCTCCCTCTGCAGCACTGGATGCCCTCCTGAACATTCCACCTCTGCACATTCACGTGCAGATGGAAGCGAGGATGGCCATTACGAGAGCAAAAATCAGAGGAAGGACGAGATGGCAATCTAGGGTCATAGGTAACCTCTACAATGAACTAATGAAAATTCCGGTCATGGATATGCCCTCTGACTCCATGATCCGTGAATACCGCTTCGATAAGCGGTTTACAGTCTTGTTACCTAGTAGACAAGACTGGGAGGCTGGAACTCCCGGAAATGTTAACCAGAATGACATCGTTTGGTATACGGATGGTTCCAGGAGGCAAGGCGTATCCGGGGCGGGATTTTGTAATGATCGCTTCAGAATACGCAAATTCGCCAACCTGGGTCGCTATACCACAGTGTACCAAGCAGAAGTCTTCGCAATAATTGGCTGTGTCCAAGAGAGTCTGCAAATGAATCTCCAGAATAAGAAGATATTCATCTTCTCAGATAGTCAAGCTGCCCTCAAGGCGTTAACATCCTGCGAACTTGACTCCAAACTCACTAGCGAGTGTGTCCTGCTCCTAAACCAGCTTGGCAATGCCAACATCGTAAATCTGATTTGGGTACCGGGACACTGCAATATCAGAGGCAACGAAGTCGCTGACGTGCTAGCAAAGGCCGGGGCAGAGAGCCCACTACTCGGACCGGAACCAATAAGTGGCGTTCCAGCCTGCATGGTCAGGTTCGAGTTAAAAGAGTGGGAGCATAAGCAAAGCACTGAATATTGGAAAAGACTACCTCGACTAGAACAGTCTAAGGCGTTGATACAGGCGTTCGATCAGAGACGAGCTGTAGAAATAATAAAACTGAGCAGAGGACATGTTAGGGCACTCACTCGGACCCTCACAGGGCACTGCAAATTAAATAAGCACCTGCACAACATGGGCCTTTCAGATACCAAAATCTGCAGGTTCTGTCGCGAGGACGAGGAAACGATTATCCACGTCCTCGGCGAGTGCATAGCGCTGCACCGGTGCAGAAGCCGGCACCTGGGAGCACACATGATCTCAGCAGACGAGATCAAAAGCTCCCCCATCAGCTCCATTCTCGGGTTTATCCTGGAACTGGAGCTACATGAGGTGCTGTAATAGGTTACGGGGCTGCCACAATAGATCATCTACTGGTCGCAGTGGCTATGAGACGCAGGGCTCACCCCATTTCTAACAAATAATAATAAGATACATCGTTCATAAACATCGATATATCGTTCATAAACATCGATGTTTTCGACATCGATGTTTGACTTTTAAAAACATCGATGTTTCGACATCGATGTTTTTCATGAACGATGTTGCATCCCTACTCGGTAAGAGTGAGGGTAGCCTATTGTACTCTGCCGGGACCACACGGCCCTTAATAAATAAGGTAATATAGTAACAAAGAACTGAACCACACCGAAATGGAGCGATGGTAGCTAGTGTATAAGAACTAAGGTTCAAATCCGCCCATACTTCGATTTTTCAAATCAACGTGCGTATTTCTACCATTATCTCGGCGCCGGTGAGGGAAAGCATCGTGAGTTTCTGAAACGTGTAACAATGATTTGGTTAGTCTGATTCCCCTGTTAAAGAGTTGCGAAAGTCATACAACAGTGGATTCATTGCAATTACCAAACTCCCTATTTCCAGGAAATACCGTGGGTGAACAGTGGGAGAGCCACGCTTCGGCATGAATGGGCCGGCTCGACCGGAGTAATACCACGTCCTCACAGAAAACCGGCGTGAAGCAGTGCATGCGCTGTGTTGCGCTGAGTGAGTGAGGGTACCGGAGGCCCAATCCAGGGGAAGGGGGGTTAAAAGGTAAGCAGCGCACTTGTGACACCACTGGTGTTGCAGGCGTCCATGGGCGGCGGTAAACGCTTACCATCAGGTGATCCGTCTGTTTGTCTGCCACCTATATTATAAAAAAAAATAGGGCATGGCATATTCTTTGTGATTTTCGTTTTCTTTTCTTTTTTTCGGTTTTACCTGAGATACAAGATTTTCCTAGTTCAGACAGTAAACTTAAAATTGATTCCTCAGTATAAATAGATTATAAGTATTCAAATTCAAATTATATTATTGCATATCCCATTACAAGACAAGGTGGTACATAAACGTATAAGGTATACATGTATACATACAAATTATACATAACTACTAAAATTATTACATTTTCATCACTTTAACATTATATTATTAATTAATTAAATTATTTATACATATTTATAATTTTATTATTAATATTATATTGATGCATCACATTTCAAACATTTTATCATCAAAAAACTCTTGCAAGCTATAATAACACTTCATCATCATCATCATTCCCATTTAAGTCCCCACTGCTGGGGCATGGGCCTCCCTCAATCACATGAGGGATAATTGCCATAATAACACTTATTAATTAGAATTTTTTTAAGCCTTTTAAACAAAAGTTTAAAAGGTATCTTTTGTTAGTAAGGTAAAGTATCACGTTGTTCTAATGATTTTGCAATAAAGTTTTATTTATTTATTTTTATTCTTAGGGAGTTGCCGCATTGGCTGAATTGCGAGCGAAGCGCCGCCAGCAGCGAACACGTCGCGGCAGCGCAGCGTTCACGCCGCGGATGCGCAGCGGTTTCGCCTGCGTTTTCTGCGTGGCCGCCACAATAAAAATAATAGCGTTCCGGCTTAACTCCGCGGCGTGACCGCTGCGTCGTCGCTCCGCTTTGAAAACGCTCGCAATCCGCCAGTATGGCAACTCCCTAAGCGTACCCCAGGCTCCGGAACCCTTCAGTCTATAAATAACAACATACCAGCTCTAATAAAATAAAATCCAAACCAGAAAATTCCACCGTCCCTTGGGAACAAACAGCGGAAAAAGCGATATCGAAATAACACAACACCTCCGTTCTTAAGGGACATGATATATTTTTATAGTCTTTTAATATTATTCGGAAGGTGATTCCGATGCCAAAATAGGGTGGGCTATGAATATGTCTCATACAGGGTGTGTAGTGTAGTAAAGACGTTCATACTTTTAATTATTATATAAGTAAATGTTTGAGTCACATTTTTGAAGAGATCTTTACTTTTATAAGCCTAATTTTTTTTATTTTCTATGAATAAAAAAAAATGGTATATAAAAGTATATAAGGCCAATCAGGATGACCTCACTCCGCCTAATGGTAAGCGGCCGTAAAATCCAAATATGAGGTTGACAGGCACAAAAGAACTAACAGAGTACATTGGTACTTTGTGTCTGCCATCCTAACCCTAATGGCCTGCTGAGATGCCGTTTCACGCCCCGCCCAAAAGACCCCGGATTGTATGAAGGAGGAAACACATGAGCTGGGAGGGCATTCCATATCTTGATGGCTCGGGGCAGGAACGAGGAGCCAAACCTCTAGGTGCGCGCCGCTATTTATTTAAATATCTTTTGGCTTCAATTATTCCCCCCAATTTTAGAGTGTAATTTATTCTCAGTTGCGTTTAAAACTGTTGCTTCGGAGCAATTTTCGCTTCGGAGGTCAGAGTCTAAATACTATTTCACAACCTTTATTTTTTAATTTGCATATGGATTGGAAATTTCTTGGTGACTTTCTGGAAAGTTGAACAAAAGAGTTCCAACATTGATTTAAATGTGACTACTTACTAATACATCCTGTATATAGAGATCGTTGGTGATTTTGACCTCGTAGCAATATAGGGCGGGTTGTGAAAATGTCAATGTAATATTCGCTTTGGGGGCGATAAAATTTTGATTTGAATGGTTTCATGTGATTTTTTGTTTCAAATGTCAAGTAATATATTTTCGTTCATGAATGAACAAATAACTTTTCTACAAGTATTATTTATTAAGTGGTATCATTATTTCAAATGCCCGTAAAATAAAGATTTCCATTAATTTCAAAATTCTTTTCAATAACGCATTTTGTCAATTTCATTTTATGGATGTCAAAATTTCACTCTAGTGATTTTCTTATGTAATGTTTTCTTAACCAAATTTTATGTAGTTTAATCATTCAAACATTCGGCTAGGGCTTAGCCAAATATTTAAATTATAGACATGTGGCGATTGGACTGTATATAATTGGCTGGTGAGATGCTAACAAAAACTGTTCTTCTTCTTCTGTTATCAGCAAAATGGTGTATTTTCTCGTGATTAACAGACACAGACACAAGACATTAACCATAAACAAAACAATGATATATCAAAATCAGTAAAAAAATATAAAAACATAAACAATGTCCAGCCGTCGATCCTCAACCGATGCCATAGCTGATTATTTAAGTTGACTGATATTTTCCCAATTCACTACAGTGACTTTAGGAAAATTTGACTCACGTCCACTCACTACTAATTCACTTGAACCTGATTGAACCTTTGACCTCGATTCACGTTTGATTCATTATTTCGTATCCCAAAGGAAACGCGTCCCACATATTTGGAACTCGAACATCGGCCGAAACTTCGTTGTTTTGTACCGTTTGAAAGATGGTTTCTCTAGTAACAAAACTATAACTACTATATATTTCGACGACCGACGAATATGTATATATTTGTAATCCCACTGTTGATTCTGATATCCGTAACACAGGTGCTTGAGCTACCTGTCTCAGAGTCAGATCAATGTAGGTATGTGATGTTGTGAAATATTTATTTATCTCAGAACCCATTAAAAATGTTCCTTGGTTCACAAAAAAAAACTAAAACCCAACTACGACAAAAAACGTCGCTGAAAAAGTATAAAACAAGCCTTCGTTGTCAATTTATGCAATATTCACTATGTAGAGATAAAATTTCATGTTTGGAAATCCGCAGTCACACGTTGTCAAAGGGTAGTATATTTAACGTGTGACTACGCCTTTCCAAACATGAAATTTTATCTCTACATAGTGAATATTGCATAAATTGACAACGAAGGCTTGTTTTATACTTTTTCAGCGACGTTTTTTGTCGTAGTTGGGTTTTAGTTTTTTTACTTTTATTTTATTTGTACTATTTTGGTGTCCAAGTGCTAGTAATATATATATATATTCAAAATGTACAAGTCAAGCGCTTTCAAATGATACCAAACACGGCATATTTATCATAACTTTATTTTTTTACTCTGTATGTTTTGTCCGCTAGAGGGCGCCACATTAGATTTTGTGAAACTTCATATAGCCTATAACCAGCGGACGATCAAGACGCTTATAATGATATGTCATTTGTCGAATTCTGATAAGTAGTTAAGAAGTTACGTGGAAACAGATGAACATACATACATACATACATACATACATACATACATACATAGCCTGTCAAAATCATAACCCTCCTTTTGCTTTGCCGTAGTCGGGTAAAAATAAACCATGTCTCATCATAAAGCGACTTATCAGGAGCCCAATTCTCGTGCAGGTGATATTTTGAGAACATGGTGGATACCACCCGAAAACCATACAAAAAAACTATGTTTTAGTGATATATGTCGTATGAAAATAAATGTCACGAGCCCGAGAATTGGGCTCCAGTACAACTCAACTTGTCATCAAATACCAATCTACTCCTCATTAAGTTAGTACAAAGCAACTTAAATTGCGTCTTACAACCCCATCAACGTTGGTCAAACTTCATTTACCAAACACCGTCTCCCAAAGTTCCCCTCGTAAAGTTTAAGTACTTTTCATTTATAAGTTATTGCGTGTACGTGCTCAACAAAGTACTTAATGATAAGTATTTTATAGTCGTTATAAACGCAACAACGCTCTGTTGAGTCTGCTGAGCTCATGTGGAATACGAACAAAAATTACGCGAAACTTGGGGAATTATTTACGATGTCGGGGAGAGTTGCACGGAGAGATAGGATGGCAGTAAAGTTAGCCCAGTAAATAAATATAAGAGGGCCTACTAGGAAACTGTACCTAACGAGGCATACGGATCGGAGACATCAGGCAGGTATATACCTGCCGTATCCGAACAAAAAAGTACAGCGAGTGTGTAACGGGCATAAAGATCGTGAATTCCGTTTCTTTGTAACCCCCTGGTAAATTAATACAGTTTTGTACATAAGGTACAACAGTTTTGTACATAATTGATGGCTAAACAAATTTTGGCAGGCCCCCCACAAGGTGGACCGACGATCTGGGGAAGGTCGCGGGAATCCATTGGATGCGGGCGGCACAGGACCGATCTGTGTGGAGAACATTGGGGGAGGTCTAAGTCCAGCAGTGGACGTCTATTGGCTGAAATGATGATGATGATGATGAAACAAATTGCAAGCACAACCTGGTATTGGTCTATTAACTTTTATGTGATGACAAAAAACTGAATAGCTGTATATTTTTTTTTATATTTTGGCTCAACCCGAAGATATGTTGCCAATATCAAGTAACTAATTGAGAATAAATGGGTAGTCGAAGGCAGTTAAAGTCACAGTCACTCAACAAAACACCGGTGTTTTGCGTTTTATCGACCTACGGATTCTGCCGATACCACTCTAAACACAATCGTGGGTTTTAAGACTCTATTAGGTCCAAGCAAGTTGTCCGTGACAACTCACTCGACACACAATAGCAGTGTTAAAAACGATACAATTCAACGATTCTTATTATCAGGATCACTTCGCGGCACTTCACTGCACAAGAAAACACAAAATACTAATTTAAAACCTTTGAATTGCATCAGCCCATGCAGTGTGTTTGTCTCCTACCCTTATTTGATTTTATTGTCAAGATATTTTTGGGTAGAGCCATATTATAAGAAAAAAAAGATTACTCTAACCACCAAACTGTGTTTAAATTAAGTTTCTCGGTTTTAATAGATAGATAAATAGTGTTAACATTGTAAGAAGAAACATTATAAGTCACACGAACTCCATAGTTTTTATCCTACCCGTAATAGTCAAAATTCAGAGATTCATTCCACCCTTTGTCACATGTCGGCGACCCCCTCCCACCTCCTTTAACGTGTGACGTAGGTAATTTATAAATGGTCCTCTCAACGCAGCGTGTCATTTATATATTTATTTATTTTAAACATTTCTCACATACTGGCTTACAGTCTCCCAAAGCGACAGACATGTTCTTTATACATAAAATAGTCATACTTACTTGCATCCAAAGCTAAGCGGTAGCTTGGACCATGATCCAGTACAATTTGGGAAGTCTGGTAATTATAATAAAATAAATAAATAATTATCTCACAACATCGCATACATTGATCTGGTTCCGAGATAGGTACCTCAAGCACCTATGTTACGGATATCAAAATCAGTGGGATTACAAATATATACATTATAATACTCTTTTTTTGTAAATGTATACTTATAATATATAGAAAACACCCAGACCAATACAAACAGACATGTTCATGCACACAAATGTGTGTACTGTGCGGAGATCGGTTTGACTGACCGGATAGCGCAATTGGTAGTGACCCTGCCTCTTACGCCAAAGGTCGTGGGTTCGATCCCCACCCTGGACAAACATTCGTGCGATGAACACTTGTGTTTGTTCGGTGTCTGGGTGTAATATATGTATTTAAGTATATATTTGTGTTCCTCTGTTGTCTGATATCTGTAACACAAGTGCTTAAGCTACTTAGTACGGAATCAGTTCAACCTATGAGAAGTTGTGAGAATTAAAAAATAAAAAAATAAAAAAAAAAGGTCGAACCCGCAAACCTTGGACCAAAGGCAGCGTTCACTACCACTGTTCCAAACGGGTCATCTTCAGATGCATAATCGGTAATCGGATTCAAATCTACAACTCCCCGTATGGCAAGCCAATCAATAAATTGTTGACTACTTAAAATCGTCTTATTTTCGTTTATGAAAAACGTTTTACTCGTATTAAGCTCTTCTATGTTTAGAGCTTATTACGAGTATTTTTTTTTCATAAATAAAAATAAGAAGATTCGAAGTATTTGCTTGAACATGAACGTTGAATTTAACATCAAGGGGCCTAACTTAAAGGTTAGGCTAAACATTTAAGTGTGTTCCATCACATGAAGTAAATAAGACACTTGTTTGCGAATCTCCGCTTTACGGGAGATGTTATATTTGGAAGTTTCACCGTCGAACTCTCTGAATGTTGTCAAAGGTATTTTAAGTAGTGATGTGACTTCAAATTTTATAACTCGAATCATCCGAGTTATTGAGAAATTTGTAGACAATGGGATGATTTGAGTCTTTTTTTGCCCACAACAACTAACGATTTAGCAAAGGTCTTGTTATATTTTCCGCATTGTTTATATTTTGTAACCAGTTCCAATTTCTAGCCGTCAACTTTACGATGTGTGAGAATTCATCTCATTTGTGGCCATTACCGCTTGAAATTTGTGACTCAGAAAGTCGATGTCAATGATTTTGCTCTATTATTCAAGTGGTTAGGTTACTTATATAGTTCTCAAGAAAGTTGGAATTAGGAAAACCAGGAATACCAAATGCGAAGGAGGTGTTTCGATGTCTGAAATTTTGAAGACCCGTGAAAAATAATATCGATTAAAAAAAAACATTCGATTGTTTTCAAAATAACTCGAGTCAATGCCTAATGGAGCCTCCCTAATTTTAAGTTGGGAGTAATATTTTCGTAGGAGAACTCAGATGCTCAAGGTTATTTGATGTTGTTCAGCTACCATAATATTAGTAAAGAGCCTATTTGGGCCGTTATGTGAAGGATAAACCAAAATATTTGCTTTTATAGTTCATTTGCATTGTAATCGTTCGATTTTGTTTGTTTATATATGCAAAGGTGTATGCGATAGATTATATTATCATTCATAACAACACATTCAAGGTAATACACGTTTAGTGCATAGTAAATTACGGCGACCTTAAAAATAGACTGATATTTTTTCATGAATTAGGCGAAAGCTAAAAAATTGATATCTAAAATTTGTAAAAACACTCAACTGTTATTATGACAAAATGGCATTTTGTCGCGCAGTGCAAAAAAAAATTCGGTGCGGATTTGGATATGTTGAATTTTAAATAATATCATCTAGATATGTACATAGACATTTTTATAATTATAGCCGGTTACTAGTCTGCGTGTCTCACAGCTGACAGAAAACAGCAAAACATTCATTCACACTGGCTCTCTTTACCTATGCTTTTTACTAAATTACTGTATTTTGATGATTGCTATATCATTAATCATAATACACAAAAATTGTACCTTTTGGTGCAATTATGTTATTTCTGACCACGGAAAGGCCAGTCCGATAAATCATGCCGTCTTGCCCAACCGGTGGCGCGAAAAATATACGAATCTATACGAATCTATACGAATATTATTCGGTTCTGCCCTGATCGATGGCGTACCGATCATTCATGTGGACGTTATTGATCACGTGAGAGCTTTGTTTTATGGTGTTCTCTGGTGACGATGAGATTTTTAGCGGGCATTCTCGGATAAAAATGCCTAAGGTGGACATTTTTGATCCATTGCGGGAAATCGTAAGAACCTAGTTACAGCTGATAACAACATAAGTTTCTTGACCGTATTAAGGGCATTGATGGCGCTTAATCCCATGATCCCGTGGTCATTATGCCGTGTGGTCCCCGGCAGAGTAGAATAGGCCACCCTCACTCTTACCGAGGTGTCGTAAAAGGCGACTAAGGTAAAGCTGCTGGCATGATCATCAGCACCCAGAGAAGGAAAACTCTGCATTTATATCAAAACCCTCGCCAACCCGTCTGCCAAGCGTGGTGAGTATTGCAATTACCCCTCATGTGATTGAGGAAGACCCGTGCCCCAGCAGTGGGGACTTAAATGGGCTGATGATGAATCCCATGATCTGTAATTTTTTTATGTGAGAGGTGGCAGACGAGCAGACGAATCACCTGTTCAACTGTATTTGAACAAAATTCAATTTTGTTTATAGATTCTGAGAAATGAATAATGGAATGTGGCGAACGGAAACCATCTACGCTAATTCGTGTCATTGAAATTTGCGCACCCTTTTTCAAACCCGTTTGGATCAGTGTTAGTGAACGCTGCCTCTAGTCCAATAGTTGCGGGTTCGATCACCGCACAGTATAAAAAATTATGTGCATGAACATGTCTGTTTGTATTAGTCTGGGTGTTTTCTATGGATTATAAATGTGTATTTACAAAAAAAAAAGTATATTTGTAGATAGATAGATATATATTCTTTATTGCACAAAAAGAAAATACAAGCATGATACAACAACAACAGACAGTACAATAAGGCGGTCTTATCGCTTGTAGCGATTTCTTCTACACAACCTTTGGGTAGAGGAAAAAAATATCGTATTCGTAATAGGGGAATTTTCACTTTACTTTTTAATAGGGGAAGGCAGTGCAAATTAGTTTAACAAATGAAATTGAAAATGGCCGAAATATACATATTTTATATATTAATAATATTACATAACATAAATATTAATAAACAATACATACATACCTAATAATATATACATAGATAATTTATAACGAAATTCAATAAAAATATTTCTTATAGATAGTTATAAATGACCAGAGAGCAGACCACATTAAATAGGAAGAAGAGACGAGGAAAAACAGTGAACCTATTTATAGAGATAGGTATAGGTGTAGTTCCACTTTTCATTCTGATATCTTTAACACAGGTGCTTGAGCTACCTATCTAAGAGTCAGATCAACGTATGTTATGTTGTGAAATATTATTTATGATTATTTAAAATAATAATCATTTTAGTACATATGTATTTTAAACTTTTTAGAAAATTAACGTAATAGACATTTCTATTACATATGACAATAATGTTACCCCAGTTAAATAGTTCACACACAATGAGCAAGCTTCCTTGCTCTGGTGTAATAGTCAATATCTGGTGTAGCAGTGTAATCTCATTTATTTTATTTGTATAGGTCCCAATTTTATCTTGCAAAGGAAAAGCTTGGGTATAACGTTATGAAACGTGAAAGAAAAAAAAAGTGTTTGGATGTGACGTAAAGGTTGACGCAACGAATATAACACTTTGAGTTGAGGATGACACATTATAAATATATTTTTTACTCGCATTTTTAAATTAAAATTCATTTAAGTCATTTAATCATAAATTACAGTATAAACCCCGTATATAGTGATGTACAAGGCTCCGGCTTCCGAGTCCTTTTGCCGAGAACTCAGAGTTGTTTACAGGGCTCGCCTTTGTATGAATCTCGACGACTCATTAGTCTTTTTTAGAGTTCGAGCCTTTTTCTGAGCTCGCCTCGTTGGTATGAAGCTTGAGGTTTTTTCGCAGAGCTTGAGCTTTTTTGAGAGCTCGAACCTTTTTAAAAGCTCGTCCCTTTTGAAAGCTATTGCCCTTTTGAAAGTTTTCTCAATCAGTCAGTCAGTCAGGTCTTTGAATTTTATATGTATAGATAATGTACCTTTTTTTTGTACTTAGTTACGGAGTTATTAAAGTCATAAACGTAACCTTGAGCTTTTATTAGAGTCTTGCGTCCATTTTAAGACTCGAGCTCATTTGAAGGCTTCGAGCTCTTTTAAAGCCTCTAGGCATGGCTCAGAGACCTCGCAGCTCAGCTAAGCTCGGGGCACCGAGCCTACTGAGCTCACTGAGCCACGCCATTCCACCTCGAACCTTAAAAATGGGACGCGACGCCTCGAGTTTTGTACATCACTACTTGTATACAGTCACCCAGTTCCCCTACACATGTTACTTGTCAGATTTTTCCGGGGAAACTTTTCGTGTCGTTTTCACGGTTTTTCGCTCACGAATTTTTTATCAGCCCCCAAATTAGGGCGGTGTCATTAATCATAGCTAAAATAAAACCTCGCGTCTGGTTCAGTACACGACCCATGCCTATAAATCATGACCATTGAAGACAGTCTTGTTCATGTGGAATAAAAAGCACAATGCTCTAACGGCGATGGCGGTGAAAGATTTTTTGAATAATATTTGTAGTAGAAACCTTTGCTGACAACCCTGTGGTTCGAACATATATGTTAGAACTAAATTAATCATGTCAACACAATTTATGATAGAATAAAAAAATATTATTATGTGCTATTTATAATATTTACTTGCCTCGGTAAACTGTAGGTTGTAGATTCGAATCCGACCATCATTTCAGCCAATAAATGATGGTCGGATCATTTATTGGCTGAAATGATGGTCAGGAAGGAATCCGACCATGCACCTCTAAATTTTTCAAATCTATGTAGGTACATCATGGTTTTTTTTAACGCTTGAGGTGGACAAACGAGCAAGCGAGTCACCTGATGGAAAGTAATCGACGCCGCCCATGAACATCCGCGTAATCAGAGAGGTCGATAATGTGTTGATGGGCTTTTTAAAAAAGAGTACGCTCTTCTCTTGAAGGTCGCTAAGTGGTAGCCGTCGGGAAATACTCCTGCAGCCAAACCGCTACACAGAACTTGAGAATTTGAGATAATGATTCTGATCGTGTAACCGTGATCCAGTTGTTCTGGTTCCTCTATCTAAGGGTTGTGAAGGTCAGACAGCAGTCGCTTTATCGTAACCGTGGGAGAGCCACGCTTCGGCATGATTGAGCTCGACCGGAGTGATACCACGGCCTCACAGAAAACCGGCGTGAAGCAGCACTGTGCTGTGTTACGCTGCGTGAGTGAAGGTACTGGAGTCCGAATCCGGGGAAAGGGGTTTTTAAGGTTGGCAGCGCATTTGTGACTCCACTGGTGTCACGGGTGGACATGTTCGGCGGCAATCAGGTGATCCGTCTGCTACCACCTATTACATTAAAAAAAAATTACCAGACTCCTCAAATCCTGAATCATGGTCTAAACGCTGGACTTCAAAGCGACAGCTTGGACGTAACCGGGAATCATACGCTAAGATGAGGGTTAAGTTGCGAAAAGAAAATTCTATTAGGTAGAGTTTTTAGTTTATTTTGCGTTAAAGCCATAAAGCTGTTCGATACCTTTCATTCAAACGCCTTCATAAGAAACCTAGCAAAGGGCAATCCTTTTCTCGCGTAGCGCGTGCGCTTGGTTATTTTATTTTTAAATATATATTTTACACTCGTTTATAAATATATTTTAAAAGAACGACGCAAACCGAATTATAAAGCCTTATCTTTCAGAGTATTGATAAATGGTGGCACAAAAGCGTTTTGAATAAGAGGGAAAATCAATTGAATTAAATGTGGATTGGGGAAAACTTATTCTATCTGTGGATAGCCAAGGATGGGCTCAAGGTGAGGAACAGAAACGGACGAGACAATAATAGGGTGGCCACGCTCTAATTGGGGGGAGGACTGCAAAAAAGAACGTGCGAGCATGTACCAAAACTTCCAAAATAATGAAACAGAAAGCTCAATCTCAAAAAAAAACAACATTTGCCTGATAAAAGGAAAGGAAAGAAAATATTTTTTTTTTTACATTATGGCAAACAAACGAGCAGACGGCTCACCTGATGGTAAGTGATTACCGCCGCCCATGGACATCTGCGACACACGGGGCATCACAGATGCGTTGCCGGCTCTTTCTTGAAGATCACCAGGTCGTATCTGTTCGGAAACACCATCTTTGGTAGCTGATTCAATAGTTTTACTACGCGTGATAGGAAGTCAACTAGCAGTTTCATTTTGCCTCCCTCAAGCAGCAATATTACGTCAAAGATGTCGTGACACTAAATATTTGCGGAATCAACGCAATTAAATCCATTTCGTAGTTTTATATAATAAGTTGCCCAAATGATGATTTTTTAAAACCACACGGGTTTTCAAAAAATAATAATTTGGGCAACTTATTGGCTAAAACAAATACATTTTTGTTATGAAATGGGTGGCAGACGAGCAGACGGTTCATCTGTTAGTGAGGTATTGACGCCGCCATGGACGTGCAACACCAGAGTGGAGTCACAAGTGCGCTGCAAACACAAAACCGACACAAAAATATTGGATAGGTTATAACAATGACCAACAAAAAAATCTTTAAAATTCTCGCGCGAGTTTTAATGGGACGAGTTGTCCCCTACCCGCAAATAATATAGGTCAACCTTCCTTCCCAAAATCCGCAATCGTGGTCACAAGATCCCTCGGCCTTCTCGACGGATTCCAGAATAAATGAAATTCTATATTAATGCCATATCTCAGGTACACATGAACTAATCGATTGGCTCTAATGTATTGTGGCATCCGTAATATTCGTTCGATGTTATTTGTTATTGCTCCGCTCTTCGTATATTCTCTGTTCGTGAGTTTCATATTTTCGATGGTGATTGGTTGGTTGATTTATTGGAGCAATATTGATGGAAGATGGTTTGTAAATTGACTGATAGAAATTATACTAACTAAAGTACGAATCACGTCATTTTTTTTTATGGCTTGCTGTTACATATGAGAGAACTCTGCCAATGTCAAATGATTGTCATGTCGTCGTCGCTTTCCATTCCATCAGGTGCGATTGTGGTCAAACGTTAGCCAATTAACCAAAAAAAAAAGTTCTTTCTAATGTCGCATTATTAATTAGACGAAGATTTCAATGATCTGTCAGTTTACTCCCATACATTTTGAAATGCAAAATGTCAAAAAATATTGGGACTTGATATTTGCATCGGTTACTTTTATTTACGTTTTCGATTTGGTTTCTTGCGGTGTTCGATATTATAGGGTGTGTTACCAGACCTATCGATCGATCGATCGTCGATCGAAGGCATCGATCAACGTCTATAGACTCTTCAATTAATCGACGGATACTCGTTGATCGAAAGGTCCTTTGTAAACATCAATTGGTCTGTTAGAAGAAGCTATCAATCAATGGACGATGGGATAACACAATCAGTTTTTCGACGGCCGTACACAGAATTACCTACAATACCAAATTTATATATTCTTGTGAATTTTAAAAGTCACAGATCAAAACATTGCATACTCATGCCTTGCATGATGAACAAAATCAATGTATAAACATGAACATTCATTCTATTTTTTTTTTGTTACAGGGTGAAAAGGATAATGGCAAGAACTGCATACTCTCGTGCGAGAAGAGGAAAGCCGATGACACAGACCTCAATAAAGATCTCAAAAAGGTTAGTGTTTTTATATTTTAAGTGAAATAAATCTTTAATCAAATAAGTTATGTCGTACCTACTAGTATACCTACTAGCCCACGGCTTCGCTCGCGTAAGAAAGAGACGAAAAGTAGCCTATGTCACTCTTTATCCCTTCAACTATCTCCACTTAAAAAAATAAGGTGAAGGAGGGCCACTAGTAATGACATAAGAAGAAAAGGAAAAAAACATAAAAAATTTAAAATATAGGCTAAAACAAGTTTTGTTTTTCTTGTACTAGTTTTTCCAATTATGCTCTACCAAATATTTTTCTTTACTATAACTAATCTATCTTGTCATGATGTACGACTAAACATTTGCTCAAGAAAATGTAGTTACTTATAAAATATATATAGATTTCGGATATTTATGAACTGTCTGTTATAGTTGTATTTTGTACGGCAATATGAACATATGACATCTGAACTTGTGCAAATAAGTAGAGAAAATGTTTGTAATGTAGAAATTCTATGGTTGTCAGATAGTTAATTATGCTATCTTTTATTTACGAGCATTTATGTTGACTACGTGTTCAAATAAAAGCACAAATATTAATAACCGGGATTTAATCAGCGAATCTAAGAGTTCTTCTAAAGCCTGCAGAAATGCTTCTAAAGAAATGGAGCATGTATTGCCACCTTCCTACAATATGGATTCCTTCAAACGAAGCGTGAAGAAGCATCTCGCAGGCCAGTATGGCGGTGCCAACGGTGGTGATCAGGCTGAGGAGAGCCAATATACTGAGCCTCTATAAAAAAAAGTTCAAACTAAGAACCTACAACGAACCGTCCCGTAAGGATCAGAATATTCCCGTCACGTCCAAACAAAAGAGACGCACAGCGTGTGGAAATAGGACGGGTGTATAAATTCGGCAATGAATTCCTTTACTTATAGGTATCATACTCGTCGGATAAATGGTTGTAACTTGATTATTTTTATTTTCCATTTTATGACTTAACGGAAATCATCCCTATTGACTGACCGAATGGCGCAATTGGTAGTGACCCTGCCTCTTACGCCAAAGGTCGTGGGTTCGATCCCCACCCTGGACAAACATTCGTGCGATGAACACTTGTGTTTGTTCGGTGTCTGAGTGTAATATATGTATTTAAGTATATATTTGTGTTCCTCTGTTGTCTGATATCTGTAACACAAGTGCTTAAGCTACTTAGTACGGAATCAGGTCAACGTAAGTTGTTGCTGAATAAATATTTTCTATTCTATCCTATTCTAACTTGGGAGAGCTATGCTTCGGCATGAATGGGCCGGCTTGTCTGGAGTGATGCCAACGCCCCATAGAACACCGGTGTGAAGGGCTGTCTGTGCTTTGTTTCGTCGAGAGAGTGAGGGACTGGAGGATCAATCCGGGGATAAAGGGAATTTTATGTTCGGTAGCGCCCTCTTGTAACTCCACTGGTGTGAACCCGTCGTTCATATACGTGGTGTGGTGATTTTTTTTTTATGATAAAGGGGACAGACTAGCAGACGTATCACCTGATGGCGAGCGATTTCCCCCGCCAATGGACACCAGCCAAGTCAAAGGAGTCACAGGTGCGCTGCCGGCCTTTTTAAAAGGGAGTACGTTTGCAGGTCGTATCTGTCCAGAAACACCGCAGGCGATAGTTCATTCCGCAGTTTGGTAAATCGAGGTAAAAAGCTTCTTGAACATCGCACAGTTGAAGACTGCTAACCATCTATATGATTATTTGATAGAAATGGGGTGAGCCTTGTGTCGCCGTGTGGTCCCTGGCAGAGTAAATAGGCCACTCTCACTCTTACCGAAGTGTCGTAAAAGGCGGCTAAGGTAAAGCTGCTGGCATGATCATCAGCACCCAGAGAAGGAAAACTCTGCATTTATATCAAAACCCTCGCCAACCCGTCTGCCAAGCGTGGTGAGTATGGCAATTACCCGTGCCCCAGCAGTGGGGACTTAAATGGGCTGATCATGATGATGATGATGATGAGCCTTGCGTTTCATAGCTACTGCGACCAGTAGATGATCTATTGTGGCATCTAGATGATGGGCATGGAACTGTTAACGAGTGGAGTGGAGGAATGGAGTGTTGGTCCGTCTGCTCGTCGGTCACATAAAGAAATCCCCAAAAACTTTACGAAAATGTTTCCCCCTGGTCTCTCACACCCGACACGCTGTTACAGGTTGAAACAAAAAGCCACTCGCAATTCCAAAAATCTGAATTTTAAATCCGGCCGACCGCCCTTAATTATGGCAGGAAATGGCGAATATTTAATCTTATTAGGTATGTCTGGTAAATACCGTGGGAGAGAATTCGGTTTCTTTGTCTCCGGACGGTGTTTTCCACTGGCGGTTGAAGTATTAAAATACATTTAGGAACACAAATGTTTGTCGAATTTTTTTTTTTTACATTATAGCGGACAAACGAGCAGACGGCACACCTGATGGAAAGTGATCACCACCGCCCATGGACATCTGCAACACCTGAGGTATCACATATGCGTTGCCGGCTCTTAAGAAAGGAGTAAGGAGAGTGTTGGACTTCCGAACAATAAATTTGAATTTGGATTTCAAATTGGTATACACCGTTATTTTTTTATTATCCGGGCCCAATCCGGGGGAAAGGCGGGTTTAAAGGTTGGCAGCGCACTTGTGTCGCGAGTGTCCATGGGCGGCGGCAATCGCTTGTCATCAGGTAATCCGTCTGCTCGTCTGCCACCTATCACATAAACAAAAAAAAAGTATCGTTAATAAAGTCACCAAAATAAGCGAAAAAAAACTAGTTCCATACGGTATTCCCGGGTGGATATTATATTTTGTATGGAAAAGCAGATTTTTTTTTCGCTTATTATGTTGATCTGTCATGCTAAATGGACTTTATTCACGATTCCTATTATGAGGTTTTCGTAATGTAAACGAAAAAAAATGTGGTGTACAGTACTTTATTTTCAAATTTTACCATTACGTATAGATGGCATCAGGTCGAGTTAATCCGCCCCGCAATCAGCGGTACTTTACATAGATAAGGACGGTTCAAAATCCAACAAGGGTGAATCCACTTGACGCCGTGTGTACCTACATATTAACCAGTTGTAGGTTTTTGTCTGTTATAAATGGAGATATGTTACTTGGTTACTGCAGAGATTTAAGCACATGTATATGTCACCGGAAAATGACAAGATCCGTAAGTTTATCAATTTACTAGGAAGTTTATAAACTTTCATAGTATAATGTCATATGGTCTTTTGTTGTGGGGGTCGGCGGCTGAGATACAAACTATTTTTGTATTGCAGAAGAGGGCCATCCGCTCCATATACAACCTTAGGCCTCGCGATTCGCTGAAAGAACTGTTTAAGAATATCGACATTTTAACTGTAGCTTCCCAATACATTTTGGACTGTATTTTGTACGTGCGTAAGAACATTGATATTTTTTCTAAAAAATCTGATTGTCATGGTTTTAACACTAGAAATAAACACAAGCTCGCGATTCCAAATCTGAAGCTCCAAAAGATTAATAGTTCATTTGTTGGACAAAGTATTAAAATGTACAATAAGTTGCCACAAAATGTAATTGAGTTACCAACGCATAAATTTAAATCCCACGTGAAAACCTGTTTAATGAGTAAAGGATACTATAAAATTGTAGATTACTTAAATGATAAGGATTCATGGACATGATGACCTCCGTGCCTGCACACATGTAGTAATTTTATAAATATTTACTGAAATCACTATTATTATATAATTAATCAATTTTAATAAATTAGGCTTAGCAGCATTTATTATTGTATACAAATTGATTAGTATTGATTAATCAAACAATTGACAAGATGCTAACCACCTACTATTGTACACCTCGTCCTGCAGTTTATTAGTATTGGATTAAGTACTCTGTGACCTATGAGGGGAACCTAAGTAGTCATGCTCACTCAAATGTCTCTGAGGTGGTGGCGTTATGTGGCGGGTCATTACATTCCCTCTAATATGGTTGAGTGAAATGATGGCTGACACATACGTCATACTTGTGAACAGGTGCCACCTTTGGGGACTGGTCCGCTTCGGTTTACCTCATATTTAGCTTTTAATTTGCTTCATTCTATTTTGTGTTGCATTAGACTGTATGACTTGGTATGAGGATAATAAACCATTGTAAAAAAGTTGGCGATTAAAAAGAGTAACTGGCGAGTTTCTTGCCGGATCTTCTCGACCAGAAACAACTTTCCGAGCCGGTGGTAGAATCGCATTATGTTTATTTATTTCTTTAGTATATTTTATGTATCAACATATATATGTATTAACATGTAAATTATTACATAAGTACTTATAAATAGTTTTAAATCATTCAAATGTATGACGATTTGTAAGTGCTGTGTATAAGCCTATGCAAATAAAGAATTATTTGATATTGATATTTGATATTTGATATTTGAGGATTCTAAATGGGAGATAAATTGTATTATTTTACGTCCACATTTCCGTACATTGATAAACTTACTGAACTCACTCGTAAAATAATAAGTAAGCAATATCCAAACGCTACGCGCGATGTAATTAGCATTGCCACTATAACATTGACTAATCAGAGAGCAGTGTGTTATTATACGTATTTCAAAGATTCGTATATTTAAAAGAGTTTCAGTGATCGGTGGAACCACTTTAAAATTTTACGAATAGATATCCGTTATTTAATAATTTTGCCGTGTGACGTCGGAAATTGATAAATTTACGAAAGTGTGGACGTAAAATAATATAATTTATCTCCCGTTTAGAATCCTACGAAAGTTTATAAACTACCTAGTAAATTGATAAACTTACGGATTTTGTTATTTTTCGGTGACATATATAAAAGAACATATTAAATAAAAGAAACTACACTTTCAATTAAGATCGTGGGAAAGCCCCGCTTCGGCATGAATGGGCTGGATCGACCGGAGTGTAAAACAGCACTGTGCTGTGTTTCGCTGCGTGACTGAGGGCACCGGTGATCCAATCAGGGCGAAGGGGGGTTTAAAGGTTAGCATCGCACTTGTGACTCCACTGGTGTCGCGGGCGTCTGTGGGTGGCTGAAATCGCTTACCATCTGGCGATCCGTCTGCTCGTCTGCCACCTGTCACATAAAAAAAGAAAAAAAAATACTTTTAATTAAGTAAATTGAAAACATATCAAATATGAGCTTAGCTTTTAGTCATACACTATCGCCAAACAACTTCATTAGGAAATAGCTATCATACCGTACCCCCGATAGAGCCATTAAACTCATTCGAATTAGCATTAGTTAGACTACCTATCCGCGTGTATTAGTGATGTTAATAACATCGAATTATCGATAATAATATTTCCAAAATCTGTTCGTGTCAAAAGTGTAATTCAAGGAATTTGGTGCTCGCAAGCAGCCCTTAAGGTTACGGACGGGTAGGTATTATTATCAGTAATACAATACAGGCGAAAAGTGTATTATGAAAAATATCTCACTAAAGTAAACTGTCTTTAACAATAAGTTGATAATATCCTCCAACAAATTTCGGCTAACACGTCCAATTTCAACAATCAACTAAATACGCACAATATATTATAGTGCTCAAGTGTGTGCGCAAACACAAGTGCACTCTCTAGTCCTTTGCCCTCATATTCCGATATGACCAGTGTGATACGACCGAAAAGGGATTGTGCGAAAGACTGACTGAAGGTGACGGGTACTAGCGACGCCAATCGCTTTTAATTTTTAGCTACTGAATAGAATGAATAACTTGTACCTATGTTATTCATGTTCACAACGACCATAATCGTAAAAGTATAGTATAGTATTGTAAATGTTGCGATCAGGAGTTTGGTGAACATACAGAAATTTATAACACAAGATTTTTATTTAAAATACTGACTTCCTCGGTGGTGCAACGGTTAGTGGATCGCACTTTAAAGCGACGGCTGCACAAGAGGTCCCGGGTTCGAACCCCGGGTTGGGCCAAGATTTGTACCTGAGTTTTTCTGTTAAGAAATTCTCAGTGTCAGCCCTGGAAGTTTGCGGTCTTGTGTACCCCCGTGCCTCGGAAGAACGTTAAGCGGTTGGTCCTGCGCCCGATCCCTCTCCGGTCATGTCACACTGGTGTCCCATCGGAATATGAGGGCAAGAAGAGAGTGCACTTGTGTTTGCGCACACACTTGAGTACTTTAATATATCATGCGTACGTTAGAGACTTAGTTAGAGATCCCGCAGACAAGCTATGTAAATAGCTTTGCGGGACTACTGTACTTTAATTTAAATGTTTTTTGTTTAATAAATAAATAAATGAAATAAATAGATAGATTGATAGATATTTATTTATTTATTTATTTATTAGGTCCACTTACAATGTATGCATTATAAAATATCGTAACACATTAATTCTTAGAAGCATGCTAAATACATAAATCAGTTACAAGTAGACACCTCATGCCATTCCAGTGTACTTGCTTCAGTTACATTTAAGTAGGTAGCTATTACGGTAACAATATATATAAATCTACAATAAAATACACAATCACACAGATAAAAATAGGCCGACAGTGTGCTAGCTAGCACAGGGTCTTTATTGCACAAAATACACAACTTAAATACTAGGCATTACAGAAATTTTGTGTGCTGAGTGATATTTTGTGGCTGACGGTTGAGATTCATTGATTCAATCGGTTAGAGGATATTATTAAAAATATCAAAATTTCGCCCTTGAATTTCCCGGCTCTATTGGACCGAATAAACCCTCCTAATCTATTGTGTAGCTACCAAAGGTTAAAGCCTTAGGGACTTGGGGATCATCCGCTTTGTGTCTATTATGTCGTCATCTATCAGGCAGACAGACAAATGTCATCGGTATATATTTTTTGCATTATAAAAAAAACACATTGACATTAGTAACAACACTAGCATACTATACGAAGATTAATACCCCCGTGGCGAATGGTAAAGGTCACGCGATCCCATCGCGCACTCTCATATCCCCCCATAGCGGAGTACCTACCTGCGATGAGTCTAGACAAGGTGCTTTTTTTATGTGATAGGCACCAAACGAGCAGAAGGATTACCTGATGGTAAGCGATTGCCGCCGCCTATGCATATCCGCGACACCAGTGGAGTCACAAGTGCGCTGCTAACCCTTGAACATCCCTTTCCCCCGGTTTCTCACTCACGCAGCAAAACACAGCACAGTGCTGCGTCACTGAGTTCACGTCGGTTTTCTCTGAGGCCCTGGTATCACACCTATTGAGCCGGCCCATTCATGTCGAAGCGTGGCTCCTCCACGGTGTAATTCACGTATGACGGGAGTTGCTCGGGTAAAATTTGTGTAATGCAGTAGAAAAAAACCGGTCAAGTGCGAGTCGGACTCGCCCATGAAGGGTTCCGTAGCAGCAAGTAAGATATATGGAAGGTAATTTGCGGTTTACGGTTTATAACGTATTAAAAAAACTACTCACTATATCTAGTTCAAACCAATTTTCGTTGTTAGTTTTCGTGATTATGTACATCATATATTTCTTTTAGTTTTATAATTCATTTATTATAGAAGTTAGAGTTACGTTAAAGTTTAGAAAAAAATGATAGTAAATACCTCAACATCATTTTTAAAGACCTATTCATACATACCCCACACGTATAGGATTAATAAAAAAAAATATTTTGAGTTTCAGTTTCAAGTACCCCCCGCATTTTTTTTACTTTTTCCAATTTTTGTGTAAAAATCGTAATGCGGCTAACAAAATAAATCTATTTACCAAGTTTCAATAGTATAGTTCTTAAAGTTTCGGAAAGTGGCTGTGACATACGGTGTGTGTCCATACACACAGACGGACGGACGGACAGACATGAGGAATCTATAAGGGTTCCATTTTTTTCTATTTGGCTACGGAACCCTAAAGTTATTGTGTGTAGTTACACACAATATCTTCAGAGTCATCACGTGGGAAATTTTTAACCAGTTGTGGTACTTAATGGAACTAACTAACCATCTAAAAGAGGTAACACGAAAGTGGTGACCCAAAACATTTTTTCCAGATCTATTTTCTATGAATAGGCTCAGTCTGGTTTGGTTGCACGTCTGTGTGGTACTCAGACCGCGCTATACGTCAGAATCCATCATCGTTACTGCCTCGTGCGTCCGCAGTCGAGGGTTGGCTCATTCTGTTTTCATTATCCATACAAAACGACCGGGAAGGGCCCTGGTTGGGGGATTTACAACAGACGACAATGCCATTAAAGACCTTAACCGGGTGTAATAAATCGCAAAGTCGCTAAACGCGGCTTAAATTAGTGGTAAAGGTCTACAGATAACAGTAGACGAGTAATAATATTATTATTGGAAAATGAATTTGGTGATTTTTTTGCTGATTTAAATAGCTGCTTAGCCAGAGAAACGGCGACAAATGACATAACAAATAGTTGGTGCAAGTAGATTTAATTCTATCTTACTGAATAATGTAAACTGGTTATGCTCAGAAGATTCTGAGGACACTAAGACTTCTAAATAAAATAAAATAATAAAATAAAATAAAATGAGCCAAACTCGTGCAGCAGCAGAAGACATTTTCAATGTTTAAGAATCAAAACCATCCATATTCAAACATTACATGGAACTCTAATTCTACCTACATTTTGTTGAAAATTTAATAAGGAAATATATTCAACCAGCCCTCTAAAAATTACCTATTTGCACATCAAAAATGCTTATTGAATAGATCAGAATAATGATGAGGAAAATCACAGGCCACTGTCCCCTAAATAAACACCTTTACACCCTAGGCGCTACCGACAGCCCTCTAAGCAGGGGATGCTTCAGCGCCGAGGAATCAGTCACGCACGTGGTCCTGGAATTCGATGCGATGACCAGACAATGCGAAGAAACCCTCGGATCGGCGGGGTCACTCCGCGAAGGCTGTGAAGCTCCCAGGAAGCTTCTGCGCTTCTGGGCGGAGTTGGGCTAGAATAGCCAGCACCCAACACGCACTATGGACCAAATGAGAGTCTAAATGCGGAAAAAGGAGTCCACTTTACATTATATTACATATGTATTTTAAGGTTAGGTTAGGATAGCAATTTATAAATTTTGAGCTAATTTTAAATAACCTCTATTTATAAACTCCAATATTACACGTCGCGGGCATCCGATGCGGACATCCATCGCGGACAAATAGCCCGTCGCAGCTATACGCGACGATTTGTTCTGTCTAAAGGTGGTCATTCACGATCAGTCCGTTTGGAGCCATTGCAAATGAGTTAAGCAAATTGGATTGACGCCATTTACGTACCACACTCACCTTCACTCCAAACTGGCTTTAAGTTTTGTGTTGACGTGGTTTGGTACAGACGTTCCAATAAGTTCGGATTCCGAAGAACACTCCGAGACGTGTGCTTTGAGACATGTTACAAGTGCTATTTTTTACTGTGGGCAGGTAACTTGACCTGACACCGTCTGTAACTACCTTATTGCATACAAAATGAAGACGTACTTATTACTTTAAGCACCGTGTGACAATGTAAAGCAAGCAAGAATAAAATAATATCCCTAAAATATTACCATACAAAAGCTAAATATTCGTCGTAAAATACCAAAATCCGTCACAATTCTGTAGCCGTTATTGGAAAATGGCCGAAAGCCCCCGTGCCTCGAGGGGGGTTTACACTACACGATGAGCTAATATTGGGGAATTATTGCGTCATCAGTAGACCCACGCTCTGCGGGAATGTAAATATCCCGAGTCCTTAGCTGTATCAGTGCAACTGTTATTGATATTTATGTACTGTTTATTTATTCAATTTAAACCACTATACTATTACATTTTAATATTAATGTTATCTATATAGTACAAAGCACAAACCCGTGGTCGGTCGTGCATGACGTACTGCTCTCACCTATAGAATGGCTCAGCTAAATATCAGTCAACTTCACGACTTATAGGTAAAACGAAAAAGGGAAACACTTGTGCGATGTGATCGACATCCAGCGCCATCTTTTGGCACTGGTTTGTGTTCGTAAAATAAAGCTTGATTAGAATGACAGATGTCATTTGACCTTTATTTTAATGAGCATAAGATTAATCATTATACCAAGTTGTAGTCTATAGATTTTTATTACTATTGTCAGAAAGATGTTTTTTCTGTGACATCAGTAGTTTTCATTTTAATCAAGCTATAATTTAACAGACTATAAGATCTAGAGCCTAATTCTGCGCTCTTTTTTTATATATTAAATGGGTTTGCACTTGACCTCTACTCACCTGATGGAAAGTGACAATAAGGTCTAAGATGTAGCGTGCTTACCCAGAAGAAGCCTATTCACTCTCGACTTAAAGACACCCAAATTGAAGCTCTCTGGGAATGCAGAAGCCGGCAAGTTGTTCCATTTCTTAGCAGTTCGTACCAAGAAAGAAGAAGCGAACCGCTTAGTACGAGCTGGTGGAACTTGCACAGTGTAAGGGATTGCTTTCGTCTTCCACAATGTTCAGTGCTAGAAAGAAGAAGATTGTATCAGGTCGTGAAGCTCGTGCTCGTTATATTTTCATAAAACATGGAACACATACAAAAAAGTATGTTTTAATGCTATATGTCGTATGATGATAAATGTCACGAGTCCGAAAATTGGTCTCCAGACATGAGAGCGGTTGTTGTCACCAGCGTTTGATAAAGTGAATGAATTAATGAATATACTTTTATTGCACTCAAAATAAAGTATGAAAACTTAAAAACTAGGTTTTGCAGCATGTGTACAACGAGGATGGCCTTATCACTATGAGCGATCTCTTCCAGGCAACCTTTTTTTTTCTTTATTGTAAGGAAACATACAGTACTAAAATAACACTATTTAACACACAAAAACATAATCTTAAACCAATAAAGTTTCCACTAATAACTAATATCATAAAAACCGCAACATGATGTTCGTAATATAAACAAAAAGGAAGAATTGAGCAATTGACCTTTGGGTAAAGGACACTTGATGAAAGGTGTAGGTCTTTATATTAAGTGATAAGTGAGTTTCACGTTCCTTAATATCTTATTTGGAATATAATCTGGAAAATAGATTTTTTAACAGAATATTAATTAAATCAAAAAATCTTTTTTCTAGAAAAAAAATCAAATATTCATTACAATAGCCATATTCTCGAAATTAGGTTCACGTCGCGTTTGTAAGGTAAACTTACCTGCATGAAAATTACGCGTTTTCAGGATGATGCTTACACCACGCGACACATCGTAACACTTACTCATGCATTGAAATTTAATGGTTACACATAAGGTTAGCGTCTCAATTATTAATTTGGAGCATCTGGTTTTGTAATGTATATTTGGCTTTAAATTGACTGAGTTAAGGGTATTGGAATGAACTGAAATGTGGGATTCCTCTTGTTTCCGCATTTAAACTCTCATATAATTAATATCATGTTCCAAATTCCTAGTTGTTAATAATCACGTGCTTATTATTCATTAATGTGTTAAAATTAATACGTTTTACATTACTGGCAGGTGTTGTCGATTAATTTAATTGTAAAAACGAGTCGTATGTACATATTTTCATTACTGTCAGTGTATTTTATCATTAACGCTATGAAGAAATAATATATTCGATTCGAAACGCCATGTTGGTCTAGTGGTTTAAGTACCAGGCCGTGATCTCAGGGTCCTGGGTTCGATTTCCGGGTCGAGCGAAAAGTATGTTTCGAATTTTTCGGACATAGCTCGGGTTTGTGATATTATATTATATTATATTAAGCCTAATCCCATCATAGTGGCGATAATTGCAGGGCATATTGCAGGGTCTCCATCATAGAAATCATGATGGAGGCCTATGCCCTGCAATGGGACAGTAAAGATCCTAGATGTCCTGGCAACAGGGCAGAAAAATATAGAAACAAACATCTTTTTGCACCTGCCTTGTTAAAGTGTCTACATTTTTTCTATGAATAATCCTACTATGTAAACCACCCTTCACGGCGTCGTTGACCACAATTTCAATACATTGCCTGCCCTGTAAAAAGGCGGCGTAGAAGCATAAAACCTGACAGTTATTGTAGTCGCAACGTCACGAAACCGTCGCCGGGTCACGAAATGCGAAAAGTGCAGAATTAAATTTTGAGTTAGGCGATTTTATACTTTATTTGCTACTTGGATGGCTTTTCTTTGTTTGTAAATTCGATTTGCAAAGTTTTTCTCGCGCTGTCGGGCAAAAGTAGAGTTCATTATGGTAGAAAAGCCAAGGTACTCGTACTAGAGACTATGTACCGAGTTTTTCTGTCAAGTTTTCAGTGTCAGTGTCTAGAAATTGGTAGTCTTTTAGTGTGTCTCAGACATTAGGTCGTTAGTTAGCACCTATCTCGTTTTAGTCGTTTTAAAAGGAAAGAAGAAATGCTTATTATAATGGAATACTAGCATATAATAAATAATAAGCAATTGCCGCCGCTCTTGGACACCCGCGACACCAGTGGAGTCACAAGTGCGCTGCCAATATTTGAACACCCCTTTCCCCCGGTTTGGGCCTCCGGTACCCCCATTCAGGTAGCACAGCACAGTGCTGCTTCACGCCGGGTTTCTGCGAGGCCGTGGGATCACACCAGTCGAGTCGGTCCTTTCCTGCCGAAGCGTGGCTCCAATAGTGTTATATTTGCACAAGTTCCGTGAGGTGTTATATGTCACTTATTTTAATGATGAGGCTAAACCATACAGTCGGAAATACTCGAAAGAATTTAAATTACAGCATTTAATTTAAAATGCCAAGCGCAGAGCTATTTATTTCACTCCAAGCGTGCTTTAAGTCAGTAAAAGTCTGCGTCCATTTTGAAAATTTCACGTTTTTAGCACAATTTACAATTTCATTGTTCTTTTAATGTTGACCTTTTAATTAATGTGCGGGTTTTTGTGTGAAAATAGACAACGCGAACAGTAATTTGAACTTCTTTCTTATTTCTTTAAGAATGACTAACAAGACATTTTTTTTTCATCAGCCTATAAACTGTCCTACTGCAGGGCAAAGGCCTCCATCATAGAAATCAAGTTATCGATACTATGATGAGATTAGGCTTAATCATCACGCTTGCCAAATGCGGATTGGTGATCACAAACCCGAGCTATGTCCGAAACATTCGAAACATACTTTTCGGGAATCTGGGAATCGAATCCCAGGACCCGGAGATCACGGCCCGGTACTTAAACCACTAGACCAACAGGGCGAACAAGACATTCATCTTGGAATACACATGATAACTTAATTTTTCATTTGCATAATGCACTAAATATAATTATATTTCTTAATTATGTAACACATTATGTTTACGGCTACTAATATATTATTTGTTAGAGGATTCGATCAACTTTAACAACCAAAGAAGTTGTAATGAAAGTTTAATCTTAAGTAGATATTAAAAATGGTTCGTTATATCGAAAACCGTTAAAAAATTTGCGTCTATGTTAATTGTTACTAGCTTTTGCCCGCGACTTCGTCTGCGTTCACACAATATCTTTATAAATTATAGCCTATGTGTTATTCTGATCTATAAGCTACATTACTGTAAAGTTTCATTAAAATCCGTTTAGTAGTTTTTGCGTGAAAGAGGAACAAACATCCATCCATACATCCATCCAAACAAACTTTCGCCTTTATAATATTAGTAAGGATAGTAAGGATTCGCCATAACTCTTAATGTTCGATCGAGTTGACGGGAGGGTGTTGAAAATGTGGGGCGAGCCAAACGTATTGACAAATTCAACGTTTATAACTGTGTTAATAGTTAATTTATTTTAACATGAGACGTTTGGAACAGTGATAGTGAACGATGCCTTTGGTCCAAGGGTTGCGGGTTCGATCCCCGTACAGTACAAACATTTGTGTGCATGAACATGTCTGTTTGTATTGGTCTGGGTGTTGAAAATGTATTTTAAGTTTGTATTTACGAAAGAAATTCGTAACACAGGTGCTTCAGCTACCTATCTCGGAGTCAGATCAATGCATGTGACGTTAGGAAATATTTAATATTGATTTATATTTAATTAATTTAATGGTTATAAATTTTAACGCCTACCACTAGTTAAAACACAATAAGTAATGAGTTCAGTTTCATTTTTTTTAATGTAATAGGTAGGCAGAAGAACAGTCGGATCACCTGATGGTAAGCAATTGCCGCCGCCCATGGACACCCGTGACACCAGTGGAGTCATAAGTGCGCTGTCAACCTTTAAACCTCCCCTATCCTCCAGATTGGGCCTCCAGTACCCTCACTCACGCAGCGAAACACAGCACAGTGCTGCGTCACGCCGGTTTTCTGTGTGGCATGTACAGTATACGCACTTCCTACGCGATTTTTAGCAAAATATTTTAATTATATTTAGTATTGAACTGTGATATCATTCTACCGTGCAAGAGCTACGCTTCGGCATGAACAGGCCGGCTCGACTGGAGTGATACCACAGCCTCACAGAAAACCGGCGTGAAGTAGCACTGTGCTGTGTTTCGCTGCGTGAGTGAGGATACCGGAGGCCCAATCCGGGGGAAAAGGGTGTTTCAAGGTTGGCAGCGAACTTCTGACTGCACTGGTGTCGCGGGTGTCTATGGCCAGTGGCAATCGATTACCATCAGGCGGATCCGCCTGCTCGTCTGCCACCTATCACATAAAAAAAGATTATGTAGTTTTGACAGATATTCATACGATTTAGTTTTCCCGTTGCCTCATTTACTTACCTCCATTATCTCTGCATAAGCGCCCCCTTCTTAGTTTAAGCGCCCCCTTTCTTAGTATAAGCGCCCCTGACTCGACCCGAGAACTTCCCTTATAACGATTCAAAATGTTTGCTATCTCCTTCACAACTTTGCTAGCATCGCACAGGAAAAGTGTACTTTGGATTTACCCGGTATAAGATCGCTTTTCCTTTACTAACAAGCGGGACTGATCTTGTGGTCTAATTAGAACAATGCAAAAGTACATTTGTGGTAAAGGAGTGAAAGGAATGTGTTATTTTCAGTTAATTTGTTTGTCTTAGGGCTGACTTTGTTTTAGAACATGTGATGATAAGAACAAGTTAAATTTAACTTATACGGTACTAAAATAAGATTATCGAATCAAAACTCACTTCCTATCTTTATAAATAGGTACACTGTTTTTTCCTTGTCTCTTCTTCCCTTTTTTATGTGGTCTGCTCTCTGGTCATTTATACCTATCTATAAGAAATATTTTTATTGAATTATTGTTATAAATTATCTATGTATATATTATTGGGTATGTATGTATTGTTTATTATTATTTATGTAATGTAATAATATTAATATATAAAATAATGTACATCTCTGCCATTCTCAATTTCATTTGTTAAACTTCTTTGCACTGCCTTCCCTTATTACGAATACGATATTTCTTTCCTCTACCCAAAGGTTGTCTGGAAGAAATCGCTACAAGCGATAAGACCGTACTGTCTGTTGGTGTTGTATCATGCTTGTATTTTATTTTTATGCAATAAAGAATATCTATCTATCTAAATACCTACAGTATTCTATTATAGCTCTGTGATCACTTTTCTTAGTTAAACAACCTTTTAATTTATTCACAATTTAACAGATTACTGTTGATACAGCTTTTCCAAATTCAGCTTATTTAAAAAAAGTAAAAGATAAGTTTGTGCAAAATAGTAAAAGGCAATAACCATTGACCGAACCACGAATATCAAATAAAGAGCCATTTTTTCCCACTTTTCTCTTTTTCCGGTTCCAATAAACCAATAACATCAAAACTATCCGATACGAACAAAAAATTGCCAATCAGCGGTAATCCAAAGAGCAATCCCGATTACCTTTTTAGCCGGGATTTTTCACATTTACGAAATATCTTTTAGCCACATTTTCCGAAGCTGAAATCCCGGGGTATGTATTGTCAATTAAAATTTCAATTTGAGCCGCAATAATTTCAATATTCAAGCGGATTTTGTGATGGAAAAATCATCTTTGTTTCTACAAACAGTAATGCGACATCTGTGCACCATTCGACATTTCTGTTATTACTTTTCTGCAGATAGGAGATTTTTTTACAGATATAAAATTTGGATGATACGAGTAAGTTACAAAAAATAATGTCCAACCAAAAAAACCGTGGGAGAGCCACGCTTCGGCATGAATAGGCCGGCTCGACCGGAGTGATACCACGGTTTCGCAGAAAACCGGCATGAAGCAGCACAGTGCTGTGTTTTGCTGCGTGAGTGGGGGTACCGGAGGCCCAAACCAGGGGAAAGGGGGGTTTAAAGGTTGGCAGCGGTTCTGTGACTCCACTGATGTCAGGGTGTGTCCATGGGCGGCGGCAATTGCTTACCATCAGGTGATCCGTCTGTTCGTCTGCCACCTATCACATAAAAAAAATACTTTGTTTAGAGCATACTGTCAAACTCTCTACACCTGCAATCTGTGGATTAAATATACGCAGCGGGTCATCAACGCTTTCCGAATTCAATATAATGCGTTCAGGGTTCTTAGTGGGGCTGCAGTAGTGCATCTGCAATGTTTGCAAGCGAGCACACTAACGGCTTCCGCACCGTGGTGCGGCGCCGCATCGCGTCGCTGACGCACCATACTCGTGGTAGCCTCAACACCAGCCTGAGCTGAGCGTGCTTAGCCAGAAGCTGAACTGGCTCCAAGTGCATGTGCGCCTGCCTGGGGTCGCAGCGCGCGGCGGATACCTTAATCAATTTGATTCTACTTACATAGTATTGGCCGTGTGGTCCCCGGCAGAGTAGAATAGGCCACCCTACATCTTACCGAGGTGTCGTAAAAGGCGACTAAGCTAAAGCTGCTGGCATGATCATCAGCACCCAGAGAAGGAAAACTCTGCATTTATATCAAAACCCTCGCCAACCCGTCTGCCAAGCGTGGTGAGTATGCCCCTCATGTGATTGAGGGAGGCCCGTGCCCCAGCAGTGGGGACTTAAATGGGCTGACGATGAACATAGTATTTAAGTATTTTTGTATACCAATATTATTATGAGCAAAGCATGAAAAAAAAATATTTTTTACCTTTTTTGTAGCTTGAGTTGCTTCTTTGTAATTACCTGACTCCGTCCAGAATCATGCGTACGTTAGGCTCCAAAGCAATAGCTTTGGACGCTACCGGGAATTACACGCCGACTCCCCACAAGCCCAGTGACTCTATTTTATTATATATGTATATTATACGTAAGTTAAAGAGACCGACCAACAAAATAGGAAAGATGAGAGAAATTACAAAAAAGAACCAAGCCTTCTTATAATTGCGAGCAAAATTTAACAATTTAAGTTATATATTGAATTCATCAGAACTGAGTTAATAACTACATACATATTACACCCAAACGACCCGTGGAACAAAGGCGCAAAGATCCCGGATTGAATAAAACAAATGTTTTGGTGGGTCTGGGCGTGGGTGGCATTCTGGTTTCATAATACACGGGTAAAACTTATTTTGGAACCAGGATAATATATACCAATGTGTTATTGTTTATATTTACCGTGCGTTTAAAAACAATTTGTTTGGAGAAGGACGGTATTTTATAATAGGAAGTTATAATAAATAATATATTCTAATAATTTGATGAAACAATGATATTTTTAATGGTTCGATTTCAAATAGATCTCTCTGATTCCATGTCTTGAAACAAGTTTTTCTTAAATACGAGTACTCAGTACTCTGTATAACACAAACTAAAGTCCGTATTAAATTGAAAATTTAAAAGACCCCCGACACAACTAAAGCTCTTTCATTTGATACCTATATTGAGGCAGATGAAACAACAAATAGGTTATTCGTCATTTTCTGACGGCGGCCATCTTGGATTTGAAATTTTTCACAATTAATATATTCTGCTACTCAAGCCCTTTTATATGATACCCATATTGTGGGAGTTGTGTAAAACATAAAATCCAAATCTTTGTGACGGCGGCCATCTTGATCGATTTTTATCTAACATAGCTAAGAACACTCACTCCTTATTCATCTTTTCAAACAAAAAAAAAACAAAATCAAAATCGGTTCATTTGTTCGGGAGCTACGATGCCATAGACAGACACACAGACACACACACACACACACACAGACACGTCAAACTTATAACACCCCGTCGTTTTTGCGTCGGGAGTTAAAAATAAAGTTTGATTAGAATGACAGATTGTGACTCCACTGGTGTCGCGAGTGTCCATGGGCGGCGGCAATCGCTTACCATCATTATGTGATGGTAAGCGATTGCCGATTGTGATGGTAAGTGATCACGATGATCCGTCTGCTCGTCTGCCACTTATCACATAAAAAAAATTAAAAATCTAGTCGTATGAAAATTCTAACAACATATTCGGGATTCGGAGTTATTGAAATGTGTACACGAGAGAGAAAAGTATGTAGTTACAAAAGTTAAATCTACTGCCGGCATGTTCAAGCTGCAATCATATTTGAAACATTTCAGATTCAGCAACTATAGTCTGATGAAAAATCCTGCCAGCATATAGATTCGGAATTATCGGTATCTGTACACGAGCGGGAAAAGTGTTCGGAATATGTCGTGCGAGCGGGGAGTTCCCGTCGGAGCGGCCGGATTGTTACGTTTAAAAACTTTTCCCATTTTGTTCCGAGCGCGCCTACGGTATCTTTTAGGGGTCAACTCGAAAGATATTGGGTCTTATTCATAAATGTTTGTTAAACCTTTGTTAAGTGAAACGTTGTTATAAAGCAGATTTCATTCTTTTTTAGAAAATGTTGTATGAATTTTTTGGTTACAAACGTCAAACTGCTCGATAGCACCGTTTTAGCTAACAAAGATTTATTTAACGTTTATGAACAATGCCTTCAATATCATTTTTGTTCTATTGGTGTTTTGATTAAACTTGGCCTTATTCTTTTCATCGTCAACCCATTTAAGTCCCCACTGCTGGGGCACGGGCCTCCCTCAATCACATGAGGGGTAATTGCCATACTCACCACGCTTGGCAGACGGGTTGGCAAGGGTTTTGATATAAATGCAGAGTTTTCCTTCTCTGGGTGCTGATGATCATGCCAGCAGCTTTACCTTAGTCGCCTTTTACGACACCTCGGTAAGAGTGAGGGTGGCCTATTCTACTCTGCCAAGGACCACACGGCACTTATTCTTTTATGTGATTTATATTCATATTCTTTATAGTGATAGTTGGCAGACGAGCAGACAGATCTACCTGATGGTAAACGATTGCCGCCGCCTTTAATAATAACCTGCATCAATTTAAAATAGTTGAAATAATGAATATTATATAACATCACCTGATTCCAAAGTACACAGGTTGGTTTTTTGGAAAGCCGGTGATATCACCCTGGTCGAGCCGACCAATGCACGCCGAAGCGTGGATTTCCCATGAATAATGTATGCTCTGAGGGCTTGATTCATAAACGTTCAATAAACGAGTTTTGTCGTATAAAACAAAAAAAATATATACAACTTTTTCGAAAAAAGAATAAAAACTGCTTAATAGCACTGTTTTAGTTAACAAAGGTTTAACAGACTTTTAAGAATAGAGCCTTAGACTATTGTCAATTATTTATATAAAAAATATTGTCTTTTATTTTTATTTGTCATTTATTTTCGACGTTATTTGAATGCGACTTCGTGACAACTTGATTGCTACGGAACTCCATCAAAGGGCCTCCGTCCCGACACCGAGTTTTCCATCTAATATTTTAACACAAACTCGAAGAATAATCTGTCAATCTATTATTATTTGTCTGAACTGCATTTCTTATTGTATTCTTACGTAACGCTGAAAGGATTTCAACTTTGCAAAAGAAATATTACTTCTCTTAATTTTCATATTTTATTCAGAAATGTATTTTTTTTTGTTTCAGGCAAAATTGGAAACAAAAGCGCTGAAGGCGAAGAGGCCAGGTTTCACAGATGATCGGTACAATGAAACATCGTATTATATCGAAAATGGTGAGTATATGATTTTTAAGTCTGTCAAAAATACATCTTCTTTTTATGTGATAGATGGCCGACGAGCAGACGCATCGCCTTATGGTAAGCGATTGCCGCCGCCCGATAGACATTTTATTTATTTTTTCTTTTGGAAACAAACAATTACATAAAAGTGAAAATAATTTGCAAAAAATAAAAACATAAATCAGTGAAGTTTTCACTTAAAATATTTTAACACAAACGTGTTAACATGCCTGAAAATTTTTAATTACAATATATTAAACATCGTAACAAATGTATGTCAAAAATTATTACATTCATATACAATCCAAAATAAAAAGTATAATTTATCTTTTAAGAAAGAATATAATAAATACTGAATAAATTTTGTTCAGTATTACAAATAACATTAAACCATTTAAATAATTCTCATTCATTTTATCAAACTGACGAATCTATAAATTCTAAATTGACAAGTCTAATTTTTAAATACGTTAAGTTATTTCATCTCTCTCACTCTCTAATCTTTATTCGCCCCTACGAGTTAAAACAAAAGTGAACGAATATAATGACAGCTTTCCCAATCCTCATAAGCCTACATTTGTAAAATTTCATCTTCTGAATATTACATGTAAAATACTGAGCCTCAATTCTGTGACCATGTGTACAATTCGTCAGTATGTGAAAAGGTTTCGACAGCTCAAAGTTGCCTTAAGGTGAGGGTGAAATTGAAAATATGAGGTTGACATGCCCATAAGAACAAAGTACCCATTGAGTCTGCCATCCTCACCCTGTTGGCCTGCTGAGATGCCGCTTCACGCCCCGCCTAAAAGACGTGATTCCCGGTTGTATCCAAACAACCGGGAACCACACCCTAAGAGGAGCGGCTTCTTAGAGAAAATCGTTTATCTTTTTGTATGTAATCTTTTAAGTTATGAGATATCACGTTGTATAGCATATAAATAGGTCAATAATAAAAATTAAAATCAGCGTTGTGATTTTCGTGTAGGGTAACGTAATACTTGCTTATAGTAATCGTAGGGCCGATTCGACCAACCTGTCTGTCATTCCATACAAATCGACTACCTGTGCGGATAAAGAATGGGATCAGAAATGCTGGCGCATCTATTCACTTCTCGCTCGCACACTATTTGCGTCTATACTGGCACCCCACGAGTGCGAGTATAGACGCAAATAGTGTGCGAGCGAAAAGTGAATAGATGCGCCGCCATTTCTGATCCCATTCTTTATCCGCACAGGTTGTACGTCAGATTTGTATGGAATGATAGATATCATCATCATCATCATCAACCCATTAAAGTTCCCACTGCTGGGGCACGGGCCTCCCTCAATCACATGAGGGGTAATTGCCATACTCACCACGCTTGGCAGACGGGTTGGCGAGGGTTTTGATATAAATGCAGAGTTTTCCTTCTCTGGGTGCTGATGATCATGCCAGCAGCTTTACCTTAGTCGCCTTTTACGACACCTCGGTAAGAGTGAGGGTGAGGATATCTGCGGATAAAGATTGGTCCAATCGGGGCTTCTTTTTCTTCTTCTTCGTGCGGGTTTTTCGGCATCCAGGCAGCAGTTGTGCCCATTTCGCGTGCGGAGGGTGAAGTCGGCCGGTGTCACTCCAACCAGCCGAGTTCTTCAAGAAAACCAATCAGCGCCTTGATGTCCCGGAGACTGCCTGGGTTTCCCAGGTAGTGTGCCCGGTTGTTGGCCACCCCTATGCACTCTAAGAGTACATGAGCGGCTGCTTCTTCCTCTGAGGGCTGTCTGTAACACCTAGATTGAACAGATGTTTGTTAAAACTTCCATGCCCCGTTAGAGCACTGGTCACTAACCGGAGGTTTGGCTATTAAGTTGTAAGATTGTCTGGAGAGACCAAGACTAGGGGATCCAATACGTATGGGTACGGTAGGGTTAATTTGGCCTGTCTGCATGCCTCCAGACTACTCCAATAGTTGTTGTGTAGAGATTTAGTATGATCTAGAATTCTACCTCGGGGCTTAACCCGTGTTTTAACTGTGATTGTTTCTATAATAATAATAATAATAATAATTCTCACAACATCTCATACGTTGACCTGACTCCGTACTAAGTAGCTTAAGCACTTGTGTTACAGATATCAGACAACAGAGGAACACAAATATATACTTAAATACATATATTACACCCAGACACCGAACAAACACAAGTGTTCATTGCACGAATGTTTGTCCAGGGTGGGGATCGAACCCACGACCTTTGGCGTAAGAGGCAGAGTCACTACCAAATGCGCCATCCGGTCAGTCAAGTCTATGACGTCACGCCTTTTCTGCAACTTAATCATGCTCGGAGAATCTCGAAAAAGTTTTTTTTCCAAATTGAAATCCGTATCCCTTTGATTTTGTCTCTGAGAGATGTCTATAATCTTTATCACTTTATTGGATTACTCAGTCTCAGAAGTAGACATAATTGAGTTTTCATATCTTTTTCTACTTCACGAAAGAGAATTTAGTATTGATTCTTTTTTTTGTAATCGTTATTAAGTAACGCTAATTTTGTGTCTCTTTAAAATTGTGGATACGTATAATACTCGTAATTGAGATAATGATTCTCAATAATTGAGATAATGATTCTCAATAATTGAGATAATGATTCTGAACGTGTACCTTGATCCAGCAGATCTGGTTGCCCTGTCTAAGGGTTGTGAGGGTCAGACGGGTTCATTGTAATGGACAAAATGATAAAAGACATAGAAATTTAAGAAAAAATATTTCTGATTTTTGTACAGATATTTATGGAGAAAAAAAATAAAATGTAAAAATCCTTCTGGGACGTCATAACTCGGCATGACAAATTAAAACGCTTTAGCTCACGTTAATTAAAAAGTAAAATCTCTGATAATAAATTGATGATTGCCGTGTGGTCCCCGGCAGAGTAGATAGGCCACCCTCACTCTAACCGAGGTGTCGTAAAAGGCGACTAATGTAAAGCTGCTGGCATGATTCATCAGCACCCAGAGAAGGAAAACTCTGCATTTATATCAAAACCCTCGCCAACCCGTCTGCCAAGCGTGGTGAGTATGGCAATTACCCCTCATGTGATTGAGGGAGGCCCGTGCCCCAGCAGTGGGGACTTAAATGGGCTGACGATGACGAGATGAAAATGATGAAAGTGACTAACGGCGGCACTCAGAGACGTCAGTTAAGCTAAGATTCATTAACTTTAGTATCGGTAGTCTTTATGCGTATCAAAATAAGTGTCAATATTTTTTCTTAAGTAGCTAACTAAGTATAGCACCAACATCACAATGCGATGAGCCTCAGGACCACGTCACTTCCGGCATAATAATTAATTAAAAAATAAATATTTTTATCAAAAACAATAATTAATAATGATAAATAAAAAATATCGGCCATAATTTTTCTCTTTCTTTATTCGAAAAGCGTATAAAAATGCATCAATGCAAATTATTTTTGTGTCGTACTGTCCATTACCAGACTTCGCGAAGCTTGGGTCATGGCCTAAGCGTACCCTTAGCTCCGGAGCGACAGCCACGTCCGCAGGATATATTATAGTGCTCAAGTGTGTGCGCAAACACAAGTGCACTCTCTGTTCCCTTACCCTCTTATTGCGATTGGACACCAACGTGACGCGAACGGAGAGGGATTGGGCGCAGGACCAACGGCTTAACGTGCTTTCCTAGGCACGGGGGTACAAGACCGCCAAATTCCAGACTCCGGGCTGACACTAACGATTTCATACCGAAAACATAGGTACACATTTTTTGCCCAACCCGTGTATCGAACCTTGACCTCTTAAGCAGCCGTCGCTTTAGAGTGCGACCCACTAACCACAACGCCACCTAGGCAGTCGTGTCATCACCTAGTAGCCTTATTGCGTAATATTAAACTAGAGGCATATTTCATTCTCACACGTCTGACATAATTTACATTCCAAAGGTGCCTATAATTTAATGCCAACGGAGACTCTGCCAGCGAGTACTTAACATATGAAAAAATAGACGTTCTTTCAAAATACTTGTACATTAGCAAATCATAAATGATGTCGGCAATTTTACATGCCATAACACTATTATTATAAAATTTCCCGAGTACAATATTTCCTTCTACATAGTTAGCATTAAACCATTATACTATCAGGGTTGGCGGCTAATGGCCTGAGTCATCATACCGCATTGCCGTTTTTTCTTCAATTTAATTTGCCCACGTTACGGCACTCATTTCAGCTATGCAGCGATTTTGCTATTATAACTTGTTCTACTTCAAGGAATTTGTTAAAGTTCTCGAACTAGTCCCCAATAGTTATCTACTAAATTAGGACAGCAATTCTCAAAGTGTGCTCCACGGAGCCCTAGGGTTAAAAAAACATAAACACATTGATCTTTCATCAACAACAATTTGTTTTCTTTCAAAACAATTTTTCGTTCAATTGTTTGAATGCAATACTAGACCTTGAACCCCCTGTAGTACAAAAATAAAGAAAAACATTTTATTTTAGGATACCGTCTAGTATTTCATTTTTCAAAATATTTCTTCATCAAATAGTTTCAGAACCGTTGAACTAGAAAGCCACAAAAGTAGGTTTCATAATAATCACGAAATAACATAAAAATTTGAGTCGTCCAAGTCAAGTTTTGTGCTGTTTCTACGTTGTAAAGTGATCATCCTATCACGTATCTCAATAAATATGATAAAATAATATCACATACACAAAAAAAGATAGCTTAAACCTATTTTATGTTACTTTAAAAGTCCTTTAAGTGACTTAACGGTATTTTAGAGATAAGACGACAAAGTTGTTGCTCATTAAGTCTTGTTCACAGACAACTATTTTAACCCACTATTACCTAATTAACGCCCTGTTGGTCTAGTGGTTTAAGTACAGGTTGAGCAAAAAAGTATGTTTCGCATTTTTCGAACATAGCTCGGGTTTGTGACCACCAATCCGCATTTGACAAGCGCGGTGATTAAGCCTAATCCCATCATAGTAGCGATGACTTGATTCTATGATGGAAGCCTTTGCCCTGTAGTGGGACAGTATATAGGCTGATACTTTACTACCTAACTAACTTTAAACCATTATTTCAGGCCTCAGAAAAGTCTACCCCTACTACTTCACATTCACCACGTTCACCAAAGGGAGGTGGGTGGGGGAGAAGATCCTGGACGTCTTCGCTAGAGAGTTCAGGGCTCATCCGGCAGCGGAGTATGAGAGGTGCATCAGAGCTGGTACCCTCACTGTCAACTACGAAAGAGTCGACCCTGACTACAGACTGAAGCATAACGACCTCTTAGCTAATGTCGTCCATAGGTACTAATCAATCTTTATCATACACACAACTGTCTGTCTGTAGATAGCTTGTAAGTCTAGGTTCCATTTTAGATGAACACAACAACTTTATCAACAAATTTCAATGATTCAACATACACTTTTATTAGAACACTTACACTATACACATTACTTCTATTTTAATCCATAATATTAATAACAACATATCTTCCTGGTCTTGATTATAGTCTAAGTAACAGAGTTATTATCCCTGTATAAATTGTGACGTCGTATGGTTTACATGGAACTTCATAATGTCCCTAACCTGGCACCAGTTTCATACTTGAGCAACTGGTGGTATAATGGAACGTAGTTTGTATTTTAAATCTAATTGTATGTAGAATGTAACAATGTATCTTTACGATGGAGACTCGAGCACCGAATGAGCATGCGAGTGGACAGAACAACCGTCTCTCAACAGAGACTGTTTAATACGTATTAGTTTGAGACACAATTGCTTTATACTCACCTGTCTCTGTCTCGTTGGGAGCGGCGTTTGTCGTCACATCTTCCACATAATGTAAATTGTATTCGCTCACGCATGTTCATTTGCTGTTGTTTTGTTCTCTAATCTGTATTTCATACGTCAACAGGACCAGTCTAATGCAACGGACTTTGAGCAAAACAAGGATTCCCATGGAGTAAATTAACATGTCATCGAAGTAAACTAAACTGTTTGTTTGACTTTGGTGTGCGTCCTCTAACGAAGGTTGTGCTCAGCGTCCGGGGCGTTTCTCAAGTCGAATGCCTGACGTGTATATGGTTGCAGGCACGAAGTACCGGTCACCAGCCAACCCATCACCCTCGTACATATCGATGAGGACATTGTGGTTGTCAACAAACCGGCCTCTATCCCCGTAAGTGGCAAATGAGACAGCCATGTTATGTGTATGCTTCTGTCTTTCACTAATTTCTTCTTAGCAGATCTTCACTATGTGCATGTTTTGTGTGATATACTAACCATTGGTAATTATGATATAATACATTAATTAATATATTTATGTCGCTTATGTTCGTAATTTTTATTTGCAGCTACTGAGCTTATGATTAAAAAAGATTAATATCTATTTACATTTTATATTTATATTCTATATCCTATAGTTTCACCCATTTATCCATTTATTATCAATTTAAACAACATTTAATTTATGACCTTCGAAGATTTGAATACAGTTTTTTTTTATACAGTTTGGACATTAGTAGAAAAAAATTGTACATTTTATATTAACTATACAAAACTGTAGCACGAAAGCTATTACAAATTAGAGTACCTAATTATGGTTCTTAACTATGAAAGGTACGAGCATCAAGACTTTGAATCGATTAGTTAGTAACAGACGAAAATTAAATGAGAGCCTCAAAAGATAACATTAATTGGAACATATCTGACGGCGCCGTACGATATTAATAGTTATGATAATGAGAATGAATTTAAATACCAAACGATCCTGTACTGAGTCTTGAAACTTGATGACATTTAATGATGCCCATCAATATCCTGAACGCGCGTTAAGTACATAATAACTTAATTTGCCATAAAAATTGTAAGTCTACTAAAAACTATTTGCGAAAATAAAGCTAAAGCTTTAAAACCACACACGTATAAATAACAAATTCAAGTTTTGCATAGTCCAGTTCCAGTTTATAGGAACTAATTTAATATAATGAATAACATTTTAAACCATATAACCTCGTTTGTCATAATAATACATTCCCCAAATCCCTTATTGAAATCGTTCCTAAAAGCACATCGTAAACCAAATTAATATCACAATTCTATTCTAAACCTACTGTGAAATATTTCAATGCTGTATCCCGACCGAAATCCGCTTTTCTAGCTTTAAAAGCAACCCTTTATCGTTTACGTAAACGGGTCCTTTAGCAAGAAATATTCAGAGCGTTGGTGACTGAGGACGTCTAATATTGCGAAGCGCTCACACTTTCATATCGGCTTTGGCGGTACGAAATGGAATTGTAAGAGGCATAAACGGGTCCTAAAACCGGTTACGCCAAAATAAACCGGTAAAATAGATTTTCCGATACCGATTAACCAGTATTGGTGAAACACAAATTAGTAAATGATTTGAATAACAATTACCTTTTTACACCTAATTAAGTTAAATTACAGCTGGTTATTATAAATTAAACAAAATGAAATCAAGTCTTTGAAAAGAAGACTTTTTGTTTTAAATCTTCTATTTTGCTAAGGTTCACTTAGGAAGATATAATAAATAAAATAAAAAGGTGTAATAAATTCAAATTCTAAAGATGACTTCTGGTTACTTATATCAACAAAACATGTCGCTTATTAGGGGTCGTGAGACCGTGGAAGTAAGTTGGAAACCGATTTTAATATAACGTGAAATCAGAATATTATTAAAACCGGTTTCCAATATACTTCCGGTTTAGCGAACCCTAGTAAGCAACATTGACATTTCGGAGACGGTAGGTAACTGATTTTATGGCAGGTACCTTGCCTTGCCTGCTTATTTCATTATGACATATGAATACAAAGTATGTATAGGAGAACAAGGATATGTTGGCGAGTGGCGAAAATCGTAGCAAATGGAGGCATTAGCATTGGCTTCGATTTATTTTTTTTCAATAATTTACATAATTATGAGTAAAACAAAAGTTGCATTTAAACTAAGATAAAAATATTATCTATGGGGAACTCTTGCATGGAAATAATTTTAAACATTTAGGTCATCTTGTGGAATAGTTTTTATGCAACAGATTATAAAGCATTCAGCCAAAAAAATGCAGTAAATGCTATTTCATATTCTGAACAACCCTGTCATAATGTATACTCAGAAACTGAAATAAGTTGTGATGTATGTCACACAGTTATTATACTCACTCTAAAATTTGTTATTTGAGACACGGAACTACATCAAAGTGTGTATTGTGATAATATTGTTTGTAATGTTGAAGTAACTTAAACAGTCCTACATTATTCCAAACTTGATGAAAGCAAAGTTACGTCCCGAGACGTCCATCCGGTAGAGAAATGCAACAACAGTTGCATACACTAAGTTAAAACAAAATTGAGGCCAAGAATATGCACTGTTGTGCATACAGCGCTGTTATTGCATGACTACAAAACTCAGTCCTTAGAAATTCGGGTTAAACACACGAGATGGACATAAATTGTACCGTTTCCGATTCACAATATACATCAATCTTTCGTGGAATAGGATAACATGGGGATTTAATCAATTGAAACTAAACCATGTGACTCTCAGCGTGTGTGGTCAATATTAATATTTAGAAACTACAGACTCATGAAACGGTGAGTTTAAGCCTTTTTTAAAAATATTCAATGAAAATATGGCAAAATATTTATTCATAGACATACATACTTTGGCTATATATACAGATGCTGAATGGCGCTCTGTCCTTCATTTTAAGCCATTCAGTTTGATAAATTGAGGAAAAAAATTATGAAAAATACGACTAGGTAGTAAGTACAGACGAGTCGAGGGTACCTACTCTTCTTATTATTTTGTACATATTATCCTCTCCCCTTTTTTTATTCCTTGAAGTAGTCTAGTCTATATAGTTTAAACACTTATCAGCTTTCCGCTCACGTCCCTGTTATCTTAACTCGAAACTGTGTTACACTGTCGTAAATTGCATTTTGAATAATTCCCCACCGTTGCACCCGCTACAACTGGGGTACAGCTTATGAAAGCGAAAGTAGCTTTGTATACAGAAAATAATTGCATCTAAATAAATTAATTTTAGATGGCGTGGAACGGATTTAAAATTTGAACATGCTAAAATTTGAATTCGTTATTACAATTTTAGAAAGTTAGAATGTACTTCATATCATATCATACGTACTTCAATTTGAATCTTCATGATACTGACTTGACTTATAAAAGCAGACCAGATGAACCAAATTTAGCAAGAGGTCAAGTATCGAACCTAATAAGTGTAAAAAACGTGTTGCCATTAACAATGAACATAATTAACGACAGCTAACAAATTTTCAAATATATGTACCTAATCAGCATTCCTATATCAACTCAAGATAAGATCGTATATAGGAGGAAATCTTCGAATTCTTTCCTGTAAAAAGTATAGAAAAAAACAAAAAAATTTAAGTATGCATCATGGACATTAAGGACTCAATGCCCAAACAGGATCCAAACAATCGTATTAAACTAAAAATGTCTTCATCAATTCTCGCTTCGTACAAAGGGTTTCACATTTTTCCATCTTCAAAGGACCTGGTGACCGACTGTGACCGATTACATTGATTGATGTAATTCCTTGATGGGGGGCCGAGAGGCCGAGAAGGCGCCATGTGAAATATCGTAGTAATTTATCGCAAAAAAAGCCCAGCCCAGCTTTATTTGAATCGCGTACAATTATTTCTGCACCTGGCCCTAATTTGTCATTTCGCTTTTTATCCCTGTCTTCATTTAAATCTTCTGTAGGGCTGTTTATTACCTTTTTGATTGTTCTTTTGTAAACAGTAATATGCGTAAATCAATTATCTGCTTTGAGAGTAAAGAGGTCATTAGAGTATTTTTCGAATATTTTTCGAAATTTTCGAATATTAAACAACCCCAGCATTCAACAAATTAGGTAAGTGCATTAATTGTGCGATTTTCATCCTCAATTGAGGTTGAGGATGAAAATCGCACAATAAAAAGGTGAGCCTTTACTTAGTAGATTACCTGTATGTAAATAATTAACTTTGAATCAATACAGTGACTAACTCGTGTGATTATTTTGCTATTACCACTACTCACACAGAACCAAAGCTCGAACTCTGACACAAGAACACACTTCATAAAAAATCAATATAATAGAATCCCGCAAACCAACCGCGAGGATCCAAACCCGTAGAGACTCGTAAATAACTTGGCGTACGTGTAGCCAAATCGTTATTATGTGTAAGCACTACGCTCTCTGTGTAAAATATTGATGTACATGTTGTAATGCACTTGGGTATCAACAAAGAAACCGCAGTATCGGAAACACTTGTGAAAATTCTATTCGGATCGCTATTGCACTCACCCACTGGAATTAGCACAATAGATTTCGTGTAAGCTTCCAAAGGAGAGTCTTTTATAACAACCCAACCCCATTTTAACCTTTAAATACCAACGGTCCCTCCACAACGTCAGGAGGATTTTCTATTGTCACTTGGTCACAATGCTTGCCCAAAAGGCTTTATAAATGCTTCATGCCAATAGAATTTGGTACTTAATGAAGGAAGCTCAACGTTTTTCCACAAAAGATGATATTTACTGTCTAACGATCATTACGATAAATATGTCTTAGTCAAATATACATAAAGTACCAAATCAATGAATTATTGCTACTTAAAAAACCTAATAATTTAACAAAAACTAGAGGGAGAAATTATCTAGATGTTGCAAAGTGCTCATAAATTGTGCTCATCATGGCTATTCTATAGTAAAATCATCTGGACTATACTTTTCTATCCTATTTACATATTAGATAAATAGTCACACATTTTCGACCGCTCGTATAGTATAACTTTATAATACAATTTTGAGATTTTTGAAAAATTGGCTTAGCTCTAATCTTCATACAATATTGATAATCTAGTTCAAAATCGTCGTTGACGTTCTAACACCTCGTTTGTCATTAATGGCGTCTTCGACATTTTGATGCCATTTGCTAGAGAATCGATAGACGATCAGAATCAAGATACGACCAATAATAACTTTAAAAATGACGAAAAAGTAACAGCACGGAAGTCATAAAATGACCTGCGCTCTGAGATGACCACGTAAGTCACAATTTAGTATTTTTTATTATTTTATTAACTTATTGGTGGCGGTTATGACATTTTGATCCCATTCGTTAGAGACTTGGAAGACTAATCGTTTTTTTTTCAATTAGAATTCAGTTTTGGCCATCAAAAACATTTTAAATATTGAAAAAGTAACAGAACAGAAGTCAAAAATTTAATACTAATGGAAATAGCATGTAAGTCTCGGATCAGATTTTTGGCTTTCCTAAAAGTTGCCTAAAATGAGTTATGTGGTTTTAAAACTTCAACGACAAAATGTTGTATGAAAAATCAGAAAAATCGCCAAATTTAATAAGCCCACTAAAATTGTTCAAAATAGTTAATTAAGAGATGGTTGAGAAGTATAAGTTCTTGACTGATGTGTCCAATCATCCCATCCCAAAGTGATTCCTTACGATGGCGCGCGCACACATCCATAAAACTTAAGAGAAATGGGAACATGTAGATACCATAAGAGCATTATCAACTTTATAAATGTAATGACATGGTGTCGTGGTGGGCCAGGCACGAGACTCCAGTGCTCGCTAATCCCTTGCGCATCATACACGTGGACGAGGAGCTACTCGTGCTAGACAAGCCTTGCTCGCTGCCGGTGAGTCGTTGCGTTCCAATTGTGACCTGTCAGACTCTGGTTGGTGTTTGGACTGATATTCTTAAAAAAATAAACAATTCGAAATTTAAGAACACACATAGTTTGGAAATGTATATTAAATTCAAATGCGGAATTTAGGAACACACTACGAGTATGATCTTGGATTCTAGAACGAAGCATGGAGATAATTTTCATATTCAAACTCGGAATTTAAGAACACACATTGCGCTTAGAGATCAAGTTAAAATTAAAACTTGGAACTGAACAACACAACCGTAGATTATCATTTTCAAATTCGGAATTTAAAACCAACTTTGGTTATGATAAATAATAAAATTGAGACTCGAACAAATCTGTGTCTTATTAAAAAACCTCTTCGATTTTTTATGCTGTAAAAATCCGGTCTATATTTTGGGATGATAACTAACGGGAGTCTTTAGTGGTACAATACAAAAAATTACAACAAATTTTATTTCTGTTGGTTTTACGGCCTTTTTGACCGTGACCCTTTGCGTTTATATTAACCCAGCAATTGTCTGTACCTAAATCAAATATAGCGTCTAACGAAAGGAAACCCGACCAGTAATTACTATTGTCACCCTTCGTGTTTTATATCCAAAAACTATGTTATGCGGTAACGTTTTAGTAACGAAGAAAATGTTCATTGTTAGGAAATTAATTTATAGCCATTGTATTGTATCCTAATAAAATATAGTTATTCGACTACCGAGGCTTATTTATTAATTTACTTTGTGAAGGTGAAAGATCCACTAGTTTAATTATAATTTTCTTGAGAAAAAATAAATGCTATTCTAGTAATAGGAAACAAGATCCGTTATAATTCTCAAGACAATAATTGTAACAGGTTTTAGGAATGTGATTTCTTTATATTAATTCCTTTTGCTCTATTTTGAATGTAAAAGTTATTTACTGAGCCATGAATAACGAAGTATGGCAACATAACAATGTGAATATTTAATAAGTTTAAAGTACAAACATAAAAACATAAAATAAATCTTTGTTTTGTCTTAAACTTTCAATGAAAATAACTCCCCTGAAAACTAAATACATAGTTGATTTTGACTCTGCGAATTCTGCACCAAACTTCCTTACGCCAAAAATTAAATTTACGAACTTGTAGACAAACAGAGATTCGGCATTACGCGTAGAATTTCAGTTCAGACAAAGTTTACCAACAGAGTTTGGCACAAGATTGTGATTTGCACAAAAGTTTGCGAATGTAAATACTCAGACAGATCTGAGAAAAGTCTCTAGAATCCCACTTAGAAGTGGGGAAACGCAAACTAGTTTTGATTTTGACTTCCACATCATGTTCTTGCATAAAAGGTAGGACAAGACGCAAGACCTCACATCTCTTCAATAACTTCCATAAGTGACGGATGATATATTCACGTATATGTTTATTTCTAATCAAATATCTGGAGTCTTTGTTTGGGAATGTTTGTAGAGTGCTTTCTGTATGTCCTTCCAGAAAAATTGGTAATTCTATAAGTCAGTCGAGAGTTGTATCGTTCGAGTTGCAAATTTATACAGAGATCTTTATCATTTGAACAAATTTGATTTTGATTCAGCAACTCTGTATTAATTTGTTTCTAATTTGCCTTATTGTCCTTTTACACAAATCCAATGAATTCTGAAACCGGTGTCTTTGTGACTGCATTGTTTCTGTTAATGTCCCTATAAACGGGAACAGCCTACTTACTTTATAGTATGAAATTCCTGTTGCATGCTTCTAACGCTAATCTTTTATGTCTTTCAATCGCATTTATTTTGTTGTTATTATCGACCAACAATATTATCTAATAAAGAGAAACGTAAAATTTTAACTGTTGATATTATATTTTACGTTCATTGCTTTTAAATTTACCTTTTATTTTACCAACTCTATAGTGCTTCATTTTAATGCTTATTAGTGTTGAATAATATCCAAGCAATGGTAATTTTTAACATTACTTGACTGATATTAAAGAAACTACACATTAAGTACCTACTCTTGAACAAATTAGGAATATTTAAAATTTAATGGAGACATATATAAATGTTAATGGTTTTAAAGAGAACAAAGATGTGAATTCCAATGTGTCACAACTTTAAGTTTATCATGATGAAGTGCATTAAGGAAATAATTGACCGCAACCAACAGGTGCACCCCTGCGGCAGATACAGACACAATACCGTGGTGTTTATCCTCGCCAAGGAATATAACTTGAAGAATCTGCGGACCATTCACAGGCTGGATAGGCTAACTTCAGGTAATCAAGCTCCACATTTGTACAATATTTAGTGTTGCAATTAGAAAACATAAATTATGATAACTTTTCCTAGTCAGAATTTATTAAAAATTTATTTCGCAGGTGCATTGTAAATTGTAAAAGGCTAGCCAGACATCATTGACCCATCTATAACCGCCGATTACTCACCATCGGGTGATCCGATTGGTTGTTTCTCGCCTCTAGCATAAAACAAAACAATGTTTGTAAATTATTTCTAAATGGCTGACTCCAGGATAGTGTATACAACGTTATTTCTCTATTAATATCAATCACATGTGACCATATTCTAGATAATCCCTGTGTTTTGATTCTAGGTTTATCACATTTTTATTTCAGGTCTCCTCCTATTCGGTCGGAGTCCAAAGAAAGCCAGGCAGATGGAACACCAGATCAGGAACCGTCAGGTGCAGAAGGAGTACGTGTGCCGAGTCGATGGAGAATTTCCTGAGTGAGTGCCCTTTGATCTCTAGAAATAATTTGGTACTGTAGGACACAAATCAATTTGTGCTAAGGGCCCTGCGTTGCGTTATGCGGACGGGGTTTCATACAAAATAAGCCCGTCGCAGAGTCCACGACGGATCGGTGTTCTATGAAACCGCGTCCTTTTTTTTCGTTGTCTCAGGGGAATTGCATTACGCATACCCATCCGCTGGGGACGTCCTCCGCATGCCGGCGGGGGTTTACCAACTAATACCCCTGGGCACCCTATCATCGTCCGTAGTGGGTGTATCGTGTTTACGAGCACGACCCCCCGAACCGTCCGCGTAAGGCGCCCACACGAGAGTCGAGTCGAGGCGCGGGCGCATCAGCAGCGCGCCGCTTCCAGGTTTCCTTAAAAAATTAATCACAATGCGCTCACATAGTGGAGTCTCCGTCGCCATTTTGGGCGAATTAAAATTTTGATGCATTGGTTAGTTCAAGGACCTCAATTCGATACCTGGACATAAAACGAACAATACGACAAAAAAATATATTCGCATTTTTATACGCTTTTCGAATAAAGAAAGAGAAGAAATATGACCCATATTTTTTATTAATTAATATGCCGGAAGTGACGTAGTCCTGAGGCTCAACGTATTGTGATGTCGGTGCTATATGCCCAATAAAAAAAGTTTAGGCGACGGCGAAGTTACTTACTGTCACTGTCATTATTTTATCTTGTCATTTTATAATCAGAGATTTTACTTTTTTTTTAATTGACGCGAGCAAAAGCGTTACTAATTTGTATTGCTGAGTGATGGCGTCAAAGGAGGATTTTTACATTTTATTTTTTTTCTCCATAAATATCTGTCTAAAACATTTGGAATAAATTTTCTTAAATTTCTATGAGTCCAATCTAGAAATAGTATTTTTTCATTTCGATAAATGTTTTTTTGTCGTGTTGTCCATTGTGCGATGACGATTTCGTCAGGTTATTGCAAGGGATAACTTAAAGAGTGTTGCAATAAATCGACCCTTTACACTTTGGACTGGACTCTATGATATTTGTGAATGATGAGTTCTCGCAATAAGCCGACAAATGGTTTTATTCAGTGTGTGGGTGGGTGCTATATTTACTTGTGGTACCTTCGTTTACTCCGATATTTATAACATAAGTGCTTAAGCTACTTATTTTGGGATCAGGTCAGTGAGTGGGATGTGTTCTTATTTTTATTTTCCCATTTATCCCGATTGATTGTGTTTCTCATCCATTGTTTTTCGTGGAAGTGGCTATTTTACTAATCCGATTAACGGAAAAATCGTAGGAGTTTCTAAATTAGACGCATTTTTGCCGTCGTCGTGGCATAATATTATTATTATGCAACGCTTCGGCATGAAAGAGACGGCTCAACCGGAGAAATACCTTGGCTTTACAGAAAACCGGCGTGAAGCAGCACTGTGCTGGTTTCGCTGCGTGAGTGAGGGTACTGGAGGCCCAATCAGGGGGAAAGGGGAGTTTAAAAGTTGGCAACGTACTTGTTAATCCACTGGTGGCGCGTGTGTCCATGGGCGTCGGCAATCGCTTACCATCAGGTGATCCGTCTGCTCGTCTGCCACATATGACTTTTTTTTTTGAAAATCTACTTGCCAATATTGGTTCCATATTTTGTTTGTGTATCTTATGATGATAACAAATATTTTTGAATTTATATTGCTTGTCATCATCATCATCATCAGCCCATTTAAGTCCCCACTGCTGGGGCACGGGCCTCCCTCAAACACATGAGGGGTAATTGCCATACTCACCACGCTTGGCAGACGGGTTGGCGAGGTTTTTGATATAAATGCAGAGTTTTCCTTCTCTGGGCGCTGATGATCATGCCAGCAGCTTTACCTTAGTCGCCTTTTACGACACCTCGGTAAGAATGAGGGTGGCCTATTCTACTCTGCCGGGGACCACACGGCGTATTGCTTGTGACTGGTACATAAAACGCAACTACAGACCAATACAACATATTTAAAAAACGGCAAACGTTTTTACAAAAAGAATGCTGTTTACGTGGAAACACTCGGTAAATAGGAATACTAACCGATTTCTGCTTAATACACGCGTTCTACGTGTTTACATTGCCTATAGCAAGTTAATCGAAATACTAGGAATTTGAATCGGTTGTATGGTTTACGAAACGGCTTCATTTTGCAGCGCAAATATTTTTTAATCAACTCCTGTGAAACCAGATGCGCGATCAACCGATCAATACTAAAATTAGCTGCAAGTTTTTATAGCCTTTAATCCTTATGTCATGAGAAATAAGGTATATGGATACTTAAAATTGTCCGTCTACTTTGACTGCAAAACTTTGTACACTCGATCTTCAGACGGTAAATTAAACTTTTTTGTTCTGTAGGTACATGATTGTCATCGTTTAAATTGAAATGGATCTCTTAAATCAATTACAAAGGATAATTAAATTCATTTACCGATTTAATTAATACGTAGAACTGCAGCGAAATCCCAGTAATATACATTATCCTTTGTTTTATCTTCATTCAGTTCGTTAATGTCGAGAAAGCAGCATTTAATAAAGATAATATTAAGGATTATATTTTTTAAGAACTATAGGCTAACGCTTGACCACAATCTCACCTGATGGAAAGTGACGATAAGGTCTAGGATGTAACGCGTTCGCTTAGAAGATGCCTGTTCACTCTTGTCCAGATTGTAGTGGTCCGGAAAAAAAACCTTGACAAGGAGTTCCATCTCTTAGCTGTGCGCATTATGAACGTATAAGCAAATCGCTTCGTGCAGATAAGGGATAAACCAAAAACGTATGGATGAAACCCCTCGCTGCGCCTTGTTGTCCGGTGATGGAATGGGCTAGGGGGGTCAAATTATGCAGAACCTCCGCACACCATCCGAAATGAATTTGGTAGAAGACTGAGAGGCTTGCCACACGTCTTAGATGGTCAAGACTCTGTAAGCCAGCCTCTGAGAGTACGTCATCACCAATGAGTTGTTCGCACGGTGCTGTATTGGAAATAATAAAATTATTTATCGAATCCGGTACTAATACAAGGTGTGTCTGTAAACATTTACATCTCTTTAACCACGTGTTCTATCAAGCATTTGTTCTACGACTTTGGGAAATTTGCATAAAAAGAGTCAATTTTTCATACAAAGTCCGTCACGGGACTTCATTTTGTATAGGATATTGTCAATTTTGAAAAGTATTAATATTATTCTGCATTATTGGTAAAGCGCGAAAGATAATCTGTGATTCCCTGAAAATTTTATTTGATTTTTTTATTTTGCCAGATGTTATAATAATTGACTTACTTAATTAAGAGTCCTCCATTAAATTTATTTAGTTACTTTCTGTACTTCTATCAAAATACTTCACAACTCTCAACCTATACCGAAAAGGAAAAACTTTCTTACAACTTCTAAGTACAGCGGTTCTGTATTGATCTTATCGACTTATTAAATATTGTTGAACTTTCGTTTTGCGCAAATCTACCCCGTTTACTTCATCTTTCTGGGAAGTCAAGAGCTTACTCGAACTCTTGAGATCTTACCTCGTTATTTAGTTTTGTGGCTTCTGATTTGATCATCTTGCACTGTAATAGGAATCAAAACTTTATGGTTATTTTTATAGCTGAACAATTTTCACCGATATTTTTTTCCTACGGTTTTGCATTTGGTACCAATGGTAAAAGTATCCAGTCACAAACTTACTAAGGGCCGATTTTTTGATTCCGTAGTTTCTTTTGGTTAAATTAACTATTGTTAACTTTCTAACCAATAGTCAAAGTGACAGCATCAAAGTGGCGTAACTCATTGTAATATAACTGTTGGTTCTACTCACAATTGCTCAAAAATACATTTTAGGGCCGGTTTTTTGATCCTTAGCTACCTTTTGGTTAAATTAATTATAGTTAACTGTCAAAGTGACGTAATTCCTTGTAATATTAACTATTGGTTAAGTTAACCATTGTTCAAAAAACACACTTTAGCGATATTTGACCATTGGTTACTTTTTTTAAAACCATTAGTTCAGTTTAACTACGGATCAAAAAATCGGCTCTAAGTCGGTATTTATAGTAGTTACCTACGTAACGGTTAAGTCATTAGGCGAGTCACGCGTGAGGTCTATGGAACCAATAACAATGACAAACCACCCGCAGGCGCGCTGGCGGGTGCGGTCGCGAAATATCTATACTATTTATTAACAGAGGTAAATTCTACAGACAGCGGCTACGTTTACAGGTTATCCAAAAACACGTAACGCTTGCGCGATGTTATCGACACCTAGCGCCATCTATTGGTACAAATTGGAACTAATGGTCCGAAACGAAGTTAGGGCGGGCCACTAGTCAAACATATGACAATCTATGCAAGTATTCACACAATACACAAATTGCACGCGCGTCTTAAGAGCGAAAACTCGCGCGGGACGCAAGCACGTGCCTGTATTAGAAAAAAAGTTATAATTCATTTTTTTTTTATTGCGGAACACAGGTATTATTCTGATGTTACAAATTTCATGTTTAACTGTGACCTACCTTATGAAGTCATACAAAAGTCAATTAAAGGGGGATGCAAAAGTTGGCATCGCACTTGTGTGTTAGATTACAGCCCCACGTTGGGCGCCACTTTTCTATATAACAAGACATTGTGGTCGTTTAAAAGGTCATTTTTGAAATCAGATGTAATAAACACCTCAGCTGCCAATTAAAGCTACAATACCATTAACTCGGCATGAATGGCCTGGCTCGACCGGAGTGATACCACGGCCTACCAGAAAACCAGTGTGAAGCAACAGTAATCTGTATTTCGCTGCATGAGTGAGGATACCGGAGGCCCAATCCGGAAAAAAGGGGGTTTAATAGTTGGCAGCGCACTTGTGAATACACTGGTGTCGCGGGTGTCTATGGGCGGCGGTAATCGCTTACCATCAGGTTATCCCTCTGCTCGTCTGCCATAATCACATAAAACAAACAAGTCTCAAGGTCAACATTCATGTCGCGAAAGCAATGAATTACCACATTACACTCAAGTGCTGACAAGTTAAGTTTTTTAAATGGAATGAAGTCATTAAAAAGTAGTTAGTCTTAATTTCATTTCTAGTTTCCTTCAAAGCTAACATACCATTGTAGGTTAAACTAATTGTAGAATCGCTTTAGAAAAATCTTGCACTTATTGCCATGTTATACTCGTAGCTAGAATGCCGTTAACTGTTAAATCAACTTAATACAGTTTTTTTTTACGTGATTGGTGGCAGATGAGCAGACAGATCACCTGATGGTAAGCGATTGCCGGCGCCCATATACACCCGCGACACCAGTGGATCACAAATGCGCTGCCAAACATTAAACCCCCCTTTCTCCCGGATTGGGCCTCCGGTATCCTCACTCACGCAGCCAGCATACATACATACAGAACAGTGCTGCTTCACACCGGTTTTCTGGTAGGCCGTGGTATCACTCCGCCGAGCCGGCCCATTCATGCCGAGTTAATAGTATTATAGCTTGGTAATAATATTGGCAGCTGAGGTATTTATTATTTACAATTATATATCTTATTTCAAAAACTACCTTTTACACGACCATAACGTCTTGTTATATAGAAAAATGGCGCCCAACGTGGGGCTGCAATCTAACCAAAAATTTTACACTTCTTTTATCAAATTAAGCAACATGGCCGTTAATCTCATGTAAGTGGATTCTTGTGAAAACGACAAGCATCACCTACATCCCTTAATCCCGGACAGGGTACGTTGATCCCGGAAAGCGCCACCTACTTAACAGAGTTAGCTTGAGGACGTGATTCCTACAGTGCTTTCATCTTCTCCGATTTTAAATTTGCGGACGTAAAAAAAATAAATGGTGGAAAGTGCAAACGGTTGTTGAACCGATGCTGACACGTGTAAGTTGAAGGCGACGGGTAGCCGTAACTAGCGACACCAATCGATTTCAATTGTTAGTGACTAAACCGGATCTATTTTAAACATTTTCCGGACGGGAGTCTCCTCAAACCTTTATACTATATATTTTATTATTTAGCACTGCTTTTTTATCTGTTTTTGCAATCTAAATTTGGATTAACGCCATAAGTGGCCGTTTTTGGCGGTGATTAAAATTTCGAGTACAAAAGCAGATCCAAAAGTTAAGTATAAGTATTAAATAAATAGTATAAGTGTTTCCCAAGAGACTGCAACTTCGAAATTGTTAAGTTTTAGTTGCTAACAATTTAAATCAATTGGCGTCGCTAGTGTGCCCTACCCGGCACCTTAAAGAGAGTTTCCCGCTTTGAGAGTTTATTTTAAGATCCTATACGTTAAAGGGACAAAAGTACCCCCAAAGTGTGTGTACCACGGCGTCACGTCCAGTTACCCTTGTTGACCTTTGGACCGTCCTTATGTCTGGGGCACAAGTGCTATTTTTCCACTGCAGGGGGGCAACTTGATCTGACGCTGACTGTACGTGTATAAGTTTAAACTACTTTACTTTTTTCCTTTTATCACAGCGAAGAGATTGAATGCCAAGAACCCATTGAAGTGGTGAGCTACAAGATCGGCGTGTGCAAGGTCTCTCCGAAGGGCAAGGACTGCTCCACCGTGTTCAAGAGGCTCGGCTTCCACCTGGGGTCGAACACTAGCGTGGTGCTGTGCCGTCCCAAGACTGGGAGGATGCATCAGATCAGGGTCCATCTGCAGTATCTGGGTAAGTTCTTAGATGCCGTGGGATGACCGTGGGAGAGCCTTAGTGACGTGGGATGAATGGGCCGGCTCGACCGGAGTGATACCACGGCCTCACAGAATACCGGCGTGAAGCAGCACTGTGCTGTGTTTCGCTGCGTGAGTGAGAGAAGAAAAGGTTGGCAGCGTACTTGTGACTCCACTGGTGTCGCGGGTGTCCATGGGCGGCGGCAATCGCTTACCGCGTGATCCGTCTGCTCGTATGATACCTATGACATAAAAAAAGATGCCAGCCAGGCTGGTTGTGGTTAGCCGGTTGCGGCTAGCCGATCATCCTTTCATATCCCAGGGTGTGTCCCTCGTTACAAAATATTGGGTCCCTTGGTGTGCCGGTTTGTTCGTCAATGTCAGCCCTCTCTCAAGACTTTCTGGAAAGTAAACACTTCTTATGTGTTCGAAATTTTCCCATTTGGCTCCTAAAGTCTAAATCCTTAATTATGACCCTTGCCTTATTCTTTGGATAAGACACTTTGGGCTACTGGCCTTAGGAAACCTTGCTAATGACTTAACTGGATTAGTCAAGAATACATTTCTATGGTACAGCATGAAGAAAACCCACGTCCAGAAATATACTGATATTAATAACTAAATAGATATTTGTGATTTTAATGATAGGTGATCTGTTTTTCATAGCACACAGACAAATCTTACTTGTTATGAGCCCATAGCGTCCCATTGCAAAGGGGTCCCTTCCCTTTTTCTTTTTCCATCTCCCTCGTTCCTGAGTTGCTGTGGACCAGTCTTGAAAGAACGCGTCGAGTTCATCTCGCCACCGTCGCCTCGGTCTCCCGCAGGGGACGTTTAACATTTTGGGGCATCCATTCTGTGGCTATTTTGACCCAAAGCTCATCCGGCATGCGACAGACAGGGCCGGCCTAGTCCCGTTTGAGAATAGCAGCCTTTTTGGAGACATCGGTTATGAGCCTTCTGGAGCATAGAATTGTATTCCTGATTCGGTCTGATAATTTGACTCCCAATATACTACGCTCCATAGCTGACAAACCTCTAGAGTGGATCTTTGATGATTGATAAGAGACCAAGTTTGGGCGCCGTATGTAAGGATGGGACAAATCTTACTTTAGGAAAATTAATCCCCAATTTAAATTTCTCAATTCCCCCACAGGCTACCCAGTGGTAAACGATCCGCTGTACAACCACCCTGTCTTTGGCCCCCTCCGCGGCAAGGGCGGGGACACAGGTGGTAAAAATGATGAGCAGCTGGTCAGGGACCTCATCGCCATCCACAACGCTGAGAACTGGCTGGGAGTCGACGCTGCTGATGACGACATGCTGTTCTCCAAGCCGGTGTCTGATGATAAGGGTAAGAAGCAGGATCATTTGGTCAAAGTCAAAGTCAAATAATTCTTTATTTGCATAGGCTTGTACACAGCATTTACAAATCGTCATACATTTGAATGACTTAAAACTATTTATAAGTACTTATGTATAATTTACATGTTAAAACATATATATGTTGATACATAAAATATACTAAAGAAATAAATAAACATAATGCGATTCTACCACCGGCTCGGAAAGTTGTTTCTGGTCGAGAAGATCCGGCAAGAAACTCGCCAGTTACTCTTTTTAATCGGCAAACTTTCATACAATGTTGTGTGAATGTTTAATTGTTACACAAAATATAATAAAGGAAATAATAGTAAAATAAATATTATGAGATAAACCGAAGCAGACCAGTTAACAAAGGTGGCACCTGGTGTGGTAGATAATAGGTATTTTTCGTCTGGTTCTAAACAATCATTAGTCTTAGCTTACCCTACATTTGGTGATAATCTAGGATTTGGCAGATCTAGTTATTAAATTACCGAAAGTGATTACACAAGATCGCGCGAAGTGGAAGAGTCAAAGCAGGAATGCAGACTAGACCTAGCAAAAACGTATCTTTCAAAAGACTGGAACATTTGCATCTGGATTAGTGCAGAGATGTGGAATAGTGAAACGCTTTATCGACTCTCAGATAGATCCGTGATTCATTCCGCTCATTCGGCTCACACGGATCATTCAGCTCATTCGGTTCACTCGAACTCGAGATCCATTTGAGTCGAATGATACATTCGTAGTGAAGATTAGGAATTCGGAACAGTGTATCATTTGGCTGAGTCGGATCACTGAGTCGTTTCAGTAAGGAGTTACACACGTCTAATGCGGACCCCGGGCTCAGGTGAGACAGTTTAGGACGCAACCGGAGCAAAACGCTACGATGACGATGATGATAATGATTGCAGGTTGATATACCTGGAGTCACATTAGCTAATGCCTTTCATGGCTTTAAGGCAATGATTTTTTATACGGCACCTAATGTATTTGGATTTTGCTATCGTTTCTTCTCTGTAGAACGTAACTGTTATAGTTTTACGTACTTAAATAGACAGAATTATAGCTAACCACGACTTCTTTTGTACAGTGGAAGATGACTGCGATACAGGCCCAGCCTCTCGGGAATCGTCGCCGAGGCTAGAATCACCTGCCCCTGGCGTTACGCCTTCCAACATACTTACGCGTAAGTATAATAATATCATCCAACCGTTTACGGCTACGGCGGCGATCAGCCACGTACGTAGGATTTATTATAGTGCTCAAGTGTGTGCGCAAACACAAGTGCACTTTCTGTTCCCTTACCCTCATATTCCGAAGGCACACCAGCGTGACACGACCGAAGAGGGATCGGGCATACGCGTAAGTATACAATACTTATAACTCAACTACCTCGGGCAGACCATGGGTTGGTAGCGGGATTAATCACAGAGCTATCGGTGACTAATTCCGCCTCCAGCCTATGGTCCTTCCTACAGTCTCGACAGAATCTTGGGAGACGCTCCCCAGGTATTTGCTGAGGGCTCTTTTCCCCGGTGGGTTTCTTAACTCCCTACAGATTCTTTGGCATGTCCTGTCGCTTCTCCAAATGAGGCATGAAATACAATAAGCGATCGCGCTCGGGCAGTTCCACACCAATCAATTTCTTTCCTAGTGTCTCCGTTTGTTCTCTATACACTTGTCGATATGACACGATCAGTGAGAGATCGAGCGCAGGACTAGCAGCTTAACGTGTTTTCCAAATCACGATGCAAGACCGCCAACTTTTTTATTGCGGACTGACACTGAGAATTTCGTAACAGAAAAAGCCAGGTACAAATTTTGGTTCCAAGCGCAACCGTCGCTTTAAAGTGCGACTCACTAGCCATCGTGCTACTGAGAAATGTTACTTATTAATTCTCCGTATATACACTACCATGTATCTCAGTTCTATGGTTTGGCTGTAGGAGTATTTCCCGACGGCTAGGACTTAGGGACCTTCAAGACAAGCGTACTCTTTTTCAATAAGGCCGGCAACACATTAGGGATCTCTTTGATTTCGCGGAAGTTCATGGGCGGCGCTGATTACTTTCCTTCGTTTGTCCGCCTCTAGCATACAAAAAAAAGACGACGACGAAGGCGACGGAAGACCCGACGATTTTTTTTTAGTTTATTGAGCATTAGTCTTATTATTTTTTCGTTTACAGAAGCGACCCTCCCGTCGCCTTCGAGCGCGGCCGAAGCGCCCCTGGACGTGGGCACCTCGCCCCTCTGCACGCTGGCGCCCTCTCCGGCGCCCTCTCCTGCCCTCAACGAAGACTCCAACGATGCCAAGGTAAGGTGACAGTGGGAGAGCCATGCATAAATGGGCCGGCTCGACCGGAGTGATACCACGTCCTCACAGAAAACCGGCGTGAAGCTGATAATGTCTTACCGGAAACTTAGGTACAAATTTTTGAACTGACCCGGGCATTGGACCCGGGACCTCTTGCGCAGCCGTCGCTTTAGAGTGCGACCCACTAACCACTGCGCCACCGATACAGTCAAAGCATATTGTCATGCTGCTGAAGGGCTAATTTCATTGCTGCCTTGTTATTCGTAACATCTTACTAAAGTCAATACCTCTTTACAGTCTGACAAAGTGACAGTGGCGACACAAACGGGCTGCACCCCCGCGGCGACTAGCTCGTCGAGTTCAACGAGCGGCTCGACAGACGCCCTGTCTCCCGACCCCCACTGCTACGAGTGCCGCGTTCGGTACAGGGACCCGCGCCCCAGGGACCTGGTCATGTACCTGCACGCCTGGAAGTACAAGGTAAAGTAACAATAACAACTATTAGGTTACTTAACAGACGCCCCACAGGGCCCAATGAACACTGCGTTTACTATAAGATACCGTATCCCAAATAAATTAATACAACACAACATCCAGGAACTAAAAAGCAACGTTATTTATTTATTTATTAAGAAAACTTACAGCTATTTATGTTACATAAAGCTTATATAGAATTATTTATACTTTAGCAAATTGACTTTGGTTATATTAACAGTTCCATAAGCTATGAGACGAAATTAATGTAACTCTATGTTTCTTGGAAATTAGGTACATCTACTGAAGAATAACAATTTGACTGACACTCCGGTGTATTACGTTTTTCTTTTCCTGAAAATATTGAACTACACATTTTCAAAAAAAATGCATAAACCAAAAATTACTACAAAATAAAAATCACTTTCAAAATCCACGAACTAAAAAGTGTAAAATAGATAGATAGATAGAAATATCATTTATTTGCATCATGAAACACACATAATAACAGATTACAAAATTAAAAAAATAAAACAAAAAAATGCGAAAAATAATAAAAAATTAAAACTACATAATACATAACATATTTAAAAATTACAAAACATAGATAGTATCCATGTGCGAGTGAAAAAGTTAGCGTTTTGTGTGTCGCTGTGATGCAAAATGGCGATAGCTCAGCAATTTGGTTCACCGAATGGCAAATAAAATTTTTAACACTTCACATAACATTGTTTAACATTCGCTTGTTTCATTAGATCCTGATATGGTAAAAATGGGACCGACTTGGGAATGTGTTCTTTCAAATAAAAAAAGAATAGTGCAAATCATTCAATAATAATTGGCGGAGAAATCGGTGAACATTGAACCGGCGTGAAGCAGCACTGTGCTGTTTCGCTGCGTGAGTGATGGTACCTGAGGCCCATTACGGAAGTAACTTTTGACTCCACTGTGACGGATGTCCATGGACGGCGGCAATTGCTTACCATCAATCCGTCTGCTCGTCTGCCGCCAATGACATAAAAAAAGGAAATGCATGAAAAAATAATTTAAAAAAGAAACATACAGTCGAACCTCCTCCTTTTTTAACTCGGTAAAAATTACATTTACCTACTCTGGAAAATTTTCCGTTCCAATACATCCGCGTTCCATACATTATTGCCTGGTGGATATTCTATTTTGTATTGACCAGCTGAATTTTTTTGCTTATATTGTTGATTTCAAACAATTTCAACTTTAATTTTTCCCAAGACAATAACATATATCAAACCATAGATTCGGCTTAGTTATATGTGGACTGGTACGTCGATAACAACGTTGATATGCAAAATTCAGCCGTCCATTTTGACTTTTAAATATTATATTAGGTACCATCCAAATAAGAATAAAATGTTGAATCTAACAATCTTTCCGAATTAATTATATCTCTTTTAGTTCCTGAGTTGTTAACTGAGAGGCGTTGCTTCGTCTTTGCTCGTACACATCTAAAATCCAGTTACTTGCCATGATCATACAATGACGATGTTAATGGAATGAGCTATTGTCCTCAGGGCCCCGGCTGGGAGTACGAGACCGAGCTGCCCCAATGGGCGAGTGTGGACTGGGAGGAGCCCGAGTACTCATAGTCGCAAGGCACCACCCGACGCCTCGCCTCGCTGCACGTCTCCCCAAACACAAGACTATACACATATACACGATATCGTTAGGACTAAAACTATACCAATACATTATGATAACCTCAACGGTAAACTTGATACAGATAAGATACTTAATGAAGTCAAACACATAGCTGTCATATCATCATTAACTGAACTTGATGTTTAACTTAGTAAAAGTATACGAGGACTTCTTGATCTTGATATGAGAGCTACTTTTTCAATAATAGGCGAGGCGCAAGTGGCGATTTGTACTCACTGGGATGTTGATTTTGACTTTGACAGTGCTCTGAAGTAAGTTTGTAAAATAAGTGAGAGTTAGACTTAAGGATAGATTATTTTTCTGCATTGTTTCGGTTGCCGCACTATCTTTTACTTCGGTTTCTAGATTCTTAAATTTAGTAGGTTTTAAAGCACCCATTAGTTTGTCCTTAACTATTGTTTTCGTATTTAGTGAGTTGACTTTAGATGTTTTTTTGTCAATCTTCAGTTCCTATCGGCCTAGAATGTTTTGTCATGCTTGTTGTAGCCTAGATGTAAGGGAATGTAACAATTTGTAATAATATTGATACCATAAAATAGTTATATCGCTTTAACGAGGCAGGGTCAGAACCACAATCAAATGAATATAATAATAAAATGAAAGTCATTTTTAAATGAATTAAATGAGATAGCTCTTCTAAGTTTCTAATTGAATGATTTTAAGAAAATTGTCTATGAGACTTCAGCAATGGCTGCTTTACTAAAGATGATAAATCGAATTTTGATACTAGTGATCTATTGACAGAAACCTTGGGATTTAAGTAATATCTTGAATAGTAAAACATAAGCATGGACTAAATTAGTCTATGACATAAGGCAACTAATGTTGAAGACTCGATTATAATTTTAACCAAATCTTGGACCACTGCTATATTTTCTTAACTTCTTGAAAATTGAAAATAGGACCACTGTTTTAAAACTGTTTATAGAAAAGCTATCTCGGTAAAGTTAGATGCATATGTTTACAATAATGCATAGGGTTTTAATATAACATTATGTCGCATTTTTGTAGACGATGTTTTAGCTACGTCATCAAGGTTTTGGCTTCCATAGTTTTGAGTAGACATGTTTTAAAACAATGTATGTAAGGGTGAATTCTTGAATTTTTGTACATTAAATAGATAAACTTAGGTTTATCGTACGTTTTGTTTTTCATTATAACTTTGTTGACATCATTCGAGGCCAGTTGTGATATGCATTTACAATGTATTTCTTCTATTGGTAAAATTCCTTATAAAAGACAGTACTTCAAGTGATTTTCTTGACTATGAAATGTGACCAAAGCAATAGTTTAAATGTATCCTCACCACTGGTGTGAGATCTGACCAGTGGACAGAAACATTAGGAAGTCAGTGGAAGCAGCACAATCTAAAGACATGACTAAGAATTTTCGTTTGTTACTTCTATTACTTAAGTTTTGCGTGTTTTAGTTTTAAGCCCTTTGTCATTTGAGGCGTTTAGAATAAATAATAAAAAATCTTTTTCAAATGTTGTGATTTATTTGTAATCAAATCTCTTTTATCCGTATTTTAAATGTCATTTGATGATTCATTTGTAATCAAGTTTCTTTTATCTTTTGAAAATAAAGGCGGTGAGTGAACTCTGGGCCCTGAAAAAATAATTATTATTTCATTATTAAGTATTGAATTAGTGTTATAATGTTGTATTTTTCATACTTGTTTCTTGCATCGAGTCACAATGGCTCAATATTCAATTCTTTATTGCTTCTATAGTATACATAACAGATGGTAAAGTATAACAAAGCAACCACTATAAACCCTGTTAGGGCAATGCATGAGATGAGATGAGAGGGAACAGCATTTTATCTGCACTCTTGCGCAAAAGAAGTCCCTACCGTGCACACTTAAATGTTAAGTTCAGCAAATAATAAATGTTTATTTAAAACGCCTCTGATGTTTAAATGTTGAAACGAACTCCTAACCATTTCGTTTGGATTGTTTTTGTAATTTTTCAATAACTATCACTTGAAGTTATTTTGACGCTGGTTCGTTCACTAGTATTTATTGTAGTATTAAAAGAAAATGTAAAAGACAATTTCATATGTGACTACTGAGAATATTTTCACGAGCTTTCATAAATTAGTTTGATATAAAATTATATATTTTTCTTACTAGTAGTGTATGTAGGTGTAGTGTGCGAGTATATTGTTTCTGTTATATATGTTGTCGTACGTTTCGGAGCAAGAATTTATATAATGATTACTAAGGATTTGTGAAACACACTCACATGATGTTTGACAGTAGGTAGAGCGAACTCCGCAGTGGCTTTTGTTCCCTCAAACAAGATCTTAACATGGGACATGACATTGAGAGGTTTCGTATTTCATCAGAAAAATGGGATATACGTACATTTGACGCATTCCCTAGGGGAGGGACACCTACTATACTTCATATATTAGATGGAATATAAAAGGGCCGAAATAACTTGGTCCGAAGCGTCGCGAGATATAAAAGCTATACTATATGTACTATGTACGCCTAACATCAATGTGCCACCTTTCATTTCAAGTATCAAACATGCATACTGGCTGTAAGAGTTATCTGATTTGGGATCAAACTAATTAAATAATTATCATGGGTAGATAAGTCATTGGAAGGGTTAAAATTCTCGAACATAGTTCTATCGGGTGTATACCTCTCGGGTTTTAGAACCGTATCCAAATATTTGAGTTTTAAATAGACATTTTGTAAATGAAATAACTTTAGCATGTACAAAATAAGGTTTAATGTGGCATATCACCTAGGTACCACTGCGGGACACTCTTGACTATCTTTGTACTTTGATAGGTCAATGGGGTTCTATCCGACGAATATTGTTGTATTTTTATATAGTATGTAAGACCTGTTTATAATATTATGTTACATGTATTGTAAGCGAACAGATTGTAAGGCGATTGAGCTTGTGGCTGGGCGCGTATTTGCGACGCTCTGTGACGATACAGGCCTAATGATTTTACTTAAAAAAGTATGTAAGGACTTTCTCTTTACGCATTATCATTGAAATAGGAAATTTAGCTACGAGTTGTGTTTCTTTATACTGAGATAAAATTCCGAGTTTGTGCCTCAAAACTTATAAGCAGAGATAAACTGTAATTATTAAACTTGAAACTTTTTGTGATCTATGTATCTTAACGTTACAGGCGTTCGATCAGAAACGAGCTGTAGAAATAACAAAACTGAGTAGAGGACATGTTAGGGCACTCACTCGGACCCTCACAGGGCACTGCAAATTAAATAAGCACCTGCACAACATGGGCCTTACAGATACCAAAATCTGCAGGTTCTGTCGCGAGGACGAGGAAACGATTATCCACGTCCTCGGCGAGTGCATAGCGCTGCACCGCTGCAGAAGCCGGCACCTGGGAGCACACATGATCTCAGCTGACGAGATCAAGAGCTCCCCCATCAGCTCCATTCTCGGGTTTATCCTGGAACTGGAGCTACATGAGGTGCTGTAATAGGTTACGGGCCTGCCACAATAGATCATCTACTGGTCGCAGTGGCTATGAGACGCAGGGCTCACCCCATTTCTATCAAATAATAATAAGTATCTTAACACCTTAAGTCTCGGCGACATGTCTCTGAATAATTTCACAGTGTCTCGGTAATTTCACCTCGTGTCTCTGTTTCCTGTCTCTGTCGTAGCGTGAAACCATAATGAAAAATAGGTTTAATGATGATGATACCAGTTACCAATCACCTTCTGTTACCAGATCAACCGATCGGTCGTTAATCGATGGTAAAATTTATTAGTCGACGTGGATTAACGTTTCCGATTGATGACATTAATTAATTCGATGTTTTATGGAATGGATTAATCGACTAATCAAAGCTATCAACATAAGTCGAATCCATTAACGATCGATCGATTGTTTCTATTACAATCTAACTTACTTCTTTCCAATGTTATGGAAGAATATTGACTGCGTATACGGAAGTTTCCTAATAAAATGTCAATACGACGAATCGTTAGTAAGTCGCAAGCGCACCAGCCTGTATTAAGATTGTTACTTATTTAAATTTAGTATTCACGGATCAGTTTTGCTTCTTAGTAAAATATGATACGGCAGCACTATCGATTTATTAATTTATTTGTAAGAAATTTTCATGTGCCTTCTCAAAATAATGATGAAAAATAAAGATAAATTGTAAAAGTATGTTTTTAATTACAGAATTGTTAAAGTTTTTAACATAAGTAGGTTACATTTGGCACTGATGAGCTTACATATTATGGAGTGTGGGTGGGGAAATATCTTTGACTTTATTAAACAACATTTACCTATACACAACTTTAAATAAATAGTATGAAACGTGTAGATACGTTTACAATGGTAATGGTTCAAACATTACAAGAAAAGGTTAAAAATACAAGAATAAGGGGTTCTTGTCTGCAGATAAGAAATACACGCAATGCGTTGTTCTAACGCATTTGCAAATATTTGCATACAAGTGTAAGAGATAGGTATAGTCAACTCCAAAAATATGTATACACTTTAGGACCTTGTCACAATATTTACCTATAAGAAAGTAGAGGTCTACTTTCTTATATTACATATTGTGACAACGTCCTAAAGTGTATACATATTTTTGGAGTTGACTGTACATAATAATTTTCCGATAAGAAATGTGTATCGACTACTTTTAATACGTACAGAGTCCAAAAAAACTTAATTATACCGCACCTAACCTATTTTTATACCTCAGCTTCAGTCGAAACTGGCCGAAATCAAACTTGCAGTCGAAACTGACCGAAATCAAACCTTCAGTCGAAATTGGCCGATACTAAACGTTCGCCCGGACTCCAAATGACGTCTAGATACGATCCGTTTCTTAACTGTTTGTATGGAGTCAAACTTTTTTATTTTGCGATATTTTATGTAACGTAATTTTTTATTCTGATTGTTATTAAATGTCAAAGATGGCTTCCTTGCCCACGGGTTAAGCACGATATCGGCACAACTTAGCAAAATAAATGTTTTAAATTTTACTTTGCGTAATTTATAAATTAATTGTTTTCGTTTTTATTACTAATGAGTGTGTTCTCATAGTGAATACCGTACTGTCGTGCCATAGACACTGGCATATTTTGTTTCCCTCAGGATTACGTGTGTAACGACAACAAAATGAAAGACATTTGTTTATTTGATAAGTATTTCATAATTAAGAATATACTAGCGTTTCCTTCTTTAGATTCATGTTATAAGAATTCATGTTTCCACTTAAATTTAATTAGAATAAAAATTCATTATTGATTTTTTTGTTTCATTTCTACTTTCACCCAAGAGCGACTTACTACGAAACCTTCCCGTGACGAACGAAAATATACCTATCGTATCAAACAAAAGAGAAGCACAGCGCGTGTGAAGGGGATGGGTATTAGATAGAAACAGCCGTGAATCCCGTTTCATTGTAAGCCTCAGTACCCTCATTTGATTGTATATTAATTTGATGATTATTACTTTGAAAATACACTTTCTGCTAAGTGACACAGCAACATAAAATTATTGTATGCTTATAATAATTTTTTAAAATATAATAATGAGATAGGTCGACAGAAGCAGACGGATCGCTGCATGGTAAGCATTCCGCCGCCTCATGGACACCCGCAACACAGTGGGGGTCTACAAATGCACGCCTGCCCAACCTTTGCCCCTTCCCCTATGGGCGCGAGAATCCTCACTCACAGGCGAACACAGCGCAGCGCGCCTCTTCACGACCGTCTTCTGTGAAGGGAAAGTATTCACTCGTCGAGGCTAGGCTCTCCCACATTATTAAAATCAAATTATAAGCAAATGGTCACTAATTTTGACTTTATATCTGACCAGCGATAAATGGTAGTACCTTGCCTCTTACGCAAAACGTAGGTTCTCCCACACTCTTACAAACATTCGTGCGATGAACACTTCTTGTTTTTCATGTACGTGTTTACTTGGGTGTAATATATTACTTCTCGCTCGCACACTATTTGCGTCTATACTCTCACTCGTGGGGTGCGAGTATAGACGCAAATAGTGTGCGAGCGAGAAGTGAATAGATGCGCCGCCATTTCTGATCCCATTCTTTATCCGCACAGCTTGTAGAAATCAATGGATATACAAATACTGTTGGGCACGTAAACTGATTGTATTGTGTTGCGCGTGTGCATGCGAAAGATTGTATGTGTGTGTGTACTTGCGTGCGTGTTCACGCATGTGTGTGTGTTTGTGTGCGTATTTAACGTGTGGTTGCGTGTTTGAGTATATGTGTGTAGTTGTGTGTGTGTAGGTGGATGCGTGCGTTAATGTATATGATAGGTTGCTACCTGGTTGACAAGCAGACGGACCACCTAATGGTAAGCGATTGCCGCCGCCCATGAACACCGGTGACACCAGTGGAGTCACAAGTGCGCTGTCAACCTTTTAACCCCCTTTTCCCCGGATCGGGCCTCCGATACCATCACTCACGCCGCGCAACAGCACAGTGCTGCGTCACGCTGGTTTTCTGTGAGGCCGTGGTATCGAGTCGAGCCAGCCCATTCATGCAGAAGCGTGGCTCTCCCATGGTCAAAACCTGAACTTGAACAGAGCTGCTAACGCTCCGAAATACCTACGAGGACATATTTATGGAAATTCTATGTATGCTTTTTCCTAAGAAATAAAGTCTTCAATACTCCCAAATAATATGGTACATTACCTTCCTCCATTCCCCCGCTTTTTAGCTCCCATTCAGCTTTTGCATAACTCATCCTTGAGCATCAAAGAGTTTTTCACCTTCATGACGGTACAAACAACCTATACTTGCTTACGGATTACCCTTTATATTTAAGGAAATAAGGTTGAAGTTTGTATAATTTTTGTTCGAGATGGTATTTTCTCCATGGATAGTGATGAGACAAATTGAGTTAAATATTTCTTAAAGTGACTCACTCTCACTCACACATCGGAGGGTAGGAATGGTCCAATTACAATCACCCTGACACAAAAAATTCAAAGAGGTTTGTTATAAGCTTAAAATATTTTTTTCGAGTTAGGATTATCCTAACTACGAAACTAAATCAAAGCATGCCATCATATAGGTGGAAGACAAACAGGCGGATCAAAGCCATTACCGCCGCCCATGGACACCCTCAACACTAGTGAAGTCACAAGTACGCTGCCAACCTTTAAACCCACCTTGGATTGGGCCTCCGGTACCCTCACTCACGCAACGAAACACAGAACAGACGCTGCTTCACGTCGGTTTTCTGGAAGGCCGGGGTATCACTTCAATCGAGCCGGCCTATTCGTGCCGAAGCGTGGCTCTCCCACGGTTGTAAGTTGGATATAGACTGACGGTCTTTGGCGATAGAATGCTGTAAAAAAACTATGCGGTAATTGTTTTGAATAAAACACTCTCCGTAGGCCCAGGGTACATGAAATTCAATTCTAGATTTTCACAAGAGTCCAGAGACTACATTTTTCAGCCGAAATTAAGCGTTTAGGCGAAACTGGCCGTAAAACCTTCAGTCTAAGCTGGCTGAAAATAAATTAGGTTCTTTAAGGCGACAACGCGCGATACTAGCGCCGCCAAGTCTTTTATATTGATTGTGGTCAATAGGAGACTTTTTTAAGTTATAGCATTTAAGGAATTATGCCATGGGCGGGTGTCCATGGGCGGCGGCAATCGCCTACTATCAGGTGATCCGTCTGCTCGTCTGCCACCTGTCACTGAAAAAAGAATAAAAAATTGCTCACCTTTAAAAAATATCTCTTATTTGTCACAATCAATATCGTCACGATGTCGCCTTAACTGCTTTTGGGGTTTAGAAGAACTCGAGTTGTATTTATCCGAGGCGGTACGCCTCTATCCTTGGAGTTTCTTGTATTAAGTATTCATTGAGGCTTCGGGAAACATTTTTTCCCGAACGTACGTGTTCGGCGCTGTTTATTCGCTGAACCCTTTATTTTGCGGGTCGAGAAGGTATTAGTGGGTACGTAACTTTCGGTTTGTGGGTAATCTACTTACGCACGTAGTTCAAAGTCTCTTTTGTCGCCATCGATTGTTCAAGTTAAAAAAAAAACAAACAAGAATCGCAGCTCTATGTCTATACACCGTCTATTTTTATCGTTTTCTTACATCCCGTAAACCTCATATGGGTATCGTGAATAAATTCCATTTAGCATGAATGTTCGATCAACAATAATGAAAATAACTGCCTCTGTGGCGTAGTAAAGTGTAGTAAAGTATACTAAAGTATCAGCCTATAAACTGTCCCATCATCAGCCCATTTAAGTCCCCACTGCTGGGGCACGGGCCTCCCTCAATCACATGAGGGGTAATTGCCATACTCACCACGCTTGGCAGACGGGTTGGCGAGGGTTTTCATATAAATGCAGAGTTTTCCTTCTCTGGGTGCTGATGATCATGCCAGCAGCTTTACCTTAGTCGCCTTTTACGACACCTCGGTAAGAGTAAGGGCGGCCTATTCTACTCTGCTGGGGACCACACGGCGTGTAAACTGTCCCTCTGCAGGGCAAAGGCCTCCATCATAGAAATCAAGTCATCGCTACTATGATGGGATTAGGTGTGGCGTAGTGATTTGATGTAATAATCGTTAGTAGTAGTGGGTCGCACTTTAAGCGACGGCTGCGCAAGAGGTCCCGGGTTCGATCCCCGGTTCGGGCCAATAATTTAATAATAATAATAAGTTTATTTCCTAAAAAAAGATACACATACATTACAGAAAATACCTTATTAAACTAGTTAAAATTAATATTTAGTATGTGCTTATAGTAATATATTGTCAAAAACCTCACACTAGGCAAAGCCGGTCCTGTGATGGTTTTGAATAGGTTTACATGGGGTATTATTGCAGCACAGATTTTTTACATGGTACTTATAGAGAATCGATTTTATTTATTTTTTCAATTTCATACTAGATGAACTTTAAAAACATGGAAAATGTAACACTAGCAAAACAAAAAAAAACAATTATTTGATCATGTACATTAAGTCCTCCGAATCCTGGTAGGTCATATTCAAAAATAACTCTGTGTCAACAAATTTGTAGTACCTAAGTTTTCGATAAATTATTAATGTCAGCCCGGAGTCTAGAAGTCGGCGGTCTTGTACCCCTGTGCCTCGGAAACCAAGTAAAGCCGTTAGTCCTGAGCCCAATACTTTTCGGTCGTATCACTCTGGTGTCCCATCGGTATATGAAGGTAAGGGAATAGGTAGTGCACTTGTGTTTGTGCACACACTTGAGCACTATAATATATCCTGCATACGTGACTGATCGTTGAGATTGGCCGGCATTTATTTGTCTTAATGAGAAATAAAGATCTTTAAACCGAAAAAAATACCGATTTATATTTCTTGTGCTCACGATTGCACAATGCCATCTAACGACTTTTTAATTTGCAAAACCCCTTTTTATACCAGTGTCAGTTTAATTGGCAGGGTGTATTGTAAACGAGGAAATCGCGCTTTGACATGTACTTAATTATTCAGTGATTAATTAATTCTGCTAATTAAATATGGCTGCTCGCTCACTGAAGATATTCACTTCAATACCTACAAAGTGTCTATAGTCCGTAAAATGAAGCTTGACTAAAATGACAGCCATTAGTGTTACGTATAAAAATGTTCTGTAGGTATCTAGTATTTTTGAATATGGCTCTACCCGAAGATAATTTGCCAATGGCAAATAACTTATTCAGAATAAGCAGGTGGTCAACAGTCGAAGTCAGTCAAAGTCACAGTTACTCAATAAAACGCCGGTGTTATACGTTTTATCGACCCACGGATTCTGCCGATACCACTTTAAGCAATCGCGGGTTTTAAGGTGACGGGTAGGACACACTAGCGACGCTAAACGATTTTAATTTTTAGCTACTAAACCGGATCTATCTTAAACAATTTCGGGGTTACTACCTCTCGGCAAACACTTAAACTATTTATTTAATACTTATACTTAACTTTTGGGTCTACTTTTGTACTCGAAATTTGAATTACCGCCAATAACGGCCGCTTTTGGCGGTAATCAATTTTTAGCGTACAAAAACGGAACCAACATTTGTGCATGGTTATTTAATAAATAGTATAAGTGTTTGTCGAGAGGTTGTAACCCCGAAATTGTTTAAAATAGATCCGGTTTAGTAGCTAACAATCAAAAACGAATGGTGTCGCTAGTTAGGGCTACCCGTCGCCTTAAGACTCTAAAAGATCCAAGCAAGTTGTCAGGAGACAACTCACACGACACACAACAGCAGTAGTTAAAAACGATACAATCCAACGATTCATATTATTAGGATCACTTTTCGGCACTTCACTGTACAAATAAACACCAAATGTGTACACTAAAAACCACTAGACACTAATTTAAAACCTTTGAATTGCATCAGCCCATGCGGCTTGTTTTAGCCCTACCCGCCGAATAATAATGATTCGCTTAGCTTAGCTTAGCTTCAAATGCCCACTGCGTCTGCTAACCCTGGAAACCTTACTAGAAACGATTTATTTTCTATTGTTAAATTACAAAACGCCCTGTTGGTCTAGTGGATTAAGTACCAGGGCCGTGATCTCGGGGTCTTGGGTTTGATTCCCGGGTCGAGCGGAAAGTATGTTTCGAAGTTCGCAAACATAGCTCGGGTTTGTGATCAACAATCCGCATTTGGCAAGCGTGGTGATTAAGCCTAATCCCATCATAGTAGCGATGACTGGATTTCTATGATGGAGGCCTTTGCCCTGCAGTGGGACAGTTTATAGGCTGATACTTTACTTTACTAAATTACAAAATGTCCATTTATCATTCTATAAGCTGGTTAACAGCGTCAATGTATCACTAAATGGAGGGCATTTTAAGTGCCTTTCTGTTATTTTAGGAACCTATTAACTAATATTGAGGTTCAAAGTGGATATCGTCAATTTTGCAGCTTAGAAACGTATTACTATCGGGAAATTCAACCTTAATAAGATAGTTTTAAAGAAAGTATGTAGCGGTGGCAGAGGCAAAATTAAGTTGCAGCGATATATCATTGATATTTTCGAGTGGTCCTCGACCGGGGTGTAGGAAATTGCACCCTATCTATCATTAGATAAAGTAGTCTTTAGGGAATTGTAAGACGGCGTTTAGGAGTAGGAATATAGCTCCTTGGCAAAATTTAAAGGACTCTTGGTTTATTAATGACGAGTCTCATTGGAGGGTACCAAGTTTATTTCTTTTAATAGGAACAAACGTCCCCCAGACGGGGAACGCTTTCACATTTAAATATAGCGAATATGTTGACTTTATATGTTACTTACATATAAATTGTAAATTGTGGGACCGCTGGCTCAGTTAGGTTATATTATTACCCTTAATGCATTTCGGGGGTCCAAAATGACATCGAAATCGTACCCTGGAAAATTTGGTATGACTTTGGTAGTGGCTTTTGATCGGTGATGTTTCAGTAAAACTTATAAACCTAGGTCACCTGGATATTATTAGGAATCGATTGATACCTCATTCTTAAAAATCGGTTGGGTAGTTTAGCCAGAATCTTGGAACATACAAACATATTTACATACTTACATACATAGACTGCTTCCCTTCCTTTTTGGCTTTGTCGTAGTCGCGTAAAATACCCTTGACGGTATTTGTTTTCATATTGATTGTTATTGTCAAGAGCACAATGCAAAAAAAAGGTTTGAAGTGGAGTTAATTTTAAAGTTCATATACATATGTTCATATATATATTTAGAAGAACGAAATATTTAAAAAAAAAAATTGACATTATCCTTTTTTCTTCGGCTGCCTAGTCGGGTGAAAAATCTGTATCTGAAAAATGTATGACGCCAAAAATGAAACTGAAGTACTGAACAAAAAAGGCATCAAAAGCCTTCAAAGTGCTCGCAAAAAAACATATGCTTTACGAGCGACACCCAGTAAAGGTGCGGAAAAAGCGGCCATTTGCTTTTTTGGCCGACCCTCGCGTGACGCCGAAACGATTGCAGCTAGAAAGTGTGTGATGGATCGCCTTACTTATAGAGGATTATTTACTTGTGTTTTTGGCCTCGCTGGATGACCTCGAGTGGTGGCGGTTATGGGAATATTCTTTTCGAGGGCGTGTCAGAATCAAAACGTCTCTCGGCGATTTGGACTGCTTCAGTGACGCAATGACTATGGAGTTCGCACATTTAGAAGTATAGAGACGAGCAGACGAATCTGATGATCTATACCATTTATAAAGAGGTAAATCTTACAGACAGAGATGACGCTTATAGCTAATCCGAAAACATGAAACGTTTGCGCGATTCGATCGACAACTAGCGCCATCTATTAGCATAAAGTGGAACTAATGTCCCCACTAGTAATAAATAAAACGTTTGATTCATGCGATGTCTATTAATTTTAGATCTCCTAGTTTTTATTTCATCATCATCATTTCAGCTAATAGACGTCCACTGCTGGATATCCTCCCCCAATGTTCTCCAAACAGATCGGTCCTGTGCCGCCCGCATCCAATGGATTCCCGCGATCTTCACCAGATCGTCGGTCCACCTTGGGGGCCTGCCACGGTTGCGACTTCCTGTACGTGGCCTCCACTCGAGAACCTTTCCGCCCCAACGGCCGTCTGTTCTCCTCGCTATGTGCCCTGCCCATTGCCACTTGAGGCATGCAATCCTTTGGGCAAACGTACGAAAGTAAATAATGAGATCCGCAGGAGAACTAAGGTCAATGTCTGGTGACCTTAGTCCTCCTGCGGATCTCATTATTTACTTAATTAAAAACAAACTTGGCTACGAATATCCAGATTTTCTGTACCTTTCGTACGTTTGCGAGGCATTCACAACATTGCAGAAAATGAAATCGAAGTAAAGGAATCCTTCTTATTTGTAGAAATGCATTGTATTCAACAAAGAGAATATTCCTGAAATTTCTTATTATAATAGTGTAGTATGCAGCATGCAAATGATACAAAGGATAAATTGGAGAGGTATTTGGTTTCGGCTATAGAAATATAGCTAGGTAGAAGTAGTTAGGTACGTACCACGTTACAATGGAAAACTGAGAATCTGCAATATGACGGCGGAGCTATCTTTCGGTAAACAGACATACCTCGATACAGTTATGCTCTTTCTTCTAGTTTTACAAGCTTTTAATGATGATATACTTATTTTATAACAACTTTTCGACTCATGTCTCGTACCATCACTTTTTGAAACTGAAAAGAATATAATTTAGCTTGATTTTTCAAAAAGAATAAATAATTGTGAACTTATTATCACAACATCACATACATCGATCTAACTCTGAGTTAGGTAGCTCAAGTAGAACATTCTGACATCCGTAACCTATGTTGCGGATATCAAAATCAATTGTGGGATTACAAATATATACATTTAATACTTTTCTTTTGTAAATCCTTACATACTTATGGTAATTCATAGAAAACACCCAGACCTATACATACAGACATGTGCATACTCTGTTTGTACTGTGCGGGGATCGAACCCGCAATCCTTGGACCAAAGGTAGCATTCACTACCACTGTACCAAACGGGTCGTCAAGCAACCGTGTTACGGATATCAGAATAAATAAATTAATAAATATTTCACAACATCACATACATTGCTGACTCCGAGATAGGTAGCTCAAGCAACCGATTACAAATTATATACATTTAATACTTTTCTTTTGTATTTGTACATTTAAGTCTCCACCGCTGGGGCACGGGCCTCCCTCAATCACATGAGGGGTAAATATGCCATACTCACCACGCTTGGCAGACATGGGTTGGCGAGGGTTTTGATATAAATGCAGAGTTTTCCTTCTCTGGGTGCTGATGATCATGCAAGCAACTTTACCTTAGTCGCCTTTTACCTCACCTCGCTAAGACACCTCGGTAAGAGTGAGGGTGGCCTATTCTACTCTGCCGAGGACCACACGGCTGACACCTCGTTAAGAGTGAGTGTGACCTATTCTACTCTGCCAGGGACCACACGGCTGACACCTCGGTAAGAGTGAGGGTGGCCTATTCTACTCTGCCGGGGACCACACGGCTGACACATCGGTAAGAGTGAGGGTGGCCTATTCTACTCTGCCGGGGACCACACGGCTGACACATCGGTAAGAGTGAGTGTGACCCTATTCTACTATGCCGGGGACCACACTGGCTAAGAGTGAGGGTGGTGGTAGTAGTATTAGCCCAACATATAGTATTAACCCGATTTGTAGCTGTCTACCTACATCAATAAATAAAAAAAGAAGCGAATTAGACGCATATTCAAGTTTTTTCCTCTCTCTACAATTTTGCAACTAGCAACTTAAATTAATCTTCAAATCGTTCTACCAACCCATTAGAGATATATTTTTTTATTTATTTGGCTTCTCAACAATGAGTACACTGTTACAAAAAAAACATACAAGACTAATTTAAGACTAAGTAGTGACATTACTTAAAGAAGAGCACAACATGCACTAATAAAGATGAAAGTAATAATATAAACTAACTTTTTTTTTTTAAATGAAATGAAATATTTATTTGCTTGCTAAGTGTTACATACAAATATTAGGTGTTTTTTAGTAAACAGGTGCTTATAACTTAGCTACCTTGTTAGGTAATCGCAAATGTGAGGGCAGCTTTATCCTAATAACAATTATTAATATAAAAATCTTAAATAAGTAGGTACTAAAATAACAATCTGGTTATGACATAGACATTTTTTCTTATATCTGATATACATAGATTTATCTTGTTATTGTGTTAAATATTCATTAGTGTAGTAGCATTTTAAAATTAAGTGAGATCTAAGGTTTCTTGTAAATCTTAATAAGATGCAGCGCTTCGCATCTCACTTTCAAAATATTTTATTAGGAATTTTTAAGAAATTATGATAAAAGATAAAAAAATATTTTTTTACTGCCTCGTTTTCGCAGTGAGTAGTGCGCCGCGCTTTAAAGCGACGCCGCCGGCTGCGCTTGGAGTCCTGGGTTTGATCCCCGGGTCGAGCCAAAATGTGTATCTGAGTTTGTAAGAATATTTTGAAGTGTCAGCCCGGAGTCTAGGAAGTTAGCGGTCTTGTAGCCCCGTGATTCGGAAAGGATCCATCCATCTCCGGTCGTGACACACTGGTACCCCATCCAAATATGAGGGCAAGGGAATAGAGCTTGTGTTTGTGCACACACTTGAGCACTATAATATATCCTGCGTAAATGAAATAATGAAATAATGAAATGAAATAAGCTTTATTGCCATGAAAGCATGTTACAATTTTGTTCTTAAAGCTAGCGGCTCTGCACTAAGCAAGATCTGCTTGTGTCGCAGTAGCCAATTACACAGTTATTTTATTCACATTATGTTTCAGGCTTAAGACTAGGGCAAATAAAGATACTTAGGGATAATGGTTAAAGTAAAAAAAAAAAAGTAATACAAACTTAGGATTAAATTAATACTTCCTTCCTACTTCTATGTCTGTGTTTGTGAATGGGTATGTGTGCGTGTGTGTGAACGTGTGCGCGTGTGGTTGTTTCTGTGTGAATGGGTGTGTGATTGTGAGTGTTTCTGTGTGGATGTGTGTGTGCACGTGTTGTAAAAGGGAGTGAATCGTTAGCATAAAATGACTGATCGTTGAGATTGGCCGCCTTAGCTGAAATCGGTTGGAGAATATTATTATAACATTGTTTACTATACTAAACGAAAAGACTCGCGGCAGATGTAAGAGTGACACCAACTGCTATGATTTTTGGCATGGACTGTAAGGGCCTATTCTCGAGCATTCAACATTAAAGTCGATTCATATATTTTTATGGACGAAAGTATGAAATCTCTAAATTCGGCTTCAATGTCGAGTGCATGAGAACTGTCCCCTACTTCTCTTTAATGACCATTTTGAATAACTTAAGAGTCATTTTTAATGAATCAAATACAACACCGTCTGCCGTGAGTATTTGCGTATACTATAATAATATCCTCCAAACGATTACGGCTACGGCGGCCAATCTCAACGATCGGCCACATACGCAGGATATATTATAGTGCTCAAGTGTGTGCGCAAACACAAGTGCACTCTCTATTCCCTTCCCCTAATATTCCGATGGGAATCCAGGGTGACACGACCGGAGAGGGATCGGGCGCAGGACCAACGGCTTAGCGTGCTTTCCGAGGCACGGGGGTACAAGACCGCCAACTTCCAGACTCCGGCCTGACACTAAGAATTTCTTACCGAAAACTTAGGTACAAATTTTTGGCCTGACCCGGGGAACGAACCCGGGACCTCATGCGCAGCCGTCGCTTTAAAGTGCGACCCACTAACCACTACGCCGCCGAGGCAGTATATGCGTATACTATAGTCGTTATGTGTTAGCCCATTATCTGTTACTAAAGTAACTTTGAACGTGGGTGAGCCATGAACTTCAAAGCAGGCCGGAGGCCCGATCAGGGGAAAAATGGTTCAAAGGTTGGCAGTGCACTTCGTGACTCCACTGGTGTTGCAGGTGTCCATGGGAGGCGGAAATTGTTTACAATCAGGTGATCTGCTAGTCTGCCACCTATCACAAAAAAACTAAATTCACATTTCCTGTTCTCATCTTTTTCTTCCAGAATCAAAATCATATCTATACTTTAAGGCGACGGGTAGCCTAAATAGCGACACCATTCGCTTTTAATTGTTGTTAGCTACTAAACCGGATCTATTTTAAACAATTTCGGAGTTACAACCTCTCGGCAAACACTTATACTATTTATTAATTAACCATGCACAAATGTTGGGTCCGCTTTTGTATGCGAAAAATTGATTACCACCAAAAGCGACCACTTTTAGCGTCAATCAATTTTTCGCGTACAAATGTTGGGTCCGCATCTGTGCATGGTTATTTAATAAATAGTATAAGTATTTGCCGAGAGGTTGTAACCCCGAAATTGTTTAAAATAGATCCGGTTTAGCAGCTAACAATTAAAATCGATTGTCGTCGCTAGTGTGACGGGTAGGGCCCACTAGCGACGCCAATCGATTTTAATTGTTATAGTCGTAAAGCCGGTGATTATTTTTTGCTCGACTTAGACCACCTGGTTTGACGACCCGTTTGGAACAGTGGTAGTGAACGCTGCCTTTGGTCCAAGGGTTGCGGATTCGATCCCCGCACAGTAAACAGTACATGAACATGTCTGTTTGTATTGGTCTGGGTGTTTCCTATGTAATTATAAGTATGTATTTAAAAAAGAAAAGTATTATATGTAAATATTTGTAATCCCACTGTTGATTCTGCCGTAACACAAGTGTTTGAGCTACCCATCTCGGAGTCAGATCAATGTATGTGATGTTGTGAAATATTTATTTAAAAAAAATGCCAAACACTATTGATTTTCTATTGTATCTGCTGTCTGGGTCTTAGAAGGTAAAAGAAAACACCTAGAAACCAAAAGTAAATTTTAAATCAGGTCATGCATTAATGCATTTTGAAACGTTATCAAAACCTTGTATTTCCCACTTTTCCGACGGAAGGCTATAAGATATTAAAACGTTGCGACCTGAAAACCTGAAATTTCATAAGAGGACGCTGAGCCTGCACACGTTTCGGTTGGAACTAGGGACGTTTCATATTTTATTAAAAACGGGACGGGAAAGTTGAGAAGGACAGGTGTTAAACAGACTTTTTAGGTTTTATATACACAGACACACACGCAAACACACACAGAGACACACACATATTTTCCCCCAAATTTAAATTGTATGCATTTTAACTCTTTTTTTTCGGTTTCTGTTTTATTCCAATTTTTTTAAACATTTAATAGCCGACCAGTCCTGGGACTCGCAAAAAAACTTTACCAATATTTAGTAGTAATCATAAAATAATTGTAAAACGAACCAGGATTTTGTAGACGAAATAATTTAAAAAATACAGCCCTTTACGTCTGGTCCCTCAGTTCCCACAAACTGTAAGCGAGATTTATTTGATTATTTATTAATAGGCACAACTACAGAATACAATTTAAAGTACATACTACAAAATTACAAGCCAAGTTCTCGGAGAGGATCTTGAAAACTCACTTGCTTTTCCCCATCGTCCCATCTCTACATTAGCCGTCCCGACAGACCGCCAAGACGTATTTGAATCACGTGTCCTGGGCAGTGCTGTCAATAGATTAACTCTATAATTATCAGGACAGGACGAATCAAGTGGGACATCGTCCCATCTCTACACAAATCGTCCTGACAGATCGCCAAGGCGTATTTGAATCACGTGTCCCGAGAAATGATGTCAACAGATTAACTCTATAACTATCGGGATTGGACGAATCAAGTGGGACATCGTCCCATCTCTACATGAACCGTCCGACAGATCGCCGAGGCGTAGTCGGGGCACGTGTCTCCCGGGCAGCGCTGTCAACAGATTAACTCTACTATTTGCCGTGTAACGCTACCTGCCATCCTCGTGGACTCTACAGGATGTCGCATTTCGGAAAAGGTTTTTCTTGGGACTGGAAAACGTTATCTTTTTTACGCAATAGGTGGCAGACACATCACAATCATAATATTTATTGCTTCTGTTCCGTCATCGCACTTTCTTTGTAAATAATTCGTGAGTTTCAAATATGGAATTCTAATGTTCGAATTTTAAAATCCTTAGACAATTTAGTTGGGGCTATCGCGTGTGAAAAATCCGCTAGATGACGTACTATAGGAATGGGTTCCACATACGAAGATTTGCAATTTCTCAAAGCTTGACTAACCAGAAAACAATCTCTTGGTTCGGTGGATGGCTTTCTTCCAGATCCAGGCCTTCTTTTCATGGAACCTGTCTCTTGATAGCGCTATCAGGTTCTTTGGACTGTTGAACGACTTACATTTAGAGACTATGAGCTAGCTCTTCGAGCTTCGCAATATTTTTTCTGGCTCTTACAAATTTTATCTGCCATCATCCAGACCACTGAACATTAAAAACGAAATCAATAAAAATATCCTAAAACTTATTCAAAGACAACAGCAACTTTCGTTGATTCCCGCCACAAAAAAAAATGGTTTTCTTTTTTAAGTAAGATAAATTTGAATTTCGAATGTATCTTCATTTTTGGCATCACGACTTATTTACGACCAGCCAGTAATATTAAGCAGACTTAAATCCTTTTTTGTACCATATTTTTTTCAGGACAGAAAAAAAAATCTGCGAAAAAAACCCTCTTCAAAAATGACGCTAAGTGCAAAATCATATATTTATCACTTTATACACTTCAAATAACATTTTATAACAGTACACTCGAGAAAAGGTTTTACCGAAGTCGGCGCCCAATATCTGTTCAATAATTGAATGTTGTATTAAATTATAAGATAGTATTGGGCGCCGAAATTGGTTACACCTTTTCTCGAGTGTACTGTTATAAAATGTTTAAATGAAAGGGGGTTTAAAGGTTGGCAGCGCACTTGCGACTCCACTGATATCGCGGGTGTCTATGGGCGGTGGCAATTGCTTGCCATCAGGCGATCAGTCTGCTCGTCTGCCACGTATAATTAAAAAAAAGTTTGGCTCTTCCATGGTCTTTTGCGAAATCTGTCTACTCGTCTACCATCTATCGCATAAAAAAAAACCACCAGAAAAAATTAAGTAGCACAGATGCTTTTATCTGGGGCTAAAGATCCAAATAGCCCTGTCCTCCTATTTACCCCGATAAAGCAAACACGAACCTGCTTTAATTCTGAGATGGGTGCCGATCCGGTGGATGCTCAACACTTGTGCACTCTGCAATAACTGCAGCAGGCGGCAACGCATTTGCATACTGCTGTGATAACAGTTGGAACGCTCGGTACTCCAGAACTGAGCTAATTTTACTTCAAATACTGGCTTGTAGATTCTGGAAGTTTGATTATACACTGGGCAGGAAATAAACCGAGCCACCTAGTTTTCATACGAAACATCGTAAAGGATGACATGCGTACCAATAAACTGGCCCTAGGGATGCACAAGACTGTGCGAAGTGAAGAAGTTGAAGAAGGAAAGCGGACCATGGGCTCCGAAGCGACGGCTTGGGACGCAACCGGGACAAAACACTAAGATGATGAGCTGAAAGTTTCAATTATACACTGGGTAGCAAATAAACCGAGCCACCTAGTTTTCATACGAAACATCGTAAAGGATGACATGCGTACCAAAAAACTGGCCCTAGGGATGCACAAGACCGTGCGAAGCGGAGAAGTCGAAGGAGGAAAGCGGACCGTGGGCTTCAAAGCGATGGCTTGGGACGCAACCGGGACAAAACACTTAGACGATGAGCTGAAAGTTTTAATTATACACTGGGTAGCAAATAACCGAGCCACCTAGTTTTCATATGGAATATCGTAAAGGATGACATGCGTGCCAATAAACAGACCAATACGTGCGAAGTTGAGGAGTCGAAGGAGGAAAGCGAACCCAGGGCTCCGAAGCGACGGCTTGGAACGCAACTGGAACAAAATGCTGGCATGGAGAGTGCTCTGTGGAGCTGTTCAATATCATAACATCACCATTCTGCTATTACACGACTAAATGCCGCGGCAAACTTCACCAATACTACCTGGAACCAATCCCTTCCAGAACGCTTCGTTTCCAGCGCTCTTTTTTCCCACGCTCGTGCAAACTCTGGAATGAGCCAGCGGCGGTGATCGCTACGACATTCCACTTTTTTGAACGAGGTTTGAAAAGAGTTCTTCTTTCACGGTAGGCAGCGGCATGACTGTGCTCCGGCATTGTTGATCTCTATGAACGGCGGTTACCGGTTTCAATCAGATGGGCCGCAAGCTCGTCTGCCTATTAAAAGCAATAAAAACAAGCTAAGATGATGATGTTAACCTAGTTTTCATATAAAAGTAACCAGATATAAATATTTATGATTATGATTATGAAAGATTATCTGCTATGGTAATAATAATTCCGCATCCACGCACCCACGGTAAAGGCTTAGCATATAGGGTGTGGTAGTATTGCAAATCGTACTCTAACCTGACCTAACCTGAAGATTTACTAATGAAGTTTCTGCCATTTGTACTGTAATTGTAATAACTTTGTTTATTTGATAAATATATTTATTATTAAAAATTGAAATGTAAATCAATGTCAGGAATGTTTAACTTTTATTGAAGTATTGCTCACTTAATTCTCATAAACTGAGGTCGGAATCAAGATTTGATGAAATGAAATGAATGAATTTGATATTAATATGGATAACGTTGACATTTTTATTGAACATTTCAAAATTATTTTTTTCTGTATCACCTTAACTGCTAAAAATACATCAAATATGACAAAATTTGAGGATTATCACATAAAAACCCGTTTTTTTTATTGAATAACAAGAGGTGTTTTCACATTTTTATAATTAATCTCGATATTTGAGGCATATCGACTTTATTCTTTCGCTGTATAAACACGATATTTGAGGCATATCCACTTTATTCATTCGCTGTATGAATAAATGAAAAAAATAAAATCAGTGTAAGTATCAGTTTTAGCTACTAAATCGGATCTATTTTAAACAATTTCGGGGTCACAACCTCTCGGCAAACACTTATACTATTTATTAAATACTTTTGGGTCTGCTTGAATACAAATATTCGAAAATTAAATCACCGCCGCCACTTTTGGCGTGAATCAATTTTTCGCGTTAATCAATAGTTGTTAATCAATAGTATAAGTGTTTGCCGAGAGATTGTGACCCCGACATTGTTTAAAATAGATCCGGTTTAGTAGCTAAAATTAAAAGTTGGCGTCGCTAGTGTGCCCTACCCGTCACCTTAAAGGGAAGTCTAAGCTAAATTAAATTGTGGATTGTCACACTCAGCTCAAAACCAATAGGTAATCTATTTTTGGATATAGATTGGCAACGGTTGCAACCCTGTCCAAATATGACCTGATACACGTGTACATTAGTCGTCGCTCCTGCGCCTGGTCACCGAGCGTGAAGACAGATGCACTGCACCCAGCGCAGCGCACTGCCACGTAGTGCGGCCATTTGCATCTCGTTCCTGGCTGCATTCTGTTGCGCTGCGGTTAACACTGTTACCTTCATGCAATTAGTGTTTTAGTGACGTCCCTCACTGAGCCGTGTGGTGCCCGGCAGAGTAGAATAGGCCACCCTCACTCTTACCGAGGTGTCGTAAAAGGCAACTAAGGTAAAACTGCTGGCATGATCATCAGCACCCAGAGAAGGAAAACTCTGCATTTATATCAAAACCCTCGCCAACCCGTCTGCCAAGCGTGGTGAGTATGGCAATTACCCCTCATGTGATTGAGGGAGGCCCGTGCCCCAGCAGTGGGGACTTAAATGGGCTGACGATGATGATGATGATGATGTCCCTCAGCCGATTCGGCTACGGCGACCAATCTGATTCCGAAAATCCATGAGACGTGAGAATCATGAGTCTTTTGCAACTCATGAGTTTTAAGCTGAAAACAAATGACTGAAAAAATAAAAGGAACAAAACTATACATGTTGAATTGAGAACGTCCTCCTCTTTTTAAGTCGGTTAGAAAGACTCGAAAAGACTCAAAATATACTCGCAATCACTCGCAACGCATCATACGGAGACGGATCACCGTCTGCTCGTCTGCCACCAAATGACATATAAAAATACTCTAAAAAGACTTAGAAGGGTTGAAAGGACTAACAAAAACTCTAAGGACTCAAAAGACTCGACGGGACTCAAAACACTTTAAGAACACGACTAATAGTCTTGAGTCATGAAAACGAACTCCAGTTTTTGACAACTCTAGTCCAAATATGACCTGATACACGTGTACAGACCGACAACGATCAGAAGGTACTTTAGTGACATTGACAAGCAAGAGTGAGTTGTACAACGTTTTTTCTATGCGAAAATGTTAAAACAGTATTAGTCAAAAGCATGGAACTAGAAGAATGTGCCATTTTCAGAAAAAACGTCACAGAGTGTGAAAGAGATCCAACCGGCCCTGGCGTATAATTCTATACGGGTGCGGTAGAAAAAGAACGTCGCCCAATACGTCACCCCAGTACTAACAGCATAGCGTAGTTTTTTAAGAATAGCTTTCTATAAAAAGGCACAGCCTGTTTAGGGTGCATGTCTATGGTCAACCCTTTGCCTTTCCTTAAAATGAAGATTAGGCTTGTGTTCTATTTTTTTTCTCTTGTTGGTAATACGAGAACCCCTCAAAAGTGAAAACATTAGTGAAAGAATGGATTTGTTAGGTTGGAAACTCTTCGAGATAGGACAACTTGAAAATCACTTAAAATAGACTTGCCCAAAACGCTCCATACAAACAGCGACGCGAGGCGTGATGTCAGCCCTCACTAGTTTGTGCGCATCGCGAGATAGCTTTGTTCGATAGCTATAAAAAATAGTGCGTTTATGAAAATGGTTTCTTAACAAAAGTTGCTATGAATTGAAAAAGATATCGATTGCTATATAAATATTTCGTAAATTTAAAACTCAAAATTTACTTGCCTATGTTTGCCTTTGAGAGCGCATAACAAAAATGATACATAAGGTTTTAAGCTGAAATTTTGTACGTAGCTCCTTTTGACCGTTATTTCTCAATGCTATTTAAAAAATCTGCCAATCTCTGACCACAACGTACACAAGCCTACCAAAAAAAATGTCTATGGTAATTCATTTTGCCACGTGTCAAATAACCATGATCGGACTGTACACTAGAAATCTGTCCTGCGCCTTCAAAAACGCATTCAACTTTAAACCATGTTGCTATAATTATAGCGCTTAAGTAAACTACTTCTCTTTGCTACTTTTTACGAAGCTAGCTTTTACAATAAATATTCACTAACAAACCATTCACAATTTAAAACCATCACAAACAGCGCACAACCGCAATAAAGTTTCAATTATGATTTGAATTCGAAATTCGGATCTCATTCGGCGGGAATTATGGCCAGGACACGTCCAATAGCAATTAGCTAATGGACCTGTGAGCCAATGAGTGCACCGACATCCGTGGTGAACAGTTTCGAAACTGGAACTCTTTTTGTTCAATCATTTCTTTTTTTTATTACTGGCCAGCGATCCGCGAGATCCGATTGTCTATCTTTTTGTTGTATTTGTATTCGGAGTCTCGTCTCATAGAGTGAATTTAATTTTTATTTAACCAACTTCTTTTAACATCCAAAGATATTTGCTCCAATATAACTGTACATACAGTGTCTGTGAACATACATCCCTTTAACCACGTGTTCTACCAACCATTGTGAACAACATTTGTTCATGGGCACGTCGCGGATGCGCATCGTTCACGTCACGGATGCGCATCGTTATTGTCACGGTTACGCAGCGGTCACGTCACCGATGCGCAGCGGTCACGTCACGGATGCGCATCGTTCACGTCATTGTTTCCCAGCGGTCACGTCACGGATGCGCATTGTTCACATCACGGATGCGCAGCGGTCACGTTACGGATGCGCATCGTTCACGTCATGGTTACCCAGCGGTCACGTCACGGATGCGCATCGTTCACGTCATGGTTACGCAGCAGTCACGTTACGGTTGTGCATTGTTACGTTACGGTTACGCAGCGGTCACGTCGCGGATGCGCATCGCTCACGTCACCGATGCGCATCGTTCATGTCACGGTTACGCAGCGGTCACGTCGCGGATGCTCAGCGGTCACGTCACGGATGAGCATCGTTCACGTCATGGTTACGCAACGGTCACGTTACGGTTGTGCATCGTTCACGTCACGGTTACGCAGCGGTCACGTCGCGGATGCTCAGCGGTCACGTCACGGATGAGCATCGTTCATGTCACGGTTACGCAGCGGTCACGTCGCGGATGCTCAGCGGTCACGTCACGGATGAGCATCGTTCACGTCATGGTTACGCAACGGTCACGTTGCGGTTGTGCATCGTTCACGTCACGGTTACGCAGCGGTCACGTCGCGGATGCTCAGCGGTCACGTCACGGATGCGCATTGTTCACGTCATGGTTACGCAGCAGTCACGTTACGGTTGTGCATTGTTACGTTACGGTTACGCAGCGGTCACGTCGCGGATGCGCATCGCTCACGTCACCGATGCGCATCGTTCATGTCACGGTTACGCAGCGGTCACGTCGCGGATGCTCAGCGGTCACGTCACGGATGAGCATCGTTCACGTCATGGTTACGCAACGGTCACGTTACGGTTGTGCATCGTTCACGTCACGGTTACGCAGCGGTCACGTCGCGGATGCGCATCGCTCACGTCACGGATGCGCATCATTCATGTCACGGTTACGCAGCGTACGCGTCGCGGATGCGCATCATTCATGTCACGGTTACGCAGCGGCCACGTCGCGGATGCGCATCGTTCATTTTATTTAATAAATAGTACCTATACGTGTTTGCCGAGAGGTTGTAACCCCGGAATTGTTTAAAATAGATCCGGTTAAGTAGCTAAAAATAAAAATCTATTGGCTTCGCTAGTGTGCCCTACCCGTCACCTTAAGTACGTGTGTGGTAGAAATACGCACATAAATTTAAAAAATCCCCCCGGATAGAAGGCGCGTTCTTATCCACTAAGCTACCATCAATGTTCTATCTACGTTCTTAACATTTCAGCATTATTGACCTAAAGCTATAATTTTTAACCCCCGACGCAAAAACGACGGGGTGTTAAAAGTTTGACGTGTCTGTGTGTGTGTGTGTGTGTGTGTGTGTCTATAGCTTTGTAGCATCGTAACAAATGAACCGATTCTGATTTTGTTTTTTGTTAGAAAGATGAATAAGGAGGAAGTGTTCTTAGCTATGTTGGATAAAAATCGATCCAAGATGGCCGCCGTCACAAAGATTTGGATTTTATGTTTTAACACAACTCCCACAACATGGGTATCATATAAAAGGGCTTAAGTAGCAGAATATATAAATTGTGAAAAATTTCAAATCCAAGATGGCCACCGTCAGAAAATGACGAATAACCTATTTGTTGTTCCAACTGCCTCAATATAGGTATCAAATGAAAGAGCTTTAGTTGTGTCGGGGGTTTTTTTAACAATAAGATTTCGAAGTTCCAGCCTCTCGGAAAGCACTTACTTTTTATTTAATACTTATACTTTTTTATGTAATAGGTGGCAGAAAAGCAGACGGATCGCCTGATGTCGTCGTGACACCAGACAGTGTAGTCACAAGTGCACTGCCAACCTTTAAACCCCCCCCCTTTTCCCCACCGGTGCCCTCACACACGCAGCGAAGCACAGCACAGGCTCGTATTCTGTGAGGCCATGATATCACTCCTCTTATTCGTGCCGTAGCGTGGCTCTCCCAACTTTTTGGTCCGCTTTTGCGGCCCAAAAAACGGCTACTTATTACGTTAGTCCAAATTTCGTGTGCAAAAACATATCAAAAAGTAGTGCACAATTTTAAAATAAATACTTAATTAAATGTTTGCTCGGAGACTGGAGCTCCGAAATTGTTTCAAAAAGATCCGGTTAAGTAGTTAAAGGAACGAGTATGGCACACTAACGACGTCAATCGATTTTAATTTTTAGCTACTAAACTGGATCTATTTTAAACAATTTTGGGGTTACAACCTCTAGGCAAACACTTATACTATTTATTTCATGACCATGCAAAAATGTTGGGTCCAACGTGTACACGAAAAATTTATTCACGCCAAAAGCGGCCACTTTTGGCGTAAACAAATTTTTCGCGTACAAAAACCGTCACCGTAACAATTTAAATCGATTGGCGTCGCTAGACAGGGTACCCGTCGCCCTAAACAAAGTTTTAAACAACTTGTTCATTCGCGTTTGGCGTCTGTACTCGCGGTGTTAGGCGAAAACATCTGGAGTTAATGTACAAGCGAAAACACAAATTGCTAACTATCCGAACTCATTCTACGTGCTGGCCATTTTTACGCGAACAAACAAGTTGAGTATCTATCGGAGGGGGGAGGTAGGCCTAGTCTTGTGGAGCCAAGGATTACGCTGTACATAGAGTAACATATACATACTGAGATATAGGCATCAGTCGGCTAGCCAGTGCTAGTGCCATCTAGAGGAAACCGACCAATACTCAACGGCTATGTAGAACCGGACCGAACGGCCATCTTCGAGAATCAGTCAGGAGGACGGTTAAGGTGACGGGTAGGGCACACTAGCGACGCCAGTTGATTTAAATTGTTAGCATTTAAACCGGACATCTTATTAACAATTTCGAAATTGGAGCATCAAATAAGTGACATTAATTTATCAATCCCATTATTTGAATGAATTATTATTAGGCAATACAGTAGATATTAATTATTTATTACTGACATAGTTTTTATATCATTGTTATTTTTAAGTGACATTGAATTGTTATTTTAATGTATACCGTTATTAAATACTTGCACGCTTCATAACTTAAGCAAACTTCAGTGATACTAAATAACATTGTAACATCACATTATGTACCTGAAATTATGCAAATAAAGTATTCTGATTCTAATCGCGAAAAAAAATTATACTATTTATTCAATACTTATAATTAACTTTTTGGTCTGTTTCCTACTCGAAATATGAATAACCGCCAAAACGGTCACTTATGGCCATAATCCAAATTTCGAGTGCAAAAACATATCAAAAAGTTAATTATAAGTATTAAATAAACAGTATATATTCTTTCCGAGAGGCTCGAACTTCAAAATTGTTAAAAAGATATCCGGTTTAATCGCTATTTATTTAAATCGATTGGTGTCGCTAGTTAGGACCACCCGTTGCCTTAAACAAAATATCTGAAATCTAAGAATTCGTAACCCCGAAATTGTTTAAAATAAATCCGGTTTAGTAGCTAAAAATTAAAATTCGGTAGTGTACCCTACCCGTCACGTTAAGTATCGGGCCGTGATCTCAGGGTCGAGCAAATATCGCATTAGGCAAGCGTGGTGATTAAGCCTTATCCTATCATAGTAGCGATGACTTGATTTCTATGATGGAGGCCTTTGCCCTGCAGTGGGATGGGCTGATACTTTACTTTATTTACAGCACTGTAAACAAAGCTCCTAAACGCCCTTGTGCCTATTTCCAGTTCCATAGACAATATTCTGACCGCTTTGTTTTTGTATCAACCGAAAAGTAAAGTTCGGACCATTAACGATGCCTAGGCCATTTGTCTGGTATCTGTGGCTGATGGCGCAGGGTACCATTAAATACCGCGTTAGGTTTTTGTATCGCGTCAGATACAAAACCTTTCTTTGGAGGTCGTTGCCGACATTCCTGGTACGATAGTTTGAGATCTTTAGCACAAAATAACACAGAAGATAGGTTCACGCTGACTTTATTTATCTTTCTCACAACATCTCATACGTTCACCTGATTCCATACTAAGTAGCTTAAGCACTTGTGTTACAGATATCAGACAACAGAGTAACACAAATATATACTTAAATACATATATTACACCCAGACACTGAACAAACACAAGTGTTCATCGCACGAATGTTTGTCCAGGGTGGGGATCGAACCCACGACCTTTGGCGTAAGAGGCAGGGTCACTGCGCCATCCGGTCAGTCTTTTGATATCGAAGAGTTCGTTACCTACGCGCTAGAGAGTATATCCTATCGTGTCTCTTCCACACACACTTATTAGAGTCTGTCTCACGCCAAACCACGCCAAATCACTGTACGCTTGCATGTACGGTCGGCTGCAAAGAAATGTAAACACATAAGAACCTTGTCATAAAAGCTGGGTATCTTTTTTTGCAACACACTCTTGTGTGCAGTGATTTCGGCAAGATGCTTTTGACGCAACCAGAAATTACAGTTAAGATGAGATGAGGATGGGAAGTTGGGCTCTCGCTGACTTTGATATCGAAGAGTTCGTTGACCTACGCACCAAATAAGACGGTCTGTATAAATTTAGTATTTATTTTTCAATAAAAGAGATGCTTTAAGTTACACATGTCTGTTGTGCGTTGGAGACGCGGGAATAGTTAATTAGTACGGGAACTAACGCGATTTGCTTGACGTTTCGGTTATGTTGCAGCCGTGGTCATGAGCGGTAAGTCCGCTCAATCAATCAATCAAAAAAATATTTAATTGCATAGGCTGTACAACACTTACAAATCGTCATAACTACATTTAAGTAATACTATTTATGAGTAATTATGTATAATTTACATGTTAATATATACGATGATACATAAAATACACATAATGCGATTCTACCACCGGCGCGGAAAGTGGTTTCTGGTCGAGAAGATCCGGCAAGAAACTCGCCAGTTACTCTTTTTAATCGCCAAACTTTCATACAATTATGTGATCCGCTTGTGACCACGGTGAAATATTGTGCTCAAAAACAAACGTCGCGTTAATCCCCGTCCTAATAAATATATCATTAATACCGCTTTTAAAAGAAAACAAAAGATTCCATGCTACTACGCATAAGTAATAGTTACGCGCATCTTCTGAGATCATAAAAACGAAAAATGTACCTAGGAAATGGCCCTAATGGGGAAATATGAACAGAGGTGTAAGGTGCATGTATAGTAGGTATCGTCAGTGAAGTTCTAAAACCTCGTAAGTCATTTTAAGGAACTTTTCAGGAAAGCCAAAAAACTGATCGGAGACTTACGTGCTATTTCCATTAGAATTTAATTGTTGACTTCCGTTCCCTTACCTTTTCAACATTTAAAAGGTTTTTGATGACCGCAGCTGAATTGTGATTGATAAAAACGATCCGTCTTCCAAGTCTCTAACGAATGACATCCAAATGTTATAACCGCCACCAGCAAATTAGTAAAAAAATAAAAAACTAAATTATGACTTACGTGGTCATCTCAAAGCGTAGGTCGTTTTATGACTTCCGTGCTATTACTTTTTGGTAATTTTAAAGGTTTTTATTGGTCGTATTTAGATTCTGATTGACGCGTCTATCGATTCTCTAGCGAATGGCATCAAAATGTCAAAACCGCCAAAAAATTACTTACGTGGTGTTAGAAGTTCACTGACGGTATGTAAGGTGGGTTATTACCGATTTGTCAGCAATGGATATATAAATTTGTCCCATCGAACAGTTTTATGGCCGATTTTATGGTTTTACTTGATAGATGGTATCGAGTTAGTGCTTTAGTCGATTTTAACCGACGAGTTAGTAGTAGGTACAATGGGCTTGTGTACTAGGTCTGATATTGGCAGATTATTTAAATAGCATTAAGAAATAACGGTCAAAAGGAGCTATGTACAAAAATTCAGCTTGACACCTTATGTCTTATTTTTGTAATGAGCCCTCACATTCAAAGATAGGCAAATAAATTTTAAGCATTAAATTTACAAAATATTTATATAGCCATCGATATCTTATTCAATTTATAGCAACTTTTGTTCAGAAACCATATTCATAAACGCACTATTTCATATACAAACAAAGCTATCTCGCGATACGCACAAACTAGTAAGGGCTGACGTCACGCCTCGATTTTGTATGGAGCATTTTGGGCAAGTCTATTTTTAGAGATTTTCAAATTGTCCTCGAATCTCGAATAGTTTCCATTCTTTCACCGATGTTTTCAGTTTTGAGGGGTTCTTATATTAACAACAAGAGAAAAAAATAGGACACAAGCCTATACTGGTACAGTACGAGTATTCTGTGATTTTTTGATCAAATATTGTGTAAGAACCCAGTAGTGTTTTAAAAACCTGCGTAAAGCAACACTGTGCTGTTTTTCGCTGCGTGAGTAAGAGTACCGGAGGGCTAATCCGGGGAAGGGCGGGTTTAAAGGTTGGCAGCGCACTTGTGACTCCACCGGTGTCGCGGGTGTCCATGGGCGGCGGCAATCGCTTACCATCAGTTGATCCGTCTGCTCGTGACATAAAAAAATAGTTATTTAGTTGGAATTTGGCACAGCTTTAACATTGCTTGGTTTTTTCGAGTTACATTATTACACAGAATTTCCCAGGGTGAATTGAAAATTTACCCAAGTTTTTCTGGATTTATCCCCTACTCGCGTGGAATACCCCACTTTCGCTCCAAAACTTTGCATTTCACACTAGATTTTACCTTGTCGAGGTGTGTTATTTGCAAAAATAAGTTTTCTCCCACCAATATTTACTACACTCCTATTTCTTAGCAATTAAGGTTGATTTTAGGATACTTTATATTATTTTAGAAAACGTCTAAGATTGTTTAAAGGAAATGAACGCAGATGTTGGGCAATTCGTATTCAAATGAGTGGAATCGCGGGTTGGCGAAAATTGTACGGAGGCTCGAAGATATGCATACATATTTTCACTTAACTCGGTGCAATAAAGTTCAGAATTGCAGGTCATTTGAAGCCGACACACGTAGCCGTACCCTGTGGTAAGGGATGAATATATTGCTTTAATAAATCAATTTCTAAGGCAAGTAGTAAGATATCTTTGATTTTACCTTAATCTGTAAACGTCTTAATTTTACCCTTATTGGGTGAGTTATTCACGAACAGTTTTTTTACAAATTGTTGTACAAGGTATTTATAAAAACGTATTAACAGTTACATGTCATCGACTTTTAGCAATGGGATTATGTGATAGGTGGGAGACGAGCAGACGGATCGCCTGATGGTAAGTAATCGCCCATAGATACCCGCGACACCAGTGGAGTCACAAGTGTACTGCCAATCTTTAAGCACTATATCCCCCAGATTAGGCCTTCGGTACCCTCACTCACGCAGCGAAACACAGCAGAGGGCTGCTTCACGGTTTTCGGTAAGGATGTCGTATCACTTCGGTCCAGCCGGCCCATTCATGCCGAAGCGTGGCTCTCCCACGGTCGGTCTTTAGTGATGTACTCATCTATTAATTGATTTTTGTGTCTAACAATCATCATCAGCCCATTTAAGTCCCCACTACTGTGGCACGGGCCTCCTCAATCATATGAGGGGTATTTGCCATACTCACCACGCTTGGCAGACGGGTGGGCGAGGGTTTTGATATAAATGCAGAGTTTTCCTTCTCTGGGTGCTGATAATCATGCCAGCAGCTTTACCTTATAACAATAGTACCTTAGATATACCTACATCAATATTAATTCCTCCTTATAATATTAGAAGGTACAGTAGGCACACGTAATAACCTTAAATCCACAGCACAGCATATACACAGGACAGTTAGCTTAAATTATACTATTTTTTTATTCGATTCCCGGGACACACGCAATATCCTTCTTCTTCTTAAAGTGCCTCTCCGACTAGCGAAGGTTAGCCGTCAATCTAGCATATTCTTCTCGGTCTCTAGCGAGGCGAACAGCTCGGCGGCGCTCGCGATCCCCGTCCTCTCCCGGATGTCCCTTCCATTCATTTTGGTCCTTCGAGCCGGACCCTTGGTAGACCTTCCAGTGACAAGGTGCCAAAGTAAATACATTTTTTTTGCAGCTACACACAAATTGTGTGCAGGGATTTCGGCGAGGTGCTTTTGGTCCACTCCCGGATGTTACGCAGCCATGATTTTTTCCTCCGACCCACACACCTCTTACCAGCTACTTTCCCCATCATAAGCAATATCCGAATTAAATTTTAAAAAAGTTTCAGTTTCCAAACATTCTTCCTTTTACCTTGATGGATTGACTGGATGGTTGATGAAAAATAAAAAAAAAATGCAGTAATGATTGTTTCTTTAAAAAAAAGGAATGTTTCCTTTAAGGTGACGGGTAGGGCAGACTATCGACGCCAATCGATTTTAATTTTTACCTACTAAACCGGATCATTTTTAACAATTTCGGGGTTACCATCTCTAGGCAAACACTTGTACTATTTATTAAATAGTCATGCACAAATGTTGGGTCCGTTTTTGTACGCTAAAAATTGATTCACGCCTAAAGTGGCCGATTTTGGCAATAATTCAAAATTCGAGTGTAAAACCAGATCAAATAGCTAACTATAACTATGAAATAAATAGCATAATTGTTTGCCGAGAGGTTGTAACCACGAAATTGTTTAAAATAGATCCGGTTACGTAGCTAAAAATTAAAATCGATTGGCGTCGCTAGTGTGCCCGTTACCTTAAGTAAATAACGTGCTAAAGGATTTAAAGCACATTTAAGGAGATTTAGAGCCCAATGCTTGATTCAGAGACGCTGTTTTTCCACCCTGTATATAGGTACACCTTATTTTTTTAAATTTACATCCTGAGACATTCATAATAGGTATCGTCGAACAAAGTCTATTTAGCATGTTAGATTAATAAAATAAGCTAAAAAATTAACCGATCCATACATTAATCATCATCATCATCATCATCAGCCCATTTAAGTCCCCACTGCTGGGGCTCGGGCCTCCCTCAATCACATGAGGGGTATTTGCCATACTCACCACGCCTGGCAGACGGGTTGGCAAGGGTTTTGATATAAATGCAGAGTTTTCCTTCTCTGGGTGCTGATGATCATTCCAGCAGCTTTACCTTAGTCGCCTTTTACGACACCTCGGTAAGAGTGAGGGTGGCCTATTCTACTCTGCCGGGGACCACACGGCGCTGCCGTCTGGTCCCATACATTAATGCCAGGTAGATATTCTATTTTGTATGGAACAGCCGATTTATTTTCGCTTGTTGCTACATGTTACAATGTTGCATAATAAATAAATCAACAAAATAAGCACAAAAAAATCCATCTATTCCGTACAAAATAGAATATCCAACCGTCATTAATATATGGAACAGTTGATTTTTCTTTTAGCTTATTTTTTTGCTAAGTGGACTTGCAGCAACATGCTAAATGGATTTGATTCACGATACACGATATTCGGGATGTAAACGATAAAAAGAATATACGACTCGAATTGAGAACCTCCTCCATTTTTTGAAGTCGGTTAAAAATAACGGTGTAAATACATAATACTCGTAATATCTGTTAAGATTCTTGTGGTTGGTTTGCATGTCATTAATAACGCTTCGGCCATTAGGCTATTGTGAGTGCCGGGCCATTTAGCAAATTGTGACGATTGTCACTTCCAACAGACGTACCTTTCATTTCCGTCTTGGCTCACCCCCTAAGCAACACGACGCAAGTGGTGAGACATAGCGGATTCCCTCCCTCCTTGTCATTAGAAACGCTAGCAAGGCACTTTTGTTTGACGTTAGGTCGTCGGGTTTCGCAGCCAAATGGCAAACAACGGAAGCCTTATAGATTCGTCATGTCTGTCCGTTTATCCGTCTGTCCCTCGGTCCGTGTGTCACAGCCAGTTTTTTCCGAAGCTATAAGAACTATACTATTGCAACTTGGTAAATAGATGTATTTTATTAACCGCATTACGATTTTTACAGTTTGGGGGTCCCCATTCATACTTAGAACTAAAACACTCATTTTTTTTTAATAAAACCCATACGTGTGCGGCATTTGTGGATAAGTCTTTGAAAGTAATGTTGAGGTTTCTAATTTTTTTTTTCTAAACTTAAAACTTTGCGCAAGAGAGGCTCCCAAATTGGTAAAATGTCTCCTTCCCCCCCCTTTCTAACTTCTTTAATAAAATAATTATAAAACTAAAAAATATATATATATTTTTTTATTATTTATTTATCATATGAAAATACATTTCAAATTATCTTAAAATAATCACGCACTTAAACCACTACGGTTTGTGATGGCGCGACCTGAGTCGACGCTAAAGTTAACCAAAGTGCATAACGAACAATATGATATACATTACCATGAAAATTAACAACGAAAATTGGTTTGAACTAGGACAGGTAGGTAAGTAGTTTTTTTTAATACGTTATAAATTACTGTTTAATCGCAATTTACCTTCCATATATCTTACTTGCATCTACGGTTTTTTTATGTACGCAAAAATCAAATGCTGCGTCACGGTGGTTTTCTGTGAAACCGTGGTATCAATCCAGTCGAGCCGGCCCATCCGCGCCGAAGTGTGGATGGGCCCTTGTGCGGTTGGTTTTATGTCATCAAGTTGGTAACAACGCGCGGGCCATTGTGTAAGATCGGGCCATTTAGCAAATTGTAAGTTTAAAAATACATCGGGACAAAAATAGCCCGGAATCCCTATTTTCCATGGCCACCCCCACTCTTCTATTTTGCTGATTTTCAAAAATGGCGGAAAGAGTAGGATAATAATAGATACGTCTTCTTCTTCTTAGCGTGTAATTCCCGGTTGCGTACAAAGCTGTCGCTTTGGAGCCCGGGTTACGCTTGGACCATTATTCAGGATTTGAATGCTCTGAAGAGCAATTCTCCCTCATCCCGCCTTGCCTTTTCCGTCACAGAACTACACGTGCCGGACAACGCTATCACCACTTCACAGTGGAAAACATTTCCTCATGGACTAAAAAAATTGGCAATTCCTATTTTTACTGCACCATCAGGAAATAGAACTCGTTGCCGGCGCATGTATTTCCTCCTTCCTACAATATGGATTCCTTCAAACGAAGCGTGAAGAAGCATCTCGCGGGCCAGTATGGCAGTCCCAACGGAGGTGATGCCTGACATCGCTTCCGTTGTAATTGCATCATCGTCATCGTCAGCCCATTTAAGTCCCCACTGCTGGGGCACGGGCCTCCCTCAATCACATGAGGGGTAATTGCCATACTCACCACGCTTGGCAGACGGGTTGGCGAGGGTTTTGATATAAATTCAGAGTTTTCCTTCTCTGGGTGCTGATGATCATGCCAGCAGATTTACCTTAGTCGCCTTTTACGACACCTCGGTAAGAGTGGCTTATTCTACTCTGCTGGGCACCACACGGCCTTGTAATTGCAACGTGGGCTCTTTTCTTGCTTACCATCAGGCTGAGGAGAGCCAATATACTGTGTCACTATAAAAAAAAAGTTGGAGAGTCTGGTAATGCCTATGCCTCCTCTCTCAACTTGCGCCACACGAGTCTTTAGATAACTAAGTTGATTTCCTTCCCGGATATAACTTTTTCCGTCGATTTTTGATCGATGGCGGGTCGATTCTGATCATTTTTTCTCTAATGGCTTACATCAGCTCGTCTTGATTGCTCCTCAAACTTGTACGATTGTTGAAAGCGTTATTTCCGATGCAATTTGGATTGGAAATTTTTCCCCAAAAAATTACCAAGTCACGTAACCTACTTTGTATGAAAAGATGAATTATTATTGATTTCCAATTTGTATTGGAAGGCGATTTATTTTAATATTTAACCCTATGTTATTCGTTGATTCGATGAGAAAAATTACATATATTTTATTCGTGGTAACGCTAAGCGGATGTTTGTTTTTCAAGCATTGGCTGAACAAATAAAATTCCACTGCATTGCTGTATCTGCTAAGCCAGTTCTAAATTCAAATTCAAAACCGTAAAATGACAGATGACAGGTGCAACACGAACTACTGCTAGCAAATATACCTACATTTACCTTGTACCGTCGCGTGCGCCATAGCAGACCACGCCATCTGTCGACCGGAGGCGGAATAACAAACGTTTAATAGAAACTGCAGTTAAAACTGTTAATTCAGTCGTAAAGCAGCACTTAAAAGTTTATATACCTGATTAGCATTTTATGGTTCCAAACAATAGTAAACTTCCATTGAAGTGCAGATGTTTTGAATAGGTAGTTAGGTACACAGACCCGCCACAAAAATGCTGCAGTGCCCTTGTTTAACGTCATTATAATATCCTCCAACCGATTACAGCTACTGCGGCCAATATCAACGATCAGCCACGTACGCAAGATTTATAATAGTGCTCAAATGTGTGCGCAAATACAAGTCCCTTGCCCTCGTATTCCGATGGGACACTACTGTGACACGACCGGAGAGGGATCGAACGCAGGATCAACAGCTGAACATGCTTTCCGAGGCACGGGGGTACAAGACCGCCTAGTTCCAGACTCCTTGCTGCCACTAAGAATTTCTTACCGAAAACTTAGCTACAAATTTTTGGCCCGAGTTCGGGGATCGAATCTCTGGCGCAGCCGTTGCTTTAAAGTGCGACTCACTAACCACTGCGCCACCGAAGTAGTCAAGGTCATGACAGTTCTCGTGAACACATATAAATAAATAAATTCATACAACCTTACATAAATTAACCTGATTATTTACTTAAGGTGACGGGTGGGCCTAACTAACGACTATCGATTTAAATTGATAACAACTGGACCGTATATCTTTTTAACAATTTCGAAATTCGAGTCTCTCGGAAAGAATATATACTATTTATTTAATACTTATAATTAACTTTTTGGTCAGTTTTGCACTCGAAATTTGGTTTAACGCCATAAGTGGGCGTTTTTGGCGGTAATTCAAATTTCGAGTAGGAAGTAGACCAAAAAGTTAATTATAAATATTGAATAAATAGTATAAATTCTTTTCGAGATGCTCGAACTTCGAAATTGTTAAAAAGTGATCCGGTTTAGATGCTAGCAATTTAAATCAAATGGCGCCGATAGTGTGCCCGACCCGTTACCTAAAGCACTTGTGTTACGGATATGAGACTACAAAGGTATGAGGGTTATCGCGTGTGAAAAATCCGCTAGATGGCGTACTGTTGGACTGAGGTCCAACATCAACCGCATCGGTTGTTTAGTTTGTCAAATTGACATTTTGACAGATCACGTTCAAAAATAACCAATCACATTGTACATGGGTACTCCATCTAGCGGATTTTTCACACGCGAAAACCCTTATTATTAATTAATACTTAAATATATATAACACTGAGACACAAGTGTTCATCACACGGAAGTTTGTCCAGGGTGGAGATCGAACCAACCAACCAAATGCGCCATTCGGCCAGTCAATTTAGCTATGATCGGAAAACGTTCTCTTTTGACGGATTTTCCGAAGTTGGTTGCAATTCAAATACTCGCTCCTTTAGTTTAGTTTTTGATTTTAATTGTATTTTATTTTTATTTTTAAATATTATTTTAAATTGAATGAATTAATATATAAAAAATATGAATGTGATGATAATATGACCTATGGTTAAAATAATGTTTTTTTTTTATTTTATCTTTTTAGTTATGAAGAAAAATATTATTATCGCAGGAAAATTAACAACTCTTTTACTTAAGTAAATAACACACTTAAAAATTTCATCTCGTGTTCAGGCGGGACTCGAACCCACACCTTCCACAATCCGGGTGAATGTACTACCAATTATACCACTGAACGCGTTACTAAGTCGACGAAATTTGTAAGTGCTTGATTCGACATGAGCTGTCGATAGTCTCATCAATATTGTAGGTATATTTACAATATCCAGTGGAAATATTATTACAAATATTTGACCACCAGTTAAGATGAGACTGCTTAATCAATAGTTGATATTTTATAGCAATCTTATGCGATTTATTCTTAAGTAAATAACACACTTAAAAATTTCATCTCGTGTTCAGGCGGGACGCGAACCCACACCTTCCACAATCCGGGTGAATGTACTACCAATTATACCACTGAACGCGTTACTAAGTCGACGAAATTTTTAAGTGCTTGATTCGACATGAGCTGTCGATAGTCTCATCAATATTGTAGGTATATTTACAATATCCAGTGGAAATATTATTACAAATATTTGACCACCAGTTAAGATGAGACTGCTTAATCAATAGTTGATATTTTATAGCAATCTTATGCGATTTATTCTTAAGTAAATAACACACTTAAAAATTTCATCTCGTGTTCAGGCGGGACTCGAACCCACACCTTCCACAATCCGGGTGAATGTACTACCAATTATACCACTGAACGCGTTACTAAGTCGACGAAATTTGTAAGTGCTTGATTTGACATGAGCTGTCGATAGTCTCATCAATATTGTAGGTATATTTACAATATCCAGTGGAAATATTATTACAAATATTTGACCACCAGTTAAGATGAGACTGCTTAATCAATAGTTGATATTTTATGCTTAATCAATAGTGGATATTGTAAATATACCTACAATATTGATGAGACTATCGACAGCTCATGTCGAATAATTATTAATGTCGGTAATTCGTTTGTTGGCTTAAGTATTAAGATATTTAATAAGCTACCACAAAATGTCATTAACCTTTCACTGGATAAGTTTAAGTCTCATATTAAAACCTGCCTAATGAAGAAAGGTTACTATAGTGTACAAGACTATTTAAATGATAAGGATTCTTGGTCATGTCAATTGATTAATCTTTTGAGTTGTTATTCATAGTAGTCTATTAACTTTCATAATTGTATTTATTTTCTCTTCTCAATTGAAACTCTGTAACATCATCAATATTTGAAAAGGGTAACTACTGAGATTCTTGCTGGTGTCTTCTCAGTAGAAATCGACATTCCGAACCAGCGGTAAATAATATGTACTATTTTGACATTCATAAGTGTTTTGTGTGGACCTAAATTGAATAAAGATTTTTTTATCTTTATCTTTTACACGGCGTATCTATATTTAAACATGTATATAACCCTTTATCTACCTCTTCTACCAAAAATAATGATAAAAAGATGAGCTTTTTAGGAGAATTGTCAAACAAATCACAGTCACTTGTACGACTTTGTGTGATAATACAAGTGAGTAACTTTTTATTTTCCTTATTTTCAAAAGTCATTCAATTAATTGTTGTGCTGAATGGTTGGTAGAAGAAAACGGATGTAAATATTTTCCGATACATACATCAGTTATTTTACATACAACAGCTAACCCATGTTCGTACAAATTTCCACTTGTTTGGCAACAAGAACTCCCATTGTAAAGTACAAAATACGACAGACAAAACTAAAACCAACTTTCGCCAAGTCAGGCAAAGTTACACAACTCTGAACCAAGAATAGAGCTACCTTAGATGGACGTCATTGGGAGCCCAGTCCGTTTTTAATCCACTCCCGAGTCCGCCCCTGGGGGGAAAATGTTCACACTCATTTCCTAAGTTAAATTGACGGTGTTACTTATTCAATGGTGCAGGGCAGGACTCAGGGGGATGTAGAGTAATCGAAGGAGGATTAATGGAAGCACTGAATTACTAAGGAATCCGGTAAGGATCTATCTATTCTTAACAGTCTGTAACCAAGTTTGCAAAGCAAAATTGCTTGAATATTAGTACCAATAATAATTTCTTTCATCTTCTCGTGTACCTACCTATTTCCCGGTTGCGTCCAAAGCTGGCGCTTTAAAAACCCAAGTATGCTTAATTTAATTTCATCATCAGCAACTCAAACTCGTCCACTGTTGGACATAGCTCTCCCATAATGCACGCCACTGCTCCCGATTTTCGGCCACTCTCATCCAGCCCACACCAGCCAGCCTTCGAATGTCATCATCCCATCTTGTCGCAGGGCGTCCTACACTACGCTTACCGCGTCGCGGTCTCCACTCAAGGACTTTACGGCTCCAACAGCTGTCAGTTCTGCGGCTAAGACCAGCCCACTGCCACTTCAGTTTGCTAATTCGGTGGGCTATGTCGGTGACTCTGGTTCTTTGTCGGATGTAATTTAATTTAATTTATTTTATTTATTCAAGTAACATGACTCATTATTCGTTAGTTATAAAGGGCTTATCCTATGTAAGTAGTACATGGTTATAAAAATTAAATTCATTAAGTTAAGTTTATTAAGTTTTATGCACAACTCCCGCAGACGTTGTACAGCAGTAATTTATATAGCGGCAGTCCAGCCAGCCCGCTATCATAGTCCGGATGCTGTTGGGGATGCACCGCACCCTGCGCACCAGGGTGGCGCATGGCTTCTGTATAGTCGCACAGAAGTAGGCTTAAACCACGGTTCAGGATTTAGGGAGTCTGGTAATTACAATAAAGGGATTGCTGTCTGGCCTTCACTACCGTTTTACAGGGGAACCAGATCAACTGAATCATGATTACATGTTTCAGAAACTATCCGAAACGTGCAGGCTTCCTCGCGATGCTTTTCCTCACCGCCGAACCTAGTAGTAGAAATACGCACAAAGATTTTAAAAAATCCAATCATGCTCGGATTCGAACCACAGCCCCCCGTATACATGGCGCGTTCTTATGTGGATATTATTCTATCGCTTTTGTTAATTGTTGACGACCTGTTTGGATCAGTGGAAGTGAATGCTGCCTTTGGTGCAAGGGTTGCGGGTTCGATCACCGCACTATACAAACATTTTTGTTTATGAACAAGTCTATTTGTATTGGTCTGAGTATTTTCTATGTATTATAAGTATGTATATACAAAAGAAAAGTATTTTAATGTATATATTTGTATTTGTTGGTTCTGACATCCGTAACACAAGTGCTTGAGCTACCTATCTCGGAGTCCGATCAACGTTTGTGATGTTGTGAAATATATATTTTAACTAGACTGCGCCCGCGGCGTTACTCACGCAGTTTTAGTCTTTATTACAAAAGTCTTTATTCAAACTTTAAACCCGCGCTACTATCCCTTAGGGGTTGAAAGGGCAAAGGTCACTTTTTTATTCAAAACCGGGGCCCAAACATTAATTTTAAGATTCTAACGTTTAAACTGTCTAATCCCCCATATTGTATTCCAAAGATCCGTTTTTAGTGCTCACTTTCACTTTTAAAGGAACCCCTTTCCGACATTTCAAGTTTCTAGGGGGGATTCGGCTGGTAGGGCTAAAACAAGCCGCATGGGCTGATGCAATTCAAAGGTTTTAAATTAGTGTCTAGTGGTTTTTAGTGTTTATTTGTGCAGTGAAGTGCAGCAAAGTGATCCTAATAATAAGAATCGTTAGATTGTATCGTTTTTAAAACTGCTATTGTATGTGGAGTGAGTTGTCTCGTGGTGACAACTTGCTTGGACCAAATAGAGTCTTAAAACCTGCGATTGCTTTTAGAGTGATATCCGCTGAATCCGTAGGTTGATAAAACGTAAAACACCGGCGTTTTATTGAGTGACTGTGACTTTGACTGACTTCGACTGTTGACTACCTATTTATTAATAAGTCAATCAGTTACTTGACATTGGCAAATTATCTTCGAGTTGAGCCATAATAAAAAAAAATTCAAAAAAGTTTCTAGGGTCAGTAGTTTGGGCTGTGGGTGCATTCCTTGTCACTTAATCACTAAATAAATTAGTCACTCAGATCCTCCTTTTATACATTTATATAAATTATCCAGTGACGTTACTGGCAACTTTTTTTCTGTGGAACATTGACTAGAGCTTAAAATCGTAGTCTGAAATTAAGTTTGTATCTTAATTTGTAATGAAAACCAGCAAGGAAAACATGTTTTTGGAATTTTCTTAAGCATATAAATTAAAAGTTGTAAAATTATTTGTAGTTTACTCTTCTTTTAAAAGTATAATGATAAGTAAATGTATTTTAATGTCATCATTTATCTATGTAATGTGCTTACCTGAAATTTAATTGCACCACGTTGGGCGCCGGCTTTTTCTAATACTGGACTGTCGTGAGTGAGGTATCGGAGGCCCGATCCGGGGTAAAGGGGTTTAAAGGTTGGCAGCGGCTTCAAGCAGTTGCAGCAAATGCTGAGGTTGGACCTTGTTGACCACTTGGTTTTTTCCTGGTAATCTTCCATCCAACAGGTGACATACTTATTATTTGTTCCTTTCTGTCTTATTGTTAACATCTTGTTGTAAATTGTATTCATGTTTGTGGTCATCATCGTCATCGTCAGCCCATTTAAGTCCCCACTGCTGGGGCACGGGCCTCCCTCAATCACATGAGGGGTAGTTGCCATACTCACCACGCTTGGTAGGCGGGTTGGCGAGGGTTTTGATATAAATGCAGAGTTTTCCTTCTCTGGGTGCTGATGATCATGCCAGCAGCTTTACCTTAGTCGCCTTTTACGACACCTCGGTAAGAGTGAAGGTGGCCTATTCTACTCTGCCGGGGACCACACGGCTATGTTTGTGGTCAATAAATGTCTTACTTACTTACTTGCAGTGCACTTGTGACTTAACTGGTGTCGCGGATGTCTATGGGCAGCGGCAATAGCTTACCATTAGGCGATCCATCTGCTGTTCTGACATAAAAAAAACATTCCGTCAATTTCATTGTCCATTGTTTATTATGGCGGGTGTTAAACCGTCAAAATATGCATCCTGATGATACATGCATGTGGCTGTTTCCAGTCAATTCCCCAAGTTAAATTGGCGTGTTTATTATTCAATAGAGCAGGGCCGGACTCTATGAAACGCCCTAGCTGTTAAAATACTAATTATGCAGAGTTAATATTCATGAGTTGGGTTAAAAGCGCCGGAAGTGGCATGTACCCAAATAGGCTGTTCTGATACAAAAAGTAAACAAACATTAATAAAGTCTTACTGGGTATATCTGTGAACATTTACATCCCTTTAACCACATGTTCTACCAACCAGTCTGAACAGCATTTGTTCTAAATGTTCATTTGTTCTCTCTATTGGAAATTCACATTAAAAAAATCTTTTTTTCATACAAAGTCGGTTACATGATTTGGTCGTTTTGTATGGGGAGTAGAAAAAAAAATCGATGAATTACGAAAATACTAAATTTTGGTTAAGTATAGCAATCTTTTGCAATTTCATCATCATCAGCCCATTTAAGTCCCCACTGCTGGGGCACGGGCCTCCCTCAATCACATGAGGGGTAAATTGCCATACTCACCACGCTTGGCAGACGGGTTGGCGAGGGTTTTGATATAATGCAGAGTTTTCCTTCTCTGGGTGCTGATGATCATGCCAGCAGCTTTACCTTAGTCGCCTTTTACGACACCTCGGTAAGAGTGAGGGTGGCCTATTCTACTCTGCCGGGGACCACACGACGTTTTGCAATTTATTCTTAAGTAAATAATGCACTTAAGAATTTTTCGACAGTCTTCGGGTGGGACTCGAACACACGATCCTTTGCTAACCGGGCAACTGCTTTACTGGCTAAGCTACTGGAGACCTTGGTATGTCGACGAATTTTGTAATGCTTTTTGCTTCGCCTTGAGCCAACGATAGCTTCATCAATATTTGTATGTTACCTACAAATATCCAGCGAAAATATTGTTACAATTATTTTATCACTAGTTAAGATTATTTACTTACGATTAAATTGCAAAAGATTCATCATCGTCATCATCGTCAGCCCATTTAAGTCCCCACTGCTGGGGCACGGGCCTCCCTCAATCACATGAGGGGTAAATTGCCATACTCACCACGCTTGGCAGACGGGTTGGCGAGGGTTTTGATATAATGCAGAGTTTTCCTTCTCTGGGTGCTGATGATCATGCCAGCAGCTTTACCTTAGTCGCCTTTTACGACACCTCGGTAAGAGTGAGGGTGGCCTATTCTACTCTGCGGGGACCACACGACGTTTTGCAATTTATTCTTAAGTAAATAATGCACTTAAGAATTTTTCGACAGTCTTCGGGTGGGACTCGAACACACGATCCTTTGCTAACCGGGCAACTGCTTTACTGGCTAAGCTACTGGAGACCTTGGTATGTCGACGAATTTTGTAATGCTTTTTGCTTCGCCTTGAGCCAACGATAGCTTCATCAATATTTGTATGTTACCTACAAATATCCAGCGAAAATATTGTTACAATTATTTTATCACTAGTTAAGATTATTTACTTACGATTAAATTGCAAAAGATTCATCATCGTCATCATCGTCAGCCCATTTAAGTCCCCACTGCTGGGGCACGGGCCTCCCTCAATCACATGAGGGGTAATTGCCATACTCACCACGCTTGGCAGACGGGTTGGCGAGGGTTTTGATATAAATGCAAAGTTTTCCTTGTCTGGGTGCTGATGATCATACCAGCAGCTTTACCTTAGTCGCCTTTTACGACACCTTGGTAAGAGTGAGGCCGTGTGGTCCCCGGCAGAGTAGAATAGGCAAAAGATTGCTTTAGCTAAAATATTAATATTAATTAAGCGGTTTCATCTTAACTGGTGGTAAAATATTTGTAACAATATTTTCACTGGATATTATACAAATATTGATGAAACTATCGTCGGCTCACGGCGAAGGAAAAAACACTTACAAAATTCTTCATACAGGTAGCTTAGTCGGTAAAGCATTTGCCCGGTTAGCAAAAGAACGTGGGTTCGAGTCCCACCCGAAGACTGTCGAAAAATTTTTTTAAGTGAATTACGAAAAGTCGTAGAACTAATTCTGTTCAGAATGGTTGGTAGTATAACCGATTCATCATCCCATTTTGTCGCAGGGCGTCCAACACTACGCTTACCGAGTCGCGGTCTCCACTCAAGGACTTTACGGCTCCAACGGCTGTCAGTTCTGCGGTTAATATGATCAGCCCACTGCCACCAGATGGGATGATGACATTCGAAGGCTGGCTGGTGTGGGCTGGATGAGAGTGGTCGAAAATCGGGAGCAGTGGCGTGCATTACAGGAGACCTATGTTCAGCAGTGGATGAGTCTGTGATTATTTTGGACATCACAACACTACATACGAGTACAACATTAGTTACAAAAGAACAAACAATTAAAAAAAAATGATACAAAAAAAAAGAAAACAAAAGAAACACAAGGTTACGGTGGTCTCAACGATCGGCCACGAACGCAATTTATACAATAGTGCTCGTGTACAATCGATCATTTCGTTCGGATCGATCCCAGCTGTACTATGAAAAGAACAGTTCATAAAAGTACCAAGAGAGGTCACTGTGCATAATTACATCGCACCAGCAAAGCGATTTTCTAAAACTACTTAAGCTCAATAGTGATGTAGGTTAACGGCACTTTAGGACTATCCAAACAACCATAAACCATTTGCTAAGTTGGCTTTTATTTGTAGCAAAGCGACCTAGCATTCCTCTCGACTGTGGCCTGGGCAACCTAGGGTTTGTACAGCTCGTGTGTGTTGATGCGGGAATCGAACTCGGCTGCATCAAAAACGGTACTCAAACCACTGCGCTGAATGAACTCTCACATTAAACAAATGGAATAAGACCAGTAGACCGCAGTGGCAAGTGCAAGTTTGGGTACAGTTGGATCGCCGGTGATTTGCGTTGGAATATATTCCGCAGTTCCGTTTGAGTTTATAGTTTCACAGATGTTTAGCTCGGGTGCTTATTTCACAAGTTCATTTCAGTAAAACTTCGTCTTTATGCCAACAACTCGTATGTTAGGCGTGTACCGGCGGGATTCGGGAACGTGTGTGGCGATTAATAACAAGGCAGATCTTTGTAAAATAAAAATAAACTAATTTAATCCATAAAAATATACCAGAAAACAAGCGAGGTATGGGTGACAGGAGAAGAAGTAAAATATTACATCGAAAAACAAAAGACGTCAGCTTTTTGAATTCCGAACGCTCGCTTTTCGCGCCATAAAATCCATGCGGAGGTTTTATTCTGTGGCTTCTTCGACAAGGCGTGTAGCTTACAAATATAATAAATGGGCTCATGTGGAGGCTAGCTAGCGCTGTTTTACTGAGTTAGTGAACCAGAATTGCGGGGAGGAAGACCAATTAAAAAGTTGTCAGCGCAGTTGCGACTCCAGTGGTGTTGCGGGTATCTATCATTAAAAAAAAACATTAAAAAAAACCCGATCCAGGCTCAGTCATCTCATCCTGCGTGCGCCCGATTCTAGTGTCATGTCAAAATATGAAGGCATAGGTATATTCCGCGGGGAATACCTACGATGCGCCGGCGCCGACCTCCTCGTGCGGCCCCTCGGTATTATTTTTGCTCTATATGGAGCTGCTACCGGAGGGTCCTGGTGTCCCCGGGCAACGGCGTGTAATTTGGCAGCCGCCATATTGCTAACCGACGGCTGACAGCTACACAGATGGTGGGGGGTTGTTTGGGTCGTTGTAACGTCTCAGGTAACCTGCCCGGGTTTATCACCGGGCTCACGTTGCGGATGGACGTGGAAAAGGGATTCTCGAAGTCCGGCGCACTTCCGCGGAGGTTCCTCCCTTCGCCCGGTCATGTGGTGTGACCCAAATAAGGCAGTCACCGCGGATCCTGTCGCATTTTAACCTTAGAGGAGCAGACATAAGAATGCAACTTGACGTGGACTCCTGCAACCAGTAGGATGCGGATCTGCGAGGGGGTCCTGCAGGAACCCCTTCTGGCGGCGCCCATACCGCTGAATTGCGGTGCGGGTGGGAGGGGGTTTTGAGGAGGGCATTGGGAGCTGCTCGGGGAACTTTACGAGTTTACCCCAACTTCTGGACGATTCTGCGCTAGCATGTCACCTGCTCGTAAGTGGGGTATGGTACTAGGCTTCGAGCAACGAGCCTATGCCTCACTCGGACTGAAGGAAAATCCCCAGGTGTTTTACTCATAGTTGGTAGGACCCTTGGATTCTCCCAGGGTAGAGCCCAACACTACCCGTCGATCTTCCATCCGGCGGGTGTGCATAAGGCGACGCCTTAAGGTGACGGGTAGGGCACACTAGCGACGCCAATCGATTTAAATTTTTAGCTACTTTATACCAGATCTATTTTAAACAATTTCGGGGTTACAACCTCTCGGCTATCACTTATACTATTTATTAAATAACCATGCACAAATGTTGGGTCCAACGAGTACGCGAAAAATTTATTCACGCCAAAAACGGCCACTTTTAGCGTGTATCAAATTAAATGAATAGTATAAGTGTTTACGGAGAGGTTGTAACCCCGAAATTGTTTAAAATAGATCCGGTTTAGTAGCTAAAAATTAAAATCGATTGGCATCGCTAGTGTGCCCTACCCGTCACCATAAAAGCGGCGACATGGACTTTCACCATGTCCCGTCCAGCGGCGTTTCACCTAGGTGAAAAAAGGGTATATTTGGCGGAAAGCGATACACCAGATACAATTCAGGCCATCTCTCAAAGTGTGATCAGCGGGTTCCACAAGAATTAAAATAAAAACAATAACTAGTTGTCGTATCTTCTACTTCTTTGGGTGCCTCTTCAGTTTTGAAGGTAATCCGGCAATTTCTCGAATGTCTCTATATTTTGCGAGACGGTAGAGGATCGTCGTATACAATCAAGTATAGTAAAGCAAACTACATTTACTACACATACATACTATCCAATACCCACTACAAGCAGGTAGTTAGGGTTTAATTGTTTAGCATCGAGCACCTTGTGTCCCGCATGCCCCGGTGTAAATTCCCAAGTCTAAAGTGACAGTGAGTTAGCCCATGCTGAATAAGTTCTCTAACCCGAGTTTGCAGGCCGAGTTCAGTCTGCACCCGTTTGCATGCAGACTAGAGACGGAAACATGACAGTGATATCGATGTAAGATAATTCTAAATAATGGATTAAGAGCAAATATACGTACGCATGCTTCGGGTGTAAGTTCCCATGTCTGAAGTGACAGTGAGTTAGCCCAAGCTGAATAAGTTCTTTAACACGAGTTTGCAGACCGAGTTCAATCTACCGTTTGCATACAGACTCGACACGGAAACGTGATAGTGATATCGATATAAGAGAATTTCAAATAATGGATTAATGGAAAATAGACGGACCTACACGTGCCTTGGGTGTAAGTTCCCATGTCTGAAGTGACAATGAGTTAGCCCAAGCTGGATAAGTTCTCTGACCTGAGTTCGTAGGCCAAATTCAGTCTGCTCTAGTTTGCATTCTATAGTCTGTAATAGACGTGTACGTGGTAGTGAATGATGTCGATGTTAGAGAATAAATAATAAAAATGGGTTTTGTTATAGCATTCGTCTGTTTTTTATACGCAAGTTAATGGACAACATTTCATATTTTTAACATGTCCATATTGTTTTTTTATATGAAAATAGACATAAAATAAACAGACCCATATTTTTTCTTTTTTCAAAATTTGTCCATTTTCATGCATAAAATAATTATTGAAATTCTTTTTATTCTAAATAGACGTAAGCGCCAAATGACGTCATCGGACGGCAGAATGTAAAATATTTCTTTGCTTAGCACATTATAGTTTTAAATTTACGAAATGCCAAACCCATGACATGTAACTGTCAAAAAAAAGACAACTTGTCAACGTTGAATGTATGAATGACATTGACAATGTTGACACTAGTATTATTTACCTTTGATAGTAGTACCTTTTTTTTATTAAAATAATGAGAAGCAAAGGAATATCGCTGTATTCAGCCGTCCGATGACGTCATTTGGCGCTTACGTCTATTTAGAATAAAAAGAATTTCAATAATTATTTTATGCATGAAAATGGACAAATTTTGAAAAAAGAAAAAATATGGGTCTGTTTATTTTATGTCTACTTTCATATAAAAAAACAATATGGACATTATTCTCTAACATCGACATCATTCACTACCACGTATACGTCTATTACAGACTATAGAATGCAAACTAGAGCAGACTGAATTTGGCCTACGAACTCAGGTCAGAGAACTTATCCAGCTTGGGCTAACTCATTGTCACTTCAGACATGGGAACTTACACCCAAGGCACGTGTAGGTCCGTCTATTTTCCATTAATCCATTATTTGAAATTCTCTTATATCGATATCACTATCACGTTTCCGTGTCGAGTCTGTATGCAAACGGTAGATTGAACTCGGTCTGCAAACTCGTGTTAAAGAACTTATTCAGCTTGGGCTAACCTATTGTCACTTCAGACATGGGAACTTACACCCGAAGCATGCGTACGTATATTTGCTCTTAATCCATTATTTAGAATTATCTTACATCGATATCACTGTCATGTTTCCGTCTCTAGTCTGCATGCAAACGGGTGCAGACTGAACTCGGCCTGCAAACTCGGGTTAGAGAACTTATTCAGCATGGGCTAACTCACTGTCACTTTAGACTTGGGAATTTACACCGGGGCATGCGGGACACAAGGTGCTCGATGCTAAACAATTAAACCCTAACTACCTGCTTGTAGTGGGTATTGGATAGTATGTATGTGTAGTAAATGTCCTTTGCTTTACTATACTTGATTGTATACGACGATCCTCTACCGTCTCGCAAAATATAGAGACATTCGAGAAATTGCCGGATTACCTTCAAAACTGAAGAGGCACCCAAAGAAGTAGAAGATACGACAACTAGTTATTGTTTTTATTTTAATTCTTGTGGAACCCGCTGATCACACTTTGAGAGATGGCCGGAATTGTATCTGGTGTATCGCTTTCCGCCAAATATACCCTTTTTTCACCTAGGTGAAACGCCGCTGGACGGGACATGGTGAAAGTCCATGTCGCCGCTTTTATGGTGACGGGTAGGGCACACTAGCGATGCCAATCGATTTTAATTTTTAGCTACTAAACCGGATCTATTTTAAACAATTTCGGGGTTACAACCTCTCCGTAAACACTTATACTATTCATTTAATTTGATTCACGCTAAAAGTGGCCGTTTTTGGCGTGAATAAATTTTTCGCGTACTCGTTGGACCCAACATTTGTGCATGGTTATTTAATAAATAGTATAAGTGATAGCCGAGAGGTTGTAACCCCGAAATTGTTTAAAATAGATCTGGTATAAAGTAGCTAAAAATTTAAATCGATTGGCGTCGCTAGTGTGCCCTACCCGTCACCTTAAGGCGTCGCCTTATGCACACCCGCCGGATGGAAGATCGACGGGTAGTGTTGGGCTCTACCCTGGGAGAATCCAAGGGTCCTACCAACTATGAGTAAAACACCTGGGGATTTTCCTTCAGTCCGAGTGAGGCATAGGCTCGTTGCTCGAAGCCTAGTACCATACCCCACTTACGAGCATGAGACACGCTAGCGCAGAATCGTCCAGAAGTCCGGGGTATACTCGTAAAGTTCCCCGAGCAGCTCCCAATGCCCTCTTCAAAACCCCCTCCCGCCCGCACCGCAATTCAGCGGTGTGGGCGCCGCCAGAAAGACCCCCTAAGCAGGACCCCCTCGCAGATTCGCATCCTACTGGTTGCAGGTGTCCACGTCAAGTTGCATTCATATGTCTGTTCCTCTAAGGTTAAAATGCGACAGGATCCGCGGTGACTGCCTTATATTGGGTCACACCACATAACCGGGCATAAGGGAGGAACCTACGCGGAAGAGCGCCGGACTTCGGGAATTCCTTTTCCACGTCCATCCGCAACGTGAGCCCGGTGATAAACCTGGGCAGGTTACCTGAGACGTTAGAACGACCCTAACAACCCCCCACCATCTGTGCAGCTGTCAGCCGTCGGTTAGTAATATAGCGGCTGCCAAATTACACGCCGTTGCCCGGGGACACCAGGACCCTCCGGTAGCAGCACAAGGCTGTCGGCGCCGGCGCATCGTATTCCCCGCGGAAAATACCTTTGCCTTCATATTTTGAGATGACACTAAGGATCGGGCGGACGCAGGACGAGAAGACTGAGTCTGGATCGGGTTTTTTTAAATGTTTTTTTTTTAATGATGGATACCCGCAACACCACTGGAGTCGCAACTGCGCTGACAACTTTTTGATTGGTCTTCCTCCCCGCATTGGAATTCTGGTTCACTAACTCAGTGAAACAGCGCTAGCTAGCCTCCACATGAGCCCATTTATTATATTTGTAAGCTACATACGCCTTGTCGAAGAGGCCACAGAATAAAACCTCCGCATGGATTTTATGGCGCGAAAAGCGCGCGTTCGGAATTCAAAAAGCTGACGTCTTTTGTTTTTCGATGTAAAATTTTACTTCTTCTCCTGTCACCCATACCTCGCTTGTTTTCTGGTATATTTTTATGGATTAAATTAGTTTATTTTTATTTTACAAAGATCTGCCTTGTTATTAATCGCCACACACGTTCCCGAATCCCGCCGGTACACGCCTAACATACGAGTTGTTGGCATAAAGACGAAGTTTTACTGAAATGAACTTGTGAAATAAGCACCCGAGCTAAACATCTGTGAAACTGTAAACTCAAACGGAACTGCGGAATATATTCCAACGCAAATCACCGGCGATCCAACTGCACCCAAACTTGCACTGCCACTGCGGTCTACTGGTCTTATTCAATTTGTTTTTATGTGAGAGTCCATTCAGCGCAGTGGTTTGAGTACCGTTTTTGATGCTGCCGAGTTCGATTCCCGCATCAACACACACACGAGCTGTACAAACCCAGGTCACAGTCGAGAGGAATGCTAGATTCGCTTTGCTACAAATAAAAGTCAACTTCGCAAACAACGGTTTATTGTTTTCCCAATAGTCCTAAAATGCCGTTAACCTACATCACTATTGAGCTTAAGTAGTTTTAGAAAATCGCTTTGCTGGTGCGATGTAATTATGCACAGTGACCTCTCTTGGTACTTTTATGAACTGTTCTTACCATAGTACAGCTGGGATCGATCCGAACGAAGTGATCGATTGTATACGAGCACTATTATATAAATTGCGTTCGTGGCCGATCGTTGAGACCACCGTAACCTTGTTTTTCCTTTGTTTTGTTTTCTTTTTTTTTTATTATTTGTTCTTTTGTAACTAATGTTGTACTCGTATGTAGTGTTGTGATGTCCAAAATAATAAATTTTTCTTTCTTTCTTTCTAACCGTAATCGATTATCATCATCATCATCAGCAACCCACACTCGTCCACTGCAAGACATAGGTCTCCTGTAATGCACGCCACTGCTCCCGATTTTCGAACTCTCATCCAGCCCACACCAGCCAGCCTTCGAATGTCATCATCCCATCTGGTGGCAGTGGGCTGGTCATATTTGCCGCAAAAGAAATATTTTACATTCTGCCGTCCGATGACGTCATCTTACTTTTTTTAATTTTTAATTTTTTTCTCAGTAAATAAGCAATATAAAAAATGAATAAATATATATTCGAGCAGCGGAAAAGTAAACAAAGAATTGGTATTTTTTGTTTCAGAGCTTAGCAATTTTGAAATGTTGTCCATTGCATTCTCACTACTGCTTACTACTATACCTATACTCATGACTGCCTCGTTGGCGTCGTGGGTAATGCGTCGCACTTTAAAGCGACGGTTGCGCTTGCGGTCCTGGGTTCGATATCCGGGTCGGGCCAAAAATTAGTACCTGAGTTTTTCTGTTAAGAAATTCGCAGTGTCAGCCCGGAGTCTGGAGGTTGGCGGTCTTGTACCCCGTGGCTCGGAAAGCACGTTAAGACATTTGTCCTGCGCACGATCTCTCTCCGGTCGTATCACACTGGTGTCCCATCAGGATATGAGGGCAAGAGAATAGAAAGTGCACTTGTGTTTACGTACACACTTGAGCACTATAATATATCCTGCGTAAGTGGCTGATCGTTGAGAATCGGTTGGATGATATTATTATACTCATGTTATAGAATATTAAAGATAAGAAATCAACGCGAAAGACTTTAAATATTTTGCTGTATGGCGAATATTACAACTTCCTCACTGGCAATACTTAAAACAATTGAAAAAATCAATGGTCAGTATAACACACTTATTTTTTTTTTTAGTTTCCTTTAAAAACCCTGGAATTTACAGTATAAAGCGTATTAAAACGTGTTTACCATTAAACTCTTAATTGAAAATTACGACGTAAATGGAGAAATTAAAATTATTTCATCGATATGCTCGTACAGCACAATATTTAGCATCCCTAGTCACAAACAGATAGTCTCAGTGTGTTCAATGGTTCTATCGAGTTCGTAGCTTCGAGCTTTGTTTGTGGCTCATATGATGGAAATTAAATATGAAACATTGTAGCCTGTGTTGAATTAGTTAATTAACAGTTAACACTTATGCAGCTATAGTAAATTTAACAGGAAGTCTCTTCGCGGGCTTTAAATCTTGTAGAGCCGGCAACAAACTAGACGAGGCTTTACGAACAATGAGCCTGGCGACTCAGTAATAAATTCACAATGTTGAACAATTTAGTCTGGTTTTATGATTTATTTTTCTAATGTTTTTCTTCATTTATTCAATAAATTTATCAGAACTTATATAAATAAATCCAGGCTTGTGTACTAGAGATTGGACAGATTTTGTAAAATAGCATTGAGCAATAGCGGTCAAAAGCTATGTACAAAAATTCAAATTGAAACCTCGTGTTATTTTTGTTATGAGCCCTCAAAGACAAATATAGGCAAGTAATTTTTAAGTCTTAAATTTAAGAAATATTTATATAGCAATCGATATCATATTCAATTTATAGCAACTTTTGTCAAGAAACCATTTTCATAAACGCACTATTTCATATAGCTATCGAACAAAGCTATCTCGCGATGCGCACAAACTAGGAAGGGCTGACGTCACGCCTCATGTCGCTGTTTGTATGGAGCGTTTTGAGCAAGTCTATTTTAAGTGATTTTCAAATTGTCCTATCTCGAAGAGTTTTCAAGCTAACAAAGCCATTCTTTCACCGATGTTTTCACTTTTGAGGGGTTCTTATATTACCAACAAGAGGAAAAAATAGGACACAAGCATATTACTTAGGCCATTCCACAAATTGAAAGTTATTGTTCAATTCGAAGCATGCATTTTTATCATAATGTGACGTCAACTTGGCCATGTAAACGGTCAATACAGGGTACTTATATACTTTTTAACCCTTATAATTTCTCCAGATCACTATACTTCGGATAATAAGCAATTTCTTTATGGAACATTAGGTCAAAATTGTGTAAAAAAAAATTAAGATAGTGTCACGAAAGCAACTTACCGTGAATGTTTACCTACTAGCCTACAATTATAATTCATAATTTTGTCTATCCTTTCGATAAGTTAAATGCAATAAATAAATAAATATTTCACAACATCACATACATTGATCTGACTCCGAGATAGGTAGCTCAAGCACCTGTGTTACCTACGGATATCAACAGTGGGATTACAAATATATACATATAATACTTTTCCTTTGTAAATGCATAATTATAATACATAGGAAACACCTAGAACAATACAAACAGACATATTCATGCACACAAATGTTTATACTGTGCGGGGATCGAACCCGCAAACAATAAATAAATAACCAATATTAATATTAAATAGCCAATTTTTCCGGGTGATACAAGCAAAATAAGAAAGAAGTTTAAATCTCCTTTTAAAAATAAAGAATTTTTTCCTTAAAGTAAAGCATGCTAACCTAAAGATTTAAGGTGGTTTCCCCCAGGGCCCAATTTTTTCTTCCACCCTATTTAGCTAAAACTCAAAGATACTCCGTGGTCCCAGATACAACTTATAAGAACCGATTATTATAAGTAACTTTTATAGGTACACGTATCTAGTCTTATTTAGTCTAGAGCATAGTGGGAGAGCCAAACTTCGGCATGAATGGGCCTGCTCGACCAGAGTGATACCATGGCCTCAAATAAATCCGTCGTAAAGCAGCACAATGCTGTGTTTCGCTGCGTGAGTGAGGTACCGGACGCCCAATCCGTGGGAAAAAGGGGGTTCAAAGGTCGGCAGCGCACTTGTGACTCCACTGGTATCGCGGGTGTCTAGGGGCGGCGGAAATCGCTTACTATCAACCGATCCATCTGCTCGTCTGCCACCTATCACAAAAAAGTCTCTTCTTCAAAGTGTTTTCTCGTTTTGTAAAAATGATACTGGAACTGAGCCATTTATCCATCCAATCTGACTAAAAATATATGCACCCATATGTAGCGCAATCTCCGCCCGCAGATGGGTCCAAGAGGTCACATGTCTCTCAATTTCCTGCCGACAACGAACAGCCAACACAGGCAACTGGCAAATGATGGAGGAAAAAGCTGTTTCCCTTTTACGCAATCACGAATTCATTGACTCGCAATATACCTTTACTGAGCGGGATTATGCTAAACCGAATTCACATTAATAAATATATAAAATAAAAATAATAAATTAATAAAAAAAAATAAAAAAAAAAAAAAATAAAAATTAAAAATTAATAAAAAAAATTAAAAATAAAAAAAATAAAAATAAAAATGTTAATTTATCGGACAACAGTGATCCATAAGTGTTAGTAGCATACAACTTTTTACTAATTAGTGTTAGTACTTAATAACTAAGAGCGACCTAGTAATTATACATAAGTGCTCGAGTAGTGGACAGTCCCCACCATCGGCGATGGCCTTCAGGACACTATTGCGGCTGCCGCATTGTGAAACTTGTGAACCTTGGGCACGTTCATTTATAACGTGGGTTAGCAGAATTTTTCATCATCGTCATCGTCATTATTTCAGTCAATTGACGTCCACTGCTGGACATAGGCCTCCCCCAATGTGTTCCACACAGATCGGTCCTGCGCCGCTCGCATCCAATGGATTCCCGCAACCTTCACCAAATCGTCGGTCCACCTTGTGGGGGGCCTGCCACGGCAGCGACTTCCTTACGTGGCCTCCACTCGGGGACCTTTCCGCCCCAACGGGCGTCTGTTCTCCTCGCTATGTGCCCTGCCTATTGCCACTTGGGGCATACAATCCTTTGGGCTATGTCTGTGACCTTAGTTCTCCTGCGGATCTCATTCATTTTCGATCACGCAAGGAGACTCCGAGCATAGCCCTCTCCATTGCTGCAGAATTTTTAGTAGTGCTTAAAAAAAGCAATATCATTTTATTTCATCATCATCATCAGCCCATTTAAGTCCCCACTGCTGGGGCACGGGCCTCCCTCAATCACATGAGGGGTAATTGCCATACTCACCATGCTTGGCAGACGGGTTGGCGAGGGTTTTGAAATGCAGAGTTTTCCTTCTCTGGGTGCTAATGATCATGCCAGCAGCTTTACCTTAGTCGCCTTTTACGACACCTCGGTAAGAGTGAGGGTGGCCTATTCTACTCTGCCGGGGACCACACGGCTTCATTTTATTTATTTATTCGTAAACATAGGTAAACAATGATGTCATCTTATAATATTAGGAACACTATGTATATTAGGAGCCCAAATTAAATTACATTTCCTTAACCTTTGAGAGCACACTTCCTGTCCCCATCTCTTCCTGTCCTTTGATTAAAATCATTCGCATACTTTGAGGTCCATTGTTCAAAGTCAAAGTCAAAAGATTCTTCATTTGCATAGGCTTGTACGTACACAGTACTTACAAATCGTAATACATTAACATCTCTTGAAACTGTTAATAAGAATACATATAAATGATGCATATAGCTGATACATAAAATATTAAGAAATAAATAAACATAATGCGATTCTACCACCGGCTCGGAAAGTTGTTTATGATCGAGAAGATCTGGCAAGAAACTCGTCAGCTACACTTTTTAATCGCCAACTTTTTATACAAAGGTTTATTATCCTCATACCAAGCCATACAGTCTAATGCAACACAAAATAGAATGAAGTAAATTAGGGTAGGTAAAAAAGTTGGGTCCAACGCGTAGGCGAAAAAATTATTAAAATAGAATAAAGTAATTTATAAGCGAAATATGTGGTAAACCGAAGCGGACTAATATTTAAGTAGTTTATGTCATTTTATGTAAATATGTTTTAGTACCGATATTCATATTTTATTTATGTATTAATATTTAAACTTTCTGTGTAAGTATATAAATAAACATTAAGATTGCTCATAGTGATAAGGCCGCCTTCTGTGTACATATCCTGTAATACATAGTCTTAAGTTTTCATACTGTACTTTAAGTGCAATAAAAGTATATTCATTCATTCATTCATAATGTTTCACCAGTTCGGTATAAAAAAAAAATCTTCGAAAAAAACCGCCTTCAAACACCACGAAAATTGTAAAATAATATTTTTATCAATTTATACACTTTAAATAACATTTTATAAGTAGTACACTCGAGAAAAGGTGTTACCCAATACTAACTTTGTAATTTAATACAACATTCAATTATTCAACAGAGATTATATAATTATATTCAACTGCTCTGGTTTTGTCGTAAAGAAATTATTTTAATTATATTAGCATTTGTCAAGAAGTATATTGTTCAGTGAATTTTTAAATTCAATTTTGTCCAGCTTTTGTAAAGTTTCTGGCAATTTGTTATAAAGCCGTGGAGCCATGTCCACTACACTTTTTTTCATCATGGCAGTTTTACAGATTCGAGATATATATCTATTAATGTATAAATGCTATGGATCTTGAATCTGCAATAAAGATTATATTATATTATTATTATAAGGCTTTCTGATTTCTTTCACATTCAAATATAGTCTACCATGTCTCTCCAAATATTCTCTGTTTAAGCCAAAGCGCTCAAGACAAATCTTAGTCATTTTTGCCCCTATTAACAGGCTCCAAGCCGACTATAATTCGGTTTGCAAAAATAATGATATTGATGTATTTAATCGCAGTTTGAACAGGACCCCGAGATCACGTCTCGGGGTCCTGGGTTCGATTCCCGGGTCGAGCAAAGGTATAATTCCAATTTTTCGAACATAGCTCTGGTTTGTGATCACCAATCCGCATTAGGCAAGCGTGGTGATTAGGCCTAACCCCATCATAGTAGCGATGACTTGATTTCTGTGATGTAGGCCTTTGCCCTTCAGTGGGACAGTATATAGGCTGATACTTAAATCGTAGTTTACCTACATTTAAAAATAAATTACGTATACTATTGTCTTATTAGACAATAGTATACGTAATTTATTTAGATTAGATTTAGATTTTATCTTATCTTATTGTTACTTATTATTATAAGTAACAATAAGATAAGATAAAATCTCTATGATTAATTCACTGGCCAAGAGGCGCTTTTGGTAGTGTGCCAATGGTCGTGCGTTCGATTTCCACTATGAACAAACATTCGTGAACACTTGTGTTTGCTCAGTGCCTGGGTGTAACAAGTAATTATGATTTTACAAAAAAGCTATTTTTCTTCAAATCAAATGGGAAGCCTTATACTCCCAACTACCTTTGTTTATGCTTTAAATCATCATCATCATCAGCCCATTTAAGTCCCCACTGCTGGGGCACGGGCCTCCCTCAATCACATGAGGGGTAATTGCCATACTCACCACGCTTGGCAGACGGGTTGGCGAGGGTTTTGATATAAATGCAGAGTTTTCCTTCTCTGGGCGTTGATGATCATGCCAGCAGCTTTACCTTAGTCGCCTTTTACGACACCTCGGTAAGAGTGAGGGTGGCCTATTCTACTCTGCCGGGACCACACGGCCATAAAATCCATGCGGAGTATACTATTGTCTAATAATAATTAACAATAAGATAAGCTAAAATCTCTATGATTAATTCACTGGCCAAGAGGCGCTTTTGGTAGTGCGCCAATGGTCGTGCGTTCGATTCCCACTATGGACAAACATTCGTGCGAAAAACACTTGTGTTTGTTCAGTGCCTGGGTGTAACAAGTAATTATGATTTTACAAAATATCTATTTTTCTTCAAATCAAATGGGAAGCCTTATATTCCCAACTACCTTTGTTCATGCTTTAAATCATCATCATCATCATCATCAGGCCATATAAGTCCCCACTGCTGGGGCACGGGCCTCCCTCAATCACATGACGGGTAATTGCCATACTCACCACGCTTGGCAGACGGGTTGGCGAGCGTTTTGATATAAATGCAGAGTTTTCCTTCTCTGGGTGCTGATGATCATGCCAGCAGCTTTACCTTAGTCGCCTTTTACGACACCTCGGTAAGAGTGAGGGTGGCCTATTATACTCTCCCGGGTCCATACGGCTAGCTTTAAATGGCAACGTGTAATTAAGGTAGCACCAACGCATGTACTTGACAATTTGTATCTTTTAGTTTTCAGAGGTGTATGATCTTGTTGGTTGTACAAATAAGTAAACTTTTTTTTGGAAATTTCGACCCCCACACCCAAAAAAGCAAAAAAAAAAGCAAAAGTATTGTTGGCAACCACCGTCACCACCTTTATGGCCGCTTCAATATATTCTAATTCCACCGGTCAATCTTCCAAAAAAACGCGTGTCTCTTTAATCACTCACTTCACTTCACTCGACATTGGCAAAATTATGGAAGTGTCGCAAGACATAGTAGCAGCCATCAATTAATAAAAAAGGATTCGGCGGGTAGGGCTAAAAGAAGCCGCGTGGGCTGATGCAATTCAAAGGTTTTAAATTAGTGTCTAGTTGTTTTTAGTGTGCAAATTTGGTGTGTATTTGTGCAGTAAAGTGCCACAAAGTGATCCTAATAATAAGAATCGTTGGATTGTATCGTTTTTAACACTGCTATTGTGTGTCGAGTGCGTTGTCTCGTGACAACTTGGTTGGACCTAATAAAGTCTTAAAACCCGCGATTGCTTTTAGAGTGATATCCGCTGAATCCGTAGGTCGATAAAACGCAAAACACCGGCGTTTTATTGAGTGACTGTGACTTTTACTGACTTCGATTGTTGACTACCGACTTGTTCGCAATAAGTTACTTGACATTGGCGAATTATCTTCGGTTGTCCCGCTTAATAATGCCTAAAATCTAAAACATGATAATGGCACGAGTAATTCTCAGTCGAGAAGTTGATTGCCACAAATAAAATAAGAAGAAGAAGAAGTAAACTTTTTTTTGGAAATTTCGACCCCCACACCCAAAAAAGCAAAAAAAAAAGCAAAAGTATTGTTGGCAACCTACATCGTCACCACCTTTATGGCCGCTTCAATATATTCTAATTCCACCGGGTTTTCTTCCAAAAAACGCGTGTCTCTTTAATCACTCACTTCACTTCACTCGACATTGGCAAAATTATAGAAGTGTCGCAAGACATAGTAGCAGCCATCAATTAATAAAAAAAAACTAATTATTAGACACAACCGGATCACGATTGCACGTTGAGAATCATTATCTCAATTAATGTAGGTATCCCCAATTATTATTTTCAGAAACTATCCGAAGCGTGCAGAATTCATAGCGTATATTCTATTCTATACAATGACAACATCCATCGGCGTAACTTTAGAAATCCATATTCCAAAATCTGAACTAACAAGCCAACCAGAACTATCTGTTTCAAAGTGTAGCGGTTATGTCTGCACCACGCCGGGGGAAATTGCATGTGCACGCTGCAACTTACACAACGCATTTCTACCTCTCATGAAGGTAAGCCAGGGATTTGAAGCTTACGAGGAAGTTATAAGGTTGAAGGTTGAATCTCTTGCATGAAGTAGGGAATTGAATTTATCTACAAATGCGATAGGTAATCCTTACCTACACTATGTCTTAAAAGCGAAGTAAATACCAAGGTTGTAAATGAGTAAGCGTAGAAACGTTGACCGTGGGAGAGACACATTTCAGAATGAATGGGTCGCCTCGAGCGTAGTGATACCACGGCCTCACAGAAGGTGCCGGTATCTCCAATACGGAGGAAAGGGACCTCGCTCCTTTCCCCCGGAAAGGTTGGCAGCGTACTTGTGACTCCACTGGTACTGTACATATACATACTGTATACCCAGATTGAATAAATGAATAGGCAAGTATTTTTACCGCATAAAACATTATGTAGGTACAAAGACTGCCTCGGTGGCGCAGTGGTCAGTGGGTCGCACTTTAAAGCGACGTCTGTGCAAGAAGTCCCTGGTTCGATCCGCGGGTCAGGTCAAAAATTTGTACCTAAGTTTTCGGCAAGAAATTCTTAGTGTCTTGTACCCCCGTGCCTCGGAAAGCACGTCAAGCCATTGGTCCTGCACTAGATCCCTCTTCGGTCGCGTCACGCTGGTGTCCTATCGGAATACGAGGGTAAGGGAATAGATAGTACACTTGTGTTAGCGCACACACTTGAGCACTATAATATATCCTGCGTATGTGGCTGATCGGTACGATTGGCCGCCGTAGCCGTAATCGGTTGGAGGTGAATTATTATTATTAATGTAGGTACAAATAAGGTAGGTACCTTATTTGTACCTACATTAATAATAAATGCCTTATTGCTAAGAGCAATATTCTCAGGTTTTCTGTAAAGAACATTGGGATAAAAAACATGTTGAGATTCTGGACGTGCAATTATGATCCGGTTGGTTTGATTTCCGTGTCCATGTGATCCATAGATTACTTAATTGCCAAATCCTGCATTATGGTCAAATCTGTCGAATATAGAAGGAAGAACATTAGTAAGAATGAAACCACTTCTTTATGAAATGAACTAGCCCAAATAATATGCTAAAATAGATCCTAAATCTCTTTTTTAAAATTCCGAAATAAAATGCCTCTCTTCATCCACTCTCAAGAGACAGCAAGCCCAACATCGTCTTCAAAACTGCGAACCCATTTGGCGAAATGATTGAGTTTAGGAAAAACAAATACATATAATAAAACATCACTTCTCCAATCGGATTGAGCGACGGGACCACAGCACCCAGGGGAAATACAGGGGCACCCGCCACGCTACGAGGGTAGTAGATTTGGGAATTCCCTGAGCGGGCAATCGCTCAGTTGAACTAGTTCAATGACTACAGAATCATTTTGACGACCCGTTTGGAACAGTGCTAGTGAACGCTGCCTCTGGTGCAAAGGTTGAGGGTTCGATCCCCGCACAGTAAAAACATTTGTGTGCATGAACATGTCTGTTTGTATTGGTCTGAGTGTTTTCTATGTATTATAAGTAGTATTTATAAAAAAAAGTTTTATATGTATATATTTGTAATCCCACTGTTGATTCTGATATCTGTAACACATCTATGAGCTATCTATCTCGGAGTCAGATATTGATCTGATCAGATATTTATAAAACAAAAATCCCCGACTTCCAGATATATAACTAATAAGGTACCATCTTTAATCGTACAATGCATTCTCTTTGCTTCTTTTTAGAAAGTTGTAACTGAACGGGCGGCGGCAATTGACCATCATGTGATTCAACTGCTCATCTGCCGCCTATTATACAAAAAAAGGTAAAGTGAAATACTCCTGAAATGAACAATTAGCTGCAAACCCAAGAAATTGTGATCTCTTCCAATACACCGTAGATTAGCGTGATAATAATTCCCCGTGAGGGTTCCTTCGCCTTTTGCCTCAACAGTAAAGATGTAGTGTGTGATGTGTAGGCTTATGATCAATGTCATCATAGCTTGATCGAGATCGCGATTGGGACTTGGCGCTTATGCCTTCTTTTTTTTTTGCGTTGGGGGAATGCCGCCGGCCCGATGTTCAATTGGCCGACGTCGCCACCTTTCGGCGGTGCCTTATGCATACCCGTCTGCCGGGGGGCGGACGGGTTATGTCGGGCTCTCCTCCAGTAAAACTGAAGGCCTACTGACTAAACCCCCAACGACGCTCCCTCTTCGCCAGAGTGGGAAGGAGACATGTGTACTAGTTAATGAACTCTGACTACACGTTCCTTCCCAGGCGTTGGCCCGCTTACAGCGCGGACCCTTCTATGCCTCCCCCAGATGGATGCCTGACACACATAAGGGGCTAAGGGCACCGCCGCATGACCATAGAGCCTCTTATTTTCATCAACTCACTCTTTTCTTCATTATTTTAACTACCTTACTACTCACTCCAGTCAACAAATAAGAAGCTAAGAAATGTACCTAATACATAAATAATACAGTTCTAGTACTTCAAGAGATCCCTCACTTGCTGAAAAAGGCATTGATGCAGTTCGTATAATTCCTTCCCATTTAATGAACTGTTTTGCGTAAATCTATTGTTTATTTTATACGTTGTTTCGTTATTTTGATGGTTTATTTTAGGGTATGGTACAGTATACCACGTGAAGAAACACGTGCAAGCTGGTGCTCTGGAATATTTTAATCACAAGCTGTGTAAAAAGTGCTATTTTTGACCAAAAAAATATACTGATGTGTTCCTTAAACTGTGACCTTCGGATTGGTGATATTGGTTCGAAACAGTAGTGCCCTAGTTGTGCATAATACACGCAAATAAATGTGAACTTTGGTGAAATTGCAAACAATTCAAGAACGTTCGACTCAAACGATACAATAGAATTGGACTTTGTACCGTTCAAGGACAGTAGCAGTCAAGGACGGTAGCGATATTTAGTGCATCTTTTCGTCGTAACTCGTGTTGTTCGTTTGGTATAAAAGACAAGAGCGTCGTGGAGTAACTAGTGGACCCCGGTTCGGATCCCAGAAAACCAAACCAATTTGATTTTTTTTATATTTTTTTTTCTTGTACTTTATTTTATCTTTATGTGCTTTTTATTGTTTTTTTTTTTCTCTTAAGAAGGGAAGAACAAAGATTTGTAACTTCCATTTTATTTGTGAAGAAAATTACACTATGAATTGCAACGCCTGCAGAACCCTCCTAGATCCTAACAGTTTTTTGCATTGTCGGCTGTGCAAACATGACTACCACTACAAATGTCTTAATATCAAGAGCAGTCAGTTCGCAGCGCTATCAGAAGAGTTCCTCCTGTCTTGGGTCTGTCCATCTTGTACAAACGTCACCAGACGCAACAGAAGTAACTGCAACACTCCTGTACGTCAACATCAGATTTCGGACCCTGAACAGTCACTAAATATGTCGTATGACCAAGATCCGAATACTTCCATATCCTCCCAAGCTCATAGTGATCTGCAGGTTCCGCAGGCTTCCCCCTCTACAGAGCCGTCGGTGACGATGGACAGATAAGGTCAAATGATGGACAAAAAATTAAATGCGGCTTTGTCGTATTATATGAGTTCCTTGCGTTCTGCTCTAAAGTCAGATATTGAGAAAATGGTCCAGAGTCAAGTGAAAGAGGCCATGAAGACGTTGAAAAATGATTTTACTATCACGACTGATTTCCTGGGTTCAGAACAGAAAGATCTTCAGGCCAAAATAGTTTCGCAAAATGTTATAATTCGGAATCTCGAGAAGGAAAACTGCGACATTAAGAGACAACTGAATCAAGTCGAAAGTAAGGTATGTAATATGGACAATTTGTCACGTAGTCTTAATATAGAAATTCAGGCAGTGCCCGAAAACAAAAATGAAAATGTGGTTGCACTATTGCACACACTTTGCGAAGTTATAGGTGTAAAAATCGATGACACATCAGTGAGGGCGTGCCGCAGGGTTGCTAAAATGAACAATGGATCCAGCCGCCCCCGAAACATTTTGGTGACACTGGCATCCCCACGTCAACGTGATCTAATTATCTCTTCAGTCCACCGCTACAACAAGAAACACCCCGATGCTGCGCTTAACTCTACCCAACTAGGGCTACCATCCACCTTGGCCTGTAGAATATACGTGGCTGAACACCTGTCACCAGAACTAAAAATGCTACACGCAGAGACTCGTAAGATGGCTGCAAGCAATAACTATAAATACGTTTGGGTGAGATTTGGCAAAATCTACGTTCGAAAAGACGACTCTGCAAGTGCCATAAACATAAGAAATCAAGACTTTCTAAAAAAGCTTCAGAAATAGTGCAATTAGATCAATGTAGATAAATCTCATAAATGCTTACGTTTGCTTGATTTTTTTTTTTATGGAAATATTTTACCAAAATGTAAATAGGATAAGATCGAAGCTGCGGGATGTCTATTTGAATGTACTAAGTAATAATTATGACATAATTTGTATAACTGAAACCAATTTAATTAATAATATATCAGATAGTGAAATTTTTGATTCAAGATATAATGTTTTCAGACGAGATAGATATACTTCAACGAATGTTAAAAAGGACGGGGGTGGGGTTGCTTTAGCTATTAAAAAAGATTACAAAGTAATTCGAAGAACGTCTTGGGAGACGGATCTTGAAGACATTTGGATTACAATTCCCAATTTCGATGGCAATGGCAGCATGAATATACTTTTATGCTATATTCCCACTTACGTAACCATAGATGACCTTACTAAATTTTATAAACATTGCCAGAACATTATCCTTGAATCCAGCGATGATGTCGATTTCTTTTGTATCGGAGACTTCAACACGCCTAAAATACAATGGTCTAAATCCCCGGATACATCTTGTTTAATTCCCTCATCGGAAACGGACAAACGATCTGTCCTGCTGTTAGATATGATGGCACTGTGTGGCCTAGGTCAATTCAATGCAGTACCTAATGAGAACAACAGACAGCTCGACCTCGTGCTGAGTACCCTTTACGGTGTAGCAGTGGACGAGTGCCCCCCACTGAGCCGGCTTGATCGACATCACCCTGCAATAGTTGTCACCCTACATACTCATCCTAAACCTATAAAACATAAGCCTTTCAAGCGTCTAAATTTCAGGAAAAGTAATTTTGATTTAATAAAGTCTGACCTTAGAGATATAGACTGGTTGACCATACTAATCTCGTCGGACGTTAATACAAACACGGCGGTTTTTAATGATATTTTGACACGCATAGTTACAAAACATACCCCGACCTCATCTATGAATGTTAATCGTGGCAGTTATCCTCACTGGTTTAGTGGTTCTTTAATAAGGTGTCTAGTCGAAAAACATAAATATCATAGACTCTACAAAAGGTATCACAATCCTCGGGACTACGATGTTTTCTCTATGATTCGTGTTCGCTGTAAAAATTGATCGACCTGTGCTATAAAAATTACTTGAGTTCTGTTGAGGATGGAACAAAAACAAACATAAAATATTTCTGGACATACGTTAATAGTAAACGGACGTCAAGGAACACAATTCCTGTAGTCATGAAATACGGCAGCAACGAGGCATCGGACCTTAAGGGCGTGTGCGAGTTGTTCTCTAAGTGCTTTTTCTCTGTCTTTGGGGATCCTGTAATTTCTAACAAGCCGTCTCCAGCATGCAATTGGGCCTCTGGTAATAGTCTTTCTCATATTGTGATAACAAAGGAAGAAATAGGCAAAAAGTTGAAAAATCTGGACACAAACAAGGGTGCAGGCGCTGACGGCATCCCTCCACTCGTTCTTAAAGTTTGTGCTGATGAATTGTCTGTTCCATTGTCTATACTGTTTAACCAATCATTAGGTTCCGGGATCTTTCCGGACTGCTGGAAGGTTGCCCATATAGTTCCCATATTTAAAAACGGTGATAAGTCACTATGTAAAAATTACAGACCCATCAGCATCTTGTCTTGCTGTCCTAAAGTCTTCGAATCCATAGTATACGATAGTATTTACCCCCACATTCGACCATCACTGTCTGAAAGCCAACATGGATTTGTTAGAAAAAAATCTACCATAACTAATCTGTTAGAGTACAAAAACTACTTGTGCGAGGCTTTTGCTAGAAATACTCAGGTGGACTCCATATACACGGACTTCTCAAAAGCTTTCGACAAAGTTAATCATGACCTACTATGCCTAAAACTGGAGTCCTTTGGTATACATGGTACACTGCTCCGTCGGATCGAATCATATCTGTCTCGTAGAAGCCAGCTTGTTGCCCTGAGAGGAGAAATCTCGGAACCAGCATACGTTACCTCCGGCGTGCCACAGGGATCCCATTTAGGGCCCTTGTTCTTTAATGTGTTTATCAATGACCTGATTGATAGTATCAAGAGTCCATGTCTATTATATGCCGACGATCTCAAAATTTATTCTTCTATAAGTAGTCGTGACGATGCTGAAACTCTTCAACATGACCTTGATGCTTTATCCTTATGGTGCCAAGAAAATCGGATGGTTTTAAATACCACCAAATGTTTTGTCTTGACTTTTACGCGAAAGATCAATAAGATAATCGTTGATTACTCATTAAATGGTGAAATCTTGAGTCGACAAAACTTAACCAAAGATTTAGGTATAGTTTTCGATGAAAAGTTATCTTTCAGGGAGCATTACGAACACGTTTTTAACAGGGGGTCAAGAATGTTGGGCTTTATAATGCGGAACACAAAGGAATTTAAGAATCCTCGTACTGTTGTTTACCTGTATCAGTCTCTCTTAAGAAGTAATTTGGAATATGGTGCAACTGTTTGGTCACCATTCTATGCAGTTCACTCTGACCGTATAGAATCACTTCAAAAAAAGTTTCTAAAAATTCTTTCGTTCAGACAAGGTCTTCTAAGGAAAATAAAAACTTATAGCGACAGACTCGCTAGATTTAATATGATCACTCTTGAGACAAGACGAAAGCAATTTGATCTCATATTTTTGCATAAGATATTGCATTCTATTTTGGATTCGCCACCACTTCTGTCATCAATTAATTTCAACACTGTTTATCGGACCCGTAACCCTAAACTATTTTCTTTAAGAGTTTATAAAAACAATACTTCTTTCTTCAACCCCATAGTCCGCATGTGTCGCGAATACAACGATCTGAAACATGATATCGATATCTTTGCTGCCAATCCAAATGTTTTCAGGAGGAGTCTCAAAACCCTCTTTAATACTTAGTACTGTTAATTTTATAATTATAATAATATGTTGTCTTATTTTATTATTTTATTTTTTTTAAATTCTCAATTCCAATTTTAATAATAATTCCATTGTAGTTTATTTTTTTATTATTATTATTATTATCTTCATTTTAATGTATTTTCAATGTTCACCAATTATATGTTTTTTTGGGTATTATCCTTGTTTTGTAATGCACCAATTGTTTTAAATTTGATAAAAAAAAATACTAATTTTAAACACGCTAGGAACACTTTTATTGGATTACGATCTAGACTTAAGTTAATTCAATAAACAATACTAAGTTATTATCTATAATGATTGTAAACTGTCTGTGTTCTTTAATAAAGAAATAAATAAATAAGTATACGTGATTTGCGGAAAGTCGTGTAAGAACAAATGTATCAATGACTCACATCAGACAGTCACGCTACTTGTTTACTTTTACGACAAAACATCTAATTTTGAAAGTGACGTACCTAGAAGAAAATGTATGTCAGCAAAATTTCCATAGGCGAAACAGTCAGTTGGGCAAACGAAAATAAATTATTCGAAAATAATTACAAATTAATCGGCCGTCGAAGAACCGTATAATGGAATTCCCAGGGAGGATGCTTTTTTGTCTGAGAGAGCCCCTGATAAAAAAGATTTTTTTTATTTTTTTTTAATTTTTAATTTTTTTGTCTGAGAGAGCCCCTTATGATGCATGCCGAGCAATTGTTGAAAAACCCTAATCCACAAATTATTATTTTGTGTTAAAGATATCGATACCCATGAGAGCTGATTCGGTCACTAGTGATGTTCTTCGTCAATAATTCGTAATTTCCAAATATCTTAATCACTACCTCCACCCCTCCGTCCCCTCTAGGGAAGTCTCTGGATAGGTCGGGCAGGAGATAGGCTCTAGTGAGCCCTCTCAAGCAGTGCTGTGTCTCCCTCTCCTCGTGCTGACGTGGAACGGCGAGGCAGACACAGCACATAAATAAACATATGCCATCTTATTATAAATCGTGATCTAAAGTAATTACCGTACTAAAGCTCATGTCTTAAAAAGGGCTGTCTACTACTATTTTTAGTCGTAGAAAGAATAATGTCTTAGCACGTAAGTAAGCACTTAACCTAGGTTGTAACGGTATTGTACAGTTAGCAAGTAATCAATATAAACAATACGTTTATGTTTGTAAGAAAACTAATTTTTGTACGCGGAGCAAACATTATAATTTTAAAAGTATATCACTAGCAAAAAATGCACGGACCGCGAGTCTGTGGTTTGTAAAAACACAATAAAAAATGTTATTTATTCAATTAAAAAGGCGTCATTTGAATGCCTGCCTGCATTGCCTGAAGAGGTGTTTCCTAGAGGCTACAATTTTGGTCAAACGCTTACCTATCTACAGTAAAAAAAAAAAAAAAGTCGACGGGCAGCCCTAACTAGCGACACCATTCGTTTTAATTGTTAGCTACTACACCGGATCTATTTTAAACAATTTCGGAGTTACAACCTCTCGGCAAACACTTATACTATTTATTAAATAACCATGCACAAATGTTGGGTCCGTTTTTGTACGCGAAAAATTGATTACTGCCAAAAGCGGCTACTTTTAGCGTGAATTAATTTTTCGCGTACAATTGTGCATGGTTATTTAATAAATAGTATAAGTGTTTGCCGAGAGGTTGTAACCCCGAAATTGTTTAAAGTACATCCGGTATAGTAGCTAAAAATTAAAATCGATTGGCGTCGCTAGTGTGCACCTACCAGTCGCCTTAATGGACAGCACTATTACTAAAACGCTTGATGCTTACGTAAGTAAGAAAATACTTGCCTAATGCACGGAACCTGTCCCCGAAAATGTACTTTCTCGTTTTTCTATAACCAGAAGGGAGGGAGGGTAGGTACAGCCAATAAATCCACCAAGTCTTTGTTGCGATATTAGATGTTGAATGGTTAATTTGTGGCGCTTCCGTGCTTTACGACCCATCAAAGTTGGCGTGATTAAAATAATAAAAAATGGATTCGCGGGTTGTAATTTTTCTTATTTTCGCCGGATCTGAAGATGGGGGACTTTATTTCATTTTGGAATGTTTTGTATTTTTTTTCAGCGTTTTTATTATCATTGAATATATTAAACATTTTTTAATTTTTGAGAACTGCTTAAACATATCTCTTTCTAAGTAATTTTATGAGAGAGACTACAATATGGTTGAGTTGTACTTCGTTCACATCTCAACCATATTGTATGGTTTCGTCTCATCTTCTTCCGTTTGTTTACTTAAGGTGACGGGTAGGGTACCGTATACAGTTTAGTAGCTAAGAATTAAAATCGATTGGCGTCGCTAGTGTGCCCTACCCATCACTTTAAATATAATCAATTTGTTCCAAAATATTTCCATAATTCGTTAAATTATCTTTAGATCTCCTTGCTATTGGTGCTGTTACAGTGAGAAAAGTTTAAAACGGTAAATCCTCATAAAATAATTATTGCCTTTTTTAAATCCATACTTTTTGTCAGTTAACCTTTTTTTTTACTGTGGAGAGTGACAATTGGCATGAATGGGCCGGCTCGACCGGATTGATACCGCCTCACAGAAAATCAGCGTGCAGCAGCACTGTGCTGTGTTTCGCTGCGTGAGTGAGGGTACCGGAGGCTCAATCGACAGGTTGACAGCGCACTTGTGACTCCACTGGTGTCCATGGGCGGCGGCAATCGCTTAACATCAGGTGGTCAGTCTGCTCATCTGTCCACATATCACATAAAAATACTTTTTTTACGCGAGGTATTTTATTCATTCGATCACCTGATTGTGATCGGATGAATCGAATACCTCGCGTCTTTACGTTGCGTAGCGTAGGTATACGAAATATTTTGCTCTCTATTTATGTACTTAGGTTTAATAATAAAAGTTTCCACCAGATAATAAATATAAGGGTTTTCCAAGCCACCTCTCAGGCGAATGATTTCCAAATTGACATCGTCCAATAACTTTGAGTGGAGCGTGGAGGAGACGGCGGAATCGTCGGAATATACACAGAAAATGCACAATTTCCCTTATATTCCATGCGAAATGTATTCGAAATTGAAATAGGAGTTGCCGGGACACGGCCAGGTATAACGACGACCTATTTATGACTAGTTTTTTTTTTTATAATAGTACTAGTGGCCCACTCACTTCGTTTCGGGAACATTCGTTTCTAATTCAACCTATAGATGGCGCTGTGTTAAACAGCGAAATACTTATTAACAATGCCATCTGTCACACGCCGCGATAATTAGATATCATAAAATCTTAGCACACTAATTTTTAATCGATACAGCGCCATCTGTCTAATATCTAAGTAAATTGAATCCTTTTTTTTCATATTTTATTCTCCTGTAAGCATCACGTCCTTTAATCAATAAAATAAATTTGTAAAAAGAAATTATTTATTATTTCTGCCTGAGCACCTCCTAACACGCTGAGTGTCGATTACATCACGCAAGAATTTCGCTTTTTCGGTTTACCTATCAGCCTTGTCCTAGTCGTTAATTAAAACTTCGTAAAAAAATACAAAATGTATGGAAATTAACGCCATCTAGTGGCCTTAGCGTCACAACAAAGCGTCTTCATTTCATATCTTGACTTAAAAAATAATAACAGACAGCGGCTTGGGGTAATTGTTCCGGTTAGACATTTTGCTTGCGTGATGTGAAAATGCATTATGACATCTTCCGGAACAATACTTGCTCTCAAACTCTCTTTCGTATCGCAGACACGTAATGCGACAATTTGTTGTGATATTAAGACCACTAGGTGGAATTAGTTTCTATAAAGTAACATTTTTGTTCTAAGTCGACACACCATTGGCTAAATGAGTTGCGGGATGGCTGCTACTCTTAGTGATGATATCGATTTCTGTGGGGCATCTATCCTACCAGAAGCATCTATCCCGCCTTTATCCTAGTGCCACCGAGGCAGTGGCTTAGACCCGCTGAAAATTACTTAAAAGAGCCTCGAGGCGCATTGATCATTTGTTAGTCCGTTAGTTTGTAACGCGAAGGCAACTTTGGCCTGTCCAATGTCCGAGATTAGTTGATAGTAGGTAATACAAGTAACAAATAATTGCAAGACGGCGTTTGGTTAACTAATTCGCGTGATGACATGGACTAATTATCTCTTTATACTATTTTTATTTCGTGGCGCGTTTTCGAAACCAGGTTTGTTGGAAATGAGGTATCTATCCCACTGGGGCATCTATACCGCCTTTACCCTAGTACCACCGAGGCAGTCACTTGGCAATTAAATCCCGCTGAAAGTTACTCAAGGAGCCTCGTGGCGTTAATTAATGTATAGGCATACCCGGTCATTTGTGTTAGTCCGTTATTTTGTACAGCGAAGGCAACTTTGGCCTGTCCGATGTCCGAGATAAGCTAATAGTAATACAAGTAACGAATAATTGCTAGACGGCCTTTATACTACTTTTATTTCGTGACGTGTTTGTGAAACTGAGTATTTTGTAAATAAGGTATCTATCCCACTGGGGCATCTATCCCGCGTTTACCCTAGTACCACCGAGGCAGTCACTTGGCAACGAATACCCGCTTTAAGTTACTTCAAGGAGCCTCGTGGCGCATTGATTAATGTGTAGATTTACTCGGACATAAACTAATTAACTCTAGACACTATTGTCTTTTCTTCGCGCGTTTGCGAAACTAGGTTTGTTGAAAATGAAGCATCTATCCCACTGGGGAATCTATCCCGCCTCTGCCCTAGTGCTACCAAAGCAGTCACTTGGCAATTAACACCCGCAAACCGAAAGTTACTTCAAGGGGCCACGTGGCTCATTGACTAATGTGTAGGCTTATGTGATCATTTGTGTTAGTCCGTTCTTTTGTACAGCGGCGGCAACCTTGGCCTGTCCAATGTCCGAGACAATGGGTTAGTACTAATTACAAGGAATAATGGACGCGTCGGAGTTTTTTGGCACATTTTTTACCTATTTTGAGCTGGTGTCAACGCTTATTGATAAATATGAGCGGTGGTATGATGTCCCTTCTGTCGCCGTAGCCGAAATGCCAGCTGGAGGTCAATATGTATTGGAGCGATTGTAGCTCAGAAGCGAGCCTTCATGGTTCGAATCCGAGCATGCAACTCTGGATTTTTCAATCTATTTGCATATTTCTACCATTAGCTCGGCGGTGAGGAAAAACATCGTGATGAAATCGGCACGTCGCGTTTTTTGAAGTGTTGCGGAACTATTGATAGTTTCCCTATCGAAAATCATTCATACTATCGATATATTGCTATTTTCAATAGTATCGATACTATCGATTGTTTAATGCCTGATACTATATATTATAGTATTGATAGTATTGTGTTTCCTAACAGAATTAATCAAAAACAATCGTTACTATCAATAATATATAGATAGTATCGATTGTTTTGTACTATTGATAGTCAGCTCATGTTTTGATAGTATTGCTGCCTGATTAAAAGTGTTCGACATATCGATAATATCGGACATTAAACAATCCACGTATCAATAGTATTAGCGTTATCAATAGTACTGATCTAAATCAGTGCAGCCGCTGTGTGTTCCCGGGCAGAGTAGAATAGGCCACCCTCACTCTTACCGAGGTGTCGTAAAAGGCGACCAAGGTAAAGCTGCTGGCATGATCATCAGCACCCAGAGAAGGAAAACTCTGCATTTATATCAAAACCCTCGCCAACCCGTCTGCCAAGCGTGGTGAGTATGGCAATTACCCCTCATGTGATTGAGGGAGGCCCGTGCCCCAGCAGTGGGAACTTAAATAGGCTGACGATGACGATGACGATGATCTAAATCAACTATCGATAGTATCGATACTATTGACAACCAGCAATACTATCGATATACTATCCATACTAGTAACTGCCTCGGTGGAGCAGTGGTTAGTGAGTCGCACTTGAAAGCGACGGCTGCGCAAGAGGAAATTTGTAAGTACCTAAGTTTTCGGTAAGAAATTCTTAGTGGCAGCCCGGAGTCTGGAAGTTGGCGGTGTTGTACCCCCGTGCCTCGGAAAGAACGTTAAGCTTTTGGTCCTGCGCCCAATCCCTCTTCGGTCTTGTCACAGTAGTGTCCCATCGGAATATGAGGGTAAGGAAATAGCGAGTGCACTTGTGTTTGCGCACACACTGGAGCACTATAATATATCCTGCGTAAGTGGCTGAAATCGGTTGGAGGATATTATACTTTTACTATCGATAGTGGACTGTCGACAAGCAACACTAGTTCTTATCCACTGAGCTTACCATATCGCACTATCTATGTACCTAAGTGCCATCATATTTCATAATAAACTGACTCAACCTTGGCCTGCATGCGGGCGGACTTAGAACACGAATGTTCGGGTGATCCTGCACATTAATCATTGCGCCACCTCGTGGATGTTTATGGGAACTTGCAGTTAGATATGGCAAGGCAACAACATATAGCCAAAAGAATATTTGAATACGCCCGTCCTCAATCTTGCTTGAAGTAATGAATAAAACGCCCGAATGACGATGACGTCTAATGATGATAAATGTTGCAAATTTACAGTAAATTAATGATGTAAAATAATCAATATGTGCTAGTCACAGCTGTAGACGCACTGAATCTGTCAATTCTTCCTTGTACTGAGACAGATCTCCCGTCGACGTAACTTTGCTTTCGTTTTACATCAGGGGTTTTTTTAAAGACGGTAATTGAACCCGCGCTCAACCAGTGCTTGCTTGAATAGACTAAATGATTCACATATTTCAATGTAAAAATCTCCAGCTACCTTATTTTAAATCGCGATCTAAAGTAATCACACTACTCATGTCATCTCGTTCCAACACGCAGTGTTAAAAGAGGCCGGCACTAATTTTGTTTTGGGGATAGCCCCAACACGCGAACTAAGGGTAGCCTTAGTTCGTGATTATAATTATAAGGGAGCTGAAGTTTAAAAAGATGTCAGGATCAAAAATTCCCTTGCCCTCATATTACGCCCGGAGAGGGATCGGGCGCAGTACCGACGGCTTAAAGTGCTTTCCGAGGCACGGGGGTACCTGACCGCCGACTTCCAGACTCCGGGCTGACTTTCATAGCAGATAAACTCATGTACGGAGGTGTCGTAAAAGGCGACTAAGGTAAAGCTGCTGGCATGATCATCAGCACCCAGAGAAGGAAAACTCTGCATTTATATCTAAGCCCTCGCCAACCCGTCTGCCAAGCGTGGTGAGTATGGCAATTACCCTTATGTGATTGAGGGAGGCCCGTGTCCCAGCAGTGGGGACTTAAATGGGCTGATGATGATGAAACTCAGGTACAAATTTTGGCCCGACTCGGGGATCGAACCCGGGACCCAAAGTGCACCCGTCGCTTCACAGTGCGACCTACTAACCACTGCGCCACCGAGGCAGTCCAGAAATAAAACTAACAATGAAAAATACAATGAAATAAATATTAACACTCACAAATATTTTTATGGTTCATAAAACACTTAAACCTAAATAATTAGCTACTACCATACTAACGATGTAGAGGAAATTATGAAATGAAGGATTACAATTTAAGCCGCTAATGTTTTTTGTAATATGTAAGATTACAATCGTGATTGTAATCTCTCGTAATAAAGGCTCTTGGGACCGTAAAATAAAATGGCTGTATATTGAACCTTTTGTTTTTAATTAGTTTTCATGATATTTTTCTTGTATTTATGGGAAGATTACAATCTTAGTTTTGTGTTTATAGTCAAATGTCACACGCGGTCAAATAACTTGCAAAGAAATTTAAATCTTGGCCTGCTCATACAGGCTGCGGCGGTAAGTATAGCGCTGACCAGATGCGAAGCTTGGACGATCAAGGACGACGATGTTGAAATTCTCCGACGAGAGCGCCAGAAACGCGCACTCTTATCAACCATCAAGCAGAGGAAAATTGCCTACTTAGGACATGTGTTAAGACACGATAGATACGAGTTGTTACAACTTATTATAATGGGGTAAGTAGATGGTAAGAGGCGTGTTGGTCGGAGGAAAAAATCGAGCTGTTTCGCCTCGCTCGAGACCGAGAAGGATATGCTAGATTGACGGCCAACCTTAGCTAGCCGGAGAGGCACTTTAAGAAGAAGAATACTAAAAATGATTTTTGGGCACTCAAGGTCACCGCTACCCTCATGGGCCGCGCGCGGCTGTCGAAAAATGAGACACAAAAAAGCATGACAAATTTTCTACGAAAAAAAACCGCCTTCAAAAACATCGAACTAAAAAGTGTAAAATATTTTTGTAACACTTTATACACTTCAGATAACATTTTATAATAGTACACTCGAGAAAAGGTTTTACCGAAGTCGGCGCCCAATACTTTGTAATTTAATTCAACAATCAATTATTCAACAGAGATTAGAGATGAGAGAGAGCTGCTGGCATGATCATCATCACCCAGAGAAGGAAAATTCTGCATTTATATCAAAACCCTCGCCAACCCGTCTGCCAAGCGTGGTAAGTATGGCAATTACCCCTCATGTGATTGAGGGAGGCCCGTGCCTCAGTAGTGGGGACTTAAATGGGCTGACGATGACGATGACGATAATCTACATGCGCGACAAGATTTGTATCAGTTGAGTGACCCTTACGAAACCCATATTGGTTACTATGTAGCATGTGACAAACTTGATCGCTAATTCGGTAATGTTTCGAAGAGCTTCGCTACAACTGACAGCTCCGCAATAGGTCTAGTACCTGAAACATCCCGCTCTGAGTCACCTTTTGGAACTGGAGTCACCCTGGACCGTTTCCAACTCGCAGGATATTTACCTTGGCTAAGAGCAAGGTTATAAAGGTACAAACTGTACTGTTACTGAAGTCAGTGCCTCTTCCCTGGTCAATAATCTAAGATAGTGTTCATAGAAGCGTTCAACGCTTACGCTTTTTGAAGCAAACTTTCTTATGTGATAGGTAGCAGACGAGCATACGGGTCACCTGATGGTAAGCGATTGCCGCCGCCCATTGACACCTGCGACACCAGTGGAGTCAAAAATGCGCTGCCAACCTTTAAGCCGCCCTTTCCCCCGGACTGGGCCTCCGGTACCCTCACTTATGCAACGAAACACAGCACAGTGCTGCTTCGGTTTTCTGTGAGGCCGTGGTATCTCCGTGGTACTCCGGTCGAGCTGGCCCATTCATGCCAAAGAATGGCTCTCCCACGGTCAAAATTATTTATTTGCAAATACATAGGAACATTTCTTTCTTTGGGCGACCCGACAGCTCAAGTCGCAACGCTCTAACCGGGCAAACTATATCAGTAGCTAAATGTAAATAAATACACTCTTATCTAACTTAAAAATGTTCGGTCCTAAACAGGAAGCAGATGGCAGTTGGAGGATCCTAAAAAATGCCGAGGTTGAAGAGCTGATGGCGAGCCCTAACATAATGGGAGAGACGAAGGCACATAGACTCCGATGGCTCGGCCACGTTGTAAGAATGGTATCAGATCGGGGCGCCAAAAGGGCATATCTTGGGCAACCTACTGGTCGCCGGCCAGTGGGGCGCCCACGCTACCGCTGGCGGGATGTAGTGAACGCGGACCTGCAGGAATTGAAAGCAGAAGATTGGCGACAAGCTGCACAAGACCGAGAAAAATGGCGGCATCTCGTATCGGAGGCCAAGACTCATTTTGGATCGTTGAGCCATCGGAGTAAGTAAGTAAGTATCTAACTTAAAAGTTTTTCCATTTTCAAAGCAATAAGGAAGTAGGTAATTAATTTCCTTGGAGGGTAGGCAAAAACATTTTGGTGTATCAGAAGCGCCAGTGGTCTGGACAAACTCAAAGAAATTCTTGAAGGCAGGTCAAAATCTATTGTTGAGTTCCGTAGGTACAAAATTTATACACATTTTTTCACATAGATACAAGTCACCCAGAGAGCAATGGAAATAGCTATGTCGGAGTAATAATCGGAGTCTCCTTGCGTGATCGTATCAGGAATGATGAGATCCGCAGGAGAACTAAGGTCAAAGACATAGCCCAAAGAATTGCATGCCTCAAGTGGCAATGGGCAGGGCACATTCCAAGGTAATCAGACGGCCGATAGGGCAGAAAGCGCGTATAATCCGCATATAGGAGGTCGAAGCCACGGCAGGCCGCCCACGCCGTGGACCCACGATCTGGTGAATCGGGAATCCCTTGGATGCAGGCAGCACAGGACCGATCTGTGTGGAGATCGTTGAGGGAGGCCTATGTCCAGCAGTGGACGTTTATTGGCTGAAATGATGATGACAAGTTTCCATATAGGTCGGTTAATCAGCCAATCCAAGCCAAGTGGTCCTGATCCGAACGGATCTTGACTGTCAGACGAGCAGACGGATCACCTGAAGGTAAGCGATTTCCGCCGCCCATGGACACCCACAACACCAGTGGAGTCACAAGTGTGCTGTCGACGTTTAAACCCCCATTTCCCTGGATTGGGCCTCCGGTACCCTCACTCACATAGCGAAACACAGCACAGATGCTGCTTCACGTCAGTTATCATGTGAGGCCGGGGTATCACTTCGGACGAGCCGACCCATTCATGCCGAAGCGTGACTCTCTCATGGTTGTAAAGTTGGATATAGACTGACGCTCTTTAGGGGAGGTTTACTCGTACGTTTGGCAGTGGACAGCGATGACCTGATTAATTTTTTTGAAATAATTTAAACATTAAGGGCTTTATTCATAGACGTACAATAAACCTTTGTTAGCTAAAACGGTGTTATAGAGCGGTTGTGACGTTTGAAACAACAAAAAAAGCATACTAAATTTTCGAAAAAAGAATGTAAACTGGGTTATAACACCATTTTAGGTAACAAAGGTAAACATTTATGAATAAGACCCTTTTTTTTATTCTTTATTTATTTGGGGGCTTTGGATTGAAAATACATGCCAGCCCCATCGTAACTTAATATACATACATGTTTGCGTCCTTATGTTATAGTTGCGCGAGCGGGAAAATTCAGTGGTTCAAAAACATTTCTGCTAAATATTTTGCAGCTTGCGAATTAGGAACGGTTAAGATACTTATGAATGCGCCCATCTCATACAAATTTATGTTACATTTTTGAATCAGTGAGTTTCTCACGAATAAGACCCTAAAGTAGGCCATATCAAAATTATACTTCAGCGTCCCGTTTTACCAATACACCTACGGAACACTAATCTAACTGTAAACATTTAACTGTTCGTGTTCCCACAAAAAAATCGCCACAGAAACCACTCTCTATTTCTCTCTTGTCCTTCAGTTATGCTATTTTGTACTCTATTACCTTACTTTACAGTTGTGGATGTTTGGTTAAGTTTGTGGGTAGCCGGGCAAAGTTTGGCGAACGTAAACTTTGCGCTTATCTCGGTTCTCGCAGCGATCCCTGGATTTCTGTCTAGGCACAGTAGATATATACGGTAAAGCAGTATGGACACTACGAACAAACGCTCGAAATAACGCACGCACACAGACGCACACTTTACACGGATTCTAAGGTCCCATCGGAGTACATCGCAGGAACTAATTTCAGGGTTGTCGGTTTTACTCGATTACTTTATTTTGGCAGAGAAAATAAGTATTCATTATGAAATGTTATCAAAAAAGGTTTTAGATTTTTTAAAGTGATGTGGTGAGGGGGTGGGCGGGTTGGCAAGTGGTGAATCAAGGGGCGTTATTCCTAATTTAGTCGAAATTGACGTGTCGTAATTACAGCAAATTTACGAGTTACGATCTCAATGGACAACATTTCAAAATTGCTAAGCTCTGAAACAAAAAAAACCAATTCTTTATTTACTTTTCCGCTGCTAGAATATATATTTATTAATTTTTCATATTGCTTATTTACTGAGAAAAAAATTAAAAACTAAAAAACGTAAGATGACGTCATCGGACGGCAGAATGTAAAATATTTCTTTGCTTAGCACATTATAGTTTTAAATTTACGAAATGCCAAACCCATGACATGCAACTGTCAAAAAAAAGACAACTTGTCAACGTTGAATGAATGAATGACGTTGACAATGTTGACACTAGTGTTATTTACCTTTGACAGTAGTACCTTTTTTTTATTAAAACAATGATAAGCAAAGGAATATCGCTGTATTCAGCCGTCCGATGACGTCATTTGGCGCTTACGTCTATTTAGGATATAAAGAATTTCAATAATTATTTTATGCATGAAAATGGACAAATTTTGAAAAAAGAAAAAATATGGGTCTGTTCATTTTATGTCTATTTTCATATAAAAAAACAATATGGACATGTTAAAAATATGAAATGTTGTCCATTACATTTCGGAGGTCGGAGAGGGGGGATTTTCATATGCGGGGGATGATAGAACCTCACTGTGTCTTGGCCCGAGCGGTCGGGTGCATGGCCAATAGCTTAACGTAGTTTCCAAGTAACGAAACAAAACGTTATAAAAGAACGTATAACTTTGTGTATCTTTGCGTAGCTTTTTGCAAATTTAGCCATCATTTTGTGTACGAATTTTGTTGAAACTTCATGCTAATGTGGAAAAGAAAGAATAACATTTTACAAAAATAAGAGGACAACCCTATACCGTAGGTAACTTTCTATCAAAAATGGCGGAGTGTCGATACTGCTTTATGTACTGTGGTCTAGGTGCGGAGTTGGCGTGGTGGCGGCTGAGAGTTTAAAAAGTGAAATTAATGGACTCACTTATGCAATGTTTAAGGTTCATTTTGTGCCTGTAGGGACTTAGTAAGGCTTTTAGTTTGGTATCAACAGATTGTCTTTTAAGCGTTGGAGCCATGTTTCGGAATTAATAGGCCGACTCGGACATAAAGTCCAAACGTACACCGAGTTACGAAGCAACAGCTTAGTTCGCAACTGGGAATTATACGCTAGGACCGTGGGAGAGCCGACTCTTCGGCATGAAAGGGCCGGTTCGACCTGAGTGATACAACGGCCTCACAGAAAGCTGGCGTGAATTAGCACTGTGCTGTGTTTCGCTGCGTGAGTGAGGGTACCAGAGGCCCAATCAAGGGGAAAGGGGGCCTAGGTTAAAAGCTAATGGTTGGCAGCGAAATTGTGACTCCACTGGTGTCGCGGGTGTCAATGGGCGGCGGCAATCGCTACCAGGCGATCCGTCTGCTTGTCTGCCACCATAACATAAAAAAACACTTGCAGTTCAAAAGTGTGTGACCGAACACAAACGTACTTACTCTAAGATAGTCTTACCCCGATGGAACAGGTGTTTTCCAAAGTTCTTGGGAGTTTAGGGCTGATTCGACCAATTTTATTCCGATGGTAAATATATGGCCAATCTATTTATGATGACCCGTTTTGGATCAGTGGTAGTGAACGCTGCCTCTGGTGCAAGAATTGCGGGTTCGATCCCCGCACAGTACAATCATTTGTGTGCATGAACATGACTGTTTCTATTAGGTCTGGGGGTTTTCTGTGTATTAAACTTTGTATTTCCAAAACAAAAGTATCAAATGTATATATTTGTAATTCCGCTGTTGGTTCTAATATCCGTAACACAGGTGCTTGAGCAACCTATTTCAGAGTCAGATCAATGTATGTGATGTTGTGAAATATATTTATTTATGGTATAGCGCTGTCATTCTATACAAATCTGACGTTGTACCATAGATTTATCCCTGGATAAAGATTGGTCGAATCGGCCCATAATCCGACATCTTACGGCTGCACTCAGAGACGTCATTTAAGGTGACGGGTAGGGCACACTAGCGACGAAAATCGATTTAAATTTTTAGATACTAAACTGGATCTATTTTAAACAATTTTGGGATTACAACATCTCGGCAAACACTTATACTATTTATTAAATAACCATGCAAAAATTTTGGGTACAACGCGTGTGCGAAAAATTTATTCACGCCAAAAGCGGCCACCTTTGGCGTGAATGAATTTTTCGCGTACCAAAACGGACCCAACATTTGTGCATGGTTATTTAATAAATAGTATAAGAGTTTGACGAGAGGTTGTACCCCGAAATTGTTTAAAAAGATCCGGTTAAGTAGCTAAAAATTAAAATCCATTGGCGTCGCTAGTGTGCCCTACCCGTCACCTTAAAAGAAAAACTCAGGTACAGATTTTGCCCCGACCCGGCGATCGAACCCGAGACCCCAAGCGCAGCCGTCGCTTCAAAGTGCGACGCACTACCCACTACGCCAACGAGGCAGTGAACGAGGTAATGAAAACCACGCTAATACCGGCTCCAGGAAGCACCTAATAGCTACTTTCTTCTTTTAATTTGTACCCGGCTACCTGACAGTTCATTAAAACGCAGCCGGTCCAAAACCGGGATTAAATCCGGGCTTGAACCGGGTTTAAGGGTTAATTAGCGGTTTAATATCGCCTGCGGTGCATTAAGTGCACAGTAAGTGTTGCCATGTTGCAAGTTGGTATAACTTCTACCTACTTTTTTTACTCTCATTTTATTTTAAGAATTATTTTGTGTGGTAGTTGGCAGACGGGCGGACGGATCACCTGATAGTAAGCAGTTGTTACCGCACAGTCCAATGTGCGGTAGCGACATAGCTTTAACACGCGAAATAAACATAGGCTTGCTGTCCCAAATCTAAGACTTCATAAAACTGGAAATTCATTTGTAGGATTAGAATATTTAATAAGTTACCTCAAAATATCATTGATTTACCCGTATATAAGTTTAAGATGCATGTAAAAAACTGCCTAATGCCGAAAGGCTACTATAAAGTAGATGATTATTTGAATGATAAGGATTCTTGGACATGTTGTTCTCTTCGCCTGTCCTCTAATGTATAATTCATTTCATAATTTTTTTTGACAATTTATCTATTTAAACGATATTGATTTTAAGCATTATATATCATACTGTCACTGTAATCTTAATTTGTTTCAGAATGAATATTGTAATTACTATACTATTTTAAAAGAGTAACTACTGCGTTTCTTGCTGATTCTTCTCAGTAGAAATTGACATAATATTTGACATTCATAAATGTTCTGTATGGACTTAAATTGAATAAAGACATTTTTGATTTTTGATTTTGACAGATAACGGTAAACAGCGAAGTGACTTCTGCATCCACAGTTGAGTCAGAAATTCGCTGTCACCTTTAAACTCCCCTTCCCCTCGGATTAGGTCTCAGCGCAGTTTTACGCTGGTTTTCTGTTGCTGTGTATCACCACAGGTATCACTCAGTTCGAGCCGGCCTATTCATGCCGGACGGCACACCGCACAGAATATTATCGGTTCTTATTCTAAATGAGGAGCTACAAAAATTCTCATAGGGTCGACGTGTACATGAAAATGGCTCCTAACATTATAAATAGATATTTTGAAAGATTTTTTAAGATGAGAAACTTAAAGGAAAGCTGCCGTCAAGGATGCCGTTTTAACGAAACAAGAAATAATTAATTATCTTCAAGATACGAGTTTTTACCAGCAGCCGTAGGACTTCTGTCAGCTCCACAGGCAGTTTTTGCAAGCCTACCCGAATATGCTAATCCACTAACTTTTATCTAGAAACTTTTTGCACTTCATCTTAAAAGTAATTGTATTAAGGTGACGTGAAGGGCACACTAGTAACGCCAATAGATTTTAATTTTTAGCTACTAAACAATTTCGGGGTTATACCTTCTCGGCAAACACTTATACTATTTATTAAATAACCATGCACAAATGTTGGGTCCGTTTTGTACGCGAAAAATTGATTCACGCCAAAGGTGGCCGCTTTTGGCGTGAATCAATTTTTCGCGTACGCGTTGTACCCAACATCTCTGCACGGCTATTTAGTAAATAGTATAAGTGTTTGCCGAGAAGTTGTAAAGTATAAGTGTTTGCCGAGAGGTTGTAACCCCGAAATTGTTTAAAATAGATCCAGTTTAGTAGATAAAAATTAAAATCGATTTTTGTCGCTAGTGTGCCCCGCCCGTCACCCTTAATGATGTCTTTGGGGGGGCTACAATCTCTCGGCAAACACTTATACTATTTATTAAATAACCATGCACAAATGTTGGGTCCGTTATTGTACGCGAAAAATTGATTTACGCCAAAATTGGTCGTTTTTGTTTTTCAGCAAATATAAGCAGCCAACCTCTACGATTAGAAATGGTAACTGCACAATATTACCTGCTATTTACAAAGAGGTAAATTCTATAGACAATGACACGATGTCATCAACGCCCAGCGCCATCTAACGGCTCACACTGTGAGGGTACCGGAGACCTAATCAAGGGGAAAGGTGGGTTTAAAGGTTGGCAGCGCACTTGTGACTCCACTGGTGTCGTGGGTGTCTATGAGTGGCGGCAATCGCTTACCATCAGGCCATCACATAAAAAAAGGTTTATAAAAATATATCGTTAGAATTAATACAAATCTACTGGCGGCGCTAGCCCCGTTACTAGTAACGACGATGCGTCACCTTTTTATATTAAAAAGTAAGTAAGTGATCACCGTCGCCCATGGACATCAGCACACCAGAGGGAGTGGAGATGCGTTGCCGACCTTTAAAGATTTATTTTTCAAAAATATCTCCAGTCTCAGGATTGGGTGCGATCTACTAGACACTACGACGCCACTGAGGTAATCAGAGTCCGAGATTTCTAAAATTAGGCATGGCAACATTGGCGAGTGTTGCGGTGCGGACGCTGCATTTGAACATTTTTACTCCAATGTTCATTGTACCTCGTTCGAGTAACGTTTACACCGTGTAGTAACATTTGCCTTTACGACTTTGTTTCCGGACATTCTCCAGTTTGAACCTATCTGGATACTAAGCTACCTATTCTTTTCTTTTTTTTTTCCGTTTTTAGGGTTCCGTAGCCAAAATGGCAAAAACGGAACCCTTATAGTTTCGTCATGTCCGTCTGTCCGTCTGTCCGTCTGTCCGTCTGTCACAGCCGATTTACTCGGAAACTATAAGTACTACAGTGATGAAATTTGATGGGAATATGTGTTGTATGAACCGCTACAAAAACATGACACTAAATAGTAAAAAAAAGAATTGGGGGTGGGGCCCCCCATACATGTAACTGAGGGATGAAATTTTTTTTTTCGATGTACATACCCGTGTGGGGTATCAATGGAAAGGTCTTTTAAAATGATATAAAGTTTTCTAAAAAACATTTTTCTTAAAGTGAACGGTTTTTGAGATATCAGCTCTCAAAGTCGTAAAAAGTATGTCCCCCCCCCTCTATTTTTATAACTACGGGGTATAAAATTCTAAAAAAAATAGAGGTGATGCATGCTAATTAACTCTTTCAACGATTTTTGGTTTGATCAAAGTATCTCTTATAGTTTTTGAGATAGGTTGATTTAACTGTAATTTTGGACTTTGCTGCTACGGAACCCTTTGTGCGCGAGCCCGACTCGCACTTGGCCGGTTTTTTATGTTCTAGAGTTATTCTAAAATGGGTCAGAACACGATGCCATCAATATGATGTAGGTACGAGTTTCCTTTGTATTTAACTATTAGGTTAGGATTATTATACTTGAATGAACCGAATACAAAATTTAGCGTAAGAACAAAGTATACTGGACCGCTAACAAAAAAAATCACCTATAAAATTAAGCATTGAGTTCTTTACACACTGACACAGTATAAGAAGAGCTCCCTTTTGTTATACATACTAGTATTTTATTAAATTTTTATGTACACTTATGTTATCTGCCGTTATTTTTACTGATTAAACAATTTATTTATTCACCATCATCATCGTCAGCCCATTTAAGTCCCCACTGCTGGGGCCTCCCTCAATCACATGAGGGGTAATTGCCATACTCACCACGCTTGGCAAACGGGTTGGCGAGGGTTTTGATATAAATGCAGAGTTTTCCTTCTCTGGGTGCTGATGATTATTAATATATTTATTTTTTTTAATAATATATATTCGTGGATACTGTGACACTATTATATTCGTGGATACAAATCGTGGATGCTTCAGGTTCATCATCATCATCATCTTCAGCCCATTTAAGTCCCCACTGCTGGGGCACGGGCCTCCCTCAATCACATGAGGGGTAATTGCCATACTCACCACGCTTGGCAAACGGGTTGGCGAGGGTTTTGATATAAATGCAGAGTTTTCCTTCTCTGGGTGCTGATGGTCATGCCAGCAGCTTTACCTTAGTCGCCTTTTACGACACCTCGGTAAGAGTTAGGGTGGCCTATTCTATTCTGCCGGGACCACACGGCTTCAGGTTCGCGTCGAGTAAACTGGAAACGATTCACTCTTATAAACACCACTTTAAAAAATGTTTCCTTGCGGAACAAAAAGTGGAACGTACCTCCGAGGTATTCACGAGGCTCATGGGAGTCTGTGTTCTGGCGCTTCTGAGGCTCGTCATCATCTGAACCGGTTGATTGACCATCTGCGTGTCTAATACACGTAAAATACGCGTGTTCGGCGCACGCGCAGGTCAAGTCGCCCGTTCCTTTACAACGTTTCCCTCGTGTCAAGGGTTATGTCCTGAACGATCTCTACTCTGTATTAAACAAAAAATATAAAACTGAGTGAGCACAATCTCGTCCATTTTTTTTGTTCGCTCGTATTTATCATCACTGACGTCTGGGCGACACGACACAAGGTAAACCATATTTTAATACTAATTCTTCCTTCAGTGTAATGTCAAAATTCGTTAGTCTCTGTATAAATGTATACGACTTATAACGTCTCGTAAGCTCACTAATAAAATTTGGCTATTCTTGCTGACAGGGCAGCATATTTACAAAAAATCTGCTTACATAATACTTGAACGGCCCCTATATTATTTTTTTGGTCATTATAACTCCAGCGACTGTTCGTGTCGGTGTAAGTGATACTAGCTCCAACGTCGCGTAAACTCACTAATTCAACATTTTGGCGCCCAACGTGGTGGCCAAAAGTTAATGCTTACGCATGCTCATTGCTTGCAACCTGGCACATTTGCCATTCAGGACCAAGTGTACGGCCTTGGTCACAATATTAACATTGGTTGTGGAATAAGGCAGGATAAAGGACTTGGCTGTTGGACCAGGCGAATTTTAAAAGTTAACTAATCGGCACGTAGTCTGTGCAACTGTGCAACCATAGATAAAGTATAAACGTATTACGTATAAAACTTTATACTTATCATTTATTATTATTTGTTAGAAATGATCTATTGTGGCAGCCCCATAACCTATTACAGCACCTCATGTAGCTCCAGTTCCAGGATAAACCCGAGAACGGAGCTGATGGGGGAGCTTTTGATCTCGTCTACTGAGATCATGTGTGCTCCTAGGTGCCGGCTTCTGCAGCGGTGCAGCGCTATGCACTCGTCGAGGACGTGGATAATCATTTCCTCGTCCTCGCGACAGAACCTGCAGATTTTGGTATCTGAAAGGCCCATGTTGTGCAGTGCTTTATAGTTAAGAATGTAAACGTTTATACATAAGATTTTAAACTTTCGCGTTGCATTATACAAATAATTAATGTACACCCGTGTACAAAACGCGGCTATTTTACGACTTTTATACACTTTGAAAAATACCGACAGTCTTCGTGCGGGAATCGAACCCTCGACTTTTACCTAACCGAGCAACCTATCACTGGATAAGTTTAAGTCTCATATTAAAACCTGCCTAATGAAGAAAGGTTACTATAGTGTACAAGACTATTTAAATGATAAGGATTCTTGGTCATGTTAATTGATTAATCTTTTGAGTTGTTATTCATAGTTGTCTATTAACTTTCATAATTGTATTTTTTTCTCTTCTCTATTGAAACTCTTTAACATCATCAATATTTGAAAAGAGTAACTACTGAGTTTCTTGCTGGTGTCTTCTCAGTAGAAATCGACATTCCGAACCAGCGGTAGATATTATGTACCTATTTTGATATTCATAAGTGTTCTGTGTGGACCTAAATTGAATAAAGATTTTTTTATCTTTATCTTTAGCAAATACTCTAATCAAATTGAGCAAATGGACAGTATGGTACCATGAGCAGATGATTTACATCAATATCTACATTGCTGCCGAACATGTTTATAGTTTATAATAATATCCTCCAACCGATTACGACTCTGGTAGTCAATTTCAATAATCAGCCACGTACGCAGTATATAATTATTATAGTGGTCAAGTGTGTGCGCAGACACAAGTGCACTTTTTACCCTCTTACCCTCATTTTCCGATGGGACACCAGTGCCAAAAACGGAAAGGGATCGGGCGTAGGACCAACGGCATAAAGTGCTTTCCGAAGCACAGGAGTTCAAGACCGCCACACTACGGGCTGACTGAATTTCTTACCGAAAACTTAGGCACAAATTTTTGGCCCGACCCAGGGATCAAACCCGGGATCTCTTACGCAGCCGTGGCTTAAAAGTGCGACCGACCAACCGCTGCGCGACCGAGGTAGTTCTATAGAGGTACTCATGAAATATACATAGAGTTTTTAAATATAACTCTTTTCTGATGATAGAAAGAAAGAAAATATTAATTAATATAGACATCGCAACACAGAACATACAGCAGTTGTAAACAGAACACAATTTGGCACAAACAGAAAAAAAAACATGAAAAAATTAAAAATACATATAAATAAAAACAAAAGGAAAAAATATAAACAAAAATATATTCAATCATGTCCAGACAGTGCCAAATGAATATTATGGTGTGGTATGACGTCTAGTATAAATGGCCCTCACTCAGCTTATGTCACAGCCCAGACAAAGGACCATGACGCTGGTTTTCAGTGAGACCAGCTGAATGAGTGCCACGGGCGCTTGTCTAGTGTATTTTGTGTACCTAACGTGTATGTGGGTATATAATACTTACATTTGTGTCTAAATATATCTACTAAGAAGAAAATATCAAACTTAATGATAAGGTACTTAATTGTCTAAAAGTAACTATGTAGTGGAAAGAAATGGCTCCAAACTAGAGAACATTAGAACAAAAAACGACTAAATCGAGTAAGTGGATGTGAAAGCTAGATTTTAAATCTTAACGACAAAATGAAAATGAACTCGGTCAATAATCCCTTTTGCTCATGTAACCAGGATTGCCACGTTTCCAAATAAATCCGGACATTTACGAGTAGGTTATTTGGTTACATGTCCGACTCGACTGTAAAAATGCAGTCGAGTCGGACACGTAACCAAACCGACTGGAAAAGGAGAAGGTTCTCAATTCGACATATATATATATATATTTTTTTTTATTTGTTTGTTCGCCGAAATTTTTGGGCCATTTATGAACCGATTTAGATAATTATTTTTTAAGTTGGAAAGTAGATAGTCTCGAATTGGTACCATGACAAGGATATCAGGATCTGATAATGGGATCCTCGAAAAATTGAGGGGGCCCCTCAAATTTTAAAGGCACACGTCATGTTTTTGTATCTTTTTTCAAAACTGCACCAGTATTTACGACTGATTGTATTAAATTTGTAGCCCTGCTGGTGTTGGAAGGTCAACTCCTCAACGGTAAGGAGTTAAAGGATAACTCTTTCAATACTGTACTCACAATCAGTTTGTTAGTTATTTGGCGGGGGTGCAAAAAAGTGAGACACCTTAAAAAACTCAATCCGGGTAGTCTACAGGAAATATTCAGCAACGATATGGTGCTGATAGGTTTCCTTGAAGAACTTGGCTGGTTGGAACCAGCCTACTTCAGTCTTCGCACGCAAAATGGGCGCACACGACAAAGGGAATTGCGTGAGTGAGGGTACCGGAGGCCTAATCCGGGGGAAAGGGGGGTTAAGAGGTTCGCAGCGCACTTGTAACTGGTGTCGCGGATGTCCATTGGCGGCGGCAATTGCTTACAATTGCTACACAATATATTAAAAAAGAAAAGCCCGTACGAAGAGAAGAAGGTAAGTAGCACGATCCCAACAGCTATCCGAATTTTCGGTTTTAAGGCCTGGATCCCCTAGTACAGTACTTTCGTAGGTACACTTTGTTTTCCCGCGCGCCACTCTAATTTACGCTTTGCCCATATTTTTTCTACAACATTTTTAATCCTATTTTTGGAAAGGCTTGTTATGTTAATTCTTTTGCGCCTGTAACGCTTTGACATGAATACGCTAGAGATCATAAAAAACAAACGTCGTACAACCTTTTCGGAGTTAAATCTGCAAAAGTACTCGTACAACGATGTAATACAAACGGTTTTAAGAGTTCCGTGCCTCAAAAATAAATTAGTTTAGTGTTTTGCCGATGGCTAAAAATAATGGTGTGTTTTTAGGCAATGTTACAACCATGTGCGGATAAAGAATGGGATCAGAAATGGCGGCGAATCTATTCACTTCTCGCTCGCACACTATTTGCGTCTATACTCGCACTCGTGGGGTGTGAGTATAGACGCAAATAGTGTGCGAGCGAGAATTGAATAGATGCGCCGCCATTTCTGATCCCATTCATTATCGGCACAGGTTGTACATACCTATTTACTTATGATGCTTTTTAGCCATTTTATATAATAATTGCAGTAATAGTAGAGAATTAGCGGTTGAAGTTGGAGTTCACCAAGGCTCAGCACTCAGTCCCTTGCTGTTTAATATGGTAATAGACTTTGCTACAAAGAATATCAAACAGCGCCTACTTTGGAATCTCTTGTATGCATGATGATGTTGCGCTTATACCTTGTGCAAGTACCTAAAGTCGAAAAAATATCGATACCTCGGCTCAGTGATAACGTGAGATGCAATGGTCGAAGCTGAATTATCCCACAGAATAAATTTTGCTTACTTATGCGACCTGCGCATGCCCATAAGAACTAAGGGAAAGGTGTACAAGACAGCTGAATGCTGGACTGTGAAGGAAACATATGCTCAGAAACTACACGTGACCCAAATGAAGATGCTTAGGTGGTGGGGCGGAGTGGCTAAATTGGACAAAATTCGAAACGAATACGTCCGAGGTAGTTTCAAAGTCACCCCTGTCCAGGAAAAGCTCACCGAAACACGTCTCAGATGGTACAGGCCACGTCATGCGGAGAGACAGCGAGCATGTGGTCCAGAAAGCACTGGCAATCCCAGAAGGCCATAGAGGAAGGGGACGGCACGCCCTTGACCTGGTGGACCAGTACAGCCAACCTTGTTAAGAAGTCCCAACTACCAGACCCGTCAACCCAGGACAGATTGTCCTGGCGCAGAAGGATAAGGAGAGCCGACCCCACCTAAAGTGGGAACAGGCAAAGAAGATGAAGAAGAAGATTTAATAATTGCAGTACCTATAAGTGATTTGTCATTACGTGACGTAGCAAACTTTTCAAGGCCGTTAACCATAAATTAAATCCTCCTACCCTGAGATTTTCTGGAAGAGAATTGGATTGGTGATCACAAACCCGAGCTATGTTCGATAAAAAAATTGTTGTATTTGATTAAAATAAATTCGAAACATACTTTTGGCTCGACCCGGGAATCGAACCCAGGACCCCGAGATCTCGGACCGGTACTTAAACCACTAGACCAACATTTAGATAGATAGATACTTTATTGCACAAAATTTCTTAGTCTAATAATCATCATCAGCCCATTTAAGTCCCCACTGCTGGGGCACGGGCCTCCCTCAAACACATGAGGGATAATTGCCATACTCACCACGCTTGGCAGACGGGTTGGCGAGGGTTTTAATATTAATGCAGAGTTTTCCTTCTCTGGGTGCTGATGATCATGCCAGCAGCTTTACCTTAGTCGCCTTTTACGACACCTCGGTAAGAGTGAGGGTGGCCTATTCTACTCTGCCGGGGACCACACGGCCAGTCTAATAATACCATAGACTTTTATAATAATTTTATAATATTTTTTTTAATAATACCATAGATTTAAAGTTCGACGCACTACCCACTGCGCTAACGAGGCAGTAAATTATAAATATACATTTATTCATTTATAATTAACAAGTGGCCTGCCCTCACTTCGTCTCGGGAATTAGTTCGACTTTCTATCAATAGATGGCGTGAGGTGTCGATTACATCGCGCAAGCGTTTCTTGTCACCTATAAGCGATGCCGCTGTCTACTGTAACATTTATCTCTTTATAAATAGTATATAGATGAATGAAATACCCTACCGTCTGATCGTTAATTTTAAAGAAACCAGCAAATATTTTTTTCGCCTTGTCCCGACCATTAACTGTCGACTCATTTGTAGAATTAAAGCTAGGCTTAGGTTTTTTAATGAAAGAAAAAGTGGGTCGGACCAGCGGCGCGGATCAAATTTTTCTTTTCACCCCCTTTTAAACATGAATGTTTGGTTCAAGTGGCGAAACGTTATTTAAAGAGGAGACCTTTTAAAGTGTTGAAAGAGATTTTAATTCTAAATTAAGAACCTTTCAGAAATCTGGCGGAAAACAGCGCTTGCTCTATGTTTCGTTGAGTGAGTGAGAGTACTATCGGCGGCCCAATCGTGGGATAAAGTAGGGTTTTTAGAAGCGGGTGGCATGAAAATGAAAAAATCTTTATTTCAGTCACAATCATAGTTTTTAAAAATATCCGAGTTATTAAAAACTTGTGCCTAGAAAATCCGCTCTCTTATAGCTAGAAAGAGTTGTGGTGATAAAACAGTTGTTAGAAATTTAAAAAGAAACTAGAAACATTTAGATTTACAATTAAATAACTATTATTCTAAAATAAAATTAAAGTTATCTTGTCTTGTTCGTCCACTTCGTATGTGTGTATTTGTGTGTGTGTGTGTGTGTGTGTGTGTGTGTGTGTGTGGCATACTGTGACTAAATTAGATATTGCCTTAATAACTCATTAAGCATTAAAGTATGCAGAATGAACTGCCACGGTGTTCAGCGCACGACATCGACCAATCAGCGTCAAGTATTCACCGACCAATAGTAGTCGAGTAGAACTAGGGAAGACAGTCGATGTCAAAACTGATGCGCTGTCGCACTTGGGGCATTGGAGATCCGACTCTTGGACGAGTCAGTTGTTGTAATTCTGCTGCTGATATCGTCGATAGTGTTCAGTATATTCCTAGAAATGACTCAAATGTGCAGTGTTGTACACAAGTCCGTTTTTTATCATTTCGTATTAAACTGTGAGTAGGTATTACCCTGAATGTTTTTGTTTTTGTTATGGCTCTACCCGAAGATAATTTGCCAATGTCAAGTAACTTATTGAAAATAAGTAGGTAGTCAACATTCGAAGCCAGTCAAAGTCACAGTCACTCAATAAAACGCCGGTATTTTACGTTTTATCGACCTACGGATTCAGCGGATATCAATCTAATAGCAAACGCGGGTTTTAAGACTATTAGGTCCAAGCAAGTTGTCATGAGACAACGCACTTGACACACAATAGCAGTGTTAAAAACGATACAATCCAACGATTTTTATTATTAGGATCACTTTGCGGCACTTCACTGCACAAATAAACACCAAATTTGCACACTAAAAACCACTAGACACTAATTTAAAACCTTTGAATTGCATCAGCCCACGCGGCTTGTTTTAGCCCTACCCGCCGAATCTACCCTGAATCTTATTTTATTTCGTATCCAACGAACCCACTTAATATTGAGACTGTAGTTTTCAATCATATAAAAAAAATATTATACTGAACAAATACATCATCACAAGAATTTTTGTCGTCTAGGGTGAAAATCAAAATCACCACTCTACCGAATGCGCCATAGGGCCAGTCCAAGTTTGATGTAGAAATATCTAAAAGCATCGCACATAATAACTGAATGATACTGATACTTCATATCAATGGTCAAGACCATACGATACGTATCGCACGAAAATATGAGACATTTGTCACCATTCGACATCATCAGAATAAGCAAAAAATTTTTCATACGATATCCGTCATATTTTGTTGATATATGTCGTATGGTGATAAATGTCACGAGCTTGGACATGATAGGTTGTTTTATTTTTTTCTCACTTTCCTCTCAACCATTAGCCCGCCAGAAGGTCAAAGCCCGCAAGCTTAAATAAAAGATGGCCACGAATTTCAGATATGCGCAAAAATGTTTGGGGGTCACGGGCGTTTTAGCGTCGGCGTCTGTAGGGGGCAATTACGGTGCATGCGGAGCCAGCGTTGGCGACCCCCGAAGTGGCTCAGGGGATGTAAACCAGTGGCTCACTGCAAATGTAGCGTCTAGAATGTGTTGCCACACTGGCGATTCCTAACGAATAACATATTGTAGCCATTAAGTTCGGTAACAATTCGATTCGATTCAGCGCAGCGTCTTCGAAGGACTTCTCCTGGGTTATGATAAGAGTATCATCCGCATAGCAAATGACGCTGATACACGGGAGAAAATGTGCGCGCAGGACCCAATGGAAAATGACGTTCCAGATGAAGGGTCCCAAAACAGACCCTTGTGGAAAGCCGGACTCAACGACGTGGTGTTTTAGGATACCATTCCATACTCATACTGCCTAAACCAACCTGCCACAAACTTCACCGTTGGAGAGTGACCATGCAGTTATAAGCTAGAGTGCTTTACAAAGAAATCCATTTCGTTACAAACGAGAATATAGCGATCTTACTCATCGACGGTGGTGCCAACTTGTGCCATTATTTTGAACTAACTGCCACACTCAGAGTCGTTGATTAACTTAGTTGTCTACTTAAGAAAAATATTGACCCTTATTTTGATACGCATAAAGATACCGATACTAAAGTTAATGAACATTAGCTTAAATGACGTCTCTGAGTGCGGCCAGTTAGTAGTCAATACAAAGTGCTGTTAAGCTTGAGTTAATACAAAGTGGTGCCACCCTTAGTTACTGCACGTCCCATATACCTGTCACATTATAACATAAGAGACGCCCAGTACACCTGGAAGGGACAGTGATACAAATTCGTACTAAATTCCGTTTCGTTGTAGGCCTTAACATTAAGTAATCATATTAATATATAGAGAGTCCGTGGCCAATAAAAGGTTGGGAACCCTTTTAGCGGTTTTAGTTTTGTTAGCTGGCAACACCTAAACGACCTAGTCGTTTGTTTATTCATTACGTTGAAAATGTTTCTTCGTATGCCACATAGGAGTAATTGGAGGGTAATTTTGGATACACACTTACCTAGGGTTACCAGAGTATTATTACCTAACTCTATGGGTTACCATGCCTGATGGTTACGATCGGCCGCCGTAGCCGTAATCGGTTGGAGGATATTATTGAGCATGCACATTTCAAGTTTGCCCAAAAAACGTGTTTTAGCGTGTCTGATTTACTTATAGAAGCTTCTGCTTTCTTTCGTAATTGCATTGCTAAGTTGTATTGTCTACAGCAATACTATGTATTTCAGAGAGTCAGGTACGATTTGCTTTGTCTACATAGGATCGTATACTCGGTCATAGAAACCTCTCCTCCCTTAGCTTTAACACTCTAAACAGATCGACATCCAAACACATTTGCTTTACAAAACAACCCCCGACATAATTTTTAACCCCATTGTTCGAATGTGCCGTACGTACGTACAATGATGTGATTCGTAGAGAAAGAAAGACATCTGGACGTGTTTAACGCCAGTTTGTCTATATCTTTCTATAATAGTTTTCAGTATGTAGAAAAAGTGGTCGAGGTCTTTAGACCCTCATCAGCACGCAAACAATACATTGTTTTATTTTTTTTTGTATAACTTGTCATCGCACTTTTTAATATTTAATTTCCTATGTATTACTGTGCAATATCTATTTAATGTTATGTGTCCTATCTATGTAAATCTTGTATGTGGACAATAAATGTTTACATACTTATAGTATATTCCAATTATGAAATCCTTTTTGACAGATGTTAATAGTTCAGTACTAGAGTAGTGCCCTTAGAAATCGACACTCAGCGGCATCGATTCTCGATTTGTGGTTACAAACCGAGAATCGATGCATTTAATCGAATTAACGTTCAACAACTAAGGTTAATAGACATTGTCGAAAGAACACTTTTAGACATGCAAAACTTCCAATCTTGTTTTTTGTCGAAAAAGAAATACACGTTTGGATGTTTAGTATAGTAATATAGATTATAATTTATTTTGTTATTTAAACAGTTTAAGTATTACCTGCAAATGACTGTACTCTTCTTACGTTTATTGTAAAATGCATCAAAGTTATTTCAGCTATAAGCAGCCCCATTGCCGTCAGATTCATTTTCATTCGCGAATGATCGGTTTAAGTCACTATGTTTCAAAGTAAAACATAAACCATAGTACGTGCCCGTCATCGTGCAAAAAAAAATATTTTAATTTGAAGTTTAGATTATTTTGAGCATAATATTAAAAAACAATATGCTAATTTTGCTTGTGAATTGATTGTAGGGTGGTTTTGTATCATCATCATCATCAGCCCATTTAAGTCCCCACTGCTGGGGCACGGGCCTCCCTCAATCACATGAGGGGTAATTGCCATACTTACCACGCTTGGCAGACGGGTTGGTGAGGGTTTTGATATAAATGCAGAGTTTTCCTTCTCTGGGTGCTGATGATCATGCCAGCAGCTTTACCTTAGTCGCCTTTTACGACACCTCGGTAAGAGAGAGGGTGGCCTATTCTACTCTGCCGACCACACGGATTTGTATAATTGTATATTTTTCAAATGACGATTTACTACCAAATACAAAAAGAGATATTCAATTGGATTTATATGAAACGTGCAGAGTTACGTTCTTTGAAATGTCAAAAAGGACTTTATAATTGGAACAGACCAAACGTTAGCTACTATCTAGTAACTATTTATCGTGCTGTGTATACTTTTTAAGGATTCCTGTCTAGATAAATAACTCTATTATCTTAAGTATAGAATAATGTAACGACTGTAATTTATTTAACTATTGCGTATGTACCTAGTTTCAATAAATAAATAAATTTCATCGAGCAAACTGTAATTTGAAATTCAACTAGACACCCCGGATATGGGCACTCAAAAGTCAATAAAATATCCCAGCACCATTGGAAAACTCGATCTGATACTCAGTTTAGTCCATCTCTTTATCTGTTGTTCATTTCCTGCCTTGTTCATATGTCGTTAAGAATAAGGTTGAAAATGGAGTGGGTGATGTTGCCGTGTATTTGAGTATTAGTGTATACATAGCTGGACAGTAAACAGTGGGCTGGCCTCTTGCATAATTCATGGGCGTCCTATCTGACCTCTCATAGTAAGCGTGGGCACAGAGTGTGGGTGGTGCAGTAGGTGCCAGATAAAAGTGTTCATACCATATTTGACCGTGGGAGAGCCACGCTTCGGCATGAATGGGCTGGCTTGACCGGAGTGATACCATGGCCTCACACAAAACCGGCGTGAAGCAGCACTGTACTGTGTTTCGATGCGAAGTGAGGGTACCGGAGGCCCAATCCGGGGGAAATGGGCTTAGAGGTTGGCAGCGCACTTGTGACTCCACTGGTGTCGCGGGTGTCTATGGGCGATCCATATGAGTCCATATCGTCTGCCACCTATCACATAAAAAAACCGACCAACGCTTAAAGAAAGAATTTCGCCATTAGTAGTAACAAGAACTGCCACAGTAAGAAGAGCTTTCTTTAAGGGGACGGGTAGGGCACACTAGCGACGCCAATCGATTTTAATTTTTAGCTCCTAAACCGGGCCTATTTTAAACACTTCCGGTGTTACAACCTCTCGGCAAACACTTATACTATTTATTGAATAACCATGTAAAAATGTTGGATCCAACGCGTACGCGAAAAATTGATTCACGCCAAAAGCGGCCACTTTTGGCGTGAATCAATTTTTCGCGTATAAAAACGGACCCAACATTTGTGCATGGTTGTTTAATAAATAGTATAAGTGTTTGCCGAGAGGTTGTAATCCTGGAAATGTTTAAAAAAGATCCGGTTTAGTAGCTAAAAATTAAAATCGATTGGCGTCGCTAGTGTGCCCTACCCGTCACCTTAAACACGCACCATGGAACAAATGGGAGTCTAAGTGCGGAAAAAGGAGTCCACTTTACAAGAGCTTTCTTTATTTTGTGCCAGTACCATCCGACCAACAACAGATAACCTTTTTTATGTGATAGGTGGCTGACGAGCAGACCGTTCACCAGTTGGTAAGCCATTAAATAAATAAATATAAATAAATAAATATTTCACAACATCACATTCATTGATCTGACTCCGAGATAGGTAGCTCAAGCACCTGTGTTACGGATATCAGAATCAACAGTGGGATTACAAATATATACATATAATACTTTTCTTTTGTAAATACATACTTATAATACATACAAACACCCAAACCAATACAAACAGACATGTTCATGCACACAAATGTTTGTACTGTGCGGGGATCGAACCCGCAACCCTTGGTCCAAAGGCAGCGTTCACTACCACTGCCATTACCGCTGCCTTTGGCCATTCGCGACACCAGTGGAGTCTACACTTTGCACTATGCAATTCTATTCTTCTGCGCACACACTTGAGCACTATAATATAAGGCTGGCTGATCGTTGAGATTAGCCGCCTTAGCCGAAATCGGTTGGAGGATATTATTATTATTAAGATTTCCTTATTTTCATTTCAGTTACACCTCTGTCGCTTCTTCGCTCTGTGCCCCAACCCTTCCACTAGATACACCCTATGATTACACATCCGCCGACATTTGTTTGTACCTAAGTAAACATTGAACATTTCAGATACAACTGAAAGAGTGCCAGGGATCATTAGGGTGATGTGATGGATGATGCTGAAATTTGAATACTTTCTGAAGCTTTCATTAATAAACATAAACCCACGAAAAGTTACCGAATTTATTTGAACTTGAGTGAGATAATTAATCAATTAAAAGACTTTTTTTAAGATGGGGACAGATGACGAAGGTTGAAGGTCGTATTTTTCAGCTTTTCTCTAAATATTTCATAAATCACGCGTCCTAGCTTCGTGAGGTTTTCTACAAAATTAAAGTTGTTTAATTTTGCTAAGAGTTTTTTTTTGTTCACTTTTTTCAAATTCTAACCCATTTTCCAACTATACACGTTGGAGATTAATAATAAATTTTTCTTTTATCAAATTGTTGCTGCTGTGGTCTTCTATTTTGTGACGAAAATGTTTGCCCTATGCCTTATTGTGAGCATTCCTTGGTCTAGTTGGGGAAGTCATTAAATTGTATACATATAACAAATCTAACCAAAGACAATACATAACTATGAACCCCTTCAGATCCATTCTCTAGCTTCATGTTCAGGCCTCACTCACGCTGAAACTTCTAAACTAACACAAATAGTTCTATTGAACATCAACTCTAATTACACCAACATATCTAACTAATCAGCATCATCTATCTCACTCCCTCATCAGCACTTTTGGAAAGTTAGAAAAGGTAACATATTGAATTGAAAGGGCAGTCCTTGGTCATCTGAACAATGGCAAAACTAATTTTAAAAGTTTCAGACCCACTTTGAGTTAATTAGGTTTTGTGACGGAATATTTGATGTATGGGGGTTGTGACGACTAGTGCTTTCGCGATTCGATAGTTGACCTCAAAACACATCGATATAGTCCTATCGAGTGTTTCGACGTTATGCAATACGACCGATGAGTAAGTCTTATTTATATTTTTGCTCTAATATTTTTTTGCAATTAATCCTTAAGTAAATAACTAACTCAGGTCATGCGTCTGCTCGTCTGACACCTACGACATAAAAAAAAATCTTAAAAATTTGAATCCGGAACGTGGAAAAGGTGGGTTCAATTCGCACTTGAACAAGCGATGAAAATTTTAATTGTGTTATAAATTTACTTTATCTTATCGCTTAATACTATCGATATTACTTTTTCATATTAAGAGACCTCGATGTGCTTGTTGCAGTGTTGCTTTAGTAACAATATCTATAATCTACTAGTGATGACGCTTTTTTGGTTTAGTGGTTTAAGTACGGTACAGAAAATAAAAAGGTTCGTCACCTTAAGGTAAATTTTTGCTTCCACGGCTAGAATCAGTTACACCACCATAGCGTTTTAAAAAGATCTGCCAACCTTCTTTAAATTTTCTTTACATCAAAAGGAATCAATGTTGCTACAAGCAAATCTGAACCTTCTGATCTAACAGTTAAGCATAATTTTCTGTGCAACAGGTTATTACTCTGACAAATTTACGAAAGGTAAAATAATAAGTGTTAATAGCGTATCAAACAAATCAATATGAAAACTGACGAACATTTTCGTTCTTTGACTGTACCGGACCGTGATCTCGGGGTCCTGGGTTCAATTCCCGAGTCGAACAAAAAGTACGTTTTGAATTTTCCGAACATCGCTCATATTTGTGATCACCAATTAGGCCAGCGTGGTGATTAAGCTTAATCCCATCATAGTAGCGATGACTTGATTTCTATGATGGAGGCCTCTACTCTGCAGTGGGACAGTATATATTTAGGCGGTTAATATTATCAAACATCATTAGTAAAATATCTAGTGATGTTGGTTAATACACATATTTGCTCATTACAGAAATACAGATGTTGTATGTAATTATCATCCTTATTTATTTTATGAGCAATAAGTCACCTATTCTAACGTATACCCGGCAGCATCAAAAGTAGCTACATCTTTTTTGTTTGTTTCTCAGGGGGAATGCTGCCGGCTCAAGAGATGAGCCGACTACCTTATGCATACCAGGCCACCGGGGGGCGACCGGGTAATGTAGGGCTCGCCTTTGGCGGGGGGCTTCTCCTAAAGAGATATCATGCCGAAGCCTCCCTCCATGATAATCCCTGGGCGGATGCCCGCCTGTACGGGGGACTAGGCGGTTCCTCCTCCAGCAGAGAAAGCCTGTGCAATACCGGTGCTGGTACCATCGTACCACGCACCAGCGGGCTCCCTCCGCGAAGAGGAGAGAGACGCGCATCTGCTCGGCGTCTCACCCTTCTGAGCGCGCTAGCGAGGGGATTTCGCTCTCGCTTGCGCTCCGCCGCCTCCATCGCTACAATCAATGACATGCTCACAGAAGGCAGCGAAGGCCTTCCAGGCCTCATCGCTCGCTACTATAGCTCTCTCGTTTTACTAGTGCTACATCTAAGTCAAGGGCATGTTTAGAGCATAATCCAGGATTTGGTGAGTTCCAACTTAGTACTTTTGTTAGTTTTACCGATAATATTGACTTATCGCATCCCAGCTCTATTTTAACAATAGCATTTTAACTATAATCAAGGTACCTACCGATGATAGAACTATCGATATGTTAAGTTTTAGAGGATGACTTTATCGCACCATCACTAAAACGACATGTCGTAAAAACTTATGGGGTTATGGGTTAATTAGGTAAAACATCGTTAAAAAAAATTAAATATGTTAACTAGGCAGGTCGTTTAATTTTCATGTGGTTGTTTTGAAGTCTTTGCTGCTCGTTAGAATTATGGGAATTCATTAATCACATGAGGTCCAAAAAAGGGTGCTCCTCGGGTTTGTCCGAAATGAAATCACGGACACATAATAATAACCTCTGACATATTTGTTTACAGCAATTGAAGCTGGTAGTGGTTCAGAACTCGCCTGCCATATGGGGGGTCCGATTTCGACTAATGGATTTTTTAAATCTATGTGCGCATTTTTTTTTTATTAATTCTCACAACAACTCATACGTTGATCTGATTCCGTACTAAGTAGCTTAAGCACTTGTGTTACAGATGTCAGACAACAGAGGATCACAAATATATACTTAAATACATACACCCAGACACTGAACAAACAGAAGTGTTCATCGCACGAATGTTTGTCCAGGGTGGTGATCGAACCCAGGACCTTTGGCGTCAGAGGCAGGGTCACTACCAATTGCGCCATCCGGTCAGTCAACTTCTACCATTAGGTCGACGGTAAGGGGAAAACATCGTAAGGGAGCACGCACGTTTTGATAGTTTCGAGTTCAGAAGGCAGTCGCTTCATTGTAATTACCTCTCCAAACCAAGAATCATGGTCCAAGCTATAAGTTGTTGTTATTGATTTACAGGTATCCTGTAGCAATATAGATAGATAGCAGTGGCGTAGCGTACCTTGTCGGGGCCCCGTATAAAAAAAAATGTTTGAAGGCCCTTATATGGGGGTAAAGATTTTTCATAAAAGAAAAAAAATATTGTGTAAAGAAATATTTATTTAACAAAACATAATTTAACCATTTTACAAATAAATATTTTGGAACTTTGAAGGCACGCCTTACGGCGGGAAATAAATGTAATTGCTCTATAGATTTTTGTCATTTGTAAAATAAAATAAATTAGAAAGTTTTTATTTCTTTTCCTTACACACTTTGGGTGCCCCCGTGGCCCAGGGTGCCCGTATAATTGATACGGCAGATACGGCCCTGATAGATAGATACTCTTTATTGAATAACATACAAAACTTAAAAGCTAGGTATACAGAGATACAATGTACAATTTAGGCGGTTTAATCGCTGGGAGCGATCTCTGCCAGACAACCTTCAGGTAAAGGACATTAGATAAAAGAGGGGAGGGTGGTGTAATCGTTTTAATTTTGAACATTGATTAAGTAAATTTATAGTATAAATACATATACTTAGATAATAAATAAATAAATAAATATTTCACAACATCACATACATTGATCTGACTCCGTGATAGGTAGCTCAAGCACCTGTGTTACGGATATCAGAATCAACAGCAGAATTACAAATATATACATATAATACTTTTCTTTTGTAAATACATACTTATAATACATACAAACACCCAGACCAATACAAACAGACATGTTCATACACACAAATGTTTGTACTGTGCGGGGATCGAACCCGCAAACCTTGGGCCAAAGACAGCGTTCACTACCACTGTTCCAAACGGGTCGTCTTATAAAACGTAATATATACGAATGTACATACTTGTGTATCCAGTGACCATATCGTGGATTTGCTAACTCCCTGACATTTTAAAAGTATATTTTTTTCTAAAACCGGCGGGTGAGCCTCATTAAAAGTGTGAATGCGGTTTGTCGCGTGGCAACGGCGTGATAAATTCATCATCATTATCTTAGCTTCAAGTCCCAAGCTGGTTCTTCGGAACCCTTGGTCTGCTGGCCTGATACCTAATTTATATTAGAGTATAATAATATCTCATACCACAAAAGGGTGATGACTTACCAATGCCTAAATTTGTGTGCCCGCGCACGCTCGCTCACATTTTTTTTTCTTTCTATACATAATTGTAATGATGAACTTACTATTATTATTACACACTACCTACTTTTAAGTTAAAATTCTAAGACAATTATTTTTGTATCTTCTAAGTCATCATCATCGTCATCATCATCATCATCATCAGCAAGCCACACTCGTCCACTGCTGGACATAGGTCTCCCCTAATGCACGCCACTGCTCCCGATTTTCGGCCACTCTCATCCAGCTGACACCAGCCAGCCCTCGAATGTCATCATCCCATCTTGATATTTGAGAGCTATGGAAAGGGCTATGCTCAGAGTTATCTCTGAAGGACCGCATCAGAAATGATGTAATCCGACAGAGAACCAGAGTCACCGGCATCTTCTAAGTATCACTAGATTATTGAAGCTATTGTTCGGAGAGCGGGGGTTTTCTAACACAAGTATTAATTTACTTAAAAGAGATCCTTGATCATAAAACAGAAATGTAAAAACCTGATACTGAATAAATTATTTGTATCTGTATTGTTGTATTGTAAATTTAAAACAAAATTTAAAAATGATTTAATAGCAAAAGCCATAATACAGATGATGATTATTTAAATGACAAGAATTTGCGGAAATAATAAACTGTTCGCCAACACCATAGACATTGTAAAGGGCACTTGTGACACCACTGGTGTTGCAGGCGACCATGGGCGGCGGTAATCGCTTACCATCAGGTGACCCGTCTGCTCGTCTGCCACCTATATCATAAAAAAAAAGCAATATAAACATTTGTGTGCATGAACATGTCTGTTTGTATTGGTCTGGGTGTTTCTAAGTATTATAAGTATGTATTTACAAAAAAAAAAAAGTATTATATGTATATATTTGTAATTCCACTGTTGATTTCTGATATCCGTAACACAGGTGCTTGAGCTACCTATCTCGGAGTCAGATCAATGTATGTCATGTTGTGAAATATTAATTATTATTTATTCATTTTATTATTATTAATATGGTAATAATAACATTGTATTCAAAATTTTTGGCGATTAAAAAGAGTAACCGGCGAGTTTCTTGCAGGATCTTCTAGTCAGAATCAACTTTCCGATTCCTGTGGTAGAATCACGTCATTATGCTTATTCATTTGTTAGTATATTTTATGTATCGACATATATTTGTAATTACATGTATATTATACTTACAAATAAATAGTCATAATTATTAACGTATGATGATTTGAAAGTGCTGTATGTATACAAGCCTATGCATGTAAAGATATTTTGTATTATGATTTTTTTAACTACATATGTTGTTGACAGACATCAAAAATTTCGGACATACCCGGAAAATTCCTGTCATCTGGTAACCCTGTAACTATTAGAATCTCTCAGCGGAGCGGAGTACTATTTGCCCTGTAAAATGTTTATCCCTGGGTAATCCGAGCATATGGGGTGTTGCAGGGAAATTGCCACCCAGCCTGACACGGGAACACTTTCAGCCGCGTTTGTTTATTCAACCAACTCTTGACTCGCTGTATTGTCGAATAGAAAATGGGTAGATCCATAGGGTAGATCGACACTTGCTCACTAATTCATCTCAGCGTATGTTTTTTGAGGTCCTTCGTTAAATGTCACATTCTTTGTTAGTCACTTCAAAATTGATTTCGTCACTCAAGGTCCAAACTGAAAGCCAGCATATGCTGAGCTGGGACCTTGTTGACCATTTCACGTTGTAAAGCTGCTGGCATGATCATCAGCACCCAGAGAAGGAAAACTCTGCATTTATATCAAAACCCTCGCCAACCCGTCTGCCAAGCGTGGTGAGTATGGCAATTACCCCTCGTGTGATTGAGGGAGGCCCGTGCCCCAGCAGTGGGGACTTAAATGGGCTGATGATGATGATGATTATCCAGAACTTCTCTTTGCTGATAATATTTTCTTACCATCAGGTTGAGGAGAGCCAATTTCGTAATTTCAGCCAATAAACGTGCACTGCTGGATATACGCCTCCCTCAATGATCTCCACACAGATCGGTCCTGTGCCGCCCGCATCCAAGGGATTCCCGCGACCTTCAACAGATCGTCGGTCCACCTTGTGGGCCTGCCACGGCTTTGACAACATATACGCACCCTCCACTCGAGGACCTTGCTGCCTCATCGGCCGTCTGATCTCCTCGCAATGTGCCCGGTCCCAATGCCCACTTGAGGCATGCAATTCTTTGGGCTATGTCTTTCTCCCGCGGATCTCATCATTCCTGATACGATCACCCAAGAAGACCGAGCCAGAGCCAATTCACTGGTCACTATAAAAAAATATCCTCTAACCGAATACAGTTACGGCGACCAATTTATTTTATTATTATTTTGTTTTTCCTTTGCTTTGTTTTTTTTTCGGTGGAAAATCCAGGGAAAAAATTGTAGGTACCTAAGTTTTCGGTAAGAAATTCTTAGTGTTTGCCCGGAATCTGGTGCTTGGCAGTCTTGTGCTTCGGAAAGCATGTTAAGCCGTTGGACCTGCACCCGATCTCTCTTCGGTATGTATATATGAGGGTAATAGGGAATAGAGAGCGCACTTGTGTTTTCGCACACACTTGAACATTATAATATATCTTGCGTATATAAACTATTAAACATAATTATATCCGCTCACAACTCACTCTTACTCACTTAAGGTGACGGGTAGGGCACACTAGCGACGCCAATCGATTTTAATTTTTAGCTGCTAAACCGGATCTATTTTAAACAATTTCGCAGTTACAACCTCTCGGCAAACACTTATAGTATATTTTAAACAACCATGCACAAATGTTGGATCCGTTTTTGTACGCACGCGGAAAATTGATTCCCGCCAAAAGCGGCCACTTTTGGCGGTAACCCAAAATTCGAGTGCAAATTCAAGACCAAACAGTTAACTAAAAGTATTAAATAAATAGTATAGGTGTTTGCAGAGACATTGTTTACCCCGAAATTGTTTAAAATAGATCCGATTTAGCTAAAAATTAAAATCGATTAGCGTCGCTAGTGTGCCCTACCCGTCACCTTAACCAATCTCAACGCTGAATTTACGCGCGTCAAAAATTTAAATTTTTTATAGGTTGATGCGTCAGCGCCATGTTCGGTGCGAGTGCTGTTAAGAGAGAGATAGCATTCCTCTTTAGATTTATTGCATTTAATCTTAACGTATATATAATAAAGTCTGTATTTCAACTGCTTTCGCAATCGTAATAAATCGGATTTAACTTGCTCTTCTGCGTAGACGAATTTTGCCGATGTAACTTATAAATGTGGTACAGCTGTACATGGCTGATCGTTGGGATAGTAGGAGGATATAATTATTATTAACCTTTACAAATCAGTTCAGTAGTACCCTCCGGAAGCTATAACGCTTAGCACAGAATCTTGTATCTCTCAACCTGAGAGGAAATTCACAGTCGCCCGACAAAAGCCAGTACAACAGGTGTTATATTGAAAACTGAACTCAGACCTTTTGAAACCCTACCATCAAGATAACAGAGACTAAAGTCCTTTGCTAAAGGTTGCTGTCGCACCTGATTGTCGCTTTGTTTGGTGCTGTAGTTTCATATTCGCTTAGAAAAGAGTTATTTATATTGGATTCGAGCTGAATTCAATTTTGTATAGGAATAGGGGATGTATTCATAGCGAGACAGTTCTGTTAAGCGGATTTGGTATTGAATGTTACTTTATTCTATTACTGTAAAGAAATAAATAAATATTTCACAACATGACATACATTGATCTCACTCCGAGATATTATTGATGATTTATGTGATGGAAGAGCGGTGTTGCCTATCACAAGCAAAGCTAAGGGAGCATCAAACACAGCGCTTTTTTCATAAACATTCAATAAATCTTTGTTAGTTGATTACGGCGTTAAAAGAGCAGTTTTGACGTTTGAAACAATAGATAGATAGATAGATATTCTTTATTGCACAAAAATAAAATACAAGCATGATACAACAGCAACAGACAGTACAATAAGGCGGTCTTATCGCTTGTAGCGATTTCTTCCAGACAACCTTTGGGTAGAGGAAAGAAATATCGTATTCGTAATAAGGGAAGGCAGTGCAAAGTAGTTTAACAAATGAAATTGAGAATGGCAGAAATATACATTATTTTATATATTAATATTATTACATTACATAAATAATAATAAACAATACATACATACCCAATAATATATACATAGATAATTTATAACAAAAATTCAATAAAAATATTTCTTATAGATAGGTATAAATGCCCAGAGAGCAGACCACATAAAAAAGGAAGAAGAGACAAGGAAAAAACAGTGTACCTATTTATAGGAAGGATAGGAAGTGAGTTTTGACACGGGACTTGAATATAGGAAGGGATTGTGATTTCCTGATTGGAAGGGGTAAGGAGTTCCAGAGACGAATGGACTGAACATTAAAGGATTGTGAATAGGATTCTGAGGAATGAGGAGGGAAGCTAAGATGGAGTTTGCGGCATGACCGCATTTCTCGACCGTCGGCAGGTTGCAAGAATTGGAATCGCTCTTTGAGATAAGCTGGAGCCAGAGGATTAAATAAGACGGTATATAACAGAGAGAGGACATGAAGGTCGCGACGCCGACGAATGGGGAGCCAGTTAAGCTGTGCACGGAACTCAGAGATATGGTCATATTTGCGTAGGCCAAAAATGATGCGGATGCAGAAATTTTGAAGGCGCTCAAGCTTATCAAGAAGTTTACAATTATACAAAAATTCCGAAAAATGAATGAAAACTGTTTTATAACACCAGTTTAGTGAAAACATTTATGTATAAGATCCAAAATAGACCTGGCAAAAACTTATCTTTCAAAAGATTGGAACATTTGCATCTGGATCAGTGTAGAGATGCGTAACAGTGAAAAGCTTCATTTGGAACATCGACTCTCAGATAGATCCTTGATTCATTCGGATCATTCGGCTCGCTCAGATCATTCAGCTGATTCGGATCATTCGGCTCACTCGGACTCGAGATCCATTTGAGTCGAATAATACATTCGGAGCGAACATTAGAGATTCGGAACAGTGTATCATTTCGCTGAGTCGGATCACGCCGTCGTTTCAGTATAGAGTTACACACGTCTAATCTTAAAAATATTGTATTATTAGACTAAGTTAAAGCTACATATAAACATTTTTGTTTTTTTTTGTATTATTCAAGCTTTCTCTCTTGTTCGAAGTAACTGAGTACTATTAAAAAAAACTGACTGCCTCTGCCTGACTTAGTGGGTCGCACTTTAAAGCGACGTTTGCGCTTGGGGTCCTGGGTTCGATCCCCGGGCCGGGCCGAAATTTGTACATGAGTTTTTCTGTTAAGAAATTCTTAGTGTTAGCCCGGAGTCTGGAAGTTGGTGGTCTTGCAAGGTGGTGGTCTTGGAAAGCACGTTAAGCCGTTTGTTCTGCGCCTAATCCCTCTTCGGTAGTATCACACTAGTGTCCCATCGAAATAAGAGGGTACGGGAATAGATAGTGCACTTGTGTCTGCGCAAATACTTGTGCACTATAATATGTCCTGCGTCGATGGCTAATCGCTGTGGCTGATGACCGAAATATCGGTTTGGAGGACATTATTATTATTATTACTATTAAGAATCTGGCATCAATGTGCCACGAACACCATTAGAGAATTTAATTCCCCCAAAACTTTTCCTTCCCCAAAAATTTTATTAACGCTGAAAAATTACTAAACAAAGTAGGCACCAACATTTCAAAGAAAAAAATCAGTGAACCGAAATGAAATGGAAGTGACATTTACAATCACTTGCAAAAAATAATACCATTTTCCTTATAATCAAGCCGAATGAATGGATGATAAATTAAAAAATAAATTTAAAAAGAGAAATGGATCTTTCCTTTACAAGTCAGCCTTTACTGGTCTAATAACGCATTTGGTTTGGACGCACCCACTAAATACAGAACAAAAGAATATTAGTGTATGATAACATTTTGTTTCGACGACCCGTTTGGAACAGTGGTAGTGAACGCTGCCTTTGGTCCAATGAATGCATGAACATGTCTGTTTGCATTGGTCTGGGTGTTTTCTATGTATTATAAGTATGTATTTAAAAAATAAAAGTATTATATGTGTATATGTGTAATCCCACTGTTGATTTTGATATCAGTAACACAGGTGCTTGAGCTACCTATCTCGGAGTAAGATCAATGTATGTGATGTTGTGAAATATTTATTTATATCATTTTATTATTTCTTTAATCAATGTTGACTATCAGAAGGACTTTTTTTTATCTAATAGGTGGCAGACGAGCAGCCGGATCACCTGATGGTAAGCGATTGCCGCCCCCCATGGACACCCGCGACACCAGTGGAGTCACAAGTGCACTGCTAACCTTCAAAACCCCCCTTTCCCCTAGAATGGGCGTCCGGTACCTTCACTCACGCAGCGAAGCACAGCCCAGTGCTGCTTCACGCCGGTTTTCTGTGAGGCCGTGGTATCACTCCGGTCGAGCCGGCCCATTCATGCCGAAGCGTGGCTCTCCCACGGTTCACCACCCTCTCCTCTTCTATCTACCTGTCCTTTACCTGTCTGGTAGAGATCGCTCACAGCGATAAGACCGCCTAATTTATACATTGTATCTGTATACCTAGCTTTTAATTTTTTATGTTGTGCAATAAATAGTATCTATCTTTATCTAACGTCAGCTAACTACATCACGAGATATACACTACGTATAAATACACGCGCGCGTACAATGATCTCGGGATGGTTCGGCGTGAGACAAAGATAGACTGTACGGGATAAGTGCGGAAGAAACACAATACAATATACCGACTAGCTCGTAGGGTAATAATTCTTCGATATTAATGTCAGCTGCGGCCGACCTTCTGTGTCTAAGTATATCACGCTCCTCCTGACTGTGGGTTATTAGTAGATGTATGATAGGAAATTGTCCCCGGGTCGGGTCAAATTTGTACCTTTTTTGAAATTTTGAATTTTGAATTTTGGATTCTCACAACATCTCATACGTTGACCTGATTCCGTACTAAGTAGCCTAAGCACTTGTGTTACAGATATCAGACAACAGAGGAACACGAATATATACTTAAATACATATATTACACCCAGACACCGAACAAACACAAGTGTTCATCGCACGAATGTTTGCCCAGGGTGGGGATCGAACCCACGACCTTTGGCGTACGAGGCAGGGTCACTACCGATTGCGCCATCCGGTCAGTCAAGGTGTTGCCGGCCTTTTTAAAAAAGAGTACGCTACTTTTTACTAAGGTTACGCCTTTCAAGAGAAGTCTTGAAAGGCGTAACCTTAGTAAAAAGTAGCGCCGCTAAGTGATTTATATGGATAGTGATTAACATTTTTTGCGACCCACCCATAAATAGGTGGGTAGGTATAGGTACAAGTAACAATAATCTCCATAATTGCTCAAAGTGGCCAGTTTTAGCAATTATCAAGATTATTGCTACTTACAGGAAGAAATTATTACATAAGTTTTTCTCAAAAAATAGTTAATACTCATACTATTCTTAAAGTATTCATTGCTCACTTTAAAAAAATGTCTCTTATTTGCCACAATCAATATAAATCACTTCAATATAATCAGACAATGAGTTGAACTCGTTGCCCGCCGATGTATTTCCTGAAACATTATAACCTGGGCCTCTTTAAGGCAAGAGTGAATATGGCTTTTCACGGGCAAGCATCGCTCACCTTGGACCACATTGAATCATAATGAATCTGTTTTACTACAGGAAATTGCATTTTTGCTACAATAGGTGGCATACGACCACGGCAATAAGGCATAATAATTTCAGCAGAGACAATTTTCTTGGTCGTACTTTTTAGAGCGTGTTTACTTGGTATTCGGGTATTAGTTTGAAACTTTATTGTTATTTTACATATGTTTAGTTATGTAATTAATTGTACAAAATATTTGAAATGTGCTAAAAAGCTCTTTCATTTGATACCCCACACGATACCGTCAAGCAATTTTTTTAGTTCCTTACTCTAAGTCCCCCAGAGGGCGCTGTAGTCAATAAATGTGACGTCATGTTGCCTATAACCAGATGACAATCAAGACGCTTCTAACGACACCTCATTTGTTCAAATGGTTCAAATATTATAACTAGTTTAGAAGTTATGAAGGAACAGATGAACAACCATACATACAGGTCAAAATCATAACCCTCCTTTTTGCTTCGCCGTAGTCGGGTAAAAACTGTTGTTTCCTCTGTTAAACAATAAAGAACGACATTTCTCAGAAAAAGCGGTCAACTTTTACGCAGAAACTTTAATTAACAATTAGAACCGAGGGAAGACTGTAGCGTTGTGTAGCGCTGTGTAGCGCCGCCAGTAGCGCGGTCTTGTCAAGTAACGTGAGCAAAGTTTCCATTGTTGCGACCAGATGTTTTGCGACATTTTGCGAGATAAGGGCAGTGATAACAAAATGAGGGAAAAATGACGATCAAGTTCGAGTTCGGTTCCTGTGTAAGGTTCTATTTTAAGCGTCTGCTTACCGTCTGGTCCTGTCACTATTCGTTGGAAGCATCATAGAGTAACGTATATACAACGTGTTTAAAAAGGGAGCAATAATACTTGATTTGGCCGTGTGGTCCCCGGCAGAGTAGAATAGGCCACCCTCACTCTTACCGAGTTGTTGTAAAAGGCGACTAAGGTAAAGCTGCTGGCATGATCATCAGTACCCAGAGAAGGAAAACTCTGCATTTATATCAAAACCCTCGCCAACCCGTCTGCCAAGCGTGGTGAGTATGGCAATTACCCCTCATGTGATTGAGGGAGGCCCGTGCCTCAGCAGTGGGGACTTAAATGGGCTGATGATGATGATGATGATGAATACTTAAGGGTGTGAACATATACCGTGTAAAGCCTTTACTGTCAAAAGATGAGTATTATATATAGCAAAAAAAATCAACTGTTCCATCCATACTAAATAAAATATCCGCGCGTCAATAATGTATGAAATAGCTGATTTTTTTTTCGCTCAGATGATGCTCATATTTTGGCAATGAAGTATTTTTTTAATTTTTTTTTTATATATGGGATATGGGGCCAGCGAGCTAACGGATTACCTGATGGTAAGCGATTACCGCCGCCTATGAACACCTGCAACACCAGAGGACTAACAAGTGCGCTGCCGACCTTTTAAAAAGGAATACACTCTTTCTTGAAGGTTTGCAGGTCGTATCTATCCGGAAATACCGCAGGCGATAGTTCATTCCATAGTTTTGTCGTACGAGGCAGAAAGTTTCATGAGAAACGCACAGTTGAAGACTGCCAACCATCCAGATTATGTCGATGGAACTCTTGTCGAGTGGAACGATGGCGAAATGAAGCGGCAGGGATCAGTACGAACAATTCCTCAGAGTATTCTCCATAGTATAGGCGGTATAGTATACATAGATGTAGTAGGTACGGCCACCTTCGAGAATAAGTCAGGGAGACGATTTAATACAATATCAGAAATAATTTGAATTGCTTTATAATAAAATTCCCAATCAATGTCTTCGAGATCTCTGGTTTATTTCCCATACTTTTTTAAAATTGCTAATGTGGGCAGGCAGCTTGAGGTCATTGTTTCAGAAACAAGCTTTACTAGCGCGATGTAAAAATGCATAGTGACATCTACCGAAACAACGCCGAACCATCTGCTTGATTGCTTTTTAAAACTACATCTGCTTTTTACGAGCTCCATCTAACGAAAACCGCTACACAATTTTTCCTATACTAAGCAACTGCGGAACTGCTCTCCGCACTCTGCTTTAACACTTATCATCGAGCACGTAATTCGAACCCTTTCGCATTACGAGTGTACAAAAATAACACCTCCTTTTTAAATCCCATAATGAGAACGTGTAGGTCTTATAACAACACGGTTCGTGGTGGCAGGAACTTAGATCTATTTAACTCTTTTCCACGGTACAAGAAAGCTATTTCCGATATATTCAGAGACGAAACATCCTCGATGCCAATAAGATAGTATTCTAATTTTTATTCTAAAAGATAGTATTCTGCCCACTGCGTCAGCGAGCCAGTCAAGAATAACCCCATAGTAGACCTAACAAAAGTTACCTTCTTATTTTAAAAGGTTGTGTCGTAGTTTTGCCTCGAACAATTTGCCACGTTATTTGCAAAACATTTAGACAAATGAAATGAAATCTACCAACCCAAATAATTTATTCCTATTTATTCGCTGAACCCTAAAAGTAAGCGAAATTTTGTTCAAACAGGGCTGGCCTCGCGCCAATGTTTTGGAACAACGTTTCCCTTTTATAAGCGCGTTTTGTGTTATAGACACATTTAAATAACAATAAAAATACAGAAAAGGAAAGTTTCAGCGAAAGAAAATTTGTGGAATACGCAAAATGGGGACTAAACAGGAAACGATCCGAATACGATACCACAAAGTATTGTCTATTCTTTGGGATTCTGGAAGTTGGCGGTTTTGTACCCCCGTGCCTCGGAAAGCACGTTACCAATCCCTCTCCGGTCATGTCACGCTGGTGTCCCATCGGAATATGAGGGAATAGAGAGTGCATTTGTGTTTACGCACACACTTGAGCACTATAATATAATATATCCTGCGTACGTTGAGATTGGCCGCCGTAGCCGTAATCGGTTGGAGAATTTATTTTTATTTATTCTTTGGCGATACTGCCCATGCTAATAGAATCGTAAGACTTCGTGAGGATTTTCTTAATGTGAACACCCAACTCGCGACGCCAATTGATTTCAATTATTTGCTTCTAAACCAGATATATTTGAAACAATTTCGGGACTCCAGTCTCTCGGCAAATACCTAGACTATAAAAAGATATAAATAATGTTGAGTTCGACTCACACTTTACTAGATTAATTAGTTATTAATTAGTAAATACATAAGAAAGAAAATATATATAGGTATAAGAATAGGTCACCCTCACTCTTACCGAGGTGTCGTAAAAGGCGACTAAGGTAAAGTTGCTGGCACGATCATCAGCACCCAGAGAAGGAAAACTCTGCATTTATATCAAAACCCTCGCCAACTCGTCTGCCAAGCGTGGTGAGTATGGCAATAACCCCTCATGTGATTGAGGGAGGCCCGTGCCCCAGCAGTGGGGGCTTAAATGGGCTGACGATGACGATAGGTATAAGAAGAAGAAAAGTTAAAGAATTAAGAAAAGCAAATACGCTGGCGCTTTTAATTTTCATGTGCACAATGTAGTATTAGGTTAGTTACCCAATATAGTTAGTATTTATTCTTACCATTATATTTATTTATTTCTAGAAAAACACAATTATTTTACATCTAAGCACTATTTACTATATACATAAATAGTTACAAAACAAAATATTATGGTTATCGGTCAATTCACGAAAGCTGACAACAAATGGCCAGACAAAAATAATTTTCAATCAAATATAGAATGTGTTTAGTCTAAGCCCATACAATGTGTCAAATTGAGAAGGAGCCATTTTTTCATGAGATTACATGCGTAGACGATCCTCATTTGTGGTCATCTCTCGTGAATCGACCTGTGTATAATTTTCCTTGGCCTATTGGCCGTGTGGTCCCCGGCAGAGTAGAATAGGCCACCCTCACTCTTACCAAGGTGTCGTAAAAGGCGACTAAGGTAAAGCTGCTGGCATGATCATCAGCACCCCGAGAAGGAAAACTCTGCATTTATATCAAAACCCTCGCCAACCCGTCTGCCAAGCGTGGTGAATATGGCAATTACCCCTCATGTGATTGAGGGAGACCCGTTCCCCAGCAGTTGAGACTTAAATAGGCTGATGATGATGATAATTTTCCTTATTTTGCAGTACCTAGGCTCTACTTCCCGTGAATTGCACCTTACTCGTCCTGGCCTTAGGGGAAAATTACCCCAAAAATGTGATTTTTTTTTTATTTTCATTCGTTTCGTGTAAAGCGGACAGTAAAACGTTATATATTTAATTGAAATTCCGTTTGTTTTTCCGCCTTATGCAATGAAAATGTTTGAATGAATAAAACTGGGGATCGTCAAGTATTAATAAAAAACATAATTTTATTTACGTTGTCTGTAAGTGCAGTAAACATAAAATTTACATAATCTAACAGGAAGTTATGTTCTTTGTTTGTTTGAATGGTACTAATTCCTAAGCCCAGTATTAAATTTCTTCAGTGTTTTCTTAAAACTCCGGAAATTAGCTTAATCCTGACAAGGGTAAGTCGCACGCACTCGCTAACAAGGTTCTGTTTTACGATAATAATAAGGTGACGGGTAGGGCACACTAGCGACGCCAATTGATTTTAATTTGTAGCTACTAAGCCGGATCTATTTATAACAAATTCGGGGTTACAATCTTTTTTTCGGGGTTTCTGTCGGGGTCGGGGTTTTTGTACGCGAAAAATTGATTCAGGTTAAAAGTGGCCGCTTTTGGCGGTAATCAATTTTTCGCGTACGCGTTGGACCCAACATTTGTGCATGGTTATTTAATAAATACTATAAGTGTTTGCCAAGAGGTTGTAATCTCGCAATTGTTTAAAATAGATCCGGTTTAGTAGCTAAAAATTAAAATCGATTGCCGTCGCTAGTGTGCCCTACCCGTCACCTTAAAGTATGAAATTTCCATTTTGTTTTGTAGACACAAAAATATGTATAACTCTTCTAATAAGGTAGAAACCATAATATCATTTATGACTAAATTTTTAAGGCTTACAATTAAAACGAGATCAGATATAATTTGTACCTATACTTCGTGCTTTTCATTCAACATTCATATTTTTTTCTGAAAAACTAGTCTACACGTGCCTAAACATTTTCCGTTACAGCACATTTAATTTTGGAGTAGTAGCAGTAATAGACTTTTTTTTATGTGATAGGTGGCAGACGAGCAGCCTGAACTGAACTGATAGATACTTTACAAATAACAAGAATGTTACTATGGAAAACACAACTTCTAAGAAAATCGCCATACCAAACGGCAATTTCATACCTTAACCCCCAATACTGTAAAACTCATGTACAGACAGCCACAGATCAGGTTTACTATAATCTGCCAAAAATCCTCAATTATTAATATTGTACTGAACGTGCTTGATATAAAGCTGAGAATCGACTGAAGAAATTTATCAGTTTTGAATACTTTTCAAATTCAAAGCATTTATTGCGAATCACATACAAAACATAGGTGGTACGGTCAGCATAAAAAGTAGCTTAACACTTTAGTACCATGTCCAAGTCGAAGTAACATTTTTACGTGCCCCTTAGAAACTTACTATAATAGGCAGAACGTTTACTTTGATATGGTGTGTGTATGACTAACGTGTTAAGCAACTTTTGATGCTGACCGTACATACATATATCAAAATGTGTGGATGTGCGTGCCATAGATCTAATCGTTTGCTGGCTACAAATGTCTACAATTTATCTCATGTTGGACTTACGGCGATACCATCAGGTGGTCTGTCTGCTCGTCTGGCCCCTATCTTCTATTAAAATGCTCGTCGAAACGAAAATTTTAGCACAATAATATAATTAAATTGAAAATTTAAAAAAACCCCCGACACAAGTAAAGCTCTTTCATTTGATACCTATATTGAGGCAGTTGAAACAACAAATAGGTTATTCGTCATTTTCTGACGGCGGCCATCTTGGATTTGAAATGTTTCACAACTAGTATATTCTGCTACTCGAGCCCTTTTATATGATACCCATATTGTGGGAGTTGTGTTAAAACATAAAATCCAAATCTTTGTGACGGTGGCCATCTTGGATCGATTTTTATCCAACATAGCTAAGAACACTCCCTCCTTATCCACCTTACAAACAAAAAAACAAAATCAAAATCGGTTCATTTGTTCGGGAGCTACGATGCCATAGACAGACACACAGACACACACACACACACACACACACACACACAGACACGTCAAACTTATAACACCCCGTCGTTTTTGCGTCGGGGGTTAAAAAGTACTCTTGAGCAAGCTAGAGGAAAGTATTAAAAGATGTTTTAGACGTACTTTTATAATAATATTAGCTCTCAGCTATTGCTGCACCCTAGAGAAGTCCATACAGAACATTAATGAATGTCAAATTTTATATATCTACCGCTGATTCGGAATATCAATTTCTACCGAGAAGAATTAGCAAGAAACTCAGTACTCTTTTCTAATAATATGGTTATTACAAACACCTAAGTAAGTACTATAATATTTTATAAGAATCTGTACTCCAATGTGGCATACAATTTATCTTCGCCCAAGTAAACATAATTTACCGGAGGCCCAATCCGGGTTAAAGGGGAGTTTAAAGGTTGGCAACACACTTGTGCCTCTACTGGCATTTTGGGTGTCTATGGTATGCGGTAATCGCTTACCATCAGGTGATCCTTCGCCTGCCACTTATCACATTAAAAAAAGTTCGAGAGAAATCTAATCTAAACGAGTCGATAAAATCGTTTAGATCAGTGAATGCTGCCTCTGGTGAAAGGATTGCGGGTTCAATCCCCGCACAGTACAAACATTTGTGTGCATGAACATGTTTGTTTGTATTGGTATTTTCTATGTACTATAAATACGTATTTACAAAAGAAAAATATGATATGTATATGTTTGTTATCCTGCTGTTGGTTCTGATATCCGTAACACAGTTGCTTGAGCTACCTATCTCGGAGTCAGACCAATGTATGTGATTTTGTAAAATATTTATTTTATAGAAAATTCGAAGTAGGTATCTAGTTGCTCTTTGAAAGAGGCCTAAACAATACTGCACTAAAAAAAGTGGTGACATTGAGTAATTTATACCAAACTTCCTGAATCCTTGATCATGGTCCAAATGTACCCCGCGTTCCGAAGCGACAGCTTTAGAAGCAACTGGATACTTACACTCCTTAGTGTAAGTATCTCATCTTAAGGTGAGGAGAAGGGCACACTAGCGACGCCAATCGATTTTATTTTTAGCTACTAAACCGGATCTATTTTAACTATTTCGGGGTTACAACCTCTCGGCAAACACTTAAACTGTTTATTAAATAACCATGCAAAAATGTTGGGTCCAACGCGTACGCGAAAAATAGATTTACGCCAAAAGCGGCCACTTTTGGCTTGAATCAATTTATCGCGTACAAAAACGGACCCAACATTTGTGCATGGTTATTTAATAAATAGTATAAGTATTTTACGGGAGGTTGTAACCCCGAAATTGTTTAAAATAGATCCGGCTTAGTAGCTAAAAATTAAAATCGATTGGCGTCGCTAGTGTGCCCTTTATGACGGGTACCTAGTATGAACATTAATAGTCGTGGGTAAAAATTACTCCATCTTCCTCATTACCACCATTAGTGACGCGTCACCTTAATGAGGAAGATGGAGTAATTTTTACCCACGACTATTAATGTTCATACTAGGTACATGACTTATAGATATGTCACGTTATAGCCAGCTTCGCCAACTTGAATATCTAACATTATAATTAGAGTTTCACAAATTCAATTAGATCGAAATAACGCGCACGGCCCGGAGTGGCCAACAATTAGAAACAATACCAACTTGCGCGGAGTGCTGCCAACTCGATATCACGAATTGGTGCTGGGTGCCATTTTAAAAGGTGCTAAAAAATTTCCGTTGGACTCTTTCAATCTTCTTTCGCATCATCGTTCCAAGCTCAGGAAAAGTTTACTGTAGTGTGTGTTAGTGACTGTTTTATAAATAATGGTGATATTGACCGATATGAAGCTGGAAGGTGCGCATGATAATAATATCCTCTAACTGATTTCGGCTAAGGCGGCCAATCTCAACGATCAGCCTCTTACACAGGATATATTATAGTGCTCAAGTGTGTGTGCAAACACAAGTGCACTCTCTATTCCCTTGCCCTCATATTCCGATGGGACACCAATATGACACGACCGGAGAGGGATCGGGCGCAGGACCAACGGCTTAACGTGCTTTCCAAGGCACGGGGGTAGAAGACCGCCAACTTCAGGCTCCGGGCTGACACTAAGAATTTTGTAACCAAAAATCTCAGATACGAATTTTGGCCCGACCCGGGGATCGAACCCGGGACCCCAAGCGCAGCCGTCGCTTTAAAGTGCGACGCACTACCCACTGCACCAACGAGCCAGTCAAACATGATATTGCTGAAATAAATCACACAGCTTCGTTCCTAGCTAGGATAGATCAGATGTGATTTTAACAATATCATTGATGACCCACACGCAAGCGATTGTCATTCCATACCTGTTCGTTTCTCACGGAACTTTCTACCACGTACCGCAGTTCTGTAGAACGGTTTGACGGCTACGACTTAGGGATCTTCACGAAGAGCCTTCGTTAGTTGATTTATAGCAATGTTTTGCTATAAAAAATATCAACAATGGCAATTTATGCTTAAGTAAATAACACACTTAAAAATTTCATCTCGTGTTCAGGTGGGACTCGAACCCACACATTCCACAATCCGGGTGAATGTTCCACCAATTAGACCACTGAACGCGTTTCTAAGCCGACGAAATTTGTAAGTGTTTAATTCGAATTGAGCTGTCGATAGTCTTATCAATATTGTAGGTATATTTACAATATCCAGTGAAAATATTATTACAAATATTTGACCACCAGTTAAGATGAGACTGCTAAATCAATAGTTGATATTTTTTATAGCAATCTTTTGCAATTTATTCTTCAGTAAATAACACACTTAAAAAAAATCATCTCGTGTTCAGGTGGGACTCGAACCCACACATTCCACAATCCGGGTGAATGTTCTACCAATTAGACCACTGAACGCGTTTCTAAGCCGAAGATATTTGTAAGTGTTTGATTCGAATTGAGCTGTCGATAGTCTCATCAATATTGTAGGTATATTTACAATATCCAGTGGAAATATTATTACAAATATTTGACCACCAGTTAACATGAGACTGCTAAATCAATAGTTGATATTGTTATAGCAATCTTTTGCAATTTATTCTTAAGTAAATAACACACTTAAAAAATTCATCTCGTGTTCAGGTGGGTGGAATAATCAACTATTGATTTCCCTAACAGTCTCATCTTAACTGGTGGTCAAATATTTGTTATAATATTTCCACTGGATATTGTAATTATACCTACAATATTGGTGAGACTATCAACAGCTCATGTCGAATCAAACACTTACAAATTTTGTCGGCTTAGAAACTCGTTCAGTGGTCTAATTGGTAGACCGTATACCCGGATTGTAGAAGGTGTGGGTTCGAGTCCCACCTGAATATGAGATGAAATTTTTAAGTGTGTTATTTACTTAAGAGCCTTCGTCTTCCTTTTCTTTTAAAATACCGGCAACACATTAGTGATCTCTCTGAATTCGCGGAGGTTCATGGGCAGCGTTGATTACTTTCCATCAGGTGACTCGCTTGCTCGTTTGTCCGCCTCTAGCATAAAAAGAAAGATCAATTTAGTTACCTCTGCAGAATCTATCTGAACTGCTGGGAAGAAAAAAAGACAAAAATCATGTAGAATCATATAAGCACCTAACTGTATCTCATGTAATTAAATTAAATAAATGAATAATTATTTAGATATCGTCGTAATCCATGATGCTAAAATTGTTCTTAAAAAGTGTAAAGACAAATCTGTGCTCTAGACTTATGAAAATAATGCAAAAAGCTGCTTAATGTTAGGATGTTAGACTTATGAAGTTAGTGCAAAATCTAGCACCAATAGTGCTAAATAAGCGGCATTTCTTGCCCGGCTGGGTTTGCGTTAATTGGCAAGCGCCAATATAGCACTAGATTAGGGCAGATTGTGCCCAGCAGAGGACATAGGCCCAACTTTGGGGCTTACCTTACAATTAAACTTTTGGCACAAAATACAGAGAATGTGCAGCAATTCTTGGAAGAATAATAACCCTGCCCTTATATGATCGCTAGAGTTCAATTTAAATTTCCCAAGTATCTACCTAATTGATGGCGCCACTGTTGCTTATGATAATATTGGTTTGACACCCGCGAATGCCATTTTTTTTGTTGTTTTTATGTTGTTTTTTTTAATAAATTTTAATGTTTTAAAATTGATTATTTATATCTGTGTTATTATTTCTTTGTTTTGTATATGTAATTTTTCATTTTCTTTTTACTTGTATTTATTGCATGTCAATCTTTAATAATATTTTTTTCAATGCAAAGGCGTCACCCAAGGTCCAGCCTGAAAACCAGCGCTGCAGCTGCTGTGTGTGGCAGTAGCAGCATATGCTGAGGCTGAGCCTTGTTGGCCGCAACTCTTTGTCTCTGTACCTCGTTTTTCTATGTGTAATGTGTTGTGGTCAATAAATTGTTTCTTATCTTATCTTATCTTAAATGATTTTGACTTAGATTTTTTACTATTAAGTTTATAAATAAATAACATAAATTTTTTTCGACAGTCTTCGGGTGGGAGGTACATAGCTATAATATTGATGAAACTATTGTCTCTCACGGCGAAGTAAAAAGCACTTACAAAATCGCACGAAGCGATTTGCTGCCACGTTCATAATGCGGACAGCTAAGGAATGGAACTCATTGCCAAGGTCTGTTTTTCCGGACTACTATAATCTGGACATCTTGAAGGCAAAAGTGAACAGGCATCTTCTAGGCGAACGCGTTACATCTTAGACCTCATCGTCACTTTCCATCAGGTGTGATAGTGGCCTTAAAAATTTGCCGACGTACCAAGATCTCTAGTAGCTTAGTCGGTAAAGGTAAAAAGGTAGCTTAGTGGGTTCGTATCCCACCCAAAGACTGTCGAAATAATTTTAATTGCATTATTTACTTAAGAAAAAATTGCAAAAGAATTGCTATAACCAAAAAAAATCATTAAGTTTATCTCTCAAACTGCCACACTCAGAGTCGGTGATTAACTTAGTTGGCTACTTAAGAAAAAATATTGACACTTATTGTGATACGCATAAAGACTACCGATACTAAAGTTAATGAACATTAGCTTAATGACGTCTCTGAATGCGGCCGTAAGCCTTTGATAGGTACTACTTCCCCATTTCACGTTAATATTCCTAACTCAAAAGCGTTACGAGTATATTCGTACATATTCGTTTATCCCGGCAGTCAAAGCCGGCACCCAACGTGCAGATGCAACACACCTGTATATTATAGTAAGTACATGCCAGTTCTGGCGGCCAAGCAGTCTTTATCTAGTTTGTATTGAGCTCGTCTCAGTCTACGTATAGGTTAGTCGAAGATAGAGACCGCAAATATTCAAAAACTGTCGGAAAGTTGAAATACTATTATACCTATTGTATCATCATCAGCAACCCACACTCGTCCACTGCTGGACATAGGTCTCCCCTAATGCACGCCACTGCTCCCGATTTTCGGCCACTCTCATCCAGCCCACACCAGCCAGCCTTCGAATGTCATCATCCCATCTTGTCGCAGGGCGTCCTACACTACGCTTACCGAGTCGCGGTCTCCACTCAAGGACTTTACGGCTCCAACGGCTGTCAGTTCTGCGGCTAATATGACCAGCCCACTGCCACTTCAGTTTGCTAATTCGGTTGGCTATGTCGGCTAATTACCTACTGTATACTGTTCTTATAATATACATTTTTACAATTTCGAAGCCATTGGTGTCCAGATCCATGCCGGAATTCATCACGCAAACCTCTGTGGTTAAATTATGTGTTGTCCTTTAATTAAGCATGTATAATAAATTCTCCTAGGTACAGAAAACTTATTTCTAATATTCTTGCGGTCGAGCCCTCGGCTCCCTTCTATTAGAAACCTCAATTGTTACTTACGATGTATATATTTTTTTGATCATTATTTATAAGGATATGTAAATACAAAGCATGCTGTGTACACTTATTTTGGGTTATAGTCTAGGCTACTTTGTTTGAATGTTGCATAAATTTACTTGTATTGACTATAATCTGTCTGTGTACCTTAAATAAATAAGTAAATAAATAATAATGCAATGCAGGAAGTGGCAGCCGTGGCAGGCCAGGTGGAGGGCCACCAGATAGTAGGCCCTCCCACAAGGTGGACCTACTATCTGGTCAAGGTTGCGGGAATCCATTGGATGCGGGCGGCACAGGACCGATCTGTGTGGAGAACATTGGGAGAGGCCCATGTCCAGCAGTGGACGTCTATTGACTGAAATGATGAATAATGCTATTTCATGATAAAAAAAGAAACTTAATTACATTTTTACAATGTGTTTGAGTCTTGGAAGAAACCAAAATGTTTCGGATAATATCTTTTAAGTTTTGCTTAAAGTAAGTAAAGTATCAGCCTATATTACTATCTCATTACAGGACAAAGGCCTCCATCATAGAAATCAAGTCATCGCTACTATGATGGGATTAGGCTTAATCACCACGCTTGCCAAATGCGGATTGGTGATCACTGATCACAAACCCGAGCTATGTTCGAAAAAATCGCAACATACCTTTGCTTGACTCGGGAATCGAACCCTGGACCACGAGATCACGGCCTGGTGCATAATCCACTAGACCAACAGGGAGTTTACATCATCTTTATACATCGTCAGCCCATTTAAGTCTCCACTGCTAGTGCACGGGCCTCCCTCAATCACATGAGGGGTAATTGCCATACTCACCACGCTTGGCAGACGGGTTGGCGAGGGTTTTGATATAAATGCAGAGTTTTCCTTCTCTGGGTGCTGATGATCATGCCAGCAGCTTTACTTTAGTCGCCTTTTGCGACACCTCGGTAAGAGTGAGGGTGGCCTATTCTACTCTGCCGGGGACCACACGGCCATTTAACATACTTTACATTTTGGGAGTTTACATACTTACCCTCAAATAGTAGAGATTTGCTTCTGAACACGATCAACTTGGTCTAGTTTTCCCGTGTAAGGGTTAGAAAGGTAATACGGCGGTTGCTTCAGTTAATAACCAGACTTATCAAATTCCGGATGGTCAAAGCGGACCCTGGGCTCCGAAGACTATGATGATGACATAGAGAATCGCAAATGTGTTACTATTTTTAATTCTACATAGACCGTTGGGACTACAAAAAGACCCTGTGTCTCTATACTGCCAGCGCTCTATGCAGAAAGAAGCTCGGTGTAACGAGCTATTCAAGCTGGCTCCCCATTGCGTTCAGCGGTGATCACTGCAGCTCTACATAGCCGGCGGCACAAGTACTGATATAGCGGCAGTCTCTGCAATGGCGGCGCTCTGTGCACAAAGAAAGTCAGTGTAACGAGCTATTCACCCTGGCTCTCCATTGCCTTCAGCGTTTATCACTGCAGCTCTACAAAGCCGGCGCAACGTATGATATAGCGATATTATCTGCACTGGCGGAACTCTGAACACAAAAAATGTCGGTGTAACGAACTATTCAAGCTGGCTCTTCATTGCCTACAACGTTGATCACTGCAGCTCTACATAGCCGGCGCTAAGTATTGATATAGCGGCAGTCTCTGTACTGGCAGTGCTCTGTGCACAATGGAGGTCGGTGTAACGAGTTATTCAAGCTGGCTCCCCATTGCCTTCAGCGGTGATCACTGCAGCTCTACATAGCTGGCGCTAAGTATTGATATAGCGGCAGTCTCTGCACTGGCAGTGCTCTGTGTACAAAGGAGGTCGGTGTTACGAGCTATTCAAGCTGGCTCCCCATTGCCTTCAGCGGTGATCACTACAGCTCTACATAGCCGGGGCTAAATATTGATATAGCAACAGTCTCTGCACTGGCGGCGCTCTGTACACGAAGGAGGTAGATGTAAAAAGCTATTCAAGCTGGCTCCCCATTGACTTCAGCGTTGATCACTGCAGCTCTACATAGCCGGGGCTAAGTATTGATATAGCGGCAGTCTCTGTACTGGCAGTACTCTGTGCACAAAGGAGATCGGTGTAACGAGCTATTCAAGCTGGCTCCCCATTGCTTCAGCATTGATCACTGCAGCTCTACATAGCCGGCGCTAAGTATTGATATAGCGGCAGTCTCTGCACTGGCAGTGCTCTGTGCACAAAGGAGGTCGGTGTAACAAGCTATTCAAGCTGGCTCCCCATTGCCTTCAGCGGTGATCACTGCAGCTATACATAACCGGCACTACATAGAGAGGTATATTACCTGGTTTTCTTTCTGTTTTCTTTCGCGATGTATTTTTTTCCATTTTACATCGCTCAATTCATATAATTCTTTATTTGCATAGGCTTTGACACAGCACTTACAAATCGTAATCATCATCATCATCAGCCCATTTAAGTCCCCACTGCTGGGGCACGTGCCTCCCTCAATCACATGAGGGGTAATTGCCATACTCACCACGCTTGGCAGACGGATTGGCGAGGGTTTAGATATAAATGCAGAGTTTTCCTTCTCTGGGTGCTGATGATCATGCCAGCAGCTTTACCTTAGTCGCCTTTTACGACACCTCGGTAAGAGTGAGGGTGGCCTATTCTACTCTGCCGGGGACCACACGACCGTAAATCGTAATACATTTGAATAATTTAAAACTATTTATAAGCACTATGTATCTAAATTTATATGTTAATACATAAATATGTTGTATGTGTAAATATGCTACAAAAATACATTTAATCCCGTTTTTAACTGAGTGTCCAGGTATATAATTTAGTTATTACTTAGCTTCAATTGAATCAAGATGGACTGATCGATTATAACAACATTAACCCGTTAGTGATGATAACATAATAATATCGATGAAACATTGGCTGCCTCGGTGGCGTAGTGGTTAGTGGGTTGCACTCTGAAGCGACGGCTGCGCAAGAGGTCCCGGGTTCGATCACCGGTCGGCGTACCTAAGTTTTTGGTAAGATTTTTTTTGTGTCAGCCGGGAGTCTGGAAGTTGGCGGTCTTATACCCCGTGCCTCGGAAAGCACGTTAAGCAGAGACCAACAGGTCCTGCGCCCAATCTCTCTCCGGTCGTGTCTGGGGTCCCATCGGAATATGAGGGTAAGGGAATACAGAGTGCATTTGTGTTTGCGCACACAACTAAGCACTCTGCATTCCGCTAACTAAAAAGTCGCAAAGCCACAGCAACTCTCTGTGCTTTAGCGACCTTTTAGTTAGCCACAGATCACCCCCAATAGATACCGCATTACGGGCATCAGACGCGTGCCAAACATATGTGATATTGCACAAATGTTAGTAGTCGTTGTTTCAGTGCTGACCAAGTCTTTGACCTGGAAGTTTGTAAGTGCGAAAAAAGTTATTTGTGTTTTAAGCGTTTGTTTTCGACAGAAAAATGACTTCTTGTTATATGAAATGGTGTGGAAAAAATTCCAGGACATCTAGCTTGAAGAAAGATGGTATAACTTTTCATCGGTAAGTAAAAATTCATTTGGAATTATTTTTCGCAGAGGTCAAGTTAAAATGGACGTGTCATGTTGATTGTCCAAGCGCGTTGATGTCTTTTTGAAAAGGTCTCTTTCTCTCATATGTTTATTTCATATGTTCGTCTCTTTCTGTCATAGAACCAAAATGTGACCAAGATTACGAGTGATGCACAACTAACTTTCTAGAAAATAATAATAGGTATATCGATATTTGTCCTATCATAAATTGCACGTAGATTTTTTTTTTGTCAATAAGGAAATAAACCGGAAACGGAATTAATAATTAAATAGGAACTATTTGCATTCTTTCAACGAATAATTAAACAAAATTAAGATATATTTATTCTTTATTCTTATTAGGCTTAGCAGCATTTATTACTGTATAAAATTGATTTATATTGATTATTCAATAATTGACAAGATGCTAACCACCTACATTTTTATTAGTTTATATAAGATTACTGTACCTTACCAGAAAGTCAAATCCAAAGGCTGCAGCGAGGAGGGTGTATACTAAACTTGTACATTTTAAAAACCAATAAATTTTATTGTATCGTGTGTGAATATTTTAATAAATATATTTTTAATTTCATTAGTGCTTTTATTCCTACTCTATTATTGCTCGACTTGCTCCATGGGCGGCGGCAATCGCTTACCATCAGGTGAGCCGTCTGCTCGTCTGCCGCATATAACGTAAAAAAAAGTTGTTATCTAATTGTATATTTATATTATTTTACTTGTAGTTTTAGTATTGTTTCTCTCACACCATGTTGATGGTGAACTGTGAACTTAAAGCTTATCTTAATGGTTGAGTGGCAAAAAACGTCTTCCGGTATTAAGTACAACACTTATAGTTACACTTTGTGCAATAAGAATAAATTAATTAATTAAACTTTTATTAAATAGACTATTAAATCAACGTTTCGTAACTTAATGAAACTTGATAAATTTAATTTCACTCACTATTACAGCATATTTTGTATGTAGAGGACGGTAGTTTAATTTAAACAGCATAGATTGAAAGTCTAGTTAAGTTCTTGTAAAAATCATTTTGATAATCAATAAAATTATATATTAGGTTATCGACATTGAATTAAAGTTATTTTACTCGTCACATCACTACTGGACCGACTGTCCTTGAAGTAGCCAATCACGTAGCGAGTGTTACGTCTCCCTCTCCCCTTTCCTACCGCCTAAATTGACACGTTGAAATTAGAAGAAAGCGATACTCATACGGCATCTATTGGGGGTGATCTGTGTAGTTAGCGGACGGCAGCACTATAATATATCCTGCGTGCGTGACTGATCGTTGAGATTGGCCGTCGTAGCCGTAATCGGTTGGAGGATATTATTACTATCGATGAAACAATAAGTTAAATAATTTATACTTACGAAACATATGGGTGTTTGACAGAACACCAAAATGTAACTGACACAGAATAATCAAGACCCCAAAAACAGAAATGGTTATAAAAATTTAAAATAATTTAGTAAATCAATCTCAGTTACCTAACTAAATTGCAAATGTTATCTGGTTTCAAGGTACACAAATTAATAATAGGTATTAAATAAAGAATAAGTATGTAGTAAGCCCTCTCCAATTGCTGTGCTCTCCTATTGCGTCACATATATACCACCTTGTTATATGCAATAAATTTTTTGAATTGGAATCCACGAGATTCTTCCGAAAAATAAGGTTCCACACGCAATGGCGGCGCGCACCAAGAGGTTTGGCTCCTCGTTCCTGCGCCGACCCATCAAGACATGGAATGCCCTCCCAGCTCATGTGTTTCCTCCTTCATACAATCCGGGGTCTTTTAGGCGGGGCGTGAAGCGGCATCTCAGCAGGCCATCAGGGTGAGGATGGCAGACTCAATGGGTACTTTGTTAGTTCTTTTGTGTCTGTCAGCCTCATATTTGGATTTCACGGCCGCTTACCTTTAGGCGGAGTGAGGTCATCCTGATTGGCCTTTCTATAAAAAAAAACACGCAGGTTTCCGAAAAACGCATATTGTGGCAAACCGAATTTAACTTTTCCCAAATCCAATCGATAAGGGCTAATTAACATCACTAGCAACTATTAGAAGTAGTTCAATCAGGCGTAAGGGCAGTTCTGAACTCCACCCAGCCCATCAGCCCATCAGCGCCCTTACAAGCAAACCTCATAATTGCACTCAAATGATCCCCCATAAATTAACCGTTAAGGCCCATAGTATTGCCAACTTGTTGCTTGTACCATTCGAATTGGAAGTTTTATCTATTTCATGGCCGGCGATATTTTGCTTGATACATTAAAAAATTAGAAAATATTAAAATATATTTGTCTCTTTTCTATTATCGGTTCATAGTATGAAATTGTGATTGTAAATTAGTTTTGTGGCAGCTAGAACTAAAACCACTAAGTAACGTGAGATAGCGGAAAGATACCTGTCGGATTCGAGGTCCAGTGCAGACATCGGTTCAATGAGGGAAACGATGGTGGAGAGTGTTGATGCAAACCTGAATATTGTCTCAATTTGGGGAGACGCTAACTTGGTTGGGCTCAACCCTAATAAAACACAGGCCTGTCTGTTGTGTCCGCCAGTCTCAATTTCGGTCGCTACATTGAGTCCATAGCAAAAAAAGCTGCAAAAAAAAACTAGGCATTCTTTGGAAGGTCAGGCGGTACTTTAAGCCTGAGCAGCTCTTAAATCTTTATAGAGCCCAGGTTCGCTTCTGCTTAGAGTACTGCTGTCACCTTTGGGATGGATCTGCCCGGTATCAGCTGGATGCTTTGGACATAATAGAGCACCGTGCGAAGAGACTTATAGGTGATGACGTACTCTCAGGGGCTGGCTTGCAGAGCCTTGACCACCGCAGACGTGTGGCAAGTCTTTCAGTCTTCTACCGGATTCATTTCGGTGAGTGTGCGGAGGTTCTGCATAATTTGATCCCCCCTAGCCTATTCCACCACCGGACAACATCATCCATGGTATGGTTTCATCCATACGTTGTTGGCTTGCCCCTTATCCGCACGAAGCGATTTGCCTCCACGTTCATAATGCGGACAGCTAAGGAAAGGAACTCCTTGCCAAGTTCTGTTTTTCCGGACCACTACAATCTGGACATCTTTAAGGCAAGTGTGAACACGCATCTTCTAGGCAAACGCGTTACATCCTAGACCTCATCGTCACTTTCCATCAGGTGAGATTGTGGTCAAGCGTTAGCCTACAGTTCATAATAAAAAAAAAGTAGAAACAACATATAAAAATAAAGGAAAAAAAAATAAAAAAAAATCCTACAAGTTGAAATAATTCAGGCGGACAATATACATATACCTTGTGTCCAGGTGTGTCGCGGTGCATACAAAAGGGAGCTCACTGAGCTAAAGCCACGACTTAAGGTAGGGGTAGGTACCTTCCTGTAGGCCATGGCGTTGGTATTATGTGAACCCTGATTGCTATGACGCACGGACGGTATAAATACATATAATAAGTGTGTGTAATAATACCTACTGTGTTATACATAGTTATGGAAATTTAAGTTAAATTAAAGTTAAATAGCACTTGTGGTTGCACACTTGCTTGTGCCGGCCGGCGTAACCGAATCAGCTGGGGGATAACTGCACCATAAAATTTAAGGCAAGGTAAGGCACACTAGCGATGCAAATTGATTTAAATTGTTAGATAAACTAGATCCGGTCCGGTCTACAACTAGAAACATTCCGGTCTCAAAACTTTGGCTAACGCCAAAAGCGGCCACATTTGGCATTAGCTAAAGTTTCGGGTACAAAACAGACCACAAAGTAATGCAAGATTATTAAGTAAATAATAATAATTCTCACAACATCTCATACGTTGACCTGATTTCGTACTAAGTAGCTTAAGCACTTGTGTTACAGATATCAGACAACAGAGGAACACAAATATATACTTAAATACATATATTACACCCAGACTCTGAACAAACACAAGTGTTCATCGCACGAATGTTTGTCCAGGGTGGGGATCGAACCCACGACCTTTGTCGTATAAATAGTATAAAGGTTTGCCAAGATTCTGACGAGCGGGAATAAAACTGATTATTTATTATTTTATTTATTTAGACAAACAAACAGCCTTTTATAAATACAGTACAATAATGTTTTAGAAATTGTTTAAGAAAAGACCTTAACAGTGCCAAATCATACCTAATTTAAATATATTTTTTTACAATGAGTTCCGTGTAAATTGTTTTTTTTTGCTTTACTTAAGTAGGTATAGGTAGTACGAACAGCCACACGCTATAGAACACAAAAATACAAATTCTTTAAATTTCCAATCGACCCACACCTTAATGTCAAACACATCAATTTAATTTAGAAAGCCCGACTGACTGGGGAAAAAACTAAAAACTAAAGTGTGTCCGTCAGTACTTTACAATAGATAGACTTTATAATGATCAAATTTGACAAGAATTTTAATCTAGCCCTAAAATAATACAGATCTATACTAAGGACTACATCAATATTTGTTTATGTTTGTGTTTCAAGGCGTCAAGTGATAAGTTAAACAGATCGATGTCAATAAATTGTTTGTTATACATAATGGTTGAACGAGAAATAGATGACTTGCTGGTATATGTTTTAAGTGATTTTGGTGGTACAAAAAGGGTAATTTTACGTGAGGAGCGCAGAGATTATTAAAAGTAGTTTAGGTTTAGAAGCCAAAAAAAATTTCTTGGGTAAAAACAACTTCGAGGATGAGTGTGAATGGAGAATACAGTTAGGTGGGCAGCATTTGGAAAACTACGTCGTGTGTTCGTATCGTCGATACCACAGTGCCTAAAGACGAAAAGTCTTAAATCATTGCGTTCCTACCCCGTCATGACATACCGGAGCCCCGAACGAAAACGTGGACACTTTACGGTACGGCTGGTCACAGTTAAAGTCGCCAGCGGGAATATGGAACGAGCAAAATGGCTCGGCGTCTCTCCCGAGATCGAATCCGAAAATGAGGTGATCCGGCAGAGAACAAAAGTCACTGATTGAAGACTTTCGTCTTTAGGCCCTGTGGCATCGACGATACGAAGACACGACGTAGTTCGACGTAATGTAGGGCGCCCTCTGGCTAGGTGGGGGGACGATCTGCGCAGGATGGCTGGTAAGAACTGGATGCGAGAAGCCATGGATAGATCACAGTGGCGAACAATTGGGGAGGCCTACGTCCAGCAGTGGACTGCGATGGGCTGATGATGATGACGTAAATACTGGTGCAGTTTTGAAAAAAGATACAAAAACATTACGTGTCCCTATTAAGTTTGAGTTCCCTTCAATTTTTCCAAGATCCCATCATCAGATCCTGATATCCTGATCATGGTACCAATCCGGGACTATCTACTTTCCAACTAAAAAAACATCTAAATCGGTTCATAAATGGTAAAGTTATCGGGGAACAAACATAAATATATACATATATAATTGAGAACCTCTTTTTTGAAGTCGGTTAAAAATATTATCTATTTTCGTGGCATGTACGCTCTTCCCTTCGCTATAATGGGTAAATACATATATAGCTGGCAACACAGGATTTAATCCCTTGATCCTTCAAAGGAATTAATTATCAGCTCAATTAATTACTTCAATATTGCGTGTATTATTTTTACGGGCAATTTCGTAGATCGTAAAATAATTTTGTAGATCGTTAAATTATTACGTTATACGTGGAGGTGACGGTACCGTTTTGCTAATTAGGCTCTATGATTTTCCAGTTAATTATAAAGTTAATTTGCTGTCGTTAACCTAAGGGCACCAATAAATAAATAAAATAATACATAACGAAACGAAAATGAAAAATAGATTGCTTATTTTAAGGCGGCGGGTAGCCCTAACTAGCGACATCAATCGATTTAAATTGTTAGCTACTAAACCGGATCTATTTTAAACAATTTCGGAGCGGAAGTCTCTAAGCAAACATTAATACTATTTATTGAATAATTATGCACTACTTTTTGATCTGTTTTTGCACTTGAAATTTGGATTAACGCCATAAGTTGCCGGTTTTTTTATGCTATGAGGCGGACAAACGGACAAGTGAGTCATAGATAATACAATATAAACTGAGAAAGTGAGTCACCAGATGGAAAGTAATTAACGCCGCCCATGAATATCAGCGAATTCAGAGAGATCGCTAATGTATTGTAATGTAACCTCCTGTTGTGTGGTGGATCTAATAAAATAAATAATAATTAAAGAAATAAAGGTATTGCCCGGCCTTTTTAAATAAGAGTAACGCTCTTCTCTCGAAGGTCCCTAATAATTAAAATAAATAAAGTATTGCCGGCCTTTTTAAATAAGAGTACGCTCTTCTCTTGAAGGTCCCTAAGTCGCAGCCGTCGGGAAATACTCCTGCGGCCGAATCGTTCCACAGCACTGAGGTACGTGGTAGAAAGCTCCGCAAGAAACGCACAGAATTAGACCGCCATCCATGACTGACCGGATGGCGCAATTGGTAGTGATCCTGCCTCTTACGCCAAAGGTCGTGGGTTCGATCCCCACCCTGGACAAACATTCGTGCGATAAACACTTGTGTTTGTTCGGTGTCTGGGTGTAATATATGTATTTAAGTACATATTTGTCTTCCACTGTTGTCTGATATCTGTAACACAAGTGTTTAAGCTACTTAGTACGGAATCAGGTCAACGTATGAGATGTTGTGAGAATTATTATTATTATCCATCTAAATGATAGAAATGGAATGACAATCGCTTGCGAGTGGTTCGATGTAAGAATTCAGCTGCAGGGAGTAGATCAAACCGTTCCTCAGAGCAATCCCCATGATAGATGCGGTAAAGAATGCTGAGGGAAGCTAGAGAGTACCTCTACCCTCTATAAAGTCGATTAGAGAGAATCAAGTCACCGACAATTCGAGCAGCCCTACGTTGTACGCGGTCAAACGAAAGAAGTTGGTACTGAGGTGCACCAGCCCCGAGATGGGAGCAGTATTCCATATGGGGCCGAACTTGTGCCTTATAGAGTTGTAACCGATGAGCTGGTGTGAAATACCGCCCCGCTCTATTAAGTACACCAAGTTTCTTTGAAGCTATTATAGCTTTGTCTTCCAGATGACCGCGAAACTGGACATCGCTCGAAATGTCGACGCCAAGTATCCCGATAGAAGGCTTGCCATCAAGAGGAGTGCCCTGAAAATTGATTGGCACTTCAAAGGGACGTCTTTTAGCGGTTAACGCGCACACTTGTGTCTTGGAGGGATTAAAACGGACTAAATTAAGTCGACCCCAGTTCGAAACATGATCCAACATATCTTAGACTTTGGACACAAGTGTGATCAGGTTTTCAATGTCGTTTTCCGAAGAAATATTTGCACGTCCGGTTTACAAATTTCGAGTACAAAAGCAGACCCAAAAGTTAAGGTGACGGGTAGGGCACACTAGCGACGAAAATCGACGCGAAACGGCAAACGCGAAAAATTGAGTCACGCCAAAAGCGGCCACTTTTGGCGTGAATCAAATTTTCGCGTTTGCCGAGAGGTTGTAACCCCGAAATCGTTTAAAATAGATCCGGTTTAGCAGCTAAAAATTAAAAACTTTAGCTGAAAAATTGAGTCACGCCAAAAGCGGCCACTTTTGGTGTGAATCAATTTTTCGCGTTTGCCGAGAGGTTGTATCCCCGAAATCGTTTAAATAGATCCGGTTTAGCAGCTAAAAATTAAAATCGATTGGCGTCGCTAGTGTACCCTACTCGTCACCTTAAGTATAAGTGTTAAATAGACTATATACTTATAGTATGAGTGAGGTTACCGGAGGCCCAATGGGGGGAAGGGGAAAAGGTTGGCAGCGCACTTGTGACTCCACTGGTGTTGCGGGTGTCCATGGGCGGCGGAATTGCTTACCATCAGGTGATCCGTCTGTTCGTCTGCCACCTCTCATATAAAAAAAGACTACTAATTTTTGGCCCGACCCGGGGATCGAACACGGGATCTTTTTTTTAATGTGATAAGTGACAGACGAGCAGACGAATCACCTGATCGTCAGCGATTGCCGCCACCCATCATGGACACCCGCGACACCAGTGGAGTCACAAGTGCGCTGCCAAAGTTTAAACACCCCTTCCCCTGTACATGTTTGTCAAGTATGGAAATTAAGTCTTGATTTTTTGCTAATTTTTTTTTTATTTATTTATTCAACGAACCACAAACAACTTTCCAATGTTATTAAATTACAAAAGTATAAGGTTGTACATTGTAAATTTTATTGAAATCTCAACCTTGCTGGCTACATATTTATAACAAACTAATTTTAACAGAGACTCAAGCAACTATGCAATTATACATTGTTGATGCTTAGATAAAAAGCCTAAACTTATATTAATACAGGGTGCGTCGGTAAACAGTCCCCTCCTTCTATCCGCATAATGTACCACAATTCGAACAAATCCCGTCTTAAAACCTTTACGAAATTCGTTGAAATTTTATTCGAAATGTGTTTCGTCTTCCCATACAAAATGACGAAGTCACGTGACCGAGTTGATATGAAAAGTAGATTTTTTTTTTAATGCGAATTTCCAAAAGCTAGTGAATATTACTTCTTATTTAGGTACCATCGGTTTATTTTTAATTGGTCGCAGTCGCACTAACGCGCCGGCATTACTGGAGAGCGGCTAAGTGCGTCTGAGCAACTCTGAACGCGGGTTTTCTTTGCGGCTAGCCGTCATTACGCGTTAACGAGGCTTTTCTCGGCGTTTATTAATGGCGGTTTTCTTTAGCCCCATTTTAGGCCGCATTTGAATGTTTTGCAAGTGTTTTTTTACTTAATTTACGTAGAAGTTTATTTTTAACGGCGCGGTCGCCCACCGACGAAGCGCTGATACCTACAAGTAAAAGCGTTTAATTTCCCTGTTTGATTTTTTTCTGGAAAATTTTAAGAATAAGAATCCAGAAATACCCCGGTGTTTTAATGAGTCAGTGTTTTTATTGTAAGTCTAAGAAGCGCACATTAAATTATAGAAACTTGGAATTTTACTTGGTTAGGGTCATTTATTCATTATAGAATCATAAAACAATTTATTAGATCTGTTAATCCGCACAAGAGTACGCACCCACCACGTTTATACAGGGTATTTCATTTAGGGTGTCAAGCCGAAGGTCATGGATAAATTGGATTTACAGTGGAGGCTCTGTGCACCGCACCCCTGCAATATAGGTAAAAACGTCCCTGGCAGAGGGGGAGGTTATGTTAATGTTTCCGTGTTTGTTTATCCAAACAACTTATTTTTACCAGCTAATGACTTGTCATATTTTCCAGGGACGTTAGTCAAATCTACCAAAATAAAATGGCGGCGGTCAAATGGCGCGTGGGTGAGTTGAAATCGTGGCGTAATAATTATTCACCCCTTAGAATAATAACGCCTATATCCGCGCCACCAAAGAAATCCCATGAAAAGCGCGCTTCAGTCGCCATCAGCATACAAATTTTAGCTTTACGTTCATAGACACAAAGAGACTAAAATTTTAGTTCCGTGTTTAGTGTTCGATTTAATGTGTACCTTTATTAAATTATTCAATTAAAAATTGTTGTTGTCCTGTTGCCATTTTTGATATCGAGCATAAGTAGGCAAAAAAATTCGTATTTTGTAAGAGAGCCCCCTATTTTATATTTTACCATTAAAGTAAAAATACAAGTAAGTATTTTTGTGAATACTTCGAGTAGGTACCTAATCTCCGTGTTGCTGTTATTGATGTCGGGCAATAAGGGAAAAATTCGCTTTTGTTGTATTAGAGTACCACTTGAATATAGATTTTATTTTAATTTTAGTATTTGTTGTTATAGCTGCAACAAAACTACATTATTTGTAAAAATAATCTAGCTTAGTAATAGGGTCCCGTTTTCACCCTTCGGGAACGGATTTTATCATATAAAATATGTATCTACAAATTACTATAAAATAAATTTACATTTTATTCAAATTGACTTTTATTTTCAATAATGTTAGTATTGTGTTGACATACAAAAATTGATATTTATAACAATTTTTATAAATAAACATTAAATCGAACAATGTGGTGATGTTAATTGTTTGTTAAGATAAAAGTGTCGTAAGTATTGTGTTTGTATCGACATAATTTGTCAACGCCGTGTGGTCCCGGCAGAGTAGAATAGGCCACCCTCACTCTTACCGAGGTGTCGTAAAAGGCGACTAAGGTAAAGCTGCTCGCATGATCATCAGCACCCAGAGAAGGAAAACTCTGCATTTACATCAAAACCCTCGCCAACCCGTCTGCCAAGCGTGGTGAGTATGGCAATTACCCCTCATGTGATTGAGGGAGGCCCGTGCCCCAGCAGTGGGGACTTAAATGGGCTGATGATGATGATGATGAAATAGATAACCATTAATTGAAATAAATAAGCCATAGGCAAATTGTTTGCTAACGTGAAAGTATCGTAGTTTATAATAATTTGACTAGCCAAAGTAAATTTAAAACGTTTCCCTATTCGGTGAAACGTTCAACGGACTTTCGTTTTGTCGATGTAATGAAAAAAAGATTAAAGTATTTTAGATAACCAGTTAATCAGTGAAATGTCTTTCGAAAATATGTACGGGAATCGTTTAGGGGGTTTAAGTTTAGCCGGGAGTTCTTTTGTGGCGCGGTCTCTAGGTGGATAGCATAGAGTAAGATAATAATAGCACAATAAGATAATAATAATATACGCAAGCAGCATGGACACTACGAACAAACGCTTGATTACGCACGCACACAGATGCACACATTACACGGATTCTAAGCTCCCATCGGAGTACCTTTCTTTGACTTGAAAAAATGGAGCTGATAGGGGAGCTTTTGATCTCGTCTGCCGAGATCATGTGTGCTTCTGCAGCGGTAGGTGCCGGCTTCTGCAGCGGTGCAGCGCTATGCACTCGCCGAGGACGTGGATAATCGTTTCCTCGTCCTCGCGACAGAACCTGCAGATTTTGGTATCTGAAAAGCCCATGTTGTGCAGGTGCTTGTTTAATTTGCAGTCTCCCGTGAGGGTCCGAGTGAGTGCCCTAACATGTCCTCTACTCAGTTTTATTATTTCTACAGCTCGTTTCTGATCGAACGCCTGTATCAACGCCTTAGACTGTTCTAGTCGAGGTAGTCAGTAGTCGAGAATAAATATATCATACATAATACAAATTTCAAATAATACTATTACTTAGAAGAATATTTTATTAAAAGTAAATATTTAGGTAAATAAAATTGAAAATGTATGCCCCTCTCTATGCTAATTTGCAATCCCTACCAAATCGCATATGTTCAGTCATATATAATACAAATAAATAAAAAACCGACACACCTTTCAAAAAACCCAGCGTTTATTAGACCCAAACAAATATATTCAAACTGGACTAAGATTTTCCCACCATCTACAAGTAATCAGCTCAAAAAAATACTTACAAAGCTTTAGCAACGGATTTAAGATTGGTCCGTTTTCTTGACAAAAATATACCTTTACACTGGCCAAAATGAGTTACGTCTCGGTGAGCAACAAATTAATTAAGGTGGCGAGCGAAAAAAGCGAAACGAGTGAAATTTCCTTGCGCATGGACGTTGAGGTCTGAGGGGCGTTTATGGCTGCTTGCTCAAACCAATAGCGCTGCCATTTGGTTTTAATTTGTATTTAATAGTTTTATAGATTTTTTAAGCTAACACACTTGACCATAACCAAAGGAATCTTACATTATTCATTTATTCGCAACTTAAAAAAAATCATCGGCTGCCTAACAGCCACACTACGTAAAATGTGTTTCTAAATTACCCCTCATGTGATTGAGGGAGGCCCGTGCCCCAGCAGTGGGGACTTAAATGGTCTGACGATGATGATGATGAACTTATTTCTATAGCATACAGTCTGCACCTGCAATTGTAAATGCATTAAGCTTAATACCCCATTATATAACCCCTTATGTATTGTCAAAAAGTATTTTATGTTGCTGATCTAATTAAATAAATAAATAAGTAATGAAAAACTTGACCGCAATCTTTAATCCGTGTGAGAGCCAGGCTTCGGCATGATTGGACATGACCGGAGTGATAGCACTTCCTCAACCTCTCGACAAACACTTATACTATTTATTAAATAACCATGTACAAATGTTGGATCCGTTTTTGTACGCGAAAAATTTATTCACGCCAAAAGTGAATCAATATTTCGCGTACGCGTTGGACTCAACATTTGTGCATGGTTATTTAATAAATAGTTTAAGTACGTGTTTGTCGAGAGGTTGTAACCCCGGAATTGTTTAAAGCCGTGTTATTGTATTGTTTAAAATTGGTTAATGCCATGTGGTCCCCGGCAGAGTAGAATAGGCCACCCTCACTCTTACCGAGGTGTCGTAAAAGGCGACTAAGGTAAAGCTGCTGGCATGATCATCAGCACCCAGAGAAGGAAAACTCTGTATTTATATCAAAACCCTCGCCAACCCGTCTGCCAAGCGTGGTGAGTATGGCAATTACCCCTCATGTGATTGAGGGAGGCCCGTGCCCCAGCAGTGGGGACTTAAATGGGCTGATGATGATGATGATGATGAAATGTTTAAAATAGATCCGGTTTAGTAGCTAAAAATTAAAATCGATTGGCGTCGCTAGTGTGTCCTACCCGTCACCTTAAGGTGATACCTTTTTATTCTCTGTACCGTACATATTGGGTAGTTAGTGGGTAGTTGCCCATTTCGGATAGTTATATGGTTGCCCATGGAGAGTAACTAGGCTACTTTGGTCTCTTTCTAACGCTTGCGAGTCCGCGGGCAAAGGTATTAGGCTCTTCATAAAAATCATCACAATTAAAAAAATATATAATGACGGGCGCTAGTAGAACGGGCATCGTTAATATTTCGCTCGGTGTCGCGCGCTAACATGACTACATAAAAGTCTGCAACTTGCTCCGGTTCATTATTGGGGACTGGGAGCTTAGAATCTGTAGACAAGCTGCTTATTTGTTTTGTGGTAGAGCCGGACAAACGATCAAGCGAGTCACCTGATCGAAAGTAATCATCGCCGCCAGTGTACATTCGCGAAATCAGAGAGATCGCTAATGTGTTGCCGGCCTTTTTGAAAAAGAGTACCTAAGCTCTTCTCTTGAAGGATTCCTAAGTCGTAGCCGTCGGGAAATACTCCTGCAGCCAAGCCGTTCCACAGAACTTTTTTGTTCGTGACTGACGGTAGATAGATAGATAATATGTTTATTGGCATCAAAGGACACACATTCACACATTTTAAATTAATAAGAAAAAGAAAAAAAACAATAAATAGTGTAGGTACAGTAAAACAACATAAACTATGCAAGACAAAATAAGCTCATGTGTGCCGCAGCGATACAGAATGGCTGCAGCTCAGGAGCCCAATTCTCGGGCTCGTGACATTTCTTTTCATACGACATATATCACTAAAACATAGTTTTTTCGTATGATTTTCAAGTGATATCCGCCATGTTTTTGAAATGAAAATTTGAGAATTGGGGTCCAGGAGCCCAATTCTCGGGATGTGATATTTTGTCATCATACGATATATATCACCAAAACATAGTTTTTTTTGTATGGTTTTCAGGCGATATCCGCCATGTTTTTTTAATATCAAAATCCCCAGAATTGGGGTCCAGTAGTTGTTTGCTCGATATCGCACGAGCAAATCACAGATTTTCAGCTGTCGCCAGTAGGGTGGAAGAAAGCGCGAAGCGCGCCCCATACCTGGTATAATGCTTAATCAAATTATTCATATACAAATAATAATTATAATATTGAATTGGATTATAATAATAAAAAAAATATTTACAAAAGAAAAACACAATATTATCAGTACATAGGTATGTCTGTCTGTCTGTAATTATAATAAAATCCATCAATAATAATAAAAGCATGAATAATAAATATAAAAGTTATTTTTGACTAGAACAAATTGAGAACGATAGAGTATTTCATTCATTCATTATGAATGAAATAGGTACTTATGACACCAGCTGCCACTATTTTTGGCTCACTCGAGTATAACATTACCGTGGGAGAGCCACGCTTCGGCATGATTGGCCAGCTCGACCGGAGTGATAAACGGCCTCTCAGAAAACGAGCGTGAAGCAGCACTGTGCTGTTTCGCTGCGTGAGTGAGGGTACCGGAGGTCCAATTCGGAGGGAAAGGGGGGTTTAAAGGTTCGCAGCGCACTTGTCAATCCACAAGTGTTACGGGTATCTATGGGCGACGACAATCGCTTACCATCAGGCGATCCGTGTGCTCGTCTGCCACCTATCACAAAAAATTAAAATGAATAATAACAGTTCGCCATTTTTAACAAGTTGAATGAAATAGTTATTTACTTCATCGAGATGATGGGGATGGAATGACAATCGCTTGCGAGTGGTTCGATATAAGAATTCAGCTGCAGGGGTAGATCAAACAGTTCCTCAGAGCACTCCCCATGATAGATGCGGTATAGAATGCTGAGGGAAGCTATATCCCGCCGCAGTGCTAGAGGATCAAGTCGACTAGAGAGAGTCAAGTGACCGACAATTCGAGCAGCCCTACGTTGTACGCCATCAAACGGAAAAAGTTGGTACTGAGGTGCACCAGCCCAGAGATGAGAGCAGTATTCCATGTGGGGCCGAACTTGTGCCTTATAGCATTGTAACCGATGAGCTGGTGTGAAAATATATTAATTATTAGGTAATACGATATTTACCCACTTGTTTAACACAAAATGCATGCAAAACTGTAGATACAAAATGGTTATGAGCTAAAAATGCAAACGCCGCATCCAAACGAGTTCGCTCCGCCACCCGCCAGTCTTTAATCTCGAGCGAAACCGCGGGATGAATTTAATATTAACATTAATTCGCAAGTTTCAACGACATCGTAAAGACTGCGTCATATCGCTCTTCGGTGCTTTATTAAATCACTACGCTACTTAGTTTAGAAATTGTAGTAAAAGATCGTATAAAATAGTTGTGCTTAGATAACTACAATACTATTCGACTATCAGGTAGATGGATAGATAGATATTCTTTATTGCACAAAAATAAAATACAAGCATGATACAACAGCAACAGACAGTACAATAAGGCGGTCTCATCGCTTGTAGCGATTTCTTCCAGACAACCTTTGGGTAGAGGAAAGAAATATCGTATTCGTAATAAGGGAAGGCAGTGCAAAGTAGTTTAACAAATGAAATTGAGAATGGCAGAAATATATATTATTTTATAAATTAATATTATTGCATTACATAAATAATAATAAACAATACATACATACCCAATAATATACATACATAGATAATTTATAACAAAAATTCAATAAAAATATTTCTTATAGATAGGTATAAATGACCAGAGAGCAGACCACATAAAAAAGGAAGGAGAGACAAGGAAAAAACAGTGTACCTATTTTTAGAGATAGGAAGTGAGTTTTGACACGGGACTTGAATACCTAATTTATTAGGTAGATACAATATTATTCGACTGAGCGCCGCTCCCACCGAGGCACCGTGGCAGTCGAAGTAAGCTTTAAACGGGCGGCTATGCAGTTCCTATTCAGAACAGTATCACTGCCACCAGTTTGATCTATTGTGATCGCCACTGTGCTACATATCAGTCCCAAACCCTACACTTTTCAGGGTAGAGATCCCTAGCTTCAGCTTCATTGTGGCACAATAAAGTCGTACCTACTTGCCTTTTCTTATGTGATAGGTGGCAGATGAGCAGACGGAATGGGTGATGGTACGTGTAGTGTCTAGTCTAGTAATTATAAGTATCCATGCACTATCAGGTAATACGTAAACAGTGTTTATGTATCGGCTCGGTGTTCTCACTGTACCACGTCTGACGCTGTGCGGCGGTCCGCGCTCAACGCCACCATGACAGTTGACACGCCCCCCCCCCCCCCCCGCACCCTGCGCGGGGTGTAGATCCGAGACGACAGAAGTCATGTCATGACTGTGTGTATATGTGTGTGTGTGTTTGCATGTTTGTTTACTAGGATATTATATTTATAATATATATTTATTATAACAATAAACCAGGATACTACAATACGGATCCGGTGCTCATAGAATGTCCAACACAAGTAATGAATTCATAAGTGCGCTGCTAATCTTTAAACCCACTTCCGTTCCCGATTAGGCTTCCGATACCCTCACTAACTAGCGAACATAGCGCAGGAGCACTATTCATGCGGAAGCGCGTTTTTCCAAACCATGTTTTCATGAACATTACGTTCAAGAAGTTTCCGCAATCAAAGACGTTGTTCAGTGACTTCATTATGGTAAGTCTATATGCGTACCTATTGAAATACTTATCAATATTTTTTCTTAAGTAACTAGAGTTCATTTGATGTCTCTATGTGCGGCTATATGAGGGTTAGTAGTATAGTAGTATCAGCCTATACACTGTCCCACTGCAGGGCAAAGGCCTCCATCATAGAAATCAAGTCATCGCTACTATGATGGGATTAGGCTTAATCACCACGCTTGCCAAATGGGGATTGGTGATCACAAACCCGAGCTATGTTCGAAAAAATCGAAACATACTTTTCGCTCGACCCGGGAATCGAACCCAGGACCCCGAGATCACGGCCCGGTATTTAAACCACCAGACCAACAGGGCGTTATATGAGGGTTAAAAGCTGGGGCACGGGCCTCCCTCAATCACATGAGGAGTAATTGCCATACTCACCACGCTTGGAAGACGGGTTGGCGAGGGTTTAGATATAAATGCAGAGTTTTCCTTCTCTGGGGCTGATGATCATGCCAGCAGCTTTACCTTAGTCGCCTTTTACGACACCTCGGTAAGAGTGAGGGTGGCCTATTCTACTCTGCCGGGGACCACACGTTTTCCTTAGTATGGGAAAAATAGTACAACGGTTTTCTTTAGATGGGGCCTATATAAAGCAGATGTAGCTTTAAAAAGCAATCGAGCAGATGGTTCAGCGTAAACTCGGTAGATGTCACTATGCATTTTTACATCGCGCTAGTAAAGAGTCGTAATGACGTCAAGCCGCCTGCCCACATTAGCAAGTTTAAAACAGTACGGGAAATAAACCAGAGGTCCAGAGAGTACTAAGAATTTTGTTGTATAGGTAGCAAATAAATTCATTTATGATTTATAAATAATGGTCTCCCAGAATGATTCTCGAAGGTGGCCGTTTTACATAGCCGTTGAGTTTTGGTCGGTTTTAAGCACTGGCTAGCCGACTGATGTCTCTATCTCAGTATATAATTTCTTTTTTTTATATTTTTTTTTCCTTATTAGCATTTTAAGCTTCTCTGAAACTTGTTCTACATTTCGCTGTGCTGTATGTTGTTCAACATGCAGCACAGCGTGTTTAAAATGATACGTAACCATTTTGATATATAGATAGATAGATATATACTCTTTCGCTCTCTCTACTCGCTACTCTTTCGTCCTCGAAGCAGTTCAAAAATACGTATACCTCGGGCAGACTTTGCAATTGGGTAGAAACAACTTCGAGGATGAGGTGAATAGGAGAATCCAGTTAGGTTGGGCAGCATTTGGAAGACTACGTCATGTCTTCGTATCGTCGATACCACAGTGCCTAAAGACGAAAGTATTCAATCAGTGCGCCCTACCCGTCATCACATACGGAGCCGAAACGTGGACACTTACGGTTCGGCTGGTCCACAAGTTAAAGGTCGCTCAGCGGGCTAAGGAACGAGCAATGCTCGACGTCTCTCTCCTAGATCGAATCCGAAATGAGGTGATCCGGAAGAGAAACAAAGTCATGGACATTGCTCACTGGATTAGCAAGCTTAAGTAGCAGTGGGCTGGCCATATTAGCCGCAGAACCGACAACCGATGGGGTAAACGAGTTCTAGAGTGGAGACCGCGTCTTGGAAAACGTAATATAGGGCGCCCTCTGGCTAGGTGGGGGGACGATCTGCGCAGGTTGGCTGGCAAGAGCTGGATGCGAGAAGCCATGCATAGATCACAGTGATGAAGAATTGGAGAGGCCTACGTCCAGCAGTGGACTGCGAAAAAGCTAATGATGATGATGATGATACTCTTTATTGCACAACATACAAAACTTAAAAGCTGGGTATACAGAGATACAATGTTACTAATAATGTTGTTAATGATAGTGGTTACGCTAGTTCTAAAACATTACCAAGTATTAATAAAACCGGGTTTGACGACTGCTTGTTATAGTGCCTATGCACTTTGCAAGCCGCGGCAGCCTTTATTAAGGCATCACTATATCAAGTGTTTTAATCAAGTTAAAATTATAAAGTGTGTGCTTTGTTGATTGTCTTTAAATAAATATATAAGTTAGTCTATGGTTAAAAAAAGTACGAAGTTGAACATACGATTATATACACATTACCTTTCCAGGCGAAGGGATTAAAATGTCGTCTCTCCACAAACCCGCGGGTTCGCTTATATTTCATAATCATGACCATGTATCGAAGCCGTACGTGATATGAATCTCAATGTCATACATAAATAGCTGTATTTATTGCTTATGCTTAACATGATTCGGCGACAGATGTAACTTAGCCAGTAGCCCAAATCAAGCCAAGGTCAAGCGGTACCTTAAGCCCAAGCAACTCTTAAGTTTATATCTAGCTGAGGTTCGCTACAGCTTGGAGTACTGCTGTCACCTCTGGGACGGATCTGCCCGGTATCAGTTAGACGCTCTGGACTCAATAGAGCGACGTGCGAAGAGGCTCATCGGTAATGACGCGCTCTCTCTGAAGCTGGCCTGCAAAGCCTGGACCACCGTCGACGTGTGGCATGCCTCTCGGTCTTCTACCGGATTCATTTCGGGGAGTGTGCAGAGGCTCTACATAAATTTGATACCCCCAGCCCATTCCATCACCGAACGACAAGGTGCGGCGAGGGCTTTTATCCTTATGTGGTAGAACTACCCCTTATAACTATAATTAATCAGGACGGGCGTGCCGTGGTCACGAGCGGACTGTCTGACAGAGTCCGCTTGTGACCACGGCTGCTGTAACGTAGCCGAAACGTCGAGCAAAATATCTGAGTACACAATGTTGTATCACATAATAAATAGCGTTTTAATTCCCGTCTTGATTAATTATACTTATAATCCAACGCGGAAATCTAAAGAACTACCCCTTATCTGTACGAAGCGATTCGCTTCCACATTTATAATCCGGACGGCTAAGGAATGGAACTCTCTGCCGAGGTCTGTTTTTCCTGACCACTATAATCTGGACATCTTTAAGGCAAGAGTGAACAGGCATATTTTAGACAAACGCGTATCATCCTAGACCTCATCGTCGCTTTCCATCAGGTGCGATTGTGGTCAAGCGTTAGCTTATTGACCAAAAAAAGATATAGGCAGTCGGCATTTTGTGTCTTATAATTTCGTACCGGCGCGACAGCCGTCAAAATGTTTTGTCTAGCTACTAGCTATTATTTTGTACTATGCTTCAGCCAAATAAGTAAAAGCGGTAGATTTCCCTGGGGCCAGGGCAACTCCCAGCGTTACCCGATTTTTTTATGGCCACTAAAATTATTAGTGGATTGAAACATCATACATTACGACCGATGCCCGTGAGAGAATCGTGATGGATACTATGGCATCCGGATATACATAACATATTTTGTTGTTAACATATATTGACGACCCGTTTGGAACAGTGGTAGTGAACGCTGCCAAGGGTTGCGGGTTCGATCCCCGCACAGTACAAACATTTGTGTGTATGAACATGTCTATTTGTATTGGTATGGGTCTTTGTGTGTATTATTAGTATGTATTTACAAAAGAAAAGTATTATATGTATATATTTGTAATTCCGCTGTTGATTCTGATATCCGGTAACACAGGTGCTTGAGCTACCTATCTCGGAGTCAGATCAATGTATGTGATGTTGTGAAATATTTAAATTAAAAAAAAAATAGTTTATTGAACAACTTTAACATATGACAGAATGGGTTACAATATATTTTGGTTCTTAACTTAATAGGTAATATTTATTTATATTTCTGCATTTTTTTTTATTGCGAATAATAGGCAAACGAACATGCGACCCATCTGATGGTAAATGGTAACCGCTGCTCATAGACATCAACAATGCAGAAGCACAGTCATGCCGTTACCTACCGTGAAAGAAGAACTCTTTTCAAACCTCGTTTAAAAAAGGACATGTCATAGCGAACAGGGAACACCGCGGCTGGAAGCTCATTCCAGAGTTTGCACGAGCGTGGGAAAAATGAGCGCTGGAAATGGAGCGCATTTTCTCTTCTTACATGTAGGACACATGGTTCTTGGTAAATTTAGGTCTCTCTCTCTAGAGTCGGTCTCTCATATCTGAGAATCGTGGTCAGCATCAGCTGCATCTGGAGCGGATGATCTGCCTCCACCGATTTCTGTCTACCGCATCTCTTACAACTGCGCAGAATTTGGAGAACGACGAGTTTTTTAAGGTGACGGGTAGGGCACACTAGCGACGCCAATCGATTTTAATTTTTAGGTACTAAACCGGATCTATTTTAAACAATTTTTACCGATTGTTATAACCTCTAGGCAAACACTTATACAATTTATTAAATAACCATGCACAAATGTTGGGTCCTTTTTTGTACGCGAAAAATTGTTTCGCGCCAAAAGTGGCCGCTTTTGGCGTGAATCAATTTTTCGACGACGCTAGTTGCAGTGGTAGTATCCGAGCCAAAAATATATTTTGCACTCAAAAGTGACAGTGAAGTATCAGTAAAAGGGTCCTAGGTCACTCTAAATGTTGGTGTTTTGGCGTGTTATAATTAACGATATGCCAAAAAGGCATACTTACATATTTCGGTCACACAATACGAGGAGGAAATCTATAAAAACTGATTGTGGTTGAGAACTCCGAAGGCCTCTAGGCTGTTTGCCTTATACAATTTATTAAATAACCAAGCGCAAATGTTGGGTCCAATGTGTACGCGAAAAATTGATTCGCGCCAAAAGTGGCCGCTTTTGGTTTTTTTTTTTGCCAAAACACCAACATTTAGAGTGACCTAGGACCCTTTTACTGATACTTCACTGTCACTTTTGAGTGCAAAATATATTTTTGGCTCGGGCGCCGCACTTCGAAATAGACCTGGCAAAAACGTATCTTTCAAAAGATTGGAACATTTGCATCTGGATCAATGCAGAGATGCGGAACAGTGAAACGCTTCATTTGGAACATCGACTGTCAGATAAATCCGTGATTCATTCCGCTCATCCGGATCACTCGGCTCACTCGGGTCATTGAAATCATTCGGCTCATCGGATCATTCCGCTCATTCGGCTCACTAGGATCATTCAGCTCATTCGGATCATTCAGCTAATTCGGATCATTCGGTTCACTCGAACTCGAGATCTATTTGAGTGGAATGATACATTCGGAGCGAACATTAGAGATTCGGAACAGTGTATCATTTGGCTGAGTCGGATCACGTTTCATTAAAAGAGTTACACACGTCTACTTTGAATCCGTCGCTGCGTTCAGGGATTTTCTCTCTGGACCTCCTCACTTCGATCAGGATTTTAAAAAAAAGCCGTCGGCGTAAAAGTATTATTAGGTATACTCCCCTACCGGTAGGTAACTTTCGTGCCATTGGCACATGAATTCTACTAAGCCCGAGTTTTTACCTAAGCAAGGCAGTAAAAATATATATAACTATGAAACTAAACACTGCCTTAATCTCCCATATCAATATTGCCGGATATAAGCCCCCAATATTGCCGGTATAATTCAAGTCAAACATCACTTTGGAATTAGATTCGCAACCAATGATGTCAAAATAGGCCCCTTAAAAAATAGCCTTAATCCAACAATCTCATATTATTTCGCCACCCGCTCATCTGAGCCAAACGTCTTGTAGGAATGACAATGCACTCTAAGCTCAAATACTACCACTGCAACTAGTGTTGTTCATCGATAGCAGGACTTTTTATCGATGATAGGAACATCTATAAGGACTGAAAAAGGTTTAGCAAGGCTTAAATCATCGACGTACCCCTAACCCTTCGAGCGTGTGGTTGTTGAAATAACCCACACATCTGTCATTTTTTAGAGTCTTCATGCTTCATATGACGACTCGTTTGTATCAATGGTAGTGGAGCCTCTGGTGCAAGGGTTGCGGGTTCGATCCCCGAACGCTACAAACATTGGTATGCATGAACATGTCTGTTTGTATTGGTCTGGGTGTTTTCTATGTATTTTAAGTAAGTATTGCCGTGTGGTCCCCGGTAGATGCCGTGTGGTCCCCGGCAGAGTAGAATAGGCCACCCTCACTCTTACAGAGGTGTCGTAAAAGGCGACTAAGGTTAAGCTGCTGGCATGATCATCAGCACCCAGAGAAGGAAAACTCTGCATTTATATCAAAGCCCTCGTCAACCCGTCTGCCAAGCGTGGTGAGTATGGCAATTACCCCTCATGTGATTGAGGGAGGCCCGTGCCCCAGCAGTGGGGACTTAAATGGGCTGACGATGATTGACAAAAAAAAAGTATTAAATGTATATATTTGTGATTCCGCTGTTGGTTCTGATATCCGTAACACAGGTGCTTGAGCTACCTGTCTCGGAGTCAGATCACTGTATGTGATGTTGTAAATATTTATATATTACTCTACCTACATTTTTGTGGTACGGTTTCGCTGCAGTAATACGTACTGATAGTTATTATGACTTAGGGATCTTTAAGAGACGAGCGCACTTCTTCTTTAAAAGCCGTCACGCATCAGCAACTCCTCATTCTTGAGAGGCGGTGAGCACTTTACAGGTGACTCCCCTTGCTCACTGTTTTACCTAGAGGTGATCCATCAATAGCAATAAAATAAACTAAAACTGTTATCGATATCCTAACGAGGGATACATCAATAGCCCAATTTCAGTTTTCTATTAGGAATGTGACAAACAAAGTATTGGGAGCATTAAGGGGAGTTATTTACCGCCGGTAATATGGCCAGTAACGGCGGCCGGTTGCCGAGTTAATAGAAAACTTAATACTTTATTTTCTTAGCTAGAGTTTAGCAGACGGTAAGGTTTCCATGTGTTTCCAGGTTGAAACTGGGATAGGTACTTAGATTTTTTCTATTCCAACAATGTTCTCCTATCGGATATTTCAACTAATAACAGCCAATCTTAACAATCATCCATCGACGCAGGACATTAAGGCGACAGGTAGCCCTAACTAGCGAAACCAATCGATTTAAATTGTTAGCTACTATAAACCGTATCTATTTTATAGAAATAGAAATAGAAATAGATAAAGGTTTATTTGGCACTAAAAATACATATAACAAAATATAGATCTATACATTACTAATTAATTTAATCCTAATCTAGGTATCTAAATTCTAAGTGGCGCCAAAAAGGTCCCCGTTCAGCTATTTGTCGAGATACAGAGCCTCGACGCTGATATTCTGCGGATACCTAACAAAATACATATTTCACATACAAGTTACTTACAACAGAAACAGAGATCGCTTCAGAATGCACCATACATCATGTTTAAATCTAATCTAATTTTAATCAATTTTCTTGGTTACAACCACTCTGAATACACTTATACTATTTATTAAACAACCATGCACAAATGTTGGGTCCAACGCGTACGCGAAAAATTGATTCACGCCAAAAGTGGCCACTTTTGGCGTGAATCAATTTATCGCGTACAACAGCGGATCTGACATTGTGCATGGTTATTTAATAAATAGTATAAATGTTTGCCGAGAGGGTGTAACCCTGAAATTGTTTAAAATAGATACGGTTTAGTAGCTGAAAATTTAAATGGATTGGCGTCGCTAGTGTGCCCTACCCGTCACCTTAATATTTGGTACCAACTCGTCAATTATGTTTATGCTGTGATAGATAGATTGATAGATAAAACGTTTTTTTTAATCAGTCTATAAACTGTCCCACTGCTGGGCAAAGGCCTCCATCATAGAAATCAAGTTATCGCTACTATGATCGGATTAGGCTTAATCACTTGCCAAATGCGGATTGGTGATCACAAACCCGAGCTATGTCCGAAAAATTCGAAACATACTTTTCGCTCGACCCGGGAATCGAACCCAGGACCCTGAGATCACGGCCACTAGACCAACAGGGCGTTACATAAAACGTTTATTCGTATCAAAAAGCACTCATTCAGAACACAAGTACAAAAACCCAGAAGAGCTTATAGTGAGGCATGTGTGTTTTGGCATTGCTTACTCGACGAGCAAACCACTGAATTTCAGCCATTGCCAGTACTGAGGGATGCGTGACGGCACCGCAGTGACAACTTAAACTAACTAAATAAATGTAGACAAATATAGATAGATATCTTCTATATAATGTCCTTTACCTGAAGATTGTCTGGTAGATATCGCTCCCAGCGATGAGACCGTCTAAATTGTACATTGTATCTCTGTATACCTAGCTTTTACCACCTTATTACCGTACTAAAGCTCAAGGCGTTCCGTTCCAATACGCAATGTTAGAAGGGGCGGGAATGACTTTAGTTCCGAAACATTTCTTCGACCACGTTTTGAAATAAGGGGGTTAAGGTTTGTATGTTGTGCAATAATGAGTATCTATCTATCTATAGACGTTAAACAATTATACTGTGGTTATCTAAACAGTGACCACATAGTATTACTATGATATGTAGTCATTGTTTAAAAAATTTGCTAGGTAGTACTCTAATTAGGTAGTACTCTACCTATGGGTATTAAACTCTCCCTGGCCGGACATTGTCAACCGACCAAAATTGAATATTTGAGTCCAGGTCCGCACCAAGGGTCCAAAATATTCATTACTCAGGAACGCAGAGCCAAAAGCTAAAAAAAAGACTAAACTTACCTGGCTATAATAAATGTGTTTTTGATCCGCTTAACTTCCCTTCCTCCGAATTGGGCCTCAGGTAAAAGATAAGATAAAAGATAAAAAATCTTTATTTAATTCAGGTCCATACTCCTGTATGGACCTGAATTAAATAATCAGATCGCGCGTAGCGTTTGGATATTGCTTACTTATTATTTTACGAGTGACTTCAGTATGTTCAGACTTCAGATTATCAATGTACGAAAATGTAGACGTAAAATAATACAATTTATCTCCCGTTTAGAGTCCTACGAAAGTTTATAAACTTTCTAGTAAATTGATAAACTTACGGATCTTGTTATTTTCCGGTGACAGGTACACATTATCATCTACTGCAAGAAACTCAGTCAGTACTCTTTTCAAATATTGATGACCTTACAGAGTTTCACTTGAGGAGAGAAAAAAAAATCAATCATCAAAGTTAACAGACTACTATGAATAACAAATCAAAAGACTAATCTCAGATACTCTTGACAAAGCACAAAGCAGGCACTGCTTCAGGGCGGTTTATCACTACGGGTAAGCCGACCCATTGCCGAAATGTTTCTATTCTGTGATGTGATTCCCCAGATTCTATTATCAATTCTAACAGAGCCGTTCGTCAACATATTTTTTCACTGGCTAACTAAATGGGGCCCTGTTTGATCCCTACGAGGGACCAAGGGCAGCATATTTGTGATGCTTGAGGCTGTCCCCGCGACCCAACTAGCCAACGTCGGTCATCCCAAGCATTTATCATAAAATATAACAAGTGGGTCATTTTAGATCCTGCCCTGTATGGTGACTCTACATTATTTGACAGAATGAGAATCTTTATTGCTTGTGACTTTATGAAAACGAAATAAAAATGCTACCTCTAATGTATAAGATAAAATACATAACACATAACATTGTAAATAAGTAATACATATCTACATTATATGCAGAAATCGCATCCCCAGTGGAAAATAAGCATACCTAAGTGGTCTTACTTCGAATCATCTATTTTATCATATTGGAAAAGTATTTGTTAAATTTTTTCCATTAATTCGTCAATTCAAAGAAAAAAATATGAAATAGATTCGACATTATGCATCTTTAAACGTACTTCTCAAAAATGATAAAATAGATGATTCGAAGTAAGACCACTTATGCTTATCTTCCACTGGAGGGGGGTGCGAAACGCATTTTTTTTCTCATAGGTAATTTTTAGAGTAACTAGGTAGGTGCGAGCTTATATAGAAAGAAAAGCTAAACTTGAAACTAAATTTGAAATATCGTACCATTATCTTTATTCTGCATTTATTTATTAAACGTGATATAAGGTTTGGTAAAAAAATCTTCTCGGCAATAGCGGAACCTTTTTTTATATTTGCATGTTATTCTATGTTTACAATCCAACAGACATTTTTGTTAAATAATAAGTAGGTACTGGCAAAGTCTTAGAAAATGAGGGCATCATTAGTCCACGGCAGCACTCCAAAAGGGATGTCACATTAATAATAGAATAAGAAAAATTAAACATCTTTCCCTTTTTTTCGTGTATTACGGAACGTTCTATTATTCTCACCATAAACAATATAAGTAAGCCTATTAACACACGGACAGTAATAAGGAATCGATTGATATCTCATTCAAAATCGGCTGGTTAGTTTAGACAGAATCAGGGAACATACAAACATACATAGACTGCTAAAATCATAACCCTTTCTTTTGGCTAAGCCATAGGCGGGTAAAAAGAAATATGTAATTACAAAAACTAAATATAGGTATGTAATGTCCCGAGATTTTCACCAAACCATGGTGTCCCCAAAGCACCGTGCTAATCCGTAATGCACAGGACTTAGGGTTCAGTGTGCGAGCGAGATAAACCCTATTGACCAGTGCAGAGGTCAGCCCGACTTCATCACATACTAAACTGTTTGTCTGGAGGGAGATGACGGGACGATTCGCAAGCCTAACGCAAACTGGTCGAGTCAACATGAAAGAAAAATAAATAAATAAAATCCTTTATTTCAACAGTACTTTTTACAGATATTTCTTCGAGTTTTCCCTTTAAGTAGTCATAGACACTTGTATTGGGAATAACCCGCTTCTCACCTTACGGCCAGCTAGACTATTTTAACTAAGGAGTACCTTAGTTAAAATAGTCTAGCTGGCCGTTTTTTGCTGTGGCTGGTTGTTTTTTTTTTTATATATTTTTGTTGTTAAGTATACTTACTTAGTAAAAAGTGATTCATACGAAATAATATGAGGTGTAGCAGCTCAAATGATAAAAAATTGCATTGTGACTGAAGGTGTGTGATATGTGTGTGTGTTTATTTGTTTGTTGTGTGTGGGTGTATAACGTGATTAGGTGAGTCCGCAACTCTGGATAAAGGGTGAGTCGTTTATAAGAGTCATTTATTTTTCTCGTAAATAATGGCACCTGCACGCCCTATGGATCAGGTTCCTTTGGATCGGCTCTAGGAGTCCGCATACAGGTGTTTATTATAGTGTGTATAGATAGAAGCTAAGCGTTGTAATTAACTTACTAAGAGACGCTTCATTTATCAGATATTTATTTATTTATGTCAGTACACTTGAAGCCTGGCTGGAATGACCTGGCTGACTCTTCTAAATGCATCGGCCTACGGATGAACTTGGACAAAACCAAGGTCATGTTCAATGAACATGTTCTACCGGAACCGATTGCAATTCACGATGCCGTCCTCGAAGCTGTTCAAAAATACGTATACCTCGGGCAGACTTTGCAATTGGGTAGAAACAACTTCGAGGATGAGGTGAATAGGAGAATCCAGTTAGGTTGGGCAGCATTTGGAAAACTATGTCGTGTCTTCGTATCGTCGATACCACAGTGCCTAAAGACGAAAGTCTTCAATTAGTGCGTCCTACCCGTCATGACATACGGAGCCGAAACGTGGACACTTACGATACGGCTGGTCCACAAGTTAAAGGTCGCTCAGCGGGCTATGGAACAAGCAATGCTCGGCGTCAGAACCGACAACCGATGGGGTAAACGAGTTCTAAAGTGGAGACCGTGTCTTGGCAAACGTAATGTTGGGCGCCCTCTAGCTAGGTGGGGGGACGATCTGCGCAGGATGGCTGGCAAGAGCTGGATGCGAGAAGCCATAGATAGATCACAGTGGCGAACAATTGGAAAGGCCTACGTCTGCGATAGGCTGATGATGATGATGATGACATTTGAAGCTTACAGAATAGCAATATGCAACAAGTTTAAATTACTTAAAACAAAAATGAATTGATAAAATAGCAATAAAAATTACAAATGAAACTTACATTTCTTTAAAAACCTGGGAAATCCCTAATTTAGTGAGATTAATTATAATTACAATGCAATAATAATAATTATGTTAAACTGCCAATTATACTAATAAATAAAAGTATGTCAACAGGTAAGTAAAATTTAAATAAAAAATATAATTAAAATAAAATTAAAATGTCATTTTATCAATAATGTCATGGAAAGAAGCCAGCAAACACATCATGTTATCGGCGTACAAATCTATGTCCTGATGCTGAGTGAGTATGTCCCCAATGATACGCAGTGCTCGGTTCGGTGCAGATATGAACATTTCAGCTACCGGGAAATTCCCGTATTTCCCGTGTATTTCCCAGCTGCTGCTTTGTACGCTTAGGCTTTGATCCAGGATTTGGCGAGCCTGGTAATTACAATGAAGCGACTGCCGTCTGACCTTTGCAAACCTCAGAGCAAACAACCACACCGCTTCGGCATAGAAAACCCATTTGAAAAAAAAAACAAAAAATCTTTAGTTGATATTTTTATAGCAATCTTTTGCAATTTATTCTTAAGCTATCATTATATCGACAGCTCATGCCAAATCAAGCACTTACAAATTTCGTCGGCTTAGTAACGCGTTCAGTGGTCTAAATGGTCTACCATTCACCCGGATTGTGGAAGGTGTGGGTAAGAGTCCCGTCTGAACACGAGATGAAATTTTTAAGTGTGTTATTTATTCAAAAAAAATCTTTATTCAATTTAGGTAAGTCCACACAGAACATTAATGAATGTCAAATATTATGTAATCTACCGGAGGTGATGCCTTAACATCGCTCCCGTTGTAATTGCAACGTGGTCTTCTCTTGCTTACCATCAGGCTGAGGAGAGCCAATATACTGTGTCACTATAAAAAAAAGGAAGTACCTTTGAATTACAAGCTTTTGTAGACCATACGTGTAGACAATATGTGAAGCTGCTGGCATGATCATCAGCACCCAGAGAAGGAAAACTCTGTATTTATATCAAAACCCTCGCCAACCCGTCTGCCAAGCGTGGTGAGTATGGCAATTACCCCTCATGTGATTGAGGGAGGCCCGTGCCCCAGCAGTGGGGACTTAAACGGGCTGATGATGATGATGATGATGTGTACACTATACAGGGTGTATCTGTGAACATTTACATTCCTTTAACCACGTGTTCTTTCCATTCTGGACAACATCTCCGTGACTTTTCGAAATTCATCGAAAAATCGATCCCTATACAAAATGACCAAGTCACGTGACCGACTTTGTATGAAAAGTTGAAATTTTTTCATGCGAATTTCCAAAAGTGATAGAACAAATGTTGTTCGTAATGGTTAGTAGACACTGTAGTACACCTGTGATTGACAATAAAGATTTTATGATTATGATTACCTACTGATCACAAACGTTAATAAGAAACAAGATAACTACTATCGTACTTACTGATATTTTAATAAATAACGTGGGCAGACGGCTTGAGGTCTGTGCTTGAGATGTCTTTACTTCGCGATGCAAAAGTGGATAGTGCCATCTACCAGAATAATGACGAACCGCCAGCTTGTTTGCATTACATTACATTCACCTACGTGGAAGAGTCTACGTGGTCTGGTGACGTGGCTTATCATATCACGTGTCAGCGGCTTATCATGACCTCAGCCACTGTACATGAAAGGAGGGTCAAACTATATCACCGGGTCCGCTTTACAAAGTTCAGATAACGAAAATTTTTTTACCCACTTTTTAGGGTTCCGTACCAAAAAGGTTAAAACGGGACCCTATTACAGAGACTTCGCTATCTATCTGTCCCATAGACATGCACCCTGAACGGACTGTGCCTGTTCATAGAAAAGCCATACTTGAAAAAAATATCTACGAAAAAAAACCGCCTTCAAAAACCAAGAACTAAAAAGTGTAAAATAATATTTTTAACATTTCATACACTTCAAATAACATTTTATAAGAGTACACTCGAGAAAAGGTGTATTTTTCATACTTTTTAGTGTCTCACTATTTGGCAGCATCTCCCCAGGATGCCATCAGATCAGATCAGATCAGATCCTGATATCCTTATCATGGTACCATTCCAGGACGGGACCTTTTTTGCGCCACTTAGAATTTAGATACCTAGGATTAGGATTATATTCTGTTATCTATATTTTTTGGTGCCAATAAACATTTTTTCTATTTCTATTCTATTGTTACTTTCCAACTAAAAAATAATCATCTAAATCGGTTCATAAATGGAAAAGTAATCGATGAACAAACATAAATATGTATATTATAGGTAGGTACGTGTCGTATTGAAAAGCCCTGGTACCATTCTCGTGCACGTGACCATTTTCTTTTTCATGCGACATATATCACTAAAACCTAGTTTATTGTATGGTTTTTAGGTGATATCCGCCATGTTTTTATAATATCCGAGCAGCGAGCATTGCTTTCCTGAGGCCAATTCTCGTGCTCGTGACATTTATCACTCAAATAGTTTTTTTGTATGGTTTTCAGGGTGATTCCGCAGTTTTTCAAATATCACGAGCACAGAAATTGGGATCGCAGGAGAACCAAGGAATACTCCTTTTTTATACATTAATTAATGTGCATGTGCTGGACATTTATCTGTCTCATAACACCTGTAAATATGTAAGTGGGTGAGTGTAAATGCACTTACATTTACACTCACCCACTTACATATTTACAGGATGAAGGAACAGAGGACGGCCTAAAAAAGATGGATGGATTGTGTGAAGAATGAATGTTGGGAAAAGGGGTGGATGATTCGATGACGAATGACAGGGACGTTTGGGAAAAGAAGACATACTGTGCCGACCCCAGATAACTTGGGAAAAGGGCAGGAGGATGATGAACAAATATAAACCATATACTTGCATTAAAGAATTTTTGACCATCACAACAAAGAGAAAACAAATACAGTAGTCATAACATGACACAGATACAAAGTAGAGGGGCAATGCGAGAAGAGATGGTGTGGTTGTGTGTGTTATAATATGCATAGTATCTATCATTGTATGACCTTCCACGAGTCAGCCTCGAGTAGCCCTACTGGAACATTTATAGCGCCTGTTATACTGACTAAGGCAATTACAACGGTAGTAGGCAGGTTAGATATCCACACATCAGGCTTCTACAATCTTACTCATTATTTGACATTGAACCAAACGAGTTTGACATTATGATGAGATTTTCTTTGGAACTTAACTGGTGACAAAGGTTAAATTAAATTAAAGCTAAAAGTTAGAATTGATTCAAGTAATGACTACAAACAGGCTAGACGGATACGTCATTCCACACTTTCAAATGAAAGGAACCCGTGTCGTGTTATCATTGCCCATTTATGTCGAGATCAACACGACTACGCTTTGCCCCTATTCCGCATGCATTCCCATACAAGTGATAGGTCAACCGTGACTACCTGTACATCTTGTTTCTATGGCAGTGTCATTGACCACGCTAACACGGTTACGAGTACGATTTTTGTAAAGAAAAAAGAACTGATGGCAACGCCAACTTTTAAATTCCTTTTACCCGGATTGGGCCTGCGGTACCCTCACTCACGCAGCGAAACACAGCACAGTCTTGCTCCACGCCGGTTTTCTATGAGGCCGTGGTATTACTCCCCGGTCGAGCCAACCCATTCATGCGGAAGCGTGACCCTTCCACGGTAAAAAACGGCTGTTGTTACCCTTAAAGCAACTTGACCCTCTATCGGAATTGTTACAATGGACACACAATACAATAGAGAAGTAGGTACTTAACAAAATACTTATAAAAACATACAGTTGTAGATAACAAGTAGGTACCCACCTAGTGTAAAGTTATACATAGCCATAAGTACCTATAGCTAATACTTATCTACCTACGAGGCTACCAAGGTAATCAGACTGAGTGTTTACGTTTGCGAAAACATCGCATTCCTAACCTAATACTACCTACTACACAGAAATCTAAACAAGCCACATTATAGACTGAATAAGTACCTAATTAATCAATCACCAAATTAACGATAAACAATAACTAATAAGAATTAAGCTAATCTACTTATTAAAAAACAGTCAAATCAGTGTGTGTTTTATAAACCATGATAACGGCACTGCGTCCACGTCGGTACACGTAATGGGAAGGCATCGCGCAGCCATGATGATATAGTCATCTGACAGTTCAGTAGTCGAGCCGGCGTCGCGTCGGACGGACAATCGCACGGACCCGTCGCTTATACCCCAGTGGCCCCACAATGCTCCCTCTAATATTCCACGTAACAGTCCTGGCCATCAATGGCTTCTCGATATGGTACGACCAGACCTACCTGGATCTTCCTTCAGCCAACAAAGCGGTGACGGATAAGATGCCAATGAAAGGGCGTCTCATGTTCCTCACGATATGGTGCTTGGTGAGTTCTGAACTTTATTACGTGTTTGTGACACCATTGATATGGTCTATGGCCTTGGAACGAGATTAGGAGAAAAACTGGACTTGTTACATTCGGATAAGTAGCTAGCCGGTTTTAAGAGGCGATTTTATGATTGTACAGGGATTCTGTCCTACTTTTACACATAGTAAAAGCTAGACGAAATCCCATATTATTTACCTCCATCAATCTGTTAAGGTACTCTAACTAGCTAGTGTGTGGAAAGTATTTTGATACTAAAAGTCATTATAACCATCATAGTACGAGTACTTAGATACGCCGCCACTATATGATAAAAAGCTAGTAAAATAAAATGATACTTCCTACTTTATCAAGTATCAACTCACAAAGGTAATAGGTACATGATATAACTTATCGAATAGGAAGTCGGATATTATATCTACCTATAGATCTATGAGGCACCTACTTAACTATGTATTAGGTACCTACATTATTAACTTTGTCAATATGTCATACCGTTAATTTGACAAAATCTATATTTGTAAAATAATGTTGTGTTAGTTACACTATTTATAACATAAGAACGGCAGAACCTATTTGGATTAAAATTGGTGGAGAGGCAGATTTTTTTATGCTAGAGGCGGACAAACGAGCAAGCGAGTCACCTGATGGAAAGTAATCAACGCTGGTCATAAACATCCTTGAAATCAGAGAGATCGCTAATGCATTAGCGATCTCTCTGATTTCACGGATGTTAGAACCAGGAGACGGATATAGGATACTTTTTATCCCGAAAAATGACAGGTTTCTTAGGTATAAACAAAAACCATAGAATTATAGTCTTATTATAATTCTATGACCAAAACGAATACTACGCAGGCAACACCGCGAACGAAAGCTTTTTATATGGGTACCGAATGTTAGTTTAATTTGACAGATTGTAGCTGTCATGCGTGGTCTGTACCTACTTTTATCACTATGACCGCTGTCTGCCTTGTATTAGTGTGTGTATTAGAAATTAAAGAAAGTTTTGGATTAAAAAAGATCCAAAAGTAGTGACCCAAACCCAATTCTAATACAAAGTTTGTTGCGAGTGTTTGTGTGCAGCGACAATCGCTTAAGGTGACGGGTAGGGCACACTAGCGACGCTAATCGATTTTAATTTTTAGCTACTAAACCGGATGTACTTTAAACAATTTCGGGGTTACAATCTCTCGGCAAAACTTATGCAATTTATTAAATAATGCACAAATTTTGGGTCCATTTTTGTACGCGAAAAATTGATTCACGCTAAAAGTGGCTGCTTTTGGCGATATAAATTTTTCGCGTGGAAAAATATTATTAAACTGCTGATTTTTTATTTATTACTTATGATGCTCTTGACATCATCTTGAACATGGGTCAAGAAGATGAGATGTCCGATTGAGATAACACTTTACGTAACTCGTAAACAATAAAAACTTATACATATGTACCCTGTCTGATACTATTTGTAAGTTTTATCATACATATTATTATAGGTATTTGGGCATAATGTACATATGACATAAATGATTTCATGTTGCTACTTAATTGGGCTTTAAATAGGTCTGTTAATTTTAAATTGTTTACTTTCCTGTTAGGTACTTAGGTACATTCATATTTTTATATAAGTACAATATTTACCATGTTATCATGGATTTTTTTTATATGCGAAAGGGAGGCAAACGAGCAAGCGAGTCACCTGATGGTAAGTGATCACCGCCGCCCATGGACATCAGCCACACCAGAGGGAGTGGAGATGCGTTGCCGGCCTTTTAGGAAGGTATAGTTTTAAACAAAACATTCATGGCCACTTTCACCCATTCAGGGGTTGAATTTTTAAAAATCTCGGCGCGGTTACATAATAAATACTACCTAATGTCCCAAGTACTTAGATACATTCATATTTTTATTTAAGCCAGCGACGCCAATCGGTTTTTATTTTTAGCTACTAAACCGGATCTATTTTAAACAATTTCTGGCTTACAACGTCTAGGCAAACACTTAAACTATTTATTAAATAACCATGCACAAACGTTGGGTCCGTTTTTGTGCGCGAAAAATTGATTCACGCTAAAAGTGGCCGCTTTTGGCGGTAATCAATTTTTCGCGTACGCGTCGTACCCAACATTTGTGCATGGTTATTTAATAAATAATATAAGTATTTGCCGATAGGTTGTAACCCTGAAATTGTTTAAAATAGATCCGGTTTAGTAGCTAAGAATTAAAACCGATTGGCGTCGCTAGTGTGCCCTACCCGTCACCTTAAGTACAATATTTCCCATCATGGATAGTTTTAGACAATATTACAGAAACATTTATAACAATCGTAAATTTTTGTAATAACCGTTATTTCTGCAGATCTTTGTCACCGCACAATCTATAAAGTAGGTCGTTATTATGCAACTTTGAGCCAGTCCAGTGAATCATTCTAGGCACAATAGGGGTCAATGACTTGCCAACTTACGTGGGCAGTGGACTAGCGGTAGTAGGTACAAACAATAACCACACGCTGGGTAGGCTACAACCTGTCTATTCCCCCCAACCCGGCTGGGGGAGGCACAGTCGGGCCCGCGCTGTAAACGGGCCTGCGTCTGGGGAGGACAATGAAGAGCTGCTAAGCCGGTGTGCTTGTCTCCTCCCCACTCAGACGATAAAGGGGCGTCGCAGGTGGTTTTGATGTGTATGCCTCTGGCCGGCTTCTCATCAGGGGAAGCTCTCGCCAGGCCGAGAGCCCCACATAACCCGTCCAACCCCCGGTGAACGGGTATGCATAAGGTTCTTCTTCTTCTTATTTTTATGTGTGGCAATTCACTCCTCATTGGTGTCTAGACTGCTCTGTCCAGACTGAGAATTACTGCTGCCATTGTCACGTTTTGGATGTATGATCATTGATCGATCATTGATGCGTCAGGCGAGGAAGGTTTTAGGATGGGTAGGTAGAGAGCGATGAACAAGTAATATAATACACAAACATAAAATTGGGAATTTATTTATAATTTAATGTTATGATGGGAGAGGAACTTAACCAAGGAATATACATACTATGCATAAGGTTGTCAGCCCACTGCACATAGGGCTGACGGCATTTCCCCTGCGCCAACAAAAAAAAAGACTACAACCTGTCACCTCATAAGGTAATATAGAGCGGCATCCTTAAAATCTCTATCTAATGCCTTAAACCAACACTATTGGTCAATTTTGGCTTTATAATAGATATTAACCTGCCGTCCTTTTCGGTTTACCTATAAGCGTTGCCGCTGTCTATAGGAATTACATCTTTATAAATAGTATAGATACCTACCATCTTTCCCAAAGCCGCTTCATGCTGAAGCCTGGCTCTCCCACGGTATAAATTACTTTCGATTTAAATTCGGATGATGACATTCGAAGGCTGGCTGGTGTGGGCTGGATGAGAGTGGCCGAAAATCGGGAGCAGTGGCGTGCATTAGGGGAGACCTATGTCCAGCATTGGACGAGTGTGGGTTGCTGATGATGATGATCTAAAAACCGAATCTTATTTTTTAAAAAATCGGAGCTCTGGTAACTAAGCAAACATTTATACCTACTATTTATTTAATAGATAGTACCTAGTGCACAAGTACCAGGTACTTTTTTATCTGTCTTTGCACTCAAAATTTGGATTAACGCCATAAGTGGCCGTTGTTAGCACAGCGGTAACTCTAATTTCAAGTACAAAAGCAAACCAAAAAGTTAAGGTGACGGGTAGGGCACACTAGCGACGCCAATCGATTTAAATTTTAGCTACTAAACCGGATCTATTTTAAACAATTTCGGGGTTACAACCTCTTGGCAAACACTTATACTATTTACTAAATAACCATGCACAAATGTTGGGCCCGTTTTTGTACGCGAATAAATTTTTCGCGTACACGTTGGACTCAACATTTGTGCATGGTTTTTTAATTAATAGTATAAGTGTTTGCCGAGAGATTTTAACCCCGAAATTGTTTAAAATAGATCCGGTTTAGTAGCTAAAAATTAAAATCGATTGGCTTCGCTAGTGTGCCCTACAAGCCACCTAAGTGCCGCTAAACATAATAAAACGAATCAAATTCCCAGACAGGCAGAGGTCAACGTGCTGCCCAAACTTGTTTTGGGGAACCTCGGAAGCGAACCAACAGTATTATCCACCACAAAACAAGTGGACCCAGACCCCATTATTATAAAATGCTATTTGAGAATAGTTCTCTAACTAAATTCGTGCTAGCCCTTTTTGACATTGCGTGGTGGTACGAGATGGCATGAGCTTTAGTAAAAATAAAATTAGCTGTCTAGTAAAAAAATATTATTCAAATTATTCTTGTAGATGAAAGTGTAAGGTGACTCCTCCCCTCTCTTATCTATGCCGTGCCCGACAGGGTCCATAATTGTACTGTACTATGTTATTACCACCTTTTGTAACATTATGGAGAGCAATAAAAAATATGAATAAGAATAGTACAGTTATAACGTTAGATCGCATTTTGTAATAAGGGGGCTAAAGTCGACTCTTAGAGCTAGATGGTAGCTGCGTGCTTCAGAACGCACCTTCCATGTGGGGGATCGCGTAGCTCGAATCCGAACATGCACCTGTGGAGTTTTCATGTCTATTAGCTCGGCGGTGAGGGAAACACGGTTCCTAACTTAGGAGTTTTCCCTCTATATTTAGGGGGTAAATAAGTGAGATTGAATTTTTTTAGGAGTCTGAAATATTAAAGGGTATTTTCAGGGGTATTTTGACTCTTTGTCATTTTTTAATTTATAATATCAATATTCATTCCTCTTGCCTAGTGACTCATAGCGACATCTGGTACGTGAATTACGTACAACTGCTCTGTGGGGACTGGGGCGGTGATACTGGCGCCACTGGCGCTCATTTATTGTCTGTGCTGTACTTAAGTAAGGCGAAAAACGAATTCGAACCGCTTTTTTTCGGCCCTGCACGGTTTGTGTATTGGCCACAACTCGGCACGTGGCCTATACAAACATAAACAATTGACTGACCGGATGGCGCAATTGGTAGTGACCCTGCCTCTTACGCCAAAGGTCGTGGGTTCGATCCCCACCCTGGACAAACATTTGTGCTATGAACACTTGTGTTTGTTCAGTGTCTGGGTGTAATATATGTATTTAAGTATAATATTTGTGTTCCTCTGTTGTCTGATATCTATAACACAAGTGCTTAAGCTACTTAGTACGGAATCAAGTCAACGTATGAGATGTTGTGAGAATTATTATTATATATATATTATTTTAAGGGTTTTTTTTTCAAACACTTATACTATTTATTAAATAACCATGCACAAATATTGGGTCCGTTTTTATGCGAAAAATTTATTCACGCCAAAAGCGGCCGCTTTTGGCGTGAATCAATTTTTCGCGTACGCGTTGGACCCAACATTTTTGCTTGGTTAATTAATAAATAGTATAACTGTTTGCCGAGAGGTTGTAACCCCGAAATTGTTTAAAATAGATCCGGTTTAGTAGCTAAAAATTAAAATAGATTAGCGTCGCTAGTGTGCCCTACCCGTCTTCTTAAATCACAACGCGACGCGCGCGCGGGTGCAGTGTTTAACGTCTTAAGTACCTACCTACGTATAACAACACATCAAAGTATACAAAACTATCAAATTCAGTCATTAGATTCTCACCTTAATGTCAAACATGTTCAGTTCAATATAAATTGGGTAATTTTGACAGATTGTTGTGACCTGATGTGGCTGTCTGTACTGATCTAGTCGATAACAAGGTTGGCGCAGCGACCCTTAGTGAGTCTTGGCCTCCATCTCGGTCGGTCTTGCGACACTTCCTGTCAGTTATCCACCATCTAGTCTAGATCTAGTCGATAAATATCTAAATAAATAAATATTTCACAACATCACATACATTGATCTGACTCCGAGATAGGTGAAGCTCAACTTGTGTAACGGCTATCAGAACTAACAGCGAAATTACAAATATATACATATAATACTTTTCTTTTGTAAATACATTATCATCGTCAGCCCATTTAAGTCCCCACTGCTGGGGTACGGGCCTCCCTCAATCACATGAGGGGTAATTGCCATACTCACCACGCTTGGCAGCCGGGTTGGCGAGGGTTTTGATATAAATGCCGAGTTTTCCTTCTCTGGGTGCTGATGATCATGCCAGATTTACCTTAGTCGCCTTTTACGACACCTCGGTAAGAGTGAAGGGTGGCCTATTCTACTCTGCCGGGGCCCACACGGCACTGTAAATACATACATAGGAAATACCCGGACCAATACAAACAGACATGCAGTCGATGGTAAAAATCTGAACGAATGTCTTACCGAAAGATACTCACCTGACTCACTACTTACCTACTTACTGTAAACGAAAATTGGGAAATTTTGAAATAAAACTTATTAACAATAGATCACGCATGTTGCTACCCATTGTGACATTGCAGCACTAACATAGTTAATTACTTTAACCTCGCCGTACCTAGGTAGCCATTGTTTACCATCTCATTCGTATTCAATGCATAGATTAGACATAATTGAAGAGGAAAAAATATAAGTCATCTTATGAGTAAGTAGGTCGCTAATACCATGAATTAATTATACCTACAACGTGTAAAAAAAATGCAATAATACTTAAGGGTGTGAAGATATACCGTATAAAGACTTCACTGCCAAAATATGAGCATCATCTGAGCGAAAAAAAATCAGCTGTTCCATACATTATTGACGCGCGGATATTCTATTTACACTTCACTTCTCGCTCGCACACTATTTGCGTCTATACTCGCACTCGCAGATGCGCCGCCATTTCTGATTCCATTCTTTATCCGCACAGGTAGTAGTATGGAACTGTGAAGCGGTGGCGGCGGCCCATTTATACGCAGCTGTGAGAGCCACACACGAACGCTTGTTCGCTTATCATGGAACTCTACAAACAGCTAAAATATGTTTTCTACTTGTTTCAGCTCCTGCAGACAGCATACTTCACCATCGCACTCCTCAACGACCTCTTCGGCTCCAATGACGCTGCGCCCCGGAAATTGCCCCTGATCCGAAAATTTAAGGACCTGGTCTTCAGCTTAGCCTTCCCCGTCGCAGTCTACGTCAGCATCTCTTTCTGGGGTATCTACAACTTCGACAAGGAACTCATCTTCCCTGAAGCCCTGGCAAAAGTCTTCCCCGTATGGCTAAACCACACCATGCACACCTCAGTATCCATATTCCTCCTCATAGAATTACTGCTCACGAAACAGGTCATACCCGTCCAGAAAAGTCGGTATGTTCTTTGCTTTAGCGTTCAATTTCGCGTACGTCGCCTGGATTCATGTACTCCATGACCGAATGGGTTCCTGGCCCTACCCCATTCTCCATGTCCTCAGTTTCCCGATGAGGACAGCCTTCTTCGGTGTCGGGTTTGTATTTGGTACTGTATTTTATTTCTTAGGCGAAAAACTAAGCAGCGTTCTCAGTTCTGCTCCTAAGAAACAAAAAGCTGAACCGAAAAAGAAACGGAAGTGATGTCTTACCATTAGTTTAGTAAGTATACTATTTTTGTACAAAAAAATAAAAATCTTTCATATTTTTGTCTTTTTTTTGTTTTCCTAGCCCTATTTTACCTTATCCAGTGTGAGCCAATAGGTTGACCGCGCAATAGGAAAATCGCTTGCCCTGCGCTATGCGCGCGAGCGCAGCTATCTCGCTGCGTGTGCAAGCGATTATCGCCTATCGCTGGTACACCGGAAAATTCGTCGACCGTAGACTCTTGGCAGCCACAGACAAGAATTTATAAGAAAGGTTTGCTGACTGTAGACGTTAGCAAAAAAAAACTTTTAAACATTAGGTTTGAACTGGTAGGTACTTAGTTGTTTGTAGTTTATTTACTTTATGTCATTCATTATAATAATAATAAGTTTTACCCGCCTTTTTTTAAAGTTGGAGAAAGATGCGAAGTCTTAAATATAATAATAATATCCTCCAATCGATTTCGGCAAAGGCGGCCAATCTCAACGATCAGCCACTTACGCAAGATACTATAGTGATCAAGTGTGTGCGCAAATACAAGTGCACTCTCTATTCCCTTGCCCTCATATTCCGATGGGACACCAGTGTGACACGACCGGATAGGAATCGGGCGCAGGACCAACGGCTGAACGTGCTTTCCGAGCCACGGGGGTACAAGACTGCCAACTTCCAGACTCCAGGCTGACACTAAGAATTTCCTAACAGAAACACTCAGGTACGAACTTAGGCCCAACCTGGGGATCGAACGACCCCAAGCGCAGCCGCCGCTTTGAAGTGAGTCACGCTACCCACTGCGCCAACGAAGCAGTCAAAATCATTAATTATTATTGATCTACTAAACTCATGTTACATACATGGAGCCCAATTCTCGTGCTCGTGACATTTATTATCATACGACATATATCACTAAAACATAGTTTTTTTTGTATGGTTTTAAGCATGAGAATTGGGCTCCTGAAAACCATACAAAAAAACTAAGTTTTAGGGATATATGTCGTATGAAAATAAATGTCACGAGCACGAGAATTGGGGTCCTGTAGGTATACAGAGCAACAGATCAATCTAGGTAAACACGGAGTCACATTGAGTTACCTTTGTTGGGCTTACCTTACCTTGACCCTACATATTTCTGAGTAAGTACTATCTTTGCACTAGCTGGGGAGTTACTCAACTTGACGCCGTCTTTACTCAAATAGTGATGATATCAATTGAAAAAAACATAAATACTTATGTATTTTAAATTGAAGTTCATTAATTAATTACATAGTGTTCAAAAGCAGTTCGCGACAATTTCGCGAAATTCAAGTTGGAAACTTAGAATAATAACAAGGTTGGAACTAATAAAATTCAGTAAAGAAAGTAACAAATATATATTAACTTACAAAACTATATGTAACATCTATCTCCTCAATTATAATTATAATTATAACACTACCATAGATGCAAATCCTCTTGCAACAAAAGAATTAATTTCGCCCAAATCAATTTCTTCTTCATTATTTTTATTCTTTTTCCGTCTACGCTTTTTTCCTGCCCATTTTGCAGTAGTCAAACTCATTTTGTCAGCACAGTTTTGATAAACAGTACATAAACTATTATAAAATTTTAACACAGTGGTAGCACCAGTTAAATATTGCTGCAAAAATTTCATAGGTTCCGGTTGGTTTTCCAATTTTAGAGCAATATTATAAACAAAAGTGCCATTGAAGCATTTGTGATATAGACTGCTTTCATATGGATTTCGGCATAAGCTATTTAAAGTATTAAAATGATGTAAGCAACATTGAAATTGAGCGAAACTATGCATTTTTTTAGCGTCATATGTTCTTGGTCTCTTGAGTATACTGTCATCAATCTCGAAATGTTTCAAAAGTACATTTGCAGCAATTAAGCAGTCTTCATATTGAACTTTGCATTTGTTCAAAAATAGTTCTTCATCACTAAGGTTATTATTGGTATTTTTTTTTAATTCTTCTACCTTCTTAGAATAGTTTCTGGCAAATTGTTTATGGCCACGGAAAGTGCCTGTTCTTTCGTCAACAACTTCCAGCATCACATAACACATCAATAAACTGTGGATATGTGCTAGGGGCACACTACATTTTGAAATCCACCATAGAATTGCTATCATATACAATTGGAAATTAGATGGCAATAAACCTATATCAGCAATATCTAATTGAGGTAATTTTTCTTTTATAAAGCATTCAAAATATAACTTTAATTGTTCATCCGATAAATCTTGAAAAGGCACTTCAATATGTCTGGGAATAGAGAGTTCTCTGCTTAGAGGGATTCTCCTATAGTTACAATCTGTTTCTCTGCTAACATATGTACAGTTATCATGAGCAAAATCAGTTAAGATATCAAATATGTATCTAATTATAGGTAGGGCGCATAAGCAGGAATCTTCATCAGTATAATCCTCTGCCTGGGGATTACAAAAGTATGTGTGATGAGTGTATAGATTCAGATGGGATTGCGGGATGAGCTTTTTTCTGACAGCATCTGCAAACCATTCAGGCAAACCAAGAACTACTTCTGAATCCTCATTGTTATCAACTTCTGAATCTGCATCAGAGTTCTCTTCAGATGATTCATTGCCAGATGATGTTTCATTGTCTTCAATTTCATCTACAGAGTCCTCAGTTTCAATATTTTCTAATCTGAAGTCGCTTTCATTACTTGGATCTGGTTTATCATTACAAATATTAAAATATTTAAGAGATCTACAATGTGTTTTATTGTACCCATCGATACTCTTCTTAATTATGGCAAAAACTTTATCCTTCCCAGCTTTCTTAACTCTACCCAATATTTTTGATAGGGCAGAATCTAAAGATTCATTTTGCAGCCACTTAAAAATGCCATGAATACATCTTTGCTGCTCATTTTTACATTTCTTACTCTTCGGTAGTTTCAACTGTGAAAAAAACTTATTAAAGACCCTTTTCTCAACATAGTCATTGCCTAACAATGTTGCTAACAATGGAAGCATCTCTTTTTTCAAGCCTCCAAAATTCTCAGTCAAAAATTCTACCTTGTAAAGTTTGCATTGAAATGCATTTACTCTATTGCCATCAACATCAAACGGCTTGGGCTTACGCTCCAGTGTGTTAAACGGTATGTACAAAACATTGTATATGAAGAAATCTGAATCATAACTCAAAACTGGGCAGTTCAAATGTCGTGCTAGAGTAGCAATCTCATCATCAGCTTCAAACTCACATACCGTGTAAGGTATGTTCATTTCAACAAGTACCTGTTTGAAAACATCCCGCACCAGGAGCGGGAATATCTGCAGGCTTCCTTGGGTGACCACATCCAGTCGCGAGGCGCTACGGATCTTGGATCTAAGTCTGTTATGTACTGTCTTGAGTTTTCTACTTTCGTGGCTGCCATCAAAGACAACGTACGGAGTAATGTTGCATTTCCGAAAGCCTTTGAGGAAGTTCCTCACGTATATGGCGTACTTATCGTAGTCTCCTCCAAATGCAGAAAAGCAATTCAGGGACCTGTACAGCTGAGCGCACATACTGTTTCCATCGACGACCAAGTTGGTGTCATGCAGAAGGTAATATTGAAGGAACGCATCCTGATTTAAATTCACATAAGTAGTCAAACCCCTGACACCCATTTTGATGATCGTCACATCATATTATTAAACGGCAAAAGCTATGCAAAAATCCTTAAATAACTTCAGTAAAAATGCACATTACAAAAAGGTTATTTTGTTTCTCTTTCACTCAACCAACTTGTATAACTTTTGTTCAGAAATCAAATGTCCTCATTTATCAAATTAATTTTCATCTACCTTCCAATCAATGTAATAATTTAATAACATTAAAAGAAAATATTTTTACTTTCTTATATTCAAATCACACGGAATTCACTCACATTTGCTTAGACAATTTCAAATTTTCTAAGCACATTTGTCTTTTCTTGTCTTGTCAGATATAGTGTTTTAGAACGAACAAATCGATTTGACATTTCCATCCCCGACCCTCCTTCACCCTCCTCTCAAAAAATAACCTCACTTTTTCCTCTGTCTTTTTCTAACGTGTGCGTGACGCCGGTGTGCCTCGCATGTGAAATAAAATCAAACACGTGTTTTCATAATAAAACGTAATTCTTCAGCAGTGTCTGTGTGATTCTTTAATATTAACTTAAGATCGTTCGTTTCGCTCCAATTTAAGTGCTGCTTAAATAACACGAGGTATTTAGGCTTTAACAAATTGCGCCATACTCGCTGATATTGGGTGTGTGGTTTCGCAGTCTTTTGCTGACAAAATTATATTTTTGTAGGAAATCCATCATGACTGAGGAAAAAGAAGTAGCCATCGAAGAGAACGGAGCAGAAAAGAAGGAGGATAACACCGATAATACTGACAAGGAGGAATCTATCATTCGCCAAGTGGAATATTATTTCAGTAAGTAAAATGGCATTTGTAAATAAATAAACCAGATCACTTCCATAAATTTAATAGGTACTTATAAGTAAGGTTTATATGTTGGGATTTAGAAGTTATTTATTAAATTAAAACCTTATGTTACATTACCTACAAATAACAGATTAAGCTGGAGTGCTTATCCTTTTAATATTTCTAAGCTGGAGTGCTTATCCTTTTAAATCTATCTGGACATTTTTTTTACATTGCATCATCATTCATCATCAGCCCATTTAAGTCCCCACTGCTGGGGCACGGGCCTCCTTCAATCACATGAGGGGTATTTGCCATACTCACCACGCTTGGCAGACGGGTTGGCGAGGGTTTTGATATCAATGCAGAGTTTTCCTTCTCTGGGTGCTGAAGATCATGCCAGCAGCTTTACCTTAGTCGCCTTTTACGACACTCGGTAAGAGTGAGGGTGGCCTATTCTACTCTGCCGAGACCACACGGCATTGCATGTCATGGAATATTAAGTCTAAGGAGTAATCCTTCTTAATTTATTTAATTGATATTTATTATAAAAGACTGGATGAGCTCAGTGGATAAAAATGCTCCTTCCATATGGGAGGTTGTGGTTCGAAGCATCTCTGATCTCTTCAGATCTGTACACATTTCTACCATCATGAGGTAGCCTGCAAGTCTTCGTCTTCGTCAGCCCATTTAAGTCCCCACTGCTGGGGCACGGGCCTCCCTCAATCACATGAGGGGTAATTGCCATACTCACCACGCTTGGCAGACGGGTTGGCGAGGACCTGCAAGTGCCAGATAGTTTCTGGAACTTGTAACTATGATTTTGTCAATCTGATTCCCCTGTTAAAATGTTGCAAAGGTCAGACGACAGTACCTTTTGTAATTACCAGAATCCCTAAACCCTGAATTGTGGGCTAGGAATTACCGACTATGAAAAAGAATATTAAAAGGAATGTTTTTGATTCATCATGATTATTAATCAGTCGACTAATGTCCACTGCCTAATTAAGTTCACCTCAAAGGGCCTAAGGTTGTGGGAGAGCCATGCTTGGACGGGCTGGCTCCGTCTGAATGATACCACGGCCAAACAGAAAACCGATAGGTGTAGCAGCAAAGCCAGTGCTGAGTTTTATCCAGTGAGTGAGGGTACTGGAGGTCCATTCAGATCACAATATTTACCATTGTTATTATGTATTCAAGCACTTTGTAAACAAACAATATGTATTAATTAAATAAGTCCATACAACACCTCATATATTGACCTGATTCCGTACTAAGCAGCTCATGTATTTGTGTTATGAAAATGTAGAATCGTCTTACTTACAGTCAATTTGGGTAACTCTGAATTACCTTGTAACTTTGAATAAAACTGGTTTAAAGATTATTTATTTTATTCTTTGGAATTCCTATACAATTTAAAACGGTATCTAAAGGTTGATCCATTCAACATAGATACGGTTTTAAATTGTATAGGAATTCCAAGGAATAAAATAAATAATCTTTAAACCAGTTTTATTCAAAGTTACCCAAATTGACTGTACTCCACTGTCTCAGCATCGGAACTGAATCTTAATCTGGAGAATTTATCTCTAGAATCTGTATCTTGTATAAATAAAAAATTGACAATCTGTCCAGGTGATGTAAATCTCCCTCGTGACAAGTTCCTGCGTGAGCAAGTGAAACTGGATGAGGGTTGGGTGCCACTGGACATCCTCACCAGGTTCAACAGGCTCGCCAAGATTACAACTGATACCGATGTCATCGCTACTGCTCTCAACAATTCCACATCTGGACTTTTGGAGGTATTATATTTGTTTTTACTATTTAATTTAACCTGCCTGTTGTCTATTGTCACTAAAGATCTATAAACTGGTTTTTTTTCTATTGCACAAAATTTAATAGATAGACAAAAATTGCACCTCCAGACCAAACTGATCCAGGGATTTTAACAAAGGTGTCTTGTTTTGGATGAATAAGTGATCACAAGTCACAACATAAAAATGCATGGTTTTTTCCTTTCCTGAAAAGTTATCACATTTGACTTTTGCAGTATTAAGACTTACATATTATATACTAAGCTGCATGTCTCTTTAAACACTTAAAATAGAGTCATCAAGTTCACAAAAAACATCTGTAAAACAGTTTTTAGTCATTTCTAACCAAAGGGCTATAAGGTTTTCAGCGTAGCTTTACTTCTTTTTGCTGATTTAAGAATTTATCTGAAAGTTAATCCAATACCCATTGAAATCAGGTTTCCGAAGACAACAAAAAAGTACGCCGGAATCCTGAACTGCCAGTACCAGAAATGAATGAGGAACGCAGAAAGGAAGTAATGGGACGCACAGTGTATGCGAAAGGGTTCCCCAAGGAAGTCTTGTTAGATGATCTGCTGACCTTCTTCAAACAGTATGAGGAAGTAGAAAATATCATTATGAGAAGATATCAAGACAGGAGCACCAAGAAACGTCACTTTAAAGGGTCCGTGTTTGTCACTTTCAAGACCAAAGAACAGGTAAACTATAATTTGAAAACAATAGAAAATAATAAAACTTATTGTATACTTTATGCTTAACTCGGGACGTCACTGTTCATTCAGCGCCACGTCAAGTATGAGAACAGTCCAGTCCAAAAACAGGCACCTGCGAGTCGAACTGCGCACGAAGGCTTCCATACTTCTTGTTCAAACCAATTTTTGGTGGAATTCATCATAAAGTACATTTTTTTAGTTTTAACATTTCCTTATGTGGGAAATACACATTTTACCACTTTACAGGACAGGTGGACCGGAAAATCCATAAGGTTTCCATTTTTACCATTTGGCTACAGAACCTTAAAAATAGTAACTACATGTGTCGCCGTGTGTGTACATATGATGCAAACTTATAGTCGTAGAAGAACATTAATAAAGTTTTTGATGATAACTTACTATTCTCTTATTTTAATTCCAGGCTCAGAAGTTTATGGATACTAAAGACTTAAAATATCAAGAAGTGGACCTGCTGCTTCACTGGCAGGAGAACTACCTTCAAATGAAGCAGGAGGAGTATGCGTCCAGGAAGGACAAGAGGGAAAAAAAGAAAGAAGTAAGTTTCCTATAGGTTGAATAAACATATATAGGTTGTATGTGTATAGGTTGAATACAAATATGTTACTATTGATGCATGCTAATCTAATGTCTCTACACTGTGGCTTCTTCAATACACGGGAAACTTCTCAAGGGCATTATACTAATGAAGACAGAACTAAGAGGAAGCCTTTGAAGCTCCCAGGAAGCTTTTGCACTTCTGGGCAGAATTGGGACTGGCTATAATAGCCAGGACCCAACACACACAATGGACCAAATGGGAATCTAAGTGGGGAAAAAGGAATCCACTTTACATTAAAGATAAGATAAAAAATTCTTTATTCAATTTTGGTCCACACAGAACACTTATGAATGTCAAAATTACATTTCATTTTTACTAATGAAAACAAACATTTCTTCCACAAGGAACATATGGTCGAATCTAAAAAAAACAACACCTTTTCATACTAGTGATCAGCTTGATGATTGCAGTTGATGGGAAGGCGAATTTTTTTTTTAGTTTAGAGACTATATTCCTTTAGAATTTTTGGTTTCCAATATTATGATACCCCCTAAAATATACTCAGGTATTCAAAAATCACAGTGTAAAATAAACATATTAATAACAATATCTGAGTGCAATAACCGGTTAAACATAGAAGACAAATGATTAAATTTAAGATCTAACTATATTTCGCATGTGGTTGACAAATAAATCATCATTAATAATCAGTGATCGGAATAGGTAGTGTAATTTAGAGTCAATCGACCTCAAACATTACGTTAGTATGAATACACCCGCGGGATTTCGTAATGTTCTTTATGTGTAAAACAATTTTTTTTCTTATCAAAATTTTAAAAATAGAACAAGTATTTAAGTCAGTTAACTTTACATTCAGTATAATCAACACTTATCGAAATGTTCATCCATTTATAAGCGCCGTTGGCGAGTCCATGTCTAGATTTCGTCAAAAATTGCACACTGAAATCCGATCACTGTTAATAATGTTACTTACACCTAGATATTATATTGTTTATGTTACACCATCTCTTATTTTCGTTTCTAAGTGTATGCTTATGCTAAGTGTATGCATATTATGCTGGACCCAGGATTTGGCAGGAAGTCGGAAATATTGCAATAAATCCTACAAGAGTATGTTATTTTAATTGATTTTATAATTTCTTTCCTTCAGGAAAAGCCTCCAGCAGAAAATGATTTCAAACTGCCATCGGGAACAGTGCTGCATTTCACTCAGACCCATGACACACTGAAGAGGGAAGATGTGCGTGACGCATTGACAGCTTTAGGTATGTATTTGTCCATATTGTAGATTTGCTCACTTCATAACACACAAATCTACGATACGATAGATCAATGATATGAAATCGTGAACTGCTAATACATAAAAATTGTTACATTCATTACCGAGAGAGGCGCTTCAAGCGCGTTGTTTGTTTGTAAGATGGCCGCTGCTGACGCTTTTACTGTTACAATATTTTTTATAATGCGTGTTATTTAACGAATCAACACAAAATAACCCTAACCTACCCCATAAATCAACGAAATAAAACCTATTTGCGCAGCAAGTACGATCTGTTCAAACGTGGATGACAAAATCGTGAAACGTTAACGATTTATGATCTAATCAAATTAAGTTGCCCACATCATGAAATGACACCATTTCATGAAACCATCGAGCATAGTATTCTGTCTTGGGTTTCTAGCTTTGCCTGCGAGTAATCTAATATTTATGTTACGACAAACAAGCATTGATGTTGAGTTGTGGTCTAAGGTGGGACATGGTTGCCTGTGTAAAGTTTCAATGAGCAGGTTTCAGCAGAATGCACATAGATTTGAAAAATCCAGAGTTGCATGTGCGAGTATTATATTCCATGTAGTGGAAGAAAAAAAAATCAAAATCACTTAAGTTGTCTCCTGCCTGAGCCATCAAATTAAAAAAAAATGCAAAGTGGACTATGCCCTGCCGATTATCGTAATGTCGTCTAGAAAATCCTGTTGTTGAAATACTTCTAGATATTTTTTATCTTTCACAATTGTCTATAAATATGGAGGCATTATTATCTGCTGCAGATGCCAGCGTCCCTCTGAAGAAAACAAAACAGAAGAAAGTCTCTTCACTTTGGTGGGACTCTGAATGTATGGAGGCAGTTACTCGTCGAAAGGATGCTGAAAAACAATATAAAAAAGCCATGACTGAGGAGAATTTTCTCCTATATCTGCAAATCGCAGGACCTACTAAAAGACTCCTAGCTAAAAAAAAAAGGGCTTGGCTGAAAATTATGGGCATCAGCAAAAATGATATAATTTGTTCTATCTAAATATGCTTCAATGTGTAATGAGCAGTTAATTGTGTAGCATCTACCGATCTGCTTTTAAGAGAAGATTAGCTTTTACTTTTTTTTTATTTACCTATCTCGAAAAAATCTCCAACCATGAAATCTCAGATTAAAATAATATAGTATTTTTTATTAAATGATTCCAATTAAAATACTGCTATCAGCCAAATTGTTTCTCTCAGCCCCTCCAACAGCGGTCATCAAAATTGTCATACTGAAAGATGAAACACTAGTGTTTGGGATTTTTGACTATGAAAATATGCAGCTTCCGGTGGTCGAGGCGCAATTTGCTTCGCTATTGTCTGTCAGTGAGGTTAGTTTAACACGCTACAAAGGGGTTTGGCGTTTTATCTTGGTGATGGATTGGCCACTATTTTGTGAAAAAAAGAAAACAATAAGTGAGCCGGAAGTCCTAAACCACTTTGCTACTGTCCTGTCCTTGGCTGGGCCTTCTCAACGCTTCTGTTCTGTCTGAGCATGTTCTGTATGTCTCATTGTCTTAATATTCAAGATTGTTTTATAAGCCAGGAAAAAACTCGAAGATTAATCTCCCCATCCAGTTTTGTTAGTTAGGGATAACAGAGATTTTTACTGGGAAAGGAATTTTCTAATTCGGCCCAATAGTTTTATTAATTACAAACATCATAGATACAAATTTTTCCTCTCTTTATAATTTATAGTATGTATAGTACATATGAGATAAAATTTATCTCATATTTACTATATAGTGTGTATGTATAATGTACTATAAATAATTATGTCCAGTAATTAATAATTTTAGCTAATTATTAATTACTTGACATTGGAAAAATCTTTGGCTCTGTTATTGACAAAAATAAAGCCACAATAATAATCAACAGACATCTCATTTCTGTATTAATGAAACTGCTGTTATTTACCTAATTAATATTTTTTTTTTCCTGTAAACAGGTGGTGAAGTTGCCTACGTTGATTTCAAAAGTGGTGACGAAGAGGGCTGGGTTCGCTTGGCGAAGGAGGATAGTGCCAAAGAAATAGCCGCCAAGATAACAGATGGAAAGCTTCCGATTAACGAGAAAGAAGTATTGTTTAAACTTGTAGAAGGAGATGAAGAGAAAGAGTATTTGGAAAAGACTGTTGACGAAATGGTTAAACGGCGAAAGAACCAAAAGGTTTATGGCAAACAGCGGGGCGGTGGGAAGAACCGGGGCGGCCGACAATTTAGAAAGCGAAAACAAGATAATAACGACGATGCACCACCAAAAAAAGTCAAGGCTGATAGCTAGTTTAAGTTTTACTATTTCTCTATTTGTATCTACAAATATTTTATTATTGTACTGATAGTTACACATCGGGTTTCCACAATCTGCCAAATTTCTTCCATTTATACTTATTAAACTCAATGAGCTTGGAGTTTTGGGCAGGATAATTGGAGAAATTCCTCAGATTTGTGATACAATGTGTGTACAGTCAAGCGTCTGTTCGTGATGTTAAGGTAAACAGCTCTGACGATATGTCAATAAAATGGGAACATTTAATTTTATATCCTTAACTAATGTTACTGTATTCATCTCCATACTTAAGTTTTTGTTAGTACCTAACTATGGTTTGTTTTAATATGTTCCAGTTAGGAATTAAAAGATGTTAATTAAAGTTTAATTCTAGCCTTATATGTTTGTTTTTATTTTCACATGCTTTGTTGCAATGAAAAAATGAATTGGCACTAGTTCGACGATCTAAACAATAGATCGTGAACCATCGATCGTTCACAGGGTGTGAATCACATTCACAGCCAAATTTGTGGGCGCGTAATGCAGATCGAATTTCAAACATTCCCCATTTAATTGTGAAATGGACTGTTCAGTCTTCTTATCGTGTCAATGGCGACAAATTAGATGTTTTTTCCAGCTGATCAGTGTGATTATAAGACATTCGATGATCAAGTCCTCATTTCGTCTTAGCGTGTATTTCCCACTTGCGACCATGATCCAAGATTCGGGAAGTCTGGTAATTACCACAGATCACTATATACTGGGTGTATCTGTGAACATTTACATCCCTTTGACCACGTGTTCTACTAACCATTATGAACATCATTTGTTCTTTCACTTTTGGAAATTCGCATGAAAAAGCGACAACATTTCATACAAAATCGGTCACGTGACTTGGTCATTTTGTATGGAGAGTCGAAAAATTTTTCGATGAATTTCGAAAAGTCGTTGAACAAATGTTGTTCAGAATGGTTGGTAGAACACGGTTGAAGGGATGTAAATGTTCACAGATACATCCTGTATATAGCAAGCGTAATTACAGTGAAGCGACTGTTTTCGTTTCGTGACGACTATCTCAAAATGTAGGTATCCACAGAGACGTACGGGTTTCCTCACGATGTTTTTCTTCACCGCCGAGGTAATGGTAGAAATATGCACATAAATTTAAAAAATCCAGAATTATCTATATTCTATAAACTAACACATTTTATGGAATATAGATAAAAAATACCTAGTTAGTCCATGCTAGCTAATACACTCGCAACCAAATCGACTCACTCGCCTCTGGACCTAATTTTCATAAAAGCATACTAATTTCAGAGGACTATAAATATGAAAGTATCTGTATGTGCTTTTGCGTTTAGGTCCGTGCTTTAGCGATAATTTTAGTGTGAATTGATATCAAAAATGTTTTTTTTAGTTAATCGTTTAACAAGCCTATAGAAACATGCCTAATTCTCTTAAAATTGGAATTGAGCAATTTGTTTGTCTGCCTCCATGCAATATTGTGGGATGCGAAAATAAACCTTAAACCATAATTTCCTTTTTTTTTAAGAAATCGGCACGTTTCTGTGATCTATTTAATTGAACAATTTTTAAATCAATTTACAATAAAATTATCACTAAAGCATAGATACTTTCATATTTATAGGCCTCTGGAATTAGTATGTTTGTATGAAAATTAGGAGCCCAATTCTCGTGCTTGTGATATTTATTTTCAGAATGACATATATCACCAAAACACAGTTTTTTTGTATGGTTTTCAGGTGATATCAGCTGTTTTCAAAATATCACGAGCACGAGAATTGGGACTCTAGGTCCTGAGTAGATTAATTGTTTGCTCACTAAGTATTGTAGTTACACTACGAATATATACCAGAGATAAATGCTCTATTTGCTCCAGAGATTTAGTCCAGAAGCCAATATACTTTAAAAGTAGATTTATTGCATAAAATATAATAACGCAGTGGCTTTGTGTTGCATGCCCAAACATGTAGGTCTCTGGTTTCATTCCCACGATCGGCTCAAAGGGAAAGTATGAAGATGAACCTTTCTAAAGTATGGAGTGTCCATGTCAGCTATAATATTAAACAGTAATATAGAAAAGGGAATGAATGACAAGCGGAGACGAAGGTAAATACACACACATATACACATAGTTTAAAAATATTTTATTATGAATCAGTATTTTCTTTCAGCCTAGTCCTGTAGCTGGCTGTTCGTTTTGAAACATTGCTTTGCATTTCTTTATTTTCGATACCACATACAATGTTCTCATAATCATGTCTTGTTGCATCTAATATAGTCAAAAGGTTATTATCATTGCAATTCAGCATATACTCTGCTAAAAGGGTACATAAGGGTGACTTTATTTCTTCCAAAAGCCCTTGGTCTTTCTCTTCCTCGAAATCACCACTACCATTTTTGTGTGTTTTCCTTGCTTCAACTATTGCTTTCCACATACAGTAACTTGGCATAAAATATGCCTCAGGTTCATTTGTTGTGCTTAAACCAAATGTATTAACTATTGTGTTTACACAATCAATAATATCTAGTAAACCAGGATCCATCTCTTTCTGGTTAATCAGCTTGTCTTCATAATAAAGAATAATGTTATTTATCATTGTTGCAATACTCACTTTACTATCTCTATATATGTCCAATGACTTATCAAATCCAATCAAATTCAGTGCAATTTGTAAGCAAATTACAGAAACACGCTCTATTTCATCTCTTTCACACAATGTCTTCTGATTTACAACAACCTCTATACAAGCCGTAGTCAATGAATCAAGTGCCTCCAAGTTCACAAAATGTGTGAAAAACTTAGTCCTAGTCTTTTCTGAATTTAAATAAGAGCACACTGTGTTAAAGTTTTCTAATGCAGTCACTAACAGTTCTTTATTTGAGGAGTTTTTGAGAATGAAATAAAGAGCTTCTGAATATCCCAGCATATCAAAAAACGACATCCAAATAGATATATTGTCATCATCAGCCAAGAATAGTGCAGAGTTGATGAACCGTAGCAACTGTATCAAGATTAAACTGTCATCAGTCTTTATGTACTCCAGTAAAATTCTAAGAAAAGGTTCCATATTAAGGAGAGCAGTCGAAACTTCCTTTTGGCAACACATGTTGCCTATGATGCCAACAATAATTTCGATAATACGAGGGGACTCAATGATGGGCATGGCGAAGTGGAATAGATTTAACACGTCGTGCTTCTGCAGGAATAACACGACGTCTCGCTCGGCGGTCATGTCCCAGAGCGTGCAGAGGTCGTCTTCGAAGGATTTCTCTTTGACCTCATCTTTGAGGGTGTCCAAGTTGGCCAGCTTAAGCAATATTTTCAAAACAAAGCGCTCGCTGTAAGCTGTTTCGCCGATCACGTCTCCGGCGGGAGGAACAGTTTCTTCTTCAGTGGATTCTTTGTTGGGTTTCATTTTTAAAATACTTATATCTTTACATGCAAATTTATATGAAATACAAACTTAAAATTAAGAAAATATGCAACCATGGTGTATGCCACAGACCAAGAAAAAAAAGCGTATGCAACTTCTCTTTTTGTTTAGGCTTTCTTTTTCGTTGGTCTGTGTTGTCGTTATCATCAAGTGTCAATTTGACACTGCCAAAGTGTCAAGTCAAATGAAATGAAATTGCTGTATTTTTTTTGATGTTTTTACGGCTTTGGTATCTGTTGATACAGCCTAATCTTCATCACAATTATTTCAACCCACTGGAAGAAAAGAAAGTATTGCATAATTTGTATTGTAGCATTCTTGAATTATTTCTGTCTTCCAATTAACATTTTCTAAAGATACCAACTGAAATGGCATGATTTAATTATCTTGATGAATTCATATCAGGGTAATTCTCAAGTTGCTTGAAATGTGGAAACTATGTATTGTTAAGTATCTTGATGTTCAGCTTTCACTTAAATTAAATTTAAAATAAAATAAAAAATATATTTTCTTGACCAAATTGAAAATTTATTAATTTTTGGCGGTTTAAAAAGTAGAAACTTCCTCTTCCTATTTCGAATTCGCGCTACAGCACACACAATTTTTCGTCGCTCTCATTTTTCGTATATTTTCAATAATTTCTTTATAAAATAGCTTAACTAATTTGTGCCTGCAACCACCGCATCGTCTTCTGGCAGCCTACGAGGAGGAGTGTTCCACTTGGGGTAAAGATAACATTAGTCTCAGCTGTGCTAGGTTTGAACCTTTTAGTGTGAACCCGTTCCACAAGCTCCAGGGATTCCATGTAAGTAGTGCACAAGATTACGATTCCCGGTCTAGCAGAGCAAACAACCATTTTTTGTTTTCGTTTCACGTTTCGCCAAAACTACAGTCCACTTAATTTACACACACTTGATATTGTTACGACTATGTGCCCCTGCATACTTATTCTGTGTGCTCCATGTCTAATATGCGCAGTCGACCGAACATTCTACCCGTTGATTCGATTGGAACGTAGGTAGTAGAAATAAATGGAATAATGTCGCAATATGCGGTCGAAAATTTGAGAAGCTTTGACTCGAAAATTCTAGTAACAAGAATCTAGAAATTTGGATTTCGAGAACCTTATTTCTTTTCAATAGCCCCCAACAAACTCATGCCTAGCTCATCCTTGAGTTCAGTCAGTTGTTCCTCCTGTCGGGGGGGCTTGCTCCTTAAGGAGGCGGGCTTGCTCTTCCCTCAGTTTAGCAAACTGCGCTTTCTGCTGACGGGCTACTTCCTTGATCAACACAAGTAAGGCGTCAGTGTTCGCAGCCGTAGGTTGTGTTGGTACAGAAACTTGGACATTGGCAATTGGAATTGGCATCTCCACCGTCACCCTCTTGCAAGGCCGCGGTTTGACTTCTCGTCACTCGTCCCTCGTTGTCTTCTTGTGGAGTGAGTGGCATCTTGAATCCCACTTCTGACACTAATGTTTGCGGGTACGGGGTAGGTACGTAGATTCAAGTAAACTCCAAAGTCACAAAAAGACATCAATTTTATTGACGAGTCTCAATTATTTAACATTATACACTTTCTAAATACTTGGCAGGTTATTCGCTTCTTTCACTCCTAATTTTCAGGAGACTAGGTCCCTTCGCTTTCCAAATCTTAACTGACTCGACGGTCTAACACGGGATCGTGTTAGACTTTTATACGCGCGCTCTCCATTAGTGCACACTTCCGATAAGGTTCTCGAAATCGAAATTTCTAGATTCTTGTTACTAGAAATTTCGAGTCAAAGCTTCTCGAATTTTCGACTGCGTACTGCGACTAGGGTATCTGGAGATCAGTAGATTTTTCCAGAACGTTCGACATTATTCCATTTCTTTCTACTACGTTCCAATCGACGGGTAGAATGTTCGGTCGGCTGTGCATATAAGACATGGAGCACACGGAATAAACATGCAGGGGCACATAGTCGTAAGCGTAACAATATGTTTCAGTATTCTTGAGTAAAGATGGCAGGAGGCGGAGAATTTCTTCATGTTTGTAAACCTTCAGTAGGCCATCAGAAAATTAAATGTTAAAATCGAATAAAATAAATTAAACCTCTCGCCCTATTGTCTAAGCTCCCGCCTAGATTTATCTATGCATGATATTGCCTCAATGAATAAGTATTGCCTTTTTTAGGATGACAACAATATTTTTTTTCTGATAACTAGTTTTACGGCCTCGGGTTGGCTTTTTGAGTTAATGTCATACTGTCAGTGTTGCCAGGACAAGGCCGTAAAAACTACTCGTTTGTGTAAAATATACCGTTGTGAAATACAACGGTATATTTTAGTTACTCGGACTATTATTATATTACTCCTTAAAGTAAGAAGTATAAAACATTAATGATAGGGAAGGACCAAAGTCCGGTAATAATAATAGTCGTAGGTGGTCGAAGGACACGGAGCCACTCATTGTGCTACGTTATTACCTTACTCTATGGGATTCTGGTAGCGAGTGACCGGATGATGTATAAAGACTAGGAAAGATCTCAAAGGCTGTCCAGTGGATTAAAACAGGCTGAGATTGGAAACTTACAGGTTTATCCTTCAGTAAACACATAGGTATAGATAGATATAATTTATTGCACGTAGGTATGTACGTGCAATAAATTATATCTATCTATACCTATGTGTTCAATTACATAAAAAATATCTATTATTTTAGACACCACACGATTGAAAGACTTCGAGAATATAGTAGGTAGAGCGATCCAACACGTACCGCTTTCCCTTATATATTTTTTCTACAGTCCACGCGCAAGTAATGAAACAAATGAAAATTTAGAAATAATTCTATGAGGTTATCTGAGGGTATTATTGCATTTGAAATTAACTCGAACCATTGTATCACGTCAAGGTCGACACTAAACTGGAAGTGCGTGGGGTATGGACATGTATAGGGAAATGGTACCGTCATAGAAATATTTCACTATTTCCTCAGGCCTCGATTACTCGGCGGAGCTCGCCCGCGGTCCTTTGATACACGAGGGGGGTGATTATAAAAGAAACTACAATTGTATACAGGATTATATATTTTGTAGACATTATAAAGCAACATTTACATTACCATAAACGAGTTTTATACCGCCGCAGCGGGGGCGGCGGCGGCGCAAACTACTCGAATGTAACAGTACACTGTAACAAAACAAAGCTCTCGCTCTCGCTCGCACGCGCGGGTGCGAGCGGGACAGACACGCGCCCACTCATCGCCCCATATGCTCTCACATAAAAAACATACACCACAAATACTGAAAGGGAGAATGGAGATTAATAACTGTATTACTTTACATTATAAATGTACTTATACACTAACTAACCACGAGCCTACTTGTTCCTTGAGCGGAACGAAATCGCACATTTTATTATAAATATCGATTCGTAAATATTTAGATATAATATTATATCGTTAGAGATAAAAAACAGGATAAAGACTAGACTTTACACTGATCAACGACGAATTGGCTAACAGCAACATATCGCGAGTGGCGCCGCTACGCGGACGGCGGACGGAGCTAAAACTAAAGTGAAACCGCGCCGAACGCTACGTTACACGCAGTTGGCGTTGCACAACCGCCTTACCAATAATACATTACAATATAATAATTTATAGAAAATCACTTGCAACATCTCACATTGTGCAGCCAACTAGAAAATAACCAACCATTTTAAACATAACGTGTGACCTAGTCGCCCGCCGCCTGCGCAGCGGCGCGAATTAACGTACATAATAAAATATTACAAATGTTACCTACTCAATAAATTACATAAATTATCTGAATTTAAAACAAGTCTTAGGCTTTTGATAAACATATTGTTTGTAGTACCATGACGAACCCCATTTTCGCTAAGCTCGCCGACGCTGCGCGCTCAACTTTATTACGACCGTTTAGTGAGCAGCGCCGATCAAGAAAATAATATATACAAAAATACACAGACACCAACAGCAAGAGGAAGAAGCGGAGTTAAAATTTCTACATTACTTCCATATACATTATACCAACTAATTCACACACTAGTGACACGCTCAAAAGACAAGCCTATCTAAAAGTTATTTTATCAAGGTTCATACGGTTGGGTACTCGTCTTTACTTACTGGCTGGTGCTTAATAAGCTAAATCTTAGATTCACGTGGGCGTATATTTCGAGTCGCCTTATTGTCACGAGAGCGGTAAAAACTCGTTAAAAGCATTCGAAGTACATTCTTCCTCTTTCTATTGATATCTGGCAAAAACAAAATAATCGTAGGCAGAAAAAGCCGCGGGTGATATGAACGCAGGTAGACCCCTTTGTACCAACAGGGATATGTATCTTGTATACTTGTGACATTGTATCGAGAACACGTTGCATTGCGAACGCCTAATACAGTATAACCTACACACAATTTGCCATTTTGTACTTATATGTATAGCCAATCGTAAAATTCATCATAACTGATCGAACATTTTCGAAACCTACTAAAATCTGCTAAGGGCCGCGACACACTAGCATATTCTCCATCAATACTTCATCACTGAGAAATCGCCAGTGACTGCGCCTTAATGCTTCGTCAAATAATTTTGTTGTAAACTAAACAATACACAGTTCATGTGTAAACAAATACTTATTAAAAGTAATATTTTTTTTTCAAAAATGAAATCCATGAAATACTTTCGTCAGGCCACCAATCCAGCCACATTACCTCGAATGGTCCGTTTTTGGCACATTACCTTCGAATACGTGCAAAATAATACTTATGCAACCGCTGAACGGCAGTGTTACGATCACGATATCATATAAAAGCTAGCGTACACGTTGCGGCATAGTTCGCTCAAAAAATGGTTGGTTAACCATTTGAAAGCCCTAGGATCGATCATAGAAAAAATAACAAATTTTCTATAGCAGTCACTCGGACGTCCCACTGAGTGTTGTCGTGTTTTCAAACAGGTAAAATATTGCAATTTAATTGGGGCACTTTTCATTCGTCTTATGTCTTGCAAACCAATGCAATGGTACCTCAATCAATTTATTAGCAAACTATTTACTGATATTTTACCAGCGTTTATTACAAAATGCCCTTTATACGGCCTACTAATTAAATGTGTCTTTAGCTTCTGTAAATACGCTTGGAAAAAGTTCGTGTCCCGAACGTGTACTGCCGCCTTAATCGAGGGGTTTTTTTTGGGAGATAACACAAATTTTGCGTATAGCAAAGCGCTTATAAAGTTTACTTATAAAATACCTTTATATGTATTCGATGTTCCACGCTATTTTTTATGTACCTAAAGGTGTTTGTAACATTAAACTTTACAACGAGCGAAAACACTTGCAACGAACATAAAATGTATTAAAAAATTACAAAACTTGAGTAATCCCCAATAGCCCCCCGTTTTGCCCCCCTGTTCAATATGTTCGATAATATATTAATCAAAAATGTGTGCGTTCCTAGTTAGATATAAAAATATGCAACTGTGATATTTTTACCTTAACGATCGAACATACAAACAGAAAAGCAAAGCACTCTACAATTAATTTCTTTGGTATATTTTTGTGAGCAACGACGAGTGATTACAGTTTGAGTATATTAACATTTCTAATCACTAAAAGCGACAATGATATTCCATACTATACGATACCAAAATACTGACTTTTGGACCAATTTACATACGTGCCAATAAATTTCTGTATGGGTAACTCATCTTTGCCACACAGAATACGTTTAGGTGTGGAAATACTTGAAACGAAACGTATACCGTGTGGGAGTTTTCTATGACCCACCCGCTAGCCTTCTCGACCATATAAACGACATAAAAGACCATTTTAAACAAAGTTTTATTGCAGCCGAGTGCGTAAGGCCTCGGGGCCTATTTGTAGGCCCTAAGGCCTGTTTAGTCACTGGAATGTTCACATCGACACCAACAAAACCGAACGCAACGTTCCCACCGCACGGCTAGGCCCCACAGATACATATTGCTTTCGTTTAAGCGTATTAAATCCATCAAGAGTAGGTACTATACATTCATTTTGTACTTACACTCAGACATCTAAACACGAGTAAATATACATCGAAACAACCTACTTTCCCCGTCTTCGTTGTCTTGAACGGACAGCTATGTTACATCGATAGGTTAGCTACGGGGCCACACAGAGATTAACGATCATAGAATAAATATAGGAATACATCTACACAGTCTGTTATAACGGCAAGGGGCTATCAATACATCGCATAGGGATAAATTTCACTGTCATTACGTTATTTTCGCGAAATTTTTAAATCGAATGAAAGGGTAACGAAAATATTGTCTCCACCGATATTATGAATACACTGACGGTGTAATAGAGATGTGTTTCGGTTGGAAAACAATATGATTACTAGGATATCCACGGATTGAATTTTCGCGAAAATGGCGGCGAAAAACCCGGAGGTGAATGTAATCTATTGACGACCTCGACCGGCACGCACACACGTACAAAAGCGCCCGGGACGCGCCCGAGCTGCGATCACAACATATATCACTCGGGGATATGACACCATACTAACAAATAGTAATAATAACGTTGATATCGAGATTATTTCACTCCGTACGGACGGCGCCGCGCGGAGCCTAGGCGCCGGAGAAGCCGTACACCTCGAGCACGCGGATCTCGAAGTCGCCGCTGGGGCACAGCGGCGGGTTGTTGAAGGTGGAGCAGCGGTCAGTCTTGCCGAACCTGATGTTCTCGTCCATCCATATCGCTTGCCCGTCGCTGTAACCACGATACGAGGAATATTAAAACAAGTGCACACGCATAAGCAAATGATAACGTGACATGAATATGGGTTAAGAGTGCAAAAGATTGGTATGGCAAGGTCATATAACCAGAGTCCAATATGGTGAATGAATCGTATGATGTTAAAAAGAACTCAATCAAGACGACATAAAGTTGCATACATATGGTTTGAAAACACACGTGAAATGTCATATGAAAGTCATATTTCATAGATTAGATTGGAAAAGTTAAGTATGGATTGCACAATTTCAATTCGATGGGGATTTATATGATACAATCTGAAGATATATTTTTGACATTGTCAGACTAAGCCTCTATTATATTAGTTCAATAAGTTGCATTTCTTCTTATCAATTATATCAATCAATGTAATAATGAATGTAAGAAGGATACCAGTTCAAACAAGTTACCATACATTTTGAAATTTTGGATCTATCAAAGTCATAGACTTAATATGCCGCTCTGCTAGATCAAAGAGGTCAAAATGCTTGACACATTCACATCTGTCAGTTTAATTCACATCATTAAAAATTAGAGTACAAGAAATGTAAAATATTGCCGCGCGGTGTACTAATATAATTTAGGCTGACGTGCGTCGTGCATGTCACATTGTCCGATTAGGTTTCATTCATCGATGTCGGTTGGCTGTGAAATTGAAACATTATTAGTCAAAGCATGCATACACATGTTCGTTGAAACATTCCGTTGGGATCGAACCACTCAAACCGATCATGCGGTCGACATACCCTCCGCCGATCGTGACCATCGTGTTATCAGCGGCCATAAAGAGGGACTTGGCGTGGGGGGTCCTGCCCTCCCCCTCGCCGTCCTCCCTGTCCCTCTCCTCGTGTTCGTGTTTCTTCTCCTCGTCCTGGAGGCAGCCGACCCAGGGGTACTTGGCGCGGGTGGGGTGGAGGCTGCGGCAAAGACACGTGTGAGGTAGTGTAGGTAGTTGTGTGTGGACTGACCCGCCGCCGATGGTGATCATCTTGGAGTCGGCGGCCATGAACAGCTCGGAGCCGTGCGCCACGCGCTCCTCGCCCTTGCCGTCGGGCCCGCCCGCGCAGCCCACCCACGGGTACTTCGCGCGCTCCGGGTAAAGGCTGCAAGGTCACATGGCGCTGGTAACGACTCGACTAAATCAACTCACAGGTTAGTGAAGGAGACACATTCATGAGATGTCGGACAGATTTACATCACGTGCGATGGACGGATACTTATGTGAACAGTTTAAGTTATATTTCGCACCCTTAGTAAAATACCGACCTAACTCAAAATATTAATATAGATGCTAAGTGAAAATAGTATCGGCTAAAATCCAGGGATGAAAGGTCATCTAACAACAATTTTGAGTTAAGTAAATAGGTACACTCACATATGAACACGAGATGAAATTTGAAGTGCGTTATTTACTCAATACTACTCAAGAATAAATTGCAAAGAATTGCTATAAAAATATCAACAATTTTGAGTTAGGTCGGTATTTTACTAAGGATGCGTTATTTTGCAACACGAGATCGTAAAGCAATACCACAAAATAATTAGACACAGAAGGCCGGTGCTGACATTGATATCTTGTAGTCTGTCTATGTTTCACGCCATGATAGTCTATTTAGGACGCGATGTAGGCAGCCGGCGTTCCGTGTTAATAATTTTGTATATTTTTGTGAAAAGGAGACTGGACACATCCATGAATCATGTCGGAGAGATTTATATGACGTGCACAGTTCATTTTGCATGGTTTCAGTATATTTGCAAACTATTGCTTATGCAAAATCCGCCAAAATATAGCGTACTACAGGTATTGACGGCCCTCTTCAAAGTTATTGGTTATTTTTTTAATATGATATGTCAAACCAATGCTGTTTAAGCTGACATCAGTCCAACACTATGCCATCGAACGGACTTTTCATACACGATAGCAGCTATACAGTTAGACAAGTCTTTTTTGGTCGACGGACGAAAATAGCTTGATTAAAATGAAAATGCACAATAGTAAAGTAAAAATGCAAAGTATCAGCTTATATCCCATTGCAGGGCAAAGGCCTCCAATCACAGAAATCAAGTCATCGCTATTATGATGGGATTAGGCTTAATCACCACGCTTGCCTAATGCGGATTGGTGATCACAACCCCGAGCTATTTTCGAAAAATTCGTAACATACCTTTGCTCGACCCGGGAATTGAACCCAGGAGCCCGAAATCACGGCCTGGTGCTTAAACCACTAGACCAACGGGAACGGCAAAATGGTGTTATAGAAAAATGATCTTTAGGTTTAAAGTAATAAAAATCTATGGAATGAAATTTGGTAAAAGAATGTACAAAAAAGGTCAAATGACACCTGTCATTCTAATCAAGCTATATTTTACGGAGTATAATTCTGTCTTCGCAGGAAAAAATACATTATATAGTAGCATTGTTTTTGACATTTCTCTATAAAAAAAGGCATATGCACCCATGCTGATGACATCTATCGGCCGAAAAAGACTTGCCACACTGTAAATATCTTGAAATAATTACAATGAAGGCTGTGAAGACAAAGTTATTAGTGAACGTATTGTTAGTAGTAATTGCAATAGTTAAATAGTACAATCATATTAGTTTACATTTGTATAAAGAGTACATTATTATTTAAGTAAAATTGCTAAATAAAAATATTGATTAATAAATATTAATTTGGTGTGAATAGAACAGCGTAATAGGTATATTATATCGGGTGGAGTGTACGGTAACAAACGAATAATGTAGGTATGTCATTATAGAAAAATACGATATGTACCTATTGGATTATTTTTTTCAATTATTATGTTTTGAGTGCCAAATGTAATGAATATATTTTCAAAATGCAAGATTTTTATTATGTATGTGCCTAATGAGAGTTTTCGCGTGTGAAAAATCCGCTAGATGACGTACTGTTGGACTGAGGTCCAACATCAACCCCATTGGTTGTTTAGTTTGTCAAATTTACATTTTGACAGATCACGTTTAAAAATAACCAATCACATTGTATATGGACCTCACACGTATAGTGCTCCATGTAGCGGATTGTTTACACGCGAAAGCCCTCATTGTAATACATTAATTTGTTGAAAAACACAAAACAACATCCATGCATTTGAGGAGAAATAATAAAAAAAAATGGATAGACTGGACAGTCGTGAATATTTATAATAAGGCAAAAAAAAAACTTCTAACATGCTGGTAGCATGCACAACATAGCAGTCAATTATCTAATGCATGATCCATTTAGTAATGAATAGAAAATAAAATAATAATATAGCCACCAAATACTCAACAGCTTTTACCCGAAGGCCCCGAATGGTAATAAAAAGCCCAAATAACATATATCTATACTCAATATGTAACATAATACTATCTACGATAACCATCACCGTTGTTATTTATTTGTTTACAAGTATATAATATTAAGCATTTTAGCGACTTACATAAAGACTAACAATAACATAAAGTAACATCTCATCATCATCATCATCCTCATCAGCCCATTTGAGTCCCCACTGCTGGGGCACGGGCCTCCCTCAATCACATGAGGGGTAATTGCCATACTCACCACGCTTGGCAGACGGGTTGGCGAGGGTTTTGATATAAATGCAGAGTTTTCCTTCTCTGGGTGCTGATGATCATGCCAGCAGTATTACCTTAGTCGCCTTTTACGACACCTCCACCCTCACTAGGTAGAACAGGCCACCCTCACTCTTACCGAGGTGTCGTAAAAGGCGACTAAGGTAAGTAACATCTATCTACTAACAAATATAAACAGCTACTAAGTACGTGAACCTTGCATTATATCGTTATACATAATTACATGATTGTATTTCAATAAAGAAATATAAGCATAAATTAACAACACATTACAGTCTGTTCCAATTATGAAGTCTTTTTTGACATTTTGACAAAAAACAAGATTGAAAGTTTTGCATGTCTAAAAGTGTTCTTTCGACAATTTCTATTAACCTTAGTTGTTGAAAGTTAATTCGATTAAAATTGGTTACAAATCGAGAATCGATGCCGCTGAGTATCAATTTCTAAGATCACTTACCTAGTACTGAACTATTAAGACAAGTCAAAAAGGACTTCATAATTGAAATAGATTATCTCTCTGATTTCGCGGATGTTCATGGGCGGCGTTGATTAATTTCCATCAGGTGACTCGCTTGCTCATTGGTCGCCTCTAGCATAAAAACAAATTAAATAAAAAATAAAGATACAGATAACCATACATCCAGCTTACTACAATCTGTCATATTTACTCAATGGATACTGAACCAGACTTGTGTGATATTAAGGTGAGAATCGATTAGAGAAATTAAGCAATTTTGTATACATGTGCAGCTGTCCGAATAAGTCTGGGAATCACGAGACTTACTATTTAGTAAGTCTGTAAATTAACGAACTTACTATTTTTTAAGCTTGAATTAAATCACAGCTGTCATTCTAGTCGGGCTATATTTTGCGGACTATATAGTATTGTTTAATTTAAATATAGTAAAACAGAATGTATACAGGTAGAATCAACATAGCCTGCGATAACTAGTGGTGGAAATTATTTAAGGCTGTGTGTTATATACTTAAATTTTTCTATTTGTATTATAATGATGCTGTTTTTTTCCTGAATAAATAAATAAATAAATAAAATAAAAATTGTAGATACAGACAACCGCTTACTACAATCAATGGATACTGAACCAAAAATGTTTGATATTAGGTGAGAATCGTTTGGAGAAATTAGACAGATTTGTATTATAGAAAATAATATGAAAAATAAATTACGCGAACGAAAACATTTCATACAAATTACTAAATTTTAATTCGCAAAAGTAAGTACCTACTAAGTTCATCGGTCAGACTATAAATAAATTATTGAAAAAACATAAAACGGCTTTATATCAGGCCTATTCGTTACCTGAAGAGGAATGTCTCGCCAGTCCCAAAATAGGCTTGTCTGTTGCCACGCTCGTCTTTTTGGTTTCGTTCGAACCACCGCGTCGAACAATATGCTCCGAACACCTGGAAAATAGTTACATAATCATACGTTCGATAAAATGCTTGACATTGATTGAACTTTGACGTCAACAGTGACATTATAGTCGCCCCACGGTTATTTGGCTCGTGGCAAAAACCGGCACTTATGCTGTTTTGACATTTTCTCATAAAAAAAAGGTGTACAACGTCCCCCTATCAATGTCACTGAGTGCCTTCTGATCGCGGTCGCACTGTACACGCAATACATTCATTTGATATTTCACAAATTAAATAGAAGAGTCCAAAAGCGGAGTGCGCTTGACCAATCGATTTTTTTTCGCTTTGGAGCTAGCGCAGGCGCACTTTTTGAATGTCGCGCAGCTTCGAACGTCTTTCTTGTTAGTCTGTGACGGCGACGGTCGCAGGCTGATTTATTGTAGTAGAATCCCAATGCAGGGCAAAGGCCTCCATCATAGAAAACAAGTTATCGCTACTATGATGGGATTAGGCTTAATCTCCTAATGCGGATTGGTGATCACAAACCCGAGCAATGTTCGAAAAACTCGAAACATACTTTTTGCTCGACCTGGAAATCGAACCCAGGATCCCGAGATCACCGCCCGGTACTTAAATCACTATACCAACAGGGACAATTTATTGGCCCAAAAAGAATATCAACTTTTTGGATTTGTCGAGCTCACTCCGCGTCCCCACGTACCGCGAACTATAGGAAGGTGACTTTGTGGCAATAGGGCTATAGAGTAGTATTGATTTGTGTATACCTCGTTGTTGCATGTCTTGATCATGAGCAACGTCGGCTCGTGGTGCTCGACGCGCACGTAGAACGTGGTGAGCGAGCAGCCGTGCTCCTCCGTCGTGTACAGCAGCACGGGCTGGTACATCGTGATGCGCACCGGCAGCCACGACCACAGCGTGAACAGCTGGAAACACGTCAACACGTGTCTTAATACTTTGTCAAACTTATAGGGATGAGTTGCATGGACGATGTCGAAAAACATCATATAATGCTATACTGGATACAATGATTGTTGGGATAATGATAAAAACGTATAACCACGGTTCACCTTGGTCTAGTTTTTTAAATCTAAGTGTTGTGAAGGTCACAAAGCAGTTATTACATAGTAGATTTAGAAAATCTGGGATTCCCAAAATTACTATTTAGTAAGTCTGGGAATCACGGGACATACTATCTAGTAAGTCTGTAAATTAACAAACATACTATTACGTAAGTCTGGGAATCATGAAGCTTACTATTTAGTAATGATGTAATTAACAAACTTACTATTTAGTAAGTTTGGGAATCAAGAGACTTACTATTTAGTAAGTCTGGGAATTGACGAACTTACTATTTAGGAGGTCTGGAAACTAACACACTAAATCCTGGATTATGGTTCATGTGTAGGCTTTCCACGCAACTGGGACTACACGATGAGGTAATGATGGTGAAGGAAGCTACTGCCGTCTGATCTTCACAATACTTAGATAGGGAAACAAAGACCAAATAGACCAAGTATCTCTATACCTAGATCCCGTGTTGTTCGTCTATTGTCACCTTTTTAAAAGATGATAGTTATTTCAAGTAAACATTCACCTTCGTTTTTCGACATAATGTCACCTTCAAGCAAATCATCCCTCAGATCAGTCTAGTTGATTCTAAACTTTCTTGTTAAGGATACAACAAGACCTTACAAAAAATATTTTAACAACCAAGAAACGTATATCATTTAGTAAATTTACTATACAATTTCATAATACTGCTGTGTAAAATTTTAAAGTGCTGTTTTCCGTAGAAATAGTAAAATTATGTATATTTAAGAAATATCAAAATTATTGTTAAATATTAAACTTAATTTAATAATACTATGACAACATTTTTTTCTTAACTTTTGTATGTAGGACCTTTATATTGATTAAGAGATAAAATAAGTTAGAATAAAAACATCAAAATTCATAGAACAGATAGAGGTTACCAATATCTAGAGACACTTAGTCCATGCCAATAGTACAAACAATATTAATTCGTAACAAAAAAACAACTAGGTAAGCTCTATCCTTGTTTCTTGCAATCTTAATTGAAAAGTAAGTATTGTACAAATTATAATAGTAGTCAGACTAAGAGAAAAACTATCAAAACACAGATGACGTCACAATATTAGTGGTGTCAGATTAGTCGGCGCCTACTTGTGTGGTGCAGTGCATACAAACCACAGACTAGATAAACAACAGAAGGCCGATAAAGATCACGCGTATTATCACGCGAATTGTAAGTTCATGCTCTTCATTAAGAAATCTGTAAGTAGAAGCTTAAAGCAATGAACATCAAATAGCATGTAAAATGGGCGTGTAAAACACTGCAAAGCAACTTTTGAGCTTGTCCAAAGCTTAAAAGTGATCGCGGATTGCTCCCGTAACGTAGTTTCTGTCGTACGTACCGAATGACGTCATACCTACTCATCATCAGTGTGTGCATCTGTTTTCAGTATCACTCATTATGGTCCTTTAGCGTTGGCATGATAATCGGTGACGGCAGGACAGAGTTATACGTGAGTCATACGTTAGAAAGAGACTTAACGCCATAAATGTATAGATTTTGACGTCTGTCACCCATACCATGCTAAAGAGAAAGGACCATAGTTGTAATTCATCAAGCCTTCTGTCACTTATCTACAATGTGTAAACTTATCTACAAACAGTCCGTACGTCATACATACATATAGGTAAATACTCTACGTAACGACTATTTATAATACTCGGACAAACGACATCGCATGCAACATTAATTAACGACATTCGATTAAACAGACAATGCCGGAACATTGCAGGTAATTCACTATCGGAGCCAATTCTCGCACCTTCAAATAGTGGATCATCCAATTAATATTACAGTTGTAAACAACCATCGTAAAATTTAGAAGGTGTAATAAATTAAATTCAAAAATAGCATAGAATTACATGAACACAATTGGAGGTGGCGAAAATTGGCAACTTATTAATATTACTGTCTAATTACAAGTCTCACGATAAGGTAACATTCCTAATGAATGTTCTACAGATGAGAGTAAGTTTCTAACTAAAGGTTCAATGATGTGAGGTTACTGATGACTCCTACGCCCCTTTAGATCCCTTTAGTTTCAATATCTCTCTAGAGCCGCTTATTTGAAATGCGAGATATGACAACAACTTGACCGTTTAAATCAGAGTCCATACCCGGACAAGACATCGGTGTCACGTGTGCTAACCAACAATGCATTTAAAAAAATAAAAAATTAATGACTTTATCAACACACCATTTGACTTTAAAGAACAAGATGTGTTCAAGAATCAGTCAAATAAGGTATTACAAACGTATCTTCATTGCTTTTCATTCTTTTACATAATTAACCACCGTTGTCTTCCCCACGCTTCTACAAAGAGCAAGAACTAAAGTTCACCAGTCACATTTAAAATAAATAAATAGAATACCTACCAGTTTAGAAATTTAGAAAGTGTGAACGAACGAGTACATAGCGTAGCGGTGGAGTTGCCAATATTGTGATACGGGATTTGAAATGCATGCGTCAACATTGCAAAATGGGGTAATAAAATTAAAAAATAAATCGTAAGTTTTATAAGTGCAATTTCAAAATTGAAAGGAGATGAAGATAAATTGCAACAAAAAATTTAAAGTTCATTTGGTTCTACATTCGTAGTATCTCCTAGTCAGCTACGTCGTAGCGCTATCCGTAGCATTAGTTGCTACGTAATATAAAGTTAACAATTACCGGAGACATTTTGAACCTGTATTTTGCTATTACATGTAGATTTTTTCAAAATCAAAAAATTAAAATCAAAAAAGTCCATACAGAAAATTTATGAATGTCAAATATTATGTAATCTACCGCTGATTCGGAATGTCAATTTCTACCGAGAAGAATCAGCAAGAAACTCAGTAGTTACTCTTTTCAAATAATATGGTAATTACAATATTCATTCTTATACAAATTATGATTACAGTGACAGTATGATATCTATATCATTATGATTACAGTGACAGTATGATATGTATATCATACTGTCACTGTATGTATATCATTATGATTACAGTGACAGTATGATATGTATATCATACTGTCACTGTAATCATAATTTGTATAAGAATGAATATTGTAATTACCATATTATTTGAAAAGAGTAACTACTGAGTTTCTTGCTGATTCTTCTTACAATGCTTATATTATAATCAATATCGTTTAGATAAATCGTCATTTTGTTTTGGTGGACGCTTTATATATAATATAAATTGCTATGTTTAAATCAATGAAATGTTATTTGAAACATACATTGCTGAGAATAAACTTATTTTAGAGGTATCATTACTTTGCTGTCTTTTGATTGGTCCAAACCGTATTTTCTTCAGGGCTGCCGATGTTGACGCAACATTAACCCGTTAGAGAGATATCAGAACATGCACTTGTGTGCCACCACATGTACCCCGTTAGTGGTATTAACATGGACGCCTGCTCAAACCTTGTGCCGCAGGTCGGACGAGTGCTGGCGCTGGTCCCTGAACACAGCGTTAGGGAATGGGAACCACATCGCCAGGTACGAGGAGCGCGGGCTCTGTAACACCGCACACCTGATGTGACTATGACCGCAGGACCGCACCCCGGTCAGTAAAAATACCTCCTTTTTTGTTTATAACGGCAACGAGAGCTAACCCTAATGTCTACGCACACTTGATTAGTAATATATGTACGTGAACCAATGTGTGAGACAAGATTACGTTAGGGTTGGCGCCATGAAGATTTTTCTTGTAGCGACGAATGCCGTCTCCAGCGATTGATAGCGGACAACATGAGAGGGAATAGTCTATGTTCTTACTGTACTATGACGTATGTTGTCATGACTATTGGAGACATAACTAGATTTTAAAATAAAGGCAATGTTGAATTTATATTTTTTCAGTGTATTTATGTACTTTCGTCCTTTTTACCTGTACCTAGTTGTATCTCGATAGCGCAATGATTTAGCGTCTGGAAAAGATAGCTGTAGAGCATTGTGATCCTACCCAAAAAAAGTATTGTTTTATTATAATCGTGTGCCACACTGAGTACATATTCAGATTATAATGTTTAAATAAATATAAAAAACATATTTAGTAAGATTAATTTTCAGTTTAGATCAATTCTGTTTTTAGATTAGTTTGTCAGATTACAACATTTTTACTTATTTACGGACCTAGATTTGTACAATATTTTGTTCCTTGAAGAATTGATATAGGCTTAAAAAGATTCATTACAACAAACTGTACAGACGTCGACAACGGTAAACGATCATAACCAAACAGTCATGGAAGAAATGTAGCTTCATGCACAACTCTAGCTCTATACTTACCATGGATCGCAAATAAAAAATAAAAGGAAGCAACGTCTATCTGGACGACTTTTCAAAGCGGAACTTGCTTCCAAAGAAAAAAAAACACCTATGTGACAAGCGGTGCATCTAAACATCGATAGTCGTCGCAAGCTCGTAAATGGAGCGACACTGATGGTGACAGTATACTGTATCTTACTTCGCTCTGGTCAAGTATCTGGGACTTGATCGCTTGGATAGGGTAAACGCCCATCGAGAGGGCGCGCGGGCCCGGCGAATGTGACCCCTAACGGAAAATCGACACACAGTTAGCACTCACACAAGACAATCGGTCGCATGCGGCTCGCACACCCTAACCTCGCCCGGAGGCTTGAGCGCAGATTCTGTTAATCAAATCTCAAGCTATGTTCATCAGTAGTTACATTACACAGCAACAATTTACACCTCTGTATTTTTATCTGTTGCTTTTCCAAAAACGCAACTCACACACATGCTACAGTTTCCGAACTTTGACGTAATTCGCATGTCGTAAAACAGGAAATACTCTCACCGGCAAATTTGGCGGAACACCGCTAAATTTTCATACAAATGTGACCAAATTGCTGTCTCATAAATTTAAAAGGAGATTTTTAATATAATACTACGAACATGTGCTCATATTTTGATTAAGCATTCTATGAACCGCCAAAAAGACAATTCATATTCTTGCTCGGTAGAACATTATATCGGTACAACGCGAAGTTGTATTTCCTCTTTTTATTTTCTGGAAAAGAGCTTTTCATTTATTTAAATGCTTGACTATTACAAGCTTATTATGGAATACGTAACGTAAAAGTATTGCAAAAAATTGTTCCCAAGTTTATGAGACGGAAAACTGAATATGTTTGTATAAAAATGTAGCGGTGTGCCGTTAAATTTGCCGGGAGTGTAGTAGGTATCTTACAAAATAGAAACAAGACACTTAAAACACTGAAAATAAAAACATGGTAATAATTCAAACAGTCAAAGCTAATGAGATGATTGGAATTTTCCTTATTCTTTTCATGAATATTATCTGTGGCTGAATGATCACATCGATGGAGTACAACATGATAATCATTCACAAACTTCTGGCTACACAGACTAAACATAACAAAACTGTGGAGTTGAGAGAGAACAAAACTAAAACTGGAAACAATATATATCTTACAAATTACAAAAGGACTGGACACTCAATAAATGCGCCTGATAGTGTCGAATTGGCAAACGAATTCGATTGAAGTTAGTCATGTTAGGTTCGCAATCGGATGATGATCGTATGATAAAGAAAAGCCAAAGCCACGCCTAATGCCGTCTTGTACGATACCATCGCTTTGCCCGTTTCCTCAGGCATTTTCTGTAAACCAAGTAAAATCATATCTGTACCCTAACCACGAGTTTGAACAACTGTTCTCGCTATCGAAAACTATCGCTTTGTCCCTTTCATTGTGGAGAAATGTGAAAGAGACAGAGCAATAGTTTTGGATAGCGAGGATAGTATTTCAAACTCATGGTAAGGTCTCTGATATACAATAACTAGGGTTGTCAACTACTTTACACTTTGGAGGAGACCTAAACTAGAAGAGGTCAGATGTAAAGTAGGCATACTTATATAAACTTATCTTAATTATAACTAATGAATTTAATATGATTGTCAAAAATAAATCCGAAAGACATGTTTTTCTTTAATAGAAACCGACCACCTTATTATGTCAATTATATTGATAGTATAATTACTTCTTGTCTTAATATCTGGGTTGAAATTTTAACCCACATTAGAAAAATCAATACTATTGTCATAGTACGGTTGACAACCCTAACAACTGACATAATAATACAGTGCGTTTGTGGAGTTAGAAATCCGTGTCTGTTAGAAGAATCATTACACCCCTTTAGACTTTGAAAATAGCCTAATAAATAAACTTGACGAATAAATTCAGAGATAATATTCCTTATGTCTACAACACAGCCTAGGATAGATAGCCCTGACCTAGCTAAAAATTTCAGATGAGTAGAGAGAGACCGTAGGAGAAAGATGACGTAAACATTTTTTTTAGGTACTCTGAGGACTATTTTTAGCCCGTTAGACATCACAGTTTTAAAGTTTTTATATGATTAACTGTACCTCCCTATTTCCAAAATTTAGAGGCTCTTTATCAAAGCTCCACAGGGATAGTTTGCAAGTGACAAGCTATGAACCTCTGCATGATCACCGCCACTGTCTCCCACCACTCATCTGTCAATATAGGACGAAGGCGGAAATTCTCGCTCATCGACATAAAATCGATTTCGAAATCATCAAAAATCAAATGGAATCATGTTCTCTAAATGTCATAGTATCGAAATATCGATGCAAATCGAAAGCTAGTGTATATATTTTTCTTTTACGGCAAATTCATAAAAGGAACTATTCATTTTAATGAGCATTCTCGGTTTGATTCCTGAAAATGTCGAATTCGGCTTCATATCGAAGCTCGAGAATTGCCCCCGAGGACTGTGTCTACCGGTCGTCTTATAAGTAGGTATATCAACATGTATTTTAGATGTGTAACTGACCTCTCTAATTGTGAGTGTATGTGACATCATCTGGATGTTGACCTGGGACTGGCTGGTAGGCAGGTTGTCTGAGGACCTGGACCGGACCAGCCGCGAGCCGGTGATCACCTGCTTCGACTTGAGCGTCATCTCTGTCTTTATGAATACCCTCGATATGTACTGTGAACTAAAGATAAAATTTTGTTAATTCTAAATGGAAAAAAAACAAATGGTTACATAAATATACAAGAATAAATATACTATTCAATCAATCATCAATCAGCCTATCGCCGTCCACTGCTGAACGTAGGCCTCCCCCAAATAGCGCCAACCAACCCGGTCCAGAGCAGCCTGCATCCAGCTCACACCTATTCTAATTAAAAGTATAAGTTTTGCAATATACTATTACAAAACTTATACTTTTAATTCTGTGTCGGCACCGATAGCATAACGTGCCCTCCGAAGCACGAAATAACAAGTCTATTTGACAATCAGATGCTTTCAATTGCAATTTCCTAACCAAACTGTAACTTTAAGTGGTGAACAACATATTATTTAACTAAGTAAGCTCCTCGTTACCAATAAACTACAGATGGAATGTTTACCGACAGATACCATTAATAAAGTTGGTCATAATTTCAACAGTGGACGTCTATTGGCTGAATGTTGGTCAACCACTACTGTAATCAAACAGTTTTTGCAAATGCATAATTATGCATGGACAGAACTACCCTTGTCTGTTTGTAAACTTTGGGGTACAGCTGGTATAAAACAGTAATTAGCATAATGAACGAACGAAAGGAATTAATTACTCAACTTGTCACTCGACACGCAATACTCGCCTATTGTAACCAAGTAGGAATGAAAAATGGGACAAACGAGAAAGCAACAAAGTACCCTTCAACATAGGTATAAGAAAACGCTAAATAACAGTTTCTTTCTTGTAATTTTTCGATTTTTGAAATGCGTTCAGGTAAGTAAGTATCTCAGAGAGTGTTCCTTCAACTATTACATTATAGTAAATAATACAAATTATTCATGAATAATAAGTAGACCAGGTACTCCTATTTAAATTTTAGTAGGTATTAATCAATATCTTACAAAACAAATCCATTTATTTGTAGCCAACAAAGGCGTGTTATCTGGCCAATATTATTATTACCCGTATTTTAAAAGTCAAAGGATTTGAAATCCATAATCAGGAAGAAAAAATATTATATTATAAATACCTTAGAGCTCTGATACTGAATGCTGTCCTTAACAGCTTGGTGGGCGAGGCGGGCATATTTCTGCAAAACTTGTCAATGGCGTGGTCGACGCCATTCTTGGTCGCTTCAGCGTACCACTCCGAGTTCTGATTCGTCGAGTGCTTGTTGAAGAGGATTAATATCGCCAGTGCTACCCTGTAGAACACCTGTGAACAGACCAGCTTTTGATGTACCTTATGTACATAATATCTTACTAAGGTAGGTAAATTGTTTTTAATAATTAGTTTTATCATTATGTGAGATAGAGGCACAAATTTAATTTAACCGGTTAATTTCAGATATGACATCTCTGAAATATTTGATGTTGAATTTTTGTGTTGTTGAACACTATCAACATCATCATCATAATCCTTCAAACGAAGCGTGAAGAAGCATCTCGCGGACCAGTATGGCGGTGCCAACGTAGGCGATGCCTTTACATCGCTTCCGTTGTAAAATTACAACTTGGGCTCTACTCTTGCTTACCATCAGGCTGAGGAGAACCAATATACTGTGCCTGAACCTCTCCATATGTTGACCACTTAGATCTATCCTCAGCTATTCGCATCCGGCTCCTGCAAGCCATCTTTTATCACTTATGCTGCAGCTATGAAAAGTGTCTCTCACCTTGATACCCTCATGGAAGAAGCAGTCGAGCACGCGCACCAGGTGCGGGAACGGCAGCGCAGCCAGGATCCACCACTGCCAGTCGGCGTAGATGCGCTCCGGGCCGATCGCACCCGACAGCCGCGACAGGTGCTGAGATGCCGACTTCTGCAACCAATCCGTGACAGTGTACGGAAACCGCGCGTGTCGAAATGCTCTTCATCATCATCACCTCAGCGATTATACCCGGTTACGTGCAAAAAAACATATCGATGGGCGGCGGTATTGTCTTACCATCAGGTGATCCGTTCGCTCGTCTCTCTTTTAAACAACAGCTGTAGCTTCGGAAATCGGGTAGGTATGAATTAGGTAATTTAAAGTGACTGCAATCTGTCTACGGCAACTAGATCAACTGGATCAGGGATACATATTCATAATCATAGTCTCAACATTTGTGGGTTATCCACAAATCATCATGAGATCATCATCATCATCATCAGCCCATTTAAGTCCCCACTGCTGGGGCACCGGCCTGCCTCAATCACATGAGGGGTAATTGCCATACACACCACGCTTGGCAGACGGGTTGGCGAGGGTTTTGATATAAATGCAGAGTTTTCCTTCTCTGGGTGCTGATGATCATGCCAGCAGTTTTACCTTAGTCGCCTTTTACGACACCTCGGTAAGAGTGAGGATGGCCTATTCTACTCTGCCGGGGACCACAGTAGTCCACAGTAGAGTAGTAATTTGAGATACAATCCTATAAGCATAATGCGGCATAAAAATGTACCAGGATATTTGGCTACTTTTCACGACATCTTTTCAGTTTAAAAAAGTCAACGTTTTAATGCTTCACCGTTCTCCAAACCAAAAGAAATAACGGTGTGCAAATTATAAAACATGTTACACACATAAAATCCAAAATTGTCAACATCAACATTCATTAGGCGGGATTACAATCGCAGCGAAAAACATCACCGGTGTTACGTCACGTAAAAGCCGTATTACCTATTACCTTACCAAGGTAGGATGGCTGCATATGGCGCCGACCCTTGCGTGACGGCTGACAGGCAGGTTCAAGAGTTAATCATCGATTTTCCCAATGGGCCGTAGTAGGGGAATGTTGTGGAATTATTAATAAATCAATTTGAATACAAGTGTGGGTTAGGAATTCGTGAACATTCAGCTAAAATAGGTCAGCAGGTTAGATGAGCACACCTACTCTTAGAAGAAAGTATACCTACCGAAGATGAAAGATAGTTGGAATGTTTTTGTATTACGCTCCATGAATTGTAAAGTAATAGAAGGAGAAAAGAATCAGCAAATTTAATTCATGCCGTGATCTGCCTGCTCCGTTCTCTAGTTATCTGGAGTCGCGTCTGGACTAATGTCTTCTTAAGTAAATAACACACTTAAAAATTTCATCTCGTGTTCAGGCGGGACTCGAACCCACACCTTCCAAAATCCAATGATGATGATGAGACTATCGATAGCTCATGTCGAATCGAGCACTTACAATTTTCGTCGGCTTATTAATGTGTTCAGTGGCCTAATTGGTAGAACATTCACCCGGATTGTGGAAGGTGTGGGTTCGAGTCCCGCCTGGACACGAGACGAAATTTTTAAGTGTGTTATTTACTTAAGAATAAATTGCAAAAGATTGCTATAAAAATATCAAATAGTGTCTTCTTTTTTACGTCCCTGTCATTATTCATCGAATTGTCCAGTTCATTCTCAATCATATGATTGCCGTACTTTGCTTCCCCATTCACAAAATTCATACTCATCACTCTTTTGAAAACATGTTTGTTATGTATCTCTTCACATAGCATATCATACCAGGACAAAATGTTTTTTATGTCTGTGTGAACCTTCACCTGATTGGTGATAACCGGAACCCACGAACATCGAGATACCGAGATAAGAGAAGCCACTGATGCGTTGCCGGATTTTTTAGTATGCTCGACTCCTGAAGGTCCCTAAGTCAACAAAGTGACATTTTAGTAAGGGTAAAATCATGATTATGTAGTCCCCACACTTCCTTTGAAAAGGACGAAAAGAGTAAATCCACATACAAACTACCGATCTATTATAGCGTAGAAACAGACTAAGGGCTAGGCTAGTTGCTCGAATAAATCGTAACCAATACAAATGATTGATGTGGATAATTTGTAGCTTGTAGCTCTAACTACGCCCCTGTTTCCAGCCCTGGTGCCGTTCACCCCACAACCATTACTCATGGGTCTCGAGTCTCGACTGCTGATAGTTGAATAACCTATGACCTAAGCTAAACAGTACGTCAACTTGTTACAAGTATGTCTTGGAAAATGAGCTTTTGCTACGAGATTTTTTTTGGTCAATAGGCTGACGCTTGACCACAATCGCACCTGATGGAAAGCGACGATGAGGTCTAGGATGATACGCGTTTGCCTAAAAGATGCCTGTTCACTCAGGCCTTAAAGATGTCCAGATTGTAGTGGTCAGGGAAAACAGACCTCGGCAGGGAGTTACATTCTTTAGCCGTCCGCATTATAAATGTGGAAGTAAATCGCTTCGGGCGTATAAGGGTTAGTTCTACCACACTCCCCGAAATGAAACCAGTAGAAGACCGAAAGGCATGCCACACGATGATGATGATGAATTAATGTTGGGTATTTATTTATAGAGCAACATTTATTTTTAATGTTAGTGTTTTTTTTCGTAATGCGATAAATAGGCAGACGAGCACGCGGCCCATCTGGTGGTAAATGGTAACCGCCGCTCATAGACATCAACAATACCAGAGCATAGTCATGCCGCTGCCTACTGTGTAAGAAGAAGTGTGGTAGATAATTGACTCGGAGGAATTAGCGCTAGATATTTCAAACGGGTTTCGGTTTTCCGTGGTATCACTCCGGCCCCAATAACGCCGAAACGTGGCTGTCAAAAAACACGTATAGTGACGTAGTAGCACGTGTAAGGCCAAATAAATGAGCAATTATAATGTCATAGTTGAGCATCATTTCATAGATGCCCCGCTGCGGACCTCGATAATTGGGCCTGATTACGTCGCTAAGTGATTCGCCAAAATGGCTTTCCATTAACGTAATAAATTCATTGAATATGAAAGCTATTTTGGTCAGATTTTAAATTCTCGCGTTGAATATAAAAACGACCGATAGATATGTAAGCCTAGTAGGAACACACAAACTACAATTTTTTTTTATGCTAGAGGCGGACAGGCGAGCAAGCGAGTCACCTGATGGAAAGTAATCAACGCCTCCCATGAACATCCGCGAAATCAGAGAGATCGCTAATGTGTTACCGGCCTTTTTAAAAAAGTGTACGCACTTCTCTTGAAGGTCCCTAAGTCGTAGCCGTGGGGAAATACTCCTGCAGTCAAACCGTTCCACAGAACTGAGGTACGTGATAGAAAGTTCGGCGAAAAACGCACAGTATTAGACCGCCATCTATCGAGATGATGGGGATGGATTGACAATCGCTTGCGATTTCGCTTCGATACCTGTATCTTTGTCCCTAATGATCCGTATGTGGGCAACCACTCGTATTATATATACTATACAATATGAGGTAAGTAATTTTAACATACATTCATACCTTTGAACTTAGTATGCTTTTATATCTTTATCTACATATGTTATTGCAGAATTATAACCAACTAGCTTAAGGTGACGCATCGAGGTAACTTATAGCGCCGCCAGTAGAAAATTCTTGATACTTTACTCTATGGATTCACGTTACGTACTTTTTTTTAAATCTCACAATCGGCACAATTAATACAAATCTATTGGCGGCGCTAGTTTGGTCGCGGCGTCACCTTAAGCATTCGTAGCATACTTCACAAGAATTTCATCTTGATCTTATTTCAGAACTCTTAAGTCTACAGATAATTACCAAAAGTGTGTTTATTTAATATGTCAGAGACTAGACTGATATTATCAGACATCCCAAACTCTAAGAACCCGTCCTTACAAAACTGATAAGAAGGAATGTAGAACGTTCGTTTTCAATCCACCACGGTAGTCTTTACAAATAACAGTCTCGCAGAAAACAATATTCAAGGGGCTTACAATATTTATCTAGAAATAAGAACGTCCCAATCCGCGCCAATGTATCAAAACAATTACACCGTATATAATCATTTACAAGATATATAAGCATTAGATATAGCATGCACTGATAAAATGACGCGAGAAGATGTAAACAAGTGTTACGTAAAGATGCATCTACTATTGCATTGTTATATTGCAGTGAGTAATTAACGACCGGCTTGATAACGACCCAGTACAGGACGAAATGCAATTATGATATATACAAATGGGAATAAAAAAATAAAATAAAATAAAAATACGTTTATTGCTTTCTCATAAAACAAAACAGGTACATAGGTATTTCCGTAACACTAGAACTAATTTACCTTACATACTTCGTTTTTTTAACATATAAACAATAATAATAATAATAGGAATATGTTTTGTTGTACTCAAATCGTCAAATAACATAAATCTTTAGCGAATAGATAATATATATTATTTGTTAATGCAAAATGTGTTTATTAAGTAATATAATATACCATACAATAGATAGTACTAGCACGAAGGGGTAAATGAGTTCTAAAGTGGAGACCGCGTCTTGGCAAACGTAATGTAGGGCGCCCTCGGGCTAGGTGGAGGGACGGTCTGCGCAGGATGGCTGGCAAGAGCTGGATCGAGAAGCCATGCATAGATCACGGTGGCGAACAATTGGAGAGGCCTACGTCCAGCAGTGGACTGCGATAGGCTGATCGTGATGATGATATAGTAATAGCGACTAAATTTCAATTAAGAAAAGCCACCATAATTTACTCTCCGAGTGTGAACAAAACAACTAAACAGAAAACATAATTCAAAATAGTTTGAAACGACATACCTGATTGCATGAAGTTAACTGATTAATACCCAGAAATTGTTTTTGGAGCATTAATTAATGATTTAAACAAGACGTATATCATCATAAATTCACAACAACATCGAAGCCAGACTGCATCGAACACCCGGGAGTCTAATAATGAGATGTCAATCAAGATTTCCCACTTCATACAAGAACTTTTACACAAAACGTGCCAGCTTTCCTTATTTTGCAGGTTAGACAAACAAAAGAACATTCATCCAATGCATGTGTCATCATAACACTTGACATAGATCAAAAGTTGTTTACAGAGATTGCAGTAGCGGTCACAAACCGCGGCGATGCAAAACATAACGATATTTTATTTGTATGGACATCGAAAGTCACACTATGTCACCGAACTAACTAGTACCTTTTGTATGATGGTAAAAGCTCGCACTTCGAGACTGACGGAGTTGGCCATACAGGCATATAAAAGAGCATAAACTTTCTAGCCTATAATACCTAATCCTTTGTAAGAAAACGGGTAATCGTTACGCCGTGAAAGTATTTATATACGACATCTGCAATAAAATTATAGGTAAGTGCTATAAAAAGGATAGGTTTGTATTTTTGGATGTTTGTAACAATTAAAATCGCTACCTCTTACACAGGCTACATTGTACTACGGCAAAATATATTTAGACCACGCGGTGCGCTGTGAGGGGAAAACTAGTGATAAAATGATTTATATTAATATTATGATAAGTAATACGTAAGAAAATTACAGAGCTAAGACGATTACATTAATTGGAAAATGAAAACTGTATTTCAAATAGATACATAAATCTGTTGACGATCGCCGCATATGAGGCAGATCTAGAAAAAGAGAGGGTGATGATCTAGACTACTCCATGCAATAATGGACATATTAATTAGCCAAATAAGCAATTGCTGGGAAAAGGTCTACCGTAGGTACGGTAGACCTTTTCCCAGCAGTGAGACAATATGGATTGTTCATTTCGCTATGAAAAAGACGCCCTCTTGTAAATGTCACTGAAGTGCCTTCTGATCTTGGTAGGTCTTTATGTATTGGATAATTGTGTGTCTGTAAATTTTCTTTGATCTTCTGTATTGCATGTCAATATTTATATTTCTTCTAACGCAAAGGCGTCACCCAAGGTTCAGTCTGAAAACCAGTGCTGCAGCTGTTGCTTGCGGCAGTTGCAGCATATGTTGAGGCTGAGCCTTGTTGGCCGCAACTTTTATGCTCTGTACCGTTTCTATTTGTGTTGTGGCAATAAATAGATTTCTTTCTTTCTTTCTCAGGCACACTAGTACAGTAGTGGTCGATCGATGGAACGGGTTTCGGAACTGTTGCCCCATTCGCGTGAGCTGCGGTCACCACTAGCGAGGCTTACATGGGAACCAATAATGGCACTTTCAGGTCGGTCACGCGACATGCCGCAGGTAAAACCCCTTGCACAATGTTCATGGTGTAGTTATGAAGTTCTCTACTTCACACTTGTGTTTTTTAATTGCAGATTGACTATCAGAATGTCGTGATCGTAAGGGTTTTTGTCGACGAGGGGACAGAGCCCCCTTTGGTCTCTTTTTTTTAATTTCAACATTGTTAACGAGGCCGAATAACCCTGTTGGTTTAAGTAACGGGCCGTGTATTTCTGGGTCCTGGGTTCGATTCCCGGGTCTAGCTAAAAGTATGTTTCGAATTTTTCAAACATAGCTTGGGTTTGTAATCACCAATCCGCATTAAGCCTAATTCCATCATAGTATTATGACTTGGTTTCTAAGATGGAGGCCTTTGCCCTGCAGTGGGACAGTATATAGGTTGATTCTTTACTTTTAATGAGATCGAATATTGTATTGCTTAAAGACGAAACAATGTAATTTAAGTTAAATTGTCAAAACTTCAACACAATTTAAGAGTGTCATCCCTGGTTAAGTCCATAGAAATCGCTTCGGAGCGTGGGGTACGGTTTGAACAGGATCCAAAATTTGGTAAGTAATAACAAATACTAGAATGTTGCGACTGCCGTCTTAAGTGACCCTCAAACTAGCCCAGCAACTGGATCTTTAATTGTAATGGATGAATGAATGGCCTGGATTATTCAAGTTTGTATCTTAAACCACCTAAGCTGAACGTTTAGAACTTCTACGTCACATTTAGCAAACAAAACTTGTTCAATCGCAATAATTCAGTGTAAACGTCGCTTAAGAAACTATAATCTACTTAAATGCAGATCAAATAAAGATCGGTAAAAACTTTCTGCGCACGCGACGTAGATAAGCCCGCGGGTTTACTGCGGTAAGTTCAAGTTTACGACGAGACATGTATGAAAATTTAATAAAATTATTGCCAAGTTAAATCAAACGATAAGCCTATTACAAGATTAAAAGTATAGGTACTATGCTATAAAAACGAAACAGCATTATTTCAAACTGGTTAGTTTTAAGTTATTATAAACAATATTTTTGTAATTATTAAAACGATGTTTTTGGAGAACAAGAACAACTCAGAGAGAAACATTTTCAGTTCGATACTTGTAGTCTCAGCCAGGCGAAGTGTGGAATAGAAATCGTCTCTCTATATCGACCTGCCAGGGGGGCAATTCTCGTGCATTCGCCATTAAACTCGAATTTAAGACATTTCATACATTCGTCCATACAAATCTTTAACTTGACTTCAATATCGAGTGCCCGAGAATAGGCCCCATATGTACTCAATGGGGGCTTATCGCGTGTGAAAAATCCGCTAGATGGCGTACTATAGGACTGAGGTCCATAAACAATGCGATTGCTTATTTTTAAACGTGATCTGTCAAAATGACAATTTGACAAACTAAACAACCAATGCTGTTGATGTTGGACCTACAGTCCAACAGTACGCCACCTAGCGGATTTTTCACACGCGATAACCCCTATTGCTCAAATAGCAATGCGATTTGCTGTTCCCGTTTTAAATGAAGGTAGATAAATACTTAGAAAGTAAGTAATAGTAAGTAATAATTTACTTACTCACTTACTTATGACTGTACATGTTAGTTCATGTTCCACAAAGACCCGTGTTTTCTTTGCCGAATAATTTTCTTATGCTAGAGGCGACAAACGAGCAAGCCAGACTGATGGAAAGTAATCAACGCCACCCATAAACATGCGCGAAATAAGAGATTTCGCAAATGTGTTGCCGGCCTTTTTAAAAAAAACTACTCACTATATCTAGTTCAAATCAATTTTCGTTGTTAGTTTCATGATTATGTACATCATATATTTTTTTACGACCCGTTTGGAACAGTGGTAGTGAACGCTGCCTTTGGACCAAGGGTTGAGGGTTCGATCTCCGCACAGTACAAACATTTGTGTGTATGAACATGTCTGTTTGTATTGTTCTGGGTATTTGTATGTATTATAAGTATGTATTTACAAAAGGAAAGAATAAAGAATATGTATATATTTGTAATTCCGCTGTTGATTCTGATATCCTTGAGTGTTGCTTGAGCTACCTATCTCGGAGTCAGATCAATGTATGTGATGTTGTGAAATATTTATTTATTTTAGTTTTATAATTAATTTATTATAGAAGTTAGATGGGGGGGGACCACACACACACACACACACACACAATTTAACACTTTGGGAGCGTCTCTTGTTGATGAAAAAAAAATACAGTTTCGGTTTCAAGTATGGTGACCCCTCCAATTTCTGTTCTTAAAGTTTGGGAGAAAAGTGGCTGTGACATACGGACGGACACACAGACGGACAGACATGACGAATCTATAAGGGTTCCGTTTTTTGCTATTTGGCTACGGCACCCTAAAAAGAGTACGCTCACCTCTGGATGAGCGGAAAACACTACTGTGTCATCATAACTCTATGGGACAGCCACCTTATTTTTAAAAGCTTTACCAGACTACGGGAACCATGAGTCATCAGCCATGGTTTTTATTTTACTGATATAAAATCTTATTGAGTAAATTAACGCTTGCCACGAAAATAGTTCGCGTGCAGTTTAATTTCAAAGCACTATGGAAACTCGTAAAATCGGGCGTTGAAAAAAGATTTACGCGAAGTTTTGCCGGCGCATTTCGTGGCGTCCATCATTTCCGTTGCTGCAGCTGGTGTTAACACTTGTAGTATTTTTGTATTCAAAGCAACCTAATTTGAAGGTTGCGACCTAGTGATTCTGTTTTATTCATATTTTTTCTACTGATTTATGTGATGGACAATATATCTTCAACATGCTGCCAAAATAAAACTCTGAGACAGAGTGGTGGGTCTGTAAAGAAAATATGGTAATTTTCAGTGCTCACTATCACATTGTTTTATGTCATAGGTGGCAGACCCGGCAGAGTAGAATAGGCCACCCTCACTCTTACCGAGGTGTCGTAAAAGGCGACTAAGGTAAAGCTGCTGGCATGATCATCAGCACCCAGAGAAGGAAAACTCTGCATTTATATCAAAACCCTCGCCAACCCGTCTGCCAAGCGTGGTGAGTATGGCAATTACCCCTCATGTGATTGAGGGAGGCCCGTGCCCCAGCAGTGGGGACTTAAATGGGCTGATGATGATGATGATGATAGGTGGCAGACGAGGAGACGGATCATCTGATGGTAAACGATTGCCGCCGCCCATGGACACCTGCAACACCAGTGGAGTCACAAGTGCGCTGCCAACATTTAAACTACCCTTTCTCCCCCGGATTGGCCTCCGGTACTCTCACTCACGCAGCGAAACACCACAGTGCGGCTTCACGCCGGTTTGCTGTCATGCCGAAGCGTGGCATGAAGGAAAACCGTGATATACCTCCCTGTTTTTCACCTCCTCAATGTGGCTTTATAGTTATTGTATTTAGAGTTAGTAAAAAATAATATAAATAGTCATCCTTACGGAGTGCTTCTTGGCGATTTGCATGACCGTCTTCCACGTGACCTCGCTGAGCAGCTTCGTCTGTGTGATGAACATCTTCTCCTTGGACGCGACCAGGCTCGCCATGCAGTGGTAGCACTCCTCCTCTGCAACAACCAGAGCCTATGGTTATTATAACAGATACCGATTCAAGGAGAACTGGCGGGATAAGAATATGGGTGCTGGGAACTAGAGAAGGAAAACAGTTACAATTATAAGTTTTATCTTATGTGACCATTCTCCAGAAACTTTTAGTTGCCCAAAGAGCAATGGAAAGGAGACCGGAGGACGTAACTCTTAGAGACAGACAAAATAACAAGAGGCTTAGAAGACACAGTAAGTAAACCAATAAAAAATAATTAATTTCAATGATCTAACGACCTTTAGCTTCTCCTAAAAAATACTTATCTTTAGTTATCCTATCTCGTGAGACCTACAATTCTACATCAGAAATTTGAGCTTGCTGTATTTATTTAGGACTCTTGATGAATTATTTACTCAAAATCTGATTTGTGTTATCATAAAATAGCTCTGATTTTACATAGCAAAGGTTACTCGAACTTTCACCATATTATTTGCCATTAAGTGACTTTTTTATGTTTTTATTTCCTGTACTAACAGAACCTTTAATTTAAACAACGTTGGATTTGTTTAAATTAAAGGTTCTCACTTTCTCCAACACGCCGCAATGATCAAACCGCAAAAAAACTCGCTCTGCGAGAAATCAATTACTGGCGGCTCCCTCTCTGCGGAGTACGAACAAACGCTTCCAATCCCGGGGACCGCGAGTGGGAAACGACAATCACAAGCAGGAAACACGGTTTAAATAGACTATCCCAATTAACTTGTGCCCGTAGGAATCGACTGATGAGGGGCGGTATCAATTGAATGGATGGTAAAAAACAATATGAACTCAAAAACAACGCAATGAAAAAGCTTCACATATGCGGGGCGAGCATATAACAGGCGAGATATTCATTTTACCCTGGAAAATATGAATAGAAAATAAGGAAAAGAAAAAGAGAACATACTTTTCGAAGGAAAGGGAATTCGTCTGGCACTATAATTTTATGCCAAAGTTCTACTAATGAAATAAAATACAATGTAATTATATTTGTTTAGTATATCGTCTATTTGGTTGGTTTCTAGGTGATAAATGATACTTAAGGTTAAGTAGCAGAATCAATATTCATGTTTTTACTTATCTGAAATAATAAAACTAAAACGATTGAGAGGACTATAGCGGTGTTATAAGGAGCTGAAGGTAGTGGTAGCTCTTCTCAATGATTTGATACTAAAACATGATATTTATACTGCATATTTCTGGGTAAGAAGTATTCAAAACAAATTTTGCCTACTCGCAAATAAAGGTACAAAGTATAGGAATATACACATTCGCATAAGAAGATACACATTCACAATGATTAAATCAGACAATATGAAGTCATACGACCGTCAACAAAGAAAATATTTTCCCATTGTTTTAACAAAATTAAACCAATTAACATATTGCACACAATAGACTACGTGTATGTATCCGCGTCAACCTTTCGAAACAATTGAACAATAAAATAAAATTACCTATTTTAACAGTTATAATAACACATATTACGAAACACCTGTAACATAATATTTACAAAGAGAATTAATTAGGTCAGTGGACACCGCGTTATGCAGAGTGTTGTGCCTCGACAGCTGTGACAACACCCCATTAACACGGTGCAAATGACGAAGTACCAGTATAATATAGCTATGAGTATGCACTGTAAATATGTATGAGAGGGAAATCATAAATACAAGCTGAATTGTCTACAAATACACGCGCACTTACGACGCAGTCCAAGTTTTTTTATAACTTTGTTTTTCCTGGAAAATACCTCAGTGTGTATGTGCATTGTGTGAAAAAAAAAAGATTTGGAACAAACATCTCATGAATTGCATAAAACAAAAATTATAGACTATAGTAAATATTTTGAAATACACAGTCTATTCTAAAACCAATGTTATAATAATGTTAATTCCCAAAAACGTCCCTTTACTCCAGTTCACCGAAAAGGTGACAACCGCTCATAGACAAAGTATCACTTTCATACATGGTTACCTTTAGGTCCATTTATTTATTTTGCGACATCGCTCCGTACGTATTACGTTACCCACTTAACACCCCAAAGCTTTCACACTAGGGCAATATCCAGCGGTGTAACAGCATTACATAATAGGGGTCCTGTGGGAACCACGCTAAGTGATTCGTTCCCGGAGGCCACCCCCTCATAGTGGGAGGACTAGGAGGACTCGGGGGGACGGCGACATCGGAAAATCCTATTAACTCCTCGTTTTATAAAACTAAGACGAACTGTATTAGAAAGTCTCCCTGTAGACTTGCGCAAAACAGTTCGATGAACTGAAAAGAGTGATCTGGAGCCAGTCTGGAGTGTGATTCTGTACGTGATATAGATATTCGAATTCGACATTTATATGGACGAATTTATTGAAATCTCTCATACGTTCTCTCATCAGTTCTATGTAGAGTGCACTAGAATTGTACTCATTTGAATATTCAAGAAGAACTGTATCACCCATCTAGGTCAGAAATTCAGTAAGTTACCTTGAATAAAGAAATTTTGAATCACATACGAGTAGATCGTTCTGGTCCAAAAGCTAAAGTTTTACCTTATAGGTAGGTACTTTCGAAACTAGGTGGCTTAATTTAAAGCGGTCCCGTAACGAACGAGAATATACCTGTCGCATCCAAACAAAGGAGACACACAGCGCGAGTGAAAGAGAGGGAAACTTCGATTTGGTCATAACGTTTACTTTAAATTAGGCCCTCGGGAACGACGAAGATACCGCAATCACCTAGACCCAACACAAATATCTGTTTCATCAACAAACATTTGTGTTGGTGCGGTAATCAAAAAGAAAGATGAGAAAAATTGACTCATTCTGGTTATTTGTATATTGTTTTACTCATATATTACTATTATACATATCAGCCATGTAATCCTAAGTTCTGCGTGTTATTTTTACGGATCAACTGAACTGCTGAACCAAATGACACGAGTGAGTGACAAGAACTGGCACGATAATTGAACTAGTACAATTAACTACAACAAGGTGCAACTCAGGAACTACACTAACTCGCTGTTACTTCAGTAAACAAAAGACGATAGACACTTAGTATTCTCTCAAAGAAAATTTAACGATGCCGTGTCTTTAAAATTACAAGATCTTTGAAAATACAAGATAAAAGTTAAACCTGAATTAAGGTATTATGTTAATGAAGTAATTATAACTTCTCCTGTACCATCGCTATAAATCCTTTTGATGAAAATTGTATAGGATTAAGCTTCCACCCAAATTAGTCTTCTAAAATTGAATTTTTTGCGAAGAAATAAGGTTTTTCTAATATGTATTTTATCTAGACTAATTCCACCTTGTAATAAAATCGCGATCTTAAGTTATTACCGTAATAAAGTACCTGTCGTCCCGGTCTAAGGGCTGGTACGAATTTGTTCCGGGACTTTTCTTAGTTCGCAATAAGGCGGATATAGTCTTGTGGCTAAAACTGTCTTTACAAAGATAAACTTCAGAATGTTTTGGTCATTCAGGAGTTCATCCATTTTGTACCACATCCCAAATTTAGTTCCCCTTTATTGCAAGAAAATAAATACATTTTGATGACCGCCTGATTTAAAAGTTAACGCCCTGTTGGTCTAATGGTTTAAGTATCGGGCCGTGATCTCGAGGTCCTGGGTCGAGCTAAAAGTATGTTTCGAATTTTTCGAACATAGCTCGGGTTTGAACATCCGCATGAGGCAAGCGTGGTGTTTAAACCTACTCCCATCATAGTAGCGATGACTTGATTTCTATGATGGAGACCTTTGCCCTGCAGTGGGACAGTTTATAGGCTGATATAGTGTTGCAGAACTATCGATAGCTTGACTATCGATAGTTACCCTCGACAAACAGTCACAATATCGATAGTACTATCGATACTTAGCCAATAGTAAAGCAATACTTTGAATGGGTCACCAATATTTTAATACTATCGAATTTAGATACTATCAATAGTATCTATAGTTTTTTAATCAATACTATCGATTAGAATCAATACTAGGGGTACTATTAATAGCTAGTTGTAAGAAAAACTATCGATAGTAATTATACTATGATAGTATTGTAGTATCGATAATTGGCGAAATCGCAATTGTACTAATGTTAAGATAGAATTCGCGTCTTTATATACTTGTGTACTAATAATGTTAGATGGAATTTGATTACTTAATTACGTGAGCTGAGCAAGAACTAATTAAAAATAGTACACTGTGTTTTTGTTTGGAAAATTGTAGCAGAAAACAGCTCCAAGGTAAGTCGTTATCATAATATCGTAAGGAGTTTTCGTGTAGCTTGTAAGAAACATTAGTAGTTGTTACTCCGATCACAATTGCCTGTACGACTGGCCTCAACATATTTTATCTAAAATAATTACCATTGCTTATTCGCCTAATATCGATATTACAATACTATCGCTACTTTTTAGCTATCGATAGTTTTTCATACAAATATTACTAATAGTATCGATACTATCGATTAAAAACTATCAATACTATCGATGCTTTCGATAGTATCTAAATTCGATAGTATCGATATTATTACTTTTTTTCAAGGTCACAATAGTATCGATATTTTATACTATTGGTTGCAATACTAGCTGATATACATACATGAGTTTACCACCGCATTGTAATCTAATTTTTTGTCCCTTTGTTTTGTTTTGGGTAATAAATAATATCTGCCTCGCTACTGACTGGCCTAAAGCGGCACCTTTGGTAGTGACCTTGACTCACGCTCCAAAACATCGTGGGTACGATTCCTACTCTATAATAATATATTAAAAAAATTATAATATATAAATGTTTCTCACATTTATATATTATTATTTTTTATGTGAGAGGTGGTAGACGAGCAGACGGATCACCTGATGGTAAGCAATTCCGCCGCCCATGGACACCCGCTACACCAGTGGAGTCACAAGTGCTGCCAACCTTTACCCCTTCCCCCCATTGGGCCTCCGTGTTTGTTCAATGTCTATATTTGTAAACGTTTGTTGGTTCTGTTACCCAAAGCATGAAGCTCAAAACGCTTACTTTCGAGTCAGGTCCTGTGTATGTGTCGCTGTATGATTAAACCTTAATAATAGTTATTCGGTAGATTTGTTAATTTACGATGCGAGCAATTGCCACTTCATTCTAACAGCCCTTGCATCTGCCTGGGACGGATTTGTATGAATAAACGGCTCCTAATTACAATATGAAAGGGTCTGAGCCCTATACACCATTCAATTAAGTGCGCAAACTCACTGCTAATCGGCTTATGTTAAAATTTACTGAGGTTATTTGTGAGCAAACAAACACAGGCTGTTTACGTTTCACACCTGTACATGTTTATTCAGAGATTAGATTGAACATGTTTTTTAGCAACATTTAGCTTTCCTCAAACCAAACTTTAAGCAGATTAGGCAATCATTCAGTTTTATTAAAGTGCACACATATATATACGTCTCCTCTACCCCCATAATTAAATACAACCTGTGCGGATAAAGAATGGGATCAGAAATGGCGGCGCATCTATTCACTTCTCGCTCGCACACCCACGAGTGCGAGTATAGACGCAAATAGTGTGCGAGCGAGAACTGAATATATACGCCGCCATTTCTGATCCCATTCTTTATCCGCACATGTTGTACATAATTTTTTCTACTTGGGATTTCTTTGAGAGAAAAAGTGATATTTGAATTTTTGAGTAGGCTTAACAGATTTTTATTGCACAAAGAATATACAAACTTAGTGTTACGGCCATTATGGAAATACTCGTGAATGTGATGATTATTTTCTTTATCACCACCATTTCAGTTAAGACACGCCTACTACAGCTGGACATAGGCCTCTGATCAAGTTTGTGTTAAATAAAATTGAATAGAAACATTTTTTAAAAGTTTTCTAGGTACAAAATTGTGGTTAAAGTGTCATCATCTCTCTTCATCTCATCCTAGCATGTAATTCCCGGTTGCATCCGAAGCCGTCGCTCTGGAACCGAAGATACTCTTAGACCATGATTCAAGATTTGTAGAGTCTGGTAATTACAATGAAGCGGCTGCAGTCTGACCTTCACAAACCTTTTACAGGGTATCCAACTGAATCATGTTGTGTGTGTGGTTAAAAAGTCATATTGGTCGAAATTGTAGCCAAAACGTTTGTAACAGATATCGCTACACCCTGTACAAATCCAATAAGCCCGTTTGATTTAACACTTCAATCAATTAATAACATTCATTCTTAAAATACGTAGTCCTGTCGTTTATACGCGCTGCTTTTTATTGATCCGATAAAATAATTAATTAAGTATTTATAATTGCGTTTAATGGAATACGACGTCTGAAAAAAAGTGTAATTATTAGTTAAGAAAATAAAACATGGCTTTCCTAACAAAATATTATTTATAAAAAAAAAAATTAAATTTTAATTTATAAAATATATTTAAGAATAGACTAGACAACTACTTACAACATGGAAAATAAGATATACTTATAATGTAACTGGATACAGGCAATAATCAGTTCCTGAAGTGCCTGCCTGAATAATGTTTTAAATAATTAAAAAATAAATAAAATTGTGTATCAAATGTCATGTGACATCTTCGTTCACCTTGACATAAAATATCAAGAAAGAAACTCCCACTTAACATTTTGTGCCGTCTATGTGTTTGTTTATACGTTTTTGTTGTATTTTTTTGTTTTAGGTGGTGTAAGAACTCAAATTAAAATAATATCCTGAAGAATTTAATCTCATCTATACCGGTCAATTTTTCTTTTAAAACGTGTCTCGTTAATCACTCGACATTGGCAGAGTTAAAAAAATGTGTTTGGCATAAGCAAACACAATAGCAGCCATTACAAAAAAAAAAAATCAAATATATGTGAGTTATATTTAAAAGAGAGTATTCCTTTTTTAAAGGTCGGCAGCGCACTTGTGACTCCTCTGGTGTTTCAGGTGTCCATGGGCGGCGGTAATCACATACCATCACGTCGTGATCCTCGTCTGCCCCCTATTTCATAAAATAAATAATCAATCAAGGCTTAATAAACTTAGGATGGTTATCAATGGTAATCCAATATAAACAAAAGTACAAATACCATATTTAGGATTTGTGTATGTCCTCAGAAACAATGTTTACAATTCTTACAAAAGCTAGGCACATACATATTTAAATCGCCCTTTCTTATATGAGTCACGATTTCTCGGTCTTCAAGCGTAAAATCAACTTAGCTCTCCCTGAGTACTAGGGTTGACTCTAACGGTATTATTTATATTACGACTATTAAAATGTAATAATTCTAGTCTTATTTATAAATGTTTGTTAAACCTATGTTAACTATATATAATACCCCGTCGTTTTTTCGTAGGGGTTTAAAAACGGTGTTATAAAGCAGTTTGCATTTTTGTCTCAAAAATTGTGTATGAAAATGTTTTGTTTTAAACGTCAAATGCTCTATAATACCGTTTTAGCTGACAAAATAATATTTATTGAACGTTTATGAATAAGGCCCTTAGTAGTTACAATGTCACCTTGAGAGAGACTTGTAAACCGAATCTCCCTTTGTGCTGTATATGTGTTTGTTTGTTTGTATACGTTTTGTTTGGTTTTAGATGGTTTAATTCTCAATTAAATATTTTAAAAGATCAGAAAGAGAGAATCCCTACACCGGTCAATTTCTAATTAAAAACGTGTCTCTTTAATCACTCGACATTGGCAGACACAGTAGCAGCCATAAAAAAAAAAGAAAAAAAAGAGAGAATTGTATGAACGAATTTTGCGCGACCAAAATAAGCATAATGGGCATATTGCAAATGTTTGGGTTCAGGATGACGAGCCACTTGAGCGTCATTTATCTTGTTTGCTAGTGAAGTAACGAGTTCTCACATTGCTAGGATGATAAGAGGATGCATTAATGTCTACGTAATTCATACCTTTTTGCGCTTGGATTTCCTTGAAACATTCTATAAGATATTTTACGTTGCCTACTTTGATAGGCACAATGATCCAAAGTAAAAAGGCTAGTAGAATCAAAACTAGCAAGAAATATCATATCTTCTTACATAACGATTGAATGAAAACTGTTATAAAGATTATAATGCCAACTAAGTTAATTTTGGTAATAAAGGATGCTAAAAACACTATAATATCGCGGCCTAACTAGACGAACCCGAGACTGAAATCTATCATCTTGATCTATCTATTAACATAATTTTATTCCAATCCTCAGAACAATGTTTCAAAATAAAAATACAGATTTAAAGTTGCCTGACTAGTGATTCGCCCTCACTTCGTTTCGGAACTTAACTTATAAAAATACCAACAGATGGAGCTGGGAGTTAAATACATCGCAAAAGTGTTTCGCCTTTTCAGATTACCTATAATCCTTGACGTGGACTATGCGATTAACCTCTTTGTAAATAGAATAGATATCACTGCAATGATGTAGTTCACAAATCAGCTGTCATAATATTTGGCCTTCATTAATTAGTCACTAATAGTCAACCCTACACATTCATACATATTCTGTTCATGAATAAGTGAGCGGACTATAGTGAAGTAGTCGACGTTTCGTTCATTCACCCAGCACTGAAAACTTTATGTAACCTCCTTCTGGGTTCGTACACCCATATCCGTTGACCTAACAACGTTGTTGCCCTATCTCAGGGTTTCTCAAAGTTTATATTATGAACCTTTAGGTGAGTCAGGATGATAAGTGAGCGACCAAAGTGGTTTGGCATTTGGACCTTGCCTCACCTATACAAAAAGTGAGTCAAGTCCTAAACCCTTTAGAATAGAATAGAATAGAATAGAATTCATTTATTTCAACCATAGGTCATATTGAGGATACAGATAATATTAATAAACAAGATTAATTTCATAATTACATTACACAATTGTCAAAAATTTAAATACAATTAAATTAGGTGTATATCTTTAACTGTATCTTTTCATCTCTGCTAATGGTGTGGGCTGTTAGGCCCTGGTGTGAGAACTTTAGACCTCCTCAGTTGCATGTAACGTGTTTGGATCAGAATTGTGAAGTGGCAAAGATTGACGGCTTAACTGGTCTGGCACCGAAGGTCAGATAGCGCTGACCTGATAAGTTGCTTCCACACATCCTGGATTATGATGACTTATCTTCTGTCCGAGGGCCTTTATTATACCATGCACTAGAGAACAATCTCTTGATTATTACACACAGTCAGGTCAGTAAGTCTGTCAGGATTACTGACTATTTAGAACGTATCATTTACGTATTTGGTGGTTGGATAGCTCAAAAGCGCGTACATTATGATGCAAAGACAGTAAAAGATCTAGAGAGATTTGTGGTAAAAATGGTTTTTAGGATATAGAATTATCTATTGTTACCAAACGATATCTTTGTTTATGTGTGCACATATTGTAAGCGAGCGCGGTCCACACACCTTGCATACATGGACAGCGGGTGTTCATGGGCGGCGGCTATCGCTTACCATCAGGTGATCCGTCCGCTCGTCTGCCACCTATCATATAAAAAAAAACTAGTACTGTGCCCTTAGGATTAAAGATATTTATGGGGGGTCGTTAGCGTATTTCAACGGGTACACGGGTCCATAAGTTTGAGAAATGCTCTATCCACTCCAGACGTATTGTTCTCCGTCATTGGGCGCGATTTAGAAAGTGATTGTTATTTGCTACGGATTTGTAAGAAGAAAATGTTTTATTACCTTTTGTTTTACTTTGACTCTCAATGTTTTCGTTTGTACTTGTAACGCTATATTTATTTCGCTTGTCGTTTAACGAGGGTGAAAATATGTTTTACTGAATAAAATATCGATTGATCGCTGCTAAACTATGACTTTAACAAAAGCGTCCTACGGAGTATGTGGTTGGTTTTAATTTGTTAATAACACTTCATCGATTGACATGGTGGGCACATTTTTTGGCTGCGACTTCCTGTACCCACAAGGTGGACCGACGATCTGGTGAAGGTCGCGGGAATCATTGGATGCGGGGGGCAGAGGACTGATCTGTGTAGAGAACATTAGGGGAGGCCTATGTCCAGCAGTGGTCTATTGGCTGAAATGATGATGATAAGACAAACGACAGACGGATCACCTGATGGTAAGTGATTGCTGCCGCCCATGGACGGGTGGCAACACCTGTGGAGTCACGCGTGCGATGCCAATTTTTAAACTCCCCTTTTCCACCGGATTGGACATCCGATACCATCACTCACACGGCGAAACACATCAGTCGCTGCTTCACGCCGGTTTTTTGTGAGTTAGTGGTATCCGGTCCGGTATCCGTGTTATATTCCGTTCGCACCGGCTCATTCATGCCGAAGCGAGGCTTTCCCACGGTCACAACAATTATATAACCACCCACATAAGCAACTTGTATGTACGATCATGGAAGTTCAGCTTTATTGCAAGGCATTAAAGTCGAAAAAATTGTTCTACCAAACACCTCCATGATCGTACCCACTTCACCATAACAGAAACTATTGAAGGCGTCACAAAATGTCACATTGTGTTACGTATCTGTCGAGATGGACAATATTCTTCGCGTTTACGAGTGCGGCACAAGACGAGTGGCAATAACCTAGGGCGAGGCGACATAAATGTCCAGCTGTTTTATACTTACGCCGGCTATGATATTACACTTTGTTAATATATCTCGACATAAGTAGGAAATAAAGTATCAGCCTATACATATACTGTCCCACTGGCAGGGCAAAGATATCCAACAAAGAAATCAAGTCATCGCTACTATGATGAGGTGGGGCTTAATCACCACGCTTACCTAATGCGGATTAGTGATCACAAACCCGTGCCGGTCGAGCAAAGGTAGGTTTCGAAAACTTCTAAACTTACCTTTGCTCGACCGGGAATCGAACCCAGGATTCCGAGATCACGGCCCGGTACTTAAACCTCAAGACCAACAAGGCGTTTAGCTCGACATATTATGTACCTACCTATTCCCGCCCCGAGCTCTGCTTCAGCGTTGACCCTTAAGGTGCATAATATGTCGAGCTATTATGTACCTATTCTTAAGGGTCAACGCTGAAACAGAGATCGGGGCGGGGCGGGGGAACGCTATGTTACAAACAAACTATCGCCGGTTGCCTGTATCGCTTACTAAATAGGCTACGCACACATACATGCGTGCGTAATGATCTCGGCAGACAATACGGAAAGTGTGCGGAAGACAAGATAGATACGAAATAACGCCTAGCGCGTAGGTCAACAAACTCTTCGATATCAATGTGACTTGGAGCCGACTTTTTGTGTTTATTTGTATTGTAACACTACGTTGATCAGCACGTTCTCCGTATTCTAGTCGGTAGGGCTGTTGTCGTAGCGTGGACCCATTTCACTACCCATATGCCGTGTCTACAAGGGTCAGAACAAAATGTTCGACGCACTATTTTAACCTTAAATCCCGTTCACAATATCACCGTTGTGGATGTAATTGAAGCCTTTACAGTCCGTTTCTTCTTAATTTGGACGCATTATAAGATACAAGCGACTGGACCACAAGAATGTTCCTTTTGGCATGTATGAATAAGCCTCGATCCATCATTAGAAAGAGTGGCGGTCTGTTATTCGTCAACTATTTCTACTTCTTATTCGGAATTTGATCACTACATTACACTGCCTATTCGTTAGGAAGACAAGTGGCACTAACTAGGCGAGGCCACATAAACGTCCAGCTGTTTTATACTTGCACGCCGAATGACGATATTGCAGCCGCGCCGTTCTAACTACGAGTTTTGGGGACGTTGGACTCTGCTTACATACTTGTAGTAAAGTAAGGGCCGATTTTACCGCTAAAACAGAACGCGATCAATGAAAAAAACTTGAGAACGAAACAGAACTTAGTTTAGCGCGTAAAACAGAGTTCAAGGGAATTTATCGTGTTCAATTTCAACGGTGAAATCGGCCCTAAGTGGCAAAATTGAAAATGGATACGTAAGGTATAAAGAATAGACGATCCAAAAAATCAGTTTCCGTGACTTACTAGCACATATTCATCAATTCATCATATTTTATCAATACTATTTTATTGTAAGTTCAGCTAAGCTCGGCATATCATTTCTTGACAAAGATTTGATAAATTTGCTATATTATCCACACCATACAAACTTTACCTACGTTTTCGCGTGTGAAAAATCCGCTAGATGGAGCACTATAGGAGTGAGGTCCATATACAATACGATTGGTTATTTTTAAACGTGATCTGTAAAAAGTCAATTTGACAAACTAAACAACCAATACGGTTGATGTTGGACCTCAGTCCAACAGTACACCATCTAGTGGATTTTTCAGATTCGAATATTATCATTACGTCAATGAGATTCACGCTTCCGATGGAATCAGAAAAAGTTTAAGAAAAAAAATGACGCAAGCAATTATTATTCCATTCCCTCTCTTGGGTATACCCAAAAATATGAATACCTTGCGGACCGTTGAAATTGGATAACATACTAACTTAACAAGATAAATGACACAAAGGGAGGGTCTATCCTGAATGGGATTCATCAAGAGGGTCGAGAAAATTTCCGCATAAAGAATTTCATTTTGCAACATGATAAGTACATTGTAGACTTAAGTTGCCGAGACGGTTCAATACCAAATAACTATAAATAAAATCCTATCTTCAGTATTTTATTAGTAGGGGGGGGGGGGGGGGGGTTGTAAGCCCGGGGTAAGTTTGGACCATGATCCCGAATATGATGAGTTTAGTAATTACAATGAAGCGGCTGCTGCCTGACCTTCGCAACCCTTTAACATGGAAACCAGTTGAATCATGGTTAAATAATGGTAAATATCCACAGTTATGATAAACTGTCCGGATCATGCAACTTCCCTTACCGCCGTGCGAATGATAGAAATATGAACATGGAAAAAATTAGGCACATGCTCGGATTCGATTCCACCTTCCGTTCAGAAGGCAAACATTTTTTTCGACTAAGCTACCTTCGTTGTTTAAATTATTTTTATTATATGTATTTGCCCTAATTATTTTTACAACCTAACCCTAAAAGTTAAACACAACACGCGTATATTGTATCACTAATGAATCATGATAATGAGCCTGTTACGTTGACAATGAACAAACTGGCAACGTAACAGAGATATGTCGGAAAATAAGAACAGTACTCTAATCCCAGTACTAAATAAAATAACATCGGGATACATGTAATGGAGATTACTGATAAAGTAAACAATGAACAATTTATTCCTCAATAGTCTGATCGAGAAATATGCGCTCGTTAAGAAATCAGTTTGAACTGGAAAATGTTTATGCGATGTTATATGACAGTAGGATGTAAATAGATAATATTAATTATATAAAGGTTGGCAGCGCACTTGTGACTCCACTGGTGTTGCGGGTGTCCATGGGCGGCGGAATTGCTTACCATCAGGTGGTCCGTCTGCTCGTCTGCCACATCTCATATAAAAAATAAGTTACGTATAAATAACTTATAATAAATAAATAAATATTTCACAACATCACATACATTGATCTGACTCCGAGATAGGTAGCTCAAGCACCTGTGTTACGGATATCAGAATCAATAGTGGGATTACAAATATATACATACTTATAATACTTTTCTTTTGTAAATACATACTTATAATACATAGATAACGCCCAGACCAACACAAACAGATATGTTCATGCACACAAATGTTGGTACTGTGCGGGGATCGAACCCGCAACCCTTGCACCAGAGGCAGCGTTCACTACCACTGTTCCAAACAGGTCGTCATTATAATACACAGCAATAAAGCCAGTAGCTCAATATAATACATCTATAACGGAATCTAGGGATTCCAAAATCTTCCTTCAAACGTTTTGGTTATAAATATGTACTGCCGGTTTTATATGTGATATGTGGCCGACGAGCAAACGGATCACCTGATGATGGTAAGAAAGTATCCACCACGATTCATTGAATAAGAATTCAACTGCTAATTACTATTATTTGATAAGTAATATTTTAATTCATAAACGTGTAAACCTTTGTTAGCAAAAATAAAGCAGTTTTAACGTGTAAAACACAAGATTTTCATACACAATTCCCGAAAAAAGAATGAATGCTTTATAGCGCCGTCTTAGTTAGCAAAGGTTTAACAAACATTTATGAATAAGACCCTATGACACTTTTATCCAGACTGTATGACGCCTTGATGGCGATTGCCATTGTCCAAGCAAAAATCTTTTTTATGCCTGATTTACAATACTTGCAGTAATAACAGACTGTTAAGGCTTTGCCTTTTTAATTTACGAATGTTTACCATTTACGTATATTCGCCGTAATAGTAAGTAATTAAACCCGAGTCCCATGCGTGACGTGCGAATTTAAATTACATACATACAATTTTAGAGAAGGCCTCGCACAATCGTTTTAACACATCTATACGTGTTAGGCAATTTTTTAACCATGTAATTTACACTAATGATGCCGAATCTTCAAAAATGCGAATAATAACACAGTATTGCATACTTAATATTTGAGGAGACAATTACGACTACTTATGGAAAATGGAACCCTATTATCACACACGCTTCGTTAGTTGTTCGTTGACAAGTCTTAAATTATTAAGGAAGTCATTTGGTTATGTAGACTTGTGGTACAAAAATATTGATTGATGTGAAATGGAACAGTTCAGCGACTTTGACAATATTATTAGGCTCTACAATACTGGTAGCGTCCACATGTGTTTATTTAAACCATCTGTCACTGCTTAATTCTTATTTTCATTGAAGATAATTACAAGAGAATGGTCAAGTAGGTACACAAAATGTAGATTTATATGTTGATGGGAAAAATGATCGAATAGTGATGATAACATAACCTGGTGCTCAGATGGGCCGATAAAAAAAGTTGGACACAAACACGAACTCGCCAAACTGCCATCGTAAAATAGGCAAATCTATCAAGGCATGCGCCCAGGCGCCCGCGCTGGTGCCACGATACGCTCGTAAACTTTACGTTGCCCGTCGTAAAACCTCTCTTTCATCATGAGGACATCGGCAAGGAAATAATATACAATGTTAATAACGTCAGTCAATCATCTCGTCTAAGCGAGATGTTCTCTGTTGTATTCAAAGCTATCGCTTTGGAGTTCAGGGTACGCTTGAACCATGATCGAGGATTTAAGAGTTAAGTTACGAGTATTACAATGCTGTCAGACCATTGGAATCTTTGTATAGCAGAACCAGACCACCTGGATCATGGTCACATGTTCAGAAACAATCTCAACATACAACACATTGGAAAACTTTCCGTAACGTGCAGGTTAAATAAATGGTCTAAATATTCACAAAAATTACTAAATCCAGAGTGGCATGAACGGATTCAAAACTACGATTTCTCCTAAAGAAAGAGCACTTTTTTATCCACTCGGCAATCGCTGTAAAATCGGTCGGTCAATGGTATGAAACAATAAATAAGAAATTATTACTTTATTGCATCTGCGGTAATACTGGTAATACCCAAGATATTGCAAATATAAATAGGCAACATTGCTTGCCTGCGATAATAGATATCGATATTACCGATAACTTATTACTTGATGATGTTACAAAAAGAAAACATACAATAGCTGCATTGAGATTAGCAAGTCAATGGCATATGACTTAATAAAGTGCAGAACAGAATATAAAATGCACAATGTGTTCAGGCAATCGTATGAGATCAATGGAAACTAAAAGTAAAAAAGCATAATATGGACAATAACTTTTGTGGTGATTGTTATACAAAATTCTAAAAAGTCAGATCAAAAAGAATGCCCTAATAGTAAATGGTCGTTTCAATCTCATTAATTTCAAATCATTTAACGATTTTGTATTTATTTCAATTCTTAACCCCCGACGCAAAACGAACGGGGTGTTATAAGTTTGACGTGTCTGTGTGTGTCTGTCTGTGACATCGTAGCTCCCGAACAAATGAACCGATTTTGATTTTTTTTGTTTGAAAGTTGAATAAGGGGGGCGGGGGGGGAGTGTTCTTAGCCATGTTGGAAAAAAATCGATCCAAGTTGGCCACCGTCACAAAAATATGGATTGTATGTTTTAACACAACTCCCACAGTATGGGTATTATATAAAAGGGCTTGATTGACATATAAGACGTATAGATAATACTTCAACAACATAATAAAATTAAGACAGGATTCGATTTATTATAGCAATAATGATTGTAGTGAAATCTAGGGACTCGCCTTTTCCCATCAAGGGGTAAGGCTGAGGTTAAAGGGTATGCCTATAAAAATGGTTGTAAATCCCTGCATAGCACAATAAGTATAGAACACAAAACACCGAATAAGGCTAAAGTTGGTATTTCCAATGTGAATTAATCCACAAACGTTCCTAGAAAACGTAATCAATAACCGAAGCTAGGCTCGGGTAGAGTTACCTTACTTTTGGACATGCCAGGACTTTCAGGAATAACAACACGAACAAAACTCAAATTAACATTTTGAGCTGCTCAAATATGCCGTTCTCTGTCACAAAGCAGACTTTCAACATGCAAAATTTCTTAACTTTCCATACTTTTGATAAATTACAGGGAAAAAAAATTTGGCTACTTTTGCGGACAAGGGGTGCGTGAGAGATTTAAAATTTACCAAAAATCTGCTTAAGTAATACTTCAACGTCCGCACACCTGATGGTAAGTGATCACCATTCACCGTCACACATAGTAATCTTCCACGTGCAAAGCATCTTGCATGCGTTTCCGGCTATAATGGAAGAGTAGGTTCTTTTCTTGAAGGCGACCAGTTAGCGTAGCTTAAACGTAATGTATTTATTATTACTATATTTTAACTTTATTATTACTTTTAGCAGTGTCCGGGTTTCGTGTCACAACTTCTTAACGTCTGGTAACTCTAAACAAGACAGCGAGCGCCACGAAAGAAACCACATTGAATTGCTCGCTCGTAAACCGGAGGTAATTCAGGAAACAATATACGGCGCGGGTGTTTATAAACGAGGATGCTGCGGTCGGGTCTGAACGCTTATTTAGATACCCACTAAGATTAAATATGCCTCGCCACAACAAGCTAACAATGATTAGCGAAAGAGTGTCAATTGAGACATATTTTTATGGGATAGGTTTCAGACGAGCGCAAACTGAAGGGCTAGCACGAACTTTTCGAAGAATCGTAGCGTATGCGTATCGTTAAGCAATGGACAACATTTCAAAATTGCTAAGCTCTGAAACAAAAAATACCATTTCTTTATTTACTTTTCCGCTGCGCGAATATATATTTATAAATTTTTTATATTGCTTATTTACTGAGAAAAAAATTAAAAACTAAAAAACGTAAGATGACGTCATCGGACGGCAGAATGTAAAATATTTCTTTGCTTAGCACATTATAGTTTTAAATTTACGTAATGCCAAACTCATAACATGTAACTGTCAAAAAAAAAGACAACTTGTCAACGTTGAATGTATGAATGACGTTGACAATGTTGACACTAGTATTATTTACCTTTGACAGTAGTACCTTTTTTTTATTAAAACAATGATAAGCAAAGGAATATCGCTGTATTCAGCCGTCCGATGACGTCATTTGGCGCTTACGTCTATTTAGAATAAAAAGAATTTCAATAATTATTTTATGCATGAAAATGGACAAATTTTGAAAAAAGAAAAAATATGGGTCTGTTCATTTTTAGTCTACTTTCATATAAAAAAACAATATGGACATGTTAAAAATATGAAATGTTGTCCATTGATGAAAACTGATGAGCTCCCTATATCGTTAGTAAGCATCTTCTCTCTCGCTTGGAATTAAAAGATTAGGCCGTGGGCACGCTACGTACGCGTCACGAATTCCTTTAATTTTCATGTTAGCCCGTCTGCCGCGCAGAAATCGCTTACTATCAGAGGCAGCATTTTAACGCCCCTTCTCTCGGATTTGGTCTCCGGTACCCTCACTCACCCACTTTGCTAAAGAGATCGCAGGCGCTTATTTCACGCTGGTTACTACGAGTACGAGAATATTCAAACTCATCTATCAAAATTTACAATTACAATGGAAATCGAATCACAATGTCAAAAAACTCTAACACTAACATTATATCAAATCGGATGAAACCTATTTACAGCTATTTACTTACTTGACGCAATATGACAAGAGTTTTACGCAAGATAAGTCATACAACTAAATATCAATGAAACACAGCTTTGGACTTCGTACTGATAATTTGCTAACTCACGTCTGCGAAATCTCGTAGACTAATGATAATACGAAACATATGAGGATGACTCACAATGTATGAATGGACTAACGGATTTGAGAAGCAGCCCGACTGCCCTCACCGTATAATTCCCAGTTGCGTCCAAAGCTATCGCTTGGGAGCCCTGGGTACGTATGGATCATGACCCAGTATTAGGGAAGTCTGGTAATGGGAGCAGTCTGACCAGCTTACAGAACTATCAGATCTGATATTTCATATTGAATAGAACAGGTCCTATTTATCTCCAAAAGCGGGACTTCTATAAGTCCTTTTCATTCAATTACATAAAAAAAAGATCACTCAAAACCTGAAGAAGCGGGAATAAGCCCCTCTCGCTCTGGACATCTAATTCTGTACCTAGAAGAAGGACAGTCCTGACAACATTTAGCAATGCTGATACAAAGTTATAAATTACGAAGATTTAAACAACCCTAAATTATCTTCCAACGCATGATATAATAGCCTCATAACAACTGATCTCCCATGACGTTTCTTACCATATCGCTTTCAGGCATATTAGAGTTTATGTCCGACGAGCTATCTTTACAGCGTCATATATTTTTGGTATTTTATTGCCTATGCTTGCACAGATAATAATATAACATGCCTTGCACGTATCCATATTCCGATAAGGTAATCTTCTAAATAATACTGTGAGGCATACACAATAAAACCTTGAAATCGAATCACAAAACCTTGAAAACCTTGAAATTTTAAAGCAAGAGTGAATTAGCTGGTTCTGGGTAAGATCGCTCCAGCATCGTAGGCTTCTTCTCAACTCTAATGGTTCAGTGTGAAGCCAAGAGTAATCCCGTCAATAAAAAAGGCAAATTACAGCACCTGTTCTAAGATAAGCCCGCATTATGAACACATAACGAAAGCCGTCTGTATCGTTCAAATCGTTTTGAAGATAATCGAAAACATTGGTGTTTGGACACACACAAACAACCTTTCAGATCAAGCGCAAACTACACACGGAGCCGAGAGTTTCGCGTAAAAATTAAACTATGTTGCCAAATGTCCAGTTATTTGAAAAAACGACATATTTAATATCAAACAGGAACTTTATACAGTAGGTGTACTTCAATCAGACGAATGAGCAATTTTGGAGTTGGAAAACATCCAAAATGCCAGACCGTTCTAGTTCATGGCTGTGGGACAAAGTTTCCCGATTCGGTTGAATGTAAATTCAAAATTACGAAGTCAATAGCCCTAATGACGTAATTTATTAAATATTTACGAGTAGAATGTAACGGCAGGAAAACGCAATAAAGTTGCAAATGATGTTCCCAAGAGTGCTTAAGCTTTGTCATTTTAGAAAAGTTATAAATAAAATAAACCTGACCCAACATTTTTCGGTGGGGAAGTTATGTCCAGGATTAAACAAAAAATCTACAGAGCGATTAAATTCCGATGCCGAAAAGAGTCAATTGACATTTGTTTATTATTTATTGACATGACTGACTAAACTTATTGATAACTATTTTCATTTTGATTTTATTATATATTAATATTGTAATATTCTAATCCGTAATTTGATTTGATATGTGATGATAATAATTCAATATAATATTTAAAATAGCTATATAATTTAATATGAATGTAATGTTAACTTGAATAGACTTGATATTGTGTATGACATTGTTTATTTTAATGTATATGGAAGTAATTTACTTGAATAAAGATGTTTGATTGATTAAATGCGAAGGAGGCTATAAATCGATTTTACATTTTTAATTTTTGGTTCGATTGTTGTGTCGTTGCTAAATATGAATTGAATAGAAAAACCTTTTATACATCTCAACACATGAATTACAAAACAGGTTATTGTTTCTCTATTCATGTGTTATTCTATACCTAAACGCTAACCAACAAGAAAGTCCAATGAAGCTGATTGAATTCGCACGTCATTTGTGAAATAGTTCTGCCTTGAGAACATCAGTGTAAGTATTTATCTCCAGCCATTAAATGCACATATTGTATCTAGATATAATAATATAATAAACTTGCGTCATTAACAGTACGTGACTCAACGGGGGAACGCACCCTACAATCGTTGCTAGTACTACTATACTATGAACAGAATATATACTTTATTCCTTATCATGGTAAGCAATTAAAATGTTTACTTCGAAAAGTAAGACAACCTGTACGTAAAGTCTAGAACGTATAGTGAACTTGGGGTTTAGATATTTATATCGATGACTATGATAGATGATGCAACAAGAAATATGTCAAAATATGTGAGGTGCCATTCATATATTTTGCGATCCGTTTGGATTAGTGGTAGTGAACGCTGACTTTGGTCCAAGGATCCCCGCACAGTACAAACATTTTTGTACAAACATGTCTGTTTGTATTGGTCTGGGTGTTTTTATGTATTAATAAGTATGTATTTACAAAAGAAAAGTATTAAATGTATATGTTGTGATCCCACTGTTGATTCTGATATCCGTAGCACAGGTGCTTGAGCTACCTATGTCGGAATCAGATCAATTTATGTAATGTTGTGAAATATTTATTTATTATTAATTATTTTAAAGAAACTAGCATAGCGTCATAGAAAAAGAAGTGTCTTGGTTTGGAAACAATGAGGTTAGGCAAGCGTTATGTAGGACGCCCTACCAGTCGTTGGTCTGCTAGTAGTGAAGTGACTAGAAAAGCCTGGAGCAGACATCTGTGGCGCAGCATAAAGGAGGCCTGCGTTCAACATTAAGATGGCGGGTAGGGCACACTAGCGACGCCAATCGATTTTAATTTTTAGCTTCTAAACGGGGCCTATTTTAAACAATTTTGGGGTTACGACCTCTCGCTAAACCTTTATACTATTTACTAAATAACCATGCACAAATGTTGAGTCCGTTTTTGTACGCGGAAAATTATATTATAAATTTTTCGCGTGCGCGTTGGACTCAACATTTGTGCATGGTTATTTAATAAGTAGTATAAGTGTTTGGCGAAAGGTTGTAACCCCGAAATTGTTTAAAATAGTTCCGGTTTAGTAGCTAAAAATTAAAATCGATTGGCGTCGCTAGTGTGCCCTACCCGTCACCTTAAGGATACAGAAGCTAGTTCAAAGTTCCAATTCATAGGTTTTTGATGTGAAGCGTGAAAAACAGATAAGCTATCTTCAATAAAAATATTGCTAATTATTTGGGCAATCGTTATCAAAATCGTGCTAGAACATTCGAATTTTAAACGCGTTGTGCGTATAAATACCAATTTAATCATTCAGGAATCTTATCAAAATGAAGAAAAACTGAAAACATTTCATCAGACAGATAATCTACAACATGGAACAAAATCAAAGTCTATCATTACAATCATCATGCATGACAAGGACGAGTGTACTTTGCGAGATTACAAAAAGAAACAACAAACACCAAACGTGAATAAGTCTAGATTTTCTATACGAAAAAATATAAGGATTTGGTTGGAGTGAACTGAACAAAAAAACAAACAAATAAATCAGAAAGGCCTATCATTAATCCCGAAACGGACATTTTGCGGAAGCGAAGTGCAAACCATTTGAATGGAAGGATTTCGAAAAATGACGATTGTTAATGCCGATTTAATAAAGTTGAATGACATCAAAGCTCTACTGCTGCTGCAAGGTTCTGGGAGAAAACCTTATAATATAGCTATAATTATCTAGTAACTAACACTCGACACTTATTCCACGAGGTTAAATTTCATATTTGAATAAGGTTCATATTTGAATGAGGTTGTATACTTATCGGTGGACGAGCTGTACAAGGAATGTTCGTTTACTTGAGACTAATTTATCTGACGTATTTATTTATTTACCTTTGAAAACTAATGGAGTGCGTCACATTGCACGCACATTAGATAAAAATATTTTTACGCATATTTTTTGTTTGTATCAAATTGATAGCATCAATATTGTCTAATTGTGATACGGCATTGTAATTAATTATAATGAAGAGGTACTTCGTGTTGACTAAATCTATTTAGTGAACATTAATTCAATGATCCCATCGGTCTTCTACAGTAGCCGCCTTTTTCAAATCGCCAGTCAAACGTGCCGCAAGGCGTTCTACACAAATTCTCTCTAGTCACGACAACTCTACTCCAGTCCATATAAGTTGTCATTCATCTATCGATAATACGACCGGCCCACCTATTAACACGTGATGTGATTATATTCCGAATACTATTCGCGCACACAACAGATCCAATTGAAGCTTCATCAAGTATCAAAGTAAAGAGGATGTTTGAGAAGGGTGGCCAATACGTATAGACACGTAGTCGGTATCTTACTTTGCGTTTATACGGCATTCATAAAACGTAGGAGGTCTAAACTAACAGACATATCCGAAAGGGGACGCATATTTTACGGGTTTGTGAGGTTAACTCCGCCAGTATTGCGTGAAGTAGGTCAACAAGGGGGCTTTAGCCGACCTGTCTTCCAGAAACTTGATTTCTTGAAAACATAAAATTTGCATGGGGTCAAATGTAGAGACTACGGTAGAAGCTGCCTGATTAATTTGTTTGACTTTCTATGATGGCAGCCGGTGCGAAAAGCATTTTTTCTTTGCCAAATAGGATCGGTATTCATGTCTTATTGTGCTCTAAACAGCCTTATACAATATACATTGCCTTTAAACGGTTAGAGCACCAGCTAGTTCACACGCACGGCTGGCTAGTGGGAGGGCAATTGGCTATTGCGTCACGTGTGATCTCGTGTCACGGCACTTGTCTACGTGATATTAGACACGGCAGGCGGTGCTTTTATGACGAGTAGACGTCACTGTTCTATACCGTTTAGGAATAGATCACAATCATATTAAAATATTAGTGGCCCGCCCCTCACTTCGTTTCGGGACTGCATTTTGCACAGTGACATGAAATGTCAAAATTATATATTTTTCTTCTTTTTGAAATATGGCGACGAGGTCGGAAAATGTATTATTTTTCATACTAACTTTACACCCCTACGCTAACTTGAAATTTTAGTTTAGGACTCAGTCAGACAGTCAACTTTCGCATCATAGATTTGGATATGAAACTTTTCGAGGACTGAGGCTCGATTCGACCAATCATTATCCGTGGATAAATCTATGTTATAACGTCAGATTTGTATAGAATGACAGCGCTATACCATAGATTTAGTATCGGAAGAAGATTGGTCGAATCAGCCCTGAGAATAGTGAAGTATTATAAGTATTTAGTATAAATAGGGTCGCGCATTTTTGGAAATATATCATCGATGACCAATTATGAATACATTGAGTGGTAACATTTAAACGTAGCCGTTGTAAACCCTTATGCCCCTTAGGACATTGCAAAACCAGACCCTTCAACGTAAATTTGTAAATAATCTAATTTTATCATATAAATCATTCATTATAATATAGACATAGCAACGCGGTATTTTTATATGGATAACAACAGATTCTGAACCAAAAAGTAAGGCCAAAATAGTCCATTAGGAACTGATATCGTGTGGTTTCCTTGTCACTTTTAATAGGACCTCATATTTATATCTAACCAGACTACGAGCTGTACGGGTAGTGGAGTCCTCCACCTCCTCCAGATTCGTATCTCCAATACAAAGGACCTTCACGCTCGATCCAACAAGGATAACGTCGAAAGAAGTCCTACGTCAGGTGTCGATAGCGCTATCTTGACGTCACATTGTTCGACGCTATCGCCGCTTTACGTCGGCACTCGAATGGGGTTGCAATTTCGAAAAGAAATTATCGATAGTTTAATATTAAGATACTCAGGCCTGATTTTCCCATCTTTATCCAACGATAAATCTATGATATAGCGCAATATGCAGTGTAAATAATCAGTTCTACAAACTACCCATCCATCTGGCAACGCTTTTTCCAATGGTAAATTGTTAGACCGCCAATTTTGGCAGAATAACGAATATCCTTATATATTCAAAATGGCATTGTCATTGTCACAGCTGCTTTCGATATTTGACATTACCTGTATAACCCTACTTAATAAAAATATGCCGGTGTTATTATCATGAACCACAAAACAATGCATATTGTTTTTTGCCGGTTTATAATGCTATTCGTTCATACACTCGTGAAACAAGGTATAGTAAAACAACTAAGTTGATTACGAAAATAAAGTAACGGAATAAATTACCACGCGGATAGTTATTCTTTTATAACTGTCATGTTAGCCCTTACTAGAATAGAGTACACTCGTATTAAAAACATGGTGTAATTTTAAACGTTAAAACAGAACCTTTAAATTAATTATGGTAATTTAGTTTTCCCAAACAACATTGCCATGTATACATTGTTAAAGTGGCTTCTTTTCACTCGATTGGAGAGCGAAAGATAAGCAATATAAAATTATTATTTAACAAATAGATAGATTCTTTATTGCACAAAAGTACCAGAACATGATGCTTTAGTAGGTATAGTAGGTAATTTCGTTAAATAATTTTCTATATTATCGATACCTATATTTGGTTTTTGGAAACCCTAGCTTCCACATATTGAAGTGGTGGTAGCAAAGACCTTTATCTGACGCTCACGCGCACTGATCCCAGTTAAGTAGTGCCTTGACGCATTGCCATAGGTAACAGTTTATTAGTAATTACGGAGTATTCCAACCTTCCTGCTTGCATAAAGTGCAGAGATTTTAGGAAATTAATATATTTATAACTTGATAGCATAATGAAAAGTAGCAACATTTATTACTTTGTCGTACCACAAACGCATTGACAATTCAAAACGAATGACTACTGGAGACCTACACAACGAATCAGTATTGACAAGTAAATCTTTATCCCCAACCCATTCATACGCGCTATGCGTCTGTTTTGTTTAGATGCGGCAGACATATTCTCATTCCTTAGATGGTTTCGTTGTACGCTCTCAGTTTATTAATAGGTCTTGAACATATCCCACAATAATCGTTGAAATCAAATTTTTGACGACCCGATTGGAACAGTGGTAGTGAACGCTGCCTCTGATACAAGTATTGCGGGTTCGATCCCCGTACAGTACAAACATTTGTGTGTATGAACATGTTTGTTTGTATTGGTCTGGGTGTTTGCTATGTATTATAAGTATGTATTTACAAAAGAAAAGTATTATATGTATATATTTGTAATCCCACTGTTGATTCTGTTATCCGTAACACAGGTGCTTGAGCTACCTATCTCGGAGTCAGATCAATGTATGTGATGCTGTGAAATATTTATTTATTTACCACAAAAAAGAATATGTATAGGCAAGGAAGAAAAGTCCAACTATCAAGAAAGCAGAAATACCTCAACGATCAAAACAAAGACCCTTGTCAGAAAACGCGTGACGAAAGGGATCCATTGCGATCAAATTACAGATCCAACCCACGATGGGATCAAACGAGAACAATCAAAGACATGAAATGACAGGGAGTTCGTTGCAAAACGGAATTACGCAGGTATGTGGGTCGAAAAGTCCGCCAAATCAATCTTGCTCAAAGATATGAAATAAATCTCGTTAATTCATTCATTCACTATAAAGTAAAACCTATTTACCAAATAATCAAGACCCCGAAGGTAAAAAAAGACCCTAAAAAAACGATAAAAAAGAAACTAAACCTCTCTCTCCGCAACGATCAAAATCCGCCAAAAACGATTCAACAATATTAAATGAGCCCTACATACATAAATCAAAACCATGATATCATATATACACATATATACCACTCTACAGGACTTTTTCATAACGGGATCACACAGAGATGTAATTCGAACCGTCCGGCAAATTAACCCTGCTCAAAGATAAGTAAAATATGATGAGGCGAAAAGGATCCAGGGATAGGACACGGATTTTTGCTTTTACGATGATGACTTATGTGATGAATGAGATAACATTTCCTTTTTCAAAAACACTCCCAGTCAAACAATAAAATCGTTACAAAAGATAATGCCATTTTGTAAAAATATAATTTGCTTTCAATATTCTAAACAATTTTGTCATTGATATACCATCTATCAAGGTTAAAGAAGAATTTCTATCACTTGCATTAGTTCCAAAACTTATAATGATTTATTGTTAAAAAATTGGAGTATTACTTAAAGATTTAGGATTGTGTTACAAAAACAGTGTTCTAACATTAACCGTGTATGCGTTACCATTTTGATACCAAAGTAACTGAAACTATTTCCAGTAAATTAAGAAAACGGATTCAGTATATGACCGCATTGCATGCGTGTTTAAATTATACAACCGCATTAACATATAATCCGGTTCGAACTGACAGCAAGTCGTGTTACTGATGAATAGTTCGACATGCTAATGTAATCAGCTGATATATGACACTGGTATTGTTTTCTTTCTATTTTACATACGAACGAAGAATCGCGTAACGATATTCACTGTCAACAATTTGCAATAACTTGTGTAAATGAAATTATTTCAAAACGTATAAAAATAACTTATCTATCTAACCTATGAAATATAATATTACTTGTAGTCTGTCTCTAGCATTAAATCTCATCAAAAGTTTTCTGAACCAAACCCTTGTAGCTTGTTGTTTAAGTTTTGGGAAACTAAGTATTAAGGGCTAGGTACATAAAGAGCTTTATCGGATTAACATCGGCCTCACAAACTCTACTCTGGAACCTTCCATGAAAGTTCAAGCTCTCGAAAGGCCAAAATTAAACAAGTTGAATTGATTCGGTACCAACAAACCCGATCAACTTAAAGAAGTTCAAACTCAAGAACATCGCAAACGAGAAGGAATAGTAATAAATACTGTTTAATGATGAATGATGATACGTTTTTAGTCGAAACGCGGGTTTATCGTATCTTTCTGTCACGTAAATATGTGAACAGCGAATGTACACATTAAATATTTTTGAAACGATGTGAACGACAAGGCAATCTCATCGTGACCAAATAAACGGCGAGATTACGTATTTTTATTTTAGCGCTCGTGAATCGTGGTGAATATAAAATGTATGAAGCTACATTCCCAAACAGATATAATAAATTGTTCCCAAAGTCAACGTCACTCGTTTGATGCGGAAGCTTTGTCAACATTTTATCATTAATAATATTGATTACTTCATTATTATTAGATTTAACCTCTTTCGGCAGATGCAAAATATATAGAAACTTAAAAATTACATCTGTCAATTTGGTCCATAGAATTAAAAATCAATCTAAATATAAGTGTATTCATAGAAATATATGGAGAAAGTTTTCAACGATTTTAAATTAACAATTCTAAAGCAGAATCTTTTTAGGTAGTTCTACATGAAGAAACAACAGTAGACATATTCCATACTAATGAAGATGACTCAGAATCTTATCGCGTTAATTCAATTTGGGTCTTGTAATTTACACAACAGTTTAAAAATAATTTAAATTCATTGGGGACGGAGTCTGAGCACGATATAGGTAGCCTTGACCCGGCGTTATATCTGAAAGCAATAAAAGAGACGGGAGCGATTACCACGATGACCTGAGGGCCTAAAACGAAACGGAATTCACTTAATCTTTATCCCCGTGTGTCCCTTTCACATGCGCCATTCGTTTCTTTTGTTAGGATACAACGGGTATATTCTCGTTGGTTACGGGACGATTTCGATGTAGGCCCTAAGGTAGGGAATTAGGCACTGTCCTCGGCGTAAAGAGTCCAGTCACGTGAGCGCTGATAACAGGTGCTAGTTGCGTTTTGATAACACCAATGAACACATTCGAATGACACCAACAGTATTAAAGCGGATGGTTATTTTGGAAACACGAATTCAAAAACATTTGCAACAATGTCTAATTAAAATGATAAAATTAGAATCTCTGAAGTCAGAAATTTGTATCTTAATCACGAAAAGTGCTTGATGTAGATGAGACCTAACCTGACAAAAAATTGGACTAAAAGGTAGGAAAAAAACATATCGCTTATGATCATAAATAATCAGACAATTGTATTTTATTAAACAACTTAAATATTCCATAATAATAACCATAACTGGACCGTAGGAGAGCCACGCTTCGGCATGAATGGGCCGTCTCGACCGGAGTGATACCACGGCGTCACAAAACCGGCGAGAAGCAGCATTGTGCTTTGTTTCGCTGCATGAGTGAGGGTCCAAAAGGCCCAAACCGGGGAAAAGGGGGATTTAAAGGTCGGCAGCGCACTTGTGAATCCACTGGTGACGCGGGTGTCCATGGGCGACGGTGATCCGTCTGCTCGTCTGCCACCTATCACATAAAAAACATCAATTCTAAGAATTAAACTATTTTAAGAATTGAATAGATCAGCAAAAAGATTATATTTTCACGCAACATGAAATGTTTTTCGTTGTCCGTGTTCACATCGGCTATCTACTAACCGTTCCTTTAAAACTTCCAATGATTCCATCGTTAAAACTTTTAGTTTCGGTAGACTTATCTTACCAGTCACGCAATTCTAAAAATATTAGTAACTTACTAAACGAACGAAACGAAAAGCTGAAAGAGTCCTCACAAATATTGATGTAACAAAATACTATAATAAATTTTTCCATGTAAATCTTGACGACAGTATGTCTGAAATTATATATAATTCTATGAGGGGAACCTAAGTAGTCATGCTCACTCAAATGTCTCTGAGGTGGTGGCGTTATGTGGCGGGTCATTACATTCCCTCTAATATGGTTGAGTGAAATGATGGCTGACACATACGTCATACTTGTGAACAGGTGCCACCTTTGGGGACTGGTCCGCTTCGGTTTACCTCATATTTAGCTTTTAATTTGCTTCATTCTATTTTGTGTTGCATTAGACTGTATGACTTGGTATGAGGATAATAAACCATCGTAAAAAAGTTGGCGATTAAAAAGAGTAACTGACGAGTTTCTTGCCGGATCTTCTAGACCAGAAACAACTTTCCGAGCATCGAATCGCATTATGTTTATTTACTTTTTTTAGTATATTTCATGTATCAACATATATATGTATTAACATGTAAATTATTACATAAGTACTTATAAATAGTTTTAAATCATTCAAATGTATGACGATTTGTAAGTGCTGTGTACAAGCCTATGCAAATAAAGAATTATTTGATTTTGATTTTTTTTTTGAATGTTATAATAATTTCTAAAAAAACCTAATAAAAATAAAGTTTAAAAACTAAAACTCGACTACCGAAAAAGTAAGAAACAAGAAACATGTCTCTGCTGAAATTATTATGCCGTATCGCCGTGGTCGTATGCCACCTACTGTAGCAAAACAGATTCATTTTCATTATAATAATAAAATAAAATCAATGTGGCATACGACCACGGCGATACGGCATAATAATTTCAGCAGAGACATGTTTCTTGTTTTTTAGTAGTCGGATTTTAGATTTTAAACTTTATTTTTATTTAACGTATTTTTAGTTATGTAAATATGATTATATATTTGAAATGTGCTAAAAAAGCTCTTTCATTTGATAAGCCACACGGTACCATCAAGCAACATTTTTTTTTAGTTCCTCACTCTGAAGTCACCTAGAGGGCGCTGTCAATTTAACGTGACGTCATGTCGCCTATAACCCGAAGACAATCAAGACGTTTCTAACGACACCTCATTTGTTCAAATATGATAACTAGTTTAGAAGTTATGAGGGAACAGATGAACAGCCATACATACAAAGATACAGGTTAAAATCATAACCCTCCTTTTTGCTTCGCCGTAGTCGGGTAAAAAGTAAAAGTTCAAAGAGTTCAGATCTTAAACGAAAACGCGGAATATACATATAGCGCTTCGAATCCAAGGCAAAGTGAAATAATGACGTCATACACGAGGACAGAAATATATTATTTAAGATCGTACTATGTCAATGACCTCATCTAATGACCGCCGTCAGAAGATAGGGGTTATTTCTATAGCAAAAGTACGTTCGCCCATAGCGTTGTCGTTATTGCACATAAAAATATGCACATAAATAACATCATATAAAGCGAAAGTATCATAAACAGAGGAAAAATTATGTCCTTACATGTTTACGGTAGATTTAGTAGTTGTGAGAGTACCAATGAGATTGCATGATAAAATACATATTGCCCAGTGCAGTCAAATATCATATAGTTTTTTTTAATATCCTCCAACGGATTACGGCTGCGGCGGCCAATCCCAACGATCAGCCATGTACGCAGGATATATTATAGTGCTCAAGTGTGTGCGCAAACACAAGTGCACTCTCAATTCCCTTACCCTCATATTCCGATGGGACATTACTGTGACACGACCAGAGAGGGATTGGGCACAGGACCAACGACTTAACATGCTTTCCGAGGCACGGGGGTACAAGACCGCCAACTTCCAGACTCCGGGCTGCCACTAAGAATTTCTTACCGAAAACTTAGGTACAAATTTTTGGGGATCGAACCCAGAACCTCTTACGCAGCCGTCGCTTTAAAATGCGACCCACTAACCACTGCGCCACCGAGGCAGTCATCAAATAGTACGATGCGATTGATACACATTCTCAATGAAATCTAACGAACCAGTTTCAAGTAAAAGTCCTTGCACTATTACCGTCTGGTCTATTAAGGCCAACTACATGCTCGCACATTATCGCAATATGTGACAAAGAGTTGTGCTCTATATGATTCATAACTGTCTTTGCACCGCTCGGTAGAGAAGAAAATACTGGATGAAATAGCTACACACTCTCGTGTTTATCATAAGGGCTGTATTTTATTTTTGTCCTATAAAGAATATCTATCTATCTATCTATACTGATTTTAATCCTACATGACTGTACTCTGTCATCTTCATTAATGCAAGATAGTAATTTATTCGTCAGTGCATTACTAAAAGATGCGAATCGAAAAACAATACAGAATGTATAATTTCGGTGTCTTTTAATTTACCAAACAATGTAAAAAAATTTTTTTAGTTGTTTACTAGCGACCTGCCCCATTTTCGCACGGGAGCAATATTGTGCATATATTATATTATTATATACATATACGTTTAATCTCTATATACTCTACCTATGTATTTAATAAAACTGCTTCAAAATCCGTCACGTATTTTTAAAGATTACAGCATACATAGGGACAGTTAACGAAAGTGACTTTGTTTTATACTGATCTAGTTACATCAACTGTAACAGAATTATCCATTAATTATGATCCGAACAGGAACAAGGGTAATCTTAAAATATATAGATAGAAGAATATTCATAGCACTGACACTAGCTGCACAGCCAATTCGAAAAGATGACAGTTATAATTGTGTATCAAATCTTTGAAAGTGTTAATGATGATGAAGATGTTGCTATACGACCTGCTTGGTCGTATAGCTACATCGACAGGTATAAATCCCACATAAAAAGCACCATGTACAGAGATTCTATTCTGGGACGTGCCTCGGATCGCAATGTGCTGCAAGTCATCCAATTTAATTTGGAAATCACCGCTGATGTATGGAATTCATACCGATGTGAATGGTTGCAGTTGCAACGTGATGCGGAGGGTAGGTAACTTGCAACAGTGAATAATTAACTATGTAATTCTGGAAACGGAAGAGAGAAAATCTGAATATAAAGATTTTAATCTTGAAGGTACTGGATTTAAGTAAAAGCCAATAGAAACAAGAAACGATAAGGAGATATTGTGCATTAATTAGGAATGTTCGATCCGGGCACTTTGTATCGATACTCTGGATCGCAATGAATCGTTATACACTGTATCGATACGAATATCGATCCAATAGATTTGATACGATTTTTTGGATCGATCCAGTATCGTATCAAGTTTTTTTTTTTTAATTAAACAAGCTGTAAGTTTATTTAAGAACAAAAAAAACAATATTGCTTACATAAGGAAGTCTTCATAAGGAAGTGTAATTAAAAATATAAATTTGATAGCTTCTCTGGACCATTACGATTGCGGCTCTCATTCAAATTTAAGTATATGTACTCGTAGTTGTTCAGTGAGAATAGTCAGGCACAGAGTTCTTAAAACGGATAAGTAACGTAGAGCAAACGTAATACATATCTAGTGATGTATAATCACAAGTGCTACTCTTGTCGAAATTGAAGGTGTATGGGAATAAAACGTTTAACAAAACCTACCGCCAGATAAATATTAACATTAGTGTAATATGAATCAGTTCGTATTTAGACTATACTTACTTCGTAGAACAGGAACGCGGTCAGTATTAACGTTACAAATAAATATTATGGTTTAAATTTTGTTTATTTTGCGATCGATCGATCCTCATCTTACATGTATCGATTCACTTACAGGTCGAAAGCCATTGTATCGATACAAAAATCGGGTTTATCGTATTGATTTGTATCGATCCACACAAGTATCGGATCGGATCGAACATCCCTAGCATAAATTATGTGTCAATGGAATGTACCTGCTGTGAATAACCAAGAAAAGATTAATTGAAATGCAGAAATTATTACTGAAAGGCATAAAATATAGAGCACTAATTATGATAAATCATAATATTATTATTTGCACATATCTAAATCTAATAGTTTTTGAAAATTCAGAAAAAAATAGACTTTTCTCGTAAGAGGATAAACACATATTTACAATTTACTCAAATGTAAGTAAAATTTACGTAATGGAGTTTGCATAGATAAAACGGTACATTTGTTTTCACTTACACACTTAGAAAAAGTTCTGTACTGGATATCTTTTAGTATAGTGCAGGTCTAAAAGTAGATTAGAGATAGTTTATCAGACGATCTGCTATAATAACATTCATTGTTTGCTTCTACTCCGGTATGCAAACATTTTCAATGAACCGGTAGCCTTCGTAATGCACTTCTAACTACGTAGCTTAGCTACAAATTGTTGAATGCACCTACGCTGGTGATAAACTTGTGATAAAATGCAAATTTTGCACGCCATGCATAGCATTATCTTTGTCGATTAAGTGAGGATCTTGATCGTTGAATGAGATAATCAACTGTTAAAGTTCAATTTCCAACATATCTATCAAATAAACGTACCACGGACTCCATCATCGACATCTTAGGACGCATCTGGAAATGACACGCTATCCTAGCGTATAATGACAATATTTCTCAGATCGTTCGAATGATGTCCCCAGATTTAGCAAAGTCAATGAGTAGATTTTTCCACTTTTTCATTAGAATTGACTTAATACTGAGATTTCCAACTCTTGAATATGAAGGAACGTCGTCAACTTTGTAGAAAGTGGCAATTTTCTCCAGCTTTGAAACAGCAAAATTGCATTTTTAGACATGCAGCGATTTGCATCATTCAGTCTTTTGCTTCAGGAATATATTAGCACAAAGCGGATGTTGGGAGAAATGAGAATTTGAACAGAAAAAGGGAAATATCTGTGTCTAATAAAAATGTTCATTTCACAACTAAAACGGCAAACAACAAAGAATATATTCTCAATGGATGGATAAATATTTCCTATAATGTGGAATAGAAAATTAGGTATAGTTCCCAGAACGGCAGTAAAATTTGCAAAACAGGAGGCATTACTTGTCTGTATGTTGGAATATGATTGTCTGAAAGACAGAATAACCCCCATAAAATTAATGTGGGGATCTCCCGGCGGGGCTGGGGTATACACAGCAATTCGTGGTAAAGGCAAAAGTCGTAAACAAACTTTGAAGTCGTACACATCAGCATGATGTATGTATCTACTTATCTATTATTTAAAAACAAAACAAGATGTTGATAGTGATAAATGCACAATAAGAATAAGAACCGTGCTTAATGCTGATTATGAAGGATTTAAGAATCAGCTTCTTCATGATATAATTATTAAAAGCGTTTGTCTCTTAATCCCGTGAATTTGAAAGTGAGTTAAATGCTGGGGGATCTTTGCGCTTTTGTACAGTGGTCTCAATCACTTGAATATGTCAAAAATGATGATTCTATCTAGTGTATGTTCCACTTTATTATTTCGTTTTTATTTATTATATGAGCGCAATGCTCCTGGCTCGAAGTGCAATAGATCTACCTTACACATTCCAGAATATTTTCATCAGAACATCACACATAATATAAATGCTTTTTACTACTAATTCGGCAAGGAGGGTGAAAACGTCAGGCATTAGTCATTGCAAACTTTATAAAATCTTAAGGCACGTGCTCCTCATCATCAGGTGTGGTCAACCTAAAATCGCACCGTGGGCCCAGGCCTATAAACACCGCGGCCGCGGCTCTGGCAGAGATCTTAAACCAGCTTTCATGTACTGTACTGGCACCGGTGCTTCTGTTTTCATGTGACATCTAAGAAGTCGCGTTGGTCATTAAACATTTCACGTGCTTCTCAACATCAGGTGTTGTCAACCTATAATCTCCCCGTGGGCCCCTGCCTATAAACACGGCTACAATTCGCGGTCCACGCAGAGATCGTAAACCAGCTTTGATGTACTGTACAGGCACCGGGCGTCGCCCGCCTCTGTTTACGTGTGTGCACGAGTGGAATTTCGATTCGGACGCAAGGTCGAATGACTTTTCTTGTTTGCAAACGTATTGCAAAATATACCGGCGCGATGAGATAAATATAGACGAAGAATCTGAATAGGTGAGGATATAACTATAAATTAGGGATGCCTTTTTAAAAATAAGAATGCAGCTAGAAGATTCAAGCGGATTTTTCTTTCTTAAATCATCACAAAACAATCCTAAGGATAGAATGACTCTACAGATCGACTTCTGCTTTAAAATCATTACCTGAATATACTTTGAAGAACTTATTGGTAGTTTAACCCTATCCTACTTTGTCCAATGGACCAAAAAGCCCCAATCGCTCCTCTGCTCTGCACAGTGCACACGTACAAAACTCCTACATAGCCGGCAGTTAAAACAACTGGCACAAAAAAACAAATTATAAAAAAACACACAGCTGCCGCGAATTTGAATGGGACCGAATAAAAATAGGTGAACGGGACAAAGAGTAATTAATAGTGGCAGTGGGAATTCAGAGGAGCGATAAGAGTGCGCGGCGGCACGGCGCAGGTCGTGACCCAGATTCCTATAACGACGCCCGCCGGGACTCCGTGGAGCACTTGCGACTACGCGGACGAACCTTCGGGACTACTGGATGTGTTCTACCATAGAATACATATGGCCAGTAGGAAGACAGAATGAATGGAATATGTGTACATTCGAACACACATCTCTATATTTTTTAAAATCTATGGCGTAGAAGCGTACACGTTGCGGATAGTTTCTCAAACTCTAGATGTAACCGTTAAGTTGAGATAATGATTTATAAATATGTACGCATGATCCAGTTAGTCTGGTTACGCAAATCCTGGATGGTCCAAGCGTACCCCAGGGTCCGATGCTACGGCTTTGGACACAACAGGAAACAATACGCTAACTAAGACGACGAGCAAAACTTATGTCTTTTCTTCAAGTTTCAACGAGTTGCTTAACTTAAAGTTGCCTTAACTATTGGGAGATCATTATGTTCGCACGCGCGAACTATGAGTTTTATAAAGGTACCTTTATAAAACATGTCCGTCCGAGATGGGATTTACGTAAAATCTCCCGCTTAGAGTGAACAAATCGTAGTTTGGTTTACCTTACCGTCTCGATGTTTTTACCTTTAGACTTTCATAAGTGTTATATGTACGCCGTTATTTTGGTGCATATCAGAACTGTAACCTTAATTAGTATGTAGTCTACGATTCTATTTATATGTAACATGTGGCTGGGCCTGAATAAATAAATAAATAGCCTCTATCCTGGAGACAATATATTATGACAACCTACCGACTTAAAGAACTGGTTCTGTGACTGACAATAAAACGCGAGTTTCGGCAGTAGGATAAAGTTCTTTAGAGAAAGGAAATTGAAGTCAATTCAACTGAAATAGGTCTCACAGTAACGACTCCCGTAGGGATCTAGTGACACCGATGAAGCTTCGAGAGAGTTCTACTGCACGTTAAGGCGGCAGTTTAAATGCTAAAAAGGAACGAAAATGTTATGCAGAGAGAGGAAATTAATTTAATTTTTATGTCTTCAGCTCACGGCGCGCCGCCGGGTCAAATCTCCCGCGCCCCGATGTAAAGTCGAATGTATGGACTACTTGAGTAAAAAAAGATCTGTGTCCAAGTAGCTCTAACTTATGTATAGACAGCGCATACTTGGATAAGTCACAGAAATGGACAGGTAGTCAATATATATTAAAAACATAATTTGGTCATTTGTAAGATATCGCAAATTGCTACTAGTATTTTCAAGAGCAACGTAAAGTAAAGTTCTTTTAGACACTAAAAAAGTACTTTTTTCGCCACAAGCCTGTAAAAATAAAACGTGTGAGTGAGCGAATGCAAAAGCGTAGGTACTTAGCGAAAAAGGGTTGCCCGGCCGTACTTTAAAATCTCTCGAGCAAAGAGCTCTTTTCAAAATCGCTGACTGGGAAAATCGTGAGCACGGCCTGGGATCCGTGTAACTTGACCCATATTCGGTGCTGCCAATTACTATCTAAAGAAAGGCATTCATGCCACACTAAAATACTCATATTATTAAAATTTAAATAATGAAAATATGATTCAAATTAAAAATGTAGAACAATTGTTTCATTAAATCAATCATCATAGGAGAAGCATCATCGTTATTCGTCAGGTATGTAATCTGTGGTCTGGGTCAGAAAAAAGAAGAATATCTTCTGATTCCGATTTACGGGGGCAAATCTTATCGATCAACCAGGTACGGAGGATAAAGTACTCAAGTGCATTACCCAAATACATCACTTAATAGACAGGTAGTAGATGGTCAAGTCCCTGATTGGCCGATTTTGCTGAACGTTCCGTGACCATAAATCAACAGCACGACGAACAAGACTATGACAGTCTGATATCATTCGTCGAATACAAAATATTCGTTGCATCACTAGCATTCTACTTAAAACCCGTGTCACGTACTAAGAAGACGGGATATTGATTTTTATTCCTCGCCCGAGGAACACAAGTTCCACATAAACCTCATCGTTGACGCTTCAAAATGCTTCGCAAGAGAGAGAAAAAGAACGAATGTATTCAAGTACAAGTGTTTGCTCCTGAGTCCTGACGCGAATCGATCGCCCGCCAAAGTCAGAAATAGATGGGAGGTTTAACCTGGTTTAACCCGATTGCTAGTAGGTAGATTTTTATAGCAATCTAATTCATTTTTAATCGAGAAACGGATTCTGCCAAAAGCTGTATCATGTGATCCGACATAAATAGGAAAGCAGCTGTCCTTGATATTGTAAGGTCCGCGTTGTAAACATTTGTTTTACACCGACTATTTAGTCGGTTCCGTAATATGTAGTCATTCTCACGCTTTCAATTATACAAAAAGGTATTATGATAATGTTTTACTAAATTATTTTAAGCCTCTTCGTTGTTGCAAATGTTTTACTAATGGTACTCACTCCTGGCGACCCTCCACTATCAGAAGAGGAGTTCTTATACCTAATGGTCCAATAATATGAAAGAGCACGCACATCTCTATAGTCTTCTAAAAGGTTGCTAACCGCTGATCTAAAGCAGTGGTATCTTCTGTGGCAGTGGCTACCTTTGGCGGGCAAGCTTCACACACATAAAATGTAAAATTGAAGAAAAGGCGAAGCATGGAAGTAAGGCGATGCTAACGCAGTGTTGTTAACTTAGCCCTTTCGGGGCTAGATCTAGCCCTTTTCTTGCTTATTCAGCCCCTAAAATAATGATTTAGCCCTTCGCACAATTTCTAGCCCCAAAATGATTATACAATTTGTATTGAGTAAGGCTGTCCCTGATGAAATAGACAGGACTTACTCACAACCATCAACGTCCTCAACACAAAAAGAGAGTAAAACATAGAGCCTGGTAATAATGGTTGAAGAGAAATCTTATGTGGCGATGAATCCTCTGATGAGGAATAAGACATTTGAGCTTTTCTTTTTATTAATGGCTTGATTCTTCAATTTTCGGTAAAAAAAAAAAGTTAAACTTAGCCCTATTTTAAAAATATTAGCAAAATCTAGCCCTATTTGAGACTCCTTGTGCTAACGACATTTTATGGTTTTGATTGTTTTAGGTAGGCCAGGCAAGGCTTGTAGTTGCATATACAAGGAATCTACCTTAATATTATTTAATACCATCTACCATAATATCATAGGTATCTAATATGATCTAGTTGATAATCATCATCATCATCATCATCAGCCCATTTAAGTCCCCACTGCTGGGGCACGGGCCTCCCTCAATCACATGAGGGGTAATTGCCATACTCACCACGCTTGGCAGACGGGTTGGCGAGGGTTTTGAAATGCAGAGTTTTCCTTCTCTGGGTGCTAATGATCATGCCAGCAGCTTTACCTTAGTCGCCTTTTACGACACCTCGGTAAGAGTGAGGGTGGCCTATTCTACTCTGCCGGGGACCACACGGTAGTTGATAATAAAAGTCTTCAATTCATTGGGTGTGATATATAAAAGTAACTTATGTATCGTATTGTGTCATATTCGTGAGCGGGTATAATAAGTAAGGATTTTTGCAACAAGGAGAAATAAATTGATGTGGATGGAAGTACTAGTGCTATACTCGTATACATACACTTTCGCTTTTAGATTAACAAAAGATCAGATTTGATCAGTCAAAACATTGTATAGTCGGCCTATGGTTATTTAGCGAAAGTCGGAACTAAGGCTGTTTTGACATTTTCCTATAGAAAAATCGCAGTACAACGTCCTCCTGTCAATGTCACTTAGGTGCCTTCTGATCGTGGTCGCACTGTATTTGTAAGTAGAAATCGTAGAATTGGTCAAATTAAACCCGTATAAAATTTTAGGTGTGACGTCATTTCACATGACACAGAGTGACACATTTTCCACGATGATCTTGATATAAGCTTAATTCACAAGTGCAATCATAAACAAGCATTATTTCTAGCCGTGATTCAGAATATTAGTGCATTGCTTGAGTGCATTAATATGGTAGCCTTGCAAGCATGATATCATAGACGCAGCGGGGCACCGTATGTCACCACTGGATCTCTACTAGGGTTTGGGAATTCTCGACAATTTCAACGTCCCGGGACACGAGACAGGCTACGATCAAAGTCCCGGGACTTCCCGGGACTTCGAGACTTTTTTTAATTATAAAATTTGAACTTTGATTTCTGGTGAAACGTATTTATAAAAAGGGTTTTTTTTTTAAATCAACATTAATTATCGGTTAAATCAACATTTATTAAACATAAAATATAATCACAATAGCTTTAACTTTAATATGTCAAATAATTGGTATGTTTATTCCTATAATCACAGATTAACTTTTAATTTAAAACAATTATTAAATATTATTATAATAAAAGAAACTTAGTAACAATCATACTAACTTTAATATCATGTCATAATCATATTAATCATAATTTGGTAATTTTTATAATCACAGATTTGTTTCCTTATCTGTAAAACAGACTTTTGAATCAGTCTTTCAAATTATTAATCAGTGAAAAAAATAAAATTAATTTGATTTTATAAAATAGGCTTTTAAAAAAATCAGAGTATTAACAGCTTTGTCCGACAATCCGCTTCTGATTTTTGTAATAACGCCACCGGACAAGGAAAACACTCTCTCATTTTCAACAGAAGTCGGTTTAATTGAGTTTAAGGCTTTATAAAGTAGTTCTAAATTTTCTGTACGTTTTCCGGTTGCTTCGAACAACTGAAACTCCTTTTTCAATGTTGCTCTTGTTGTTGTTTTTTGAACCTCGGGTACATTTTATTTGATTTTTTTTATTGCTTGTTCCATTTGATTTACAAACGACTCATCCGGCTCGTTGTGTACTTGAGAGCTACTAGTACTAGGTTCAACGCTTATTATTTCCATATCTGGTGTCGGGATATGAGGTATATTTTCAAAAAGCCTGCAATACAGTTCTTCCGCAAAGCCAATTAGGACGCGGCAAACTCAGTATGTAGACCAAGTAATTATTCATTACAGTAACAGATGGCGCTAGCTAGGCTCATGCAATGCTTTGAAAATAAAAATTAATACAATACATACGACTATCGTGTCTCGTCTCGAGTCTCGACCCAAAAGTCCCGGGACACGAGACAACGAAATTTACAAAAAGTCCCGGGACTTCGAGACACGAGACGTCCCGGGACCCAAACCCTAATCTCTACAATCTACATAACAGCGAAGGTTCTAATTTTAAGGTACTTTATATATTTACGTTAATCACGTTAAGGTATTATGTTTTCTTTTAAAGGTGGATGACGGTGGTTTTTATGTGATACCTAGGATGCCAGACGAGTGGTACATTTGATGGCAACCTCACTCAACCAGTGTAAGCGCTGATTCACGCTGGTTTCCTGTGATAACGTGGTATCAATCTAGTCGAGCCGGCCCATTCATGCCGAAGCGTGGCTCTCTCACGGATGGGTGGCAGACGAGCAGACGGATCACCTGATGGTAAACGATTGCCGCCGTCCATAGACACCCGCAACAACATTTAAACCACCCTTTCCCCCGGATTGGGTCTCCGGTACCCTCACCCACGCAGCGAAACAGCACAGTGCTGCTTCACGCCGGTTTTCTGTGAGGCAGTGCTATCATTCCGGTCGATCCGGCCTATTCATACCGAAGCTCTTCCACGGTAAAATGTGGGATACAGATATAACGCCGGAAGCGGTCTTCTCTTTCGGTCTCCAACTGCCACTTCAAGGGAATGTCACAATATTGACACGGGTTTTAACATTTCCTACAGAAATTTTGCAGTACTACGCCCCCCGTCAATGTCATAGGTACGTCGTCCAAAATAGATTTGACATTATTTTCACGCGTGGGAAGAAATCAAACAGTTTTCATGTCCAAGGTATACCTCTGGTATTAGGTACTTAGTAGCATCTATCGATCAGTGCAAGCGCTGATTCACGCTGGTTTCCTGTGATAACGTGGTATCAATCTAGTCGAGCCCTCCCATTCATGCCGAAGTGTGGCTCTCTCACGGATAGGTGGCAGACGAGCAGACGGATCACCTGATGGTAAGCGATTGCCGCTGTCCAAGAACCTCGCAACACCAGTGGTGTCACTATATGCGTTTTACCTAATGAACCATAGGCTCATGTACAATCTTCATTCTTGAGTGCAAAAACAAATTTTATTATACGCACATGCAAATTATAGTTTCCCAATATCAGCCACCTCGCTCGCGACACCGCAACGAAACTAGCGCTGCCACTTGATTAATAGTGTTTTGGCGATTAAAGGCCGGCTTTCCGGATTAAGAATTTGAAGTTAAGCACGATTTGAGCACAAAGTTTGACAGTTGAAGTATGACTCAACTGTCAAAGTTCGTGCACATGTCGGGCTTAATTTCAAATTCTTAATTCAGAAACCGGCCCTAAGAGACAATTTTTACAAATGTACTTCAATGAATACTTAAAGGAAAGTATTAACAAATAATTGCGACCTACCTTTGTAATATTTCTTCCTAGTAACAAAATTAAGTAAAAGTGGCTACTTTTAGTTATATTGTTACTTGCTGGAAGTAAAAGTATTAAAGTAAAGTTTCAGTATATACTGTCCCACTGCAGGGCGAAAGCCTCCATCATAGAAATCAATTCATCGCTACTATGATTAAGAATGAGTATTGAATGAAGTACTTTTTAAAAAATGTCTCTTATTCGCCCCTATCAATATAAATCTCGTGACGGCGCTAGTATAGTCGCGGTGTCACGTTAAATGGGTCCATTCATGATTCTTATTATGATTGCATTACTCGAATGCATTAATCGTAGCCTTGCACATGATATCGCAGCCTCGTGACAGCGGACCTCTGTGCTACTCTTATGGAAATCGTTCCGGCCTTGTTATACCGCACTAACTAGCCGTGTCGGCCAATAAAAACTCTTACATGCATGATACAAGTTATCATAAACTCGGTCAGGAGTGAAACGATTTGCTTTTTATATTCAATAGTAATAAAAGAATAAGAATATAAAACCGCAGTAACGGAGATACTAGTTTTAAACTGAACTTCAGCCAGTGGCATGTTTCTTGTGGGTCAATGTTGAGGTAAACATCGGGGTGGGGCGGTAACAAATCTCACAGTACACCATTAACATCTCCATCATCTCAGCGGGTCATCCCTGGTTGTGACCCAAGCCATCGCTTCGGAGCCTAGAGAAGACATGGACTATGCAGGTTTGGTAATTTGGTAATTATTACATTGAAACCAATTAGACAAGCTACTAATAATGAATGTTCTTGCAAATTCAGAGTAAAGAAATTCTGCACAAAATAATGTCCAAAAAGTTTCAGAAATGAAGTAAGGACTGAATGATAAAATTGTAACAGTAGCTTCAAAAGAAATAAGATTTCAGTTAAGTGCTCTGCAATTGGGACCGTTCAATTTGAAGAAAAGGTAGTAGCGAAAAGGGAGGAAGGTCAGATAAATTAAACGCCCGCTGTATTGCCCATATTACTCGTACAATCTGATTCGGCAAGCGATAACTGTGCGTATCTATGTATAACAGCTTTTCCAGAGACCTTTGTTTCATCGGACTGATATTTTTTTTTGTGGAATAGATATAAAGACAAAGACGTCGACTACACAGGTACAGTCATCATCATCATCATCGTCAGCCCATTTAAGTCCCCACTGCTGGGGCACGGGCCTCCCTCAATCACATGAGGGGTAATTGCCATACTAACCACGCTTGGCAGACGGGTTGGCGAGGGTTTTGATATAAATGCAGAGTTTTCCTTCTCTGGGTGCTGATGATCATGCCAGCAGCTTTACCTTAGTCGCCTTTTACGACACCTCGGTAAGAGTGAGGGTGGCCTATTCTACTCTGCCGAGGACCACACGGCTGAGGTACAGGTACAGTCATGTCCTGCAAAAACTGGATCGCTAAGTGAGAAACAAATATCTGGCCATGCCATCACCGCCGGGTCCCGGCAGAAGGGGAGACCGAAAAACGTGTGGCTTGACGTCGTAAAGGATGACATTCGTGCCAATAAACTGACCAGGACCCCAATTCTCGTGCTTGTGATATTTATTTTCATACGACATATATCACCAAAACACCGTTTTTTGTATGGTTTTCAAGTGATATCCGCTATAATTTCAAAATATCAAGAGCACGAGAATTGGGCTCCCGTGATGCACAAAACCGTACGAAGTTTAGGAGTCGAAGTAGGAAATCGGAACCCAGGCTGCGATGCGACTGCAACCGGGACAAAACGTTACGATGATGATGGAAGTAAACAAAGACAAGGCGTAATATAATTGGAATCAAAAAGGCGTGAAAATATTAAAAAATCCAAGATCAGCTTTACATACATCGATCTACATAAATATTGTCTACTTAACGGGTCTACCCTGACTTCTGTCTGGCTTTAGAATGAACCTATCACGATAAATAATAGTGTGACTAAAACTCTTTGCATGTCTCTACTAACAGTTTTCCCGTCGCAAACATATCCAATAGTTAACTTTCGGCCTACCTCAGAAATTTCGAATGGGTCTTACAAGGAACTACACTCAGCCCGCTTTTGTTATTCCTTCTTTTATATCGGAAGCTTAATTTCTCACTTTTTCTATGTAAAAACACTACAGCTCACCAAAAGGAAATTCAATTACCGATTTTCTTTATACCGCGCGACGCAAGAAGCCACGCAGTATACATTTCAATGTCCGTATAACTTTGAATAGGGAAACTCGCGTTATCAATGTGTCGGTGAAATAAGTTTCTCGCTCCCGAGAGCGGAAGAGGAAACGTCTCGCTCCAATGCATCCACAACACGAACAAACAACATGTAATGGGCATTTTATTCAAACTTTTTGCGAGGCCCTTTGACCTTTACGATGTAGCCTGAGTTAATCAACACGGATTCCAATTCAATTTAATTGAATGGTCAAGAAAAAAGCTTATGAAAGGATTGAATGTTATTCATTCAACAAAACAGCGAGTCACTGTACTGAAACACGTGTAGAATCAATTTGTTTTCAGCCATGTATATCGAAATAGATAAGTTAATAGGCCACGGCTAGACCAAGCAGCGCTTATTAATAATACAGTATAAGTGAATAAAAGCAGTGATATAAAAGCGACCACTCCATATGCAAAAACAAATGCTACTATCAGTTATAATCGCTGATAAGAGCTAGTTGTTTTTGTATCGTTCGATAAGAGGGAGCGGCTGGCAATACACAAGAGATTCTATGACGGTCACGGCACTGCCCGCTCCCAAGTAATGTGAAGATCCCGCTGAGTGTTGGCAGCTTCTAGATCAATACACGCAGGGAGTTTCAACTGGCGGCTCGCCAACCACTAAAACACGGCATAGCCCAAGTTTATACCGACGTTTCAGTGAACAGATAGAGAGCTGCGTTGTTTTTCACAACCCAAACCCGTGGCCGCGAAGTTTGAACTCTTCACTGTGAACCGACTGACACCGCCCCAGAGGTCCAGTGTCACGGCCGCTCTCGCTGTTGCGAACGTAAATAATAATCCGAACGACATTGACACACGACCACCGGCAGTCGACAATAAAAACAACGTTGGGAACAAGCAAAGCGTTCCGTCCGAACGTTTCCAACGACGCACGTGAGCCAAACACGCGTCATCAACTATTTCAGTACAATGAGCGCTCGAAAATTATACGTCAATATTACACCGAATATGGTTCTTGACTCGGTCTAATGAAATCTATTAAGCCAGCCAGCAAAATCTCAGAAGAGCAACGTGTTGTTGCAATGATGTCCCAATGAAACTCGATTGTTTCTCACCCAAGATTTCCCGAGACATTTTATTGTTTGATGCCATTACAATAGATACATACCAGTTGTTTACAAGGAAAATGACATAATTGCCACGTAAATTCATGTAATAGTTCGTGTAGAGAAAATTGAAACGGCTGAGACATACATACACTTTAAAAATAAGTTGATGTTAGCAAAACAAAAGATGTTTGCCTTGAACATTTCGGAGTTCATTTAAATATTGCTTGTACGAAAATAAAAGGAACACAATGGCTAGACTACGGGAGGAAATAGTCACTTTTAAGTATCCGGCTGCCGAATTGATACTCGCCCGTGGCCGCCTCTTCGCTTGAAACGTCATCCTTGGACATAAACTGCTTATTTCGAGTACTGTTCCAAGAAGGTACCTTCATTGTTGTGCAGCCAATTTGTACCAAAATAAGAGAGTGAAAATATTTGCTATATCTGGTCGCATTCCAACCAATTACATGAAAACGTGGACAGAGGAAGTGAGACGTATGGAATTGACAGCACGTCGGACGCATTGCAAATCTGTGGCGTGCCGACGGCGTCCATTTGTCGTGTAATCAGGACGACCCGGTCAGATCGCACCAAACGCGTTCCAGACCCTGTTACGAGGTACGAGAGTTCAATTTAGATTCTGATAACATTAATCTGGGATGTTACATATGTGCAAAGAATAACGTGTCATATGACAAGGATGTAGAGTAGGGAGTCGGTTCAGCGTGATGGAGTAGTAACTGAGATATAGACGGGAGAGACTGGCTCGGCAATTTGCCTATTGCTGCGTTCAATTATCGCCCCCCGCACTCATTACTGAATTAAGGCGAGAGCGACTGTACATTTTGTGACGCCTCTGCTCCAGAATTGAGAGGATGTTTTATGTAACCGGTCGTTACCTGACTACGTTGAAGCAAATTGCTCTCAATAACGTAACAGATCTCCTTGGTATCTAGAGTTCAGAATCATCATCCGTGGTGGGTGATGCGAATGTATAACATTTTGACAAAAACACTTTTTGTTGGCTGTATTGGAATATTTTCCATAACATAAAACTAAAACAATCGTTTGATAGTAGTATTTGTATTGAAATATGCATGACATAACAGAAGTAATGACAGCCAATAAAGCGGTGGCTATGGTCGGCATCGTTCGTAAATCGAGCTAACCACAGTAATAAAATTAATAGCCTCATCTGAGCGTCACTAACTTTACCGATAAAAATATCGATTATGCCTCGACGTTTTAGACAGAAATCCCACGAAACAAACATGGAATTGAAAAGGTAACAAAATATAAAGAGCCATGCAAAGTGGAGATGATAAATATATAACAAATTACGTGATAAAAGTTCTTATCAAAAAGATGTGAATATTTTAAAATATGAAGTTTTGATTAAACCATACTAAGGTTATCATTTGAAGAAAATCTTATCGATGCTAAACATCAAACAAATGATTTGACAAAAATTGGCAATCAAAGATATCAGTCTGAAGGATAGTACACTACGAATAGACGTTTGTTTTTAATTGGTACCGTCAACAGACCAGCTCTAAACGTCATGATAATTAAACGAGTTGATGCTAAAACATCATTCATCTGAATCAAATAGAACGAGCAAAAAGCTATTGACCCAGGTTGAAACTTGCTTGCTGAACAGTTGCGTCAGTATTTTTATCTGTACATATTCCTGCATTGCACTACTCAGGTTAGGTTCTCTCTTTTGTCACTTGCAGTAGCTAGTATGTACCTATTTTGACATTCATAAGTGTTCTGTGTGGACCTAAATTGAATAAATATTTTTTTATCTTTATCTTGGAGTAATTGATATTAATTAAATTATAATTTAAGTTCAGAACTCATTCACTCACTCAGAAAAATATTATCATTATCAGCCTATTTAAGTCCCCACTGCTGGGGCACGGGCCTCCCTCAATCACATGAGGGGTAATTGCCATACTCACCACGCTTGGCAGACGGGTTGGCGTGGGTTTTGATATAAATGCAAAGTTTTCCTTCTCTGGGTGCTGATGATCATGCCAGCAGCTTTACTTTAGTCGCCTTTTACGACACCTCGGTAAGAGTGAGGTGGCCTATTTTAGTCTGCCGGGGACCACACGGAAAATATTATCACTTGAATTGAAATTTATAATCTCTAGTTGGATAGATTAAATAGCCTTAAAATATTGGATACATGTGGACTGCAAGCTTTTTGCTCATTACGCAGTCCTTAGCACAGAATTCAGGAAAAAATATTTTCAACACACTCAGAACATGGTGATATCGTGAGTATCACAATGTCATACAAGGCGACCAAACGATCTGCCACGGCACAGCTTTTATAACTAATTAGGTAGCAACTGCCTCGTGGCGTGCGTCAGTTCCACGAAGCACCAAGATCTATGGACCAGTCTTATCAGCGGACCAGAATCACTGCTACTGTAACACTCACCAGGCATGAAGTGCAGCAGAGCGGCTGTGATGGGGTACAGACTGGGGCTGTATGTGATGTCGGGGCACGCGTACCCCAGCACGGAGACCACGCGGTCCGCCACGGCCCTGCCCTTGCGGGTCAGGTGGTAGCCGAGGCAGTGCGTCGCCTCCACAAAGGGCGGCAGCATGATCGGCTTGTCCGGCAGCTCCACTGTGCCGAAAACCTGCAGAAGTAAACGGTATTGTTATTTTGTATAATAAATCCATTTCAATATAAGATTTTAAACTGTCGCGTTGCATTATAATATAAATAATAAACTATAAATAATAATTGACTGCCTCGGAAGCGAAGTGGTTAGTGGGTCGCACTTTAAAGCGACGGCTGCGCAAGAGGTCCCGGGTTCGTCTTCGTCTGATCGTTGAGTTTGGCCGCCGTAGCCGTAATTTTGGGTGGGTTGGAGGATTATTATTACTTTAAATAATTAATGTACACGGGACAAAACGCGTTGGAATCCAACATTTGTGCATGGTTGAACCTCCATAGCTCAGCCGCTGCAACCAAGGAGATAACCATAGTCGCCAAGGAGCTGGGTTTGGACTTGGTACTAGTACAGGAACAGTACAAGCATCCGCAGATCATCCAATGCGGATCCAAACCCAAGGCCGGAGTGTTGGTGATGAATCAGGCGTTTTCGTTCACGTTCTTGGAACATCTTAGCAACGAACACTGCGCGGTCGCACACGTTGATACCGGAGATAAGGGTCGGAGCTTCTACGTGGTATCGGTATATTGCCAGTACAGCCACGACATCTCCCGACACTTGGAACAACTGTCCCACGTGATGGATCAGCTGGCAGGGAAGCACATATTGATAGGCATGGACAGCAATGCACACTCGCCACTCTGGCACTGTGAGGAACGACAATACGTTGGGAGAGGACCTGACACCGAGTACAGGAGAAATCAGATGGAAGGATTTATCCTGGGACGAGCTCTTTTACTCCATAACAAGGAAGGTCAACCCCCAACATTTCACGGCCCCAACGGATACTCAAATGTGGACCTGACACTCACTACAAGAGGAATCACTGTGTCAGAGTGGACTGTAAGAGAAGGAGCAAGCTTGAGCGATCATCAGCTGATTACATTTAGAGTAGGCGACACAGCGGTGCGATCGCGGGTGGAAGTTGCTGGTCAGGGTCAGATGCAGCCATCTTACAGAGACCGAGGCGTGAACTGGGCGAACTTTTGCTCAGCTTTGCACTACCGAGTGGGACGTCTGCAACTCAGGAGACCAGCTGAGGACATCTGTAATGAGTACACAGACATACTGACACGAACGGCAAGCGAATGTCTGGGCAATCGCAAAAAAGCGGACACCGGTGGGTACGAGTGGTGGACACCTGCACTGGACAAACTCAGGAAGGAAGTGTACAGCGCGCGTAGGAACTGGCAGAAGTCGCGGAAGAGAGGAGGTGAGCAGGAAACTCATTTGAAGAATGAGCTCAATGTTGTGAGAAATCACTACAAAGAGGCAATGAGGAGCGCGGAGATCACCTTTTACCGCAAAGTGGCCGAATCCGGCAACAATGAGCCGTGGGGGATGGCTTATCGAGCTGCCTCTGGCAGAGTTCGCCCCCCACCCAACGTGATGCACGGAATGAAGCTCATGGAAGGACATGCAGAAACTGGAGAGGAGACCATGTCTGGGCTCCTGCGCGCGCTGTGTCCTGATGACGACCTGGAGAAGGATGATGCGTACCACCGGCAGGTCCGAATAGCTGCTGCGTGTGCCCCGACTGGACGAGACTCAGATCCACCCAACCGGGAGGCACTGGCGCGAATAGTCAAAGATCTACCAAACACGGCACCGGGAATGGATGGAATGACGCCACGGATCATAAAGCGAGCATGGAGAGCGAGTGGAGAGGAAATGCTGTATATGTTTTCCGCGTGCATAAGAGAAGGTGTGTTCCCAGCCATATGGAAGACCGGAAGACTAGTGGTCTTGCCAAAAGGCAACGACAAACCCCTGACAGACCCAAAAGCGTATAGACCGGTAACGTTGCTGCCCATTTTGGGAAAGATACTGGAACGTCTCATTATCACCTGCGCTCCTTGTCTGCACCGGAATATCTCACCAAGTCAGCATGGTTTTAGGTGTGGAAAGTCGACGGTTACGGCGATTAACGCAATTATGGACCGAGTTACGAATACCTCCAAAAACTATTGCCAGCTTATATTCTTGGATATTTCAGGGGCCTTCGACAACGCCTGGTGGCCCATGGTCCTGCTCAAAGTGAAACAAGGTGGATGTCCACCAAATATTTACAAAATCTTAGTGAGTTACTTCACAGACCGGCGAGTGGGTTTATTCATGGGTCGACAGGTGGTGTGGAAGAGGTCTACAATGGGCTGCCCCCAAGGTTCGGTGTTAGGGCCTACTTTATGGAATCTTCTGCTCGATGACATCCTTAGGTTACCGATGCCCGAGGGCGTCAGCATGACAGCCTATGCGGATGATATCACGATCGCGATCGAAGCACCAACCAGAGCTAAAATAGAGCGAGATGCACAATATATGCTCCAGGCGGTGTCCGAATGGGGGCATCGGAACCGTCTGACTTTCTCAGCCGCTAAGTCGCAGACGCTTACCTTGAAAGGCAAATTCAAGCGCCCCCCAACGATACGTATGGACAATAGATCGATCGCGCACGTGAGCATGGCAAAGTTACTTGGGGTGGTGATTGACCAAGGGTGCTCCTTCTTGCAGCATGCGAACTTTATCGGCCAGCGGGCTAATAACTGCTTCGGGAAGATGTCGAGAATATCTTCATCGACCTGGGGCGTGCGGTACAAAGCACTTAAGGTCCTGTATTCAGGGACCTATGTTGCAAGTCTTACTTACGCTGCGGCAGTTTGGTGGCACCGGGCAAGCATCTTCGTGGTGAAGCGAGCTTTGCTGCGCACCCAGCGGCCTGCAATGATTCTGCTCACGAAGGCTTATAGGTCTGTTAGCACATCAGCGCTGCCCGTGCTAGCTGCGGTGTTGCCGGCCGACTTAGAAGTCGTTCGTGTGGGACGATTCGCCCAGGAGTGCCCAAAGGAAGCCACAGACAAGGAGCAGACGGCACTTAAACGTAGAATATTCGGAGATGTTGTTGCCCAATGGCAGGAGCGCTGGTCGACCAGCGACAAAGGAAGAGAGTTGTCGCAGTTTTTCCCAGACGTAGAAATGAGATTATCGGCCGGTTGGGTGGAACCAGACTACGCTGTGTCACAAATATTTACAGGACATGGGAGTTTTAACAGCAGACTGCACGCGATGACTCTCTGTGAGTCACCTGTATGTCCCTGTGGAGAAGCTGATGAAACTCGGGACCATGTGCTGTGGGAATGTCAGCTGTATGAAGAAGAGCGGCAACAGATGCTGAATGACTGGAACAGAAACGAGATAGGACCAGTATACCATCAAGAGATGGTCAACTCTGCAGAAGGTTTTCGACGGTTGCGTGCGTTTGCACACAAAAGGCTTAATATTAGGAAGGAGATTGATTGATGTGGAACTGCCCGAGCGCGAGTCGCTTGTGTTGTGGTGTTTCACGCCCCATTTGGGGAGAAGTGACATTGAGATGGGACACAGACACAGATTTTGTAGGGAGTGAAGAATCGCACCGGGGAAAGAGCCCTTAGCAAGTACCTGGTGAGCGTCTCCCAAGATTCGGTCCGTATGCCGAGACGGTAGGAAGGACCATGGGCTGGTGGAGGGACTGTGTCTAATTTGTGCATGGTTATGTAATAAATATTAGAAGTGTTTGCCTAGAGGTCGTAACCCCGAAATTGTTTCAAATAGATCCGGTTTAGTAGCTAAAAATTAAATCGATTGGCGTCGCTAGTGTGCCCTACCCGTCACGTTAAAAGTTTCGTTCGAAGAAATGGCTTGCGAAATTCCAATTCATTTGCTTACTTAACTTTAGACTAACTTTAGACGTCTCAAAATGTTTATACCTAAAGTAGAGCCCAAGTAATAAGCCAAATTTGACGTTTCTACATTTTAGCTTCATAGAGAGGTGAATAATCGACATGTACTTCAAACAAACGTGAATCGAATACTATAATAATGGAAAATAAGTTAATAGTACTTTTATTTGGAGAAATGTGTAACAAAATTATTGAAAAGAAAGAGGAAAGTAGGTGCCGATCCCAGATAACGATCCGTGGCAAGTTTATTTCTTTTTCTTTGAAATCGAAACGCTTATATTGCGTGCCGTACATTTTTTTCTTTTTACAAAGTTATTAATGTATTTATATTTTCAAACCAGATAATAATACGTTTTATTTTAGTCAGAATGTGGCTCTTCATTTATGGATGAATATTACTACACGATTATCATTGTATTCGTTCGATTATTTGGGGTACATCACTACAGCTTTAACAAAAAATGGGTTGACACATACAACATTGTACCAACGTTCAATTCTTTAGAAAAGTAAATTTCTTATAAGTTTATAAATACGTTAACACAGAAAATAAATCGTGAAATTATCTTTTTTGTCTTTATTGAAATAAATAAATGCAAACATAATTATAAAAAGTTAAGAAATTGTGCTTATTTAACATAAAAAGATTGATAAATTCAATGACCGTTGTTTCAAGGTGGCGTTGTCGAATTTTGTTGAAGTGTCACATGTGGCCTTTTTATTTTGGTCCAACTATAATCTGGGACATATTACATATAATTGATCTCGTGCAAAATGCTTATTACATTATCTTTTAGTAATTTGGGTCGAAAGTATTTAGAAGTCTAAGATTGATTCACGTAAAACTTATAATGAGTATTCGATATGGTCGTATATGGTCGTATATGGTCTTGATGATAAACAAAATAATCCATAATAACAACTTATGTAATAAAGTGAACCTAAGCCAATGTTTTTATATAAGTAACCTTTAACTTTTTATCTCTTTCGCACAAAAAACAACGAGATTATTAAAAAGACAGATATTTTAAAGAAAGCTCTACAAAACAGATAATTTTGATGTATCCAAAGAAATCGTTTCTTTTGGGATTTTTGGGAAGACTGATGGTAAGCAAGAGAAGAGCCCAAGTTGCAATTACAACGGAAGGGATGTCAAGACATCAACACCCTTCGTTGGCACCGCCATACTGGCCCGCGAGATGCTTCTTCACGCTTCGTGTGAAGGAATCCATATTGTAGGATGGATTGGGATTACATATATAGGGACTACGCATGTATTTTTTTTATTTTCTAAGCTTTTCTACTTGTTATTTTCGGAAATAAAAATACAAATAAAAATATTTTGTCTGTTTTGAAGTCAAATGAAAATTCCCTACTCAGAGTAGACAAATATCACGCATGAGCCAAACGTTTTAACGATACATTCAGTTACCTACATAAAGCATGTAGAACATATGAGCCAGATCTAAACCGGATATTCTACTGAGTAGCAAAATTGTGCACTCTCCTTAGATGCGAATTGATATAGTTAACACATAAATTTGTTATCCAATCTCCTGCGGACATATTCACGGGCCGGGCGTGATTATCCACTTTGCGGGCAAGGCCGGCTTCCACGTACTAGTCACAAGAAATAGCTAAATATAACACGCATGGACTTATTATATATACTATGTGGTTAGTGTTTATATAAATATTTGCGTATATTGACATCACAATAGAAGTTAATTGACACGTGGATTTGCGGATTCTGTCATCTATTTGGAGATTTTTAGTCATCATTCAGCAGATTTTGAATGCAAAGAGAGGTCTTCATTATAGTTATAAATTTTCATATTTAGATAATGCTTGAGCAATGGAACTAAAATCAATTTGTTTCCTATAGGTAAAGTTTTTTCAGGTAGCTTTTGAAACATTAATCTTAAATGATGATCTAATAAAAACAGCAATCTTTTTAGGTGTAATAATTTCATAAATCTTTGTTGAAACTAGATTTGTGTGAAAAACTGAAATTACTAGTCTCAATGAAAATTTCTCAAATAAGGTGGCACAAAAAAGAACTCATAATACAAAGCACGTGCAAGTCTCGTACTGGTTAGAATCGATTCTACAGATAAGGATAAAGGTATGTTGCGACGTCTTGTAACACATCGTTGCGTAAATTCGAGGGAGCAACGACCGAAACAGCCGTCCGCATATCGGTCGCCTCGAGAAATAACACAAATACGACCAAGAACCATTTTTCACGAGATGTCACACTCACATACAAAAAAGCCCGCGAGCTGGACCCAGTGTTGGCAAATGCCAGGCAAGATCTATATTTAGACATCAACACGGCTCGCTATTTCGCAAAGATAATATTGGGATTAAGAATAAGCTCTTCTAATCCAGAACGTTGGTAAATATAGCAACAAGATTCGTAGACATACATTATAACGATGATGTGAATTGTAAACAGCACGGACTAGAATGCAAACAATACAAGCTAAACTCTATCTGCGTACCATATCAACAGACTATTGTATATAACTGCTTGATTGGAACTGCCCTGGTCTTTCGTGTTTTCCCATTTGGTGATCTTACACTCACTACGTGTAATACTAGTGTCCTAATTAGAGGTGTTTATCTGACATCTTTTGAGTCATCTTTTATTACATTCAAAAATATTTGTTATATCCAAATACATATTGTATATTCGTTTAAATGGTTTCACTCTGGTGGATTTTACCTTTATAACTTCAGAACTTCCAGTATTGTCATCGGTATGTCAGCCAGTGAGTACAGATAATAAATGTTAGTTCATTTTTGCGTCCTGGACACTGGACATTTTAAAAACAACGCATTGCGACACAGTGGCGAGTCTAAACCAACTGCATGCATAATCAAATAGTCGCTTTTCAGATAATGTTCCGCGACCAGACCGCGCTACGCTGTGCTGGTTTGTTGTGATAAACAAAACAAATGTACAATGCAAACACGAGGTAATTTTATCAGTGCTAATATTGATATACTTGTAACTTCGTTTGCAGATGGCGTTCTATTTTTATTTCAAATTGTATTTTAAGTTGCATCTTCAAAAAATGGTCTCTCATTACAAAGATATAATATTAACTTTAGATCATCAATATTATGTGTACAATTTGCGGCTGAGACGATTAAACTAATATATTTTCTTTGACGTAGATGCATGATCACGCATTCAAATTTAATTAATACACAATATTCATATAGCGAAGATAATGATCATAAGAATCATTCCATGAAATTTTTATACGTACCGCTTTCTACATTCAGTCAAAATGTTTTTTAACTTTGTAATATTTCTGTGTGTTTAACTGAGCTCTAATTCAATTAGATTGTTTGAGAATATTTTGGTTCATAATTTTCATGTCCAATATTTGATATGTTCACTCAGGTATGTCATGGCATCGGTAACGTCTTTAAGTAATTTCTTTCACATCAGGAAAAGTTTATTTGCATGGGAAATTCCGCGATATGAATTTTGGCGAGGCATAACCTAGCAGTATTCAGAAATGCACACAGGCTGGTCAACTGAATGAAAATATAAAGTCAAAAAGCGGTTAAAGACACTCGGGAAACGTAAATAGCACGTACACGTTTCGTGGCTGCTTCAGAAGCTTTTAAGAATACCCGCAGTACGATAAATTTATATTGATATCTTAAGAGAGATGGACCTTTACAATCCAACAATTGTACTCTTCACACGTCTCTGCCATTTCATCCCATATTGTCACTAATAAAAAGCTTAAGTGGTACTGGTGGATATCTAAAATTACTTAGGTTTCTGAAATCATGTTCCTTTGTCGTCGGCTCAGTCACAGTATGGAAAGAAAAATAAAAATAGACCAGTGGGGTAATATCGCAACTCAACGCAAGTTTTTGTTTCCAAATGAGAAACACAAGATTGTAAAAGTTAAATAAGTAGGGTCCAAAAAATTGCACTTAGTACTATAATTAAAGGAAATATTAAGACTCATTGCAATTGCTAGTGTGCTCTGATGTCTACAGTTGCCGTCCCATCTATCGTTTCAGATATGACTGTTGTAGACACTGTTTTCATGTGATCTAGGAATATTGTGTGGCTTCAAGTTCCAAGGTCACTCTTGGTGTGGCCAAAGTGTGCTCTACTAACAGTTCTGGCATAGTAATAACATGCGAAAAGCTGTTTTATCTGGGGTACAGGCAAATGTTAGTACAAATCTCAAGGTCAAAAGCGGTTTGCCCGTGTACACCCGTCGTAGTCACATCCAAAAAGCTCGACTTTGACGGCTTCCCCGCATATTACCTTGCTTAGTATTCGCACCGCGTACGCAACGTCCGGGCCGCTTGAATAAATCAACGCGTGCAGGGTTACCGAACGTACTTTCATAGTTTCCTATATTTGGGTAACCCCTATTACCACGATACCCGTTTTTATTCTAATCATTTTTTCCGAAATTTTGTTCCTAGTTTTCAGACTGGTTTGTTTTGTAACACTGGTTTACACACTCGATTGGTCAGTTACATAAGGTGATGTCATATCAGCTATTGTAAATTAACCTTCAGAAATAATCCCAAAATTCTTGCTTATCGTAATATTCGCATAGTCGTTATCATTTTCAACTCACTTGTGACTATCTAATTAATAAACAGAAACAATTATATTTTTAGGGCCAAACAACTACTATTTCATTTTGGTCTGCATCTTTGAAGAATTTATCTAGCTCACATATCGAAATTGGTCGGCAATTTTTAACCTACACACTCGTATAATGTTAAGAATCATTTTCTTGATTTTGGCCGCTTTTATTTTCATATTATGGACTGCATATTCGATATTAAGACCGTCATTAATAAGACGATCGCGGGACATGCCAGGGATATGGTAATAGTTTCTTGTCGCCTGTTGATAACCCTAAACTCGCCAATGGGCCGGTCGGTTTTTTTGCCGGCGCGCTCGCGCAAGTTGCTTGGCCTCTTGGAGCAGATGTTCAAATTGATTGTGCTGCCTAAATAATTTAGGCACTTATTGTACCACGCATGTTTGCTTTGAGGGTCTATAGAAAATGTAATCATATCTTTATTCTCTTTATTTGAATCTTTTGTTTATTACACAATACAGAAGTCAGGAAGCGCTTGACCTTCAAATAGCTTGATTATAAGTGGCAAAGATAAGGTCCGAAAGTGGAAAAGTACATTATCAATAGATTTTAGTTGGCAAGCTATTCAATAAGGAATTTAATTTACCTATTTTACCACTTCTGTAATTATTAAAACAATCCTGCGCGCCACCATGTCTCAAGTAAACATTTAACGCAACATATCGGTCTGGCAACTTTACGCCTATAAAGTCGCTTTTTAGGGTTCCGTACCTACTCAAAGGGTAAAAACGGGACCCTATTAATGAGACTCCGATGTCCACCTGTGTCTTCAAGCTGTATCTCAAGTACCGCCAAACGCCTATTTATGCTCGATGTCAATAAACGGTAACAGATAGGCACATAAAATATTAACAAAATACTGAATTGTAGTTTTACTTTAATAATAATTAATAAAATAAATTTTGAATTAATAATAATTAATAAAATAAATATATATTTATTAGTATGGGTACTACAAACGTTATTTTTGGGCTTTTTAGCTCGATATCAAAAAAATGGCAACAGGTACTTGAAATATTCACAAAATAGGTACATACAAAGTTGTATATTTACTTTAAAAATATATAATAAAATCAATGGGCCCTTCGTGCGCGAGTCAGACTAGCACTTGGTCGATCTTTTCTATACATTTTTTTTCTTCAAGTTATGAAGTTATATATCAATGAACACTTAGTTACTTCAAGAATTATATTTGGCTACTTGAGATGTTTTAGAGTAAGTTGTTTTTATTTACCACCAGTCTATATACGTTTCATTGCTGGAGCACAATCCAACTTTCAATAAATGAATTATACTTCAGTCTTAGAAACCTCAACCTACTGCTAATTGGACTTAGAATACATTTCAGAATTTCTACTTCCATGTATGAAGCAATAATACCCAATTCCTAGTTTATAGTCTTCCATCTTCAAATGCAATCGCATCACCACACATATTTGTCACCGTCATTATAATTAACTTAGCTTTCATGATAACGATGATGTCCTTCCTTCCCATGTTTATCAACAAGCTCACAGGCGCAGGCGCACATGTTCTGATCACACCACCTTTTGCAAGTGGAACGAATTTAATCGTTTGTGAAAGGGGCATTTACATACATAACTCGACAAGAACAAGAAGAGAAAAAAAAACCGGCCAAGTGCGAGTCGGACTCGCCCATGAAGGGTTCCGTAGCAGCAAGTAAGATATTACTTAATTGTAAGAGAATTATACATTAATATATGATTTTTTAAAATAATTTGCGGTTTAAGCTTTATAACGTATTAAAAAAACTACTTACTAGATCTAGTTTAAACAACTTTTCGTAGTTAGTCTTCATGGTAATGTCTATAATATTTATTTTTAGTTTTGTTTAATTATTTTTTTTTATTAGAAACCTCAACATCATTTATACCCATGAAAGGGTTTGATGACAACAAATTTAGAGTTTTAGTTCTAAGTATGGGGACCCCCCAAAATGTTTTTTTCCTATTTTTGTGTAAAAATCCTAATGCGGTTAACAAAATACATCTATTTACAATTAACAATCAACAGACAGAGTAAAACATAAAGGTTATTCCTTCTCCCACGGAACTCTACAAAGCAGAAAAAAACGTCGATCGCGATCCCGCGCCGGCTCGCGTGCGTGCCACGCCTCCGCGCGCGCGCAGCCGTCCTTCGCTTAGTCAAGGCCGCCCACGCGCTTAGGCGATACCCAACCTGTACCCAAGCTTTGTTTATCATCAAACCAGTTTCCTTTAGGTTGGTTAGGTCTTTTTTGCGATCGGGATTTAAAAAATGTTGAGCTTATTTGTTAAGGTGTTTGGCGACTCCGATGAGGCTACTCATCAATTGTTAAGGCATGCTTCACAAGGTCGATACAGCACGGGACATAGAAGTTGACCCAAGTTTTGGTACTACGTGACTTGCGTTACGCAAATGCGCAGTAACTTTTTGGTACAGAGCCTCACGTCACGTGGTACACTGGTACCAAAACTTGCGTCAACTTATCTGTCCCGCCCGAGCCGTACCCACCTTAATACAAAGATTTAATTTAGCATGTATTCAACTATTCATTATAAGTTTATCGAAATGATATTCACTGAATGTAAAAGTGACGAATTCCAAATGTCCACTTGAATACTACACACCGGTACTAAAATGTATTCAAGAAACATGTGTTCCAGTAACAACAAAACATATGAAATCGTGACCGGTGACAGTAATGGGTTGTCAATTTGAAAACTTAATGACGATCGTATGGCCTAGTCACGCAAAAGCTGATAAGATCTATTGCCATTAATAAATGAGGAATAAATACATTTCAGTCGCTCCTAGTACGATAATAGTACAAGTATACTCAGTAGCAAGACTGAACGTTCCCACAGTGCCGCACCGGTAACCTTGTAATGTAAACTTACCGACTTAGGGCTTCGACACAATCTTTGGAACATTTAGTTTGGGCTCGCGGAAGGGGCACAGAGGGCCCCCCGCCGTAATAAACAAGAATATACGTCTTGCATTCATACAAAAGAGACGCACCGCGCATGTTAAGGGGTCAGGGATAAAGATTCGGCAATGAATTCCGTTTCGTTGTAAGCCTTCAGGCACAATAAAAACAGCCGCTATGGCTTCGGAAAAATCATTTCTGATATCGTATGAAAATCATACAAAAAACTGTGTTTTTCCGATCGTATTACAACAAAATATCATGTCGCGAGGGCACCTGCAGCCCAATTCTCGTGCTCGTGACATTTATTATCATACGACATATATCACTTAAACATAGTTTTTTTTGTATGGATTTCACGTGACATCCGCCATGTTTTCAAAATAATACGACCACGAGAATTGGGCTCCTGGTCAACTGATGAACCCAGTACGCGTAGACATCGAATCGCCCGCCCCAATCACCAAAGGTTACACTGTGAGACACACTGAGAGAAAAACAAGCTACCGAAAAACAAAATGTTATGTAGTGTATTTAAAGATAAGAGAGCATTAAATCTTGGCAGTTGTGCTGTCGCGTCCAATAACAATAAGTGTAAATATAAACATTGAATAACACTATCTCTTACACGCACTTACATCGAGGTCGAAGTTCGGACACGCGTGAGCTAAACAATTTACATTCAGCGAATAAAAAAGTCCAGCTTCGTAAGTCCAACTTCCAGAAAGAGGTCGATCGACGAATCCAACTCGGCTGGGCAGCGTTCGGGAAGCTACGCAGCATATTTTCGGCCCATCTACCGCAGTGTCTCAAGACAAAAGTCTTCACCAAAACGTGGCCGCTTACAATGTGCCGATTAAGGAGGCTGAAAGTGGCCCAGAGAGCAATAGGAGAGGGCTATGCTCGGAGTCTCCTTGCGTGATCGTATCAGATATGATGAGATCCGCAGGAGAACTAAGGTCACAGACATAGCCCAAAGGATTGCATGCCTCAAGTGGCAATGGGCAGGGCACATAGCGAGGAGAACAGACGGCCGTTGGGGCGGAAAGGTTCTCAAGTGGAAGCCAAGTACAGGAAGTCGCAGCCGTGGCAGGCCCCCCACAAGGTGGACCGACGATCTGGTGAAGATTGCGGGAATCCTTTGGATGCGGGCGGCACAGGACCGATCTGTGTGGAGTACATTGGGGGAGGCCTATGTCCAGCAGTAGACGTCTATTGGCTGAAATGATTATGATGAATAAAAATACGTAGTAAAACCAATAAAAAGTTAGCATTTAAAAGTTACGGTAGCAACTTCTAACTGATAATTATGTCAAGACAATCCATGCAAAACATTGTCTTTCAAGTGTTATTGTTAAGACAATAAATGGACATTTCAAGGATAGACAGACAAGGGCCGTTGACGACGCAATGACTATGAACGTTAAGGCATTCAATAAAGGTAAGCCTAATGGGCAAGCTCCAAGCATAATTGAGAGACAGATGGAAATTTAAGCGCTACCCGTAATACAAAACAATACAGATGTCATAATGAAACCGGTAAGAATGAGCGTATTGTTCAAATCCGAAACACGTGAACAGATGTCAGATTGTATAGTAGAGGTTGACAATAGGCACGTGCGTGGGCGAAGCGCTAAGGCCCTAATTAGTACAGAACCCCGACACGACCTCTAGCCACCGACAATCAACGCCTAATTGAATAAAGTGGACCGACACAGTCCGAATTGCGAATTTGATGCGGTTTGTTCAGTACGATACGGTCGGTCTGTCTTAGTTAGCAAATGAAATTACTGGACTTTACGATCAAGATTTGTCGAATACGTCCAATGCAAATTCATGGGAAACCACAACAAAAGCGAGTTATGCATATGCAAATGTAACACCGAATATAAGGCAGAAGTTTTCCTATATGCCGTTGAATAAATAAATACGTGGCCGCTGTTATTCTCTGCGAATAAGATCGATGATACTATTTTCGGCAGAGCAAATCCACAAGGCGGATTCCGTCGGAAATAACTTCGTGTTTTACCATCACACTGTGCGCGACTGTAAATCTTTCGCGGTTGTAAGTCGATTGTGAAAACACTCGAGTTATCACGAGGGACTAGAACATGCCAACCTGATTGCTGCTGGTCAAGCGCTCGGCTACGCTAATACAATACGACTCATCTGTGCCAAGCAATTTGTACAAATTATTGATGTTTTGACTTCAATAGAAAATATTAGGATCACACGAAAAGGCTGAAATTAGCACTAAAAATATTATTCATGTTCTCATTACAATATCTTTTATTTCGCAGATTTTAAATTACGAAGTTATATTGAAGAATTATTTGTAACAGTCTCATTTTACTGAAGTATGCCTATTACCTATATGTATATGTACAAAGGCGGTTGACACAACTAATAACATGTACAACTAAAACTTTACAATGTAAATTTAAATTGGACCGTAAAGTAAGAAGATAAAATCTTGCTGCTGGCTCAGTTCAAATAGAAACTGCAAAGATATTGAATATTCAATCTAGGCAAATGGTCTAGGCAAATTCCACTGCTCCATTTCGATAGTAGGGATACAAAGCAACAATCGTATATATCGCAATATCTAACGTGTTTATGTGTCTTGGGAGACAATTTCCGTATCATTGCAGCTCGCCTGTAAACAGAGTCGAACTGTTGATCCGATAACCCCGGGCACCGAGTTGTTTGCTGCACCTAGTTTGATTGATAACTTGATATTAGTTGCGCGACCCGGGGTTATCTCCTACGCAAAGACCATCATTTACAAACCCTGCCTGCTTGCGGATTTATTTTTGAACGCTTTTTTATTTAGATGATATATTTTTGTCGGTCACTAGTTTAATAAACAACGTACTATTTTTATGGTTTCTGAGGCGTGTTTTATCGGTGACTAGTGAATGTTTTATAGCAAGCTTCGAAAATTCAGTGAAATCATCAGAAGAGAAAATGGATGTTGTATTTGTGATACATCTGCGAGAGTAAACGTGTATGTTATCAATCATAGATGACAAAAGGAATCGTGAGAAAAGGAGTATTTTCGTGTCCAATATCGAGCGATATTGTAGATACGGTGCGCGGCGGCAAAGGCAGCGGCGATAACGTTGAAAATAGATCGACCTAATAAAGAGGAAACGCCGCCGTAGGTCCATTACGCAACGGAGCGGACGTGAATGTGCCGAGGATTTAACGTTACACAATGCGCATCTATTAGAACGCGCTCAGTTGCACCTGCTGCCCGCTGGAGTCTGCGGTTGTGTTCAGCTTCTGTCAGGGCTGTGGTAGGACATTTAGAATTAATTTCGCTTTAATTTGTGGTAACTACCTCAGTCCGTACTCTGACTGTATCCCTAATACACAAACTGAATGTGTCCTAATACACAAAGAGCAATGGAGTGCATAGACCCGGAATCTCTACGGGACACAAGGTTCGAAATGAAGAAATTCGGAGATGAACTAGAGTAGTGGATGTAGGCATCGCGCTGCTAAATTAAAGTGGGCATGAGCCGGCCATTTATGTCGCCGACACAACAAAAGATGGAGGAGGTGTGTTTTGGCCTGGAGGGCGCGTATGGGTAGAAAAGGCGTAGGCAGACCACCAGCCAGATAGGCAGATGATCTAAGTAGTCATGCAGGCATTCTTTGGATTGGAAAGACTAATCACCGAGCGGCGAAGGAATGCTAATGAAGAAGAAGATCTACCTCCGTGGTTTAACAGGGTCTTAGCGTCAGAGCTGGAACCTTATGAAAATAACAGCAATGTACTGTTAGGCGAAATGTATTCCAAAGAGGGTTAGGAGTACTTCTGTGCTTCGGTTCGGATGGTCCAGGAGTCATTTGCAGATGGTCTTGGTGCTCTAATACCAATTACTGAATCATCAAGCTTGCACTCATTGCTGTTTGGTAAGCTTGACTATTTCGTTGCAAGAAATTAATAGTAGGTAGTAGTGATATTAAAAACAAAACCAAAGAAGCGGCAGAAAATAAACGATGGTAAAAAATTGAAAAAGGAAATTTAATTCAGTAAATTGATTAACTTAAGTAAGGCCAAATATTTGAAAGGAAGAAATGGCACGATAAGATGAATTGTTCCAATTACCCAGCATAGAACACAATAGTAGTCTATCATTCCAAGAATTGAGTCGCAATTCTTGGAATTGTTTAAATGATAAATTAAATTGACCTAAGAAGAACTTGCTATCACTGAAGACAATGAACATCTCCATCATTTGCTTTATGTCCTTTGTAATTCGATAATAAAATAAACAATATATGACGTGTCTAGTGGCCTGACGAGAGCAAAGGGCCGCGAATAAATCAGGGACATAAGGGACGTGTACATATAACTCACGATAACACCGAAACGTGACCAGACGGGTTCACAGAACTCGTGCCATAATCAATTTATTAATTAAGGACTTTGTCAGAGACACGATAGCTCTGTCAACGTAGCCCACACCGCGTACGTACCTATCTACAGGGCCGAAAGTAGAGAATGACGGCGGATATAAGAGAGAATAGGGACGACGAAGAACCGAAAACACATGCGTATTAAACGGCATCTTAGTCAACAAAATAATCAACTCCTACAATGCGCAACAAATAATTATTTAAATACCTACCTGCCAACTGAAAAATGTATGCATTGCTTTAAATGCACGTGTTAGTAGCACGAGTATGCGTACGTTTCTGTACTACTTACTAAACACTTTGTATAGAGAGCCACACCTAAAATGGCCTAATTACTTGACCCAAAAATTAAAGCTAACTGCTATAATTTTTACCATTTACTGGTATTGCAAATGGTACTGCTATAACATTGAACGCACACAAACCTGCAAGAAGAATGCGATTAAATAATAAATATCTGAACCGGTAGGGTGTGGGGGCGTTCCGCCCTTGGTGGCATAATCTCTGCTTTATCCTTACGAAGAAGATAATAAGGGACACTAATTATAGACCTGATCCCAAAGTAGTAAATGCAGTGTTGGTTGTACCAGAATCAACTAAGGTACACAAAATATAAACAGGAAAAACACAAGTGTTCATCATACTAATGTTTGTCCAGGCTGAACACACTTTAATTAAATCTTGATTACCTTCTATAATTTATTCTTATTGCTAATAAATAACCATTATTTCATACTAAATAAAATAACATTAAACGGCAAAGTGGCTAGAGACGATACGATAAATGAAAACAAAGGCGAGATTGCTGCGATTGTAGTAGCAAGTTATTTTAAAATAGCATGCACAATTGCGTAACTGCAATACGATAACTTGTAAGTTGCGATAAGCGAACGCAAACAACACATTATTTTAAACGTGCACTAATACTTCTTAATAACTTGGTTGGGTTAGGTCGCAAATATCGCGGTTAGGTCGAATATGATTCCTAGAATAATGTAAAGTGCATTTTTATTAAGCACAAATAAAATGAAATGAAATACTATTAGACTTGAATACCAAGACTGAGAATTAACATTCAGCAGTAAAATAACCCCTCAAACTGCGTAGAATCATTACATAGCATAAAACAAATCGCTTTCGCTGTCTGTCCCTATGTTTGCTCAAATCTTCAAAACGGATATACAGTGATGGCCGAGATTGCTTTTAGACCCCTTGGGTGCAAATGGGACGAGTTTACCCATTTTTGGTAATTTGAGAGGAATGTGAAACTGTAGTTGTGCAAGAAGGCCTTCTCGGGCAATCTAGACCACCACTAACCAACCTATGCAAGAAGAGAAAATCTAGCATTTCGCGTCTATCTTTCAAACTTAACATTTGGTACTTTGAGAGGCGGTCGGTGTACGAGGGCAGTTTCTTTGCTAGGCCGGATTGGAAAGACATATGCCACAGAAACCGTTTTTGTACTCGTTCTAAGCGCTTTATATAAATGTCGTAGTGCGGCGACCAAACCAGACTACAGTATTCCAGTATTGGTCTCACATACGCGTTATACAACAACGTTTTGGTTTTGGGAGCCTTTAGTTCCTTGCAGCTGCGAATCACGAACCCCAGAATTTTAAAAGCTCTGCACGCGATATTGTCAACATGTATGTTAAAACGTAGCCGCTTGTCCAGAGCAACGCCGAGATCTCGTATACAGTCAACTTCCTTAAGAGGCATCCCATTTATAAATTATGTAGGCGATGTCGTCGTTTTGCCTTTTGTTAATCGAATGAAGTGACACTTATCCGTATTGAGATCCATCTGATTAGCCCTTACCCAATGTGCCAAACTATCGAGGTCACTCTGAAGAAGCAACTCATCGTTTGCAGAAGTGATTTCCCTACATAACTTTAGATCGTCCGCGAAAAGGTAAGCCTTAGAATGTTTTAGAACAGATACAACATCGTTTATAAAGATATTCAATAAAATTGGTCCTAAATGGGAACCTTGCGGAACGCCAGAGAGAACCCGTAAAGACTCAGACGTGTAACCATTCACGACTACGCTAGCCGTTCGATCCGATAGGTACGAAGAAGAAGAATAATATAATCATACACTCGTGAGAAACCGGATCAAGTCTATAAGATCTACTACAATAAATAGCTAAATAAAAACTATGCAAAGTAAATAAATAGAAGACAAAGATATACAAACAAAACTCTGAAACCAAACTAATCACTCAGCAACGATAAAATCTCTTCGCAAATTACATACACTTACTTACATAGTTTTCAGGTATTGTATACATAATATAAATATTCAAATAAGCAGACGTGGGCCAAACGGCTAAAGACCCCATGCAACGGTTTAGGGCCTTATTTTTTATGTGTCGCTGGCAAGAAGAGTGCGGCTAGTATGATGGTAAGCAATTACCGAAGCCTATGGACGTCTGCAACTCCTGAGACAAGCATACCATTTAAAACCTAAGCACTCCTTGTTTGATGAACTTCATACTTTTGCCTATCTATAAACCATACCATATCATCAAAACACCATAGGGCCTATTCTCGAGTACTCGACATTGAAGTCGAATTTAGAGATTTCATACCTTCGTCCGAGTGCACGAGAATAGGTCCCCAAGTTATTACCAAAAGCATTTGTCAAAACGCCATATACCTTGATAATGGCTATTTTACTCTGTTAAAGTAATTCTACACGAAACACGTGGGAGCACCAGTATAACTCCTGTGTAGCGTACACTTTTTACTAAAACTGACTTTTATTTATAATCTTTTCCACGAGGACTGTAAATATATTGTTAAAAACAATGACACATTAGCAACTTTACGTCAGCGTTAAGTAAGAAAATTTTAATAAAGTCCGAGTAAGTTAAGTAAACTTACTCGTTAAACACGTTTTGCAACACTTAGTCCTCCGGAAAATGCAAATTATAAATGAGCGATGTATCAGGTATTGGATAAAATAATTATCACATGTGCATCATTAATTATAATGGTGATATTCAGTACAACGACATTATGAAGACAAATGTATGATAGGCAAATACTTTTTACAATGTCAATAAAATACTTCTGGATATTGGATAAGTTTTACGTTATGCGATAAATTAATCGCCAATCGAACTTAATACTTTAAGTGACCCGCCTGGGAATCGGACCCAGGACATCATTATACTCTTTGGTGGAACTACAAGATAACGTAGGCAGATACATGTTCTTTTGCAGCATTAAAATATAATGTCAAAACATTTCAATTGCAAATGAGGCACACCTCCAATAATAGTTGCGTCGCCAATCAGAGCCAACGCGATCATACGGCAACTAATCGGATCGTTTACGTAGTGTGATTAATTAATCGGAAAGCCAACCCAATTCATACCAGAAGTACTCCTACTGGGAATCGGGCAGAATACCTCTAAATCCGCTAAAGTCGAATTGTTAGATTAGATTCAATTGGTACATAAACATGCACGTAGATTATATGTAATGAAATTGCAAATCAGCTACACCTCTAATTGCGCCGTGTATGCGTGATCATACGGCAACTAATCGGGTTTACGCAATGCGATTTATTAATCGCAACGCAAACCCAGCATCTACCCAAGTACTCCTACTGGGAGTCAGGCAGAAGACCCCTTAATCTACTGAGTCTAACTGTTAGATGGTCTTGCATCATAAACACGTAGATTATAAGTATTTTAATTGCAAATGAGCCACACCTCCAACACTGGTTGCGCCGTGTATCAGAGCCGGCTCGATCATACGGCAACTAATCGGGTTTACGCAATGCGATTAATTAACCGCTGCACCCATTCACGTGAGTGCGAGCGTGGCCGCGCGCTTTGCGTACTTAAACAGATTTATGCTATTACTGAATTATACCAACATTATACGTTTACATTTTTATCATTCATATTGGGCGATTCATGAAAGTTATTATGACACGGAAATGCAGAATCTTTCCCCGAAACATATCTAGCCAGAATGTTCTGATTTAGCTTTAGCCAATAGATAAGGTTGTGCTGTATTCTAGCACTTTTTTATAAGCTGGATTGGTAAGTGGAATATAAATATTTAGATAGATAGATAAATATAAACATTTATTTACTGAAAATACTACAATACAGATGAGACGAACACAACAAGTATAATTATACTACATTAAAACAATCAGAAAAAAAACAAAAACAAACTAAAAAAACAAACGAAACGTTACAAGAATAAAACGCAGATGCGACTTCACAATTATAGCAAAATGCTTTTCAGTTCAATTAAAAGTCTTTTTTGGAATAAAATTACAGTTCAAATAATGCTTAGTTAAGGTATTAACCCATATTCAGGCGACTGTACCTACCAACGTGTGTAAACGGAAGTTTCCAAAATGGGTTAGGCCTGATTGGACCAATCTTTATCCGTGGATAAATCTATGATATACCGTCAGATTTCTATAGTATGACAGCGCTATACCATAAACTTAGTATCGAATTAAGAATGGGTGAATCGAGCCTAGATGCAATAAGCTCACACACATTCGAATAACAAACCTTTTTGAAACGTATAAGACATCACAAGCCTTGCGGAAAGCGGATGTATTCCCGAACAACTTACGCCATTATGGCCATCCATAAGACTATCTGTGTGTAACTATTAGTATTGGAAAGTCCTAATCGCCTTGCCCTTTGAGAGTAATTGACCACGCACCCGCGGTTTAGTTTAGAGAATTGCAGTTACATTCAACCGCGAAACTTAATACTGAGAGCCAATAAACAGAAGTTTGCATGTGTTACAGCCCTAATAATACCACCTTAAATTTGAACTTTGGGTAGTTAACTTAAGCCAAATGATGACTAGGCTGGTATTTTATGGTAATTGTATGAGCCTGGATCTTTAATAATAACTAGTTGAGGCCGTTTCCAATACTTAGTCTAAGCATGGTTATGCCTTACTTACTACCCAAAATGTGTCCTGGCCTCCGATATGAGACTCCTCCTTTGGTCCCGGTCATTTGGGGTTTTCTCGCCATTTACTATGACTGTTCTCTTTCTATTTTCAAAATTAAGCATATAACAGAGAGAGAAGAGATCTACAGCTCAGCACGTCCAGTATTGGACAGATCCAGGTTGTCTATTAATTTGTAGTATAATTTATCAACTCCGGTTAATCTACAAGATCCCATTCAGGGCCAAAGAACGTGTGAAATCAAACCCCACAATAGGAAGTCATTTCTCTACCTGCTGGATCGGACACTTCCTATTCAGCTGAGTCAGTCTTATGACTAGTATTTTTAATAACACCGGATCAGCTGATTCGTTCACAAGGACGTCTCTCTTGGACCGTGTCACGATCGAACTAGCCAATTTTGTTTCCACGTGCTTTCGATTTTTTCTGCCGAGTTCATTACTTTTCGGCCATTGTTATTCAAATTTGGTTGAGACAATTACAATTAGATTTGGGTAGTGATGTCAAATCTGCTGGACAATGGTGAATTGTTAAGTCTATGTGTCGACGATACTGATGGCGAAATCCAAAATATCGTTTAGTAGCTAGCTTGGAGCATTTAAGGCAACGGGTAACCCGTACTAGCGACGCTAATCGATTTAAATTATTAGCTAATAAACCGGATTTTTTTTTTTTTACATTATAGCGGACAAACGAGCAGACGGCACACCTGATGGAAACTGATCACCGCCGCCCATGGACAGATGTCCATGGGCGCATGGCAACGCATATGTGATACCTCAGGTGTTGCAGATGCAACACCTGAGGTATCACATATGCGTTGCCGGCTCTTAAGAAAGGAGTTCACCCTTTTCTTGAAGGTCACTAAGTCGTATCTGTTCTGTGGATGGTATTTGGAGCTCCAGTCTCCAAGCGAGCATTAATACTCTTTATCTAATAATTGTGCACCACTTATTAATCTGTTTTTACACTCCAAATATGGCCATAAGTGGCCGTTTTTGAGTAATTCAACTTTCGAGAGCATAAGTAGACCAAAAAGTTAAGTAATAGTATTAAATAAAGTGCTTTCCGAAATTGTTAAAAAGATGTCCGGTTTAGTTGCTAACTATTAAAACCAATTGGCGTCGCTAGTGTGCACTACCAGTCACCTTAACGAAAGAAAACAATATTTTAGATATACCAGATAATGGATTGAGACTTTATTTGGTCTCCATTACCTTCATATTTCTAAAGTGCAATATTGAACAAAGTAATAATATGTAGTAATCTTATGAGATATTTGTTTGAAAATAGGACAATGTATTTACTCTAAAAAAATGTGATTGCATGATAGTAAAGTGATAAATCATTATTATCATCGACAATGCACTTCAAATCTGCTTTCAGGAAATACGAGAATTGATAGACAAATAAACAGTCGTCATAACAAAAGTCACTATACACGTAGTTGCTATACCAAATTGTATAATGTTTCTATACATTTGGCTAGAAGGAACGACGAATCGTAGGCCAACGCCGTCAGTAAGAAATGCGTAGTCAATCTCAGCTGGCCAATGCCAAGGTGGCTGGTTGGATAACAGTTTGTCATAAGAATGATTATGAAAATAATTCAATTAATTATTTAAAATAAACCTCGGATCATACTACATTTGTAATCTATTCATTAACATAATTCAAATAAGCTTAAACACGACACGCACACACATCGATAAGCAATAATTAAGGGACATCAGATTATAATAATGTGACTACTTAATTTTCAGAATCGATCAGACCCACAGAAATTGAACACAGAAAAACCATAAACCACGCTGACTGTAAACTTACATTCAAAATCTTCTCTTTTATAGAAGGTTAAAAATACCAAGTTGTAATATAATACCGATATCTGTATCTAATTATCTTATCAATCTTGAAGTATTCGATATTAATATTGACAGCATAACAAGTATAAGCACAGTGCAAGCGACCTTGGAAGTTGAAGTCAGTTAATATTATTGCAATACGTACCGTCTTCTTACTATCTAGCGCTTACTACACGTACAGTGGCGGACACATCAAGCTATACAAAACTGTCAAATTTCTTCATTCGATTATAAATCTTATATTGTTACAGATTGAGTTCGAAATCGATTGAGGAAATTTGACAGTTTTGTATAGGTTGATGTCCGCCACTGTACATATTAATGAAAGCGTATCCCATTTCTGGATGTTTGTCGTTGGATGTTTGTCCAAGATATGGCATGTTAGGTAAGAAACAAGATAAACGAAGCCACGATCCAGTTGATAAGTTCAGATTTTTGTTTGGGTTTGTGATAACATCTGTCCTCACATGTCCATCTTTTTTCGCCGAGCTTGTATTGTTGTACCAAATGTAGATTTCTCTTTTCGAACTCTTTTGGAAAAGGAGAAGTATCCGTAGTCGGATTAAAACGAGGAAGCGGTATTTATCAAACACGATGAAACTGACGAGTCTGAAAAGTGGAAGCACATTTCAACCGATTTTTTACCACAAGAGAGGAACTGAGTGGTATGAATGACTAACGGTGGATAACAAACACAACTCTTCATTGAAATGGAGAGTATAAGTTGTGTTATTTTCGGTAAATACATATATTACAATAAAATGACCATCAAGGCAATCGCGGAATTTAGATAACGAACTTATCTTATCATAACATCGAAAGGAGATAACATCGAACAGCGACTGCTGAGAATGCAAAGAGACGGAAATCACCTATTGGGTGATTAGGGTCCTTGGACAGGGGCGAGAATGGTGGGATGTGTCTTTTAGGCAACGCGAAACAAAACCGGAAGAATAACAGGTCTACTTCGAAAGTAGTGTATTAGGGGAATACATATATCGTGAGTCGAAGTTTGTTATCTAGCTTTTACAGATTAGAGAAGGCTAAACAGATTGCAAAGGATCAAGTCGCTCCTTGAATAAAATTGCCCCTGACTAAAGATAAGAAAGGTATATTTTCAAACTAAGTTGGTCAGGTTTACACGAGACAATACAGAAAATGAATCAAACTCCTACACAGTAGCGAAGAGCTGATAACTGGTATCTTGAGATAATCATAACACAAACACAATTTCACAACAAGCAAAACGGAACGTAACTGAAAAGCACGTGACGCGAAGTCCAAGACGAGAGAGTAGGGTTGTAACGATAAATCGATACAACCGAAGATTATATCGATTTATCGTTACAAACCTACTCTGAACCAGTAAGAAATTTTGACTTAACTGAGGAGCAATTAGCGTGTACTCGGGTATTAAGCAACCGATGTAAAGCTCAAGAGTAAATAATAACAAGAAATTAAATATCCTTGTTGTCTTGCAGAAAAAGCATGGAACTATTGCTGTGGCAGCAATAATTTCATTAAAATGTAAATATAAATATAAATTATATTGAATTGATTGAATTGGCGATAATAATTGTATGATTTATGACGACCTTTTTTTGCCGTGTGACAGAAATATTATTGTACATAATATTTCGGATATAAAAAAAACTAAGGGAATTGTGCTCTATTTGCACAAATAATGTACCAAATTAATTGTCGACATGACAACATCATCACATCATGTCAACATAGCTATATATACGATACGAGTACAGTGAGTGTTGTTATAATAAAGGTAAATGTGATTTTGTATAACATAAGTTAGCCAATATATCATAAACGTTTCTATCTCTCACAAAAAAATAAAGACGTTTTAGCATATATCTATTACTACTACGCTGGCTCAGCGACCCGAAGTGGATCTTGGCCTCCGACACGAGAATTCGCCATTCTGTTCTGTTCTCAGCCACCTGTCGCCAATCCGGAATTTGTAGGAGACCGAGATCTTTCTCGACCTGGTCTATTCATCCTGGTCTAGCACATATCTGCTCGATATTTACATCAACATGAAAATAACTTTGCTACTTCCCTAGTCGGTTCTTAGCCGCGTACTATTTTAGTTTTGGCTTGTGGCCACGCCCGCGCTGCCTTACCTTATGTACGGCTAATCAATTATCGCCCTCTTTATAAACTTTATGGGACATTAAATTTGACGACCGCGAGCGCAAGTAGCCACGACTTCACAATAGTTTGGATTCATACTTCGTGTTTGTGAGGTGACGTATTATGATGATCTGTTGTTATTTTACTGCCCGTGTCAAACCGCAAGTTTATGACAGATATATTTCAAGTACGAGTATACCATGTTTTTTTTTTTATATATGGCTCTACCCGAAGATAATTTGCCAAGTCAAGTAACTTATTTAGAATAAGTCAACAGTCGAATTCAGTCAAAGTCACAGTCACTCAACGCAGGTGTTTTTACGTTTTATCAACCTACGAATTCAGCGGAAATGGCTCTAAAAGCAATCGCGGGTTTCAAGTTTCTATTAGGTCCAAGCAATTTGTCAAGAGACAACTCACTCGACACACAATGGCAGTGTTAAAAACGATACAATCCAAGGACTCTTTTTGTTGGGATCACTTTACTGCACTTCCCTGCACAACATATTTACAATAAACACCACATATTTACACTAAAAACCAATAGACACTAATTTTAAACCTTTGAATTGCATCAGCCCACGCGGCTTGTTTTAGCCCTACACGCCGAATCCCACCACGTTATTTATATTTAATGACGTTTTGGCGAATCACTGTATTCAGTGTGAAAGTCAGTTTATGGTGCAATATTAATGGTAACTGCTCTCGGTAGGTATGTCAGTAGTCTTGTTTGTCTGCTAAATCAGTTTGCCAACAAAAGCGAGAAATAAAAGACAAAAATCATTGCTTTACGCTTTATGACCTTCAACCAACTTTTAATTAGTTTGCAGCGATTTGAATGTTACGTCCAAGCCTCCCGGATTTTCGTTGTTTCTATCGAACCGAGTCTTACATATAGGTACTTGTTTACTTTCATTTGGGATTAAGCCAACACATACAACGTAGTTACTAAGTCTATTAATGTCCTTTGCAGTGTAACATGGTTTTACGCTTCTAGGTATTTATACTTCTTTTTTCCATATAGATAGTAAATTATACAACTTTTACTATGCGACATTAAGAATGCAAATGCTATAAAATATTTATTATTATTGTTATTACAATTAAGTTCATTTATACCGATATCGATATAAGTGACAAACGGCCCGCCCTCGCTTCGCTTCGGTAATTTTAATAAGAAAATAACTTCAAAAACAAACAAGGCAAAGTTTCATACTAACTCTTACCCCACTTTAGAGGGTGAATTTACACAAATCCTTTCTTAGTGCTCTCATACGAACACCTGTGCAAAATTTCATGTTTTTAACCATTATATTGTGCTTATAATTTAAGCTCTGCGATCAGTCTGTCAATGAGTCAGTGAGGTTTCGCTTATACAGATATACATCTTTTATTTTTACATTGAGTTGGTCTTTATTGATAAATTGTTACATTTACTTTTTTTTTCTAAATGATAGGTGGCAGACGTATCACTTGATGGGAAGCGATTGCCGCTGCCCATGGACACAAGCGACACCATTGGAGTCACAAGTGCGCTGCCAACCCCCTTTCCCCGATTGGGCCTATGGTACCCTCACTCACGCAGCGAAACACAGCGCAGTCCTCCTTCACGCCGGTTTTCTGTAAGGCCGTGGTATCACTCCGGTCGAATCGGCCCATTCATGCCGAAGCGTGGCTCTCCCACGGTGACCACTCCCACGTTATCGTAATATATAGATCCATGCACAAATTAAGTAATTTTCCGATACTCACGCTTCACTACACGCTACAAAGGGCTAATTAGAAATTGATCGACTTAGTGAGATATATCACTATTGATAACACATTATGAACAATTTAAATGCCATTACTAAAAGTTAATAATGACAAAACTATAATGGAATCGGTTAATTAGTAACGAATAGCAATCGACTTAATATAAAACGAAAGTAGTTACTTGGTGTAAATTAATTTATTTCTTGTAAATTAAAACTATCGATTTGTACTTTCAACTTATTCGAGAAATATTTGCTTCACCGTGCATCACAATTACCGAGAAAAGTGCACGGTTTCAATAGAATTAGAAGATAATACAGGTTTTAGAAACCCTCGCCAACCCGTCTGCCAAGCGTGGTGAATATGGCAATTACCCCTCATGTGATTGAGGGAGGCCCGTGCCCCAGCAGTGGGGACTTAAATGGGCTGATGATGATGATGACAGGTTTTAGGAAGGAAGCTCTTCCCTTTTGACCGCGTTCAAAGTCGTGCAACTCGAATATAGTCGACAACGAGAATCTCACTGATCGCTTACTCTCTGGCCATGCGGAGAGAAGTCGCATCTCTGTTTCTTTTACCGCCTTTACCATGGTGAGTGTTCTGAGGACTTGTTTGAGTTAATACTGCTGAATTTCACCACCGTACTACACGCCGTAAGTAAGTAAGTAATTGCTTATTTGCCAGAATATAGTTTTTATTTATTCGAAGTTCTGGGGAGCGTTCGTTGCCGAGTGGTCACTGCGACCAAATTTAATCTATTGTGACCTCCGCTCCCACTTACAGATCGTCTCCGAGGCCCACGGCTTGCATAAACCGTATAATGGCCTTGGGAGCGATAGCCTTAACATCCTCCGGGCAGATGTGGTAGCTGCCCATGGTGCGGCTTCTTGGGTGCCCGAGGGCATCGCATTGACAAAGGACGTGCATCGGTGTCTCGTCCTCTGCCTTACAGAATCTGCAGGTGGGATCTCCGGCCAGCCCGGTTCTGGTACCGTGTTTGTTTAGCCTGCAATGACCAGTAATCGTTCTTGTTAGGATACTCAACTGTCCGCGAGATAGCGCCAAGGCCTCTTGCGTGTATTTGTTGGAGAATCCTGACATTAAGGTCTTGGCGTGTGTCCTGACCTGTCGATCTGAGCCATAGTTGTTTACTTTGTTCGATCGACCACTCTTTAAGATTGCGTCGGGTGGTGCACCTGGGTATGCCCAGTACCGGTTCCGGGGTTTGTACCGGGCATGAGGCCCCCTCCCTAGCAAGCTCGTCGGCTTAGAATATAGTTACAAATGATCTTAAATAAATAAATTCCAACATATTGTATCGATGAGTCGATGTGCAAATGTCATTCAAAATTTTAATTTTACAATTCATAATTATTTTGATTAGTTTTATTTCTACATCATTATTACTCAATACGTATCATTACATCAGCCGTAAATTGGGATTGGTACTATCTGGATGGGTGGAGGTCCACCACAGTGCGCTTTACACGTTATATTTTGCCACGCACCTCCTCATTGTGGAATCAACTTCCCGCAGCGGTATTTACGAACCGGTACGACATACAGATCTTCAAGAAACGAGCCTATACCTTCCTAAAAGGCCGGCAAAGCACATCCACTCCTTCTGGTGTGGCTGATGTCCATGGGCGGCGGGGATCACTTACCATCAGGTGACTCGCTTGCTCGTTTGCCTCAATTCGCTTAACAAAATATATTTTTAAAATAAAATATATAAATCACCTGCTAAGAAGTGTCGCCCTTCCCGTGGCTGCTTTGCCTGACCACAAACTCAAAAATGTTAAAGCTAGACTGAAGGCTAATCCTGGGTGAGCTCATGCCATCAGAGACTGCTTCTCAACTGTCAGTGTAAAGCCAAGAGCAAACTCATCATCAAGAGCAAACTATTTTCATCATTTCACTGAGTTTCATCCTGGTAAAAATTAGGGAATGCAATCCCGACTCGACATTGCAAATTCTATTTCGAATCGAGAAAATTCCGGGATCCCGCGAGATTAGAAATATCAATCCCGCGGGATCCCGGAATTTTCAGAATCCCGACTAGTTAAAAAAATAATCGGATGACTGTAATAACTTGTTTGTGATAATGAGCTTTACTAAAACAACACACCTACTACTCGAAAGAAAATAAATACCTTTATTTGTTTAATCTTACTAACTAAATAATTAACAGGTTTTAAGGAAATTAGGGAATTAAGAAGTACCGTGGGAGAGCCACGCTTCGGAATGAATGGGCCAGCTCGACCGGAGTGGTACCACGGCCTACGGCCACTGGTGTCGCGGGTGTCCATGGGCGGATTCGCTTACCATCAGGTGATCCTTCTGCTCGTCTGCCACCTATCATAACATACAAAAGTAGTTACCTACGAGTGATTTTGAAAATTACTTCTTAAAAAACAGAAGGTATTAATAGTGTCAACGGCATCTAATGTCCGTTGCAATGTACCCCGCTGCTGAGAATGAATGCTCTCGCCAACTCAACACTGATTGGCAACAGAGCGCCGCTTGCACCCCGAATGGACGTGTGTAGCGTCGCTGACCACTGCCGCTCAATCCCGTCAATCTCGAACGCGATCACGTCATACGATGCTTCGGGATTGATCCCGAAAAATTAAACGAGATCTCGCGAGGTCGGGGATCCCGCGGGATCGGGATTGCATTCCCTAGTAAAAATCGACCTGCAGAAAGAACACGCAACTGTAGATCGCACATGAAAATACATAGTATCAACTCAAAAAATATTGTTTTGAGATACACCGCCTTAAATTTACGTTCCATATGGTTTAAAATCGCATAACAACATTTTTCGAGATCATACTATTTGATTTTCATGAGATGTCGGTACCGCTGCATGCTGGCATTTCACGTTTCTGTTATATATGGACCAAAACTGAATAAAGAATTTATAAACATACTTCTATTTCTATAATAAAGTATGAATCAGCTGCTCAGGCAACCGACTCAGCAAGGATTTAATTAGTATCGTTTAATATAAAACCGTGCGTTGTCCTTCTCTATAATCGGATTAAATGTAATGAGATTGTAGCGTCACCACAAATGACGTTTGCTTTGTAAGAGTATTTACTTTTGCAGAGTTCCGCCTTAATAGGATTAATTAAGGCAGAAATGTCCATTAAAGCTGTTCAGTCTCGCGGACTTAGCCATTGTTCGCTTTTGAGGAATATTAGGGGAAATTTTCATGGATCGCTATAATTCCCATTGGTATTCTGACCTATTTTAGATGAACTAAGTTACCGTAAGCGCCTTATTCAAAACAGTTGATCGAAAAAATATGTCTTTCTATGACGTAGGTTTCTAGCGACAAAGTGAACGGCATTTTTCGATTTTTGACATGGAAGATTCAAAATAACGATGATATATTTTTATGTGATTAGTGGTAGAGGACAAGATAGATCACCTGAGGTAAGCGATTTCTGCCGACATACACTAGACCAGTGGAGTCACAAGTGCACTGCCAATCTTTTACCCCTTCCCCGAATAGGGCCTCTGGTACTCTCATTCACTCAGCGAAACACAGTGCAGTCGCTGATGATATATTAAGCGAAAGAAGTTTTAGCACACTAGACGACGAATAGTTAAAATCGTCATTAAACCTTAGTATATCATTAGTCTCTTTTCACTCAGGTTTATTATTTTCCGATAAGAGTTTAACATAATGATAAGCTCATATAATCTGCGAGCTATGTCAACGGAATATGTTACAGGTTAACACATTGTTTCTTATAGTAACCATCTGGTTCAAACTCCTATTCTATTGTTACAAAGTGACTGTCAACAAAACTGATTAACATTCTCAGAGGCCTGCACGTGGGTGATAAGATTTATCGTCACACATTCACGATAATGACGTTTCGAGCAAAGCTACTGGAATATGTGACGTGTGGATGTATCAACTGACAGGACTGACCTGCGCAAGACACGAGCGATTGCCAACGAATTCATCATCCGAAATGTCAACCATCAATAAATCGTTTTTCTAAATTATTATTCAGGGTGTATTTATGAACATTTACATCCCACCTATTCTACCAACCATTCTGAACAACATTTTTGTTCTACGGCTTTTCGAAATTCGTCGAAAATTTCGACTTTCGACTCCACTTAAAAAATGACCAAGTCACACATGACTTTTCATTTAAAATCGGTATGAAATTTTTTTTTTTGGCGAATTTAAAAGTCATAGAATAAATGTATTCCGAATGGTTGTTAGAATACGTGGTTAAAAGTATACAAATGTTCACAGATACATTTGAATTTATGACCAGTGCATTTGGAGCAGCAGTCATTGGAAGAATCCATATTCCTATTGTAATGCCTTAGCAGGGTTCATGTCTGTACTAAAAGAATTTCAATTAAAGTTGTAGAATTTATTTAAGCTTTAATCTACATGGAACAATAAAGAATATGAATCAAACAATGATACGATTGGGTAGATGGGATTGACCATTTAGTCTTTTGACTGACAAAACTGACAAGACAGAATGACAAGTGACAATGACTAAAAAACACAAAGAAGCTCCGTCTCTGTAATAGATATATTAAGTGTAAATTACTCACTAACAACTACAACCCGTGCGGATAAAGAATGGGATCAGAAATGGCGGCGCATCTATTCACTTCCCGCTCGCACACTATTTGCGTCTATACTCGATGATGATCAAATTCTTTATCCGCACGGGTTGTAATATTGTGAACAAATTTTAGTCACTATGAAACTACGATAGTATACGTAGCTAACATTTTTACTACCTATCGTATAAGCTCTAAGACAGGAAGCAGATTGAAAATATTTAACCCACCTAGTGAATTTATTATGAGATTCCTTTATCCGACCAACAAAAAATCAAGCAGAATGTTCAGTCACCATAATTTGCCGAGTTTATTTGAACATAAGGCGCAAAGCTCACTGCACTTCATAATTTTCCTCACAATCATTTATCCCGTGCATGCTCAAACTGCAAACACATACGCGTTATCGACATATTGTATGCGGGGTCAAGGCGCACGAGTCGTTGGCACCGCACCAGATCGCGCCTGTCAACCGATTCTCACAGCGCTCCAATCTGAAGGGTTGCTTCAGTGGTCGAGGATTGATGCTAATTCAATAGATTACCTCAACAACATACACAAACAGATTCCATTTGGCAAAATCATCAATACCGGATTTACTGTTCTCCAGGATGTTTGCCAGATCTCATCAGATTAATTGAAATCGCGGAGCATGCGTTTACGTCTCTGTCAGAAACAAAATTAATGGAAACCAAAAACTCAATTTCAAATAAGTTAATTAACGTAGAGCACTTTATTCAACTTTCAGAGACCATATGGGATATAATGACATTCCGCGAAACTTGCGAATAAATTGTCAATGGAGAGCATCAATTGCGCCGAAGGTAAAAACATTTGATAGAAATGTATGTTTGCAGAAAGGAATCCCTGTCTTTGGATGGAGTGTTTAGCTCGATCGCATGCAGGGGACACTACGGCCACGTGAGCTAATGCGCTTGAAAACAAAATGCAAGCGTAGATTAGGTAGTAACAGAAAGTGTAAAGATTGCAATTCAAAATATTAAAAAAAAATACATCGCGAACCGGTTATTGGATCGCGAAGTCAAGGCAAGACTGGTAATAAATTGCAAATATCAAAATCTTCAAAATCTTGATAGAATTCAAACAACGTAATTTACACTTGCTGTTTCTTAGAAACTTTTTGTCTTCCTAATGAAGGCAAAACAAGATTAGGCAAAACAAGATTGATAATCTCATTTCTTTTACAACAAAATAATCATTTAGGAAACTCAGGATAGTTTCCAGAAAATCATTTTCTTAATAGAAGCATGACTCAAGGAGGAAAATATTGACCCTGCTCGTGATAATAAATCTAATTATGATAAATTTCAAGAAGAATCTCATTACTTTAGTGAATAAGCTACAGATTATTTGGCTCAGCAACAAAAGTGGTACTTAGCTCTGAATGAACACATATTTGTCACCGGGAAGTTATCCGGAGGATGTCCGTATGATTCAAAGATGATTATAGTTTACCATTGTACAACATAGTTTATTTACGAGTTGTTCGTATACTATGCGATTTTGAGAACATACTGGCGCACACTTCGTCAATATATCCAAACCGTTAAAATTAATATGACACATTAATTTCATACTGACACATTGTATATCTATGGATTTTTTTAGGACTTTTTCCTTTGTCTTAATTTTAATATTTATACTATCTTCATATTTTATAATACAGGAAAAAGTTCACCTTTATGTTCAATAGTTAAGTTACAAAATATGTTCGAGTGAGCCACCGGGACAATTTAACACGATAATTAATTGTCTACTTTCGGGACAAGAAGTAAATTGTTATGGTCGCTTCTACGAATAGGCCCGAGATTGCTATCTGAGAATCTCTGGCAAGATCAGGATGACTCATTAAAGAAACTTGAGATTTATTTCGTGGTTCCCGTAATTAATTGCACATTCATGTCCAAATATTACTATTTTCATTTATTTATTTATTTATTTATTTATAAATTGGTATACAGACAGGATACAGTCATTGCATGGTATAATTAGTGCTCTACAAACATAACTGGACCGTAGCCCATAAATAGTATACACAACATGCTTAGTTAATTTAGGTATGCTACCACAATACGACACAAATCAACGTTTAACGTTCAACTCAAGTTAACAACTAATTTGTTACGGAGAAATCAACAATTCCTCTTTTAGAGTGTTGGATATGGCCTTCTTAAAGCGAGAAAAGTTGCCATCAAAAATATCTAATTCTATATTTATGTCTCTGTTGCGGCGGAACAGCTCGTTGTAGGTACGGCACATTCTGACCAGGGGGTTATAATACGACGTGTTATTTCTGTAAACTTGGATATGAAATATGTTGGGATTACGACATCTATATCGAATATTAATTTTGAGAGCCGATAGAAGATCCGGAGCTTCGACAGTAGAGTGCAAAATTTTATGCAAATATAGAAGGTCATATCTTATGCGTCGAGTTTTAAGCGGCATTACATCAAATTTTACTAGTCGCGCTTCATAATTATTTAGGGAGCGACCGTAGTTATGCTTGCGGGTTAGGTATCGCAAGCATCGCTTCTGTATTCTCTCTAAACTATCCGCATGGTTTTTATAAAAAGGCGACCAAATTGGGCAACAGTACTCCATGATGCTCCTTACAAGGCTGTAAAAAAGGCATAGGGTGCTCTTTGGTTTCTTAAAGTCCTTGCAACATCTTATTATAAATCCAAGTAATCTGTTACCCCTTTTCAAGATCTGCTCATAATGAGGTCTGAAGGTTAATTGCTCATCGAATAGAACACCTAAGTCCCTGATTGTTTCCTTTCTGCATATTATCTTGTCTTGTATGCTATATGAGTAATTTAGTTTGTGTTTTTTAGCAGTGAAGGAAACAGTACAGCATTTATCGATGTTGAGAAACATTCCATTCTCTGAACACCACTCGACCACGACACCCAAATCTTTCTGAAGCTCTAAGCACTGGTTGATATCATCGACTCTCGTAAAAATTTTTAAGTCGTCAGCGTACAAGAGCTTGCAACGACAGCTTGCAGCTTGTGACGACAGTCGGCTAGGCAAGTCGTTAATAAAAACAACAAAAAAGAGCGGTCCGAGATGAGAACCCTGCGGAACCCCAGATGTCGCCGATATTGGTGCCGACATAAAACCTTTAACAGCCACAAGTTGAGTTCGGTTCTCTAAGTATGACATTATCCATCTTAACAAACAACCATGGATCCCGTAGTGCGCCAGTTTTAAGCAGAGTAATGAGTGATCAACCTTATCGAAAGCCTTGCTAAAGTCTAGGTAAATAGCATCCGTTTGTCCTCTAGAAGCAAAGACTTGACAGAGGTAGTTTTTAAATACCAACAAGTTGCTTAAAGTAGATTTCTTTTTTACAAAGCCGTGCTGTTTATCAGTTATGTATTTGATCAAGTGATTGTAAAGGGGAGGGTATACTAAGCTCTCAAAAATTTTAGCCATGCAAGACAAGATACTAATTGGCCGATAATTCACACACAACGTTTTGTCGCCTGCTTTAAAGATAGGTACAATATGAGCAACCTTCCAGCAAGAGGGAAAGACACCTGATTCAATTGAGCGGTTGAAAATAAGCGCTAAAGGGTGGGATAGTTCCTCGGCGCAGTATTTTATGAATTTAGGAGGAATACCATCAGGACCAGATCCCTTATGTGTATCAAGACGCCTGATTTTGGAAAGTACATCACGACGGTGAATATGCATATTTAGATTGCTGAGGGAAGAGGGCATAATATCCGGCATATTTTTCAAGGTTAACGATCCCTGATTGCTACTGTACACTGAGCCAAAATATTCCGAAAAGAGGTCACATATACCTTGTCCATCTACCGCGGTATTGTTGTGTAACGATAGCGTATCAGGTATCGTTATGCTACCCTTTTTATTGTTGACGTAACGCCAAAACGCTCGAGGGTCGTCAGACAATGACTCTTCAACTGATTGCAAATATATTTTGTAACAATGTGCCAAAAGTAACTTGCTCCTCCTTCTCAGCAAAGAAAAAGTATCATAGTCTCGTGGATTAGAATACCTCTTGTAACGTTTATGGAACTTATTCTTTTCCCTAATGCAGCTAATTAGCGCCTGGCTATACCAAGTAGGATATTTATTTGAGCGATGTTTTACATATGGTGTGTATTTTGAAATGAGTTCATTAAGCTTACTGTAAAATAGATTAACGCATATATTAACATCTGCTGATGACAGCAACTCAGTCCAGTTAACGGCGCTTAGCTCTGTTTTTAATTTCTCATACTCACATTTATTAAAATTAAAGCGTTTCGTAAGTTTAGGAGTCAAAGAATGATTCTGAGTAAGCCTTCTAATTTTAATATTGTATGCTAAGTGATGAGAGTCAGAGCAGCATAAGGGTTCTGCCTCTGTAACAGAGATGCTATCATAAGACATGGTAGATAGTACTAAATCGAGGTATCTATTATTTTTATTTGGAATCGTATTTAACTGAGTGAGGCTACCAATATGCATAGTATCAAGAAGTAACACCGCTCTACTATCCCGAGGGTCAGATGGCGTTAATGCTGAAGACATATTATGCCTGTTCCAAGTAAGGTTTGCGCTATTGAAATCGCCAGTCAAGAGAAAATCATTCCCCGCCGTTGAGTTCAGAATAACATTTTGCGTGTTTGAGTGGAATGCGCTAACGTCGACAACAGGCAAATCCGGCGGTAAGTAACAGAGACATAAATTTAGGGTGTTCTCTTTACAGCTTTGTGGTAAGATAGAAAGCCAGATATCCTCAACCCTACTCTCCCAAGATGTTTGGCGAATAACTTTGATGTGGTTCTTAATTGCTACTAATACTCCTCCACCACTCTGTTTATGTGAGCAAGAACTCTCACGGTCGCGTCGATATACAGTGTACCTTCCATCTATGTATTCGCCATCAAAAACACTGCTATCAAAGTTAGTTTCAGTTACACAAATTATGTCGTAATCATTGTTAACTATATTCAGATACATTTCCTGTACTTTGGATCTTGCTCTGCCCAAATTCTGATAAAAAATACTTAAATTACTTAACATTATGAGAAAATTAAACCAAATTAAAAATTCAATGAGAAAAAAAAAAAAAACAAAACAAAACTAAAAACTAAAACTACAACACGCCTACAACTTATCCAACGAGCTCAGATTGCGGATGAGAATAGCGCCCGCTGTGTCATTCTTGCGCACATATATCTGGCCGTATTTTACCCATACGTATCGGTATTGACGTTCTTTGGCGACTTTCCTTGTAGCTGCATGTAAACCTTTCAGTTCCGGCGACAAGTGCTCGGTGATATATATTCTGCAAGGTTCGCCGGGGGTCCCAAGATCTGAAGACCTAAGACCGCCATCAGGGTGAGACTTATTGTATCTCTGTGCCGCGGAAAGCACAAGATCTCGTATTCTAGGTGTGGAGAACGTCACGACTATATTGCGCGGTCTATGAGAGGCGTTGTTAAGTTTTGCCACACGTCGACAGGCACTGATACAGTTGTCCTCTACTGGAGCATAATTTCAAAAGATAAAGGGGTTCTTGATGTTTCTATGAATAAGTCTAATATTTTTTGGTACATTTGCAAATTGACTATCCCGTATTGCATGCAATTTAATAAAAAAAAAGAAAGTATACTAAGAAATACTCCTTTATTTACTCACTTTATCGAGAACACGAACACATCCGTAGGACGTCCGGATGAGTCGACAAGGAAAATCTGCAATTTTTGTCCTTCGTGATAAACGTAATTAATATCTCTTCACGTTTATTATTAACAAGAATCAGTCATTCTTTTTATCACTTAGCGGTTAAAAAAAAGAGTACAATTAACTCTTGAATTACAAATAGCTTAAGTATCTGGGGCGATTTTAATGAGTCACTGTTTTTATCTGGATAACACTATTGTTCCATTAAATTATAACCCCTATTAATTAAAGAGCAGATACATACTGGAAGTAGGCGTAGACGGTTGTATAAAATGATTACGAAAATAGCAAAATTTCAATCATGTAGATATTTTGCTTGTTGACATGATCTAACTGTTATAATAAACGTTAATCAAAGCTTCACTCATTAGTCTATAGTATACATACATTGACAATAAAATGGAATTTAGTAACCTACTTATTGCGCATTTTCTTTTATTGGTATAACAACAAAATCTACTTTTAGGATATTTCAAGGCTCGCAAATCCAAATATATTGGACGTGTGTACGCCAATAGTCTGAGGCTTTGAATAATCCAGTAACACCTTAATCCACAACAGATGCTATGGAATTCCAGCAGCATTTGCAAAGGCGATGCACATATTATAATGTGGATACAAGTGTCAAAATTACTCAAGCCTACTCTAAAATAAACCTTATATCGTTGAATTAAGAGCAAGAAAACGTATGATGCGCGTGCGCTGCGCGGCAAGGTGAACGGGCCCACTGTTGACACGTTGCCAATCACAGCCGCAGAAATAATAACATGAAACCATAAATGAATATACATAAAAATAATTGGGATTCTACAACAAATCAAGGTAAATACTTATTATACATACATATAAGTACCTTGATTGAGCATGTTGTTTTGAGCAACAACAAAAAGGTGGCTGGTGTATTTCCTTTTTTATGCCATGCAGACGGGTGAGGGGGACACATGATGGGAATGGATTGCCGTCGCAACACCGCAACAGCAGTGATGTATGAATTCTGCTCTTCTCTCTCTTTGAAATGATATGGCATATGCCTATCTGAACTTTAGTGATGGAAGTAGTAGTGGGGAAGTGTGTGCAGAATCACAAAAGCGAGATGGTTGGCGGTCTTTGAGGGCGGCCTACTTTCAGCAGCGCACGGCGATTGGCTGACTGATCGAAACTTAAGTATAATCCTAGAAAATGTAAAGTAAACAGAAGAAGCCATACTAACGAGTAAGTAACACATTACCTCACAATAACTAAACATAATAAAATACGTTATTTAAAAACCTAACAGACATGTCACAACTTAAAAAACAATAAAGTCGTAAATATAGTTGTGTATTATCTGTGTATCCACCGGCGGTATAATTAGCGGCCATTGTTAGGTGGCCGGCTTCTAATTGAGATGCGAGAGCTGTGACGCGCCAGAGGCATGGCATGGCATGACATGACTGTAGAAACCTTTGGAAAAAAAAAATGCTCCAGAAGATTCAAAACGATCACCTAGCCTGAACAAACAAGGACATTCCTTGTGCCATGAATACCTCCTAATAGATGGCGATATATATATTTTTCGAAAGATCCACAGAATCCACATTCAAATCCCCCCCCAAAGACTTATTAAACATTTTGAAGTGCATTATTTTCTTTAGTTGGATGGCCGGGGGCGATCCTCCGGAAGTGACAGAAAAAATACGAACTTAGTAACTCGGTAAGTTTGTTAAATAAAGATAATGTTTCTGCATTGGGTAAATTACTTTGTTGGATATTGAATTCTGTGGGACAGAATCGCGCATTGGCTTCTACGAGTTTAGCCTAACTTTTAGAAAATATGGGAATGACTGACAAAATATTAAGTACAGTACAGTCGCAATACAGTACAGTCGCAAGATTCCTGGAGGAATTTCGCTGGCTGGAGCGACAACCAACTTCACCCTCTTGTGACTCTTCAGGAAGCTCGTGAGTCATCACGAGCTTCCTGAACAGTCACACAAGAGCACACTTGGCGCTTGAGGGCCCACAGTGCAACCGTCTCGTACCAAACGAGGATATGTCGCGTCCAAACAAAAGAGACGCACAGGGCGTGTGAAATGGTAGCTGATAACGATTCGGCCGTGAGTTCTGTTTAGGAGCTCTGTTTGCGAAAACCGCCCATATCGAGAGAAGTAGTAAGACTTAGTAGGGTTGTTTTAGTAAATGTATGTATCTGCATTGCGTAAATTATCTAATGTTATGATGAGATACGAGACCTACTCGTCTTATCTCGCTGTGAATGCGAATCTGAAGTCACGGAAAGTGTGCTATTTGAACTGATTTCGTATGGAAACTTTTTGAAGACATATTAGTAACTTTAGTGAAGACAATTGTGAAATGCGATGTCTTCTAGTTGTATACTAGTTGAAGAATATACCAGGACTGGTGCTTTTGTTGAAACCTCGTAAAGTACATCAATGAATGTAAATAATCAGTACGGTTCCGATGGAAATGTGACAGCTGCTACCAAAGTAGCTCCCGATAATTTTATAGAAATATTTCTATATATGTAGGTACCTAATTGTACGGCTATACTACGGTATGTCATTAGTATTAGTATGAAGTATTTTTAAAAAGTACTATAATAATTACTGTTAGTAATGAACAGTAATTGAGTTGTTATGAATTTATAATAAAAACTTTGTGTAAAAAAAACAATGGACAACATTTCATATTTTTAACATGCCCATTTTATTTTTTTATATGAAAATAGACATAAAATGAACAGACCCATATTTTTTCTTTTTTCAAAATTTGTCCATTTTCATGCATAAAATAATTATTGAAATTCTTTTTATTCTAAATAGACGTAAGCGCCAAATGACGTCATCGGACGGCTGAATACAGCGATATTCCTTTGCTTATCATTGTTTTAATAAAAAAAAGGTACTACTGTCAAAGGTAAATAATACTAGTGTCAACATTGTCAACGTCATTCATACATTCAACGTTGACAAGTTGTCTTTTTTTTTGACAGTTACATGTCATGGGCTTGGCATTTCGTAAATTTAAAACTATAATGTGCTAAGCAAAGAAATATTTTACATTCTGCCGTCCGATGACGTCATCTTACGTTTTTTAGTTTTTAATTTTTTTCTCAGTAAATAAGCAATATAAAAAATGAATAAATATATATTCGAGCAGCGGAAAAGTAAACAAAGAATTGGTATTTTTTGTTTCAGAGCTTAGCAATTTTGAAATGTTGTCCATTATCCGAGTGTTGTTTACTTAACATGTGAATAAAAAACACGTTTCTTCAACCAATTCTAATTAGGTCAAAACGTTGCGTTATAGTATTACAAATAATACTCTATACAGTATGTTTAAAAGGATCTACCCGAACACTACTGCGTTGATGTCGAAAACAAGGACTCTCCGAGCGAGTGCGCGCGGGCACCCCCGCCCAGCGACGCGACGTTCGGGCGCTCTACGTTCCTGCTCGACAACATATATCACTAAAACAAAGTTTTTGGTTTTCAGGTAATATCCGCCATGTTTTTAAAATATTACGAGCACGAGAATTGGGCTCCTGATGTTTGTTAACCGGTGATAATTTTACCCTCAGAAAGAGGGCAATGTATTTATATGCCTTTGTTATGCTCTCAAGTTATCCGTTTGTATGAAAAGAGAACAACAGTTCCTACATATCGAAGACTGAGAACTGTAACTTATTTACAAAATGAAAAGGTCATAAAACGTTTTAAAAGACTGAGCATCAGGTTTTAAAACTTCAGGTTTAATAACAGCAACAGAAACATAAACTGAATTAACTTGGTCGGACAGATTTGTCACAATGAATAACACCATTAAAATGTACTTAACACACAATAATATAAGATTGATTAGAACCGTTAAACCCTTTATTTTCGTATCGGCTATCTACAAAAGTTAACTAATCCTTAAATCGTCTTTCTTTGAGAAATCGGCTTGAGCCGGCACATGACGTGAATTTTGATAACTCATTGAATTGCATATGCGTCAAAATCCGTTGTATTGTTTAGGACAACAGAGAGCTCAAAAATATGTTTCATAAAGAGACTAAAAGACAATAAACCAACACGTTATTATGCAGAATATTTTAAACGAATTAGTTGTAAGATTTTAGCGTTTGAATGAAAACTGTTCGACTTTCATGACCTTGACCAGGACGGCACCTCATTGCTTAGGAGTCGATACCTGTCAGCATCGAAGTGTTGCGCAAAGTAAATAGACATGACCTTGAGAGCGAGAAGTCGCCGGTTTCGCGAGATAGCGGCTGCGTTATCGCCGCACGCCAAATCGTATATGGACGTGAAATGAGAGTTGAGAGCCTTGAAAGAGCCGTGTGACGTTGCGCAACCACGAGAGCACTGACCTGTGTAACCATGTCCCAGTAGAAACCGTCGAGCATCGACTTTCCATGTTGATGTTGTCTGCAGAGCGCCGGCCACAGCGACGCCCGCACCGGGCTGTTGATTGGCCAGGAGTTCTCTCTGATGAGTATCTTCAGTTCACGCTTGCGGCCCTGCTGGAGCAGCGGCTGCACTTCCTCGAAGGTCTTGAGGGGGGCTTTCTTGCCTGCGAATAACGGGGTGGGTAAGCACTGTGTCCAGACTGTGGGGGAGTCGGAGCCGGCGAGGGACTCCGCGCTGGGTGCGCGAAACGCGGCCGGTTCTATGTACATCGCAATGGTGGCGCGCAACACATGCTTTCGGTGCGCGTGCGCCGACGGCACTGCCGCCCGCCGCACCAAGCGCGCCAGCCTCCGGAAAATGCGATAGCAGGCGACACTGTCACACTTCGATTGTTTATTTGACCGTGTGACGCGATACGGTCGATGCGACCGTGACAAATATTTTTCTATTAATCATGTAGTTTAAAAATAACCTAAAATTGCTTGATTTTTAAAAATAACTAAGTAATTAATGACTGATAAATGTTTCATCATCATCATCAGCCCATTTAAGTCCCCACTGCTGGGGCACGGGCCTCCCTCAATCACATGAGGGGTAATTGCCATACTCACCACGCTTGGCTGACGGGTTGGCGAGGGTTTTGATGTAAATGCAGAGTTTTCCTTCTCTGGGTGCTGATGATCATGCCAGCAGCTTTACCTTAGTCGCCTTTTACAACACCTCGGTAAGAGTGAGGGTGGCCTTTTCTACTCTGCCGGGACCACACGGCGTCACACGACAAATGTTTACTGTTTAACATTAGTTGTCTCACTATCAAAGAGTTTTGTGCTACGTCAAACAAATAAATAACAGGTACATAGCACAGATATCACACCATAACATCATGTACGAATCTAAAACGGTTATCAATTCACGGCGAAACGCAATGTCCTGGCTGAAAGCCAAGTGAACGAAATTTTCGTAGTGCATACGTAATCGCTTATAGTGAGACTCCATACAAATTTATAAAATGTTACTTCTAATAATATAAAACAAAAAGCGGAGAGCATTGGTATATTGATAAATATGTATATAGTAAATTAGTTGCTATCTGGTCAAATTCCAATTTATTTTTTAATTCAAGATAAAGTAATTAGACAATACGTAATATACTCATAGTGTAAATAATCTAATCAATGATGTCTTTTTGTGATTTAATGTGTCAATTAAACTGTACTTCCTCTGTGCTACTGTATGGTTCAGTACACATCTGATTTCTATCATTTATTTATTTACTAAGCATTTCCGCATGTATTTTCCCAATAAAACTGTTTATACAACAACTAGTGGCCCACCCTCACCTCATTTCGGCACATTAGTTCCACTTTACACCAACAGATGGCGATAGGTGTCAATTACATCGCGCAAGCGTTTCGTGTTTTTGGATGCGTATTAGCGTTGACGGTATCTGATTTACCTCTTTTTAAATAGTATAGACCAATACTTTATTAATAATAGACCAATCAAATGATCAACAAATGGCCGGCAACGCTTCGGCGACCTCTCTGATTTCGCAAATGTTCATTCAAGGGCGGCGGTAATACTTAGGTGACCCATTTGCTCATTTCAGAAAAATCTGTGTTTGGGTCTTATAGACCACACAGTCCACTAGCAGAGTTACTCTTAAGTAAACAAAGCTTTATGATAACGCTATCTGACCGTCTCCGCGATTAACACGACCGGCTCCATACAAAATATTGAAACTATTTAATAAGGGAATCACGATCATATCACACGGTTAATATAGCCAGTAGTCAATCGACGTAACATTCGTTATTTTACACCGTCACTTTTTACCGAGAAGAAAAGGCATTATATCAAATACACATTTTTCTCAACGGATTATCATTGGGTCGAACCTCAAAAAAAAACATAGACACCTTCCCATACTAAAGTAAATTGTATGGGGTCGCAAAAATGATTGTTTTCATTAGTATGATGCCCACGAGAAGTTTTAAAAATTACAATGTGTACTGCGATTTGGAACTAATACAGTTCCTAGCGCAATGGGGGTAAACCACTAGTAATGTTATATAATGGTTAACAGTCGTTAATATAGGGTATCAAATCGGAGTAGGGGACGGTAAGTCGATCTGCGCATTCGCCTTACTATAGTCGAGAGGCATCAGGATCATCTTTTCTGTTGTCCCAGGGGAAACCATCACGGGCATTGCCCTGACACGTGAGAACAAAAGCTGTGTGTGGGTCTCTAAGCTCAATCGCAGGTCCCTAATTGTGCCCTCGGTAATGAATAAAATGTGGAAACCGCAACTGCTTTGAAAACATTAATTTTCCTCTTCCAAGGTCATATAGGCGGTACTAATCAAAGTTCTATGTGACATACACTGGCTATCTTTATGTGATAATGTTATATTATTAGTTAGACAGAGTGCCACTGATAACTGTCATAATTGGACTGCACGGCGCACATGTCGGTTACCTGGGCGAGTATAATTGGACAACAAATAACAGTTGTATTGCCGACAACGTTTCCGCGACGAAGTTCATTTTATGCCCTTAAATGTATGCAAGACTTCATGGTTTGACATCCCTAATATGTCGACAAAACAAAACTTGAATGATAGCAGTATAAATAGCTAACAAACAATAAATAGATAGCAATAACATTGTCACGAGTAAAAGTTATAAATAGGTACCTAATTAAAATAAATTAACATACAAGATATTGCGTACGTCAGTAAACAGTTATATTGCCTTATATTTAAATACAATTAATCCTTATCATTTGTACTTAGAACATTTTTGCTCATCAAAATGTAAATATGTACTCAAAACTCAGATTCAATTTGAATGAAAATCGTTTTTTTAATCAAACTTCGAAATGAATTTTTCAATCAGTTGTATTAGAAAATGTATTAATCAAAGGACTGAAACTTACAGTCCTTTAATTACAATGAAACCTTATTTATTAGTCACTTATTATATGGTAAAATAATGTCTCGTAAAGTGCGTCTCGGTTGTGTAATAAATATCCTTTACTTTGGGGAATCACCAATGAACATTTAGCAAATTCTGTTCAGATTATTCATTTCTTTGCTACAAATGTATAAATGGTATTTTTAATAGTTGACTGTTAAACTTTGTCTATATTGTCTTAAAACAATGGAATATTAATACTAATCAGGTACTTATTTACATTAATATGACATTTCATAATAATATTAATTATGAGGTAATATTAGAATGAACAATACAAGTTATAATGTAATGTTGACATGTTTTTTGTATTCTTGGGCATCCCCTTATAATAAGAATCACATATGGGCCGTTAGTTAAATAGGCTGCAAAGCTAATGATCTTGTAAGATATAAATAGATGTACTATATTTCACAAAAACCACGATACAGGTGTACCTACATGAGTTACAAACGAGCATATTGGTTGGTTATCTGTAAACACTGCCTGAAATTTGTACACAATATTTTATTTTTTCGAATAGCCAGATATTTAGCCACAATCTCACTTGATGGTAAGTGATGATGTGGCCAAGGGCGGATTAACATTCCCTTATTCATATCAAAAGTAGCTATACTTTTCATAAGTTAACTTTTCATTAGGAACCCAGTACATTATGGTCCTTTCGCTTTAACATGATATGAGTTATACGTTAGAAAGAGACTAACGTGAAAAATGTATACTAACGTGAAATATTTGACTGACCGGATGGCGCAAATGGTAGTGACCCTGCATCTTACGCCAAAGGTCTTGGGTGCGATCCCCACCCTGGACAAACATTCGTGCGATGAACACTTGTGTTTGTTCGGTGTCTGGGTGTAATATATGTATTTAAGTATATATTTGTGTTCATCTGTTGTCTGATATCATATCTGTAACACAAGTGCTTAAGCTACTTAGTACGGAATTAGGTCAACGTATGAGATGTTGTGAGAATTATTATTATATAGACTTTGATCACCATGCTAAAGCGAAAGGATCATAACTTCATATGCCTTCAACGTCCTTGACCGACAAAAAGTACGATTTAATAAACGATACCAACTCTCAACCTTACACGTTTCTTACATTTTTTATACCCTAAAATAATTGTTCCTGAGTCTAGAAGCCCCTACTTGGCACAGACCGCCTGGAGCAAGGCGCGTGTATAATATTTTTTATTGAACAACCTGGAGATGGCTGAGAAAGGAAAGTACTTATCATTTTTATGTCCGAAGGTTGCCAACAAACTGAGAAAACGAAATTGGATTTTGTTTTTAGGCAGTTTCTTAGCGGGATTTTTAGCTTTTCTCTAGATAGAGAGTGGTTTTACCATTCGATAATATACTCGAACCTTTTATAGATAAAAAACACTAAGATATCATCGCTAGCTCGTTCATATAATAACTACGTAACAACAATGTTAAACAAAACAAATATTAATCAAGAAACTTTATACAAAGAATTATCATTCACTGTATAATGCTGAAAACTGCTCGGGACACTCGCGAATCCTATTAAAACTCGCCAAGGCTCGTTATTTAAAATCTCGCTCGTGTTTTAACACCGAGTTGTGCGCAGTCTCATACACTATTTTATCTACATTCATGTTTTAATCTTAAAAGTAAGAAATAGGGAAACTTTTTCATAAGCTATAAAGACATTACCTGATAATAACCTAGTAGTAGATTTTCTTGGCAATAGACTATTTGAAACTCTTGATGCTTTTGCTAAAATATTTTTTTCTCACTCTCATACTCTAAATAAAATAGATAAATTCTAATATAATAGATAAATAAATTATAACACAAAATAGCGCGAAATCATATGTGGCCACAGATAACTAATGTGTTGCGCGCCCATGTGCTTTTGGGGTTGGCAGTATAGTTGATTACTTATGATAACTTTGTCATAATATTGTCATTTAAGAAATTTACCTGTTGCAGAATGAGGTAGCTATTGCATAAAGTGCAAAAAAATCATCATGCAACACCCTAACTTTTTAATTCTCTCAAATGCTGTTAATATTATACAGCCTACCAAAATGTCATTACTTTTGATTTCTTAATTTGAAGAAGATATGAGTGTAGATAAAAAATATTTTCGGAATGTGATAAATAATTCTTTACCTACCTATACCTATATTTGTGCGCCTACAAAGGGGAAGACATAGTGCTACACTTACAAAAAACATTTTAACATCTGTATCATTCCACCTGTTTTACAAATAAAATATTTGTATTTGTAAAGAAAAAAAAAGATTTGTAAATGTCAAGGCAATTTCCGCAACCCTAAATATGAGTCCTACTATTGAAGTGAGCTAACAAAACATTCCTGCAAGTCAGCAACTGTTCATTAGCCCGGTTTATGACGTGTTGACAGGCTACCACAGTGTATCACAGAGATACAAATGTTGTGAAATTATTTTCAGAGAATTGATGGTTCATTCTGGTCTTCGAAAATTTACCGTACAAAATTACATCTTCTTTCTTATCTTTGTGGACTGAAAGCCCTATGACAGAGTTTCAAACCATCCACGTACTAAAGGTATTTGACATGGTTGGATAACCACCACTATTAAAATGACAGGACCGATGGTTTTCGTGCACGAAATCATCTATATTTCGGACAATCATATCCTTCATACTTAAGTCATAGCTATACTACAAAAAGTGATCTCCCGTGAGATTTGGTCCCTAACCCACGACCTTTAGGTTTTACTGGGCACTATTGGGACAATTACCAAGTACGCAGTTTTTTACATGATATTTTCGGTTTTATAGAAAAATCATTAACATGAATTTAGTTACTAAACTATCTTCTGATATAAGTATCTTTATTCATGAAACAGTAACAGCAAACCTAATAAGTGTGAAAAATATAACATTAGAGTCCGCGTGCCTAACTTCGATAAAGTTAACTATCAGTTTTGCTATTACCGAGAAGAAAAGTGAAGCGCAAGATGAGTGGAGGTAATGGATAATGGGATGACCTGTTGGTCTAGTGGTTTAAGTACCTAGCCGTGATCTCGGGGTCCTGGGTTCGATTCCCGGGTCGAGCTACAAGTATATTTCGAATTTTTTCAAACATAGCTTGTGATCACCAATCTGCATTAGGCAAGCGTAGTGATTATGCCTAATCCCATCATAGTGGCGATGACTTGATTTCTATGATGGAGGCCTTTGCCCTGCAGTCGGACAGTTTATAGGCGGATACTTTAATGGATAATGACTTGACTTCTTACTCCCAACTTTTCGCGTAATAAGGGTCCGTTGTCACTATCTGACTGCCTGCGCTGTGACTCCACTGAATTGCGGCGGAATTGCTTACCATCAGGTGATCCGTCTGTATTATATATATTTATTGCCCTGAGTAATCCTGCGTCACGATCAGGACTTAGGCTCGATTCGATCAATATTTATCCGTTGATAAATCTATGGAGATTAGATTTTTATAGAATGACAGCGCTATACCCTAGATTTATTATCTTTCTTTTATCGTATATGGGCTCTCCTCAGCCTGATGGTAAGCAAGAGAAGAGCCCACGCTGCATGCGATTACAACGGAAGCGATATCAAATCACCTCCGTTGGGACTGCAATACTGGCCCGCGAGAAGCTTCTTCACGCATCGTTTGAAGGAATCCATATTGTAGGAAGGATTAAGATTGGTCATATCGGCCCCAAAACGAATAAATCACCCGAACGATTAACAATGACTCGAAAGGTAATCCTCCAATACAAGATTAGTGAAATAACTTCTAAATCACGTGTGGAGCCATCAGCCACAGTGGGCGTGAAGAAAGGGGAATCAAAACCAGACTTAGACATTACATCGTTAGTACGTTTGCGATACTCGAAATAACATTTGACCCAACAGCGGCACGGATACTTTTAGAACGAAATGATTTATTTTGCAAGCTCAAGGAAAACAATTACTCGATGTAAGATTCACTGGGCATAATCCAGAAAATTTCAGTCAACTCACCATTTCCGTGTTTTAGAAATATGTCAAAATGATGTTAATTTCTAACTAAGTTATCTTTAACTCTGTTGTCTGATATCCGTAACACAAGTGCTTAATCTACTTAGTACGGAATCAGTTCAATGAATGAATGAATATACTTTTATTGCACTCAAAACAAAGTATGAAAACTTAAGACTAGGTATTACAGGATATGTACAACGACGGCGGCCTTATCGCTATGAGCGCTCACTTGCAGGCAACCGTTATTACTTTTTTTTATTATTTATTTACTTAAAGTTATTTCCACTGGTATCACGTCGACAACTTAAACCATTTTAAAACCTCGATCGCTGATATAATAACGACCTATTCCGGAGTTGCGTCCGTCACCATCATCGAATGTAGAAATTTACAGTAAAAAATCGGTGGTTGAAGTTAGGATACGAGCTACTTGTAGTAAATCAAAGTGGAAATGGGCGAGACAACTGACTAAACTCGACATTACTCAGACCACGTAACTTTGTATCCGGCGTGGAAGGACCAGATTTGGTCTTTCCACGGCACATAACAATAATATCGGTAGGTTTCTTAAAAGCCGTCGATACATAACTCATGTAGTTACTATTTGGGTGAAATCTCATGACCGTGACGTTCTTTCGGGGCTAATAAACGGGGATAAACAAAGGCCGGCTTACACATTATCGGTACATTTATAAATAGGTGTTAACCACCAAACGATTTTCACAGGGTGGACTTCGAAACAGATGCCACAGAATGTGTAAGAAGTGCAGCTGTCAACATAAACGAAGATTTTATGTCGTCATTCGAAATCTTAATGTATTCATGTCTCTCTCAGTTTAGTGTGTATTTCCCGATTGCGTCCAAGCTGTCGCTTTGGAGGCTTTGGGTACAATGGACAACATTTCAAAATTGCTAAGCTCTGAAACAAAAAATATCAATTCTTTGTTTACTTTTCCGCTGCTCGAATATATACCTATTTATTCATTTTTTATATTGCTTATTTACTGAGAAAAAAAATTAAAAACTAAAAAATGTAAGATGACGTCATCGGACGGCAGAATGTAAAATATTTCTTTGCTTAGCACATTATAGTTTTAAATTTACGAAATGCCTAACCCATGACATGTAACTGTAAAAAAAAAAGACAACTTGTCAACGTTGAATGTATGAATGACGTTGACAATGTTGACACTAGTATTATTTACCTTTGACAGTAGTACCTTTTTTTTATTAAAACAATGATAAGCAAAGGAATATCGCTGTATTCAGCCGTCCGATGACGTCATTTGGCGCTTACGTCTATTTAGAATATAAAGAATTTCAATAATTATTTTATGCATGAAAATGGCCTAATTTTGAAAATAGAAAAAATATGGGTCTGTTTATTTTATGTCTATTTTCATATAAAAAAAACAATATGGACATGTTAAAAATATGAAATGTTGTCCATTAGACCATGATTCAGGATTTCTGGAGTCTAGTAATTACAATGAACCGGTTGCCGTCTGACCTTTGCTACCCTTTTTAAGAACCTAGACCACCTGAATCATGAATAATAAATATACTTTTATTGCACTCAAAACAAAGTATGAAAACTTAAGACTAGGTGATTACAAGGATATGTACAACGACGGCGGCCTTATCGCTATGAGCGCTCACTTGCAGGCAACCGTTATTACTTTTTTTTATTATTTATTTACTTAAAGTTATTTCCACTGGTATCACGTCGACAACTTAAACCATTTTAAAACCTCGATCGCTGATATAATTACGACCTATTCCGGAGTTGCGTCCGTCACCATCATCGAATGTAGAAATTTACAGTAAAAAATCGGTGGTTGAAGTTAGGATACGAGCTACTTGTAGTAAATCAAAGTGGAAATGGGCGAGACAACTGACTAAACTCGACATTACTCAGACCACGTAACTTTGTATCCGGCGTGGAAGGACCAGATTTGGTCTTTCCACGGCACATAACAATAATATCAGTAGGTTTCTTAAAAGCCGTCGATACATAACTCATGTAGTTACTATTTGGGTGAAATCTCATGACCGTGACGTTCTTTCGGGGCTAATAAACGGGGATAAACAAAGGCCGGCTTACACATTATCGGTACATTTATAAATAGGTGTTAACCACCAAACGATTTTCACAGGGTGGACTTCGAAACAGATGCCACAGAATGTGTAAGAAGTGCAGCTGTCAACATAAACGAAGATTTTATGTCGTCATTCGAAATCTTAATGTATTCATGTCTCTCTCAGTTTAGTGTGTATTTCCCGATTGCGTCCAAGCTGTCGCTTTGGAGGCTTTGGGTACAATGGACAACATTTCAAAATTGCTAAGCTCTGAAACAAAAAATATCAATTCTTTGTTTACTTTTCCGCTGCTCGAATATATACCTATTTATTCATTTTTTATATTGCTTATTTACTGAGAAAAAAAATTAAAAACTAAAAAATGTAAGATGACGTCATCGGACGGCAGAATGTAAAATATTTCTTTGCTTAGCACATTATAGTTTTAAATTTACGAAATGCCTAACCCATGACATGTAACTGTAAAAAAAAAAGACAACTTGTCAACGTTGAATGTATGAATGACGTTGACAATGTTGACACTAGTATTATTTACCTTTGACAGTAGTACCTTTTTTTTATTAAAACAATGATAAGCAAAGGAATATCGCTGTATTCAGCCGTCCGATGACGTCATTTGGCGCTTACGTCTATTTAGAATATAAAGAATTTCAATAATTATTTTATGCATGAAAATGGCCTAATTTTGAAAATAGAAAAAATATGGGTCTGTTTATTTTATGTCTATTTTCATATAAAAAAACAATATGGACATGTTAAAAATATGAAATGTTGTCCATTAGACCATGATTCAGGATTTCTGGAGTCTAGTAATTACAATGAACCGGTTGCCGTCTGACCTTTGCTACCCTTTTTAAGAACCTAGACCACCTGAATCATGAATTAATAAATATACTTTTATTGCACTCGAAAAAAAGTATGAAAACTTTAGCAGCAACTATCTCATCATCATCATTTCAGCCAATAGACGTCCACTGCTGGACATAAGCCTACCCCAATGCTCTCCACACAGATCGGTCCCGCGCCGCCCGCATCCAATGGATTCCCGCGATCTTCACCAGATCGTCGGTCCACCTTGTGGGCAACTATCTGCAACGTGCTAATTTCTCCACAGTTAATTGTCTCACCGTCGAGCTAGTGGTAAAAATACGCACATTGATTGGAAAAATCTATAGGCGCATACTCGGATTTAAACAGTCACCCCCGTATGGAAGGTGCGTTCTTATTCACTGAGCACCATCGCTACATGTATGATTCATCTCTACGCAGATTAAACTTCCAAAGCATTTGTATAGTTATTAATCTTGGCAGTGATGGATGCCCGGGACAGGAGGCAGGGAACCGTTAAATTCTAACGGGAGGGGAAAGGCCAGGCACTAAGGTCATGAAGAGGCCTTTAAGGTGAAAAGGCAGGGCACATAACGACGCCAATTGATTTTAATTGTTATCAACTAAACCTTGCAAGGATATAGGTATTTTTAACAATTTCAAAAGTCTCTCGGAAAGCACTTATACTATTTATTTAATACCTATACTTTACTCTTTGGTGTGCTGTTGTACTCGAAATCTGAATTAAAAAACTAATGGCTACTTATGGCGTTAATCCAAATATCGAGTGCAAAAACACATCAAAAAGTAGTGCATAATTATTAAATAAATAGTATGAATGTTTTCTTAAAGACTTGAGCTCCGAAATCGTTTAAAATAGTTTAGAACTATTAAAATCGATTGGAGTCTCTAGTTAGGGGTACCCGTCGTTATAACTGTTGAAATCTATGAATATTTGTGGGAAGGGATATATAAGGAATAGTATTATGCATCCTATAACAGGTACGAGACTAAAACATTAAATTAACATTTATAAAAATACCATTTGAAGAGGCTATTGTCTATGCCTTTTTTAAAATGGTTTACTTAGAGCCGCTTTGACCAACCTTATTCGGATGCTAAATCTATGGTATAGCGCTGTCATTCTATACAAATCTGACGTTATACCATAGATATATTCACGGATAAAGATTGGTCGCATCCAGGCTTAGAAGGTTTTCGATACCTATTTTACAATGAGGGAACGATCTGACTTAGAACGTACACGTTTTGTAGGAGCTTTGATTACAAACTTTGAAACAAAATAAGAATACTATGTAAAAATAAAAAAAAACATGACTGTTGTCTGTTTTAATTAGAAATTATGTTGACAGTTTAGATCTTGCCAGTATTTTTATGCGTATAACACTATTTTCAAACTTGTAACCAATGTTACCCGGATCACGCGATCAGTAAATCTTGAGTGTGTAATCAAAAAAAGCCAACCGTGTAAAAACATTAACACAATAATAAGAGGCCAAACATTTGCTCTCGCCAATAAGATTTTACTGGCGTGGTTTACATTAACGCTTTGTTCATTAATCTCCATACGGTTTTATTAGTTTAATATTGCAGACTAGACTTGCGGAGAAACAGTTCACTGAATTGATAATTATGCATTAGTATGTACAGTAGTTCGTTTAGTTCACTCACATGAATCAGTACTTCAGTTGAAGTACGAAACGATTGAGTACGAAATGATTGAGTGAGTTAATGACGTCAAAGGACACTGATTCTATTGAGCTCAATGAAGACAAATTTTGCTGTCTGGATATATATCCGTTGCCAAATTTAGCCACATACCTATCGCCGTAAACATGAATTCCATCAGTACCATCGTGAAGGGTGATTCAACACCGTGAGGTTTATCCGAAATATTTCTACCACGCTTATCTTATTATGCAATCTACTACTCGCAAAGCTATTTTAAGATAAGTAAGATCATACAAGAGTAGATATATAAGGAAACAAATACATATTGAATTGGATTTGAATTGAATTTTCGAACCAGTTACAACAATAAAATCTTTCAGAGGATGAGACTACCTTACATCTTCTGAAAAGGCTGGCAACGCATCTGAATTTCACGTAGTGTAGCAGATTTCTATGGGCGGCAGTGATAAATTAATTAGCGCTTATTTGCCTTCCTTTTTGTTAAAAAATGGATGGCCATACAATTTTTCTCTAACTTGTATAGTAGTTTATAAGCTTCTGTAGATTGGTTTTACTCATTTCGGTTATAACTATAGCTGTGACTCGTTTATTATCAACTCGCTCTATTTTCGCTCTCCATCTTTTAAGAATCAACTGAACTATGAACTACGAAACTACTTAGGAGTCCTAAGTAGTTCATCCCAAATTGGAACAAGAAAGAGTGAGGGACAAGAAATAATCGAGTGAACTATTACAATTGAACTACTGACTCAGGAACTAACACGTCAATTGCAGACATCGTTAATATGTTATGATGTCGCATCGCATAAACTCATCAGAATCGGTGCTTTGGCAGAATTCCTGGCTGTCTCTTTTGGCTAATGGTACCTCGAAGCAGATTATAAATCGTTGTTTTACCCTATCGTGTTGATTGATCTCTATTGCTAATTAAGTGTTTATATTTTAAAGAGGTAAATTGGATGAACTATGCCGTAGCATAGTTCATCCAATTTACCTCTATCTATTTAGCAATAAAATATTTCAAAAACGTATTTTTGAAATATTTTATTGAACATTAATTCTAGGGTATAGAGGCGATACAAATTGGCTGGCAGAATTTGGATGTGAGAAGCCGAGGATCGATCGATACGGCGAACATTTCGAGACAGGTTATGATAAAAAAAGTAAAAAGAAACAATAGACTTCAATAGATCAAACAAAGTGCACCGCGAACACAACAAACTTGTCAGTCTGATGTTTGCATTTGGCGAGTAGGTACAATACATAATTCAGATTCTCAACGTCAATCGTCATACAAGTGGATTAAGTACAGTGCTACGATCATTTATTGAGTTATGGTATTCATACTAAGGAACAAGCATGCACTTAGAGCTGTCTTTATTTGATGAACTCTAATTTAATGCCATTAAGGGAAGTCGTATTGCGAAGCTTGTTAAGAGAGAGAACAGGAGGCTACTTGTTAGCTACACACAACCCTGCTTTTGGTACTATATATTATTCATACTTTTTTATAGTACTCAATAGAAAGGCACTTGAAATTAGATCCTGCTTTAGAAAAGCTACCTACAATTATCTTAGATTTTATTAACTTTTTTTTACCGTTCATACAAAAGCAATACCTACCGCTATTTGAAGAAAAGACTAAATGTATCTTCTTAAATTCAGTAACTCCTAAACATTTCAAATTACGAACACAAGTGTTATGGATAGTGATCCGATAATCGGGCGCTTATTTCCCTAAACTTAACATTTTTAAAGATTATTATGGACATGCTTTTTTGAATCCCGCATGTCCGCATTTGTTTACGCCGCAATGTTTTAAGGTTTCTTGGATTTTTTTCAATTGGTCGGGAATCGGTACGCTATACAAAAAAGCGAATCCCGATCATCTGGCAACCCTAGATCCGATTTATCCGGTTCCGCTTTCCGCTGTCTAAGGGTGGCGAAGTTAGATCCTGGCTCATGGTCCAAACGTACCACTTCCCCTGGCTTGGCAATGACACGCGAAGATACACTTGTAACTCCTCTGGTGTTGCGGGTGTCCATGGGCGGTGGCAAGCGCTTACCATCATACCATCAGGTGATCCGTCAGCTCGTCTACCACCATAAAAAAAATTCAATATTTCCCTTTCCCTCCGTCTGAATATGAAACGAATTCAAAACAGAGCGTTCGTAATTACCATCGCCGCCTGTCTCAATGAGAAACCACGTGATAGCGTAAATACCTTTCCCCAGGTGGCGTGGTATCCCCCCCACCGACGCTGGCGCATGGATTGGACAGATAACATCAGACCATCAGAGAGGCGAATAGACATTGAAGGCGATTTAGGGATTTCATTTCTTACATTTGTCCATACAAATCTTTAACTCAACTTCAATGTCGAAGTGCTCCAGAATAGGTCATGATTTCTGCGGACTCAAGTAGCATTGCGTTTAAGTCTGTGTTTTGGGCTCGCGTCATTTTTGCACAGCTTTCGAAAGTATTGAGTCTTGTTTTTTTTTATGCCAGAGGCGACAAACGAGCAAGCGAGTCACCTGATACAGATGGAAACAGAACATCCGCGAAATCGAAGAGATCGCTAATGTGTTTCCAGGCTTGATAAAAAAAAATCTATGGAATTATTGCATAAAAGTACCTATGAAACCTGGTATACCTATTATTTGTTGTTCTAATATATTATTAATATTAATACATACAGACAGAATTTAAATATGAGAAAAGTCCATCATTTGGCGCGAAAAGAATTGATTTTTAAGATTTTTTGCTTGTTACCTTATAGACCGGGAGCTGAGTGGAGTTGAGTGTGCAAAATATGAGGACCGCATTCTATAAATAGTTTTGAACTCAGAAAAGCTTGCAGATTATGATTCTGAATGTTGCCAGGAGACTTATTGGTCCAATTTTTTTTTACTCCATCCCCTTGGATATCGAGAAATTGGACGGAACAAATGCTTAACAATTTTAATTGTTGTTTTATTGAAAATATCCACTTGTTTTTTATGATTAAAAATACTTATATCTACTCAATACAAATAAAAAAAAAAAAAAAAAAAGAAGAATTGTAGGAAAAAACATTTTATTACGAAAAATCAAATTTTTACACAAGTTTTGAAAAAAAAAGTGAATTAATCAATCTTTTTTATTTTGACAGTCATTATTAATACATTTGCATAACAAAATACAGTTTACTTGTGATTTTTTGCAAGAACAAGCCTTTGTTTTACAATTTGATGTGCATTTACAGGGCTGAATCAACAATTCGGGCAATGGTGGTTTCGTCAGTTGTCGTGGGTACAATTTATCATCTTTTTTTTCATAGCCTAATAAGGTGTAATCAATAGGCTCTAGTAGTGTTTGGTCAGCATTTATCCATACATATGTTTGTGCTGTAGCTCTTAGCAAATGTAAATGTAGAGCATCTGATGTACAAATTACTCTTGATAAATTTAATCCGAAGCCGATATTTTGAGAAATTAATTTATACCGAAGTTGATCAGCAGTTAATTTTTGTTGTGAGAAAAGATAGGTACAAATAGTTTCTATTTCTGTTAACTGTTCGACACTTAGGTATGGATTCCCTAAATGCCTTAGTGCTTTTTGTACAAAGTCTAACGATGCAGCTTTAAAACCTTTTTTTTTTAGGCTAATCTGCTAGTCGAATCGCAACCAGTTAGAGAATGTAATGCTGGCAAAATACAACAAATATTTTCGCCAAGGGATTCAGCAGCCAAATGACATCCTGAAATGTATTTATTCTTATAAGAACCGTCGAACCACAGACCTAAACAACCTAGACGTGCTAGTTTATTCCAAAAATAAATTCCCAAGATAAAAACATCTGTATCAACGCTAAGGATTATGATATGGGCATTGGATTGGATTTTTACTGCGTGAAACATGTGAGAAAACATCCTTGAATCGGCTTCTAAATGGTTCGAATATAAGTCAGGTACTTCAAATCCTCCACAAATATATAACTCGCAATCTTCTGGTACTTGTATGTATCTAAGAGCAGCAGCACAGAGGAATCGAACGAGCTGAAACTTATTTTCAGTGCTTGAAAAGAAACTTTTACAATTAGTTGGAATTTTTGTGTGATCATTTGTAATTATAAAATTTTTAACCGTTTGACCTTTACTCCGTAAAGTTGACTCCAAATATTTTATCGAAATATCATCATATCTATCAAATACAATATCTATTCGTTTTACATTTAGCTGCAAGAAAAAATTATGAATTGTTTTGAAGAATGCCTCAGCAAAATCGCCAAACGTTTTGAATTTTTTTAATTGGATTCGATGAACAAGTACCATACCATCAACAATATAAATTTTCGAAGTTTCTAAATTCAAAACATCCTGCCGTGTGTTTGTACCACAGTTAAAATTATTTTGAATTTCAAGAACGAGTTCCGATTTTGGAGATTTCCTATAAAGTCCTTCTGCGTCAAAAAGATACTTGCAATAATTGAAAATTTCATAAGATGCTAAAATTTTTATGTCAAATCCACGTTGATTAGCCACCATAAATATTTTTTGAAAGAGACTTGTATCTGTTGCATCTTGCAATTTTTTATTAGAAGTAGCTGTACTTTTATTTGCAGGAGTAGTTACAAAATTATAAAATTTACATTTTTTTATGGGATCGGATAACTTTTTACTTTTCAATATAAATCGCTCATTTTCGTATGTTTTTAACATAGCCTCTTCATTTTCTACTATATTTAGTAAACATTGCGAAGAAGATTCATCTGCAACTTCACCAGTGTAAATATTTCGAAGCGCGCAGTTCTCGTTGTCATCATTGTAAGGATTGCATGCATTGAAATACTTTATGATATTTTGAATATCTTTTTCGTCTTTGTCGATCCTGGACTGCGTCCATTCATTATGATAATTAGTGTCACTGGTAGAATCTTCTTGTATTCCAAGATATGAAGAAAGAGCCTCATGAATGGCGTTTTTAAACGGATAAAGAAGCAGCCATCTCTGCATCGCTTCTTCATTTTTACTGATGCCAATTAACCCTCCAGTCACTGCTGAAGATCGGTTTTGAGACTGCTCTAGTGCTAAGTCGGGGCTCACTCCATTAAAGGTACCATCCGTTCGTTTGACGGACAGCATTCCTCGCTTCATATCATCTTCAACTTCTAAAGGTAGTGCCATCATATCTTGTAAATAAAGAGTCACTCCGCGAATGTAATTCGTGTGATTCGTAGAAAAAAAGTAAGGTAACATTTGTCTAGTAGTTAACAAATTTAACTCATAGTTATTGCTTCTATCAGCCATAACTGAATTCAACAATATTTCTACCATTTCACAGTATATGTTAAAATATTTAAATATTTCATTTTCAGTGCTAACGGTACGTAAAAAATTTGAAAAATCCTTAAAAAAATCTGTAATTATTATTTTGTATTCATGGTATTTTTCTAATAGACCTGAATGATCTTTATCTACTATATTTTCTCTTATTTCTTGAAGACAAGTATTTAGTTGTTGTAAAAATTCTTGAGAATAATTCATGTATTCTAAAAATTCGGCAATTTGTATGCTTCTTAAAGCTTCGTACAGGAGTTTATGTGCTCTAATACCTCTATTATACTGGGTACCGTTGACAATTGACGACAAAGTATTCATACCATAAATATCAGCTTCAATAAGAATACTATCGAGTCCACTCCCTTCCAGATATTGGCCCAAGCATCGCAAAAAATTTTTTTGTAAATGAAACGATCCAATTCTCAATATCAAAATGTCAAATTCTTCAGTTGTTTGTTGAATATTTTTTGCAATAAGATATATGGCCATGTCGCATGAAAGTACTGCCACTTTTTTACCGAGTGCAACACTTATGTTGATATAATTTTTCATAGCGGTATAAACAACGTCTTTGGAAGTCGGTGGCTGGGGTATGACCGGGCTAAATCCAACGATAGAGACGGGTGAGGTTTCAGACGATAATATTTGTTGAAATGGAGTCCATCCTGGTATTGAATTTGTAGATGGTCGGCAGAAATTATTTTTTATTACACTATACTGCAGTCTGCACAAGACCCAGAGCAAATTATCAATTAGAAAACTGTTTTGACTGCTTTCCAATAAATAGCTACTGTCCTTATAATTCGGTATTGAAGGCTGCATTCTTTCTTTGAAATGAAGAATTTCTTGACAATTTAGAAGTTTTATATCGAATTCGTTCTGCTTTGCTGTAGGCTTCAGTTTGATTAAATTTATTTCATTTTCGTTAGGTTTTTGTTCTTGATAAATCACCATTGCTGTAACATGAGTCGAGTCTTTTCCGCTTAATGTCTCTTCATTGAAATCATTGTTATCTATAGCTCCATGTAAAAATAACGCTGAATCTCGAACTATATTTTTAGGAATAACCAGCTTTTTTTCCATATCTGCACACGCAATTGACGTTGTTACTTCTTTATCGAGATTTTTTAATGCTTTGTAACTGATACAATGCCCAACTTTATTCAATATGGTGATTAAATGTTTAGATCGAGTCAAATGATGGATAGATTGAGCTAAAGCTATATGCTTTGGAGTCTGTTTCTCAGTAATAGTGAAATATATATCATGAAACACTGATAACGCTCGTCGATTGTAATTTTCACTTAATTTGATATTCTTGGCACTGAATAATGCTTGCATAAAAGTTTGCCAAGTAGTTGGCAATTGACCTTTTTTTAAAAAGTGTTCAATTAAAATTTCGTCACATAAATACCTATCTGGTATTACTTCAGTACTTATTATTTCTTTGCGAAGTTGTTTTGCTACTTGAACAATGTGATTTGTTGATTTTGAGGTACGAATATGTTCAATGATTTCATCCAGTGGTATGTTGGTCATAATTACCATTGATGGTTTCGATCGATCACTTGGATATGAAAATAGAACGTTTTCACCATACTTATCAATGAGTAATGATTTTATAACGCGGTTTTCTACAACTGCATCTTCTATTTCAGTGAGTTCAGCTAGTCGCTTACCCAAAAATGACACTTCAAAAGAGTGAGATGTTAATTGATGTTTTATTTCATCCATCAGCTTCTCAAATGCCTGTATAAGTATCTCATGTGGTATTTTTATTTGGAGGTCTACCTGCTGGAGTTTCTGAATTTCTTGGTATTCGTAGATAATCACGGTAACAGTGTTTATGGTACCTCACTTCCATTGCAAATAAATCAACTGGATGTTCGCAAGTGCTAATTTTTGTAAAAACATCATCTTGTTTTTTTCGGGCAGTATTTAAAATTTGTTCCGCCGCCGAAATCTCAGAACACAAATAAAGGGTTTTGTTTTTATTTTTTGTTAGTTTACCGCAGATTAAACATTTTTTTTCTTTGTCAAATTTTAAAGAAGCTCTTGATGACTTACGAACAGATTCAGTACCAGAAACACTTGCTTCTACTGCAGAAGAGGTGGAAATAGAGACATTCTCCTGCTTATACAATGCCACTTCTCGACGCCTTATTTTATCTTCACTAATGTAAGTAGCCATACAAGTTCGATGCCATGAACAATTGTGTTCAGTAAAGTCTGTATTATTTTTTATTTTCTCACTAATGTCATCTTTTCTCCGATCTGCTGCATTTTGAATGCTGATGAACGATTGTGGTTTCGGTTTCTCAACTAAATTATGCGTTTTATCACAAAACAAACACGATATTTCGTTTAGTCTTCGTTTCTTTACATTTATCACTTGTAATGACATTGTCCACGTTTTTGTTTAACTATAACACTAATAGAACACTTGACTACAAGAAAATTTCAATAATTTTGCTTAAATACAACAATATAAACCGTTACGCAGTAAGAATTATTTGCTACAGACTATTACAAGCGCTGTGACTCATCAACGCGCATAGTGGAGAGAGGGGGGTGGGGCAAGGGGAAATGGACCAACACAGCTACCGGCAACATGGTTTTTTTTGTAGTTTGGGATCATAGGTAAAAGAATTTGAGCATAGTTGCCGGTCCTCACATTTTGCACACTCAACTTCCTTTGGCGCCTGCACTATTACCGCGGGTGATAATTAAAAATTAACAGTTACTATTATAGTATTATCTTCGAATAGGCAGCTAAAAGTAATTGATGCGCATTTAGTATTCAATTAAGGTGACGGTTAGGGCACACTAGCGACGCCAATCGATTTTAATTTTTAGCTACTAAACCGGATCTATTCCGGGTCCGTTTTTGTACGCAAAAAATTGATTCACGCCAAAAGTGGCCGCTTTTGGCGGTAATCAATTTTTCGCGTACGCGTTGGACCCAACATTTGTGCATGGTTATTTAAAAGTGTTTGCCGAGAGGTTGTAACCCCGAAATTGTTTAAAATAGATCCGGTTCCCCCGAAATTGTTTAAAATAGAAACGGATCCGGAGTAGCTAAAAATTAAAATCGATTGGCGTCGCTAGTGTACCCTACCCGTCACCTTAAATAGATCTTGAGTATCCACTTTGGTTTGTAAACAGAGTCATAATGAGACACTTCAGATTTCATTCAGATAAATGTAACATAGTTTGTTATCATCTGATTTCTTACTGTAAATAAACTTGTTCATACATTGAGAACAAGGAGGTACTAGACATTTGTTTAGTTTGCCGATAAAACTAAGTCAGTAGTTAACCTAGTTTTTGTTTAAGCTAAGCTTCAATATACTGGGTGTCTACAACTGTGTGGATAAAGAATGGGATCAGAAATCACTCGTGGGGTGCGAGTATAGACGCAAATAGTGTGCGAGCGAGAAGTGAATAGATGCGCCGCCATTTCTGATCCCATTCTTTATCCGCACAGGTTGTACTAATATTTTTTTTAAATGGAAAGGAACCAAATAAATAAGCGGATCGTAAGTCATCGATCAACGACGACCATGGATGGACCTATCAACAGATCAAGGATCGCCGAAACAGTCGACTTTAGGAATTAACCAAAAAACCTTACAAACTAGATGACTATTACCTATTCAACTAAAAGGAAATGAGTAATATAGGTTTTTACGTTACGGATCTCGCGTCGTAACCACAGAGAAGATTTCTCTAAGGCTTGATAAACTATTCAATATTATCAAAAAAAATGTATGGAACTATGTAGGTAGTACCTACCCAGTACCCACCTTACTAGGTACATAGGCTCTCTTTTTTGTTGCAAATTATTTAACTGTATTTAAATTCCTAGAAAATTATCTGCTGCTTATAACATTGAATGTTCATAGATAGAAATTCTTTATTGCAGATCATAACAACACAATGATACACAGGCTTCAACAGATTACATATTAAGGCGACGGGTAGCCCTAACTAGCGACACCATTCGTTTTTAATTGTTAGCTACTAAACCGGATCTATTTTACGCGTACGCGAAAAATTGATTACCGCCAAAAGCGGCCATTTTTAGCGTGAATCAATTTTTCGCGTACGCGTTGGACCCAAAATTTTTACATGGTTATTTAATAAATAGTATATGTGTTTGCCGAGAGGTTGTTACCCCAAAATTCTTTAAAATAGATCCAGTTTAGTAGCTAAAAATTTAAATCGATTGGCATCGCTAGTGTGCCCTACCCGTCACCTTAATTAATTAGGTCTTCAAAGGGATTTACTCTCAGTTAAATGCGGTTTTTAAAGGGGGAAAGCAGGTTGACTATAAACTTTCACATAGCTGTAATGAATGTCTATTTAAAATGAGATAAAATATAATTTACTGCTTATAAGTCAGAATTACCTACTTATTAGCAAACTTTCTCTGAATGAAATCTATCATGGAAAATTACATTAAATCTTGATATCAACATAACTTGGTATATTTTATAAGGAGTACAACCAGTATTTTCAGAGGCTGTTCTATTTAGGAAAAAATACCTAGTTTTCAATTATGAATATTTTTTTTTGTTATAAAAGTTGTTATTATTTAAACATTTTTTGCAATGTGAATTTAAATGAATTATCAAATCTACTAGTAAATCCAGCTACATGAATTAATTACATAATTATCTAAATATTTAAAATATGTTTTGAATCTAAACCTAACTAAAACATTGTACAATTACCTAATTTATAGAAGTATTAATAATCATGTGACTGATAAGACATAGATAGATGTTAATAATCTATACCTTATCATTATTAATGAACAAATCACACTTTATTTTTATTTCAACTGTAGATTATAATTCCAAATCATTAATTTTAATAGACACCCAAGAATACCCAAAAAATACATTTCTCATGCAACAGCATATTTTTAGTGAAGCAGCCATCAAAACTTTATTAGAGCAAGGGCAAACATACATATTATCACAATACAATAATAGAGTATTTGACTAAGCTCGAAATTTTACAAAATATAAATATTTTATCAAAATATAGGTAAATACACCTACCGACACGAAATCTTGGCCATAGTATAATTTTCATGCAAACATGCTCTCTTTACAGGTTCACAGAGCAAAAAACATTGTTTTTCTATGTACCAATTTTAACGTTTATTTAATGTTTGAATGCACAACTTTCAATTAATTAATTCAATCAACTCATGAAACCACTACATTTCTACAAAATCAGAAAAATTATGATTTTTTTTACATCCTATATGACATTGTATCAACGCGAAAAAGAAAATCGTTCTTCCTTGATTATGAAGAAATTGAGTGGTTTCAAGATTCGATAGAATTAATTAATTGAAAGTTGAGCATTCAAACATTAAACAAACGTTAAAATTGCTACAGTGAAAACAATGCTTTTTGCTCTATGAACCTGTGAAGAGAGCATATTTGTATGAAAATTACTCTATGGCCAAGATTTCGTGCCGGTAGGTGTATGTGCCAATAGCAAAAAATCTCAATTAAAAATATTATGACTAGCCAGTTTTATGCTCATTCAAAGATTCATGGGCAAATCCATTTTAAAAGTAGGAAATTATTATAATAGACGTCTATACGTCGACGTTATAATAGACGTCTAGATGTCTTTAGAAGAGGAAATAAGTCCATAGAACGTCTAGTAGTACAGGGCAAAGTAGAGGGTACCAGACCATGCGGTTGATCACCTATGCGATTGGACCGACCAGATAAAGTCTGCTGTTGGTGACCCATTGCATGAGTGCACAAAACTGACGACCAACAGGGCGAAATGGCGAGAGATCGTCAGAAGAATAACTGCCAGGAATATGACTGCGTGACGGCCACCACCGCTCTGTCGAGAGCGTAACGATGGAGAAGAAGATAATAGAACCATTGTCATAAACGAAACATTTGATATAGCTACCATACGAAATTCAAATGAAATGCATACAAAATACTTGCGCATGACGTCACATTGTTGTAGCCATTTGTAGGGAGCGTTTTGGGTTTGCCCAAAATAATGTCATTTTAAAGTTGTGATATCTCAGGTAGTCTCAGGTAGTTTAAATGAGAATCAATTTATTCTTTCAACAATGTGTCTATCATTTGAGAGGTCTTTTGATTACAAAAATAAAAAAAAAAGTCAAATACTATGAAAGGTGTTATTATCCCTCCAGTAAAATAAAGAAAGTTTATTTATTATAGTTACCAAAATATTAAGTAATTATGAGAGAATATTAATCATGAGCAATATCAATTACTTAAATAACAGAGCAACCATTAGCCAACATGCTACTATAAGTAATTAAATAAAAATATGGACAGATTACAACAGAATGGAGCCATCATGCAATCTCCATGAAAATGGTGAAGTTCTATTGTTATGCATCAGAGTGTTTAGACAACACAAGTCCACATTTCACAAACAATGTCCAGCATTGTGTTGTTTCAGGAAAAGCATTTATTGAGGTAGCACATCGGTAACTCAATGTAGAAGACTTATTTCCCAGATTGAAGTTCTTCCAAAGATTTATTCATTTAAAATTAATTTTTGGTTCTTTTTCGTATTAAGCAATAACGCAATTTTCTATTGATGTAAAAAGATATTCAAAGAAAAATGGTTATAATGAAAAAAAAATGTGTGTAATGAGTTATCCTGTATAACTATTAAACCAATAAACATTTTATGGATATGAGTTTCAAATTAACTGACCATTTTGTTTACACTGTTGAAGAAGACATTGAGATGTAATATTTTATGTTATATTGCTACATGTTTCATACATTAACACAACCATGTCAAATGGACAGTCTAAACCTCAAATCATGAGCAAGAGCGGTGAATAATATCCTGATTGCATACTGTGGAAAAGTACTAGTCAACCATGATGATCATGATAAAGGGGTGATAAGATAGACCCTTATTAAATGTTTAGTTAAAAACTTAGTTGAGTGATATCTTCAGTGATGTAAAATTATAAAACAAATTACCACTAAAAGTTACGTCACAAAGTTTAAGTTTAAAATGTATTTGTAAAAATAATATAACTTTGATTTACCTGGTGGGCTGTCTGTCAGAATGGTGATACCAGTGGGGTCAACATGAGGGGGGAACGCCTCATACAAGTCGGGCTCCTCTTCAAGCACTGCCGACAACATTGCGGAGGGCATCCCGGCTCCACCGACACACACTCACACACTCACTGTGACTAGACACTACACAACACTACACCGGTCCCGGTCCCTAGTGTCCGAAGCTCACACAGGGGAGCCGCCCCGATCCATTCCTCACTACCGCTTGTCCTTACGACAGCATCCCAGGCCTAAGTCAAATCCTGCTGCACCATTTTTAAATCTGAAAGCCAAAGTTCAAATCACTGTAGCGGTGTCAACACATTGAACTACAAACTCATACTGATAATTTTATCAAGGAATAATCAAGTGATTATGACGAGTCAGATAACTCTTCAACAGCCTAAAGAAACAATTAAATCCTAAGTTACCTAATTGGTTATAATTAAAACTGTTTGAATCAGCTGATTGTTACGCTGCCAGGGCAGACTTGACATTTTATTGCTATTTTAAGACATCGGGCAGCTGATCGGGCGATCTTCAATGTCAGATGCCAAGTACGAAATGTGAGACATTGCACACAATCGCGTAAAATTTAAACAAATTCGAGTTGAGTGTGATTTTTTTCTCGTCGGTACTCGGACGTTGTGAACTCACCGCAATCCTGACGATAAATGATGCGGTGCAGGATCCCCGCCTCCGTATTTGCCGCTTTGGAGTCCCCGCGGCAACTAAACCCAAACCCGTGGGCCTGCTCCCGGCACAACGTAATCACGAATAGGATAATAGTCTCCAATGGGAGCCAACGCTTCTGCTTTGTCACTTAAACGAGCCACACAGTACATCACACAAATAAAACGAAAACTGACCATACACACGGAGACATTCTACCATGTATCCCAAAATTTTGTGGGGTATTTAACGAGACCCTTCGTAATCTAATTATCGATGTATCCGGTGAAAGTCGCTTTTTACTTATAACACGTTTTTTAAAGTTATCAGTAAAAAATATTTTCCCGAAGTTTATTTTCTCGTTTATAAAAAATCCCGTCCGTCAATCAAAATCGCACGAAATCCAATCAGCGATTTGCGAGAACGCGAGCTCTTCGCCTGTCGTCGTCCAACAGGAAGACCATAGACTAGAAAACAGACATACACTGACTGGTCGAGTTTAATGCCTACCAAGTTACTGTCGATGCGATGAACCGACTCATCAATTTTGTATCATAGTGTAATACAATACATACATACCTGAATTATTATTATACGAAAAAATAGCCACGTTATCTTTTTGCCAATTCGAAACTATTTGAGCTGCCAAGTTTTGCATCTAAATATACTTATCAAAATATTCCTGATAAAATGTTTGACCATTTGTAACTTAAATTAAGTAATTATTTAGTCAATTACCTATTGAATTTTATAAAATATTTCTTTATCTAAAGTTAACATAATAGGAATGTGAGAAAATCAATTATATGAGAAAAAGATAAAGACTATAAAACATCGTTAACTTGGGTAAATATTATGTGATAAGAAGATTTAGTTCGTGAGTGAAACGAGATAAACTGATTATGTACCTACTTGTATTATAATATCGTTGCTGATACAAAAGAAAGTACCTAAATAAGGAATCATGCTATATTGAAAGTGGTATTGGCCATAATATGGTGCTCATTTATTTAAAAAAGCATTTCGTTACATAGATAGATATTGAATGCCTACATAGAACAATACATACACTTAGTATATAGTTATAGTAAGTAGCTATTATTAGCACTCTTTGATGTAATTATAGCAAATTTTAATCTCATTCAAGTCATCAATCATAACGTGATCATTATGAGCCAAAACTTTTGGATGGCTAATTTCAGTGGTGTCATCCTTCTGGTGAAATATTATTCTTTCCTTTCTTTTTTTTTCAAAAATGTAGAAACAACTTGATAAAGCAATGCCATCAACAAAAACAATACTGCAAAAATACTACTATTTTAGTAGAATTTTAATAAGTTTCCTGAAAAGCTTGACTAGCATGTAAGTAAATAGACATGACTGTAAACTACGTTTCACGACACTTGAAACATCATAGCAGAATATGTATGTGGACACACCTAATAAGTTTAAGTTATACGCACATAATTAATCCATGGTGATACTTAAGTTTGATAATGATGTGATGATTCTTATGGCCGATAGCATCGATCGAAGCTTTTTAAAAGGGTATTATTATATAAATATTGTATTTATCGTAATTTCATAAAAAAAAAATCAAACATACTACATAAGCGATCAACATTAGTTTTGACAATAATCACACAAGTGCCAATGCATGGCATGGTACATAAGCACAAATATTTTAGCGTCGCGTCGTTAAGAGAAATGAATGCAATTTAACTTAATATTCAACTCGTCGAGTCAATGCTGAAAAAAATAATGGACATAATAAACAACTAGAATAAATAAAGATGCATTGTTGATGATGTGTTACATTGATCAAATTAATCCTCTATCAAGGGTAAAGAATGTCAGAAAATAAGCAAGATTATGGTAGGTGAAGGTGACGGGAATTACTTAAATAATCATCACATCGCATACCTTGTCCTAGTCCCAAACTAAATTAAATATTTAAACATTTTTATTAAAACAAATACGGAATATAATAATGACGAAATTTTGATTTATAAAGTAAAACCAATTGAATTTGTCTTTAAAGTCGTGAACAATAATAATCACTTAACATCAGGTGGGTGATACATCTGCAAAAGAACATAAATGATGGCGCCCCTCTAACTTATCGCGGCATAGTGGTATGGTAGCTCCTGGAGCCCAATTCTCGTGCTCGTGATATTTATTTTCAAACGATATATATCACTAAAACATAGTTTTGTTGTATGGTTTTCAGGTGATATTCGCCATGTTTCCAAAATATCACGAGCACGAGAATTGGGCTCCTGCGCTGTGATAATATTAGATTCATACATCGTTCCTCCAACACGATTTTATAGAGTTGGATTCAAAGTTCTAGTTTCATCTTTTTCTGGGTACCCTTTTTTAATATTTTTAGTAGAAGAGTGGTGGTAGGATTTTTAAGACAGTTGGGTAGTTTTTTGATATCAAATATATCGTAGGCCAGAGCTATAATAAAAAAAAATGTTGTGTTCCTTTCCTAATATATATTTTCTTGTTTTTTTTCCACAAGTGCCGTAAATTTACCCTGTTAAAATCGTTTACTGTTCCCCACAGGACAGGCTTGCCTAGTGTGGGGACCAGCAAAATTTTATATGTACAACCTGTGCGGATAAAGAATGGGATCAGAAATGGCGGCGCATCTATTCATTTCTCGCTCGCACACCCACGAGTGCGAGTATAGACGCAAATAGTGTGCGAGCGAGAAGTGAATACATCTGCCGCCATTTGTGATCCCATTCTTTATCCGCACAGGTTTTATGTGCAATTTTCGGTTAATAAATTACTACTACTACTACTTACTAATAGGTCACATTTGACCTACTAAACGCTTCCATTAAAGTGAATAATCGATACGTACTTCATACAAACGTGAATCGAATACAATAATAATGTAAAAGAAAGTATTAGTACTTTTATTTGGAGAATTATGAATTGAAATAATTGAATAGAAAGAAAATATCGATACCGATCCGAGATATCGATCTGCGGCTAGTTTCTTTCTTTTTCTTCGTAATCAAATCACTTATATTGGGTGTCATGTATGGCTTTTCTGTTTATCAAGTTATTAATGTATTTATATTTTAAAATATCAGAAAAATACGTTTTGTTTAAATCTGAATTTGGATTTGGATACACGAGTAAATATTGTAATCGTTCGATTATTTGGGGAACATCCTTAGAGATTAAAAAGAAAAAGGGTTGACAGTTATTGTTACAAGATTACGTTGTCGAATTTTATTGAAGTGTCAAATGTGACCTATTATTTTGACCCAACTATAACTATAGTTGGGTCAAAATCTACTATCCGGATATCCGGTTACATAGAAGATATCCAGCTTAGATGCTAATAATGAGCAGTTTTCCAGTAGGTATTTTCAGGTGGTTTCTAAAAGCAACAACAGATGACGCTACTCTCACTATCAATTAAAAGTTCCTTTTTTGTCTATGATAGATAGAAATATTCAATGACTAAGTGGAAATATTTGATGAACCAACTATCATCATGACATTTACGGTCCTGTCATATTTAACTTTATTTTACCCATAAGAAAAGTAAACAAGTAAAATACATATTTTACTTGTTTATGAAAAGTTTCGTTTTGAATCACTCTCTGTCATTTAAAATGAACATACCACTAAATATACATATTAACTGCGAAGTATTAAGATATTTAATGTAAAAAACCTAAAACAATTTTCCCATAAATTAGGGAATGGTATCACCACCATCGAATCACATCACCAAACCAAAGCAAAAACCAACATGAAACTAAGAAAACACATTCCGAATTCCGAACCATTCACTTGCCCCTAGGAACCTATGGCAGGGCCTCCCACAAGGCTCGGTACTTAGTCCTATTTTGTACAGCATTTACACATACGACCTAGAGCAATGCGTGTCCTGCTTTTGCAATGTATTACAGTATGCTGATGACCTCTGCTTATACGTGTCCGGGAAAATCATTGATAATATCAACGACAGACTAAATTCTGCTCTACACTATTTAAATATTTGGCTTGAGGATCACTGCCTAGACCTATCAGTGTCTAAAAGCAACGTAGTGGTATTCTCAAGGAAAAAAAATATCCCGAATAATAATATTAACTCTGATGGTCAACCTATTTCTGTTAACAATCAAGTAAAGTTCTTAGGAGTCATTCTAGATTCAAGAATGACTGGCACTCCCCATTTCAACTATGTGGCTCAGAAGTCAGAAAAGGGTATTAATATCCTCAGATCTCTTTCAGGAGTCTGGTGGGGTTCTCATCCCTACAGCCAAAAGTTACTGTACAATGCAGTTGTTCGCAGCCATTTTGATTATGCTTCATTCCTGCTTGAGCCCTGCAACAAAGAGGCATTGAATAAGTTAGAGAAGATCCAAATGAAAGCACTCAGAATTATCCTAGGAGCTATGAAGTCTTCTCCGAAGAATGCCTTACAGGTGGAAGCCGTAGACCCCCCACTGGACCTCCGACGTCAATATCTTTCAGATAGGTTTGTATTCAAAACAAGCCAATCTTCTGGTCACCCTCTTCTACCCCGTCTTCAAAACCTATCTGAAATAATTTCACAACCTTCAAATAATTACTGGGCCCATAAAATCCCTCCTTTAATTATTACCAGTTTTAATAAACTTCCAACCTTGACATACCCTGTGTTACAATTCCCAAAGAACCCTCTTTTTAAAATTCCCTTTGACGCATTAATTTATGAGCCACAAATAATATTAGACTTCGGCATTCAGAAGGATGACCCTGTGGCTGACTATAAATTTAATTCTCTTCTGAATAAGGTTTGGCCACAGTGGCTACCCATTTATACAGACGCCTCAAAATCCCCTATAGATGATACAGTTGGAAGTGCAGTTATCATCCCAAAATTCCATGTCATATTATGTTTTAAGTCCCCGAAAGAGTCTTCAGTATTTACTGGAGAATCCATTGCAATTTTAGAAGCTGTCAGTTATGTTCTATCCCACAAATTAAACAAATCAATCATTTTCTCAGACTCAAAAAGCTGTTTACATTCAATTCTAAGTAACTTCTTCAGAGCAAAATTTATCTCACCTGTTGTCCTTGATATTAGAAATCGTTTATTTGATTGTCATTTGCAAAGCCTTGATGTAACACTCGTATGGATTCCTGGCCACAGTGGTATTCGAGGCAATGAACAGGCAGATTTTTGGGCTAAGGAAGCTATTCAGCTTGGTTCCCCTCGCCAGCAGAACTTCGCACACGATATTCTACCCCAGGCTTCCAACACCTTGGTGGAAGATTGGCAAGATAGATTTAACGAATCTTCAAGATCTAAGGGTCGTCACTTCGCAAGTATACAGCCGGTGATCCCACGTCGTCCATGGTTTTTTCAAAAGAAAAACAATAGAAAAGTCCATTGTATCCACCATCAGTCGCTTGCGAATTGGACATGCCTGCACTCCGGTCTTTTTAAATAAGATACGCGTAAAAGACTCGTCACTCTGCGAATGTGGCCTAGAGGAGGGTACACCGGAACACATTTTCTTCAACTGTCGGAAATACCCAACTTCGTTGTATGACATCCTTCCCTCGAAAATTCCTCGCCCCATCAACTTCCCTTTCCTTCTTACCCTTTCCTCCTCACGTTATATTGAATATTTATGTAACTATATCAAATTGTATAATATAAGATTATAGTAACAGTTTCTATGAATCTCCCAATTAACAAAGTTTGTGTTGTCTAAATGTGTATGTCAGTGTACGTTCTGTTTGTTTTAGGTGATGTTTAATAATAACCCAAACTCAATCATCTGAAGAGAACCAGCTCATTTCTCAACAAATTTTCTAAGGAACGTGTCTCTTTAATCACTTGACATTGGCAGAGTTGTCTCGTAAGAGCAACAGCAAGCCATAAAAAAAAAAAAAAAAAATGGTAATGGCATAACCAAAAAGTATAAAACCTTCGCTACATTGATCTGCTGCCCATGGAAAGTTCCTTGACGTTTCCAAACATAATAGAGAGCGCCACTGTGTGGTGCTGACGCTCCGACATGTATGTATTACATATTATTCAATTGTCAAAATTATAATAGTAGAAAAAACAAAGAACACGGTGTATTGTCTGTCAAGCGAGTTAATGTCAATTGTCACCACCCACAGACAGATGTCCACAGATTACTAATATGTAGCAAGCTACAGATGTCACCGAGCGGTCATTTTAAAACGTCATTTTTATTTATTGTTTTGTGGTGTGGATGAAACGTAATACGAATCGTGTAAAAGTTAATGAATATTCATATTTCATGCCTTATTCTGAAATCTTAGATCCATGCTAATGTTAAGATGTCTGCTAAAGCAAGCACCTTGAAAGGTTAAAATAGTAATATCCTATTTATACGAAATTTGTCAACACTTCTATGGTTTCCGATGATTCACTATCAAATTGTTTCAGATACTGTGACTGTGCTAATAAACGCGGCTGGAGATAACGATAATGCCGTAAATAATGTGGTTATAAAGTCCTTAACAAAGGTGGCCAATACGTATCCGAACGAAGTTATTGAAATATTTTGTGAATTCTACCAAAATACTGCTAAAGTTGGTAACACACAGCTGGGAAACATTGTTAAGTACGTTTTTAACTGTTTTTATTTATATTAAAAGACTAATATTAATAGAAATATTTTGTTTTCGAAATAGTCTTGGCAAAAGTCATGGATGAAATGATTCAGCAATATTTTGTACCTACATTATAAACAGCATTGATTTTTCAGCATATGGCCATTGTTTAATCTAGTTGTTCAAATATTCTTATTGGAAATATTACTTCTACTATAAAAATTGGTTTATTCCTGCTGTCCACCTTCTCCAAGTCTGCCCCGGGTGGACAGTGAAAAATTCCCTCTGTCCATCCCCTCTTTCAACCAAGAAGGGATGGACAGCGGGACTTTAAATACTTGTTTCGATGGCCACCCGGGGTGGACTAGCAGAGGGTGGACAGTGGGAATAAACCTAAAAATTTGCTTGTAGAGATGTTTCTAACTAAAACTCAAGATATTTAAATGTAGTTTGACTCTTAATGGTAGTAGGTACACTTACTAAAATGTTTTTGAAAAAGCAAGATTTGAGATTAAATAGTGAGGGGTCAGTTCTACATCAGAATCAGAGGATTGTCATGAAACAGAATGGTGGTGGGTTTGGTCTTTTATGGTTTTTGATTTATATATGGACATTTTCCTGGTTGCATTTAAGTTTTACATAAACGTCAACATGAAAATAAGGTCCATAGCCACAAGTACCTTAGTTGGCAACTGAAACGAAAATGAAGTATCGAATCTCTTAACGTTTAACCAGGCAGTTAACCATAAGGGAACACCAGATTTTTAACTTTGTGCCGATGAGATAAGGTTGAAAAACAATGAAAAAAAAACCCGCGATGATAACAAATAGGTTATTCGTGGATTTGAAATTTGTCACAATAAATATATTCTGCTATTCAAACCCTTTTATATGATACCCATATTGTGGGAGTTGTGTTAAAACATACAATCCATATCCTTGTGATTGCGGCCATCTTGGATCGTTTTTTATCCAACATAGCTAAGAACACTCCCCCCTTATTCATCTTTCAAACAAAAAAACTAAATCAAAATTGGTTCATTTGTTCGGGAGCAACAATGCCATAGACAGACACACACACATACAGACACGTCAAACATATAACACCGCATCGTTTTTGCGTCGGGCGTTAAAAAAATATTTTGTTTGCCCGTTTGTCCACATGTGGAATTAAAAAATCATCTAGTTGCCTGGTTAAAGGTTGAACTTGAGAGTTTAAATTTGACAGGTTGTTGCACTACTTTTTAAGGTATTAGCTATTAGCATATCAGTCTACCACTAATACATTTGCAATTTAAATATTACAACTTGAGTAACATTTGAGTTTTCTGTGTAATATTCACCTATTTATTATTTTAATATATAGGCACAATATTTAAAACTTTGAAAAGATAAAATAAATTTATTTCTTCCACATTATCATCTTTATGGAGATAGAATTTATTGTTTGCAGAGTGTTGGAACAAACATGTGTGAATCAGGTGAAAAAGCTAGATCAGCCGACGGCAACACTGCTTGTCAACTCCATGCTCCGTGCGATGACAGAGAATGCACAGTACGAGCCTACAGTACAATTGGGAGCTTCATCGGTGTTGGTTGCTATCGGACATGAGTATTTGGACTTGGTATGTTATAATTTTTATAATATTATGGTATCATCCACGGTATGTGTCTACCCCTTCGATGGGTCTCAGATGAAGGAATCCAAAATGGGTTTCCATTTTACCAATAGGAACTTGCTTACCAAAATTTCCACCCTAAACATGGCCTTTTTTATCTGTATAAGGAAGTATACATTAAAATATTCATAATAGTGTTGGAGGCCACTTCAGGTCACTGAGCCAGCATAGTAACTAAGCAAATCTGTTCTTGGTGTAATACACGTAATAAACAACCATGTGCCACATGTTATTCAGATGAGGACACAGACTGTTAGCACTGTAAATATGCCAGATATGGCATCCATGTCTGATTCACACCGGTGTCAGCTAACAGACTCAACATAATGATTTATTTGCCCTTTGTTTCTATAGTGAAAATGATTTACTGATTTATTTACTGGTTCAGGTCATATCTGGGTCTTATATCATTGTCTGCCAGTTTTGTAACTTGAGTTATTAATTTAGGAAATATTGTGATAAATTGTCTATTGTTTATTTGGAATCAATAATGCTGATATGTTACGCCCAGATTATTGTGGGTAAGGCCGGTTAGGCTAAAACCACGGACGCGCTAGCCCCGGTTCTGGACCGGTGGATAGAGAGGTCCCATGGGTTCCTCTCGTTTCGTATGGTGCAGGTCATGACAGGTCATGGCTGTTTCGGAAAGTTCCCCTCGCAAGTGCTCGCAGAAGGGCGAGGAGGGGGAGGAGGCGCCAACCAGATGCGCGCCGCACCACTGTAAGAGGCCAGCCAGCGCGCGGTACGGGGGTACCAACGCTGGCGTTACACGGGCCTCCTCCTCAGCTTCCCCCCCAATCAATCTGGGGGAGGCATAGAAGGGTCCGCGCTGTAAGCGGGCCAACGCTTGAATGGAGGGAACGTGTAGTCAGAGTACATTAACTAGTACACATGTCTTCTTCCCACTCTGGCGAAGAGGGAGCGTCGTTGGGGGTTTAGTCAGTAGGCCTTTAGTTTTTATGGAGGAGAGCCCGACATAACCCGTCCGCCCCCGGCAGACGGGTATGCATAAGGCGCCGTCGAAAGGTGGCGACGTCGGCCAATTGAACATCGGGCCGGCGGCACTCCCCCAACGCAAAAAAAAAAAAGGCTCCAGTAAAAACTAATATGAGGATATGCTCTAGTGCAGTGTTTCCGAACCCGACACGCCAATAAACCGAGTCATCGAAACAGAATACTGAAACGCCGCATAAGGTGGGAGGGAATGAATAACTATTTGAGATGAACCATTATATTTCAGATACGCTACACTAGTGAATAGTTTTATAGTATAGTTTTTTTTTTCATTTTATTTTTTTTGTAATTTATTCTTAAGTAAATAACACACTTAAAAATGTCATCTCATGTTCTGGCGGGACACAAGATGAAATTTTTAAATGTGATATTTACAGCTTACACTAGTTTCCTCGGGGGAGAGTATTCTTAGTATATTCAGTGCAAATGGTGGGCCGTTCTCAATAGATATACTAAGAATACCTACTCTTAAATTATCACGAAAGAGTTTCCGGCATAATATGGTAAAACTACCGCACGACAAACACGTCGTTTGCGGCTATAAACGCGCAGCCATGCGTGCCGCACGTTATGCCTCGAAATAAGCTCACTCGAGCGTGTACTGTCACAGAAGGTGGGCTCCAGCTGACATTGATATCGAAGAGTTCGTTGAACGCGCTTGGCAGTATATGGTATCGTGGCTTTCCCGCACACGTTCCGTGTAGTCCTTCTCTAACACACGCCGATCCACTCCGAGATCTCTATACTCGCGCATGGACGGTGCGAGAATCTGCCCTATAACCATCTGAAGAGCAAAAATCGCTTACAATTTTATAATTTTTTTGTTTCAAATTACGCTATTATTTGTCGTGCGTGCCAGCGATTTTTGTTTAGAAGTGGTTATGCGTCAGATTCCTGTTTAGCACGCGATGTAGGAGTATCTATTTTGTGGCTGTGTGTAGGTGCTGCGTGCGCTCATCAACCAGCTGACCCCGGCGTCGGTGCCGCACTACACGATCGCGCACACGCTGGGCACGCTCGCGGCGGTCAACACGCACGCGTGCGTGCCGCACGTGAAGGAGGTTCTCGGCAAAATGCTGCCGCTGTTGCCCCTCGTCAGGCACGACGCTGCGAAGCAGGCGTTCGCTTATGGTATGTACAAATAAATAGGAGGGCAAGTAAATTATATTTAAGACTATAGCACGATGAACAAAACATTAAAAGAGACTTCACGTTAGCTAGTGAATAGCTTTTTTGGGCGTTACGATTTCCCAACGACCAAGTAGCCGGTGCGATCCTTCGCTAGCATAGTCTGGGTTCTCGCAGTCAAACTCGGTGCGTGAAGAATCATTAGAAGTTGCATTGTGTAAAGAACTAAGACAATTTACTATCGTAACCATGTCGTAACCCATAAGAACACTTTAGAAAATAGCATAGTAAAATCGTGCTTTAAATACTTCATCATAATTCTCAGCCCGGTAGTAGTAGTAGGTAGAGTAGGAGGCCTATACTCAGCACTCACTGCTGAGTATAGGCCTCCTTTCCTTTACGCTAATTACTTACTAAATGATATGTTCTGCAGCTTTTGGCCACTTCGCAGTCGCCGTCTCCGAACAGATAGGCGATAACGTCGAAAACGACAACATAACATCTATAAAAGACAATTTTGTCACGGAATTCTCCATCATATTTGACGTGCTGTACAACCAGTGGCTACCCTCCAATGAGCCCAAGGTCTCAGAGTCAGTCCTAGAAGCGCTCGGCCCCATCACAAGGCTCATATCCGAGAGACAATTCAACGAGACGGTCAATAAGTTCGTGCTCTCATTGCTGTCTTTGTACCGCAAGCCGCTGATAAACTCCTACTACATCAGTCAATGTATATCGTACTTACTATCCCCGTCCCCTCTCAACCCGAAGCTGAGCTTGAACGATAGCGTGATAAACTCGGTCAATCATGTCCTCTTTAACTTAGTAGTCTTGGAACCAGACTACGATCAACCACATACAGTCAAGAACCATTTCGAAGTCCTAAGATGCTTCGACCACATGGCTGGCCAGTTCCCTGACCAAACAATAGAAAGCCTTCTCCACCAGTGTAAAAATAATCAAGAAAAAGATAGAATGAAAGCTGTTATCATACTGACACATCTGACGACATCTTCACAAGTATTCATTGAGAATTACGCGACGAAATTCATAGTGATTTTAAAAGTAATGACTACAATGGAGCAAGGCCTTAAAATAAAGAAATTACTGGTGAAAGCGATTGTTGGATTAGTGTACAGAAACTGCATACTGACGCCTGAGGACTTCACAATGGTGGAGTTTATTATAAAGCATTGTGGATTTGAAGGTCCGCCTAATGCTTCCAAACACGAAATCGTCGATTTGCATGATACCTGCAAAAGTTCTTTGGTACTAATGTGTAACACAGTTACTAGTGTGCGAGCGCAGTTGAGAACTTTGTTATTGACAGCACTTACTATTGAAGAGTTCACTTCGTCCATGTCAACCGTGAGTCACTGCTTGACTTCATTATTACAGAACAATTCTGAAGTCACCGATGATGAACAAAAAGAAAAACCGTATGAATTAAAATATACCCCAGATTTAGTCTTCACGCGATGTCTGACTCACATCGCAGACCCCAACCAAACAGGAACGAAATAAAAATTTACTAGTCTTCCTTGAGGAATACTCGGGAGATGTACACAAGAACTTGAAAAACTCATGGACTGTTGAGATCCAAAGGCTGTTGAAGTTTGTCGATAAGAGCGAGTCTAAAGAACAATGGCACGACATGTTGCTGGATCTCTTAACGTCTGCCATCGAACAGGTCAACAGCAACAAATGGGTAGAATGTATGGCGACACTGATATCCCAACAAATACTATCCAAGAAACAGTCTCCGGTTATCAAGGGCGTATCGTTACAATACTTAGCTGTATTGGCGTGCCATATGTCCAACGCTGCTGCGGTGGAGAACGTCTTGAAAATCATACTTTTTGCATTGAAATCCATTCCTATGGAAAGCGTCGACTACGTAAGCAAAGCTATAGGCATATCATCGAGGCAGCATGGAGAATTCGTCCTTAACGAACTTGATGCTACGTATAAGGAAAACGAATCGAGACGTGGCAGTAAGATACTGAACTTTTTATCTTCACGAAGTTCGAAAAACGACTTGGAGTTGGGTGTAGTAAAATATGCTGTGATAACGTGCTACGGCAAAGTTGCTGGAGATTGCTTGGACGTCCATGTCCTGGCAAGGCTAGGGGATAACGTTACCTCCATTTTGTACGAAATTTTAAAGTCGAATCCTCCCTTTGATCTGTGCAAAGCGAGTGTCACTACTCTGTACCAGATAAGCAAGGCTTTGTATCCCTGCCGCGCATCACAACGTCGCACTGAGGAACCGATGGCAGCTCTTAAATGCTGTGTTGGAACAAATATACAATTCGAATCTGGACCGGCGCAACGTCGAGCTGTATCCTATAATCGTCAAAGCAGTCCAAAGCACTTACGAAGTTACAGAAAGGCATTCTCCCTGAGGAGAGGAATACGATTCTGCGTGTTCTATTCAGCAGCATTTTCGAAGAGCTGTCCTCATTTAAGAAGAAGTATGAAGTGGAAGGCAACGGGGATAAGAACGATCTCCTTCGCCAAGACCCTCAACGACAGTTTGACTCTCCTTCACCAGTTGATACGAGAGTTGATAATGCAGTCGACTTGCTTGAGCACGATAGACGACTTAGTGGGTTTACTCATAGAATGGCTCCGTCACGAGAACGACGAGATTCGCACCGCAGCGGTTCTGATCCTTACAAGTCATGTTCGACACTTACATCAAAACCGTCAAATTGAACTACGAAACTCCGAGCAAATTCGGACAAATGGGTTACTTGCTCGGTCTGGTGGTTCCTGGGATAGCAGATACGAACTTCGCGGTGAGACTGACGACCGTCGATTGCATAAAGCTGATAATTCAAATTCAGGACTTGTACGAGGGGCATACCATTGAGCCTGATGACGAGTGTATGGCGGATCTTGCGGAATTGCAGAATAATGTGTTGACTAACGATATACAAATGATAACGGAGTATTGTACGGCTCTGTGTGATGCGATATCGATGAAGATACCTCACCATCATACGATGCAGTTTATCGAGAGCTTGCTGGAGAGTTACGATAACCAGGAGTTCCGTTGCGTGGGGATCAGTACGGTGCTGCACGCGCTGTTTGTGAGGAAGGGCCAGGACTTGTACCAGAGCATTGAGAGGATAGTGGAGGTTTTGCTGGGAACTATGGATGCGGTGGGAGAAGAGGCACAGCAGCGGCTGATGCTGGCACTCAAGTCGTTGACAAGGCACCACTCCAACTGCCGTGACAGCTGTACTGTTAGCACAGAGGATACCTCTGAAACCGTAAGTATTTTCTTTTTACTATAGATCTCCATTCCTAATAAAAAGAATTGACACAAAATCCGCAACAGGCTTTCACTTACGACTTCAGATCAATGCAATAAGTAGTTTAGAGTACCTAATTTTTAATTTAGTTTCAAAAGACTGTGGCGGATTTTTAAAATAACTAGTCGCAAAGTATTAGTATTAGTATTATCGTCTTCAGAAAACTATCGTATCTCACACTATTATTCAATGTTTGGTTAAATTAAATTAGTTTTTAAAAAGGCTTACCTTGATCTATTGACGACATAATAATGTTTTAATGTAAACACAAGAATAAGAAAATGAAAGGATATTGATTGCGTTCAATTAATCACAGAAATTAAATAATCTGATAACAGGGTACACTTAGGTTTCCCAATCCGGTAGACGACTAACTTCTCATTAATCTAACTGTCACTATAGTTGTGGGAATACCTACCCTAAAAACAAAATAAAAATCAAGCCTAACTACCTCCATTTAATAATTCCCTCCGGCCACATTGGCAACTAAGATTCACAACCAGTTGTCGAAGAACTAACATTCTTGCTACTCAACCAGTTGCCAAAGACAAAAGTTTTTTTTTTCGCCGTTGAGTTTTGGGTACTATTCTCATATGGTATATATGAGAATAGTACCCAAAACTCAACGGCGAAAAAAAAAAACTTTTGTTTGCCCCAGTGTGCGACTCACAAACCAAACACCCAAAGCGGTGTTGGGAGAATTTTTTCATGTTTTTTTTATGTGATGGTGACAGATGAGCTTACCGATCACCTGATAGTAAACAATAATAACATAGCCGCCGCCCATGAACGGCCCCCAACAACAGGGGAGTAACAATTCTGTTGCTAACTCCCCGATTGGGTCAACATCATCATGATTTCAGCCAATAGACGTCCACTGCTGGACATTGGCCTCCCTCAATGTTCTCTACACAGATCGGTCCTGTGCCGCCCGCATCCAATGGGTTCCCGCGATCTTCACCAGATCGTCGGTCCACCTTGTGGGGGGCCTGCCACGGCTGCGATATCCTGTACGTGGCCTCCACTCGAGGACCTTTCCGCCCAAACGGCCGTCTGTTCTCCTCGCTATGTGCCCTGCCCATTGCCACTTGAGGCATGCAATCCTTTTGGCACCCGATTGGGTAGCCTTACTCAATAACACAACGTTAGTGCTGCTTCACCCTGGTTTTCTGTGACCGGCTCATTCATACTGAAGCGTGGCTCTCCCACTGTTGATGTTTGAAGTTACCTGATTATTGTAGGTGTGTGGTGTCATGCTGGAGATACCTAGCCCAGGACACGGAGTTGTCGGCTGCTATCGTGGACAACTTCCTCCGCATGATGACGTCTATAGAACTGTATGAAGACCCTTACCACATTACGGAACATCATATAGCCGCTCTTCAGCCCTTAACTGTGAGTATACTTTTTGTGTTGCAGGTAGACAGATCACATGAATGTAGGCGATTGCCGCCGCCCATAAACACCCAATGCATCAGCTGTGGAGTCACAAGTGCAGTACCATATACAGGGTGTATCTGTGAACATTTATATCCCTTTAACCACGTGTTCTACTAACCATTATAAACAACATTTGTTCTATCACTTTTGAAAATTTGCATGAAAAAATGTCATACAAAGTCGGTCACGTGACTTGGTCATTAAGGACGGGGAGTCGAAAAAATTATCGATGAATTTCGAAAAGTCGTTGAACAAATGTTGGTCAGAATGGTTAGTAGAACAAGAGGTTAAAGGGATGTAAATGTTAACAGATACAACTTGTATAAAATATAAAAGCGAATATTAGAGGTCCTATCTTCCTTAAGGAAAAACGCTTACCACCATATTTATTTCAGTTGATAAGCGCATTAGGAGAGATGCTGCAAGAGCCAACCATGTCGTCCACCTGTATTGCCAAGTTTCCAGAGCTGTTTGCCGTGCTGTACACCACCGTGGCGTGCTACATCGAGGCCGAGCCGCCGGCCTACGCGCTGCCCGCAAACAAGGTGAAAATAAAAATAGTAAAACTCCACATTGTCATGCGTCCGTGGTACTCACTCAGCTGGTCCCACTGAGAACCACCTTTATGGCCTATTTTCGTAAATTAAGCTGAGTGAGGGCCATTTACGCTGGATGCCTCAACACAACACAAATGCCAATTGTCTTTTTGACATTGGTGTTTGACGCTGTCTGGTTTAATGGAGATATCGTTTGTGGAGTTTTCTTTTTTTTTTTTGCTAATTATTATTCTTCTATTTGTGTTAGTAATCAATGTCTGTTTGTATTGTCTGGGTGTTTTCTATGTTTAGACTTTTGACCTGGTTCCGTACGAGCTGCTTTGACAGAAGCTCAAAAAATCCCAGTTACCTAAAGACGACTACCTAGCTACGGCTCTGGTGGGCGGGTCATATTTGCAGAATTAACCTCCGGGTAATTCTGAAGATAGATAAAAATTGTTACCAACCGATAGTGTGACGATTTCAATATCTAGGTCCAAGAATGGCAAACGAAGAAGTATCGGATAGGGGGAAAAGAAGAGACAACTGTAAATAAACGATGGCGCCACTGTCGCTTACGTCATATGGTATGGTAGTAACTCCTTTCGTGTGGCATGGTAACTCCGTTCCTCAAATTCAAGTATTCACGTATTCTTGACGCATTCTACCATCTTTATAACTCAGTTGTAGCAATAAAATGGTTGTATTTTATTCTCAGGCGCAGGAGCGTTTCGGTTTCGTGCCGAACAGGGACGCCGCGAGACTTTCTCCGGCCAAGATCACCGTTGGTACGTTTAACGTGTTCCTGGAGAGAGCTAATTGTGGGAAGGTAACTGAATCTATAGTATTTTATGTTTCGATCGATCTTGTCACGTTGAACGGTGGTCACTGTCTAACTATCCAACAGTAGTTTTTAAGGGGCCGACGAACAACGTAATACCAAAATAATTAGCAACTTGAGGATATCGGGACGTTTCGATGCTGTTACTCGGATTAAGGAAGTATTGATCTATGTCTCGGTTAACAACGGCTCTTAAAATGCGACATCCGCCATGCTATCTCATATCGACTATCCCGAAAATTGGGCTCCTGTAATCCAATTCTCGGGATCGTGACATTTATCATCATCATACGACATATATCACTAAAACATAGTTATTTTATATGGATTTCATGCTACATCCGCCACGTTTTTTCATATCATATTAGCGATCTTTCTGATTTCGCGGATGTCTCTTAAAATGCGACATCCTCCATGCTATCTCATATCGACTATCCCGAAAATTGGGCTCCTGGAACCCAATTCTCCGGCTCGTGACATTTATCATCATCATACGACATATATCACTAAAACATAGTTTATATGGATTTCATGCGACATCCGCCACGTTTTTTCATATCATACTTAGCGATCTTTCTGATTTCGCGGATGTCCATGGGCGGCGATGATTACTTTCCATCAGATGACTCGCTTTCTCGTTTGTCGCCTCGAGCATAAAAAAAAACGAAAATCCCGAAAATTGGGCACTTAATAGCGTGTTCAGTTGCGTCATTGTTTCGCAGGTGAAAGAAGCCTGCTCGCTCTGCCTCAGCATCGAGCATGGTGAAGCGGCCAGCACCTTACTAGAACTGGCTCCCATATTAGGCGGTGCTCTGAGCCGCTCGTGTCCCCAGTGGCTGGGCAAGCTCGTCGCCAGCGTGGCGGCGTACGCGCGGTCGCCTCTGCCGCCGCAGAGGTGTGCTGCTCTAGCGCTGTTGGCTGACTTCCTCAACTATCGGTAAGCTTGTAGACCATAGAACTGGCACTTAGCTGGAGCTAGCTCAATAAAACTGCGGAGCTAGATGTCAACCGAAAATGACCTTTAAGAAAACCTTTTTGTTTAAAAACTGCAATGCATATGAAAGAAAGAAAATACATTTATTGGCCACAAACAATATACAATAATACAGAATGACATACAACAGCGGAAACATTGGATGGTGGATATTACATTTTGTAAGGAATAAGTGAAGGGAGTGGCCAATCAGGTCCCAGCCTCAGCATTTGCACCTACGGCATTATCTGCGATGCCGCAGCAGCGCTGGTATTCTGGTGGGACCTACAATATGTGCCGTATCAGCAGGTGTGCCGTCTCCTTACTTGCTCGTTATAATCTAAAAGTTGAATGGTAAAGCAGACAGCACCCTGCTAGAGTATAGGGACTAGCCCTATATTAGGAAGTGCTCTGAGCCCACATCTGAGCCGCTCGCAGACTTTCACCCACCGGTGAGGTTATGGACGTAGTAAAGGAATCAAGGCTCCAATCTAGGTAGTGCTCTGAGCGGCTCATGTCTCCAGTGGCTGGGCAAGTTTGTGGCCAGAGTGGCGGCGGCCTCTACCGCCGCAGAAGTATGCCGCTCTGGCACTGTTGGCCAGCTTCCTCAACTTCCGGAGCTTATAGACCATAGAACTGAACATAGCTGGAGCTAGCTAACTACCTTGGGGTAGCTGTAGCTCATTTCCTTATCGGGTGCCGCTTTAGCAACAGACTTTCTCCACCACCGGTAAGTTTGTAGACAGAGTATTGGAATGGCTCCTATTTAGATGGTGCTTTAAGCCGCTCATGTCCCCAGTGGCTGGGCAAGCTAGTCGCTATCGTGACAGCGTACGCGCGGTCGCCTCTACCGCCGCAGAGGTATGCCGTTTTAGTGTCGTTAGCTGACTAACTTAACTACCGGTGAGCTGGTACCTACTACCTGTGCGGATAAAGAATGGGATCAGAAATGGCGGCGAATCTATTCACTTCTCGCTCGCACACTAATTGCGTCTATACTCGCACTCGTGGGGTGCGAGTATAGACGCAATTAGTGTAGTAGCAGTAAGACCATAGAATTGGCACCTAGCTGGAGCTAGCTAGCTTCCTAAGGGGAGCTATGGGGGGGGGGGGGGGGGAAGGATGAGAATGTAGCTCATGCTCTCTTTAGGTGCTGCTTTAACACTGTTAGCAGACTTCCACAACCACCGATAACTTTATGGATAGGGTATAGAAATGGCTCCAATTTAGATGGTGCTTTAAACAGCTTATGTCTCCAGTGGCTGACATGTCATGACGCCACTAACGTAGCTTTCGCAGCCTCACCTTAGCATCGACCGTGGTTTCTTACTCCTCACCGCTCACAGTAACCACTGTTCCACAACGTGTATCGAACATTTGTGACATCTTATTCTTGTAATCCTATATAAGTTATCGAATGATCGACCCTCCTCAGATAAAATACGTTTTTTTATGTGATAAGCGATAGCAGACAGATCACCTGATGGTGAGCGATTGCCGCCGCCCATGGCAGCCCGCGATACCAGTGGAGTCACAAGTGCGCTGCTAACCTTTAAACCCCCCTTTCTTCCGGATTTTGCCTCCGGTACCCACACTCACGCAACGAAATTGAAACAGTGCTGCTTCACGCCGGTTTTCTGTGAAGTGATATCACTCCGGTCGAGCCGGCCCATCCATGCCGAAGCGTGGCTCTCCCACGGTATCGAACATCTGTGACATCTTATTCTTGTAATCCTAAATAAGTTATTGATTTTTTTTTAATCAGCCTATAAACTGTCCTACTGCAGGGCAAAAGCCTATCATAGAAATCAAGTTATCGCTACTATGATGGGATTAGGCTTAATCACCACGCTTGCCAAATGCGGATTGGTGATCACAAACCCGAGCTATGTACGAAAAATTCTAAACATACTTTTCGCTCGACCCAGGAATTGAACCCAGGACCCTGAGATCACGGCCCGGCACTTAAACCACTAGACCAACAGGGCGTTATTAAATGATTGACTCTCTTCAGATAAAGTCCGTCTGCTCGTCTGCCACCTATCACATAAAAAAAAAGATGGTGCGAGAAATGTCGCCCAGAGTTGTGACGCTACTGGCACACGTTTACAGGTGCAACGACAACCCAGTGGTGATAGAAACGATACTGGCCACCTTAAATACGGGCTGGAAGGACGAGCACCCCCGCGTGAGGGCCACGTGCCTGCGAGGAGCGGCTAACATCGCGCGGCTCGATCGCAGTTACCGCGCGCAAGCGCTTCCGCCCGCGCTGGCGGCGTTGAGTCAAGGAGTCGATGCGCAGAAAACGCAGTAAGTACAAAGACAAAATTGCCGTGTGGTCCCGGCAGAGTAGAATAGGCCACCCTCACTCTTACCGTGGTGTCGTAAAAGGCGACTAAGGTAAAGCTGCTGGCATGATCATCAGCACCCAGAGAAGGAAAACTCTGCATTTACATCAAAACCCTCGCCAACCCGTCTGCCAAGGGTGGTGAGTATGGCAATTACCCCTCATGTGATTGAGGGAGGCCCGTGCCCCAGCAGTGGGGACTTGAATGGGCTGAATATGATGGCAAAGACAAATACACAGTGACTTCATACTACATAATAATTTATAGTACAGACATATAACAATACGGGGGAGGCAACCTGCTCGTAGCAACAATGCGACAGATCATGTCTTAAATGCGTACTAATAAAGACAATCAGTAATAACAGAGAAAATAATAAATAAAGAATAAATGCTCGGTTGGTTTTTGTTACTTTTAAGTATAGCCGGGTCATTTTACTGAGTACTTTTGTCTTTAGTATGGAAAAAATAGTTCAGCGGTCTTCGTTAGATGGAGCTTGTAAAAAGCAGATGTAGCGTTAAAAAGCAATCAAGCAGATGGTTCGGCGTTGTTTCGGTAGATGTCACTATGCATTTTACATCGCACTAGTAAAGCGTATTTCCGAAACAAAAACTTCATGCCGCTTGCTCACGTTAGCAATTTTAAAAAAGTATGGAAGAGAGATCTAGAAGGTGTTGGGAATTGTATTATATAGCAAATAAAATTAATTCCGATAGATTATTTAATCGTCTCCCTAGCTGATTCTCCAGGGTGGCCGTTCTACATAGCCGTTGAGTATTGGTCGTTTTCCACTAGATGGCGCGAGCACTGGCTAGCCAACTGTAGTTCAAAAAAATAATAAGAAGACCACCGTTGACATGACTTTAACGAAACCTTTTTAATGCAATATTTATGAATCATTCATGAATTCAGGAAAGTCAAAATCTTCACTTAACATCAGGTGGGATTGAGGTCAAATGCTTGTCTGTCGAAATACAAAAAGAAAAGAATCACTACGATGATGATGATATATCCTCAATTTTAATGAGAGCCACGTGCCCGCGCGGTGCGGCTAACACGCATGCCTGAGACACGGCTACCGCGCGTAGGTTTTATCGCCCGCTCTGGCGATGGACAACATTTCATATTTTTAACATGTCCATATTGTTTTTTTATATGAAAGTAGACATAAAATGAACAGACCCATATTTTTTCTTTTTTCAAAATTTGTCCATTCATGCATAAAATAATAATTGAAATTATTTTTATTCTAAATAGACGTAAGCGCCAAATGACGTCATCGGACGGCTGAATACAGCGATATTCCTTTGTTTATCATTGTTTTAATAAAAAAAAGGTACTACTGTCAAAGGTAAATAATACTAGTACTAGTGTTAACATTGTCAACGTCATTCATACATTCACCGTTGACAAGTTGTCTTTTTTTTTGACAGTTACATGTCATGAGTTTGGCATTACGTAAATTTAAAACTATAAAATGCTAAGCAAAGAAATATTTTACATTCTGCCGTCCGATGACGTCATCTTACGTTTTTTAGTTTTTAATTTTTTTCTCAGTAAATAAGCAATATAAAAAATGAATAAATATATATTCGAGCAGCGGAAAAGTAAACAAAGAATTGGTATTTTTTGTTTCAGAGCTTAGCAATTTTGAAATGTTGTCCATTGAGAGATAGAGGAAAAGTGAATAATAATAATAATGAGAGATTGACACAAAGGAAAAGTTTGAAGAATGGCGGTATAACGTTTAACCAAGCAAAATGGATCATACGAGACTTTGAACTTGCTGCAGTTGAGATAAGGTTGAAAACCAATGTTATAAATGATGTCTAGTTGCCCGGTAAAGGGATAAACGACATGATTCAAAGGGAAAACAGCTATTATATGAGCTTGTGCTCATATAATAGCTGTTTTCTGTCAAATTGCAGAACTTTGTCTTCTGATACAAGAACTTCAGTACCTAAAAGTAGATACAACTTAAAGTGACGGGTAGGGCACACTAGCGACGCCAATTGATTTTAATTTTTAGCTACTAAACCGAATCTATTTTAAACAATTTCGGGGTTACAACCTCTCGGCAAACACTTATACTATTTATTAAATAACCATGCAATACAACTTCTGGCGGCGCTAGTTTAGTACCTTAAGATAAATCTAAAGCAATTAATAAAGATATTTTGTATCAGCTAGTTTTAATACATTTGTTTAACGTCCAGGTTACCATCGGATAACGTGCCCCTGGCCGCCATACAAGGGCTGACGCGGCTGCTGGTGGAAACGGAGTCGTTGGACAAGGAGTTCGAGCGGGAGCTGCTGTCCATATCGCAGAAGATTAGGCCCTTTATGAACACGGAGTGCGCCCAGCTGAGGGAGAGCTCCATCAGGTATGTACACACGGCGTCACCCTTGTTGAACTTTGGACCATCCTTATGTCAAAGGCACAAGTACTATTTTTGCACTGCAGAGGAGTAACTTGCCGTGTGGTCCACGGCAGAGTAGAATAGGCCACCCTCACTCTTAACGAGGTGTCGTAAAAGGCGACTAAGGTTAAGTTGCTGGCATGATCATCAGCACCCAGAGAAGGAAAACTCTGCTTTATATCAAAACCCTCGCCAACCCGTCTGCCAAGCGTGGTGAGCATGGCAATTACCCCTCATGTGATTGAAGGAGGCCCGTGCCCCAGCAGTGGGGACTAAAATGGGCTGATGATGATGATGAAGAGGGGTAACTTGACTTGACGCTGACTGTACTTCAAAGGACATTCCCTTTTTTGCTGTATTCTGTAGGACTTGTTCCCCTTGTGATGTTGGGACCTTTCAGGGATACTAATGAAACAACGACTGCTGGATTATAATAATAATATATTGGTATAAAATATGATGTCTTTATATGCTGTTATAATATGGATCCGTGTGCGTACAAGTAATACATTAGTAACAACGCACACTACTACACTTCACTACACCCTGAGTATTTATTCATATGACACCAAAGCATTAACCTAGGTTTTATTTGAGGTCAAAAATCAATACATTTTCAGTGAGAATGAATATAAGAGATATTTTTTTTTTGTATTTATAGTGAACAAAATGCTTGCTATACTTAGATTAAATTAAAATAGCGGAAGATATGGCACGTCCTTTCAATTAGACAACTGAAAACGGACATATTTGTTTTGACATATGCTTGGGGGAGTCATCAAACGCGCTACGCGCATGCTACGCGTCATGTCAAAAGGAGAAAGTAGGGTCAACAAAATTAAATAATTTTTAAATCATTTATTTTTATAACTGTCGAAATTATCATAAATGTAATGTTTGTACTATTATAAATAATTATTGAATGTTATACACAACGATGACTTTTCTTCGAATAGGGACAGTTTGTTTCACTTGTGTCTAAAAAATCTGAGTGATGTTCTCAAATATTATGGGTTCCCATCGTCAGATCATGACATGCTAAGAATGGGACCACCTGGGAACCATACTCTTTTATATAAAATAATATTTTCCAAATAGATCCAGGCATCTTCCAGTATGTAATCGGGGAACGTGCATAAACAGAATTATCCCGAAGAATTGATAACCTCCTCCTTTTTATGATGTTGATTAAATATAAATACATACATATATCACAACATCATATACATTGTTCTGACTCCGAAATAGGTAGCTCAAGTACATCAGAACCAGCAGTGGAATTACAAACATATACATTTAATATTTTTCTTTTGTAGATACTTATAATACGTAGAAAAAACCCAGACCAATACCAACAGACATGTTCATGCACACAAATGTTTGTACTGTGCGGGGATCGAACCCGCAACCCTTCCACCTGAGGCAGCGTTCACTACCACTGATCCAGACGGGTCGTAAATGATAATAAATATTTTTTTATTTCTACATTTTACAATTATATTTTTTGATATTTTTATGCTGACGCTATCGCTGTATGACGTGATATCACTTAGCTCGTCATACATTAATATATCGTATATTTCTATCTCGCTCTGAAAATTGGTGATCAAAAATATTTATTGAATTTAGAAATATCATGAGAAATTATAACTTTTTTTTACTTATGAGTGGAATGAGATTCCATTGGATTTGTTTTTTCTTTTTGAATAAATTAATCAAAAAGAAAAAACAAATCTCGTACAACGCGTAAAAGCGAATATAGGGGTTTTGGTAACCTTTCTCTCACCTAAAACGATTTAAAGATTGTTTTAATATGACACATAATACGAATATTCTGCTAAAAGTAATAAACATTGCGATTGTGACATTTGTGACTGAAAAATACGGCGTTCATAGACATTTTTTTTTCTTTTTTTCTCTGTTTTTCCTTTTGCTTAGAAGGTGACGCACCTCCACACGATCGGTCACATCCCGTTCGCGCTGCACACTCGGCGCGCGGTCTGCCAATCACTGTATCACTGTATTATAATATGTATAGAAAATTACTACCGCTTTCTTGTATCCTCGTTCTTTTCGTCTTTTCTTTTTGTTATCTTTATTAATTCTCGCATTCCTTGTTAGATTTCCTCAGTCACTCAAGGTCCAAACTGAAAACCAGCGCGGCAGCGGCGGCAAACCGCTGCAGCACATGCTGAGCTTGGACCTTGTTGACCACTTCACTTCGTTCCTTTTCTTCTTCCTTGGTCACTGGTTTATATATTAACTTATTATTATTCTTTTTTTTGTCTTTGTTTAATATATGTATTACTGTGCAATCTCCATATGCTTATGTTTTGTGTCCTGTGTATGTAAATCTTTTATGTGGTCAATAAATGTTTACTTACTTACTTACTTACTTACACGACCGCTTGTTAAGTTCGCCATTTGCGACTACGTCAGTCTACGTGAAATTAGGCGACGGGGACCTAATTTAGGCGGTTCACGCGGTAGAGACGAGTCACCTATCTTCCGCTATTTTGATTTAATCTTAGTTACTATGGCAAATCTTTACATTTGAACATAAGAGGGACAGGTCCTAACAGAATACACTAAACTATTTTTTTCCTGGCACTCTCTTATTTGGACTAAATTATGTAAGTTCGACTATGTGGCGGTAGAGCTACAAGATAAATGAGCTGCATTTTTCACATTTTTACCCGACTACGGCGAAGCAACAAGGAGGGTTATTATTTTGACCTGTATATATGTATGTATGTTCATCTGTTCCCTCATAACTTCTAAACTAGTTATCATATTTGAACAAATGAGGTGTCGTTAGAAGCGTCTTGATTGTCTTCTGGTTATAGGTTACATGACGTCACGTGCAATTGACTACAGCGCCCTCTAGGGGACTTAGACTAAGGAACTAAAAAAAAAATGCTTGGCGGTACCGTGTGAGGTATCAAATGAAAGAACTTTTGTAGCACATTTCAAATATGTAATTTGGTTAACATAACTAAAAATATGTTAAATAAAAATAAAATTTAAAAACTAAACCCGACTACCAAAAAAAAACACGCTCTAAAAAGTACGAAACAAGAAAACTGTCTCTGCTGAAATTATTATGCCGTATTGCCGTGGTCATATGCCACCTACTGTAGCAAAACAGATTAATTATAATAATAAAATAAAATCAATGTAGCATACGACCACGGCAATACGGCATAATAATTTCAGCAGAGACAGTTTTTTTGAGTCCGACTGTTTATCGTGTATTATCATTATCTAGGATCGGAGTCTCCCTGCGTGATCGTATCAGAAATGATGAGATCCGCAGGAGAACTATGGTTACAGACATAGCCCAAAGGATTGCATGCCTCAAGTGGCAATGGGCAGGGCACATAGCGAGGAGAACAGACGGCCTTTGGGGCAGAAAGGTCCTGGAGTGGAGGCCACGCACAGGAAGTCGCAGCCGTGGCAGGCCCCCCACAAGGTGGACCGACGATCTGGTGAAGATCGCGGGAATCCATTGGATGCGGGCGGCACGGGACCGATCTGTGTGGAGAACATTGGGGGAGGCCTATGTCCAGCAGTGGACGTCTATTGGCTGAAATGATGATGATGATGATGATCATTATCTAGCACAGGATGGTCACAGCACGGAGGCAGTGAATACAAGTAGATCTGTTTGTACGTTAGGTTGTTCGGCGTGATCGCGGGTAGAGTGCGAGCTGACCTCCTCGCGGAGCAGGCGGTGGCGGCGCTGCCGTGCTTCCTGCTGCACCTGTGCGACCGCAACCCCGCCGTAGTCCGGGTGAGTCGGCGGCGCCATCTCAGTTGGACATACCCCGTCTTATTCCAAAACGTGGCTTAAAATATGTAGCGGGATTAATACTAGGAACTAGAAATAAACATTATTACAAATAAATAAATATTTCACAACATCACATACATTGATCTGACTCCGAGATTGGTAGCTCAATCACCTGTGTTACGGATATCAGAATCAACAGTGGGATTACAAATATATACATATAATAATAAGTAGTATAAGTAAGTATATAATAAGTAGTAAATACATACTTATAATACATAGGAAACACCCAGACCAATACAAACAGACATATTCATGCACACAAATGTTTGTACTCCCGATACCCTCACTCACGCAGCGAAACAGCACAATGCTATGCTTCACGCCGGTTTTCTGTGAGGTGAGTACTAAAATAATAACCTCAAAATAACGATTCAGTGACAATGACAGTTAATCCATTTATTTATTTTTATTTATTTGAATTCATATAATGCGGCAAATACCAAATACATTATTTTATTATTTGTCCTCCACGTGACAGTTTATTTTGTTTTACGCTAAAGTTATTTGTGTGAAAGTAGTCAATTTATTTTTTGGATTTAATTCCAAATATAGAATCAATTCCTAATCACATTACTTGTACACCTTACTTAATACAATATTATATTTTATTTTGCCTAAAAACATTTCAAAAATAGTTTTACATCAGACAACAAAACAAGAATATGTAAAACGAAACGTCACTGAACGAATGATTGAATGATTAAATTAATTTTGACACTATCCTGCGGTATTAAGTGGTCTATATTTAGTTGTAAAAATAAAATTAAGAATTAACATTATTCCGTAATAATCATGAACTTGGCAGTTTAGGATTAAAGCCGGCCTCCAAAGCAGTCGGAGCACGGGATTTAGTATTTAGTACCCAACTGCCAAATTAACTATAATTGTTCACATAAGGTGACGAAACTAGTGCCGCCAATAGATTTGTGCTGATTGTGGCGATTATGAGACATTTTTTAAAAACAGTACAACGATGAATTCACAATAGAAAGTATTAAGAAGTGGGGGATTGTCCGTGGGAGATCCACGCTTCGGTATAAATGGGCCTGCTCGACCGGAGTGATACCACGGCCTCACAGAAAACCGGCGTCAAGCAGCACTGCTGTGTTTCGCTGCGTGAGTAAGGGTACCAGAGGCCCAATTCGGGGGAAAGGGTGGTAGCGCACTTGTGACTCCTCTGGTGTTAATGGGTGGCGGCAATCGCTTATCATCAGGTTATCCATCTGCTCGGCCGCCACCTATCACATAAAAAGAAACCATCAAAAGAGTCATACGTACGCTGTCAACCTTGAATGTTTCCCCTTCGGATGGGGCCTCTGGTACCGTCATTAACTCTGCGAAATATATGTTATAAAGCTGTGGTATTATTCCGGTCAAGCCGGCCCATTCATGCCAAAACGTTGTTGTCCCATACCAAGGTAAGACAGAAGATCCTCAGAAGATACTTCCGATAAAGATCTGTCGATACTATAATCAACTCCATTTCTTCCAGGCCAGCAAATTCACCCTAAAGCAAGTATTCAAAACGTTCAACGTGAAGAAGTCCAACGACTTGGTTCAAACGCACCTCCTGGACGAAGGCCGTTTGTACCTGGACGAGTTCCTCGCTGCGTTGGTGCGCCAGCTGGGCGAGGAGATGCCGGGGAGCGTGGCCAAGTGTCTGCAAGCTGCTGTCAACTACTTGCATACGGCTAGGGAGGAGATGAAGCCGCATCCACCCTTGTTGCTGGGTCAGTCATTTGAGATTGTTATACCTAAACCTCGACGAGTTTCTCGCGGCGCTAGTGAGGCAGCTGGGCGAGGAGATGCCGGGGGGCGTGGTTAAATGTCTACAAGCTGCTGTGAACTACTTGCATACGGCTAGGGAGGAGATGAAGCCGCATCCACTTTTGTTGCTGGGTAAGTCATTTGGAGACTGAGAATCAGATCGAGGCACTTCCTTTTTTTTATTGTTATCTCAAAAACTTCCATCGTGCTGGGGTGAGAAAAGACAGCTGGGCGAGGAGATGCCGGGTGGCGTGGCAATTTTTTTATGAGAAAGGGAGGTAAGTGAGCAAGCGAGTCACCTGATGGTAAGTGAGTCATCAGCCACACCAGAGGGAGTGGAGATTAAATGTCTACAAGCTGCTGTAAATTATTTTCTAGGGAGAATATGAAACCCCAAACACCTTTGTTGCTGGGTAAGTCATTTGGAGACAGAATATTAGATCTAGGCACTTTAATTTTCTTTGATTGGCATCTCAAGAACTTCCAATGCATTGTGTTGGGTGAGAAGAGACAGTTGGGCGAGGAGATGCCGCGGGGGCGTGGCCAAGTGTCTGCAACATGCTATGAACTATTTGCATACAGCTAGGGAGGAGATGAAGCCGCATCTAACTTTGTTGCTGGGTAAGTCATTTGGAATTACTATACCCAAAAAATCATAAGTCATTTGGAGACTGCATATCAGATCTAGGCACTTAAATTTTCTTTGATTGTCATCTTAAGCATTGTGTTGAGGTGAGAACAGAAAGCTGGGCGAGGAGATGCCGGAGGGCGTGGCTAAATGTCTAGAAGCTGGTGCGAACTACTTGTATACGGAGGAAGGGGGGAGGTCATAAAGCCGCATTCTCCCTTGTTGCTGAGTAAGTCAAATGGAAACAAAATTTTGGATATAGGCACTAATATTTTCTTTGATTGTCATTTCAAATGTTAGTAAAGCTTCTGGTTTATCGTATTGGGGATGAATCGCTTCTATCTAGTAGCTTTATCACGCATCTAATGGACGAAGGCCGATTGTATCTCGACGAGTTTCTCGCTGCGCTAGTGAGGCAGCTGGGCTAGGAGATGCCGGGGGGCGTGGCTTAAATGTCTACAGGCTGCTGTCAACTACTTGCATACGGCTAGGGAGGAGATGAAGCCGCATCAACCTTTGTTGCTGGGTCATTTGGAGACAGAATATCAGATCTAGGCACTTGCATAGATTTTTTTTATTGTTATCTCAAGAACTACCAATGCATCGTGTTGGAGTGAGAACAGACAGTTGGGCGAGAACATTGACGGATATGGACATCGACGGATTCTCCGTCGACCTACAGGCCGATTGTCTTGCTTGACGAGGTCGAAAAACTCTTCGAGAAGATAATTGATTCCGCCTCGTTGAGCACATGTCAGTCCCGTCCCGTCTTTAGCGGGCTGCTACCGCGACTCCTGAAGGTAGCAGACTCACTAACGTGGCTGCTGCCCAGCCTGGGTGGACCAGGCTCAAGATTTCGGCGTCGTTACGCCGGCATCTTGCTTTCCATGGCGCTCTGCGGGTCGCCAATCTGGTCCGACTCCCTAGCGGGACGAGACAACACTACCCTCCTGCGGGGTCGCTCGAACCTACCGGACGGTACGCTTCGATGTATAAAAGGTTCAGAGAATATTTATTTTTCTCATTAAAAACTATACACAGTCACTTACACGAGAAATCAATAATTGTAGGTAAATTACAAATGTCCAGTAGGTGGATATAAAATAGGTTCGGCATACTTACTTAACCCTTAATAAGGCATAAGTGAATGAAAAATTTCATTGGTTTTGGTTTCAACCTTATCTGTCAGGACATAAAAGCGAAACTCTTAATTAATTTGACGTAGTTCTATTTAGAAGACTTTCAAAATTTGCTTTGTTGTAAGTATTGTAACTTAACCAATCCGTGGATAACGGTGTTGGTTGCACATTTAGTAATCTAATGAAGATAAAGATAAAGATAATTTATTTGCTCAAACATGTGTACATACAGATGTCAAGGTAAAGATTTTAGTATCAACATGTTGTACCATTACGGTGTACAAAATATATTCAATATTATTAGTCCATCTAAATAATTAAGAAAATTAACATCGTATTCACAAAAAAAAAAATACAATAATAATAAATACACTAAAAATGTCAATAATAGGCCAGTTACAAATAAATTATAAATTGTCATTTAAGAAATCCGTCAAATTGTAATAGCATTTTTCCAGTAATAAATTTTTAATTTTGGTTTTAAACTCATTGCAATCTAATTGTCTAAGGGTCAATGGGATCTTATTGTAAATTCTTGGAGCCATGAAATATTATGTACTTAATCTAAGATCATTTTAATGTGTAACTGTTTGTTATTCCTAAGAAATAAAATAAAATAAAATAAAACTCTTATGTCCTGACAGATAAGGTTCAAAATCTGATGGAAACTATTATCCCTCTGTCTTAAAGAGGGTTAATAAGTAGATTATAAGAATCTCGTTATTCTAATAATTTTCCAATAAAGTCTTATTTTTTTTTATTAACAGGGCTGCTCTACGCGGAGCTTCACCGTCTCATGGAGAAGTCCCCAGAAGACGCCGACCTGGACCCTGACGTGACCCGCTCCGCGCGGACCCGTCTGCTGCAGCTCGTCACGGACAGCAACCCGCAGGTGCGCCAGCACGCGGCGCTGGCGCTCGCCAACGTGTGCCTGGCCGACGCCGCGCGGCCCTGACCGGCGCTGAGGTACGTGTTGGCGATTGTCTAGGTTATCAGCAGTGATCGGGATAGACAGTGCAATTTGGGGTCAACAACCTCAAACATTGAATGCAATGTTTGAGGTTGTTGACCCCAAATTCATTCCATCCATCCATCCGCAGTCCATTCTGCAGGCGTATCCATACTAATGAGTATGGTTACGCCTGCAGAATGGACAATACGACGAAAAATCATTTGCCGAAATGAAAATTACCATTTCTAGATTAGATTCATAGAAATTTAAGAAAAATAAATTCAGATTTTTTTAAACAGATATTAATGGAGAAAAAAAATAAAATGTAAAAATCCTCCTGTGACGTCATCACTCGGCATGACAAATTAATTACTTATTGCTCACGTTGATTAAAGCAAAAAAAAGTAAAATCTCTGATCATAAAATGACAAGACATGATGACAGTGACAGTAACTTAAAGTCACCTAATTTTTTTATAGGACGTATAGCACCGACATCACAATACGTTGAGCCTCAGGTCTACGTCACTTCCGGCAAATTAATTAATAATTAAAAAAATATATATATTTCAATAAATACACATATTTAATGATAACTAAAAAATATGGGTCATCTTTTCTCTCTTTCTTTATTCGAAAAGCGTATAAAAATGCTATTTTTTTGTCGTATTGTCCATTGCGAAATTTCGGAATTTTCTATATGTGTAAAATAAATTTTCTCTTATCAAGAATCAAAAAATAAAACAAGTATTGAATACGTCAAACGATGTGTTTAGTATAAGCAACTTTTATAGAAACTTTCATCCATTTGTCAGCGCCGTTGGCTTGTCCATTTTAAAATTTCGTCAAAAATGGCACACCTAAATCCGATCACTGGTTAACAGCCACGGATTTGTTTGATGAGTACGAGATTCTAGTAACGCGATAGTCCTCATTGTCATTCGGCTCACTTGGATCATTCAGCTCATTCGGCTCATCGTGTCATTCCGCTCATTCGGATCATTCGGCTCACTCGGATCATTTAGCTCATTCGGATTATTCGGCTCATCGGATCATTCAGCTCATTCAGTTCACTCGGACTCAAGATCCATTTGAGTTGAATGATACATTCGGAGCGAACATTAGAGCTTGGGAGCCGTGTATCATTTGGCTGAGTCGGATCACTGAGTCGTTTTAGTAAAGAGTTACACACGTCTACAACTTTGGACTAGTTAGAAGATGAATATAAATACATACATACATATTACATACGCCGTTGTTTTAACCGCCTTACTCCCTTAACGAGAGCATTATACTGATGAAAACAAACATTTTCCCCCAAGGAATATCAGAAAAAAAACCTTTATCAGCTGATTGGTGCAAATTGTATGGGAATGCATTTTTTTTTGAGATTAGACCCTACGTTCCTTGGGGGAAATGTTTCGTTATCATGACTATAATGCTCTCGAGAAGGTAGTCAGACAAAAATACGGTGTATACTAAATTAACACATTTCGAAGATGATGTACAGACATCCATATATCAGGTTACTATCTAACATTACCTAAACTAAACTTACTAAAGATCTGTAAATTTTGTGCAATGAAGTGTATCTATCTACCTATGTAGCTATTTGGAGAAAATCAGTTCTTTATGCCGTTGTCGTTAAGGTCGATTATTTCGTGTTAATTAATTTGTTAGATAGAAGGTATTAGCACATCATTGTCAATTTGTAGAATGTCTTAGGACGCATTGTTTCCAAGTTATACCTAGGGCATAAAAAAACTCTCCCTCTCTCGGGCTAACCTCAGGGGGCTTGATACTTTTAGTACTTAAGTTCATCTTCTACTAGTTCAAAGGTACGAAAAATTCAGCTTTCGACTTCGTCCACAAAGTATTCGTATCTGGAAACGTATATTAGGCAAATTGGACGTGACGGTAATTCAGACGTCGATTATTAAATGCTTTATGAGCCTCTGACGTTATATTGGACATTATACCTATACTTTAGATCTTATGCGCTTCAATTAAGGTCTCAAAGTATTATCTCGTGCTAGCTCGTTGGTAGTATAAGAATTATTATAATAACCATGTAATTCCAGAATGTGGCTTTTAGATTTTCAATATAATTCAAGCTTAAGTCAAACACACTTTAATAACAATTTTTATATTAATAAATTATAGCTGATGTTACAAATTATACAATATTTAAGACGTATGTAAGACTGAAAAAATATATAAATCATAAAAAAATATAAATGTTGCATTGTAAGTTTTTGCTAGATAATATTTGCAAAATGTTCTAAATATGGTTGAACTATTGTATAAATATAAAAAAAAACATGAAAATTTTTAATTTTTATAATATTTTAAAGTGACATCTACATAAAATGATGATGCAGCATATAATTATTATAATAGGTACATCTAAATTGTCTATGTTGAATGTCTAAATTTTGTAGCGTTTATAGTTTGCAAATATTTTTATCTGATATTAATTTAAAGATCTCATTTTAGTAGCTAGCTATGTTACGTTTTAAATTTGTTGACTGTACAGTTTAGTTTGTAATATGCATTCATCTATGAACATTTGCATAAACTAAATGTATTTTCTTTTATCTTTTCGCAAAATGAGATTATAAATGTGCTGCATTTTTTTTTTTTTGTTATTTTAATAAAAGTTTAATTAAAATGTATTATGAAAGAAATATCCTACAGTAAAATTATAATTATAAATATTTTTCTCGCTTCGTCAATTTTCTATAGGACGATACTAGTAAAAAAAATCTAAAATACATAAGTATATTATAAATAAATAGATTTATATTTATCTGTTTAACCTTTCAATTAAATTGTTTGAAATATGAATGTGTACGATTTTCGAAAAAGTTACATAGATTTTACAATTTGTTGGTTTTAAACTTTTGAAATATGTATTCACTTCTCATACAAACTCGATAGATTATTTAAGTAATTATTGTATGATCAGTTTTTTAAGTAACAAAAGTTAGAGGGCAAGCGTTGTTTCAAACATAAGCCAAATATTTTAGTTTTTTTTCTAATCGTAATTTTTTTAATGCAAATTTTTATGGGTAACTCTTATTACAAAACGCGCTCTAACCCACTCGTTCTATCCCGGAACGGGATGGTATTAGCTTTAGTACGGTACTAACCTTCGATCGCGTTTTGTAATAAGGCGGCACAAGGCCAAGTCAATAAATATGCACATTGTATTTAAACGTTACTGCATAGCCCTAAATGACACATATAACCCGTGCGGATAAAGAATGGGATCAGAAATGGCGGCGCATCTATTCACTTCTCGCTCGCACACTATTTGCACGCACGCATTCGCACCCCTCGAGTGCGAGTATAGACGCAAATAGTGTACGAGCGAGAATTGAATAGATGCACCGCCATTTCTGATCCCATTCTTTATCCGCACGGGTTGTACATATGTATAGCGATTTTATGCAGCTATACAAACGCAAGACTAATCGCGATTGTATGTAAAAGGTTGCTTCCACACACCCGTCTTTTTGTCGAACCAATTATCGATTTAGGTGACGGGTAGGCCACACTAGCGACGCCAATCGATTTTAATTGTTAGCTACTAAACCGGATCTATTTTAAACAATTTTGGGGTTACAACCTCTCGGCAAACACTTAAACTATTTATTAAATAACCATGCAAAAATGTTGGCCAAAAGCGGCCACTTATGGCGTGAATAAATTTTTCGCGTACAAAAACGGACTCAATATTTGTGCATGGTTATTTAATAAATAGTATAAGTGTTTGCCGAGAGGTTGTAACCCCGAAATTGTTTTCAAAGATCCGGTTTAGTAGCTAAAAATTAAAATCACTTGGCGTCGCTAGTGTGCCCTAACCGTCTTCTTAAGAAGTCGGCCGATTTTCCACACTGTTTCTCACTACCTTTTTATAGGTCGTGTCTATTGCACTATTCAAATCAGTACGTTCTATCTTTCTCCCAAAAAAATCTGTCACCGATTATCGGTCGTGTGGAAGCACCCTTACAGTCGATAGTTAACTGTGGATGGTGTACATATTTTCGGGCTCATGGTTATTTAGTTAAGGTCTAGTCTTGTTAGTTGGCAATAAAGAGCTGTGGTTTCTTATGAGTGTTTTGTTTGCCTCATCGTCCTCGCCCTAGCCTCGCGGGCGGCTGTCTCTACGCACGCGTTGCATCTGCAAAAACACATATCTATACTAAAATTTTTCGACAGTCTTCGGGTGGGACTCGTAAAGCACTTAAAAATTCTCCGAAGGTCACAGATAGCTTAGTCGGTAAAGCAGTTGCCCGGCTAGCAAAAGATCTTGGGTTCGAGTCCCACCTGAAGACTGTCGAAAAATTTTTAAGTGCATTATTTACTTAAGAATAAATTGCAAAAAATTGCTATACCCTAAAATTCATATCTATACTATTTATAAAGAGGTAAATCCTATAGGCAGCGGCAACGGTTATAGGTATTTGGAAAACACGGAACGCTCGCGCTGTAATCGACACCTAGCACCATCTATTGGTACAAAGTGGAACTATGTCTCGAAACGAAGTGAGGGCGGGACCACTTATATAAAATGGTTTTGGATATGTACAGTCACATGCATTAATAAGTATACAACCTCATTCCAATATGAAACTTTAAGAGTCGAGGTGTTTACATTCCATTGCAGGCGACTGTACTATTTTGAGGCTCATTGTCATTATTCCCGGTTTCCACGAAAGCCGTTACTTCGGAGCTCGAGCTATGCTTGAACCATGATTCAGGATTTGGTAAATCTGGTGATTGCTATAAACTAGAGCGAATCGGACCAACTGGATCAAGGTTAGGTACACGTTTAGAATAATTATTTTTAGCAATTGTTAATGGTGGATATCCACAGTTAAGAAGCGCCTCACAGTAAACCGGCGTGAAGCAGCACTGTGCTGTGCTTCGCTGCGTGGGTGAGGGTACCGGAGGCACAATCCAGGGGAAAGGGCAATTCAAGGTTGGCAGTTCACTTGTGACTCCACTGGTGTCGCGGGTGTCCATGGACTGTGGCAATCGCTTACCACCAGGTGATCCGTCTGCTCGTCTACCACCTATTACATAAAAAAAAGTTAAGAAAGCTATCAGACACAATGGCTTCCCGAATTTGTTTGATTGGTACACGCAAACGCTCACGAAGGTCCCGAGTAACATCGACTATACAACCGGTGATACCTATTCGCGACTGTACAACAGATGTTAAAACAAGCAACTACCTACTATTACAAATATACACGAAGACTTTTAATCGGTGATCAGGACCTACTGATTCCGACTAGGTGGATGATGGCCATTGCTATAGTAATAGTAGTTACATGTTTTCTTTTTGTTTAGGTTTTATTTTAAATTTTATTAGATATCTAAATTTAATTGGAATGTATGGTCTTCCTACATTTTTATGAAGTGAAGAAGATACGTCATCAATAATTATTGATAGAGATTCAGAACAGTTTATCTTTCTGAATCATGAACACGTGTCATAATAAGATAAAGTAGACAATTAGTAAAAGTCGTCATTTATTTGAAGTGTCTTACAAATAACAACAATAACATGAAGTTAAACATAATTCAATGAGAAAAGAAAGCGAAGAAAGCTATTTTAATTTTCTTTAATTTGTTTTATTTGACGTTGTCTGCCATTTGACAGTTTTCTACCAATAACATGAAAAACTTTAAATCTCTAATGAGGTTTGTTATCATCACTGTACCTGTACTTATAAAGAGGTTTTATTTGTAACAAGGAGGAGTAGGATGACCATATTCATAGTTATTAACTTAAAGTCCCAGACAAGAAAAAAAAAATGGAACGCTGACATGTAACTACTATTACTATAGCAATGGTCATCATCCACCTAGTCGGAATCAGTAGGTCCTGATCACCGATTAAAAGTCTTCGTGTATAATAAATATTACACAACAACACATACATTGGTCTAACTCCGAGGTAGCTGCTTGAGCTGTGTTACGGATATCAGAATCAACAGCGGAATTACAAATATATATGTTACGGCTAAAGGTGGGTGTGAACATATACATAAGTATCTGTGGAAACTTTGTTGTTACATGTTCTATCAGTATTTGTGTTATTTATAAGTTTACAAAAAAATGTTTGTTTCCCTTAAAAATAAATAAATAAAATAAAATAAAATAAACTTAAGATTAGCTGGCTATACTTAGGTTCATCTTCGAGTAGCAGCTAAAGTTCGATATGTTAGTTTGCGTCGTGATATTCCATCTTTAGCCGGCTAATGTGCACATTAACCGAAACGAAACGGCTAAAAATATATTGGATGGACGCGCCGGGTCGGCGGAGGGCTTGAGGGGGCGTAGTGGGAAGGCAAGTCGCGGACACGTGCCAATGCTTTTGTTTCTGCTCATGTTATGAATAAATTGTTCCTTTTTATTTTATTTTAATGATTAGGTAGATATTGTTTAAATATTTTGTAAATGTAATTTTGAATACTTACATAGGTACATATCAGTATGAGTAATGAGTGAGAGTGATTATATTTTATTAAAAATTTCGTGTCATAATAGTAAACATTATTACATTGTTTCCTTTTTCATTTCTCTCTACATTTTTAGCCAAGGGCCTGCAGTTACACTTAAGTTTAGCCGGGTAAAGATAGAAGAAACTAACATTCACACCTCCTTAAAGATAAACCTAGGTTTAGCCAGCTAATCTTAAGTTTATGTTCACACCCACCTTTAGCCGTAACATATACATACTTATCTTTTGTAAATACATATTTTATAATACATAGATAACACCCAGACTAATACAAACAGACATCTTCACGCACACAAATGTTTGTACTGTGCGGGGATCGAACCCGCAACCCTTGCACCAGCAGAGGCAGCGTTCACTACCACATATCCAATTATAGGAATAAAATAACGGTCACAGGCCACGAGATGGCACCGACCACGTGACAACCACCTACTTTCCTGTGAGCATTACCAATGGTCGTGCGGTGTTTGCGCGGAACCTAATATCCTCTAACCGATTTTGGCTGAAGCGGCTAATCTCAATCTACGATCAGCCACTTACGCAGGATATATTATAGTGCTCAAATGTGTGTGCAAACACTAGTCCACTCTCTATTCCCTTGCCTTCATATGGCATACCAGTGTGACACGACAGGGCACAGGGACCAACAGCTTAACATGCTATCCAAGGCCCGCGGGTGACTGCCAACATCCAGACTCCGGGACTCCGGGAGAGAGAAGAAGAAAAATCCAGGTACAAATTTTGGCCCGACCCGGGGATCGAACCGTGGACCCGAAGCGCATCCGTCACTTTCAAGCGCGCACTACCCACTGTGCCAACGAGGCAGTCCTAGGCATGGAACCTAAGTAATTCAACGAAGCCCCTACAATGATGCTATGCTATGGCTATGCAGTATGCAAGCAGGTAAGTAACGGAATCTTACACGGTTTTCTTCTTGAGCCAAAACTCTCGGGAGGGGTGGCAGTAGGTGCGAAGCTGGCGGTTGTCCCACGCCGCGGAGGCCATGCGCCACTCCGGCGACACATACGGCGGGTTTACCTTTCGCAGTACTATCTGTAAATGTGGTTTCAAGTCAAAATTTTGGCCTATATGACGAATGAAGCCGTACGTTGACTCGCGGACGCAAAATATCAAACATATGACGTAATATGCAAGTGTTCACGTAAGTACGGTCAGCATCAAAAGTAGCTTAACACTTTAGTACCATGTCAAAGTAACTGTTCTACCTATTATAGTCAGTTTCTAAGGGGTACGTAAAAAATATTACTTCGACATGGTACTAAAGTGTTAAGCTACTTTTGATGCTGACCGTACCTTCGAAACGTCACGACGTTTTTTTGTTCAGGGTGAGAGTTGAACCCGCGGGGATTGAACGCGCCCAACTTGGCTGCGTTTCCAGATGAGCGAGGAATGTGTTTGTTAAGAGCCAATAGAATCACTTCATTTACCATTGTGTCCGACCTCCCGAGATGGCTGAAGACGGTGCGCCTTGGTCTCGCTGATGATAGCTCGTAGGTGAACACATCACCTAGCTTCTCTCAGTCAAACGAACAAACACATTTCTCGCTACACAGTCCTCGCTTATCTCTGGTAGAAACGCAGCCTTATCGTAAGAGGCAGGGTCGCTAGCAATCGATTAGTGTTCTTTGGGCGACTTCTACGTTCAGTAGTGAACGAAGATGGCTACCGAGTAGAGTCCGCGTCACCAAAGAAGTCGCGTGAAAAGGGCGCTTCAGCCGCCATCCATATTTTTTTGTGATAGGTGGCAGACGAGCAGACGGATCACCATGTGATAGGTGTTTTTTATGTGATAGACTTTATGTATTTTATCTGTATTAGGAGCAGACGGCTCACCTGTTGGTATGCGATTGCCGTCGCCCATGGACACCCGCGATACCAGTGGAGTCACAAGTGCGCTGCCAACCTTTAAACCCCCCCTTTCCCCCGGATCGAGCCTCCGGTACCCTCACTCACGTAGCAAAACAGCACAGTGCTGCTTCACCTTTTGTATTGAAGTTGAATTGCTTGTTGAAATGTAACTATATTTGTACACCAAAATTGGTACATGTTTGGACTTCCGTGTAATTTAACTGAACATCTGTTTTAATGTTACACGTGTCTTAACAAATAAATGATGATAATGATTCACGTCGATTTTCAGGTGTGAGGTCGTGTTATCAATTTGTTCTTTATGTGCATAGACAAGGAATCAAAATGTTAGTTCTGTGTTTTGAGTCACAGGACTTCTTTCGTGGCGCGGACTCTAGTGACGTCATCATCATCATCATCATCAGCCCATTTAAGTCCCCACTGCTGGGGCACGGGCCTCCCTCAATCACATGAGGGGTAATTGCCATACTCACCACGCTTGGCAGACGGGTTGGCGAGGGTTTTGATATAAATGCCGAGTTTTCCTTCTCTGGGTGCTGATGATCATGCCAGCAGCTTTACCTTAGTCGCCTTTTACGACACCTCGGTACGAGTGAGGGTGGCCTATTCTACTCTGCCGGGGACCACACGGCCAGCGACGTAACTTCTGGAAAACCTATCATAATAACGGCGTACCGGATTAGCAGGGGCGGGGTGTGCGGGCAGGGGCGCGCACACGCTGCGCGCGACCCGCACGCCGGACTGGCGCTCAGCCTTCATGAGGCTCGTCGTGTATATGTCTTCGACCAGCATGTTGCGGACCCTGAGAGACGTTATTAGGTGAAGGGTACCGCACACTAGCGGCGCCAATTGATTTAGTACTTCAACTACTAAACTGGATCTATTTTTTATAATGGCGGACCATCGGAGACTCGGTAAACATGTTCTATTCAATAAATAATCATACACAAATGTTTTGGTCTGTTTTTGTACTCTAAACTTTGATTCACGCCACAAGTGGCCACTTTTGGCGTTAACCAAAGTTTCGTGTACAGACCACAAAAAGTGGTGCACAATGATTAATATTTGCTGAGGGCGAGGAGGTTTGCCGAGTCTCCGACAGTCCAATAATATACCCACCCAGTTTGGTAGTTATAGAATTAAATATCATCCCTCACAGTAACCAGTGGCTCGACATAGGTATTTAAGGTGACGGGTAGGGCATACTAGCGACGCCAATTGATTTTAATTTTTAGCTACTAAACCGGATCTTTGAAAACAATTTCGGGGTTACAACCTCTCGGCAAACACATACTATTTATTAAAAAACCATGCACAAATATTGAGTCCGTTTTTGTACGCGAAATATTTTTCACGCCATAAGTGGCGTGAATTAATTTTTCGCGTACGCTATGGACGCAACATTTGTGCATGGTTTTCCGAGAGGTTGTAACCCCGAAATGGTATTAAATAGATCCGATTTAGTAGCTAAAAATTAAAATCGATTGACATCGCTAGTGTGCCCTACCCGTCACCTTAATGGGTAAAGGTTGACTACACGTTCAACCATACCTGTGCCATCGAATAAAAGAGGCGCACAGCGCGTGTGAAAAGGACGGTTAAAGATTCTGTCGTGAATTTCGTTTCTGTGTAGAGCCTCTGGTTTCCAAATCAAAAAATACGGGAAAGGTTGAATGCTAAATTTTAGTGCTTGAAAATTTATTCTTAAGTAAATTACTTTTTTTATTTATTTAGTCTGCAGAGTGTCACTGCTAGGGAAAGACCTCCCCCAAGTTCCTCCATTCCTCCCTATCCAGTGTCCTTACTTGCCGATCTTACTTATAGGTAGATACAATACTTAAATTACTTAAGCACTTAAAAATTTATCGACAGTTTTAAGAGTGGGATAAAGACTGTTGCAAACCGGGGATTTTTTTCTGACCAACTGAGCAACCGAGGGCTTCAGCAAGTGAAAGAAAGGACGACTTAAGCAAGTGGACGAATTTCGGTGTTTGATGCGCCCTTTTTTAGTCCATTATTTACTTAGGGTTGATTGAAATTTTCTTTCTTTATGTTCTTATTAATAATATCCTCCAACCGATTATGGCTACAGCGGCCAATCTCAACGATCAGCCACGTACGCAGGATATATTATAGTGCTCAAGTGTGTGCGCAAACACAAGTGCACTCTCTATACCCTTACCCTCATATTCCTCTGGGACACTACTGTGACACGACCGGAGAGGGATCGGGCGCAGGACCAACGGCTTAACGTGCTTTCCGAGGCGCGGGGGGACAAAACCGCTAACTTCCAGACTCCGGGCTGACACTAAGAATTTCTTACCGAAAACTTAGGTACAAATTTTTGGCCCGACCCGGAGATTGAACCCTTCTTGCGCAGCCGTCGCTTTAAAGTGCGACCCACTAACCACTTCGCCACAGAGGCAGTCAAATGTTCTTTTATTATGTAGATAGTAACTGACTCGTCGGATTCGATGTCGTCCATGCTGACTGCCGGCGTCATCACGAGGCGCGGACGCGTGCGCTGCGCCTCCTCCCGGAACACGTCTTTGGGCTCACTCTGGTATTGAAGAAGCAGATAAAACGTTTAGTTAGGTACATTTCGGTTATTTTTTTGTGATGAGATAAAGAAGAAATGTGCAAATTTGTTCGTAAATTTGAAGATTTTTATACAAAACGCGAAGATGTACAATGTAAATACACATTAAGAAATAAAAGTAAATTAGCTCTACCAAATTCCCGCCTCAAATTAAATTCCACAAGCACCTTCAGTTCCTCTGTAAATTTCGGCGGTAACAATTTTTAACCCTGACGTGTATCTATATACTAGAAATTTGTTTATTTATAAAAAGACATGTACAATATTGTAATAAAAAAACTAACATTGACTGACTGATAAACATGACATTTGTTTGGTTCAATCTTCCAGCTATATTTATGACAAAAGTACTTTTATAACGGGAATCAGGATATTTAATAAGTTACCTCTCTTCATTAAAGCATTAGATGGTCCGAAATTTAAAAAGACGCTGAAAAATTGGCTGCTGTCGAAAGGTTTTTATAATTTAAAAGAATATTATGATTCTATGTGATTGCTATATGTACTAATTTTATTTAATTGTTATTTTAATTTATTAATTTTCATTGATAATGTAGTATAGGTATTGTTTAATGTATTGTACGTCCGCAATGGACAAACTGTTGATTCCTATATACTTACATACAACAACTTTGTAACACAGTTCTGACAATAAATGAATATCTTATCTTATCTTATCTGATCTTAAAAAAATATATAACAAATTACCAGACATACTACAGAATGAAAAAAATGATTAAAATATTTATCAAAAAATTAAAGAACTATCTAATTGATAAAAGTTACTACAACACTAATGAATATTTTGCTGATCATAGATAGATAGATAGATATTCTTTATTGCACAAAAACAAAATACAAGCATGATACAACAGCAACAGAGAGTACAATAAGGCGTTCTTATCGCTTGTAGCGATTTCTTCCAGACAACCTTTGGGTAGAGGAAAGAAATATCGTATTCATACATATATAGGTTTTTCCAAATGATTTAATTCAAATTAAAGTTTTTTATAAAAGCGCTTCCTCTCTCCTAAACCTAATTTTGCGTGCCCGACAGGGTCCATAACATTGTTCCATTACTATTGTAACATCTTATTGTACATTATGGTTTTGCAATAAATGATTGAGTATTGAGTAAGGCCAGAGAATGATAAGGCTATTTCAGCCGCCAGCCGACACCTGTTATACCTAGCAGGTACACCTGCGCTGGTGGTATTTTTCGCTGGTGGGTACACCCACCAGCGAAAAAAACTGACTGCCACGGTGGCTTAGCGGTTAGTAGGTCGCACTTTAAAGCGACAGCTGCGTAACACAATAAAGCGTCGGGCCAAAAATTTGTAGGTACCTACCTAAATTTACGGTAAGAAATTCTTGGTATCAGCCCGGAATCTGGAAGTGAGCGGTCTTGTACCCCGTGCCTCGGAATGCACTTTAAGCCGTTGGTCCTGCGCCCAATCCCTCTCCGGTCGTGTCACCCGGTATATTCCCGGTGTCCACCCTCTGCTAGTCCACCCCGAGTGGACAGTGAAACAATCTCTTTCAACCGAGAAGGTGTGGACATCGGGATTTTTTGAAATACTCGTTTTGATGTCCACCCGGGGTGGAATAACAGAGGGTGGACAGCGGGAATAAGCCGTGTCACCCTGGTGTCCCATCGGAATATGAGGGTAAGGGAATAGAGCACTTGTGTTTGCGCACACACTTGAGCACTATAATATATCCTGGCTGATCGTTGAGATTAGCCGGCGTAGCCGTAATCGGTTGGAGGATATTTTTACACCAGCGAAGTCTTAGAGAAGACATCAGAAGAGAAGCTGGTAACGCATCTATGATACCTCTTGCAGACATAGACTTAGAATGGCCGCTCTGTAACAGATGGCCATGGGCGGCGGTAATCAATGAATCGTTTGCTCGTTTGTCCGCATGATGTATGATGTAAAGGCGGCCAATCTCAACGATCAGCCACTTACGCAGGATATATTATAGTAAGTATAGTGCTCAAGACGGTGCGCAAACACAAGTGCACTCTTTGCCCTTATAATCCGATAGGACACCAGTGTGACCAACGGCTTTACGTGCTTTCAGAAGCACGGGGGTACAAGACCCCCAACTCCCGACTCCGGGCTGACACTGAGAATTTCTTAACAGAAAAGCTCAGGTAGGTACAAATTTTGACCCGACCCGGGGATCGAACCCAAGACCCAAAGCGCAACCGTCTCTTTAAAGTGCGACGCACTATACCCTCTTTTTTTTCCCAGGGGAAACCATCATGGCCGTAACCTTGCTACATGTAGGGAACAAGGTGGTGTGTGGGACTCAAACCCTAACTAAAACCCTTAGGGTGTCCATCTCCGCGCAATCGCGGTCGGAAACCCCACAGCCGGGACTAGACCGTACCGCTAATCGCGCTCGCCGCTTCACCCCTATCTGGCGCAATACAGCCCTTCAACGCTGTACGACCTACCAGGACACCCAGTAATGTCGTCCCCCGCGGAGTCGTATGCTGAGCAAGCCACTACTCCGAAAGCCCGTTTAGTCGCCTCTTACAACAGGCCGGGAAAACCTTGGCAGTATTCTTAAACGCCCCTAGCCACAGGGCGTGCGCACTACCTATACCCTCAGCGCCAACGAGGCAGTCTAATCCAAAGAGAATATAATCACTAATGTTATAATCTAATCCTTTACAATTCATTTAAATATCAAATAAGTATCACTCACGCCCACGGGTCGACCAGGGCCGACCTGCATGCTTTTTCACGAGACGATCTTCGTCCAACCTCTCGAGGTGGCCAACCCAGCGGAGACAGTGCGCCTTGGTCTCGCCCGCCCAGTTGGCGGACCTAGGAATCGCTGGAAGGACATCGAGACTGACCTGCGCGTGCTCGTGGTCTGGTGGCGATCTCTTCTTTCGGAGGCCAAGACTCTATTTGGGTCGCTGAGCCAGCGGAGTAAGTATTAAGTAAGTATCACTCACGAAAGGTTTCTGAATAACCAGGGGGTTAGTTTGGACTATTTCCTTTGGTTTATGCATAAGGTTGAAAGGCACTGTCGGCGAATACCAGTCCGTCAGTGCGTGGATGTCCTTCAAAGGAGCTGGCCTGATCCTCAGGCAGGTAGGCTTCTCCTTATACAAGGTCTTCGAGATCGGTCTGATCCTGCCGTCACGGAAATCAGTCCTACCAGTAGATTCGTAGTTAAAAAGCATAGACTCAAACCGCTTCTGACGACGAGCTGCCATATTGGTGAATTAATAAAAAGAAATCAAAGAAAACCTGCGTACAAGTTAAAATAAGTTTCCAAAATAAATCGATCATGTGTCGGTCTAATTGACAGTTACTTAATGATTGACGTTTCTTGTTGCATCCGTATCATAGATTTATTTATTGTCAAAAAACCATTACATACTCACCTCTATAATTCGATCATATTATTATCTTACTCTATGAATTCGATTTTGTGTGGGACATCCTTAGACAATGGGACAGCCCATTGAAACTCAAAGGGCCACGGCCATTCTAAGTCTATGGGGCCAGCACTAGCATTGGCTTTCCCAAGACGGCATTGTCATTGGTCCATTAGCGCCTGCTTGGCGCGGTTGCAATGTGCGGGTAGGCGGCATCCTAAGTCTATGCGGGTACCGCATGTCACAGGGCTCTCACGTGGGGCTCGCTCGGCATCGGGGAGGCTCCGCTTACGGACTAACGAGAACGCCAGAATTGTGGACCAATGAAAATGCCCCAAAGTGTATTTTCCCGTCGATACTATAATCGTAGTAGACCGACAGCCACATGTGGCGTTTGAAGGCTAGTAATACTTACAAATAAAAATCCCGATTTACATATAAGTATCTATTTCCTTTATTAATTTATAAAAAATAAACTAAGTATTTCATCCAGTGGTAGTAAATAAACTTATTTCAAAATTACCGTAAATTGATAACTAAAGAAATATTACTAAAAATAACACTAGATAATAATTAACGTTAAATTCAGTACCTACTGAGGCTCATAAAGTAAATCAGCCACAGAAATATGAGCAAACTTTTGACTTATATCTCAAAACTCTACAATTATTTTTGTGGTGTGGCACTATTATACATAATCGCAGCCCTATTCTTTTAATTTTGAAATCTTTTATCTCCGTCGCTTATTTTGTCGAAGCATGTTTCTATGAGCAGTGACAGCGGCACTCTGATCACATATTATGCACCTGGAAATTATAAATAAATTCATACAACATCAGATAATTGAACAGATTTCTAGACTCAACTTTGTGACATAGTGACTTCCCTAGCAACGTTGGGAGTCCAGGGGTGGGAAAAGAAGAAAAGATAACAGTGTCTCAACTCACACTGTTATCTTTTCTTCTTTTCCCGTGGTGTTTGGCGTGCCATGGGAAGGGCTTATGTCCAGTAATGAACTCATTATTAGTAGCAATTATTCAACGTCATCAAAAGTATTATTCAACGTCATTGATGAATAGCATTCTCAGCCCCACGTTGGGCGCCAACTATGTAAGGGGGTAAGTTTCATTACTTTTGTGGCAGACGGATCACCTAACGGTAATTGATTGATGTTGCTTCGATTAAGCACAATATATCGGATCTCAGTCCCAAACAACTAATACACTTTCTGAAAAGTTTAGGATTTGGGACTGATATGTAGCACAGTGGCGATCACAATAGATCAAACTGGTCCTAGTGATACTGGTCTGAATAGGACCTGCATAGCCGCCCGCTTAAAAATAAAAAATAATAATAGCACAATATAATAACAATCCCGCTTGCTCCAAAAATGTCTGGAAATGCTGATTCTGACATATATCATCATAACATACTTTGGCACTTCGATCTTCAGCCAGAACTCCTTGGAGCTGTCGCAGTGCGCGCGCAGCTGCTTGTTGTCCCAGTGGACTGTTTCCATGCGCCACTCAGGGGACACCATGGGCGGTTTCAGTTTTGGTAGAAATATCTGAAAATAAGTTCATAGTACAACATCTCATACATTTGACCTGATTTTGTTCTAAGTAGTTTAAACACAAGTTGTTAAGACGAAGGCTCTTATCATCGTAGGCTGAGTCTGCGTCGCTGCGCAAACCTAGTTAGTTAAATAAATAGAACTCCTGATGCAGCACAGTCCTGAAACAGAGACTAGCCTTTAGAAGTCGACAGATGCTGTAAAACGTCGAAGTGGCTAGCCTGGTTCAAACTGAATCCAAATACGGTATTTGACTTTTTTTTTTCGTAAATATTTCTTTTTTTAGTTTTGTAAATATTTCTTTCTTTTGTAATCAAAAGACCTCTCAATGATAGAAACATCGTTAAAATAATTACTTGATTCTCATTTAAACTACCTGATATATCACAACTTTAAAATCATAATATTTTGGGCAAATCCAAAACGCTCCATACAGATGGCTACTAAGATGTGACGCCACACGACAGTATTTTGTATGCATTTTATGGTAGCTATATTAAATGTTTCGTTTATCTCAATGGTTCTATTATAATAGCTGGTGCAAAATGTATGGGTTATTCAATTGTATAATTTTTTTTTTAATAATTTCATACTTTTAAAATGGACTTGCCCATGAATCTTTGAATGACGGCTAGACGCTATATTTTTAATTGAGAATTTTTGCTATTGGCACATGTTTACCTATATTTTGATAAAATATTTATATTTTGTAAAATCTCGAGCTTAGTCAAATACCCTACATCACAATTTTACGGATGTACTTGACAACGTTAAGCGGACCCTGGGTTCCAGCTTGGGTCGCAACCGGGTTTTAAAACTAAGATGGTGATGATTTAAAATATATAACTTGATATATATCGTAAAATCTCGAGCTTAGTCAAATACCCTTTTGCTCAAAACAGATTTGAATTGGGAAGATCAAAGGAGGTTTAATAGCAATATGATTGCAATTGGTATAAATACATCCTCCATCCATCCAGACCTCAATACTGAGCGTGACCGTGACAAATCACTTTATCCTGGACCATCTTTCGCCAGCTAGTCCTATCTTCAGCGACATGTAGTGTTAAGCGTGGTGATGATTTGGTCTGACCAACGTATTGGACTTGGTCTTTGGCCGCCAATTTTGCCTGTCGGCAGCAGTTTTTCCACAATAAATAAGCAAGCAAATTACAGGGTTAGATGGCGCCGGATGTTCCGCAAAAGGTGCCTGCACGTTGGCGTAGGGCGCGACGGCCTCGCGTTGGTGCTTGGCCATGTCGCTGGTGTACATGTCTTGGCAGAGCAGCGCGCGCGCACGCGGGTTCTCAATGTCGTCCATGCTCACGGCCGGCGTCATCACGACGCGCGGCCGCGTCTTTTGTGCCTTCTCGCGCTCTTTATCCGCAGAGTCCTCCTGCAATAAGCAAAGTTTAGTATGTGAGAATGGTGTGTATGGAGCATCGTGACTTCGCAACAATCGCTTGTATAATATAGGATATTTTCAGATTCCGTTAGAGGATCCTCACGCTGCCCGTCCACGTCAGACCTTTTGCAGCACCGTTAGTCGGGCCGATTTTTCCTCAATTCATGTCTTCTTAGTAAGTACCTACTTTCTATTTCCTATAAAGGAGGGTTCAAAGGTTGGCAGCGCACTTGTGACTCCACTGGTGTCGCGGGTGTCTATAGGCAGCGACAATCGCTTACCATCAGACGATCCCTCTGCTCGTCTGCCACCTATCACACATCATCAGCCAGTTACAGTCCACTGCTGGACATAGGCCTCTACAAATGTTCGCCACTCCAATTTATCTTTAGCTACTCTCATCTAGGTCCTTCCAGCCATCCCACGCAGATCCGTCACTCCATTTGTTCTCAGGGCGCTCTATACTAGCGTTTACCGAGACGCGGTCTCCACTCTAGAACTTATGAACTCTAAGATAGTTACCACACTGGCGGATTGTGAGCATTTTCAAAGCGGAGCGACGACGCAGCGAACACGTCGCGGCGATAAGACTAAACATCATTGTTTTTTTTTAGTGGCGGCCACACAGAAAACGCCAGCGAATACGTTGCGAATCCTCGCGGCCTCGGCGGGATCGCTGCGCAGCCGCGACGTGTTCATTGCAGTCGTCGCTCCAATTGGAAAACACAATCCCTCAGTGTGGCAACTCCCTTAATGGGTACTTACAAATCGCTCCTGCACCTTCCAGGGATTAGTCCCAACTATATCCCGCGGCTTGTGCAACAAGCCTGAAGGGTATAGCCGCGCCTTTCCATTTAGACATTGTGTGCACATCTTGCAGCGGAGGCGGCCTCCTCTTCAAGCATCCCTCCTTGCTCTTATACGTCGTCGGAATAGGCGCAGTCAACTCGTGTTTATGAAAATCCTTAATGTACGTCGAAGGAGCCTCGAAAAGCATATTCTCGTATCTTGTTTTGCTGTCCATTTTGGTTTAATTATTTCGTTTGGATGTTTAAGTTTATCAATTAGCTTTTGTTCGTAGCGTTGATTATAAAACTTATAGTTCAGTTTCAGTTTGTTAACAAATTGACAGTGAACGTGTGACAGTAAAAAAATCTTCAAGTGACAGCTGCGTTTGTGTTTATTATCATTCATAGACATGCATTTTAAATAGACTGCGCCTTTTCATAGAAAAATTGAAAAATTTAAAAAACCCCCGACGGCGACCATCTTTGATTTGAAATTTGTCTAAATAAATATATTCTGCTACTCAAGCCCTTTTATATGATACCCATATTGTGGGAGTTTTGTTAAAACATACAATCCATATCTTCGTGACGGATGGAGGCCATCTTGGATCGATTTTTATCCAACATGGCTAAGAACCACCAAGTTATAATTCTTATCTATAACCTCCTTGCTAAGAAAACTCTCCCCTTATTCATGAAAAAAAAACAAAATGTGTTCGGGAGCTTCTCAGAAGATAATAATAATTGCTTTAGTTATTGTTCTGAGGGGAGCTACGATGCCATAGACAGACACACACACACACATACACGTCAAACTTATAACATTCCGTCGTTTTTGCGTCGCGGGTAGATTAATAATATACTCTATGTCGGGGGTTAAAAACCATACTTGAAAAACCGCGCGAAGCCGATAGTACTGGGGTGACGTGGGCGATGTTCTTTCTCTACGGCACCCGTATAGAATTTGCGTCAGGCAGGGCTGGATAGATCTCTTTCGCACTTTGTGATTTCTGAAATGTTATCTTAGATAGATATTCGCTGATATAAGCTTTAACACATAGTAGGTATGGACTGAGGGAGTTTAGGTACTCGTTGTAGATTATTTTTGAAAATGAGAAACTGTAAATTCTACCGACTTTGCACCTGACATTCCATCACACGAAACGAGATCAATATAACTTTAATATAAAAAAATATTTAAGTAGATATCTCTCCGTATTTACAAATTCCCTAGAATCACAATCGTGCATATTCATTTAACTACATCTTACAATTAAACAGCGAAGCCAGACCATCGACAGTTGCCCATGAAAAATTGTTTCTTTTACCAGGTTTAGCAAACTACGGATAATAGGGCTTAGCGCATGTGAAAAGCCGACTAGATAGCGTTCTGTTGGACTACAGACCGACCAAGATTATAAGGCACTTCAGTGACATTCGACAGAGGGGCATTGTACGTTTTTTCAACGCGAAAAGTCAAAACAGCATTAGTTCCGACTTTTGCCACGTGCCAAATAACCGTGTTCGGACAGCATTGGTTGTTTCGTTCGTCAGTGTCATTTTGACATAACACGTCCAAAAATAACCAATCACCTTGTAAATGGACCTCAGTCCTATAGTACGCCATCTAGCGGATTTTTACTCGCAGTAGTCCTCATTCAAACGTTGATGCAACCCTTTGAAGACCAAGGGAAACGTTTCTACTTTCTCAAAAAGGCAATAATTAACAAAAAAAAATTACGGGTCACATTCATAAATGTCTGTTAAACCTTAGTTAACTAAAACAGTGGTTATAAAGCAGTATTCATTCTTTTATCAAAAAATATATGAGAAATTTTTGTTACAAACTTCAAAACTGCTCTATAAAGGTTTCCTGAACGTTTATGAAAAAAAGCCCTGAGGTGACGGGTATGGCACACTAGCGACGCCAATAGATTTTAATTTTTAGCTACTAAACCGGATCTATTTTAAACAATTTCGAATCAATTTTTCGCGTACGCGTTGGACCTAACATTTTTGCATGGTTATTTAATAAATAGTATAAGTGTTTGCCGAGAGGTTGTAAACCCGAAATTGTTTAAAATACATCCGGTTTAGTAGCTAAAAATTAAAATCGATTGGCGTCGCTAGTGTGCCCTACCCGTCACCTTAAGGATTTTAGCGAAGGGAAAAATATTTCCCCGGTCTTGGTCTCGAGAGGGATCCATCATTTTCAGCAAATTGAACTCTATCATCTACCAATATTGTGACTGTTTTTGAGGTGACATTACAATTCTATCGATAGTCCAAAGTTGCGGCGTCCACTAAAGATAAATATTTTTACGATACTCTCTAACGGAACCCTAGTTTGCAGGTACTGTGTTCAGAACTTTAAACCTAGCCTATACCTTGTTCACAAAGATACGATATATTATGTATATGATCTCTAACTATAGGACGATCGTAAATCTCATGGTTACAGACTATCAGGTGACGACTTCTGTCCGAAATTAAGAAGCAGTCTTAAAGAGTATTGCAAATCAATTCCATAGTATCTCAAGTAAGCAATATGCACTTGGAGGCACAACTAACATGTTTGCGCATTTTTATACAAACGTGCTCTTCACGGTTCAGTTAATAGTTAAACGTTTTATTGCATTTTTTTAAGTAACATGACCCGTATATGCTTGCCGTTTAATCAACCCAGGAACTTTTGCCTCGGATTTCAAGCTCAAAAGAAAATCCTAAGCTCACGTTGCTTTTTTGTTAGAACGATGTTTATATCCAAATATTAGGATTATATAGGATAGAATTGTTAGTACAAGTTTATGATGTGGGCTAGCTAGGAGGTCTAATGTACCGTTACACCAATCCAGTTTAAAATAAAGGTAGAATCTTGTTACATAAGTCCAATAGGTGCTAGTTTTTAGGTCACCCTAGGCGAGGGGGCGTTAACGTTAGAGTACAGTCACGGGCACAAATAGTATACAACCTCATTCAAATATGAACCTTATTGTGCCGCCTTAAGAGTCGAGTGTTTATATTTCATTGCAGACGATAAATACATTCCTAGTTTATAAATAAGCCTGACCGCGACAGGGAATCGAATTAAGATATTGTGCGCTAAAGCGCATAAGGTCGTTAAATTACATACACGAGCCTTAGTTTTATTCTATAATCCAGTCATGATTAAAATCGGGAACTATCGCTTTACAAATCGAAGTGGAAGATAAGAAATGTCACTATTAAATTGTAAAATTAAATGTTTTATAAAATAGCTAGGCAGATTTTCAAACAGGAATTTTAAAGATAACTATTTCAGTAAGATTTTAACAAATGACATAATAATTATTATGATTAGACTTAGATATTTATGAAATATTAAAAGTACTATGCCATACCGTTATGTCTATTAATTTGTAAAACATTGGAAGGTACGACCTGGTTCTGACATTATTTATTATAAAGGGTGTATCTGTGAACATTTACATCCCTTTAACCACGTGTTTTACCAACCATTCTGAACAACATTTGTTCAACGACTTTTCGAAATTCATCGAAAATGTTTACGACTCCCCGTACAAAATGATCAAGTCACATGACCGACTTTTTTTTACTGTAGATAGGTAAGCGTTTGACCATATTTCACCTGATGATAAGTGATAATATGGTCTAAGATGTAGCACGATTACCTAGAAGATAACTATTCACTCGCGCTTTGAAAACCCCCAAATTGTAGCCTCTAGGGAACACCTCCTCAGGCAGCTGATTCCATTGTTTCGCAGTACGAATAGGGAAACAGGATTGAAACCTCTTTGTGCGGACTTTTGGTATTTCTACCAAAACTTTGTATGAAAAGTTGACATTTTTTCATGCGAATTTCCAAAAGTGATAGAACAAATGTTGTTCATAATGGTTAGTGGAACACGTGGTTAAAGAGATGTAGATGTTCACAGATACAACCTGTATACTTTAGTTTATACTATTATTTATATACTTTAGTTACATAGAGCAAGAAAAAAAATAAATAAATAAAATACTGAAATTTAGTATTATTGTTGAAGCGCTTTTTGGTCATGTGCCACAGGTTTAATTTACATATGATACATATTTACAGTAAAAATATTTGGATTTTAGGACGCAAACAATTTTCTATACCAATTCATTGAGTGTGATACTTAAAAGCATTTTAGCAGCTATTTTATAAAGAGACCAAATTAAGAATAGACCGTAACGTGCGTGCCATAGGTCTGGAGACCGAAATACAAATTCGACTCTTGAAAGGAAATATTGACTTGAAGCACTATTTTTGGTTAAATTAAGTTAAATCTACAGTTTTTTTATGAGAAAGGGAGCGAACGAGCAAGCGAGTCACCTGATGGTAAGTGATCACCACCGCCCATGGACATCAGCCACACCAGACAGAGTGGAGATGCGCTGCCGGCCTTTTATTATTTCTTTTTTAGTTATTTCTGTATTGGCGTCTAGATTCGAACTGTATATAAATATATCTCACACAATTTAGTCAAAAATGACGATTAGTCAATATTTCCTTTCAAGCGTAAACATATTATTGATCCAAGTAGAAACGAGACTGCTTTAAAGATTCACTGTAGTCCATACAAGTTTTCTTTGGAACTGTATCGTTTTTACTTAACATTACATTTTTATAAATGTAGTATTAATAAAAGTTTCAGGTTTATAGCTTACTCGAATATTACCTTCGTATTATTTGCTGTTTTACTTACAAAATAAATATAAATTATAATATACAGTATTTACAATAACATTAAATGCCCATAAATGGAAGTGACCACTATTATAAAATATCGAAGCATGAAAAATATTTTAAATTATATAATACACATAAAAATAAATGACACATTTTGAAAAAAAAAAACATCAATAAAATATAGCTATTTACAAAATTAACCGATTAAAACTAACCTTTTTGCTAAATTACCTATTTATGGATCTCACTGCGAGTTGAGAATTATAGACCTGAAACCATCTTAATGTTACAGGTAGATTAATTAATTTCAATAGTATTTTGGCAAAGGTTCGCAATAACCATCTAGGCTTAGAATATCGTAGAGAAATTTCATCAAAAATTCGATATCTTAGTTTTCAAATATTGAGGCGGGCGTTTATTATTCTGGGTCATCATCATCATCATCAGCCCATTTAAGTCCCCACTGCTGGGGCACGGGCCTCCCTCAATCACATGAGGGGTAATTGCCATACTCACCACGCTTGGCAGACGGGTTGGCGAGGGTTATGAAATGCAGAGTTTTCCTTCTCTGGGTGCTGATGATCATGCCAGCAGCTTTATTCTGGGTATTTATGGTATATTATTCATCTATTCTATTTCAACACCAAATTCAGAAAATATTGTTTTACTTCAACGCCAAATTGTCTATACAATTGTAAACCAAATGGTTTACACATTTCTGACCATGAGAACTGAAATTGTATTAGCTTTTCTTGTTATTAATAGACTTAACTTTTCAAATATAAAATACCTGCGGAAAACTAGCGAGAGATTTTGAAACAAAAAAACGCTCGCTTTAGGAAAAAAATGGGGCCAATTCTTATTACCTTACTGTTCTGGCACCAACTTTGGGGCGATCAGGCCCATATTGGCCCCTGTTTGGGAAATCGAGGCACACTGTATCCTTTCCTTAGTCGTTTCTTAGATAAGAGCATACTACCTATAAATTAGAATTGCAACGACTGGGCACTTATTATAACCATACAGAATGTTGTTATACATACATGTTCATCTAACCGTAAAATAAAAAATTGATCGGAACTGAGATTTAAGAAAATTCAACTGCAATTTGTTTTCTATATATAGTAAATTCGAAAAACACACAGGCTTAATATAAATTGCATAGATTACTGGGTCCATTTCAAATTGCGAAAAGCGAAGGATGAACTCAAGTTTCCGGAACTCACGAGGACGGACAAAAAGACGATATGTTACAGTCAAACAACAGTCTGTATAACATACTTTCTCTCGCTTTGCTCCCATATATCACGACCCATATTTGCTCCTCAATTACTCTACGCGGTCCAATTTTGTCTATGGAACCTTTTGTCTACCGGACCTTTGTCTATACCCTAAACCTCAATTGAAGTAGAACATATGGAGCAACAGCATTAAAAAGCACTGTATTGCCAGCAGTATAGCAGAAGGAACGCAGTACACGAGGTTTTCATTTCTACAATTAAGTTTGCTTATTCGTCAATCGGGGACCTTGAGTTCGGCCCAGACGGGGCAGAAGGGGGACGCGGGGCCGCCCCAGGACCACCCCCGGGGGATGGCCAGGTGGCTGAGCCCAGATTTGACGACGCCCGCGTGCCCGTTGAAGTGGCTTTTGTCTGTGGTCCCTGGGTGTACAATGGAGGTCAAACCTTTGTAACTTTGGTCAACTGTGGTGGGGATTTCTTCTTCTAGCACTGACTGGCACGTACGTAATGCTGTGGACAAAAATGAAAATTATTAACACTTCTTATAACATGAAATGGCAGAAGCATAGCCATGCTCGGTAAAATACCTATAGGTATACCTTGATCAGAATGACAGATGTCAATTGACCTTTATTCTAATGCACATAAGGTTCATCATTTTACTCAGTTTAATTCCATAGATTTTTATAACTCTGGGTCCAAAGATCCTCTTTCTCTGACACTTATGGCTGTCATTTTAATCAAGCTATATTTTTTACGGAGTATATAATAGAAGGGGTGACCTTTATTCTAATGAACATAAGGTTTATCATTTTACTCAGTTTAATTCCATAATTTTTTATGGGTACTAATTAAACAAGCTTCTTTTTAATAGCATTATTCGCCTCAGAAAATATATGTTACCTTCTAAATTACTAAGTCGGCCACAACCAATGCGCGTCTTAATAATAGTATCTCAGACACTAGTTATCTTATATGTAAGCCACTGTAAATATAACTCAGCATAGTGGTTATTTTTTAGCATCTAAATTTGTGGTATGCATTCCAATAGGAAGCTTCTAAAGTATTAATATATGACACCAAAATAATAAGAATATTAGCCTCTAATTGCATAATTTAGTATGAATAAAATGTAACTCATCCTACATTAATCGATTGTTAAATGTACCTAAAATTGTCATCTATACTAATATAATAAAGCTGAAGAGTTTGTTTGTTTGTTTGTTTGAACGCGCTAATCTCTGAAACTACTGGTGCGATTTGAATAATTCTTTTTTTGTTGGATAGTCCATTTATCGAGGAAGGCTATAGGCTAAATAACATTACGCTATGACCAATACGAGCAAAGACAGAGCGGTAAATGTGTAAAAAACGGGGAAAATTATTCATTTTTGAAGGCTTTCTTTGCGTGCGCTGCGAAAACGGTTCAAGATACACAAAAAATATGTATGAAATAATTATTCCTCTATACATGATCTAAAAAAAAGTCCGCGACGGCATATGTCTATCTTTTAAGGTTTAGTCACAATGACCGTTTTTATGGTACCAAATTTGGTCGAAATAATTTGTTTAAGTTGTATCAACATAATAATATTAATCTTTATTCAAATATAAATATAAATATGTTGTTGGTTAAGAGTACTTCATTGTGAATAAAATTGTCTTTGACATAGCTTAATTTCAACAAAAAACTTTAAAGATTACAATGATAAATAACTCCGAAACAAAACCAACTCGCTCTCTGCGCTCACTGCGCTGGCCGGCGCGGCGGGAGAGAGGCGGTGCTTGCGGGCAAGCCGGGAGGGGGGTGCAGCTCTACGAGATACCATGCCGCGCGGCTCACTCGCGCGGTCGGCTCCCTACTGAACGGTTGAATACAGCGCTAATTTGTTTATGCGATATAATTATCATCGTAATATTACTTTTTAAACACAGTTTCATTTTGAGGTTGTTTTCTATATAGTAGGTAAATACCGTGATGGATCAAGAAGATGTAGTTAATTACCCACAGGAGTTCCTCAATTCCTTGAACCCAAGCGGCCTTCCCCCACATTCTCTTAATTTAAAAATAGGTGCCCCAATCATTTTACTAAGAAATCTCAAACCACCAAATTTATGCAACGGGACCCGACTTCAAGTAAAATTTCTGCGCAATAACGTCATCGTTGCAATAGTTTTGACTGGTCCAGCAGTTGGTCAAACAGTCCTCATACGCCGCATCCCAATGATACCCAACGACTTACCTTTCAATTTTAAAAGAATACAATTTCCTATTAAATTATCCTTCGCAGTCACAATAAATAAATCACAGGGGCAGACATTCAAACACGTGGGGATCGATTTACGCCAAGACTGTTTTTCGCACGGCCAGTTATACGTCGCCTTATCAAGATCAGGTTGTGGCGAAAATCAATATATTCTTCTGCCACAAGACAATAAAACAAAAAATGTAGTAGATGCAGAAGTTCTATAATAATTTAATTTACTTAAAAAATTGTACAGATATAAATAGTTTGGAACTCGAAAAAAAAACATAGGTTTTATCCTAAAAATTCTGCGGAAACTCGACCATTCCGAAAATCCCGCAAGAACGGGAACTATGTGGGAAAAACCAAAAATCTGCCGGAAGTCACTATTCCACGCGGACGAAGTCGCGGGCAAAAGCTAGTCAAATAGTATAATTAAAGCCACTACATATTATTATTATGTATTACACATGAACTATTAAGGACAGTCAGCCAGAGCGATGGTAGCCTAGTGGTTTAGAACGCGCCCTCCATGCGGGAGGGTCGATTTCTCTAGATTTTTCAAATCTATGTGCATATTTCTATATTTACCTCGGCGGTGAAGGAAAACATCGTGAGGAAACCTGCTCGTTTGGGATAGTTTCAGAAGCGTGTAACCATGATTCAGTTGGTCTTGTTCCTCTGTCAAAGGGTTGCGAAGGTCAGACGGCAGTCGCTTCATTGTAATTATCAGGCTCCCCAAATCCTGAATCATGATCAAAGCGTACCCTGGGCTCCAAAGCCCAGCTTTGGACTCAACCGGGAATTATACGCAAATATGAAGAAGAAAAGAACTATTAAGGACAGTCATAGTAAAACCATTTATTTATGCAAATCAATTTGTGTATTAATATGTGTAACAAGTACAATCATTTATAGAAAAGTAATTAATAAATATTAACACAAATAATTACGTGATTAAAAGAAAAAGAAAATAAGGCTTTCGGCACAAGTATCGAATAGCGCTCTCTGATTGGTGCAAATGGCCGGTTGCTGTCATGTCGCGCACTCGCGCCAAATCGTACAGTGGCTATTTTCACGATAAAAGAATATGAAGTATTATTTTACATGTTAAGTTATAATATATGATGTCGAGTATTGAAGCTTGAATACATAATTTTTGAGGAGCTTGTATAGAAGCTGTAAAACGTAATATGGTGATGAGCTACAAATTTCGTGGCTGAGTTAGTAAATTAGTTTGCAATGTATAAATCAGAAGGACAAGGAAAATTTATTGTTGATATTGACTTGACGCTTCCTTTAACATTTTTAGTTGGCGTTGTAAAGAAGATGAATCAGTTAATTAAAGGCTATGTCAATTTCCCGGTGCTTAGTTAGTAAATTAGAAGTTTGCGCGCGTGGCCAAATAAAAATTCTGTGGCCTTGTTTATTATTTCTCATTTTTTATTACTCTGGATCCAAATATCCTCTTTCTTACACACTTATTGCTGTAATTTTAATCAAACTATATTTTACGGAGTATGACACCCTGGGCAGTTTGATATCTCCAGTAAAGGAAAACGATATAAAAAATTATGAAAACAGATTTAACTAAAATAAATTCATACAAAATGTCCTAATTCCGTACTAAGTAGTTTATAAGCGTTACGCATATTAGACAACAGAGGATTTACAAATAAATATAAGATAAGAAATCATTTATTTGACATATAGTTAAATACATTTTACACCCAGACACAGAACGAACGCAAGTTTAGTGTTCATCACACGAATGTTAGTCCAGGGTGGAGATCGAACCCACGACCTTTGGCGTATGAGGTAAAGTCTCTAATAAATGCGCCATTCGGCTATTCGCTTATTCATCAAGGACACATTAAGGAGTGGTCACACTGGCGGATTGCGAGCGTTTTCAAAGCGGAGCGACGACGCAGAACACGTTGCGGCTGCGCAGCGTTCACGTCGCGGATGCGCAACGGATGCGCGACGGATTCGCCGAGGAGATAAATCTAAACGCCATTTTTTTTTTCGTGGCGGCCACGCAGAAAAATTGCCGTGTGGTCCCCGGCAGAGTAGAATAGGCCACCCTCACTCTTACCGAGGTGTCGTAAAAGGCGACTAAGGTAAAGCTGCTGGCATGATCATCAGCACCCAGAGAAGGAAAACTCTGCATTTATATCAAAACCCTCGCCAACCCGTCTGCCAAGCGTGGTGAGTATGGCAACTACCCCTCATGTGATTGAGGGAGGCCCGTGCCCCAGCAGTGGGGACTTAAATGGGCTGACGATGACGATGATGACGCAGAAAATCGCCGGCGAATCCGTTGCGCGGCGTGAACGCTGCGCAGCCGCGACGTGTTCGCTGCGTCCGTCGCTCCGCTTTGAAAACACTCGCAATCCGCCAGTGTGGCAACTCCCTTATAGTTCCGTCGCTATTATCGGTCACAAGCGCGCATTATGATCGCTTCGCCCCGCAGATGCCCCCATATCGGCCGTTTCGTAAGAAACGCGACATTGTTGCACTATCGGATTGATTATATTAATCAGAGATTAACTATTACAAATTCAGTAGTAAAGCTCATTATGTGTCGTTATCTACGAATGTCGCGAGGTCGTTGCTAGCTAACGTGTCGATTTGAGGTTCGGTTAATTCTAAAAGAGGATTTTAATCCAAACTACTAAAAGAAAGAAAGAAATGAAAAGAAACGAAAATATTTAATTGGAGCACATAAACTTAAGACTGTGTCTGTCTGTTTGTGCATCTTTTACGGCAAAACGGAGCGGCGGATTGAAGTGATATTTTAATTAAGTAAGATGTTTGATGGGATGGAGAGTGACATACGCTACTTAGTGGCAAACCGAATTCCACGTGAGCGTAACCGCGGGTGACCGCTAGTTCAGTTAGATTAATTTTGACTCATAATAAATGTAGTAGAACTAGTCGAAAAAAAAGTCCCATTAGTTCTACGGTGGAACTGTTCAATAGAACTTGTGGGAATAAAGGTCATCCCCCTACCGAAGTTTTTTCTTGTGCCAAGCTACGTTTCTAAATATTACTAGGCACATTTTTTTTTTTGCTAGAATTTCTACAAAAGGTATATTTATCTGACTTAGGCTGGATTCGACCGATCTTAATCCGAAACTAAGTTTATGGTATAGCACTGTCATTGTATACAAATCTGACGTTATACCATAGATTGATCCACGGATAAAGATTGGTCGAATCATGGCTTAAAGTTAAAAGTGCCTACCTAGACATTAATCCTTACGTGTCAAAACTACCCTTTATCCTCACGCTTCCACATTTATAATGCGGACGGCTAAGGAATGGAACTCCCTGCCGAGGTCTGTTTTTCCTGACCACTATAATCTGGGCATCTTTAAGGCAAGAGTCAACAGGCATCTTTTAGGCAAACGCGTATCATCCTAGACCTCATCGTCGCTTTCCATCAGGTGCGATTGTGGTCAAGCGTTAGCTTATTAACCAAAAAAAAAAGTATTGTTATAGGTACCTGCTTACAGTAACAATGTCTCCGGTCGACATTTTGTTCGACGAGACATCTTTAAAATCAGCCAATAATCTACGCAGGGCATAATAATGCACAAGTGTGCAAGCAAGGGTGCAAGCTCAGCTGCACCTGCACGCTCATTTTAACAGAACATCTCAGGTGTATTATTGGGCCCGACTCAGGTAAGAAATTAAGCCGGGTGATCTCTAAGAACTTTAGCACAGCCGCTAAGCTATTAAAGTGGGATCAATCTGTTGCACTTGCCACCGAGCCCAATCTGCTATTACTTATAGAATTAAATGTGTCTATATCATCGGTAACATTAGAAAGAAAGAAAGAAAAAAATATTATTTTGGACATCACAACACTACATACGAGTACAACATTAGTTACAAAAGAACAAACAAACAAAAAGAAAAACAAAATAGATACAGAAAAGAAAAACAAAACAAAGGAAAAACAAAATAATGAGTACTAATAACCAGGCAGTGCAAATAATATATTGTGTGTTGTGACCTCCAACATAAATGGCCCCCACTCAGCCTATGTCATGACCCTGAAAAAGGGTCATAGGGTCTACATTATATCCATTTGGAACAGTGGTAGTGAACGTTGCCTTTGGTCCAAGAGTTGCGGGTTGGATCCCCGCACAGTACAAATATTTGTGTGCGTGCAACAATTAACATGTCTGTTTGTATTGATCTGGGCGTTTTCTATGTGTATGTAATTATTATAAAAGAAAAATATTAATGTATATTTTGTAATACCACTATTAATTCAGATACCCGAAAACCGGGTACCTATGCTTGAGCTACTTATCTCGGAGTCCGGAATCAGATCGATGTATGTGATGTTGTGAAATATTATTTAGTATTATTTATATAGGTAGAGGTATTTATTATGTATAATAGACGTACAGGTCGCGACACGTAAGTGTAGCGATGACCTTGAGTGCGCAAATCATTTTAAGTATAAAGTGCGCCGTTACCAGTGCGCAAACAAACGGCCAGAGATACACTTGCGTGCCGCGGCCTGCACATTCTTATACTTTAGACTCGCACGCGAACTATAGTTATTTTCACATAAGTTACCTACTCGTAAATATCATTTTTATCAATGAAAGAAAACTGTAGGTAGGCAGGTGATTGAAACTCACTTTGATACACATAATAGGAAATGAGAGTTCTTTGCATGTATTTGATTTATTTATATAGATAATAATTCATAATAATATTTATTCCTTGTTGCGTCATTCGCTAACAAGTCATTTAGTACTTGCGCGTGTAACAACAACGGCAAACACATGTTTTTCATAGCCTACTTGATCTTAGCGAAGTCACTTCTGTCACGCATACTTAGATGAGCAAAATAAACTACGCTCTAAATGGAAAACCCTAGAACATAATCCTACCATTTATTTTCTCTACATGATACAGCGCCTACTGTATATACGTAAAAAAAGATAGTTGAACAAACAGGAGCTGAACAGTCCAGAAGAAAATGGTACATATTGATTAAGGAGACTCGAATTGTCAACTACCAAGATATTTCTAATCGGCTAGACGTGGCGTGGAGATCTAGCCTCGCTATGCATTTTCTTCCTACTAGGGTATGCTCCGAGGATTGTTCCTACTGATTCCTGTCGCTTCATTTCGCCCAACATTTAGTTTGGCTGGTCGTCCTTGTGGGGCATCGACTCACAGCCTCGGTGAAGCGGCCTCCACACAAGGAACTTACCGCCTCAAGAGTTTAAGAAGACATTTTGTATGGCTCACCCAAGACGTTGTCCCAATCGCTGAACTCGCCCATGTAGGCGAGCTGGAGGCCCGAGGCCTGGGCAAGTTCCGCAGCTCGCTCGAGCCTCTGGCAGTCCTCCGCGCTCAGCGCGCCTTTGCAGACCACGTTCACCAGCACCACTGGCCTCCCGCAGATCAGGAACGCTGCAACGAGGGAGAAACCGTTTTTTTAATTTTGCTTGTGTGTTTGGACCAGCATTTTTTAAACCTTTGTCAGTTTACGGACTCCTAGAAAATCAAGCACAATTGCAATGATCACTTTGCATCGTCTACCACATAGAATGGGTATCTCAGCAGTGTTTGAGGTAGCCCAGTACAAATAGATAAGACGGCGGCGGACTCCGATACACAAAACCTATAGGTTACGGTTTGGACAAAGAGTTTTCATTACTGGAATCTGTCTCTAGATATACTTATCTACACATAAATGGGTTGTCAATTAGATAATAATAATACATGATGCTGTTCAGGCTTTTCTTCATGCGCGAGGCTTAGACGATCACCTGACGGTACGCGATTGCCGACGCTGACTATAGTGGAGTCACGCGCGCTAACCTCGTCTTCGCCCCAGATTGGGCCTCCGCTGCTCTCAATCACTCAGCTAAAAACAGCGCAGACCCTTTATTTTATATCAACCCTATAAGTCACGTAATACATTTCATCTCTGGATATACTTTATTTGTCCTCTCCCTTCAGAGTTTTCCTATGCACATGAATCTACAAAAACGAATAAAAGCTCCTTTTTCACATAAAATTTTGTACTCTTAGTACAGACAAGCGCGATAAAAAAATATCGACTGCATGTAATTACAGGCAGGATGACAACATCTCTGTATTATTCATGGCGCCCATGACTACTGGCTCGATAATTATGCCTTCAGTAGCCATAATAAAACAAAGGGAAATGCGACATTGTTTGTATTTCCAAATACACTGATATAAAGTACCAGCTGCTCTCAAAGGTCAACTCTAGGACCTCTGCAGACCGGGGTGAGGGGGAGTGGAGGGGGGATTCTAATCGATATGCTTATTGATATTAATCGATGATTTATTGATTTTGTAATTACCAGATTTCTTAATACCTGGATCATGATCCTAGGCTTTGGACGCAACCGGGAGATGATGGATGATGTTTTCCGAGGTCATCTATCGATAGAAACTCTCTAGATTCTTCGGCAATAATCGTTTTTTACTTTGTCACAAGTCGAAAATATGTATATTTTATATTTTTTATAATTGCTTTTAAATTATGACATTACTTAAAACCCAAATTAGCCTATCAATAAACAAGTAGGTATATTTCTTGAGATTGATGTAATAAAGAAATCCAGATTTTTTTTCGCTAGTACATACTAATAATATAGATATATCCACTAAGAATACGAAACAATAAAGAAAATCCACTGTACCTCACGATCTCCGCATGTCCTCATTCCCAGTTGCGTCCAAAGCGGTTTTTCCGTCAAACCTGAGGTACCTGAGGTTGCTTTTTTTATTGAGTGAATGTTACAACCACAGACTCTGGGTCCGTGCCTTTTCTTGCTAGTCTTGTAAGATAAATTGCTCCACGTATGTTATAGTAGGTAGGTATGTGCTCTTAACAATTAAAGGTACTGTTACACTGCTTATTTTCATGCTTTTAAAGCATGCTACTTTTGAGCAAGTGCTACTTAGAAGCATGTGTGGACAGACGTGCTACTAATAGGGCAGGTTTCTGAATTGAGAATTTGAAGTTAAGCACGACTTGAGCATGAACTTTGACAGTTGAGTCATACTTCAACTGTCAAACTATGTGCTCAAATCGTGCTTAACTTCAAATTATCAATTCAGGAACCGGCCAATAAGCATGCCCAAAAAGCGCACAGTCGATTTTTTGAGTTTTGATCTCTTAAAATATAAAAGCAAATTGTATAACTCAACTCATTACGTCACCAAATGAATATAGGTACAGTCAGCATCAAAATTATCTTATTGTTCAAACCTAACAAAAAATCACTTTTAGCACAAAACCTATAGGTGTATTTTCATTTAGTTGTCATTTCGCACCCCCAGTGGAAAATAAGCATAAGTAATCTTCGAACCATCGATTTATCATTTTTGAAAAGTACGTTTAAATATACATTATGTATGTATGTTGAATTTCTTCCATTAATTCGCCAAATTAGGAAAGAAATATATGAAAAAAGTTCTACATAATGTATCCTTCGACGTTTTTTTTCAAATATGATAAAATAGATGGTTCGAAGTAACAAACCCTAAGGTGACGGGTAGGACACACTAGCGACGCCAATCGAACGTTTTTGTAAAATTGATTCACGCCCGTGAATCAATTTTTCACGTACGCGGTGGACCCAACATTTGTGCATGGTTATTTAATAAATAGTATAAGTGTTTTCCGAGAGGTTGTAACCCCGAAATTGTTTAAAATATATCCGGTTTAGTAGCTCAAAATTAAAATCGATTGGCGTCGCTAGTGTGCCCTACCCGTCACCTTAAGTATGGTTTTTTTCCACTGGGGGTGCGATTTGTTCTCGAACAACAAATGAAAACGCACCTTGACGTATAGTGACGCACAGTTGTCTTTTGTCAAATGCTCAAATAATATTTTAGTGTCCTCGTAAAATTGTCGTAACTAATATTTTATACCTTACTACGCAACTCGCAACAAGTTTTGGGAACTCGATCTCGCTTCTTTTACGTAATGACAACGTCAGTTGGTTAACGAGATTTAATGCCTTTTATATAAAAAAAAAGCCTCGGTAACAAAACAAGTGAGTTGATTAAGTGTTGGAATATATTAAGGCGACGGGTAACCTAACTAGCGACACCGATCGATTTAAATTGTTAGCTACTGAACCGGATCTACTTTTTTTTTTTACAGAAAGGCCAATCAGGATGACCTCACTCCGCCTGATGGTAAGCGGCCGTGAAATCCAAAAATGAGGCTGACAGGCACAGAAGAACTAACAAAGTACCCATTGTGTCTGCCATCCTCACCCTAATGGCCTGCTGAGATGCCGTTTCACGCCCCGCCTAAAAGACCCCGGATTGTATGAAGGAGGAAACACATGAGCTGGGAGGGCATTCCATGCCTTGATGGCTCGGGGCAGGAACGAGGAGCAAAACCTCTTGGTGCGCGCCGCCATTGTCTGGATGGTATGCGGATGGCAACGCTGTCCAGCACGTGTTGTTCGGAAGTGGAAAGGGGAGGATGGGATAAGTTGAAATAACTCATCAGAGCATTCCCCGTTATAGAGGCGGTAGAGAACACTTAGACTGGCAATGTCTTTACGTAGCTGAAGAGGTTCTAGGGACTTAGTCACCTCATAATCTCCAACAATACGGATAGCACGTCGCTGCAACCTATCGAGAGCCTCTAGCAAGTACTTAGCAGAACCATCCCAGAGATGAACTATCTATTTTGAACAATTTCGGAGGGGTAGTCTAAGCAAGCATTTAATCTTTTTATTTTGTAATTGTGCTTTATCTTTTGATGTTTTTGCACTCGAAATTTGGATTAACTCCATAAGTGGCCGTTTATGGCGGTAAGGAATTCGAAATTCGAGTACAAAAGCAGACCAAAAAGTTAAGTATAAGTATTAAATAAATGGTATATGTGTTTTCCGAGAGGCTGCAGCTTTGAAATTGTTAAAAAGATATCCGGTTTAGTTGCTAACAATTTAAATTGGCAATTGACGTCGCTAGTATGCCCTACCCGTCATCTTAATGGACACGTGTGCAGTGAGCAAGTTTATCGTAATCTAGCCCCGGACCGATTACATGCTTAGGCACAAAGAAATTACCTATTCTAAGCAAATACATAAGCACACAGTCAGTTCCCAGTAAGGAGTTACATCAATTAAACCGCTACTTTTAATGACCATTATCTTCTACCATTCGCTTCGGCATGAATGGACGCAGAAATACCACGGCCTCACAGAACACCGACGTAAAGCAGCACTGTGCATGTAACACTGATCCAGTTTCCCCGCTTAAGGGAGTTCACCTGTTTAAGGACTGCGAAGGTCAGACGGCAGTCGCTTGTTGTAATAGGCTATTTGACTCGATTTCAAAAACCTTATCATATTATTTATTGGTGTATAGGAACCCCAAAAATTATATTTATTTTCATTTATTATGAATATTTCGTTTAGAAAATCATTCATTATTAGTTTCTGTAATGCCTATTTTTTTAAGTTGTGTTTTTTTGGCAATAAAGTATATCTATCTATATAATATAAGGATTATTTAATCTGTCAAAAACGCTGCATTTTGTAATATGACGTCGAATCATTCGAGTGACGTCAACCTTTTGTAAACAAGTAGGAAATGCGATAGCACACTATAAACTTGATAGATGATTTTGATTAGCGTCCCGCATTAGAACACAATCTGTAACTTGTATTGCTTTCAAAAGGCTGACGTCACAGTAAAGAAAGCCAATCAAAACCGTTTATGGTCAAGTGGTTCCAAGCCCAAAACAAATTAATTTTATTTTAGCTTTTTTCGTGAAAATATTCTATATTTTTATGGGTTTTATTGTTAATTCCTTTTTAAAGCTATAAACTAAGCGGATGATTATAAATAATCACATCGCATCTTTGGATTTTCAATGTTGACATCTTTATGTGCGTATTTACCTCTTGAAAAATTATCCCAGATTTGAACCCGACCGGGAATGGACAACATTTCAAAATTGCTAAGCTCTGAAACAAAAAATACCAATTCTTTGTTTACTTTTCCGCTGCTCGAATATATATTTATTAATTTTTTATATTGCTTATTTACTGAGAAAAAAATTAAAAACTAAAAAACGTAAGATGACGTCATCGGACGGCAGAATGTAAAATATTTCTTTGCTTAGCACATTATAGTTTTAAATTTACGTAATGCCAAACTCATGACATGTAACTGTCAAAAAAAAAGACAACTTGTCAACGTTGAATGTATGAATGACGTTGACAATGTTGACACTAGTATTATTTACTTTTGACAGTAGTACCTTTTTTTTATTAAAACAATGATAAGCAAAGGAATAACGCTGTATTCAGCCGTCCGATGACGTCATTTGGCGCTTACGTCTATTTAGAATAAAAAGAATTTCAATAATTATTTTATGCATGAAAATGGACAAATTTTGAAAAAAGAAAAAATAAGGGTCTGTTAATTTTATGTCTACTTTCATATAAAAAAACAATATGGACATGTTAAAAATTTGAAATGTTGTCCATTGAACCAAGGTCCTTCCATGTTTGGGCGTAAACCTTATACCCCTTATTACAAATCCCGATCTAAGAAAAGTTCCGGTACTAAAATAGTTCTACCCCTTTTAACATTGCGTGTTGGAACAAGATGGCATGAACTTAAGTACGGTAATAACTATAGATCGCGTTTTGTAATAAAGAGGTATAGGTATAGTCTCTCATCTTCATTTTGCTTATTACAAGTATTGTGTTACGACGAAACAGGGATTGATCACATTATTTTCAATATTGCGAAATAACTCCACAAATAATATTATTACTGCATCTGTGGTCACAATATCGTATTCCTTATGATAATACGTTTGGTAACGTGATTTCATCGTTTCTAGATACAATATGGAAGTGGCGATAAAAGGCAATGATCCTTGCAGCTGTGAAGATCACCTTCCGTTCACCCAAATATATCAGTCGTATGCCATCGTTTAGCAGGGTTGTCACTTTATCTATTTATATCAATAGTATTTATAAAGCGGTAAATAGTATAGGTAATAGTATTTAAAAATCGACAGACAGCGGCAACGCTTATAGGTAAACCGAAAACGCTTGCGCGATGTTTTCGACACCTGGAGCCCAATTCTCGGGATTTTGAAATGAAAAAAACATGGCGGATATCACCTGAAAACCATACAAAAAAACTATGTTTTAGTGATATATGTCGTATGAAAATAAATGTCACGATCCCGAGAATTGGGCTCCTGGCGACATCTATTGGTATAAAGTGGAAATATCCCGACACGAAGTAAGGGCGGGCCACTAGTCGTAGATACTTTTTTACTAACTACAGAGTGTATCAGTGAAAATTTACATCCCTTTATGCATGTGTTCTACCAACCATTCTGAACAAAATTTGTTTTAAGACTTTTCGAAATACTTACATCGAATTTTTTTTCCACTCCCAATACAGAATGATTAAGTCACACATGACCGAATTTGTATGTGTATATATATAAAGTTGTCATTTTTAATTTTTTTTATACACATTAAATTACATTTTTTTTATACAAATTTCCAAAAGTCAAAAAACAATGTAGTTTAAACAGGAGAGCGGGGGAACACGTGGGGACAAGTCCTACAATGTACAGCAAAAGATGCTTCTGGTCGGCACTTGGACAAAAAAAGCAGATGTCGTTTCACATATTCACAGACTTCCGTGCTTAGCGGTATTCTATCAACTGTCCCGCACGCATGTGTCGTTATGATACAATGAATAAAAAACGTATATTTTTTATCATTTACTCACTTTCATGTCACATTGCTCACTGGTGAGCGCATTTGAAACAAGATCTTAGTTGCATAAGATTGAAAACCAATTCTTCAAAACTTGTGCAAGAAAAACATATTTTAATTTTTTATAGTATTATGTTGGTAGAATAAGATTTTTTACATAGATATTATCCTTACTACAAATCCCGACCTAAGAATAGTTCCGGAACTAGACTCGTTCCATCCCCTTTTAACAATGCGTGTTGGAACAAGATGGCATGAACTTTAGTACGGTAATAAATTTAGATTGCGTTGTGTAATGAAGGGGTATAAGATAGATATAGAGATAGATATTCTTTATTGCACAAAATAATTGTTGTATGATACAACAATAACAGACAGTACAATAAGTATAAGTTTCGCAACATGGTCTTATCGGGGCCAAATAATTTCTCTTGTTAAGTTTCATTCCTGTACAAAATAATTAGACTCAGAATGCTGACTGTACATCGCAAGCTAAACAGGATACAGTTATCTCGACGTGTTTTGGAGTGAATGACAGAGACAAACGTGCAGTAGCGACACAATATGATATGAATTCTTGTCGGTAATATAATCTAGCTAATGGGCTTGCAATACAACTTGAATATGCAAGATTAAGACCATGTGTATCATATGATGATTAACATTAGCCAATTTTTGTCTTCATGTTGCATTCGGGGAACAGACTACTAAAGTGCCAACCCTATTCGTTAAAGATCCCTCAATGACAACTATCTAAAGTGAGGCCAATTAAAATTGACCCCTGTGCTATTGCAATAAGACTGCAGCGCCTCGCCAATATCACTTTTACGGGCAGACACGCATTTGCATAATTTGTTGCCACTGTTGGCCGCGGCCGTATATGGCCCAGTTGCCTTAGTGTCTTCTATGCTCTCTTGCCAATATAATGTCTACTCTTATTACTATTTTTATGTATTTGCATCAACATAGAGGTGTATTTATAAAGATCAGCTTTAACAGAAATGTCCATGTTCATCAAGTGTCCTTTATCCAAAGGTTGCCTGGAAGAGATCGCTCATAGTGATAAGGCCGCCTTCGTTGTACACATCCTGTAATATCTAGTTTTAAGTTTTCATACTTTATTTTGAGTGCAATAAAAGTATATTCATTCATTCACTTAAGGATTCCAACATGTAATTTTTGCTTTTAAAAAGAGTGAGTCAGACAGGGATCGGAGGGCCTATTCTTATGCATTCGAATAAGATATTTATATTAACGAATGTATAAAATCTCTAATTCGACTTCAATCTCCAGTGATCGAGAAAAGAAACTCAGAAACTGGTCTTCTATGTAACTCTTTGTTTGGGTAAATATAATGCAGTTAGATCAATTCTGGTTAATACAAAATGGTAATATTGAATGTTATCTTAAACGTTTTGATATTTGACTTGCATCATATCATCAAGAGAACATTCAGCTTTCTTCTCAGCTCTAGTGTGGCTTACCTGATATCAAAGAAAATATCGGTCTTTTCAAATCGCAAACCACTTTGGTACGATGCAAAACTTGCAAACATAATTGTTTACATTAACTCTTTAGTGTTTCCTGCCTTGTTTTACATATTTACTCCGTGACTCATCTGGTCCAATAATAAAATAGCGAAACGATTCTCCCGAAATAGATAATGTGCATCTTTAGCAACATTTAAAACTTATAAAGGTTCTTGATGATCAATTCAGCATGCATTATATTGTAATCATCATACCTATCTAAGCATACCTACCTTGTCGTCTAAGATGAATTCAAAGGAGGATTGTTTTAAGATTTATAAAAGATTTCTTCTTGTTGCGGGCCATGGACCAGTGGAGTCTCAAGTGCTCCCTTTTACCCAACTATTTTATTATTTTACATTTAAAACTAATCACAAATATTAAATTATTTAAAATTACACTGAAGGCTTTTTTCCAGTAGATAACTGGAAAAAAGTTTTTATAGTGTAGAAGACTATGTGAGTCATGTAAATTTGTGAATTGTTATATACCTACTTTAAATTGTATAATTATTCTAGTTTAACATTTTTCAATTATATCTTTTTTTTTGTAAAATAATAATAATATATTTCTTTATTTAAGTAACTATGACTTTTGCTTTATTTTATTAATTTATATTATTAGATGAAAGCCCCGTAGTCGACGTCCATCGGTCGGGCGCTATTGAGTGACGATTTTTGTCCATCCTTCGGGGCCCATTCTGCACACATAACCCGCCCAATCTCATTTCAGTTTTGCAGCTTTTCGACCGACATCTGCGATGAAAAATATGGTGTGACGATTTTTACAAATATGTCCAAGATTGGCAAAACAGGGCATTGGACAGGGATCAATGGAAGAATTTGGGGGAGGCCTTTGCTCAGCAGTGGGACTGTTCAGGCTAACTTAAAAAAATATTTAAGATGTGATTTCCAATACAATGTTTATTATTACTTATGGAATAAATACTGACTAAATAATGACTTAAGTACTTAAGTTTCATAAACTTACCAATTAACATGAAAATTCAAGAGCTTTAAAAAGAAGTAAGTGCTCGTAACTCATTTTTGGTTAAAATATCGGTTAGCCGGTTTTAGCAGCAAAACCTTGATATGTAAGCAATATTAATATGAAATATAGACACCTACCTACAACAACATTTAAACAAGAAAGGTTAAAAACACCAAGAAAGGTTTCAACGCAATTCTAAAATTACTCGTGCAGTATAAAAAACGAACCGGTTAGTGTAACAGGGTAAATCTGTTGCTTTGCCGCGGTCGAAACATCAGAATAATTAAAACGATGACACGCCAATCCCTTATCGTTCCATTAGCGGGCAAAGTACAGCGTTTGCAAGGCCGTTTACACCGTGTCAACTTTCAACTCTATTATAAGCGGAATAAGAAGTCGAATTGCTCAAATAGACGTAGTGAAATTAACGTTATATAAAAGCATAGATGAATCAGATGCAAGCGTCTATGGACAAACAAAGCGTTGCATTGGTTACTTGCATCCAGGGTTGGTAAAAATAAATTTTATTTCCAGTAAATGGTAATTAACTACTTCTTTCTATTTTTTCTACTAGCCAAATGCAAATTTGAATAACCCATATGATACCTAAGTGTTACAAGTTTAATAAAATAGGATAGGTGGACCGACGATCTGGTGAAGGTCGCGGGAATCCCTTGGAGGCGGGCGGCACAGGACCGATCTGTGTGGAGGACATTGGGGGAGGCCTATGTCCAGCAGCGGACGTCTATTGGCTGAAATGATGATGGGCCTATCTAGTTATTGTTTTAGTAAAATATGTATAATGACAATTACATTAATTTAGATATCACATAGATTATAATAATGTTGACCTGATACGGTCGGCTGTACGCACGAAAAAATGTCATACTTGCGCAATTTTCCATCAATGTTTTCAGATCACATGTTATCACGTAAAATAAGCGTCCGTATACTACATACTCGACAACCATATATTCTTTTTTTTACATTTACATTCTATTTTTATTTATTAAAACTCGACATATATTTTATTATATAATAATGCCAACCCTGCTTGCAGAGAACGGGCGTTATCTTAGGATATGAGGATATGATAATGTGTGCTGCAAAAGTGATAGGAGAAAATTATGACAAACAAGTTAAGTGGCACTCGATGATATAGAAAAATCGCTTATAGGCTTTAGAATAAGTACTAGTAGTAAATAGACAAATATTGCAATATCAGTAACCCCACTTACTCTTAAAGTGCCGACCATAGTGGGGTAGAATGCACCTTTTTTATATGATAGGTGGCAGACGAGCAGACGGAACACCTGATAGTAAGAGATTGCCGCCACCCATGGACACCCGCGACACCGGTGGAGTCACAAGTGCGCTGTCAACCTTTATATACCCCTATACCCCGGATTAGGCCTCCGGTACCCTCACGCAGCGAAACATAGCACTGAGCTGCTACACGCCTAATTCTACATTAAAATTCTAATTTTAAATCATTGGAATCTGCCTCGCTAAATCGATTTAGTGGGGCAGCTTCTATTGTAAATTTTTAAGGCGTACCAATTTGCCCCACGAGTGGCTTGGTAGGGCAAAGTGGAAATACTCAGTACTACTTTCTACATAACTATTAGCAGATGACGTCATTACTTAATGAGACCGAAAAAGTGTAGAAAAGTTATTTTTCTATAACATCCTCCAACCGATTACGGCAAACAACCAAAGGTTGACTGGTAGAGAATGCTTCTTGGCATTAAGTTCGCCTTATTGTATCAAAATTTGTGCAATAAAAGTTTAAATAAATAAATAAATAAACAACGATCTCACTCATCTCATTAGAAATCTCAACGATCAGCCACTTACGCAGAATACATTATAGTGCTCAAGTGTGTGCGCAAACACAAGTGCACTCTCTATTACCTTACCCTCATATTCCGATGGGGCACCAGGGTGACACGACCGGAGAGAGATTGGGCGCAGGACTAACGGTTTAACGTGCTTTCCAGGGGTACAGACCACCCACTTCCAGACTTCGAGCTAACATTAAGAATGTCTTACCGAAAACTTAGTCCGACCCGGTGATCGAACCCGGGACCTCTACTTTCATTGTGCGCCGCTTAATTGTGCGACCCAGTAACCACTACGCCACCGAGGCATTTCTTAGTCATAAGATGTTTTTCGAATCTAAACCTTCCGTGGAATTGTTTAAATTACTTTGATATTTATTCCCTAACTCCGTTGTAGACTTGTAGTATATCAAAAATACCAAAATAGAATATACAAATAACACTTCATCTTATTTGCCGATCGCTACATTACTGAAAACACGCTGAATATATTGACACTGTTATGATTTATTACTATGCAAATAGTTCACGAAGTTGCTATTCTAATTTATTCCCAATCACAACGCAATAAGAGCGCAGGTTCACACAAAGGTATTTCAAGCGCCTTGTGGTAATGAAGATTTTATTATTGACTTTAATAATTAAACGTTAAGGTTTAAATTACAAGCACATATACAACTGTACTGTTGTAAAAAAGTGTACTACGAATAAGCCAATTATGTACAAGTATGTAGATGTATACGATACTAATTCGTTCGTTGTTCATTAGCGAATGGAGTTTTGGGGGTTTAGTAACCTTTTAGTAAACTAAATACTGCCTCGGTGGCGCAGCGGTTAGCAGGTCACACTTTAAAGCGACCCCGGGTTAAAGGTCCCGGGTTCGAACCCCGGGTCGGGCCAAAAATTTGTACCTAAGTGTTCGGCAAGAAATTCTTAGTGGCAGCCCAGAGTTTGGAAGTTGGTGGTCTTGCACCCCGGTGCCTCGGAAAGCACGTTAAGATGTTTGTCCTGCGCCCGATCCCTCTCCGGTCGTGTCACTATCGGAATACTCATACATATCGGAAACTCAAAAATAAGGTACATTCCAAAAAACTCGTAAATAATTATTCTAATGTTAGTGACCATAAAAGTTTAAAACAATATAATAAACCTTATGTCTGGCTTCATCCTACGCCAATGTACGTCATCACATCAGCATTAACGTGATGTTTTTTAACTATATTAAATTACATGTTAATTAGTAACTGTAATTAGTGTAAGTTTGTATGTACCTTCTTGTGATATGCATAATTTGACAATAAAGCTTTTTTATTTATTCATTTATTTATTATAAGATTACTTAAATCTCGTCATAACAAAGTTTGTCGCTGTAAGTTTCAATTATTTAAAGTTTTTTAAATATGTATATATTTGTAATTCTGCTGTTGATTCTGATATCCGTAACACGGGTGCTTGAGCTACCTATCTCGGAGTCAGATCAATGTATGTGATGTTGTGAAATATTATTATTATTATTATTCATCAGATAAGTTACGAATATTAAAATTTTGTTATATTCCGGTATTGTCGGTATCATAAAACAGCAAGCCTAACCCCGTCTAAGTTTACTCGGTCCACTTCCACCGGGCTGAAACTGTCCCGAGCCGGTTTCCACGTGTTTACCTTCGCGTTTTCAGACGCGTTACATAAGTCGGTCAGCGGCCTATTGTTTCGCTGTTTATCGAACGCCATTGTCTTTGGTACGTGTAGTTTTATTGCCCTTTCAGAGTGCATAGTTTGTAGCTAAATATTCTTTGTGTTAGTTGTAAACATTTGGATGAGAGGTTTTCAGGTACCTTTTTTATGTGATAGGTGGCAGATGAGCAGACGGATCGTCTGATGGTAAGAGATTGCCGCCGCCCATAGACACTCGCGACACCAGTGGAGTCACAAGTGCACTGCCAACCTTTAATGCCCTCTTTCCCCTTAATAAACCATACAATTTGCACCAACTATTATAATAGAACCATTACATAAACGAAACATTTGATATAGCTACCATACAAAATTTAAATGAAATGCATACAAAATATTTGCGTGTGACGTTACATGTCAGTCGCCATTATATGGAGCGTTTTGGGTTTGCCCATAATGAGATTTTAAAGTTGTGATATTGGGCCTCCGGTACCCTCACTCACGCCGCGACACAGCACAGTGCTGTTTCACGTCGGTTTTCTGTGAAGCCGTGGTATCACTCCGGTCGAGCCGGCATATTCACGCCGAAGCGTGGCTCTCCCACGATCAAGTTACTTTGGCAAGAAAGTAACTATCATATTGGCTTGATACTATTGTGCTGGAAAAGGATAACTGATGAACCTTTCAAGGCTACGCGGAACCGTCCACCACTGATTTTTAATCAATTTAATGAATTATAAATTAAATTAAATCTTAATTTATTTCAAATTAAGATTTTAACAACATGGATGTGGATTCAAATAATTATAACATACCTTTTTTTTGATATCGCTGCCCTCCCGAAATAAATAAATAAAAATCACCATGTTAAGGGAGATCGTGGGAATCCAGCGTAGCCTTGGCTCCACAACCTCCCTGGTTAATATACCTGTAGCATCCTAACACAAGAGACGCACGCTTCGCGCCATCGCTCTCTGAGTGCGTCAGTATGCCTTCTTTTTACAAACATTATTATGATATTTCAATAGGTAAGTATGTACTCTTTGGATACTCATACCCATCCGTTACCTCATATCCATACGTTATCCATAGAACAAACGCTCCAATTAGGCAGAAACAACTTAACGAGAGAGAAGCCAATAGAAGAATTCAGCTAGGCTGGGCAGCATTTGGTAAACTTCGTCAAGTCTTCTCGTCACCCATCCCTCAAAGTATTAAGTCGAAAGTCTTCGACCAGTGCGTCCTTCCGGTCATGACTTACGGTGCCGAGACGTGGACACTCACGGCTGGACTAGTCCACCGGTTCAAAGTCGCTCAAAGAGTTATGGAAAGGGCTATGCTCGGAGTATCTCTGAAGGACCGCATGAGAAATGATGTAATCCGACAGAGAACCAGAGTCACCGACATAGCCCACCGAATTAGCAAGCTAAAGTGGCAGTGGGCTGGTCATATTAGCCGCAGAACTGACAGCCGTTGGAGCCGTAAAGTCCTTGAGTGGAGACCGCGACTCGGTTGTTTGACGCCTTGCGACAAGATGGGATGATGACATTCGAAGGCTGGCGGGTGTGGGCTGGATGAGAGTGGCCGAAAATCGGGAGTAGTGGCGTGCATTAGAGGAGACCTATGTCCAGCAGTGGACGAGTGTGGGTTGCATTAGCAACCATCATCATCATGATGATGATGATCTATCCGTTTCCCGCAGTAGGATGTTTAAAGAGTGGCATTTAAACAACCAGAGCAAATCTTGACGTCGGCGCGCCGAGACATTTGCCTCTCGGCTAATTAGAGGTTTTATAGCTGAATTATTAAAGCTATTACCGTGGACGCTATTTATGTGTAATTAGCGAGAGACCACGTCCGCGTAGTTTTGAATTTGTATCAAGCCCTAATGGCCTACAATGAGCTGGAATTCACTACTATATCAGAGTTTCCGTCCCTTTCACACGCGCTGTGTGTCTCCTTTGTTTGTATGGACAATAGCAACAATTCTCAATTAAAAATATAACGTCCAGCCGGGTTTATTGTCATTCAAAGATTCATGGGCAAGTCCATTTTAAAAGTATTAAATTATTAGAAAATAATTATACCATTGAATAACCCATACAATTGCACCAACTATTATAATAGAACCATTGACATAAACGAAACATTTGATGTAGCTACCATACAAAATTTTTATAAAATGCATACAAAATATTTGCGTGTGACGTCACATGTCGAGTCACCATTTCCAATCGCCATTTGTATAGAGCGTTATGGTCTTGCTCAAAATAATGAGATTTTAAAGTTGTGATATCTCAGATAGTTTAAATGAGAATCGAGTTATTCTTTCAATAATGTTTCTATAATTGAGAGGTCTTATAATTACAAAAATAAATAAAAAATAGTCAAATACCGAATTGATGGAATCGAGGGAAGAATGGACGCTACTCTACTAACAAGAGCGACCGTCCTATATGAAGAGAGAGGTCTCTCTTCATATAGGAGAGGTCTCTCTTCATATTCTCTCTCATATTCATCTTCATACTCCACTCACTACCGTCAGCAAGTAACCCCTGATCCAGGTCTTTTGTCGTACTTGTGATCAGGTGTCGGTGATATACTAGGTCTAATGGTTGCGATAACTCGGCTCAGCGATGAACTGGTCCCTTCCGTCAGCAATGACACCTGATCCAACTTCTAGGTCTTCTATCGTACTTGTGATCTGGTGATGGTGATCGCCTTACACCTGGGCAGATAGTTCTGATGACTCACCTCTCGGCTCCGCGAAGTAACGGTCCCCCTGCAAGCTGAGCAGCACGACTAACAGCCGTTGCACCCCGCTCACTTTCGTCAGCATAGACTCAGATCTAAATCCAGGTCTTCTATTATGTGATTAGGTGCTGGTGATCGCCTTACCATCTGGGCTAGCTAGTGCTGATGACTCACCTCTCGGCTCCGCGAAGTAACGGTCCCCCTGCAAGCTGAGCAGCACGACTAACAGCCGTTGCACCCCGCTCACTTTCGTCAGCATAGACTCAGATCTAAATCCAGGTCTTCTATTATGCGATTAGGTTACGGTTACCGGCTTACACCTGGGCTGATAGTGCTGATGACTCACCTCTCGGCTCCGCGATGAACCGGTCCCCCTGCAAGCTGAGCAGCACGCCCACCAGCCGCTGCACTCCGCTCGCTTCCGTCAGTAGAGGACACCTGGTCCAGGTCCAGGTCTTCTATCGTTATGCCTTTGTTCGTCGAGTCGTAAATGAACCCTAGGTATTGGCTGAAACAATATAAAAAGTACGTTGAACTCTTGTTAGGTCCTACGACGGGACTTTGGATTGAATCTTATTTAAAAAGGTATTAAGCACAAATTTGAAATGAGACTTAGAGTTATCACATTATTATTCTCGCACCCATTACGATATTCAGCAGTACAGTCAAAGAACGAAAAGGTTCGTCAGTTTTCAAATTGGTTCGTTTGATATGCTATGAACACTTATTACCTTTCGTAAATTTGTCAGAGTAATCCTTGTTGCACAGAAAATTATGCTCAACTGTTAGATCAGAAAGTTCAGATTTGCTTGTAGCAACATTGTTTCCTTTTTATGTAAAGAAAATTTAAAGACACCTATGAAGTAAAACCTACATAGGTTTGACGTGGCAAATAAATTCATTTTAAAAAAATATCAAAAGAAATTTACTGTCATGGTCGGCGACGTTTTTAATTTGGATGTTTACTAGTTACGAAGAAGTGTGACAAGAGGTGCGAGGGAATCTAAATTCAGTGACGTCTAATTTTAAAATACATAGGAGAGGTGAACTAGGTCTAGACGAAGCCGGGCGCCACTAGCTAGTTAATAATAAAAAAGGGTGCTGCCGTAGAGGGTTAAAATATATGTATAGTAATGACCGCCAGTGAAGGTCGGAAGTCGAATGGTCACGGAAGCTATAAAACCTTTATTCCGTGCAATTAGGGGCAGCGTTGTTTGGACGGGAAATGTTATGGTTCTGGTAATGACACGAACGTGGCGGTGTCATTTGTCAATATCAATATTTAATAAGCACTGAAGTCGAGATGTCATGGCCGACGCTCAGTTACAGTAACGATCTCTATGAATGAAAGTCTGGCGTGAGAGCGGCACATTTGGTAGTAACCCTGCCCTATTATACGCCAAAGACGTGGGCTCGATCCCCACCCTCGTGTGATGAAATATATGTATATAGGGCATTTTCTGTATTATAAGAACGAGATGATATTAGCTGTGGGGCATTTCCCAAGTCCCAGCACCACGGTTCCCAACTTAGGGGTTTTCCCCCCTAGATTTAGGGGGTAAATAAGTAAGATGGGATTTTTTTAGGGGTCTGAAATATTTAGGGGTATTTTCAGGGACTTTTTGACTATGTCATTTTTGAATTTATAACATCTAGTACGTGAATTACGTACATACCTACAACCACTCTGTGGACACATTAATAATTATTCATGTGCTGTAGGAACTGGGGCGGTGCTGTGCACGAAGTTATAATAAGAATTCTTATCTATAACCTTCTTGGTGCTTTGCTTAAGTAAAAAGAATTCGGAACGTTTTGTTTTCTGGCCCTGCACGGTTTGTGTAGGTATATAATAGCCACAATTCGGAACGTTGACCTATACAAACATACAGTATTTTATTTCTAAATCTTTATGAATTTATATTTAATTTAATTTATGTTTTTTAGGGGGGAAACAAAATAATTAAGGTCAATTTAGGGGTTTTTGTCACAGACTTTAGGGATAAATATTTTTGAGAGTTGGTAACACTGCCCAGCACACCCAGACCTGCGACAATTTCTAAAAGTTCGTTATCCAAATTTAATCCACCGGGGATCAATCCTGGAACCTTCCACACCTGAGCTACTGCGCCACTTCAAAAGTGTAACGGGAATCTTCTAAATCAATTCTAATGGCGTTGCAAAGACTTTTTTTAATTCTGTATTTCTCGAAAGCGGCCTGTATTTTTTGCTTCCATATTAATTACATCATGCTTAGGCAAATTTTGCGCTGACAGCTTCAATTAAGAAACATTTCACGATCAAACTCAAACCAGACAGTGAGACGTCTGGTACCGATAGTACGAAGAAAGATATAGATTTACCTTTTACATTAACGTAGATATGCCATGACTGGCATAATATATTTACGGAGTACTAATTCTTCTAGTCACCATTAATAGCCCAAGATGTCCTCATCTGGATATAGCCTTTCCCCACTATAAAGGGAGTATCTGTAGACATTTACATCCCTTTAAATAAGTGTTCTGCCAACCATTCTGAGCAACATTTGTTCTTCCACTTTTCGAAATTCGTCGGAAATTTTTTCGACGCCTCATAGAAAATGACCAAGTCAGTTGTATGAAAAGTTGAAATTTTTTTATGCGAATTTCCAAAAGTCATATAAAAAATGTTGTTCATAATGGTTGATAGAGCACGTGGTTAAAGGGATGTAAATGTTCACAGATACACCCTGTATGAACTTTTTTATGTGATTGGTGGCAGAAGAGCAGACGGATCTGGGTCGTTCTTCATTTTTATCGACAATGAGCCCGTCCTCAGTAACCTATGAAGTAATTAATTATAAAAAAAAGTATACGTTACTCCATCAAGATATTCCTAATTTACCATGAAATAATGAAATTGTTTTATCACCTCGTAGATACTTTAGCATGATTTCACTTTGTAAAAAAAATATATAAAGCGTGACAGAGGTGTAAATGGCACTAATTTCGGGGGACGTGACAGAGGTGTTCATTTCAATCTAAAAGTTTTCTTTATTAATTAGATTTTACATCATGTATTAGTCCATATATAAAGTAGTACATTAACGAATATTTAGGACATACTATTTATCATTTGTAGTCTGTTATATAAAAGTTAAATGTTGATTTGTAAGTTTGGCTCATTGTCGATAAAAAAGAAGAACGACCCATCTACTGATGGTAAGGGATTGCCGCCGCTCATGGACACTAGCGACACCAGTGGAGTCACAAGTGCGCTGCCAACCTTTAAATCCCCTTTTCCTCCGGATTGGGCCTCCGGTACCCTCACTCACGCAGCGAAACACAGCACAGTGCTGCTTCACACCGGTTTTCTGTGAGGCCGTGGTATTACTCCGGTCGAGCCGGCCCATTCATGCCGAAGCTCTCTCTCCCACGGTCACCGCCGCCTTTTTTTTATTACGATGTAGTAGTTTTTGACAACACACAGGAGGTCCCCAAGGTGGACGACGATCTGGTGAGGGTCGCGGGAATCTAATGGATGCGGGCGGCGCAGGACCAATCTCTGTGGAGAACATTGGCGGAGGCCTATGTCCAGCAGTGGACGTCTATTGGCTGAAATGATGATGATGATGAGTTTCTGACTAAAGTTAACGCACTTATCTCATATCAGTATATTATTTCCGGTTGTTATTTTGATGCATATCAGAACTGTGACTTTATTAATATGTGATTGTAATAATATGTATCATGTGGCTGTACTAAATACATTTTAAAAAAAACAGTATTTTTTTACATTTTAGAGGACAAACGAACAGACGGCACATTTGATGGTAAGAGCACACAGTCGCCTATGGACTTCTGCAACACTTGAGGTAACAGATATGCGTTTCCGGTTCTTAAGAAAGAAATAAGCCCTTTTCTTGACGGTCACCTGTTCGTATCTGTTCGGAAACACCACCGATGACCGCTGGTTCCACAGTTTTACTGTGCGCGGTAGGAATCTCTGAGTATTTTCTCTGAGATCCTGTCCGACAAGGCCGCGGTTTGATTGCAAAAATACATGTGCCCCTTATCGTCACGTGCTTTTTAATTTGATACTCGACTTCTATCTGAGATAAGAAACTTTCCTTTTGAGCGGTCGAGCAAGTGTTGCCTTTTTAAGGATAAACTCGCAAAAGGCGGTTGCAGTTTCGTGTACAAGCAGAATGTTTGTGTGAATTTTGGAATTTAAAAAATTTCACATAAAAGATGTGACGAGTAGAGGCAATTCGAGAAGTTGGCATTCTGCGAAGTTGTCTTTTTCCGAAACGGTAGACATTTAGAGAAGTTGTCATTCTGAGTATAAACGGAATCATCATCGTCATAACCAGCCTGTTGCAGTCTACTGATGGACATATGACTTTCCAAATGTATGCTACTCCTATCGATCTCTCGAGGTTACTCGCATCTAGATTGCTATAACGAAACCGACTTGTAACGAACGAGATGTACCTGTCGCATCCAAACAAAGAAGACACACAACGCAAGTGAAAGGGAGGATAAAGTCAGGTTTTAGCCCCTCAGCTCCTGTCAGCCATTTTGTACAATCGTCACTCCATCTAGCCCGAGGCCATCGTACGCTACGTTTACAGACGCGGGACTCCATCCCAGAACTCGTTTACCCCAGCACTTGTCGGTTCTGCGACTGATATAATATTTTATTTCTAATATTTTTAAATAATTTACATCACATACATTGATCTAACTCCGTACTACGAGATATGTAGCTCAAGCTCCTGTGTTACGGATATTAGAACCGTCAGCGGAATTACGAATATATACAGTTAATACTTTTATTTTGTAAATACATACTTATAATACATAGAAAACACCCAGACCAATACAAACAATAAATATGGCCATTACTTATTTTAATTATATACACATGTTTAAAATTATGTAACTGTTTACCCTACCTACACCTTGTTCACTAAAAAAGTAATTTTGTCTTTCAAATAAAATGTCTAGTTTCCCTAAAAGGATTAACTAGACTAATTCTAGTCTGGCTTCCGCCTACGATAGGTATCGTACGCAATTCTGCGTTTCAGACAAATACATACGTAAATACATCCTTAAATTGCAATTAGTCGCTAAATAGAAAACGCAGTGGGCAGACAAGAGTGCAAAATACGGATTGGCTATAGGGAAAATTGTTGTGAGGGACGCAAGCCACTCATCCACTTACAGTACAGGAAATTCTCACAGAGTCTGATAAGATAATGTGCACTTCGCATTATCTTGTAGATAATAACTAGAAATAATTATCTCAAGACAGTAATACGCGCAAATTTGATGTTTAGCTGTGAAGCCTTGACACTGACTCTTAAGAGACCTAGCACACAAAAGATCTGGAGAAATATTCTGGGAAGTCTAAAAACATGGCACCTGAAGGCTTGAAATCTGGGAGCTTGAATAACCAGGCGGGCAAACATAACAATCATCAGGGAAACTAAAAGGCATCGACATAGCTTGCTCGCTTGGAGAATGGGAAAAGATCGTGCGGTAAGGAGAGCGCACCTTGGACACTGAAAGACAGTTGGCCGTCTAAGGTACCACTGGAAAGATTAGTTTGAAAAGGATTTACGCGAACTCTTGGCGATTTGTTGCCAGGAGGTGGCGCAGGATCGACCTAGATGGAGGCTTTTATTGTAGGAGGTCAAGGCTCACTTTTGGCGCGGTAATCTAGTTAATAAGATAACATAACATTCCCCTAACTAGTATAATACGATTAAATAGACATCATAATACAAACATAAGACAAGTGTCCGGGACACTTAAAAGAAAAAGTCAAAAATGTGTAGGTGATGTACTCTGAATTTATCATTATTCCAGACGTGTGTAACTCTTTACTGAAACAACTCAGTGATCCAACTCAGCCAAATGATACACTGTTCCGAATCTCTAATGTTCGCTCCGAATGTATCGTTAGACTCGAATGGATCTCGAGTGCATTTGAGTCGAATGATACATTCATGATCTCATCATACATGAGCCGACTGATCCGAATGAGCTGAATGATCCGAATGAGTCGAATGATCTGAATGAGTCGAATGATCCGAATTAGCTGAATGATCCGAGCGAGCTGAATGATCCAAATGAGCGGAATGAATCACGGATCTATCTGAGAGTCGATGTTCCAAATGAAGCGTTTCATTGTTCCGCATCTCTGCACTGATCCTGATGCAAATGTTCCAATCATTTGAAAGATACGTTTTTGCCAGATCTACTTTAATCCTTTGTCATGTCCTCGGGGACCCCGTCTATTTTAGGATACGAGAGGCTGGCTGGTCTGGTCTCTTAGTCTTAGCATTCCGTATTAAACGTATATTAGGAGAGTAAACTAATAGCTCGTTACCATGATGTGGAGCATTGGTTTGAGCCGGTTTTGGGAACTAGATATATAGGATTTCATAAAGGACTTGCACAGTCCCCAGGGTTCCTCTATAATTGGATACGATTGGCTGGCTAGCGGTCACTCCAGTCTCAGCATTCCGTATGCACGTATATTATCGGCGTTTCCGCCTGCGTACGCGCATTGCGGATGCCGAGCACCGTAACTTTCATATCCATTGAGAATTATATATCCACGTTGTTCTACACGAATACAATAGAGTTTGGTTTATCACAAGTCAACTTACCGTTTGTTTCAAAAGTGGAAATAATAAGTCAAATCAAAACATTATTTGATATCTTTAACATAACAGCGTGTGAACGTCTTCGATATTAGTATGAAAGGTGATCTTATTATTTATCTACACTAATATTATAAAGAGGAAATATTTGTATTTTTGTATTTTTGTAAGTTTGTAATGAATAAACTCAAAAACTACTGGACCGATTGCAATAATTTTTACACTATATACTATATTTTATCCCGATACGGGAAGTAGTTCCCTCGGGACGCGGGTGAAACCGCGTGAAACAGCTAGTACATACTAAAGTTTATGTCATGGGGCGTTCCAACACGCTATGATAAAAGAGGCTGGTTCTAGTTTTAGTCCGGGACCTTTCTAAGATTGCGTTCTGAAGTACATACGTACTTGTTTACTAACAAACAATAATAATAGCCAGTCGCTACTCGGTACCTATATTTAATTAGTCGTAGATCTGAAACGTATACACGAATATGGACATTTTCCCGTAGTTTAATAATGGAGAATGTTCACTAATTTTAATTTTTAACTCTCCTTAATCTCGGTGGAAAATAAAAATATGATACGTTGTATAGTTTCCGGGGTATTTGATGAAAAAAAAATAGTTTTACGGTGACGTCACAATACTAGCGTGTTCCTGTGAGGTTTTAATTTTCTGTAAATTCATTTATACTTGGTCTTTTTTGATAAAACGAAAACTTGTGCATTTTTATAGATATAAGCTCTAATGGGCCCTAGTTTTAAGGGATTTTGTACACCTATTAGCATTATCCATTATTCTTTTTCATCAATAGACATGATTATATTAGAGTGGATCCCAGTCTACTCACACTAAGAAAACACTTCTTAGTATGTATCACTAACGTGCAACTAAATCGATTTTTTAAGAGTTTGTATCCAAAAGGTGAAAACGAGAGTACGCGTCGGGCGGGACCCTAATTCCTGTCACTCACATCGAGTTTGATAAGTGCGATTCGTGAGAATTTCCCCATGACCCTACGAACCAATCGAAGCGTGAAGAAATATCAAGTGGGTCAGCATGACGGTGTCAATGTCACCTGACGTTAAGACGTTTTTTCTAAGTCGCTATCACTATAAGCGCGTGGTGAGATAGCAGAATGTCAATAATTGTAATGGCATGACGTGATGAAACTTACACATTTCGGATCTAAGGGTTGCGAAGGTAAAGCGGCAGTAGCTTCATTTTTAAACAATCTTAACGGAGTGATACCACGGCTCACAACCAGAAAACTAGCACTTGCGCTGTTTCGCCAAATGAGTGAGGGTACTGGTAGCCCAATTTGGAGGGAAGAAGAAAAAGTTGTCAGTGCACGTTGTGACTCCGTTGGTGTTGCGGGTCTATAGGAGGCGGCAATTGCTTCGCTTACCAAATATCAGGCGAGCCATCTGCTCGTCTGTCACATTAAAAGCCAGATGTCAATCACTTGTCCAGTCTCTTCGCGATGCAGTACTCCCACCGGCCGCTGATGCTGCACCACTGTTTTGATCCTAGCAGATCTACTTTAATGCCGCATATTTCAGGACATCCCGAACGGCCTCTATACAGTCTACAAAAGATGCCACTCACTTGTCCAGCCTCCCCGACATGCAGTACTCCCACCGGCCGCTGTTGCTGCGCCACTCGCGCACGCGCCGCAGCACCGGCGCGTTCAGCTCCTCACAGATCATCTTTAACGCCGCACACTCCAGGACATCCTGAACGGCTACTATTGACAGCCTAAACAAGAACGAGATTGTTAAAGTATCTTCTTTTAGTCGTATCTCCAGAGCTAGTAGTAAACATCAACCGTTTATTATTGGCATGCCATTGATGCAATGCTAGATATAAAACTGTTTTGATAATTTCTAATCATAGCCTATAAAAGGAGTAGTTTATATCATATCTGGACGATATTATCTTTGGAATTAATGATGTAAAAATTAAAAATAGTATCACTTACTTGTTTTCCAAAATAGTCCTACAAACAACTTCTCTAACTCCTGGATTTGATATCTTATCTATACTGAGCTGGTGAAGGTTCCAAGAGGCGACACGACAACATCTCACGCCGTCTCTTTCATACGTGAACACTTTTTCAACCACAGGCCTATGCGAATACGCAGAAAGTAGATCCAGTATATCGTTCACCGGCGCGGCGGCGAACCCATTCGGCAATGTTACTAGCAACTTTGTAGGCATCGATAAGCTCTTTCTGTGAGGTGTTTTTGGTGTACTCGTCTGTCCATTTGACAGCGATTCATTTATGGACGGGTCTCTCCATCCGTTCGCATAGCCATTCAATTGTTGCGCGCTTTCACATTTCCTTGGTTCCAGACTTAGGTGCTGTTTGATTGTACTCAGTCTTACAATGTCCATTCCTCGGACTTTAATTAAATCATCTAAAGATTTGAAGGGGCCTCTTTTGTTTCTGTAATCTACTATATTTGCAGCTATCTCTTGATTGAGACCAGGAACGCATTGGAGTTGGAACACGCTGGAGGAGTTGATGGAACAAAGCTTGCTCTCGGAGTTGAGACGGATGCTGTCCAGGGACTGTGTGCAGGAGCTGGCTCTTGACAATTGTCTCCTTGTGTTTGTGCATATTTCTGGCCTTAGCAATTCTAACTTTTCTGCTCCAATACCTGTGGATATCAAATCTGTGAATAGACATGAACAGAACGAAAATATAAATCCGTAATGGAAAGATAGCTATTGATATATCAGACATAATTATTTATGGGTGATGGTAATCGAAGATGAATCATATCAAATAATATCAGCTATAGAATTTTGGTGCCTACAGGCGATGTGATATCATCACACCACTAAAGTCAAAGTTGATATGTTTGATTATTATAATACTAACAAAATTTGCGCAAACTTTATTCAGTTTCAGTCCATACAGATACATGCGATGATCGCTAAGTTGTGTGGTAAGAAAAACATCTGCGATAATAAATGAAGGGTGGCCTAACATAGTACATCCTGAAATTTACACCGCTTCTTATCTTTTCTTTTCACATTTCCATAACCCTGCAGACAAAGACTGAATGAACTATCCAGTTATCAGACGTTGCTATCTTACCTCAAAATAATTATTTTCCTCATCAGAACTTTAATCACATTATCACAAGGTTAAAGTAATAATCAGTAACGTCACAGACATCTTCTTCAAAGTATAAAGTAATTAGTCTGATTTGCCATTGAATAAAATTAGCATCACATCAAGCCTTATACACTCCACAAGTACACAAAAGAATTGCTAAGAGTAATTATGCGTAATACGAAGGCACTCTAATCGTCTCTGCCTAGCAAGTGTAAAAAAAAAGTATAAAAAGGTCTAGCGTAAAAATAATTAAATAAGAATCTTACGAGTTATAAATAGATGTTTTAAAATAAAATGCTTGATAATAATTGTTAAAACAATGGACAACTGCCAAAGAATTAATGTAATTTTAAAGTCAAGGTTAAAAACTGATAAAATACAAACAGTGGGGTTTTACATTTATAATTGAGACTCATGTTGTCATTCTATTAATTAAAATGATATTTATTAAAACTACAAACACTGCATATCTAACATAACCATTGTCTAGGCAGAATTTAGTTTTTTTTTTATTTGGAGATATAATTGTGTACACAGATAGGAAGAGAATTCCCAAAGAAAAACATTCACATTCATCATGATTGTGGCGACTTTGTGACACTTGTTTATGTTAAAAAATAAACACCAGTGTACAAGTACACAGATTCTTGACTTAGCACTTAACATTTGCAATTTAAATGTATTATAGTAACATGTATTGTTAGTGATGAGGTTTTGGTAATACTAAAACAATAGGAATGACAAGAGCAAGGACAAACATACTGAAATAAAGTTAACAAGTAAACAGACAAATGTATTAATGTAAGAAAACTAATTCTTGTGTGTGGAGCAGCATAATAATTATTTATAAATTGAAATTATAGCAATCAAACTATGTAGGTAACTACTAGCAAACAAAGGCATGGACTTAAGTCTGTGGTATGTAATTAAACCAATAAAAGGAACACACTGTAATCTTAGGAATAAATAATATTTAACACATTTCCTTTTCTTTAAAAAACATTTATCAAACTTTTCTGTTATTATTATTGTTAAGTTTAACCATATTGTTCAAGCCCTATAGAACTCAAAATATAAATATTAGGATAACTTCTTTTATTGATTGATACCATTAATATCTATGTCAGTATAAAAATATATACCTTCTGTCTAGAGCAGCTACCTATTGAACATTCCTCATTATATTATTTCAATGTGGACATGTCATGCTATAATGACAATATTTATACTGTGGAAGGGGTCTCATGGGAGTTCATGAACGAACAAAACAAACAGGTGTGTCTGACCCGGAACAGGTAACAACGCGACCTCAAAATACCGGATAGGTATATAGGAAGTGAACTCACCAGAGACGAGAGCAAGGTCGTCTACGCGCTTGAACCGGCCGATCACCTGCCGGTGGCGCACGATCTCCCGCGCCAGCTGCCGCCCCACACCCGGCAGCGTCATCAGCTGCTCCTCCGTCGCTGTGTTCACATTCATCAACTCGGGATACTCCTCAGAAGCAGGCAAACTGAACGTGTGGCTCAAACTCGACTTGTTCAACTTATTCTTCCTCACGAACCCTCGGAAAGACCGCTGTCTCCCACCCTTACTCCTCACCGAACTCGGACTTTGCCCCATTCTATCACTATAAAATCAAATCGATCATAACACCAATAATTTCACTGGATACATAAAAAAACTATTAATAGATTATCACGTTACACGTCACGCTCCTTCGTGGACACAGAACGTGAGTTGGACTTAATCATCTATTGTTTGCACTCATCACGTATTATTTCTTATGGCTTTAATAGAAACAATTAAGTTCACAAATTAAAAACTATTGAAATTGGCCAACACAGCTTCCCTCCATCACCGAATCCGCCACAATGACAAATGAAATGTCAGGTTTTGACGTTTCTTTGACAACACAAACTTGTCTATGTTTTTAATCTATGGTTCTAACTGTGTAGTCAAAGGAAACCTTTAATATAATTCCTAAATAGAATTCTTTCAATTGTTCTTAGGGGAAAGAGGACGATTCGCATATCCGGACCAAAGAGTACTTTTTAATTAATCCCTTTGAATAGGGAAAGGCTTAGACAATTAGGGATCCGTACACAGAACACAATTATGCTTATAGTCTTACTAGCATGGATCTAGTCGAATATGTATTGATGATGAAGAAAAGACATTAATCATCCGTCTGTCGCAGTCCACAGCTGGACATAGGCATCTGCAAATGTCCGCCATATTGATCGATCCTCGGCTGCTCTACTTATTTTCTTTATAAACTGTTATTTTTTTAAATAAAGCCCATTTAGCACGTTATAATAATATCCTCAAACCGATTACGGCTACAGCGGCCAATCTCAACGAGTAGCCACGTACGCAGGATATATTATAGTGCTCAAGTGTGTGCGCAAACACAAGTGCACTGTCTATTCCCTTACCCTCACGTTTGGTGAGACGCTAATGTGACACGACCGGAGAAAGATCGGGCGCAGGACCAACAGCTTAACGTGATTTCCGAGGCACGGGGGTACAAGACCTAGGTACAATTTTTTTACCCGACCCGGGGATCGAACCCGGGACCTCTTGCTTGCGCAGTCGTCGCTTTAAAGTGCGACCCACTAACCCACCACGCACGTTAGATCCATATCCATAACTTATTACCAGGTGGATATTCTACTTTCTATGTAATTAATGTTTCTTTTATAATATTATGGATCTATCATGCTTTAGAGGCTTTATTGGGCTATAAGTACCCCATATGAGGGCTTCGGCATAAAAACGATAAAAAATAACGATACATACTTATACATATACTTACACCACAGATATTATAATTACACTTACACAGCGAAGCGAACCAAATAAAAGACGAAAGTGATCAGAACAGTTCGGTTGATAATTTATTTGAATAATTCTCTGTACAATGTTGCCAAAAAGCTTAGAATTAAACTTCTAACATTGTAGGCTACGATAAATTACGTTTAGGCATAACACTGCGTTACCTTTGTAAAGAAACACTATTTACAGAGGCGAGTGTGAGAAGTGAAAAGTCCTGCTAAATGAGGCCATGTACCAGAGAAACAAGCATGCACAAAATTTATGAGTCCCAAAATTTATAATAAGTAATTAAGAAAAAGTATAATGTGTATTTCTTGCTGTGTGTGTTCCCATGTTATAGCATAAAATTAAAAAAAATCGAATTGATAAGCATAATATTTTGGAAGCAAAAAAAAAAGAATATTGCAATCTGCTTTCCTGCTTCTCTGGCAATTGACGTCACACCCAGCATCGATCTACAGCCGATGGAAGCACATACAAACTTTAAGACCACTGTACGCAATAGCAATTTATTTCTTGCTTGTGACATCACTCTACAGCATGAGGTTTTTACACTGTTGATGTAGAGTAAATGGAAAGCAAACAGCTAAAGTGTAACAGTAGTCTACAACTTCTACAGTTACTTGTTTTTTTAGAGATACAGTATAGTGGTGAATCTTTAAACGTTACAGTATTAAGTATATTTGGAGTCCCTTGGAAATATAACCACAAGTATACTGTACCGCTAAAAAGCTCCATATAGCATTATAGTTCACTGTCTGCTTTTAAAATATTTTTTTATTAATTCATATTAAACGTTTTATTACAATCAGTTCGTCGGTTCTCTTTCTTTTAAGAGCAAAAGTTCAGATCATCTCAGCAGTAGAAGTTCATTAAATTATTTACAATAATGCGATAGATCGATGATAAGGCAATATTTTATCCAAGTTTTATTATAAGTAATAGAGTGTAGTGAATTTTTTATAAAATAATATTTTTTCATATCATAGGCTTTTGGGACATATCGCTATAGGTATATGTATTGATTTCATGTCTTAACAACATTGAAATTATTATAACCCAATCACTTACACAAAATCGAACCGACGAAAAACAACGTTATTAACAACTAAAATGTTCTATTAAATATCAAATCTAATCTATTGCGAAGCGTAACAAAAACTATCAATTGAGAATCTAATATTAAATCACTATTATAATAGCCTTAATGGCCCACCTAAACTGTTCGCAACGTAAGAAACGTTACAACAGAATGGCAAATTTACTGTAACTGTAATTTTGTAACCGATACTGTTACTTTGTAACTGTAATTACGATTTTGTAAATACTATTTTTACATTTTCTATAATAATAAGAAGGATGGAGCGAAATACTGCAACACTAGTTTCGAATGCTTCAAAAATTAAAAATTATAAAAAATCAACAAAACAAAAATAGTCGTTACATTCGTAGCCCTGAATAAATCAGGTAAATAATTCTATTTTATTGGTATTACCATTTATTATATCTTTTATTATCTTTATGTCTATGTGAGGATGTTATGTGGCTAATACATAAAAGAAACTTTTTGTTCTATATAAAACACATATCACAGAAAGAAATGTAATTAAAAACTGATATTTTGACTAGTATACAAAGTTTAATATTACCATAATTTATTTGTCGCAAATTGTATGGAACCACGTTATCAAAATACTTCATGCCAAAGGTAACAATTATACAAGATGCTGATGTATAGGTGTGATATTAGGTACTACACTTCTGTGTATGTATAAAAATAATTGGTTATTATTTTATATATAATACGTATAGAAGCGTCCATGTTAACTTGGCACTCATCTATCTAATAAAAATATAGACTTCTTGTCTCTTTTATTGGTAGAGTCAACTTTTGCTCACATGAACATCTCAAGGAATTAAGACCTTTAATTAAAAGAAAAACTATTTTTTTCTATTTTTTTAAACAAGTGCCTTATCAACATGGCAATAAGAACAACCTACAGTAAGTATACATCTAAGTGTTATATAAATTATGCATTTTAGCCACCTAACATGATACCCCGTTACAAAAATAGACAATCCACTCGCCTTCAGCGCATACCTCATAACTCGTACAAATATATCATATCAAAACTTTCCAATAATTCTTCATAATATACATGAGTGATATTATACATCAAACACTTTACAACACACTTATTTAGCAATAACAATTTGCAAACGCAATGATACATTTTTTTTGTAATTTGTAGATTACATAATTTACAAAAACGTTATGCCCTTCAACACCAATTTTTTTTTAATAATTCAATATTTTTGCAAATTATTAATACTGTTTGTCAATTTAAAAACATGTCATCTTTTATCTATCACCAATTTCATTATTTTAAAATTATGAAACTGAGCGGGATTGCTAGCTGCCATTAAACCACTGCTAAACAAGTGTGTCAAAAGCTAACATTATTCATTAATAATGTTAAAATTATTTAATACCTACGCTAAAACGTTAATAAGTTATACAATCCCAAGGTTATTCAATTAATAATTATAAATACTAGCTGTAAGGGAATTCTCAAAAACGTGCTATGGATTTAAAAGTAGCAAAGCAAATCGCTTAGTGGGGTTCATTATTTAATTTTAAGTACATTAAAATATGACCTGGAACCATTTTTATTCATGATTATTTTAAATAAAGTACTGAAAAATCTGAATATGAAAAAGAAAAAGTAATAACAGTGACCTTTAATGTTTCTAGCGATTGTTACAATTTGGAAAGAGAGCGAGCAGGCAAGCTTTGATAAATGAAACTACATAATGTATTATTAAATAATTTTACTAAAATAATAAGCACCAAACCACGTTTGGAATGTTCTGTATTGCACCACATGTGAACAAAATCCAATCTTTACAAAATACATTATGTTGATATTGTAAAAAACTATAAGAGTTGAAACACACGACCGTTACATTGTCGACTGTAATGATTCTAGTTGACAACACTATCGTCGGCTATCGATATGCTGGTATAGCTAGAGGTCGATAAGGTGACGGCAGCCTTCAACATGGGCTACTGACCCCAACAACTGTCAACGTCGAATACTGTCGCAACAATAGATAGCGTTTGCATATTCTCATGTTATCGACAAAGTACCGTTCGTGTATTGCAACCCTTAACAACACTATCAATATCAATTAGGACAACAAAAAAAGGAATCCAAAAAATCTGTTAGTATAATTCAATAAATAAATTCAACTGTCACACAATAAAGGTCACCATTACAATCCAATCAGAATGGAGATAATAATTTACATAAAATGGATGCTAAACAAATAATAATGAGCAATAAAACATTATACACATACATATAATACCCATACGATTAACGGTTTGTACAAATAGTGACTTCATTGTGCTTGTTTCACGATCACTGCACGCAGTCTTCACAGAAGATCACATTTTACGGAACCTCTTAAATCTCAGATGACATATTATTTATTGTCACAGTAAGATTACAAAACTTTATGCAGCTATTTTGTTTTCTGAGTTTACATTGTCTATGGCTTTGAAGGAGGGCTCTTCTTGGATAATAATATTAACTTATTGGACTCACAGTTTTCTTTCACGTATCGCAGCTTGAAAAGACAAGTGAGATAGAAAAGTATGGTTATGGATGGAAACTCCAGCAGAAATTCAATATTCCACTATAGAAATGAAGTTCATTTTTTTATAGATCTAATAAAAAAGTACTTCACAAAGTGAAAAATATGTGATTTTGTGATCTTACTGTGACATATCCTTTCACAATAACTTAAGATTTAGCGCGAAGGTCCTAAGCTTCAAACTTTTCAATCCACGTTGAAAATTGCCCTCTAGTGCATACTCCATACGGTTCTAGTAGATTAAAAAGTTCGAATAACAATACGTTGCCGGACCGTCTCAACGCTACCATATCTATCTAAATAAATACTTATTTAATATCGTAAACAACTTTAAAGTAATCATAATGATAGGAAAGTATCGCAACTCATATTCGTTTCGTTTCATCATAGTAGCATAATGGAAATGTATGACCTGTCCTATTTGCTCGGGAACATTTAGGCTGACCGTATACTACTGGTAAAAATAAAAACAACAATATTTCAAAATGCTTAGTTCATATTATATCACAATAGCACAATTTATAACAGCGTAAGTTTAGTTGAGTTGCAAATTATATTCGAGAAAATAGCTTTTATTTACTGAAGGCTCGATTTAAGTTAATTGGGCAGATTATGGTACTAATGTATAGTGCACAAAAAAAGCGGATGTGTCCGCTAAGGTACCAATTATTTAAAAGTTTGTAAAAGAAATCCAGAGAAAACTGTTTGACGTAACGTTAAACGTTACAGTTATATTAATCTATGGTTCACTCTTACTACTAGCTGTCAGTCAGCACAATGGCTACTAAATATCAGTCAGCCATATCTACTTAATGAAAACGTTCATATTTAATCGAAAACTTGAAGTTTATTGAAGAAACTTATCAGATCGTTTAGAGCCTAGTCCCTATCCAGAAAAATAATATCTTTCATAAGACCATAAAACCGAAATCGAGCCTACACAGTATAGAGTTGAAATAAAAATTCACAGATATGTTTGAAAGACATTGTTTGAATTCATCGACAGCCGTCAATGTCCCGAAATACGGGTACTCGCATACTTCAACAATTACAATATTCTCTCTTGTGTCAACGCGTATTAATCGTTGCCTGAAGTATTGGCCTAATAAACATCATCCAGCTTCTGAAAGGCTTAAGTAATCAATATTTACCTATTGCGAATCTCCATTCGTTTCTAAAAAGTAAAGTTTGATAAAGATTTTTCTAGTCCACTGAGTATTAAATGCCTTTAGCACTAAGCAGATATTAAATAATTTAAGATGAGATGAATATCTCAGGAAAAGTTATTTACTTCGAAAGCATTAGTTGTAGACATGATCATAAACCAACAAATTAAGTACATGTTATTACTACATTAACAAACATAAAGAAGCGCAAATAACGCAGAGAGCTGTTCAAATGTCGTTACATTGTTGTTAAGGGTACTATCTAATTCGCTTAGTAAATATATTTTACAATAACGTGTGATGAGTAAGAGATTGGTACAGATTTCAACCTACAGAAACTGGATGCATCTTGACGTACGACTTGGCGATATACATATTCGACATTTACGGGAGAAAGTAATGTAAATAATAGCCCTTGATATAGCGTTTATAATAGAAGACGTATAATTCCTCCCTGAGGTACGCTCACGGCAACACCGTGTGCGCCGAACCCGTAATATCTGTCAGGTCTTTATACGACTGTATTGGCGTGATGTGGTCCGTACGCATACAAGCGTTGGTATAAAACAAACTAGAATTTGAGAAGACCGTGACTTTTGAGCCTTCAACTCGTACATTACACTATCTAAACCTTATTGGAAGTCAATAAAATATTAAACCAGTGTCACTGGTTGAAGATTTTACACGTTGACCACGCCACGCAAACACAGCCGTGTCTTAAGAAGTAAAGCTGCACGTCATTGTAGACTAATTGCGCTTAATTTCATATACACTTTGACTAACAATTCAAACTTTCTCGACTTTCAGACTTGCTCGTGCTGTTTCTTTTTCATTCATTATACAAAAGGATTTGGAGTGTGTGACTTTAAAAGAAGAGGTTCGAAATACAGCACCCCAAATCATCCAGAATTAATAATCTATAAAACAGTCCTGGATATTTTTACATTCAATCCTACGCTCACATTTATCTAGGTGTTTCTGGCCCTCACACCTTTCACCTCACGCAAACCGATCGCTTATTGTCATCCCATTCATTCAGGATTTGGATGAAAGAGATGCTCGATACAGTTTAAACGAAGATTTCTGGACATTTCTGGATGCTTGTATTCGCCTAGCATATAGCTTGTATTTTATACAAAGTCAGCACATCCATTCACCGTCAAAGCCTGTAGACCAAATCGTTGATCGTGTGTAGACAACTATCGATCTTGCAGCCTATAATCTCAGGCGAACCGAAGCGACAGTCCGTTGCTAAATAAATAATACGCTTACCGGCGCCGCGCGGCGGGTAAAGTACAAGCCGGATAGTACGGAGAGGGTCGCGCAGACCCCGGGGGCGGTGCGCTGCACGACTTATGTACCTGGAAAAGGATAATTAACGTTTGTACATGGGAGATTTTTTTAAGCGATAAAGGACTGACGAGCAAGAGGATCACCTGATACCGCCGCCCATGGTTCCATGATTTTCTTTATGGTTCCGAATATAGAATGAATTAGTGGAAGAAAAAGTTAATAGTCGACGACGTCGCCCGAGGACGTGGAGCGTTGCTTACCCCCATCGGACAATCAAGCTCGGCTGCCGCGTCAGACCAGGCATAACTACATATTGTTGACTCACGGTTAGCTAGCCGGAGACGAAGAATTTAAGTGGAGCAGGGGGGAGGGCGGGTTGGCCCTAATCACGTCAGACGATAAAGCTCGACCGTCGCGTTAGACTTCGCCTTTGCGGCATCAGTATGTAATGTCTTGTTATCTTATCTATTATATCTTACATGTTGTAAACTTACGGTTGGCAGCTAGCACTCGGAGGAGGAGTTGAGGTCGAGTGGGGGCGGAGCTTAGCCTCGGACTGTTTTCCTCAGCCTCGGATCTGTTATAATTATCTTACACATAGTTGACTTACGGTTGGTAGCTAGCACTCGGAGGAGGAGTTGAGATCGCGCGGGGGCGGGGCTTAGCCTCCGTCGGACTGTCTTCCTCAGCTTCAGACCTGTTACAATTATCTTACACATAGTTGACTTACGGTTGGCAGCTAGCACTCGGAGGAGGAGTTGAGGTCGAGTGGGGGCGGAGCTTAGCCTCGGACTGTTTTCCTCAGCCTCGGATCTGTTACAATTATCTTACACATAGTTGACTTACGGTTGGCAGCTAGCACTCGGAGGAGGAGTTGAGATCACGCGGGGGCGGGGCTTAGCCTCCGTCGGACTGTCTTCCTCGGCTTCGGACCTGTTACAATTATCTTACACATAGTTGACTTACGGTTGGCAGCTAGCACTCGGAGGAGGAGTTGAGGTCACGCGGGGGCGGGGCTTAGCCTGCGTCGGACTGTCTTCCTCAGCCTCGGATCTGTTATAATTATCTTACACATAGTTGATTTCGGTTGGCAGCTAGCACTCGGAGGAGTTGAGATCACGCGGGGGCGGGGCTTAGCCTGCGTCGGACTGTCTTCCTCAGCTTCGGACCTGTTACAACTATCTTACACATAGTTGACTTACGGTTGGCAGCTAGCACTCGGAGGAGGAGTTGAGATCGCGCGGGGGCGGGGCTTAGCCTGCGTCGGACTGTCTTCCTCAGCTTCGGGCCTGTTACAATTATCTTACACATAGTTGACTTACGGTTGGCAGCTAGCACTCGGAGGAGGAGTTGAGGTCGAGCGGGGGCGGGGCTTAGCCTCCGGCGGACTGTCTTCCTCAGCTTCGGACCTGTTACAATTATCTTACACATAGTTGACTTACGGTTGGCAGCTAGCACTCGGAGGAGGAGTTGAGGTCGAGTGGGGGCGGAGCTTAGCCTCGGACTGTTTTCCTCAGCCTCGGATCTGTTATAATACGGTATATGACTATTTTTTATTTATTTTTGCAATCAAAAGATCTCTTAATTATAGAAAAATCGTTGAAAGAATCACTTGATTATCATTTAAACTACCTGAGATATCACAACTTTAAAATCACATTATTTTGGGCAAACCCAAAACGCTCCATACAAATGGCTACTAAGATGTGACGTCACACCTAAGTATTTTGTATGCATTTCATTTGAATTTTGTATGGTAGCTATATCAAATGTTTCGTTTATGTCAATGGTTCTATAATAATAATTGGTGCAAATTGTATGGGTTATTCAATGGTATAATTTTTTTTAATAATTTCATACTTTTAAAATGGACTTGCCCATGAATCTTTGAATGGCCATAAAACCGGCTAGACGTTATATTTTTAATTGAGATTTTTTGCCGTTGGCACATATTGACCTATATTTTGATAAAATATTTTTATTTTGTAAAATCTTGAGCTTAGTCATATACCCTATTATCTTACACATAGTTGACTCACGGTTGGCAGCTAGCACTCGGAGGAGGAGTTGAGATCGCGCGGGGGCGGAGCTTAGCCTCGGACTGTCTTCCTCAGCTTCGGACCTGTTACAATTATCTAACACATAGTTGACTTACGGTTGGCAGCTAGCACTCGGAGGAGTTGAGATCGCGCGGGGGCGGAGCTTAGCCTCGGACTGTCTTCCTCAGCTTCGGACCTGTTACAATTATCTTACACATAGTTGACTTACGGTTGGCAGCTAGCACTCGGAGGAGGAGTTGAGGTCGAGTGGGGGCGGAGCTTAGCCTCGGCCTGTTTTCCTCAGCCTCGGATCTGTTATAATTATCTTACACATAGTTGACTTACGGTTGGCAGCTAGCACTCGGAGGAGGAGTTGAGATCGCGCGGGGGCGGGGCTTAGCCTCCGTTGGACTGTTTTCCTCAGCTCCGGACCTGTTACAATTATCTTACACATAGTTGACTTACGGTTGGCAGCTAGCACTCGGAGGAGGAGTTGAGATCACGCGGGGGCGGGGCTTAGCCTCCGTCGGACTGTCTTCCTCAGCTTCGGACCTGTTACAATTATCTTACACATAGTTGACTTACGGTTGGCAGCTAGCACTCGGAGGAGGAGTTGAGATCGCGCGGGAGCGGAACTTAGCCTCCGTCGGACTGTCTACGTCAGCTTCGGACCTGTTACAATTATCTTACACATAGTTGACTTACGGTTGGCAGCTAGCACTCGAAGGAGTTGAGATCACGCGGGGGCGGGGCTTAGACTCCGTCGGACTGTCTTCCTCAGCTTCGGACCTGTTACAATTATCTTACACATAGTTGACTTACAGTTGGCAGCTAGCACTCGGAGGAGGAGTTGAGATCGCGCGGTGGCAGGGCTTAACCTCCGTCGGACTGTCTTCCTCCTCAGCTTCGGACCTGTTACAACTATCTTATACATAGTTGACTTACGGTTGGCAGCTAGCACTCGGAGGAGGAGTTGAGATCGCGCGGGGGCGGGGCTTAGCCTCCGTCGGACTGTCTTCCTCAGCCTCGGATCTGTTATAATTATCTTACACATAGTTGACTTACGGTTGGCAGCTAGCACTCGGAGGAGGAGTTGAGATCGCGCGGGGGCGGGGCTTAGCCTCCGTCGGACTGTCTTTCTCAGCTTCAGACCTGTTACAATTATCTTACACATAGTTGACTTACGGTTGGTAGCACTCGGAGGAGGAGTTGAGATCGCGCGGGGGCGGGGCTTAGCCGTGTGGTCCCCGGCAGAGTAGAATAGGCCACCCTCACTCTTACCGAGGTGTCGTAAAAGGCGACTATGGTAAAGCTGCTAGCATGATCATCAGCACCCAGAGAAGGAAAACTCTGCACTAATATCAAAACCCTCGCCAACCCGTCTGCCAAGCGTGGTGAGTATGGCAATTACCCCTCATGTGATTGAGGGAGGCCCGTGCCCCAGCAGTGGGGACTTAAATGGGCTGATGATGATGGGGCTTAGCCTCCGTCGGACTGTCTTCCTCAGCCTCGGATCTGTTACAATTATCTTACACGTAGTTGACTTACAGTTAGCAGCTAGCACTCGGAGGAGGAGTTGAGATCACGCTGGGGCGGGGCTTAGCCTCCGTTGGACTGTCTTCCTCAGCTTCGGAACTGTTACAATTATCTTACACGTAGTTGACTGACAGTTAGCAGCTAGCACTCGGAGGAGGAGTTGAGATCGCGCGGGGGCGGGGCTTAGCCTCCGTCGGACTGTCTTCCTCAGCTTCGGACCTGTTACAATTATCTTACACATAGTTGACTTACGGTTGGCAGCTAGCACTCGGAGGAGGAGTTGAGGTCGACGCGGGGGCGGGGCTTAGCCTCCGTCGGACTGTCTTCCTCAGCTTCGGACCTGTTACAATTATCTTTTTTTTTTTTTTTTTTATATATTAAATGGGTTTGCACTTGACCTCATTTCACCTGATGGAAAGTGACAATAAGGTCTAAGATGTAGCGTGCTTACCCAGAAGAAGCCTATTCACTCTCGACTTAAAGACACCCAAATTGTAGCTCTCTGGGAACACAGAAGCCGGCAAGCTGTTCCATTCCTTAGCAGTTCGTACCAAGAAAGAGGAAGCGAAACGCTTAGTACGAGCTGGTGGAACTTGCACAGTGTAAGGGTGGATTCCTGTCGTCTTCTTCTTACACTGACCTGTTACAACTATCTTACACGTTGACTCACGGTTGGCAGCTAGCACTCGGAGGAGGAGTTGAGGTCGAGCGGCGGCGGCGGGCGCGGCTTGGCGCGCGTGAGGCGGTCGAGCTCGGCGGCGGCGTCGGAGCGCGCGGCGGCGGCGCCGGCGCCGGGCTCGGCGCGGGGCCCGGCGGCGCCGGGGGAGCCGGTCTTCTTGTACAGCAGCGAGTTGAAGAAGTTAGCCAGCACGCCCTCGTTGCCCGGCGTGCCGGGGCCCATGCCTATCTTTGCGCCGTCCAACTGGAAATTATTACGTTGACTGACCGGATGGCGCAATTGGTAGTGACCCTGCCTCTTACGCCAAAGGTCGTGGGTTCGATCCCCACCCTGGACAAACATTCGTGCGATGAACACTTGTGTTTGTTCAGTGTCTGGGTGTAATATATGTATATATATTTGTGTTCCTCTGTTGTCTGATATCTGTAACACAAGTGCTTAAGCTACTTAGTATGGAATCATGTCAACGTATGAGATGTTGTGAGAATTATTATATTTTTTTACATTGATTTGAAATCGCACTCGTACCCTCGCACTCGACCTTAGAGGGGTAGGAGCGGCTGAAAATCAGCGCTGACCTATGTCAGCATTAGCTGAGCCACTGCCTTTTGCTTTCCTTACATTATTGTTAATATTTTAAAAAACGAAGTATGTAAGGTAGATAAGTTCTTGTGTTACGGAAATACCTATGTACCTGTTTTGTTTTATGAGAATGCAATAAACGTATTTTTATTTATTTATTTATTTTATTAAATAGCAACAACCGTTTTATCATACTGCCGTCCTCTTGCTATAATGCCGTTAAGTACAACTCAAAGTCGGAGAAAAATGGACTTAAAGAGCGCTCTTTAGGCCCATTGTTTCGGAATGTGGTTTTGGTACTTAACGGCATTATAGGTAGAGCACGAGAGCATAGTGCTACATACAGGACAGTTCTATTTTGACATTAAAAGTGCGACGGTCCTTTTAAACCTAACCAATATTTTTAAGAATCGAGAATATTTTCTTTACAAATATTTTTTTGATTGATTTTTAATTTTAATCAACATTTCATCTATGAATTTGAACTATCTGGATATGGAATACATTATGCAAAGTAAATAAATAAATATGTAAATATTCTTAGTGGTAGGTACACACGCAATACACAAGTAATTAAATAATATGCCTCTTATTGATCTGAAACTCGCTTGATGTGTCGGAACTACCTTCATCACCAAAAGAAATTACTAGTTCTTGGTCCCTAATGCGATCTATGCGGATATATTTTGCACGAGACAAAAATCGTGATTCGATGTTAAAATAGTCGTCATACCGATTACTGATTTATAGCGATTGTTAGTGTCAATCCCTATAAGCAAAAAAAACCTATTAACGCATTATGCAATTCATACGATATTTTTTACAAAGGACCCCGCAAAAGTTGTTAGGGAAATATGGCTTCAGTCAATTTGCTTGAAATTTTGATATGTTATAGACTGAACAGCCCTGAAAAAATATCTCTATAGGAGCTATTACGGTTCCCGAATTCGGTCCCGAGATACGATCGAGTTTATACAAACAGGTAGGTCTATGTATTTATCCAAGCACAGCATTGTTAAATTACGTACTTAATTGTGAAAATAGGAATGAACGATAAAAATAGAAGTAAATGTATATTACATCTGTATAGTAGCTAGTGTAAATAAAAACAGTAAGTAATGTAAAGAACGAATATAAGAAACTATGTATATAAATTATCTAAGTCGTGAGTTAGCGTGTGTATGCGAGTTTTACGTTTTATTGATTCATCGTCATCGTCAGCCCATTTAAGTCCCCACTGCTGGGGCACGGGCCTCCCTCAATGACATGAGGGGTAATTGCCATACTCACCACGCTTGGCAGACGGGTTGGCGAGGGTTTTGATATAAATGCTATGATTTGACGACCCGTTTGGAACAGTGATAGTGAACACTGTTCATGCACACATTTGTGTGCATGAACATATCTGTTTGTATTGGTCTGGGCGTTATCTATATATTATAAGTATGCATTTACAAAAGAAAAGTATTATGTATTTGTGATCCCACTGTTGATTCTGATATCCGTAACACAGGTGCTTGAGCTACCTATCTCAGAGTCAGATCAATGTATGTGATGTTGTGAAATATATTTATTTATATTTATATTTATAAATGCAGAGTTTTCCTTCTCTGGGTGCTGATGATCATGCCAGCAGCTTTACCTTAGTCGCCTTTTACGACACCTCGGTAAGAGTGAGGGTGGCCTATTCTACTCTGCCGGGGACCACATCGATCGTCAAATTCATAGAGAAGTGATATTAGAAGTTATTTTGAAGTAAATATTTTATTTATTTATTTCAGTGGCTAGTGCCGCAGCCACACGCACGCACACATACATGCATACTCTACAGTACCCTTATGGTGCACACGCTAGGGTCTCACCTGCTGCGCGGCGCGATGCGTAGCGCGTAGCGGCGAGTCCGCACGCGCAGGCGCGGGCGCGCCGGCCTGCAGCGCGGCGAGCTGGCGCTGCAGGAACGCCTGCTCGTCCTCCGCCTGCACCTCCGCTTCGCGACTAGCGCCGCTCTATCGATACATACATATTAATGTAATAACAGGTAACAATACGGTATTTGACTATTTTTTTTTCATTTGTGCAATCAAAAGACCTCTCAATGATAGAAACATTGTTGAAAGAATTACTTGATTTTCATTTAAACTACCGGAGATATCACAACTTTAAAATCACATCATTTTGGGCAAACCCAAAACGCTCCATACAAATGGCTACTGAGATGTGATGTCACACGACAGTATTTTGTATGCATTTCAATTGAATTTTGTATGGTAGCTATATCAAATGTTTCGTTTATGTCAATGGTTCCATTATAATAGTTGGTGTAAATTGTATGGGTTATTCAATGGTTTAATTATTTTATAATAATTTCATACTTTTAAAATGGACTTGCCCTTGAATCTTTGAAGGCTAGACGTTATATTTTTAACTGAGAATTTTTGCTATTGGCACGTATTTACCTATATTTTGATAAAATATTTTTATTTTGTAAAATCTCGAGCTTAGTCAAGTACCCTATACTCCCGATTAATTCAGCTTTCAAACAAAACAATGCTGTGCGTCCTGTGAAAAGTGGTACAAGTCGACTTATATCGAATTTTATTTTCTTCTTGCTACTTCATCACAAAAAAAGTCCTCCATTTTTCTGTTTTTTTTTTATGCTAGAGGCGACAAACGAGCTAGCGAGACACCTGATGGAACGCAATCATCGCCGCCCATTAACATCCGCGAAATCAGAGAGATCGCTAATCGATCTGCCTGATCTGACATGCAAAAAAATCACAAAAAAAGCTCTTTTTTTCCATCTGATTAGACAGAATAACAGAGGATTTTTTTTGTGATGAAGTAGCAAGAAGAAAATCAAATTCGATATAAGTCGACTTGTACCACTTTTCACAGGACGCACAGAATTTAAATCAGAATCGGTTCATCCGTTTAAGAGTTACGATGCCACAAACGAACAAACACGTCAAACTTATCGTCGGGAGTTAAGAAAAACACACAATTGCATTGTTATTAAAATGAAAATATTAATAATATTTTGTTATTTTAATCTTTGAACTGGCAGGTGCCATAGTCCCTCCATAGAACGAGTTAACCAGTCCACTAAAAATTCAACTCAATAGCCCAATTTGTTAAGTTTTTAATTTTTGGTGCCGGCTGGTGTCACATCCAATTAGAATAAAATTTACAATCGAACGGGATTCTACGTGTTGGCTTCAGCCTCACGCACGATTTCCAAAAGCCCGGATCATAATTGACCGTGCTTGTGGAACGACTAACAAACATAATTTGAAAAAAAAAAAAAAACTACTGACTTTTTTTTTTATTTTGATTTAAACTGACTAAAATTTATTTTTGTTTCTAATAGTCACTTTATTGGTAAGAGGGATTATAACAAAAATGATTTTCGCTTTTATTACTCGGTTTAGCGTACGGCAACAGACAGTGGTAGAATAATCTACGGTTACGAATCATAGCCCTACTAATACGCCCTGTTGGTCTAGTGGTTTAAGTACTGGGCCGTGATATCGGTGTCCTGGGTTCGATTCCAGGGTCGAGCGAAAAGTATGTTTCGAATTTTGCGAACATAGATAGATAGATAGATAGATATTCTTTATTGCACAAAAATAAAATACAAGCATGATACAACAGCAACAGACAGTACAATAAGGCGGTCTTATCGCTTGTAGCGATTTCTTCCAGACAACCTTTGGGTAGAGGAAAGAAATATCGTATTCGTAATAATAAGGGAAGGCAGTGCAAAGTAGTTTAACAAATGAAATTGAGAATGGCAGAATTATACATTATTTTATATATTAATGTTATTACATTACATAAATAATAATAAACAATACATACATACCCAATAATAATATATACATAGATAATTTATAACAAAAAATCAATAAAAATATTTCTTATAGATAGGTATAAATGACCAGAGAGCAGACCACATAAAAAAGGAAGAGGAGACAAGGAAAAAAACAGTGTACCTATTTATAGAGATAGGAAGTGAGTTTTGACACGGGACTTGAATATAGGAAGGGATTGTGATTTCCTGATTGGAAGGGGTAAGGAGTTCCAGAGACGAATGGATTGAACAGTAAAGGATTGTGAATAGGATTCTGAGGAATGAGGAGGGAAGCTAAGATGGAGTTTGCGGCATGACCGCATTTCTCGACCGTCCGACCGACCTGAACATAGCTCGGGTTTGTGATCACCAATCCGCATTTGGCAAGCGTGGTGATTAAGCCTAATCCCATCATAGTAGCGATGACTTGATTTCTATGATGGAGGCCTTTGCCCTGCAGTGGGACAGCATATAGGCTGATACTACTACTACTACGAATCATAGACAAAACAGATCGATATAGTGGTTCGACCACTGATCATGAACATCTTTCGATACTGCTTTAGCATAGTTCAAATACTGGGTACTGTTTTGGACATTTTTATACAACAATTGCAGTGCAACACTGTTTTTTTATACATTAAATTAATTGTGGACCAAACCAGCTTGGTCACACTTAGCAAAGACTGACGTTTGACAAAAGGTCAAACAATATCAATGATATTTGTCTAGATTCTGACGGTAGAAATAAAACACTCCGGGTGGGCTGATGTAATTTAGAGGTTTTAAAGTTAGTTTCTAGTGCTTTTGGTTCGTAGGTCGGTAAAACGCAATACACCGGCGTTGACTTCGACTGTTGACTACCAAATTATTCTCAATAAGTTACTTGACATTGGCACATAATATAAAAAAAGATATTAGTCTATTTCTTTTTCAAAAAACATTATCAATAACACTTTCTTGCTGGTGTCTTCACAGTAGACATTCCGAACCCACGGAAGACGATAATGTGTAGCTATTTTGACATTGATAAGTGTTCTATATGGACCTAAATTGAATGGATATGTTTTATTTATATTTTAATCTTTACTCACTTTTCGTATAGCAGGCTGCACTATGACATCTCTGTAGTAGTCGTCTGGTTTACACGACTGCATGTTTTCATATAATATGCTAATTTTCTTCATACTATCCCAACCTGCCGGACTGGAAAAGAAAAAGTAAAACATAAACAAGGGTAACACGGGAATATAGTTCCGTTTTTTGGGCCAAAATTGTAAATTACCGCGGTAGCGCCCCAGGACCTCTATTTTTAATTCACTCGTATGATTTAGCGTCGTCGCATGCGACGTAAGTCACATTCGCCTTCTAAATCGCATGAAGCCGATTTTACCTATTTTTGAATCATTCGATTTCGATGTTGCCAATATAATACAGTAAATTGACATTCTAACCCTACCATGCAGAATTTTATAAAAACCGGTAACTTTCGCAATGCAAACGGAACGCAAAAACCATAGATTATTGGCTGAATATGAAAATCTTTGCTTTTTTGTCACAAAAAACTATGAATGTCACCTATCAAAATCAGTCAAATCAAAGTTTTGAAATTTATAATATTTTGCTTATGCTTGTTACCATTGGCAACTATTTTGACGTTGCTTCTACCGCTCGCTTTAAGTCACTCGACCAACGAGTGGGTGGGGTCACTCTTTGCAGACGAATGATTCAAAAATACGGAATTTCGTATGTTGAAGGAAAATCAGTAGAAATCGTGCGCTAGTCACGGCGCTAAGTCATACGAGTGAATCAAAAATAGAGCTCCAGGCTCGCAGAAAAGCCATACTATCTCCAGCATGATTGGCAGTGACGAAGTGTGTTTTATGCTTCCACATTTTATGGTTGGGGTGATGATATAAATGATACGGTTGATACGACATGATTGGGATCTAAAACCTGGTGGCTTAATTTAAAGTCGTCCCGTAACGAACGAGAATACCTGTCGCATCAAAACAAAGGAGACACACAAGGCGTGTGAAAGAGAGGGAAATTCCAATTCTGACGTAACATCTGTTTTAAATAAGCCCTCTGGTTCTACTCTTTTATGACTGGGCTGCTGTCTGATTTAACACAGCGACCAAGCCGGCATGCCGTAATTATATTGTCTGAGTAGTCTTTGAAGGCAGGCATTCAAAGGCTCAGCTTAACAGTTTCGTCTTCACAAAGTCCACCAAGTATGATCTAAGATCAGGCTCTACGATTCACTTGAGCACGGCGTCCTTCTCTACGATGAGCGCCGGCGAAGGGCAGGCCGTATATCCTGTGCGTGAGGTACCTGATAGCCATGGTATGAAGAAGCCAGTAGCGAGAAAAGCCTTCACTGACTAGACAGCTATTAGACTTGTGATGATACTCTTTAGTGATCCGACTAAGCCAAATGATACACTGCTCCGAATCTCTAATGTTCGCTCCTAAAGCATCATTCGACTCAAATGGATCTCGACCAGAGTGGTCAATCGGTATGCGATAGTAATCTGTCACTGATACGGATGAGCCAAATGATCCGAGTGACCCAAATGATCAGAATGATCCGAGTGAGCCGAATGAACGGAATGATCTGAGACAACCGAATGATCCGAATAAGCTGAATGATCGGATTGAGCCGAATGAGCGGAATGATCCGAATTCAGACCGCAATAGTAAACAGTGGGCTGCTCGGGTGAATATGTAACCGTCTTTCCATGTATTACGCGGGGAAGAGAGATAGGTCATTCGTTACAAAAACCATTAATCACGGATCTGTCAGAGAGTTAAAGTACCAAGCTTGAAATCAATAAATAAATGAAACATTTCACTATACCCATCTTTGCACTGATCGAGATGCGAATGATCCTTCTATTGAAAGATACGTTTTTGCTAGGTCTAACAGCTATGTTTACCTAGTAACTTGGGATCTGAGACCAGAGGATTTACCTACTATGAGTTTGAAATACTATCCTCGCTATCCAAGACGATTGCTCTGTCTTTTTCACATGCACCACAAAGAAAGGGACAAAGCGATAGTTCTCTATAGCGAGAACAGTTTTTCAAACTCATGGTAAGGGTACTGGTTCTACGACTCACATGAGCACGGCGTCCTTCTCCACGATGAGCGCCGGCGTCCGGAAGGGCAGGCCGTATATCCTGTGCGTGAGGTACTTGTAGAGTAGGTCGCAGTTTTTGTCCTCCTTGGCGCTGCTGTAGAACAGCGCCGCGCCGTACTGGAGACAGAACCGCCTGATCCATTGCTGCATAAAGTCGAAGTGCTCGTCGCGGTAGTCGTGTTCCTTCTCCAGGGTGCTCATGTAGTCAGTCTGGAATGGAAAGTATGGAGGGTGAATAGAAAGACAACGGGGGCTATCGCGTGTGAAAAATCCGCTAGATGGCGTATTGTTGTACTGAGGTCCAACATCAACAGCATTGGTTGTTTAGTTTGTTAAATTGACATTTTGACAGATCATGTTTAAAAATAACCAATCACATTGTATATGGACCTCAGTCCTATAGTGCGCCATCTAGCGGATTTTTCACACGCGATAGCCCTCATTAGGCGACGGGGACCTAATTTAAGCAATCCACGCGATTGAGACGAGTCACCTATCTTCCGCTATTTTGATTTAATCTAAGCTTCATAGGCGGACAATTTGGAGAAACTATTCGAAACATTCAATAAAACAGCAGGACTCTAACCTTAGTGACAACCACTACAATATCCAGCCCCAGGTTGGTGGTTAGGACACCTTCGGGTAGAGGACTGTCGTCTTCATCTCCATTCTCGAGGTCGTCCGACAGGTTCCTGGAGGACCTCTTCATGGGCGAGGACGCCGTCGGTTCCAGCTCGTCTCCAGGTTCCGTGTACCTCAGCCACTTCTGCACTTGCTGCTTTTTACTATTTAGTCTTTGTTCTGGAATTATAAGATATAAATTTGTAATCATCATCATGACGTCAGCATGTCATTCCGTTGGACTAGATACCGTCGGACGCGCTCTGTGGACTAGGGACGTTTAAGAATACTGCCGAGATTTTCCCGGCCTGTCGTAAGAGGCTACTAAACTGGCTTTCGGAGTAGGTACGTGAGCGTTCCTACTGCTGGGGAGTGGCTTGCTCAGCATGCGACTCCGCAGGGGACGACGTTACCGGGTGTCCTGGTAGGTCGTACAGCGTTGAACAGCTGTATTGCGCCAAACAGGGGTGAAGCGGCGAGCGCGATTACCGGTACGGTCTAGTCCCGGCTGTGGGGTTTTCAACCGCGAATGCGCGGATGTTTTAGTTAGGTTTTCAGTCCTACACACCTTGGTCCCTACATGTAGCAAGGTGACGGCCATGACGGTTTTCCCTGGGGAAAAAAGATATCGTCGGACCAATGAATTGATCACGAACAGGATTTTCGTGTATATGGTAATTAATGGTATATGGTAACACCTTCATCAAGTGTCCTTTATCCAAAGGTTGCCTGGAAGAGATCGCTCATAGTGATAAGGCCGCCTTCGTTGTACATATCCTGTAATATCTAGTTTTAAGTTTTCATACTTTATTTTGAGTGCAATAAAAGTATATTCATTCATACAAGTAAGCCCAGAATCATATCTAGTGGTGATTGATTGTGTTTCGTATGCTCAAAATATTTTGATGTTCGAAATGAATGCTTTTTTGTTTCATTCTCTCATTCACGCTCAGTTACATAACTTTAAATTATTTTGTGCGCACAATAGAATTCAGAGCAATTGTATTTCTAAACTAATATTTCACGCAACGCTATTTAGTCTTTCATAAATAATATTGAATGCATACAGTGAGACTGAAGAGAATATTGGTGATAAATTATTTACAAATTGTACCAATAAAAAAGACCTAGATAGACTTGATCTGTGGGAAGTGGGATTTTTAACGCCTTTTTATTAATAAAGATATATTTTTTTTATGTAAATTTCGGAATACAGTCAAAACCAACACGTAGGACGTCGTCCTTAAGGCACAAAATAGACAGACACAGCAGTTCAAATATTGCTAAGTATCAGTGTTTCTTGAATAAACGATATTTTCATTTTCAGTTATAGGTTACCGGAGTACAGTAGTGCTGCCGGATAAGAAAATTTATTGTATTAATCAATTTTGCAAATGGGGCCCAAATAATCTAATAATCGATTGTACTATCGATTAAAACGATTTTAATTTCTGGTCGATACAATTGATTATAATCGTTTAAATTGACGATACAATCGATTATAACCAATTCATCGATTAATCTGCAATTATTCCTAGATAATAATCGCCATTCATACAGAAGATGTCAAAGGTATAAAATAAATTTATTTATTTATTTAAGGTGGCGGGTAGGGCACAGTAGCGACGCGATTTTAATTTTTAGCTACAAAACCGGATCTATTTTAAACAATTTCAGGGCTACAACCTCTCGGTAAACACTAATACTATATATTAAATAACCATGCATAAATGTTGGGTCCGTTTTTGTACCCGAAAAATTAATTCACGCCAAAAGCGGCCACTTTTAGCGTGAATCAATTTCAGACTATAGGCAGATTAATCGATTTAGTAAATTAATAGCAATCACGTAAGTAATTGTAGTTATCCACAATTTGCAGGTGCAGGTTTCCTCACGATGTTTTCCCTCACCGTCGAGCTAATGGTATAAATATGCACATTTTCAATGTTCTAAAACACGAACCCGCGTATGGAATGCGCGTTCTTATCCACTAAGCTGCCATCGTTAACTACCGTTATCATAACGACCACTCCTATAACTTACATGTAGGTAGTTTTGTTCCAATCAACATTTACCAGTACTACTAAAATTCAATGATATCGCAAAGTAGCTATGGCATACGGGTTACACAAAACCGATATACCACTTGTAGATCATATGGCATTGATTAGCATTACGCGACATAGAATGACGTAAGGGCTGAGTCAACGGAATATAAATACGTACCCAAACAACTTCGGAACCGGTAAAGCGGGTGCCGTAAATATTCTATGGGAGCTTTTGTGACACTTTTATTCGAGTTTTGGTTTTTATTAGGTTATTTCTATCGAGGATTGTGCAATATTGATTTCAACTTTTTAACTCTTTTTTTTAATGTGATAGGTGGCAGACGCATCGCCTGATGGTAAGCGATTGCCGCCGCCCATAGACACTCGCGACACCAGTGGAGTCGCAAGTGCGCTGCCAACCTTTAAACCCCGGATTGGGGCTCCGGTCCCCTCACTCATGCAGCGAAACACAGGCCGTGGTATCACTCTGGTCGGGACGGCCCTATTCATGCCGAAGCGTGGCTCTTCGACCGGTAACTCAATAGTGATTGGAGATTGGATGTCCACCTTTTATTTTTTATAAATTTGGGAAAAAACTTGGGTTTTCCCGAAAAATATTTTTGACCTATATATGCCTGGATATATCCTGTTAAATTGAATACTAAATTGCCTAAATTTCTACTGAACTGTCTTATTTGTGTACAAGTGTCTGCGACATAACTACATCACTAATAATTCACATCACGTAACATTTTGGCCTTGGAGATACATGGACAATTTTTAATGATAAATCATGTTACAAAAAGTTCTTAATTTAGATAATGAACTAACTTGAAACTAAACCTTGACATTTATGTAAAAAAAAAAATAATTAAGTTTTGAGATATTTATCTGATTGTATTCAATTTACTTAGATATTTACTATCTTAGGCCAATTATTACAAAACTGTAAAGGTAGGTAGATAAATTATTACTTATTTAAAATGAAATTAAAAAAAAAAAACGTAATAATGTTGTCAATAACTAAAAAACCTAAACTTCCACTTCTTATAACAATATTTAAGTCACGCGGCCCAAGTAGTTTATTTGAGTAGTCATACCCACTTCACAAAGCAACAAAGTTAAAATTAGTCTAAACTGACAATAACCCCAACACGAGATGTGAAAGTAACATCGCGAGCAAGTTAATAATCAGAATTAACTGTTCCTATTATTCAAATTAGACATTGTCTCATATTTTGTGAGAATGAACTTGTATGGGCTGTATTATGATAAACGATAACATTGGTTTATGTGATATAAATTAGACTACTGCCAAATAAACAACAATACACTTAAGGTGACGGGTTGGGCACACTAGCGACGCCAAACGATTTTAATTTTTAGCTACTAAACCGGATCTATTTTAAACAATTTCGGGGTTACAACCTCTCGGCAAACACTTATACTATTTATTAAATAACCATGACCATAATAGGTCACAGACATAGCCCAAAGGATTGCATGCCTCAAGTGACAATGGGCAGGGCACATAGCGAGGAGAACAGACGGCCGTTGGGGCGGAAAGGTCCTCGATTGGAGGCCACGTACAGGAAGTCGCAGCCGTGGCAGGCCTCCTACAAGGTGGACTGAGGATCTGGTGAAGATCGCGCGAATCCATTAGATGCGGGCGGCACAGGACCGATCTGTGTGGAGAACATTGGGCGAGGCCTATGTCCAGCAGTGGACGTCTATTGGCTAAAATGATGATGATGAAATAACCATGCACAAATGTTGGGTCCAATGCGTACGCGAAAAATTGATTCACGCCAAAAGCGGTCACTTATGGCGTGAATAATTTTTTCGCGTACAAAAACGGCCGAGAGGTTGTAACCCCGAAATTATTTAAAATAGGTTTAGTAGCTAAAAATTAAAATCGATTGGCGTCGCTAGTGTGTCCCTACCTGTCACCTTAAGAAGATTTAAAGGACCAATTTTCGTACTCAAAATATTCTAATGAGGACTTTAGCCTCCTTGAAATTAGGATCAGAATGTGTTAGAAGGTTAATTAGTTAAAGAAGCAATATCTCAATGCTCTGACACATGCAACTAGTTAGAATCTAATGAGGATGCAACAATGCAGTCTTAGTCATTGCAGCTGTGGCCACGAAGATGGCGGTGCGGTTATCTCGGTATATCTAATGAACATTTAAGAGCTACAGTGGTTCAGAAAGACCTTCCATAAGGGTGGTCGTTAGTTAGTCTACTTTGTAAAAAGAAGAACATATTAAAAATCATTTTTCGTCTCTTTCGTGGCCCCACAATATGGGACACAGATAAATAATGGAAATTAAACATTTCATTTTCAGGTATCAAAAAGAATACAATCTGTTAGATGATATACTTTAAGTTCTAGACATAATAATTATTTACGCATCTCAATACATTAATGTAAAACACAATTGGTATCATATTATGTATATACTATCGGGTCAGACAAAGGATTAGTCACTTAGCTATAATTAAGTTACACAAGATCAGTAAACTACCTATCATTTCTCAACATACAGCTAAGTTATCTATTTAATGTCTTTATGACAGTAGATAAGTAGTATAAATAAATCATTTTGTTCTTTAATTGGCTTAAATTAACAATTAAGAGTGTGTACACATAAAAGAGGTGTATTAATATTATAGTAAAGTAAAGTATGAGCCTATAAACTGTCCCACTGCAGGGCAAAGGCCTCCATCATAGAAATCAAGTCATCGCTACTATGATGGGATTAGGCTTAATCACCACGCTTGCAAATGCGGATTGGTGATCACTAACCCGAGCTATGTTCGAAAAATTCGAAACATACTTTTCGCTCGACCCGGGAATCGAACCCCGGACCCCGAGATCACGGCCCGGTACTTAAACCACTAGACCAACAGGGCGTATTAATATTATAGTATGTCCTAAATGAAGAAAATAGGAAGTTTTTCATCTCCATTCATCATTTACCTCCCTATTATTGTTGTATCAGGTCAGGCAGGGTTCATGGTGATCAATACATATGACATAAGGCCTTGAACCACAATACATAATAATATGGAATACAATAAAGGAATATTATAGGACGGATTGAGTATTATTTGCTGACCATGAGGATAGTATGGTTTGTTGGTATTTTATTAAATGATTGTAAGAAATAAACTAAAAAACGATTGGATTAATTTTGAAAACCACCAAACAGAACAAAGCTATGTTATTATGACATCATATTCGGTAACGCACGATAGTAGTAGTGGTATGTGCAGGTCAAGCTGGAAAGCGAGTCTTGAAAACAGGAAGACTATTTGGAAAAATCAATTGTTAGCTGGTGTCTCTATGAAAATTGAGAAATTATTTCAAACCAACTGAATAAACAACTTTTTGCACAGTTACTGTATATTTAGTCATTTTCTTCAAATATGCCTTATTTGTTTCTGATGCAGAGGAAGGACGCAGTGGAAATAAGCCGGAATAATAGCCGCTAGAGTATCAAAATAATTACCTAGTTGTATTTAATAGGTTTAAGTATACACGGTATCTTGGTCACATGGAGACAGTCAAACTTGATATATTGTTATAAACAAAGTACATTAAATTCAAATCAAGTGTCAAAATATTGCCAGTGTCTGATTAGACAAAAAGCAGTTTTACCTACATTTGTGAATGTATAATGAAAAGCATGAACCACTAATCTCTTCAGATCTTGAACAGGTATTGCCCTAGGTCGCATCGCATGGCAAATACCTAAATGAATTTGTTATACTAACTTAATTTTTAAGAATTTTTGTATACTAATATTATTATGGGTGAAGCCTATAATAAATGAGTTTTATATTATTTATTTTTATTTAAAATAATATGCATATGGTTTTATAAAAAAAAATTGCAATATAAAAGATATTGCCCCTTACATATTTACCTTATATATTGACGCCCTGTTGGTCTAGTGGTTTAAGTACCGGATCGTGATCTCGGGGTCCTGGGTTCGATTCCCGGGTCGAGCGAAAAGTATGTTTCGAATGTTCGAATTTCGAACATAGCTCGGGTTCGTGATCACCAATCCGTATTTGGCAAGCGTGGTGATTAAGCCTAATCCCATCATAGTAGCGATGACTTGATTTCTATGATGGAGGCCTTTGCCTTGCAATGGGACAGTTTATAGGCTGATACTTTACTTTACTTACATATTGCCTTTTTCATATTTCATGTTTACCTACATTTCAAGCCTGTTGCATTGAAAGACATGGTCTATTCCATCACATTCAGTACAAAAAAAACTTTATGTTCATTCATTTAACATTGCTCAAAATTCTATTTCAATCAATAAGGAAATTAAGTAGAATGTAAACATAGGTTTGCACTCCACCTAATGAATGTCTAAGTAGGAGGTAGTAATTCTAGCCTATATTTTTTGCTAGAATTCGTTTTAATGCAGTAGGTATTGAAGAATGCAAAATAATAAAACTCAAGCTATCTCAGATTTGCTGAGAAAATTATAATTTCATCTGAGAATAACCCACAAAACATAGACCCCTAAATACATGTAGAACGCTCTGCAGCATGATGGAAAGTGAATTTGAGAAACATCAGGTTAAATTGGATGCAAACAGCCCAGGATTGGAATGGGGGAGCTCTATGTTCAGCAGTCGTCGGCGATTGGGTGATTGCTTCGATTTTACAAACTACCAGGATAAGACATAAAACACAAATTATATGACAAGAAACAAGTGTTTACTTACCAGGTGTGAGATCCAATTTGTCTATATGGTCACCGAGCACTGATGCCCAGCTTTGCAACTGGTCTAGTACACCCCACGGTGTCGTCATGGCCACCGTGAGCAGTGCCAATGTGTGCGGGAATGTTTCCTCATTGAGGGCGAATTTGAGCAGATTTGTGTGACCTGGATCACCATCCAGCACCCATACGCTGAGGCGTGTGTGGTCTAAAATAGTATTTCAAAGAATATAAATCTGTCATGTGGAGAAGTGGTATCAACTAATGTATTACGAAAAATGAAAATGTTTTGACAGTGATGTGCGACAAAGATAGCTATGACATTAGCATATTCTTTCAATAGTGCATAAAAACACACTTCAATATGAAAATTAAATAAATAAAGACAGTAATTCAAATGGGATATGTGTCGCTGTGCCGTGTGGTCCCGGCAGAGTAGAATAGGCCACCCTCACTCTTACCGAGGTGTCGCTGCTAATAAGGTAAAGCTGCTGGCATGATCATCAGCACCCACAGTAGGAAAACTCTGCATTTATATCAAAACCCTCGCCAACCCGTCTGCCAAGCGTGGTGAGTATGGCAACCCTCATGTGATTGAGGGAGGCCCGTGCCCCAGCAGTGGGGACTTAAATGTGTCGCTGTTGCCAGACTTTTGAGAATTAATACTAATCTGCTTAGTGCAGTTGTAAGATGCATAGTTTAATCTTATTGGATAGTCAAGATTATGAATATTCCACAGTAGGTTTTCATTACTAATATTGATGTTATTATATCATTACCTAAGGTAGTGCCTAACTTTTCACTCAAATAAGAATCTGTTTGAAAGGATTCACTTCTATTTGTGTGGCCATGACAGAGAGTGTTACAGTAGAGGCTAATAATTGTTTACTGATCACCACAATGTGGTTATGTTTACAAGCTAGGGCTGTGAAAGTAAACACAAAACACAATCTAGTAGATAGCATTGCATCAATAGAACTTACCATCCCGGTATTCATCTCTAACGTCTATATATGCATATTCCAACGCCGAACCCTTCTTGGGGTCCTCTACTCCTTGTAATTTTGCTACCAGAGTGGTTTTACCAGTCTCATTATCACCCAAAACTAACACATTTTTGTTTGAAGGTAGTTTTGTGTTCCCTTGATTCTGGACTTCCTCTAGGACCGAAGACCTGAAAGTAGTTTTTATCGTCAATGATCGTAAAAGAAATAGGTGACAGCTAAACAGTGATGCGTCACTACGCGGTGAAATGTCCCCATCACAATTATGAGATTTCACTGTTACTTTACATACAAAAGCGAGACGTTGCAGCTAGGTCACATATTTCTCAGGTATGAGGCTTGACATCACGTAGGTGTGACACATTGGATCCCCCTATATGGGGGCTGCATGTTAGTACAAAAATTAACTGTGGATTGTTACCAAAAATTATCCTTCGCGTCTTCCTTATCTTTCTTTTTAGATTTAAGCCCATTAGCCTGGCCGTTTGTCTCCATTCTTCAGAATTAATAGAAGATAACAACGGCACAGAAAGGCTTTTCTTTCGTTTTCGTTTCTTCGGCCGTTCATACGTCACTCTCTCGCGATGATTCCTGTGTGACTAGTAAAATAAATTGAAAATCTACTATGAATTTCTAACACGATAACACGACAACGACCACGATCTCTTACCACACCGCTTCAAACAAAATTGTGGTATTTTCTTTCTCACTCAGAAAATAATCAAATAGAATAAAATATATAATTGTGATATTGAACAGGGGACCAATTCCCAGGATTTTCGATATGAAAAACATGGTGGATAGTGAAAATCAAATAAAAAAAATGTTTTTGGGTTATACAGGCGTCCTAAGACTTTGGGACATTAAGAGAAAGAAAGTACCTGAAATCCTTAAGTTAGCATTATTAGCATACTTAAAGGAAACATCACTTAATTTTTTATAAGAAAAAACTGGGACTTATTTTTTATATGAGAGGTGGCAGACGAGCAGACGGATCGCCTGATGGTAAGCAATTCCGCCGCCCATGGACACCCACAACACCAGATTTTCGATGAATATCACAAGCCCTGGCTATTGATATTCATAGAAAATCCGTACAAAAAAAAATACCTTTGCGAAATAATATCGTATGATGACAACGAGAGATACCAATGCACAAAACTCCCCACTACTAATGCCGCGCGCTAAACGTAGTACAGCAATAGTTAAAACCAGATTATTATTATCAGTGGCCGGATTTCGGTGTCCAATTTTTGACAAAATCCTAACATTGACACGCCAACGGCGCTTACAATTTGATAAAAAAATCGATAAGAGTTGCTTCTACTAGATGTAACATTTAACTTACTAAAATACTTGTTTTGTTTTTTAATTCCTGATAAGAGAAACGCCCTGTTGGTCTAGTGGTTAAAATACCAAACCTCGATTCCTGGGTATAGCAAAAAGAATGTTTCGAATTTATCGAACATAGCTCGGTTTTATCTCCAATCCGCATAAGGTAAACTCGAGAGATGGGATTCTAGCCGGGTAAATACCCGGGAATTTACCCAATCGGGTAAAATCTCCAATACTCTCAGTGAACTCTTGTTGTATCAGAACCCGCAAGACATCTTTTCTTCAGTAAATTATTTAATATTTTTATATATTTAATCTTATATGGTCAAAGTGAACGAGTTGAGAAAAAGGTAAAGTTAATGATTATTAAAATCTTTACTGATGGTTTAAAAGGTTTTGAGAGAAGATCAATGCTGCATGCACAGCAGCACCATAGATTACGTTTTTGTGATTTTTGTCACACTGCTGCAGGTTCCATGTCTTCATTCTCGCATATTCTGTGTCCTACATATATGATGAGGAGAAAGGAGATAAGAGACTACTTTTTTGTCTATAGGCGGAGGAAATCGCTTACCATCAGGTGATCCGCTCGTCTGCCCCCTTTTGGCTCTCTCACTCACCGAACGTAGCATAGACGCGGTGAAGCGGATATTCAATTTTTTTTAAAAAAAATTTCTGAGCGTATATAGTAGTAGAATAACTACACAAGTCCTCTTTTCGCCGCACCATTTTCCTTTTTGCACGACCCAAAGGTTGACTGGTAGAGGATGCCTCTGAGATGGATTCGTTTGTACGAAGAGCAGTCCATGTGATTTGGAGCATCCTTCGCCAACACCACATTTCAAAGGCGTCGATACGGTCTCGATCGGCTTTCTTTAGCGTCCACGTTTCCGCGCCGTAACTAAAGATGGAGAAGACCAGAGTGTTCACTAGTTTCATCTTAGTCTTTTGAGATATGTTACGATTTTTCCATATTCGCTGCAGCTGGGCCATTGCGTTTTTGGCCATGCCAATGCGCCTCCTGACCTCCTTTTCACACGAGCCTGTGTTACAGATAGTGGCTCCCAAGTAAGTAAAGTCCTCCAATTTTTACAGGGCTCATTATCACCTGTGATGTGGAGTGAGTTGTTTCGGTCCACTACCATAACTTTGGTCTTGTAGTGGTTGATATTAAGACCCAGTGCCTTGCTAATCTTTTCCATTTTCTTTAGGAGAGTGACCATTTCAGCTTCATTCGCAGCCACGAGTGTTGTATCGTCTGCGTAGCGGAGGTTTGTGATTTTGGTGCCACCCACGGTGCCTCCACCCTCCCAGTTTTTCAAAAGTAAGCCTCATGATGTATTCTCCGTACACGTTGAAAAGAATTGGTGTTAGGATACAGCCCTGTATTACGCCTTTTCCGAATCTAAAAGAATTGGACGTTGTCTTTTCAATCTTAACAATTCCATGGCTATTCTGGTAGAGTGACTTTATCAGTGAGATTAAGTGTTCTGGCACTCCAAGTTCTTTGAGTACCTTCCATAGGGCTGACTAAATGACACAGTCGAAGGCTTTACTATAGTCAACGAAACACAAAATAACAGGAGTGTTGAATTCGTAGGACTTTTCTATTAGTTGGCGTATGTTCAAGATCTGTTCACGAGTTCCCTTGCCATTAACGAAACCTACCTGCTCTTGCGGTATCTGCCAGTCCAAGAAATAGCGAATCCTGTTATTAATGATGTGAAGTAAGATCCTGCTGGCGTGTGATATAAGGGCTAGAGTTCTATAATTGTTACATTTGGAAGTAGAACCCTTTTTGTGCAGCGGTAGTATGATCGACTTCGCCCAGTTCCCGGGCCACTCACCCGTTCGTCAGATGGCATTACATATTTTATGGATTATACCCGCTCCAGTAATCCCCATCGCTTTTAAGATCTCGGTTGATAGTTAATCATTCATTCATTCATTCTTACAACATCTCATACGTTGACCTGATTCCGTACTAAGTAGCTTAAGAACTTGTGTTACAGATATCAGACAACAGTGGAACACAAATATATACTTAAATACATATATTACACCCAGACTCTGAACAAACGCAAGTGTTCAACGCACGAATGTTTGTCCAGGTTGGGGATAGAACCCACGACCTTTGGCCAGTTGGTCAGGCCCAGGTGCTTTCTTGTCCTTAAGCAACGCAGTTTTAACTTCCGATAATAGTATAGGAGGTTCCAGTGTTATCTTGTCCCATAATGATGTTATCTGCGTCGGTGTATGTAATTGGGGATCGATATAGAGGTCCTCGCAATATTTGCGCCAACTTTCCGCTACCGCGTCCAGATCTGTTAGTCTGTTCCCATTTTCGTCGTCGACTACCCATTTTTTAGGTTTGGACTGTTTCGATAGGAGTTACTCTGCCGTTAAATAAATAAATATACACCGTGGTAAATGAAATAGACTGACTACATAGAGAGTGGCGCATAATTGGAATATTTTTCATTAACAAAAGTTTGATGATGAAGGAGACAAGTCTTCATCTATTACCGTATTACGTAACCCGGTAACGAGTTGTTTCGATGAAAAACAGCTCACTCACTTCTATGTCTCACGCAAGTGTAGTCATTAGAATTTTGTGATGTCGATGAATTAGTTGAGGCCAATAATGAGAGAGAAACCGTCAGTCGTGATAGTGATTAAGATTGTACTTTTTAGTGTTTTAGAGTAGTAGTGATTAAGAGTTTATTGCAACTCTAATAGTACATATCTTAGACAATTTAACATGGGACGTAGCATGTGGACGATTTCCCCTCTGCCAAAGTATACGACCAACGTGATTCAACGTTCGGGTATTTTTGTAAAATCGCCATTTCGAATTCGTATCTGTCGCTGAGCGGAACTTGTCAAAATGATTGTTGTGCAGTTTTTACTTGCGAACAACGATCAGAAAAATGGAATTTATCTTTCTTTATTTTATTTATTGGTTTATTGATTAGTATTGTCCGGATATTTACCTTTTGAGTATTAACCCGTCGCTATCTATGTATGTAAACCTAATCCCATTATAGTAGCGATGAATTGATTGCTATGATGGAGGCCTTTGCCCTGTTAGTGGGACAGTTAATAGGCTGATACGAGTACGAGGTAAGAGAAAATGTAATTGACACATATAGAACATCTCGCAATCCCGCGACCGTATCAATACTAATGTAATGTTTGAGACCGTGGACCCTAGATTTCACTACCTATAATGATCACTGATTATTATTTTATTCTATGGTTAACACTGAAGTTTTTTCAAGTACTTTTATAGTGGTTCCTAAAATTTATATAACCTCTAATTGTATAACTCCCAAATGGTAGATTTTTTAATAACTGACAATGCTGGCACGACTACAGTTTTTTTTAAATTTACTAATTACTCAAAGACGTGAAAAGTAAAATATTCCGGTAAAGAAAAGGAAAAAGAGGGAAACGGAGATTTTATACAACTTCATAAAAATGAAAGATGTGAATCTTTTTAATTTTAATAATTAAAAAATTTAAGAAAATTTATTCCCCAATATTATCTGTACTCGTCTGTCAAATATTGCATGACAGTGACTGTTACAGTCTGCTGTGCTTGTCAAATTTTGTCATTCTGCTGCACAAAAGTCGTGTTTTTTTTGAAGAAAACAAAATAATAAAGAGATCTGAACTTTTATTTTTATCGCTACACTCATTTTTTAGTATTGTTCGGGTCTTTCATTAGTTTCATAAACTTTTAAAATGTTCAAAAAGCCTAGTTCCGGTAAGAAAAGTAATTTGTCCCAGGTGAGTCATTGAAAGATTTGTTTGTCCTTCGGGTCCTGTAGCGAGTTTTCTACAAACTGTGTTTATTTATAGATAATTGCCTGTTTTAAACAATTGGTCGTTATGATAACTGTTAAATTATGGCACCAGTAGGCTGGATGACTTAAAAGTTTCTGTGTGGTATTTATCAGCTGTTAATCAGCATCGTAAACAAAGACTCGCTGTTAGATGTCGTAGTCATTTCTAATAGATTTTTTTTCATTCTTAACTGTATACTTAACCTCATTGTGTCAGCGATCTTAACTGTGTCTACAAATACTGTAGAGAATGACTGTATAGCAACAATGAGCATTTTGTTTTGTCTCATTGCTTGAGAGAGATTATACTGTTTCAATTCCCGCTTGCCTGATTTGGAACAAGATTTGGAACAAATCTTGGATTGTTCTATTGTGGTCATTTATAAAATTTAAAAAAAATCAACTTTTACAAAGAAATGGCCTGTGTTAATCTTGAGTCTGCTTGTAGATGTAAGAGACTAAAGCACTGTAAGATACTAAGGATTGTAACAAAATTAAATGTTTAAAGAAAAAATACAATACAATACGATCCAGTTAATCAGAACTGAACAGAAGAAATGTGTACGGGACGCGCACGTGGACACGGCAGGATGTATCAGTGTACGAGACCCGTACGGGGTGCTGGGTTGGAGGTAAACACTGGATCTGGACTATAACTGCGTTTATTCACTAAAACTATGGCAGCGAGGTTCCGGGTGAAGAAGGTGACGATGACGGTGACGGTGACTCGACGATGGGCTGGACGAAGTGGACTGTAAACACGTAGACTCGCAGAGCCACGGAGCGGAGCTATAGGTTGACGCGGAGTACGGGCAGACTACTATGGCGACGACGGACGGAGGTACGGTGACACGGTGTCAAACGGAGAGACGGAGACTATTGATGTTCACAATGACGCTGCTGTAGGGCTTCTGAGTCGCTTCGGAGAGTCGTGGTTCTCTTGTTGAGAGCGCTGTCTGACTGTGTCCGACTGAATGTGTGACTGACTGTGTGCGCTCCTTTTATATTACTCCGTCGGGCCCGCTACTCACTCTAGAATAATCTACAAGTGTCTCGAGACGTCTATTTTATTCCAAAATACAGATTAATTCGGGAAGAGTCGATGAACTCTTGACCCGTAATACTGTGCACGCAACTTTGATTCTTTATATCTCGAGAACACGGTCGAAAATTGCCTGCGCACAAGCGGTATTATTAACAGCGCGGGCGCCGCTCAAAGTCGCTATTCTATAGCTACGTACGTACGCGCGACGGTATATATCGCATACGTGTAGCTACGTATATATTATATTTTTACTATTATTTTTCATTTTAAATACTTGCGATCGCGGTCGTCCCGAACATTCCTCCCGCCGTGCATCGTCGGCCGCGACGTTGCAAACTGGTTAAAAAGGGCGACCGCATTCGTAGGGATGCTAAATTCCTCTTCTACGGGCTGTCGTAGAATTCTACCGGGTACGGATGTCTGCCACTCGATCTATTTCTTCCTGGTAAGAGCGGGACGTTTTATCTTCGCTTTGGGGCTCCCGCCGGTTTCGAAGTGCAGACAGGTACTGTCGAACCCACCGCGACCGGTCTGTATCGGCGAGGCTATGTAAAGCCCGCCTGTGGGCACTGTGGACTAGGTCGCAGTTAGAGAAGGTTCTATGCTTCTTCGCGAAGCTGATGTTATGGCGACTCTCGGTTGGTACCTGCTGGTCGTGATTGGCAAACTCTTCTATTTTTCTATTCCTTTTCGCTACAGGCGAATTAGAGTTCCAGGCCCATTTTCGTAGTTCAAAGTGATCCGCGTGATATACACCTCGAACTTTTCCAGCTATATGAGCGGCGTCCTCCATTGTCTTGTAGCTGTTGGTGCTCTTGATTTTCTCCGATAAATATTCAGCGTGACTTTGTTCATGCTGCTTTTCGTTCGACTTCCTCAAAGACGAAGTCATTCTATACCCAGTAGACGGCGGCCGATTACTATCTCTATTTTTCTTCCACAAATGCCGCGGGACGTCTCTATTATGTCCCTTGAGCAGCATGTCCTTAAGCGAAGCGCCTGACATTTTTGCGAGGACATCGATCTCTATTTGCAACTTCACTTGCTTTCGCGATCTAGGAATCGTGAAGTGCGATGAACACCAAAGTTTCTTTGGTTCGACTGGTGGAGCGGGCTCGGCGTATCCATTGGTGATGAGCGCTTTCATTTGTTCGCAATATTTCACTTTGAGAGTGGGATTCTTCGCTAATTTTCGGTCAATCGATGTTAGGCGTCGCTCGGCGTTATTGTTGTTAAACGGCATTCTATTTTCATCATTCTTCCATATTAACGCTGACTGGTGAGAGCCGTCTTCTCTTTGTACTGTACTATCTTCCAATCTCTTCAAGGCGCGCTGTTCAAGATCACTTCGCGGCTTCTTCGGCTCTATTGTTTAATTATCTATGGCGAAGTGAAGCCTAGGCTGTTCATCCATACTATTTTCTTCTGTATCCGTCTTGAAGGGATAAACAAAGTTGACGCGTTGTCCTCGTGTACGCGTATGTGCGCCATGTAGAACCCATCCGAGCGGCGTGTGCGATGCAACAGGTTGATCGCGTCGCCCTTTTCTTATTTTATCTGCCAACAACAAGTGCCAGTTGTCTTGGCCTATTACTATTCTCGGAGTGGCGTTTCTGTGTTTCAAATAATCTTTGATATCCTCAAGATGACGACAATTCTTAAAGTCTTCTTCCAATACGTCTTGAGGCGACAGTTGTAGACGTCGTATTGTGCGGGCGCGTATCTTACACGGCCCAGTGGCGCCGCGGAGCGTCAATGAAACTCGGCGTGACTTCGTGGCGATTATCTTGCTATTGGTCAACGCTTCTATTCGCATTGGCTCTATTGGGCCCTTCGCTCCAACTTGCTTGGCTAATTCGGCATCTATTAGGCTAACGGTGGAGCCATCATCCAAAAGGGCCCAACTTTCTATTTCTCCCGCCGGTCCAGCGACTCGCACGGGGGCTATTTTCAAATATGATCGACTTTTCTTGGCTGTCCAAGTCGAAGTGACCGCTTCTTTCGAACTATCGACGTTTTCATTCTTCATCTTCTTATAATGAAGGAGTCTATTGTGATAGTATTGGCAGCCTTCTATATCACATTTCGCACGACGGCAGTGGTGCGTTCTATTTCTATACCGCAGGCATTTGAAACAAAGATTATGTTTCTTAGCTATATCCCATCTATTGCTGACGTCTGCATCTTTGAACTTCTTGCAGTTAACTATGGGGTGGTCAGCAACCTCGCAGACTGGACACTTGATTTTCTTATCCGCCTTTGCCACTATGTTGAGGGTTTTTTGCTGTCGATGACGAAATAACCCCCTATTGCCACTATCTTTTTCCCGGTGCGAATGTCGCGGCGCGTCGTCTTCTTCCGGCTGGGCGTAAGGGCTGCATAATTCGGCTTCTCTGTCCAAGAATCTTGCTATCTTGATAAGATCGGGTTCGTCTTGCGGTTGCGTGGCGGCGTAGTCGAACCAACGATATTGTAGAGTAGGCGGCAGCTTCTCTATCGTTATCTTCGTTATATCTGGATTATATAGGTAATAAATCTTCTTTAGGGCTTTCAGTGCGGCTACGATGTTGGAGACTTGGCTTGCAAATATACAAATATCTTTCGGCGTGTCGGCCGGGCGGGGCAAGCTTCTAAGACGATCCAATCCGGTGGAAGCGATGCAGTCTGGCCTTCCAAAACGGGCTTCTAATGTCTTCATGACTTCCTGTGGCTGCGCGTGATGGATAAGAAGGTTCTCGACGGCCTCTCTTGCTTTTCCTCTGATGGTCCGGCGTAGACGTGCAGAGTTTTCTATGTCGGTGAAGAGAGCGGCTGATTCGCAATAGGCGGCTTTAAATGATAGCCACTCTTGATGCGCTCCCGAGAAGTTTGGAAGTTCGGTGACGTGGCGCGGCTGATGCTGACTGGACTTGACAGCTGATGTGATGGCGGTTATCAGTTCTGATATTTCTGACTTCTGCGGCGGTGCTGCTGTGGTGACCAGTGGCGCGGAGGTGACTTCACTATTGATGGCTTCTACCTGCTTTTTATCCGCGTCTGGACTATGGGCTGGTGCGCACGTAATCGGCGGTGGATGCGTCCACTCTTCTTCTATGGGTTTCGATATCGGAGCCGATACGACTGGCGGTCGTCGTGTGACTGGTTGCGGCGCAGGTTGTACCTCCTCTTGACAAGGCGCGCTGGTCGGCAGTAGTCGGGCTTGACATTCGACCCAGTTGGAGACAGGGGCTTGAGTCTCGGCTTCACTGATGTGGGTAGAAGCGTCGTCTTCTTCTTCCGCCTCTATCCTTGCTAAGCGCGCTGCAGCTAACTCGACTTGGAGTTGAAGAAGATCTTCCCTAGCCTGCGCGATACGTAGCGCCCGGCGTGACTGAGTACTATGGGGGCGGGAGACGATCTTCTTGTCTATGGCCTCTTGAGGCGGGGCGGCGGCTTGAGCGGCAGGTGCTTCTACGGCGCCGGAGGCAGGTGCTATGGCCGATGAAGCTTCTATGGTTTTATCCATGGTACCGGGCTCGATGGCTTCCGACGTCACTGGTACTTCCGCGGCTGACCTTCTTCCGCTTTGCGATCTTGTGACCGGCATCTTCTTCTTTCTTCTCTATTCTTCTTCGGGTCCGAAACGAAGATCCAAAATGTTCCTCTAAATCCGGCTCGAAGGACCAATGTACGGGACGCGCACGTGGACACGGCAGGATGTATCAGTGTACGAGACCCGTACGGGGTGCTGGGTTGGAGGTAAACACTGGATCTGGACTATAACTGCGTTTATTCACGAAAACTATGGCAGCGAGGTTCCGGGTGAAGAAGGTGACGATGACGGTGACGGTGACTCGACGATGGGCTGGACGAAGTGGACTGTAGACACGTAGACTCGCAGAGCCACGAAGCGGAGCTATGGATTGACGCGGAGTACGGGCAGACTACTATGGCGACGACGGACGGAGGTACGGTAACACGGTGACAAACGGAGAGACGGAGACTATTGATGTTCACTATGACGCTGCTGTAGGGCTTCTGAGTCGCTTCGGAGAGTCGTGGTTCTCTTGTTGAGAGCGCTGTCTGACTGTGTCCGACTGAATGTGTGAATGAATGTGTGCGCTCCTTTTATATTACTCCGTCGGGCCCGCTACTCACTCTAGAATAATCTACAAGTGTCTCGAGACGTCTATTTTATTCCAAAATACAGATTAATTCGGGAAGAATCGATGAACTCTTGACCCGTAATACTGTGCACGCAACTTTGATTCTTTATATCTCGAGAACACGGTCGAAAATTGCCTGCGCACAAGCGGTATTATTAACAGCGCGGGCGCCGCTCAAAGTCGCTATTCTATAGCTACGTACGTACGCGCGACGGTATATATCGCATACGTGTAGCTACGTATATATTATATTTTTACTATTATTTTTCATTTTAAATACTTGCGATCGCGGTCGTCCCGAACAAAATGTTTGTTTTCTCAGCCTGTACCTTCATATTTAGTTTTTTTTTCGCAGTTTGGTCTACTTGATGTAGACTTAGATGACGATGATGAGCCTATGGACCTAGATGATGACGACGACATGGATCTGGAGGCGGAGCTGGCTGCCATCAGTGGTGGTGGGCCCAAGAGGCACCGGCCTCGGAAGCCGGCTCCTGTGCCATCGGCTAACCTTGATGCTATGATAGCTGCCAGCCTGAAGGATGTCCCTTCAGATGAAGATGATTCAGGTTAATATGTGCACATAGCCACACGTCAGTGTGTTTTTAAAGTTCTATAGGTAGTAGATCCTTGAAATATTGAATGAAACATGATTTATCTCGATTTTATTAAGAATTATTATTTCATAACTTTTTTTGTTGATAAGGAAAAATAATTTCAGATCAAGAGATGGGAAACCCTGTAGAATAATATTTTATTATTGTTTGTGTCTGATTAGGTGGTGAAGATGATCCAGAGCTACTAAGTGAGCTCAAAGAACTAGCCATCGACGATGACGAAGCCCCCCCACCCCCACCCCGCACCTCCCGGCCCGCGCCCCCGCCCCCCGGCGCCGCCAGTGGACAGAGCAGCACCATTAGTTTGTTGCAGGATAGAATTTCTAATTACGCTTTGGCTGAGAAGAATGCAAAGGAGAGTGGGGAAAGCAGCAGGGCAAGAAGGTAGGTCCTAATAAGATATTTTTATGTGCTAGGTGAGCAGAGCGATTGTCGCCACCTATGGACATCTGTATCACCAGTGGGGTCACAAAAGCACTGCTAACCTGCCCTAACCTAAATCCACACCTGCGAAGGCACAGCTTTAAGCTGGCAAAAACGAGGTCAAACAACAACCCGCATAAACACTTCTTTAGTAACCAAGTGGTCGAGCTGTGGAACAAGTAACCACAAGAAGTAGTCTCAGCCGAAAACACAAATATATTTAAGAATAGACTAGACAACTACTTACAAAATGGAAAATAAGATATACTTGTAATGTAACTGGATACAGGCAATTATTAGTTCCTGAACTGCCTGCCTGAGTAATGAATAATAATAATTATAATAACTTTTTAATCCTCTTCCCACTGGATGGGGCCTCCGGTATCCTAACTGATTCGGCGAATCACAGCGTAAGCTTTTCTTCTCGCCGGTTTTTTGAGAGAAGGTCATTAGACATTATATGTAACTTTAAAATAGGATCAGTGTTCCATATCCCTTATGTTTTTCTTATTCAAAGTAGCTATCTACTAATTTAAATCTTAGATTTGGACGCGGTCTCAAAACCCTGAACGACCTGCTCAAGCAAGCTAAAGCTGGCAAACCGATCGCGGATGAGGACATACCGCCGGCAGTCAGCCTCGGAAAGCCGGCGCCCAGTGCGCCGCCACCGGAACCTGCTCCAGTTGCACCCGAGGCCCCGGTGGAACTTGACCCGGAACCAGAGGAACCACCTAGTCTACCGGAGCCGAAGGAACCCCCTCCTCCTCCGCCAGTGGAGGAGAGCTCGGGATTAGATCCTGAGAAGCAGCAAGGATTGCAAATGATATTACGTACGTTTTTTTAAATCAATTGATATTGATTAACATTGTATCATTTTTTACATTTCATCTCAAAAGTAAAGTATAGGCCAAGTAGGTATGTATGTATATTTGACCTATATTTTGCCTCGTTGGCAAAAAATAGGTTGTTTCGATTCATACTGAAATAAAATGAAAGGTAGACTCCCTTTTTCGCACTTAGACTCACTTTCGGTCCATTGTACGTGATGGGTCGACTGACTATAGAAGCCAGCCCAGCTCCGCCCAGAAGCGCAGAAGTTTCCTGGCAGCTTAGCTTCACAATCTTTGCGGCGCGACCTCACCGATCCGAGGATTTGTACACGTTGGGTAGTCACCGCATCGCACTCCAGGATTACGTATGTGATAGAAAGACCCTCGGCATGGAAGGCTGTCTGTCGCGCCCATTGTGAACAGATGTTTGTTTAAGGTTCGATTCGTACTGATCTCACATTATACTACAGTGTACAGTAATAAGAATAGGGGGAGGTATCATCAGGTTATTATTGTGAAAATGAAGGCAAGTTAGAATTAATTAAATTTAACACTGAAATATAACACTAACACAAAACAATATATATATACACACAACAACACAACTTTATTGTAAATACCAATCTCCCCAAATGTCTTAGCGTGCGTACCCCAGGCGCGCAACGGGGTGTTATACAACTCTATACACCATGAACTCTCCATCTCTACCCTGTAATATCGTAAGGATAAACGTGCTTGCAGTGGCGTAGGGCAGCAGATTTTAGGAAGCTGCAAAATTAGAAACATTTTTTTCAAGTGTAGCTATCATGGAAAAACATTACAATACTTTAATTACATTGTCATTGTAATTGTAAACTTGTTTAGAACCTGGCCAGAGGGGCGGCAAATTTCCAAAAAGCCTACAGGGGCTAGGCGGCAAATACGTAAATTTGCCACTGGTGCTATGGTTAGTTGGTGTGAAGTTATTACATTACAAAACAGCATATCAAGCTCAACTTTTATTTGACGAATTTATTATAGTTTAATAATTCCAACTTCATCATTTATTTCGCAATACCCAGGACGCCAAGGCGAGTTCAAAGCGGCCGCCCTGTCGCACAAGCGCGCCGGAGACAAGACCATGGCCCTTGAGTTCCTCAAAGTGGTGAAGCAATTCGACATGGTGGTGGAGGCGTACAAGGCCGGCCAGGAGATGGACCTGAGTGAGCTGCCCACCACGCAGAGCATCGAGGCTGCGCTGAGGAGCCAGAAGGAGGAAGGGCAGGTCCAGAATACTGCAGGTTGGTGACAAGTGGTCTATTAGCGATGAATGAATGAATGAATATACTTGTATTGCCCTCAAAATAAAGTATGAAAACTTTAAAACTAGGTATTACAGGATGGTAGCTCAATAGATTAGAATGCGCCTTCCTTACGGGGGTTTTTCCAATCTATGTGCGTATATCTACCATTAGATCGGCGGTGAGGGAAAATATTGTGAGGAAACCTGCACGTTTCGGATAGTTTCTGAAACGTTAACCGTTGAATTTTACCGACGCTCCGCCGCGATCTTAGTAAAAAATAATGGGTTGTTACTGTTATATGTTGAGTGAATCACACTGGGGCTTATGTAGTTTAACGGCCGAATCGCGACCTTGACGCATAGGCGGTCAGTTACGTAGGTACGCGGCACGAAAGATATTAAGTGAGATAATGAAAACGTGGCGCGAAATCAAATTGGTCCAAAATGAGTATTTAAATTAAATTAAATTGATACAAGTATTGCATTGGAATATGCACTGCGACGCACGTTATTGTCACACAAACGTGCTCAGACTCACATGAAGTTTTCATAAATTAGAAAGTAAATCGTTTATTGCATTTTTTCACGTGTCTGCTCAACTTAAACCTTTCAATTTGTCCAAAAAATTGGAAAAAGTAAAGGAAAATATTTATTTTTTGTAGAACTTAAATGCTTTCAAAATGGTCGCAACTATGCATTCTGGTATTCTAAAATGTAAATTAAAAACATTCAACAATTTCCTGAAAAAAAATCCCTTCAAAGTTCCCCTAAGATACGCTACGCCACAGGACTTCCTTTGCTACACAATGACAATCAGTCTTGACAACTTGATTAATCTTGAGGTGGCTGATCGATCACAGTAAAACTTGGTGTTGCCATGTGATTAACTCCGCCGTTTATGATATAGGGAGCAGACGAGCAGACTTATTCCCATATTGTGTATATTTTTGACTGTAGTGATTAGTGGGTCGATGAAAGCGATGGCTGCGCAAGAGGTCCCGGGTTCGATCCCCGGGTTGGGCCAAAAATTTGTACCTGTTTTCGGTAAGAAATTCTTAGTGCCAGCCCGGAATCTGGAAGTTGGCGGACTTGTGCCCCCGTGCCTCGGAAGCGCGTTAAGCGTTGGTCCTGCGCCTGATCCCTCTTTGGTCATGCCACATTGGTGTCCCATCGAAATATGAGGGTAAGGGAATAGAGAGTGCACTTATGTCTGCGCAAACACTTGTGCACTATAATATGCCCTGCGTCGGTGGCTGATCGCTGAGATTGGCCGCCATGACCGAAATATACGTTTGGAGGACATTATGTTCAAGAAATATGTTTTGTTTTAGAACCAACGCCCCCACCTCCAGTGGCGGACAGCGGCGGGCTCGTCACGGCTTCTAGTGTTGATGAAGCGTTGAGGCAGAGATTAGCAGCTTTCCAGGTACGAACTGTGGCGTAAGAGCCCAAAATAGTCACATTTTCGTCATATAATAAAAGCTGAAAGCATCTCTGTGCCAGTCGCCAACGCAGGTCAAAAATACCATCTGGAGTTATCAAAGGTGACGCGCTTGTTTGTTTGCCTTACTATCTCATAGAGAATCTATTAAAGCGGCTATAGAGATTGGGTTGTGGTTACTTTCCAAGATCTTGGTCTAAAGAGAACAGAATTTTTCAGCTTTTCGGGTCTGGCCCTATAATGGTTCATTTTTGTCACCGAAGCGGCATAAAAAAGGGTCGGCACCATGTATGCAAGTCCAAACCACTGTTCATAGGCTGCGGTAGTGGCTTACCATCAGGCGATCTGCACGCGTGTTTGCCCCCGACGTGGTGTGAAACCACTTGTGACTAGTGCGTTCCCGTTAAGAAGAAAAATATTGTGTTTGTGATTGATAAAATTATATTCTTTTTATGATCATTTTTTTTCAGTGTTTATCCAAACCTGGCGAATGTTGGCTAGCTTTCTGTATCTAGACCTTTTTCGATGGCCCCATAGAATTTATAAAGTAACAATTTTGTAGCAACAGGAAGCGAAAGCCAAAGAGGAGGGTAACTCTGCTAAAGCCCGCCGCCTGGGCAGGGTGGTCAAGCAGTACCAAGACGCCATCCGACTCAACGCGGCGGGGAAGCCAATAGCGGCCGACGAGTTGCCCACGCCGGCGGGGTACGCACCTATACCCACTGGAGGGGTAAGTTTGATAAATGGAGAGGGAAAGTTAGGTAATTGGAGGGGTAAGTTTTATAAATCGAGGAGGTGAGTCAGATAATTGAAGGGGTTAGTTTGATAAATCGGGGGGTAAGTCAGATAATTAGAGGGGTTCGTTTGAAAAATCGAGAGGGTAAGTTAGATAATTGGAGGGGTTAGTTTCATAAATCGAGGGGAAGTTAGATAGATGGATAGAAAATACTTTATTCCGCTAAGGCGTGCCGCCTGGGCAGGGTGGTTAAGCAATAACAGGACGCTATCGAACTTAACGCAGCAGGGAAGCCGCTAGCGGTCGACAGATAATAATAATATTTAAAAAAAATACAAATATGATTAGGCGTCTACCAAAAACAATAGCAATTAATTTTTCTACTTTCAACGTGAATTTTTGAGATGCAAGTCAGATATTGGAGGGCTAAGTCAGATAAATGTAAGTTACAGTGCGACCACGGTTATTTGGCACGTGGCAAAAGTCGGAACTAACGCTGTTTCCTTTACAAGTGTGTCAGTGCTTATGACATTTCTCATAGAAAAAATATTATGCAGGTTTCATCCCATGTTCAGGGGGACTCGAACCCACACCTTCCGTGTTAAATGAAGAAAATCGATTGGCATAGGACATCTCTAGCCTGACGCTAGCCTAGTAAAACTGACACAGGACCTATCATGTCAGTTAGTCTATTTTCGCGCGCGATATGGGATTGTTATTAATATCTGTAATTTGCGATTAAACCTTATTTTCTAACTTAAACCGCTTTTCATTCTTTAATACTATGATGGAGGACTTTGCCCTACAGCGATAAGAAAGAAAGAAAGAAAGAAATAAACATTTTATTAGCCATGACAATAAATAATTTAACAATGAACATACATTAGACAACATAGGTAAGGTAACATTGACACATTAAAACTACAGACAAAGGTGAGTACGAGAACAGACGTAAATACACAGCTGTATAATGAAAATATTGTAAATAAGTAGGCGTGTGTGAAGTGTGAGGTCAATCAGGTCCTGGCCTCAGCATGGTGCTGCCACGACAGAAATGCCGCGGCAGCGCTGGTATTCTGGCAGGACCTGTTGTGAGTGACGACTGTGTTAATGAATAACCATAAATAAATTAACACTAATGCACATAAATATATAATGTGAGATAGAATAGGGTATTTGACTAAGCTCGAGATTTTACAAAATAAACATATTTTATCAAAATATAGGTAAATATGTGCCAATAGCAAAAATTCTCAATTAAAAATATAACGTCAAGCCGGTTTTATGGTCATTCAAAGATTCATGGGCAAGTCCATTTTAAAAGTATGAAAATATTAATAAATAATTAAACCATTGAATAACCCATATAATTTACACCAGCTATTATAATGGAACCATTGACATAAACGAAACATTTGATATAGCTACCATACAACATTCAAATGAAATGCATACAAAATACTGTCGTGTGACGTCACATCTCAGTAGCCATTTGTATGGAGCGTTTTGGGTTTGCCCAAAATAATGTGATTTTAAAGTTGCGATATCTCAGGTAGTTTAAATGTGAATCAAGTAATTCTTTCAACGATGTTTCTATCATTGAAAGGTCTTTTGATTACAAAAATAAAAAAAAAATTGTCAAATACCGTATTACTAGATAGAACGGAAGAAGATAGAATTATGACTAACTTATTTATAAAAGCGACAGTGGCGCCATCGATTGTTTCATATCGTCAATGTTGACACGTTGACGAAATGATTAAAAAAAACAATTAGGGAAAAAAAATTGACAGTTTGATCCAATCTGTGGTTTTATTTGACATTTTTTTTTTACTGTAGATAGGTAAGCATTTGACCATATTTCACCTGATGGTAAGTGATAATATGGTCTAAGATGTAGCACGATTACCTAGAAGATACCTATTCACTCGCGCTTTGAAAACCCCTAAATTGTAGCCTCTAGGGAACATCTCTTCAGGCAATATATTGTTTTAAACTTTCATGGTCACTAACATTAGAATAGTTATTTACGGGATTGCTACCATGTCGTACCTTATTTTTGAGTATCCGATATTTCGGAGCTGTTGCAAGCGCCATGGTCACGGAGTAACTGAAGATTCTGCGGGTAAGATGTTATTGGCAGACATATCGGTCTACCCTCTTTCTTAGTCTTTTACTGCGTTCACCTCCGACTACATACCGAGACTGGTCAGGGAAGCGATTGAAATCCGGAAATTCAAAAATTTCAATCGTGAGGATGGGTTTAAATTGTCAAATGTCTGGAATCCAGTGATTTGTAAGTGTAGGAACCGTAAAACTAAACAAAGTGTCGTTTCGCGGGCAGATACTGTGAGTGTTGTGTGTCGAGAACAGGTGCTGAATAAATAGTGAGTTAGGAAACAGTGGTACCGGAGGTGAACGCAGTAAAAGACTAAGAAGGAGGGTAGACCGATATGTCTGCCAATAACATCTTACCCGCAGAATCTTCAGTTACTCCGTGACCATGGCGCTTGCAACAGCTCCGAAATATCGGATACTCAAAAATAAGGTACGACATGGTAGCAATCCCGTAAATAACTATTCTAATCTCTTCAGGCAACTGATTCCACTGTTTTGCAGTACGAATAAGGAAACAGGATTCAAACCTCTTTGTGCGGACTTTTGGTATTTCTACCATGTACCGGTGTCGATTGAGGGTCTGCCTGACATTTGACGATAAGGCTTATGCCTTAACTTGCAGGCCGCGGCCGCAGCCCCCGCGGCGCGCGCGCCGCCGCCGCCCGTGGCGTCGTCCCGCCACGATAAACAGCTCGCGTTGTTGCTGCACAGACAGAAGCAGTTCAAGGACGCGGCGTTGAACGCTAAGAAAGCTGGTGAGTGTTCACATCGGTCAACCCACCACCTCCCATGCCCATTTGAGGAGTGTCTCTTCAAAAGGTCCTATTTCCCTATATATTTTTTTTATTTTATTTTGATATTTGACGACCCGTTTGGAACAGTGGTAGTGAACGCTGCCTTTGGTCCAAGGGTTGCGGGTTCGATCCCCGCACAGTACAAACATTTGTGTCCATGAACATCTCTGTTTGTATTGGTCTGGGTGTTTTATATGTACTATAAGTATGTATTTACAAAAGAAAAGTATTATATGTATATATTTGTAATCCCACTGTTGATTCTGATATCCGTAACACAGGTGCTTGAGCTACCTATCTCGGAGTCAGATTAATGTATGTGATGTTGTGAAATATATTTGTTTATTTATTTATACTGTAACTTATGAATGAAAAAAAATCGCCTAAACTTATTTATTAAACATATAGAATAGAATTAGCATTTATTTGGTAAACACATCACATGATTTTTACAGAAAAGACTAAAATAAAACAAGATAAAAACACTTTCTATGCAAGTATGTCACGGCGCCGGAACGCCATGACGCTGGTATTCTACGGGAACCATTGAGGTAGAGAGAGTCACCAGCCAACATTAATAAAAGTACCTACTTTACAAAGGATATACCTATACCCAAAACTGGAATTCAAGACCAAAAAATCTACTACAATGTTGCCACTGCAATAAAATGATCTTACAAATAGTATATACCTATTTCTTAAAAACATACGCCAACATAATTTATTTATTGGTAATTTTAATTCTATAATATAAAGAAGTAATTTTATTGACTTATATTTACATAAATACAAGACAATTTAATAAAAACTTAATCATCCGTAATGTTTGGTAGAAAAGCTGGTATTGAGCTTGTGTCACTTCAGGTGTTAATAACATTTGGTACAACATTTGAACTTAAATGTTGTTTCGTGCAGTGAGCTGCCGCAAAGGGATTTATTAACAATAGGAATCTTTGAATTTTAATCGTTTTAAACAATGCTATTGTGTGTTGAGTGAGTTGGCACCTTAAAACCTGTGATTTCGTTAAGAGTAGTCTCGGCAGAATCCATAGGTCGAGTGACCGACTCAGATTCCATAGTCAGAGATTCTGACATTAGTGATGATGTAGATGAAGATGTAGGTAATTAAGTTTCTATTTTTACAGAAAATCCTCATCATGAATTGTGCCAGCCTATACTAAGAAAATAAGCATATAACAAAAAGGTTGAAAAAACCTGAAAACTGAATTTAACAATGACATAAGTGACATTGATAGATTTGACACTGACGTATCTGTCGTAGTTTTTGTGGTCTTGAATTCTAGTTTCGAGTATAGATATAACACGGTTAAAAAGAAGAAAAAAATACGATAAAAATAATAAAACAAAATCAGCTCTAAATAAGAAACCTAATGTTCTGTGCGTGCTGCTTTCATGCATGGATTTTGCTGTTTGGATGTTTGGTATTAGAAGTACGTGTTTTCGTATGTGTGTGCCTGTGTGCTTGTGCGTTGCGTGTGCGTGTGTGTACGTGCGTGTTTTTTCGCGTGTGAAGCCTATTAGTTAATTATAATTATAAGCCTATTAGTTAGTTATAATTATTATAAACCATGCATGACCCATTTCAATGTGAAGATGTCTGATAAAAATTAAATGATGTTTCAAATCATTTAAACGCCAGTGTGTTCAGCCATATTGCTTCTTTTGACTCAGATACTGACAATTTGGGCTATTTATATTGATATTATCTGTCGCGCTTATTTTTATTTTATTTTAATTTTTTTTTTTAGTTGTAATTAATTTGACAAGGATTGTATTCTTCTGCTTTTTTATTGTAAATTATCCATGAGTGACTAATGACCATGAATGCAATGTAATAATGTATCCTAACCTTATATTACCTTTGTATTACCTTGGTATGAGGATAATAAACCATTGTAAAAAAGTTGGCGATTAAAAAGAGTAACTGGCGAGTTTCTTGCCGGATCTTCTCGACCAGAAACAACTTTCCGAGCCGGTGGTAGAATCGCATTATGTTTATTTACTTTTTTTTTGTATATTTTATGTATCAACATATATATGTATATTACATTACATAAGTACTTATAAATAGTTTTAAATCATTCAAATGTATGACGATTTGTAAGTGCTGTGTACAAGCCTATGCAAATAAAGAATTATTTGATTTGATTTGATATACTGCGTTTTGGATTAATTTCTGTTAGCTTGTAAGGTGTCTGAATAATAAATAAATAAAATAAATATTCTAATGGTTGCAGGAGACATAGAACAAGCGAAGGAGTATCTCAGAGCAGCCAAAGGTTTCGACTCGGTGATAGACGCGGCTCGCGGCGGACTCGTGGTCGACCTGAAGTCGCTGCCGCTGCCGCCGAAGGCTAAGGCGCAGTTGGAGAACACGTGAGTTTTTACTATAGAATAGAATTCATTTATTTCAACCATAGGTCATATTGAGGATAAGATAACATTAATAAACAAGATCAATTTCATAATTACATTACACAATTGTCAAAGTTTAAAATACAATTAAATTAGGATGTCAAATTACAATTTAAAATTAATTTATTGAATATATTACAATTAGAATCGTGAGATAAGTACTACCTACTGTTTTATTGTTTTAATAATTTGCTCATTAGTCAGTACATTAACCATCGACACATGGTTGATGTACTGACAGTCAAACCTAAGCGCGAACATTTGCAGGATGATGTTGTGGCTGCCTCGGACCCTGCTCACTAAGGATGCACATCGCTTCCGTAGGGTCGTGTAAAAACAGTCTACACGCCACTATGGACCACTCTTTTAGAAGTTAGATATACTTTAAGGCACAAAACAATATACTCCAACCGATTACGACATACGACAATCTCAACGACCAGCCACTTACGCAGGGTATATTAAAGTGTTAAAGTATTTGCGCAAACACAAATGCACTCTCTATACCTTCATATTCCGATGGGATACCAGCGTGACACGACCGGAGCGCAGGACCAATGGCTTAACGTGCTTTCCGAGGCACAGGGGTACATGACCGCCAACTTCCGGACTCCGATCTGACCGAAAACCTAAGTACAAATTTTTGGCCCGACCTGGGGATCGAACCCGGGACCTCTTGCTCAACCGTGCGACCCACTTATCAATATGCCACCGAGGCAGTGTCAAAATTGAAAAAAATCTTCATCACATCACATCTTTTTCTTCGACTGTTTTAGAAGAAAGAGCCTGTTTTTGCAAGAAATACCCGTCTTTTAGAAGAAAGAGCCTATTTTTGCAAGAAAGACCCCTCTTTTAGAAGAAAGAGCCTGTTTTTGCAAGAAAGACCCCTCTTTTAGAAAAAATAGCCGGCTTTTGCAAGGAAGACCCCTCTTTTAGAAGAAAGAGCCTTTTAGCAAGAAAAAGCCCAAGATCCCTCATTTAGGAGAAAAGGCCATTTCTTTAATTTAATTTTTTTAAAAGAAAGAGCGTGTTTTGGAAGAAAGAGCCCTCTGTTAGACGAAATTACCCTCTTTTGGAAGTAAGAGACGTATATATGTCACCGGAAAATAACAAGATCCGTAAGTTTATCAATTTACTAGGAAGTTTATAAACTGTCGGAGGATTCTAAACGGGAGATAAATTGTATTATTTTACGTCCAAAATTTCGTACATTGATAAACTGACTGAACTAACTCGTAATATAATAAGTAAGCAATATACAAACGCTACGCGCGACCTGATTGGCATTGCCACTATTAACATTGTCCAATCAGAGAGCAGTGAGTTATTTTACGTATTTCAAAGATTCGTATATTTAAAAGAGTTTGTGTGATTGGTCGAACCATATAAAATTTTACGAATAGATATCCGTTAATTTATAAATAGTAGAATAGGCCACCCTCACTCTTACCGACGTGTCGTAAAAGGCGACTAAGGTAAAGCTGCTGGCATGATCATCAGCACCCAGAGAAGGAAAACTCTGCATTTATATCAAAACCCTCGCCAACCCGTCTGCCAAGCGTGGTGAGTATGGCAATTACCCTTCATGTGATTGAGGGAGGCCCGTGCCCCAGCAGTGGGGACTTAAATGGGCTGATGATGATGATGATGATGATGAATTTATAAATTTACCATGTGACGTCAGAAATTGATAAATTTACGAAAGTGTGGACGTAAAATAATACAATTTATCTCCCGTTCAGAATCCTACGAAAGTTTATAAACTTCCTAGTGAATTGATAAACTTACGGATCTTGTTATTTTCGGGTGACATATATACGTCTCTTACTTCCAAAAGAGGGTAATTTCGTCTAACAGAGGGCTCTTTCTTCCTTACGGAATTGATAAACTTACGGATCTTGTTATTTTCCGGTGACATATATAATTATGTGCTGATGTGATGTCTCAATTTATTTATTTATTATTACTTCCAGTTTCGATATCGTATCAGCCGAAGACTGCGGCCCCTCAGAGGACAGCCCTGCTACGATACACTCCGACGACGACGACGTGTTCGGTAGCCTACACCGGCAGCTCGCCGCGCAGCTCAAACTGTGCATCGAGAACAGGGACCATAATAGGGCCATGGGCCATATAGCGGAGGCCAATCGCTTCGAACACTTGGCTGTTAGCGTACAGCAAGATTTGGATACAGTGGCTTTGTCTAAAAGGTAAGCTGATTTAAACTTTGTGCATTTTATAATAAGATACAGCTTAATTTAAACTGTATACTAAGAAAAAGGACCATAATAGGGCCATGGGCCATATTACCGAGACCTTCCGCTTCGAACAATTGGCTGTTAGCGTACAGCAAGATTTGGATACAGTGGCTTTATCTAAAAGGTAAGCTGATTTAAACATTGTGCATTTTAACTATAATGGATTAACACGATATTTATTATGTGAAACAACATTGTGTACTCACATCCAGTCCGCTCGTGACCACGGCTGCTGTAACGTAGCCGAAACGTCGAGCCAAATATGTGAGTACACAATGTTGTTTCACATAATAAATATCGTGTTAATCCCCGTATTGATACATTATAGTTGGTGCATTTTATAATAAGATACAGCTTAGTTTAAACTGTATACTAAGAACAAGGACCATAATAGGGACATGGGCCATATAGACCAGACCAATCGCTTCGAACAATTGGCTGTTAGCGTACAGTAAGATTTGGATACAGTGGCTTTAGCTAAAAAGTAAGCTAATTTGTACTTAAAGTCTTTAATTATAAGATTCATTTTAGCTCAGCCACTGGAGCTGGGCATCGAGAACAGGGACCATAGAAGGGCCATGTGCCGCCATATAGCAACGGCCAATCGGTTCGAACGTTTAGCTGTTAGCATGCAACAAGATTTCGATATAAGTAAGCTGATTTTAACTTAAAGTTTGTTACAATAAGAGCAAAGGTATGTTTCGAATTTTTCAAACATAGCTCGGGTTTGTGCAAGCGTGATGATTAAGCCCAATCCCATCATAGTAGCGATGACTTGATTTCTATGATTGAGGCCTTTGCCCTGCAGTGAGACAGTATGTAGGCTGATACTAACCACTAAGGTAAATACAATAAGATACAGGTTAGCCCAGCAACTTGATCTGTGTATCGAGAACAGATAATACAGTAGCGCTATGGGCTTTTGAGAATAAGATATAGTAAGTAAATAAATCCCAGTTTAACTTAGTAATATTAATTCGAATGCTGTCTCCTTCTATTATTTGAAAACGAATATACATCTGTTTCAGACTAAATCAAGCACCTCCAAAATTCCACTACGAGTCGCGGCAGTTCTCCGTGGTGCAGTGCAATACGGACCTTAATGAGAACGATTTAGAGCTGACAATCGTGCGCGGTATCGCGTACAACGTGCCCAACCCGAAGGAAGTTGATACCTACGTCAAGTTTGAGTTTCCGTACCCACAGGTATTGTGTTGTTTTAAAAATCTAAATAAAAATCGAAATATCCTTTTCTTTGTCCAAATACAATGCGATTACTGCTCGACCAAACGAGGCAATGGGGGTTATTGTGTGTGGAAAATATGACACTAGATGGCGTACTGTTGGGCTGAATTCCAACTTTAATTGTTATTTTGGTATTATCAATTTTAAAATAATATCCTCCAGCCGATTACGGCTACGGCGGCCAATCTAACGATCAGACACGTACGCAGGATATATTATAGTGCTCAAGTGTGTGCGCAAACACGATTTCCGAGGCACGGGGGTAGAATACCACCAACTTGCAGACTCCAGGCTGACATTAGAATTTCTTAGGTACAAATGTTTGGCCCGATCCGGGGATCGTCGCTTTAAAGTGCGACCCACTTACCACTGCACCACCGAGGAATTAAAAAGCCCATTACCTTGGTACTAGATGGATCCCTCTTATAGTACGCCATATAGACTAGTGGATTTTCCACACGCCATTCTCTATTTCATTACGCGACTAGATGAGCTATACAACGCAGCGCGCGATCTGCTAAAACACTGAGTCTGCGCCACCATAGGAGTCCCGTGAAAAGCGCCAATGAGTCGCTATCAGCATTCAAGTTTGATCTTTAAGTCAATATGCACAAGGAATTTAAGATTTATATCTATCTTCTTCTTCTATAATATAAAAGGAGAACAAACATCAAGAAGGAGAAATCTTTTAGGCAAACGCGTATCATCCTAGACCTCATCGTCGCTTTCCATCAGGTGCGATTGTGGTCAAGCGTTAGCCTATTGACCAAAAAAAAAACTTGAGTGACTAAGGTATTAAGTGACTAGGAATGCACGCACAGCCCAAACTACTGAACCCTAGAAACTTGAAATTTGGGCAGGGGGTTCTTTTAATAGTGAAAGTGAGTACTAAGAAGGGATTTTTAAAAATTCATCCCTTAAGGGAGTAAAAAGGGCTAGAAGTTTGTATGAAAGTCTGCCATCTTTGATGTTAGGAATGGGAAAATTTGTATTTAGACTAATAATTGAAAAAGAAGAAAAACCCATCAAAAGTTTTTGGAAAGTCACTCTTACAGGGTATTTAATAGGGGGAGAAACGCAGTATGGGTATTTAGCAATTTTAATATAAGAATCTTGAAAATTATTATTTGGGCTCCTAATATTGAATCAAAAACAATTTGTTTTAACATTTTTGTAAATTCAACGTTTAAGAGGGTGAAAAAAGGGATTGGAGTTTGTATGGTAGTCCGTCGTCTTTGATGTTAGGAATGTGAAAATTTGTACCTATACATATAATTTGAAATAAACAGAAATTCACTTCAACGTTTTTGAAAAATCACCCTTTGAGGGGGTGAAATAGGGAGTGAAATGCAATAGTAAAGTAAAAGACTTTAAATTGATGTTTGGGCACGGGGTTTGAATAAAAAAGTGACTTATGAACTTTCAACTCCTAAGGAGTAGTTGCGCAGGTTTGAAGTTTGAATGAAGACTTTTGTAATAAAGACTAAAACTGCGTGAGTTACGCCGCGGGCGCAGCCTAGTATAATCTAAAAGCAAGCAAGCGGGTCACCTGATGATAAGAAATATCTGCGAGATCAGACGAGTCGCTGACGCGTAGCCGCTATTCAGAGAGTACGCTAGTCACTTGAAGTTTCCTAATCCATCATCATCGTCGTCATCGTCAGCCCATTTAAGTCCCCACTGCTGGGGCACGGGCCTCCCTCAATCACATGAGGGGTAATTGCCATACTCACCACGCTTGGCAGACGGGTTGGCGAGGGTTTGATATTAAAATTTTGAGTTAGGTCGGTATTTTACTAAGGGTGCGATAAGTGCAGAGTTTTCCTTCTCTGGGTGCTGATGATCATGCCAGCAGCTTTACCTTAGTCGCCTTTTACGACACCTCGGTAAGAGTGAGGGTGGCCTATTCTACTCTGCCGGGGACCACACGGCAATATCTTCTCCATCTTAATCCATAACGGTCGGGAAAACTCATTGACTGCAGGACGCGCCAGTGTCGGACCGGACGTCCCTGGTGAAGGACACGAACAGCCCGGAGTACAACGCGGTGTTCCCGCTGGGCATCGCGCGCGCCGCCCGGCCGTGCCTGCGCGTGTTCAAGCGCCACGCCATCAAGCTCGAGGTCTACTCCCGAGGGTGAGTCGACTCCCCTCGACATACGACCCGATTGGAACAGTGGTAGTGCACGCTGCCTCTGATACAAGGGTTGCGGGTTCGATCCCCGCACAGTACAAACATTTGTGTGCATGAACATGTTTGTTTGTATTGGTCTGGGTGTTTGCTATGTATTATAAGTATGTATTTACAAAAGAAAAGTATTATATGTATATATTTGTAATCCCACTGTTGATTCTGATATCCGTAACACAGGTGCTTGAGCTACCTATCTCGGAGTCAGATCAATGTATGTGATGTTGTGAAATATTATTATTATTATTATTATTATACTGTGGCGGTTGGACTGTATATCTATAAAAGGAGAACCCGAGTGAATAAGTGACTAGGATTGGACCCACTTGAAATTTGGGCAGGGATTCCTTTAATAGTTAAAATGAGCACTAAGAAGGGATTTTTAAAAATTCAACACTTAAGTTACCCCTTAAGGGTAATATAAGTATAAGGGTAAAGGGATTAGAAGTTTTTATGAAAGTCTGCCATCATTGATGTTAGGAATGTGAAAATTTGTATTTTGACTAATAATTGGAAATTAAAAATAACTCATTAAAAGTTTTAAGGAAGAAATCAATCAAAATCAAAAAAATCAAAAGCAAAACAATATTGTATTTTCCCAAGTTCACAGACACAGAAATTAAACAAAACAATAATGTATCAAAAACCATTAAAAAAGTATAAAAAACATAAACAATATTAAAGATACTGGTTCAGCCTTCGATCCTCAACACACGTGGTTGCCCTCTAGGATCTAATACGGGACGTAGTATCATCTACGACGGGGTCCTATTCGTATCATTTACGGGCTGGTCTTGTTGAAATATGGGACAAAACAAGTAACTAAATAGGGGACAGGTTGATCAAATTCGAGACAAAAACGGGACATATTCCAAATACGGGACAGGATGATCAAATACGGGACATGTCCCGTAACCCTACTTATACAGCTTCTTATGTGTCTAACGAGAACGTTAATTAATTTGACTATTCAGCCCCGAAATTGAATTAAAAATAAGGCATCCGAAACGTACTCGTACTGTTTTATCGATAATCGCGCCAACCGACAGGCGGGAAATGCTTCAGTGTATGTGTGAACGTAGCAAGCTCACCACACCCCTTTCGACTGGTGCTAAGTTTCTCTCCTCCGTATGGTGTCGCTTCGGGATTTTTTTATGTGGCAGACGAGCAGACGGATCACCTGATGGTAAGCGATTGCCGTCGTTAAATAAAATTCAAATGTCATGAACGATTTTTCATTTATTGTCTTTCATTTATTGATTATAATGAAATTATCGTTAAAATCAATGAAAATCTGCTAGCGACGCCTCACTTAGCCTGTTTGTATGAAAATTCACTGAATATCCCTAGGTAATTTTGATGTGTAGCTGTAACCATAATATCCCTCTCGGCTAGCTCTAGACTCCTTCCCCGCATGGCGTCGGTGTGGGTATAGCATGTGTGTTTGGCTAATGTGTACAAGTAGCTGGCTGTCACCCTACCCCTCTCGGCTAAACTCTGATTTTAATTATATGGACTAAACTGACAGATGTCAATGTGTTATTCATTTTTTTTCTCTTTCTTTATAGCTACTGTGTTGCCTACAGCGAACACATAATAACTCTGCCAATGTCGAGTGATTAAAGAGACACGTTAATTTAATGGTTATTGACCGGTGTGGGTTTAAATCCTTTTGATGTTTAATTTAATTGAGTCTTTCACCAAGCACCATCTAAAACCAAGACAGAACAAAACATACACCAAGACGTCACAATATTAAAGGGAGATTCTCATGTAAAATTAGAGTCTTATTATTTGTAAATATATTTACATAAATATTCTATAACAGAGGAAGAAGAATGAGACAGTAGGGAAGAAAAGTTAATAGGGCGGGGTATTTTTGGAGGTAGGATGTCATACAGTGAGATAGGGTATTTCTGACAGCTGAAGAAAATGTGATCTGTCGCACCCTCTTCTAAGCCACATTCGCATAGCGAAGTGTCTCTGCAGTGAATTTTGTTCAGGAAGACCGGAGTGCAAGCGTGGCCAATACACAAGCGACAAATAGTGGAGATGACGAATTTTTTACAGTTTTCCGCTTAAAAAACCATGGCCTCCGGGGGATTAGTAGTGTGTTATTTATCCCCATCCATTTTTCTACTTTTGACAGATGCCAAATATCATAATGTATAGGAACATGACATTTGCAATTGTCAGTTTAGTCCACATAATTATAAATCAGAGTATAGTGCTAAGCTTCCCTTCCCCCGCATGGTGTCGGCATGGGCATGGTTCTGTGTATAGTACGCCAGGCTAGCGTGGCATGGGCATGGTTCTGTGTATAGTACGCCAGGCTAGCGTGGCATGGGCATGGTTCTGTGTATAGTACGCCAGGCTAGCGTGGCATGGGCATGGTTCTGTGTATAGTACGCCAGGCTAGCGTGGCATGGGCATGGTTCTGTGTATAGTACGCCAGGCTAGCGTGGCATGGGCATGGTTCTGTGTATAGTACGCCAGGCTAGCGTGGCATGGGCATGGTTCTGTGTATAGTACGCCAGGCTAGCGTGGCATGGGCATGGTTCTGTGTATAGTACGCCAGGCTAGCGTGGCATGGGCATGGTTCTGTGTATAGTACGCCAGGCTAGCGTGGCATGGGCATGGTTCTGTGTATAGTACGCCAGGCTAGCGTGGCATGGGCATGGTTCTGTGTATAGTACGCTAGGCTAGCGTGGCATGGGCATGGTTCTGTGTATAGTACGCTAGGCTAGCGTGGCATGGGCATGGTTGTGTATAGTACGCCAGGCTAGCGTGGCATGGGCATGGTTCTGTGTATAGTACGCTAGGCTAGCGTGGCATGGGCATGGTTCTGTGTATAGTACGCTAGGCTAGCGTGGCATGGGCATGGTTGTGTATAGTACGCCAGGCTAGCGTGGCATGGGCATGGTACTGTGTATAGTACGCCAGGCTAGCGTGGCATGGGAATGGTTGTGTATAGTACGCCAGGCTAGCGTGGCATGGGCATGGTTCTGTGTATAGTACGCTTGGCTAGCGTGGCGGGGGCATTGTGCAGTCCCTGTGTACGTTAGGCTAGCGTGGCGTGGGCACGGTGCAGTGCTGTGTGCACTAGCGTGTAGTGTGTAGTGTGTAGCGGTAGTGTCGCGCGCAGCGGCTGCGGGCGGTGCGCTGACGCGCTGTCGTGTTGCAGCGGCTGGTTCAGCCGGGACGCGCTGCTGGGCGCGCTCGCCGTCAAGCTGGAGCCGCTGCAGACGCAAATCACCGTGCATGACGCTTTTCCCGTAAGTTTCAACAATTATTATCTACAACTTTACACACGGCCATTGAGCGTGGGAGAGCCACGCTTCGGCATGAATGGACTGGCTCGACCGGAGTGATACCACGGCCTCACAGAAAACCGACGTGAAGCAGCAATTGTGCTGTGTTTCGCTGCGTGAGTGAGGGAATCCGGGGGGAAGGAGAGTTTATAGGTTGGCAGCGCACTTGTGACTCCACTCTAGTGTTGTGGGTGTCCATGGGCGGCGGCAATCGCTTACCATCAGGTGATCTGTCTGCTCATTTTTTTTTTAATCTCTCATCTTCATAGGATAATTTCTATAGTAAGCTCTTCACTAGACTTTCACACTACGTGAGATCCAACCATAGTCACATGTCATAAAAAAAATGGGCGTAGCCAGCCATAGAATCACAGTACCCTCAGGGGGCACCTTATGGGCTCAGGGTAGAGCAGCAGTCTAAAATCATAGTAAATAGCGCGCTTTTGGTTTTGATCGCAATGAGGGTTTTCGCGTGTGAAAAACCCGCTAAATGGAGAACTATAGGAGTGAAGTCCATACACAATGTGATTGGTTATTTTTAAACGTGATCTGTCAAAATGTCAATTTGACAAACTCGAGTTTGAATTGAATGCAGTTGATGTTGGTCCCTCAGTCATTTTCATGGCTACAGTTGGTAGCCATCTAGCGGATTTTTCACGCGCGAAAACCCTCATTTTTGTGTCGACTGACCACTCTCGAGCGTGAACTTTAAGTATTGTAAACTCTGATTTTTAATTCGGCGAACTAATCTGACAGATGTCAAATGTGTCATTCCCATACATATTTGCTACTTTTGGCGTTTGCAGCTGTCAGTTTAGTTCGCCGAATTAAAAATCATAGTTTAGTTAGTAACTAGATAACCGTGCCTACGCTCATGACTTTACGTACATTTTTTTCATTTAAATATAGATTTTGAATTCTAAAATCCCACAAAATCAACCAACTGATGATTTTCTGCAAAGAGATGGTATCATCACACAAATAATAAAAATCTAATGGTATCACTACTGGACCAAGGAAGCATCCTTAACACATTTGAAACTGTAAGAGATGATAACGTGTAAAAAAACCTTTAGACGACTTTGAGTAGGCGTGAGGTCTATGTAAAGGAGACTAGTATTTTCCTGTGGTTTTTCTCACGCGACATGTCAAAATGACAATACTTAACATTGTTTTTAATCGGCCAAGTACAATTTTCTGTTTTTTTTCTTTTTTTATGTCATATGTGGCAGACTAACAATCGAATCACGTGATGGTAAGCGATTCCCGCCGCCCATGGACACCCGCGACACCAGTGGAGTCAAAAGTGCGCTGCTAACCTTTAAATCCCCCCTCCCCCCGGATTGGGCCTCCGGTACCCTCACTCACGCAGCGGTTTTCTGTGAGGCCGTGGTATCACTCCGGTCGTGTCGGATCATTCATGCCAAAGCATGGCTCTCCCACGGTCTAAATGTATAACATAGTTATTAGCCCTTTTTGTATAGGAGTGTTGTATGGCTCCCCGTTATTAAATTAAATAACGAATTATAATGTGATTATTATTCCAATCATTGCTGTTATTAAATATAATTACAGTCGAAAAAAAAAACTTTAAATAATTTGTATGTCATATTACAAGGTTTGTCCTATTGTATTATTGGGGGGCTTAAGTGTTGGCAGCCCACTTGTGTATCCAATCGTTTACCATCAGGCGAACCGTCTGCTCGTCTGCCGCCTATCACATAAAAAAAATTGTCGTTGAAAACCTGACGCGTAATTCACCGTCAGCGTGAGGGTGATTAGGCCACAGACCTGACAGTGGGGATAATGTCCCCACCGCTCTCACAACCTGGCGATGATGGTATTAAAAGAGTTGCCTTGCGTTCCCCAGCTAATGGACGGGCGGCGCCCCGCCGGCGGCTCGCTGGAGGTGAAGCTGCGCGTGCGCACGCCGCTCCTCCAGCAACAGGTCACGCAGACCACGCACCGCTGGCTCGTCATGGACACCTGATCCTGGACCGTCGTTAACACTACTGTAAATAACACAGATTTATCCCGTTAATTTTAACTATTGTATACAGCACGCGAGAAACCATTTGGGAATCGAGGGATTTTTGTTTTATTGGAGATAATGGCCTTATTGAATACGCCTTTGGCTTTAAAGAAAACACACTTTTTAGACTTATTAAGGCGACGGTTAGCCTAACTAGCGAATCTAGGCATTCGTTTTCTAACAAACAATATAGATCAATATTGGCCGTGTGGTCCCCGGCAGAGTAGAATAGGCCACCCTCACTCCTACCGAGGTGTCGTAAAAGGCGACTAAGGTAAAGCTGCTGGCATGATCATCAGCACCCAGAGAAGGAAAACTCTGCATTTATATCAAAACCCTCGCCAACCCGTCTGCCAAGCGTGGTGAGTATGGTAATTACCCCTCATGTGATTGAGGGAGGCCCGTGCCCCAGCAGTGGGGACTTATGACGATGATAGATCTAACAAAAGTAAAGAAGTATAAAAATCATAGACAATATCAAAGAGGCCGTCGCTAACAGGCTCCTCACTGCGTTTCGGCCACTTCATTAGTTCCAAATTGTATCAATAGATGGCGCTGGGTGTTGATTGCATAGCGCAAGTGTTTCGCCTTATCGGTTTACTTATTAGCCTTGTAGTTGTCAATAAAGTGTTTCTTTTTATAAATAGTTTAAATGGATGGGCTTGCTCTTTGTTTTACACTGAAACCTAAAGTTGAGAAGATACCAACGTTGGAGCGAGCTTACCCAAAAGAAGCTTATTCACTCAAGGCGACGAGTAGCCCTATGTTGGGTCCGTTTTTGTACGCGAAAAATTGATTCTAAATAGATAGATAGATAGCTACTCTTTATTGCACAACATACAAAACTTAAAAGCTAGGTATACAGAGATACAATGTACAATTTAGGCGGTCTTATCGCTGGGAGCGATCTCTACCAGACAACCTTCAGGTAAAGGACATTAGATAGAAGAGAGGAGGGTGGTGCAATCCTTTTGATTTTAAACATTGATTAAGTAAATTTATAGTATAAATACATATATCTAAATAATATTGTGTTCAACATGATCGTGCATGCAGACGATTTGACCTGAAAAATGTTGCTACCAAATGAGTTCTCGCGTACTAAGTAAACTATTACTATGTATGTGCTGTAATAAAATCATCGATTCCATTTTTCGAGTAATGCAGTCATTTGTGGCCACTCCACTTCTCTGACGAAGACCGATTTTTCGTCCTCAGTAAATCGGGTAGATAATACGGTATACGACTACTTTTTTTTAAATTTTGCAATCAAAAGACCTCTCAATGATAGAAACATCGTTGAAAGAATCACTTGATTCTCATTTAAACTACCGGAGATATCACAACTTTAAAATCACATTATTTTGGGCAAACCCAAAACGCTCCATACAAATGGCTACTTAGATGTGACGTCACACTTTAGTATTTTGTATGCATTTCATTTGAATTTTGTATGGTAGCTATTACAAATGTTTCGTTTATGTCAATGGTTCTATTATAATAATTGGTGCAAATTGTATGGGTTCTTCAATGGTATAATTATTTTTTAATATTTTGACAAAATATTTATATTTTGTAAAATCTTGAACTTAGTCGTATACCCTATTCATCGAGTTATTATCGTCCTCGATATCTCAGATGGTTAGAGCAGTTATCCGGTTAGAGAGATTTTTTTAAAATCTAAAATGTTGTGCTTTGACGGTCTTTGCTATCTGACACTGACTGGACCTAGCTAGGTCTATTTTAGTTCAAGGTAAGTAGGTACCAATTTCTTTTATATAATATGGATATTAAATAAAAAAAATAGGTGCTTTAGTGGATAAAATTATGAGATTATGACGCTTTGTGATACCTTAACGGCCACGACTGAATATTCGCACATAATGAATGTATCGTCCATCATTATCCCCTTATTACAAAACGCAATCATAGAAAAGTTCCGGTACATCGCAAGGTTAAAGGGGCTAGGACCCTTTAACCTTGCGTGTTAGAACGGGATAGCATGAGCTTTAGTACGGTAGCAACTTAAAGTCGTGTTTTGTAATAAGGTGGTATTATTTTTTAGTTCCTTTTTTTAATGGAAGGGAATTAAAATTTAAAAACGGCTAGATTATTCAGAATGATTTTAAAAGCGGGAATAAGGGTGATAAAATATATTTTATTATTTGTTAGTGTTCAGTTATGTGTCTATGGATAATGTAATCTCAATTTCTCCATATAAGATAGTTTTATTGAGTCACAATCCTTACTAATATTATAAATCCGAAAGTAACTCTGTCTGTCTGTCTGTCTGTCTGCTACTCTTTCACGCCAAAACTACTCAACGGATTTAAATGATATTTGGTATACAGATAATCTAGACCCTGAGAAAGAACATAGGCTACTTTTTATTGCGAAAAGGGGGTTGTAAGGGGTTGAAAGGGGGGTTAAAAGTTACTTTTCCACGCGGACGAAGTCGCGGGCGGCCGCTAGTTTATTATAAATTCATTCAACATCTCATACGTTGACCTGATTCCTTACAGCAATGGATAATACGACAAAAAAATATTTTCTGAATGAAAAATACTATTTTTAGATTAGACTCATAAATATTTAAGAAAAATGACTTAAGAATTCTTAAACAGATATTTATGGAGAAAACAAAAATAAAATGTAAAAATCCTCGTCACAGGCGTCATCACTCGGCATGACTAATTAATAACGCTTTTGCTCACGTTGATTTAAAAAAGAAAGTAAAATGTCTGATCATATAATGACAAGACAATAATGACAGTGACAGTAAGTAACTTAAAGTCACCTTAACTTTTTTTTTTACCCTCATAATGTTGTGCTGTATATGTTTGTTTGTTTGTATCATCGTCAGCCCATTTAAGTCCCCACTGCTAGGGGCACGGGCCTCCCTCAATCACATGAGGGGTAATTGCCATACTCACCACGTTTGTTTGTATACGTTTTATTATTTTGTTTTAGGTGGTGTAACCCTCAATAAAAAAATAAAAATCAGAATGAGTAAAATATCCTTACACCTGTCCATTTCTCATTAAAACGTGTCTCTTTAATCGCTCGACATTGGCAGAGTTATATAAGGTTTCGCCGTGGGCAACACAGTAGCAGCCATAATAAAAAAAAAGAAAAACTTTTTTTTATTGGAAATATAGCAATGATGTCAGAATATGTTGAGCCTCAGGACTACATCACTTCCGGCATGTTAATTAATAATTTTAAAATATAAATATTTTAATAAAAACACACATTTAATGATAACTAAAAAATATGGGGCATCTATTTCTCTTTCTTTATTCGAAAAGCGTATAAAAATGCTAATATTTTTGTCGTATTGTCCATTGTTTTACGGATATCAGACGACAGAGGAATAACAAATAAATTATACTTAAATAAGTACATATAATTTATAATTTAAATGTATTTCGGCTGGACTTTATTTAAATTATATTATTTACTATTTATTCAAGTTTGCGTGCCTACCTACATTTAATAGGGTTGTTCTAAAACTAGTCTTTAATAGTCAAAATTGAAACACATTTGCCACATTATTTTTAACCTACAGTCAGCCTCAAATAAATTGACATTTGTTTGTAACAAAACGTTTTAAACAGTCAACTCAATTTTGCTCAAAGTGTGGCTGTCCAATATGTGTAAGTACAGATTTGAATGTATGGCTATTTATTAATTGGTTGCGTGCCATTATTTCTAATACATAAGAGCACTGTGGCGGTCTGTCTATATTTTAGCAAACATGTTTTTAACTTTTAGTCTGAAATCTATGTTTCTCATAATTACATTAATCATTTAAAGTACATGATACTGTAAATGAGACACATTCCACCTTATTCTAAATCGCGGTCTACAGTTATTACCGTACTAAAGATCATGTCGTCCCGTTCCAACGCGCAATGTTAAAAGGGGCTGGCACGATTTTTGTTCCGGGACTATCCTTAGTTCGTTATTTGTAATAAGGAGGCTTATGTCCAAGATCAGCAGACATTCTTGATATATTGTAGTAGTAACCAAATACTACCTGTGCGGATAAAGAATGGGATCAGAAATGGCGGCGCATCTATTCACTTCTCGCTCGCACACTATTTGCGTCTATATTCGCACTCGTGGGTGTGCGAGCGAGAAGTGAATAGATGCGCCGCCATTTCTGATCCCATTCTTTATCCGCACAGGTTGTACAACGTCTGAGGGCCTACAACGAATCGCAATTTACGAACGATTCTCAAACGAGCAAGCGGGTCATAATGGAAAGTAATCAACGCTGCCCAGTGAACATCCGTGTAATCAGAGAGGTCGCTAACGCGTTGCAGGCCTTCAAAAAAGATTCTTTCAGAGGTATTTCCGTCTTCAAGAAACGAGCCTATACCTTCCTAAAAGGCCGGCGACGCATCTCCAGTCCTTCTGGTGTGGCTGATGTCCAAGGGTGGCGGTGATTATCACTTCCCGTTAGAAGAAAAAAAAGAGTATGCTCATGAATTCAATTATGTTTTTCACGAGCTGTCTGTCCCCTTTGCTTGGATGCTACATGATGTATTCTCGGTTTTCTCGGACCGTTTTGTTTCGTAGGCCCTTTGGTTGTTTTTAAATTAATGCGCATTATTTTATTTAAAGTATGATAATATAATATTATGATGATGATATAAAGGAAGTTCCATTGAACGAACACGAATGTTAGCTGCCCTATGGCCGTAAATGTTGGAAAACAAATTATCTATTATTATCTAACATGTTTACATAACAACTTATTTATACAGCAAGGAAGTAGTTATTGAAACTATAGTCTGCATTTATATTCCTTGTATTATTATCTTGACGCGATCTTACCTCATAAATATATTAAGTACCAGTAAAATTAGATTTCTACTAACAATTTTATTTTTATATATAAAATCGATAGCTATTCATATTAATTGCTAAGTTTTCTATTAGGCCGACCAATATTAACCTTATTATTATTTTTTATTGACGACCCGTTTGGAACAGTGGTAGTGAACGCTGCCTTTGGTCCAAGGGTTGCGGGTTCGATCCCCACATAGTATAAACATTTGTGTGCATGAACATGTCTGTTTGTATTGGTCTGGGTGTTTCTATGTATTATAAGTATGTATTTACAAAAAAAAGTATTATATGTATATATTTGTAATCCCACTGTTGATTCTGATATCCGTAACACAGGTGCTTGAGCTACCTATCTCGGAGTCAGATCAATGTATGTGATGTTGTGAAATATTTATTTATTTATTTATATTTTTCCAACATTTTTAACACGATGTATCTAATGTTATTATTATTATATTGACTGTTAAATCAACTCAAATAATTATAGTAATACAAACACAGTGTATCATTATGTGGCCATAGGGCCACAGATTATCTATCTATTGCTATATGTACAGATTTCGTCAATATAACGCTTTCAATCATTATTTAAAAAAATATATCAAACTTTAACACCATTCGATTTTGACACTGGTGTCGCGGGTGTCCATGGGCGGCGGCAATCGCTTACCATCAGGTGATCTGTCTGCTCGTCTGCCACCTATCACATAAAAAAACCATGTCAGTTTTTTTAACCCTTAATAATAAGTAACTTTACGTTAGAAAATAACCCTTACAAAGCGAAGATCCATATTTACGAACAACCATTGTAAGATATTTAATATAACTATATTTTCACAACATCACATACATTGATCTGAATCCGAGATAGGTAGCTCAAGCACCTGTGTTACGGATATCAGAACCCACAGCGGAATTACAATACCTACGTTTCTTTTGTAATACATACTTATAATACCTACATAGAAACACCCAGACCAATACAAACAGACATGTTCATGTACACAAAGATTTGTACTGTGCGGGGATCGAACCCGCAACCCTTGCACCAGAGGCAGCATTAACTACCACTGATCCAAACTATATTAGTTACAACCTATTTTTGTTTTATTGGTTAGCCTAAGCAGTGAACATCTTGTATATAAACTTATTAGTTGTAATTTAGCGTTTATATTAATTTCAGTAAAATGTTTCATTTCTTTAAAAATATGGTGGGACACTTCTAAAGTGTCTGCTAAATATATGAATACTATGTAGATTTGTGTGATATATTGTTATTATTGTATGATACCTATTGTTAATTGTAATTAGTGATAAAAAATAAAATGTCTTCATCTTCATCGTAAAATGTGTTTTATTTATTTATTTTTAACAATTAGAAATGAAATGAAATGAAATGAAAATTGTTTATTCAATTTAGGTCCATACAGAACACTTATGAATGTCAACATGTTTACCACTGGTTCGGAATGTAGCTTTCTGCCAAGAAGACACCAGCAAGAAACTCAGCAGTTACTAGAATAGTTATTTAGGGAATTTCTACCATGTATTTTATTTTTGAGTTTTGTGGCCATGCTATGAGTGTTGTTTGTGCGCGTAGTAAAAGACTGCGAAGAAGGGTAGACCGATTTGTCTGCCTGTAAGAACTTACCCGCGGAAACTTCAGTTACTCCGCGACCATGGCGCTTGCAACAGTGCCGAAATGTCGGAAACTCAAAAATAAGGCACATGGTAGAAATCCCGTAAATAAGTATTCTAATGTTAGTTGACCATGAAAGTTTAAAACAGTATATTTTTAACAACCCTAAAAACTTCATGCATACTTGTGACTAGGTCAGTTTATTAGCACGCATTTAAGATGTCAAGTCACGTTTGCGTGAACTCGTACCACCTTATTACAAATCGCGATCTAAAGTTATTTTTTATATAATGGCTCTACCCGAAGATAATTCGCCAATGTCAAGTAACTTATTGAGAATAAGTAGGTAGTCAAGAATCGAAGTCAGTCAAAGTCACAGTCACTCAAAACGCCGCCGGTGTTTTACGTTCGTTTAGGATACCATCATCAGATCCTGATATCCTTATCATGGTACCAATTCGGGACTATCTACTTTCCAAATAAAAATAATCATCTAAATGGGTTCATAAATGGCAAATCAATCAGCGAACAAACATAAAAAATATATACATATGTCGAATTGATAACATCCACCTTTTTTAAGAAGTCGGTTAAAAATGAAGAAAATTTGACATTCTGAGTGTCCATCCACCACTGCATGAACTGTAGATGAAATTATTAAAAATGCATGAATGGACCCGCCCGACCGGAGTGATACCACGGCCTCACAAAAAACAGACGTGAAGCATCATTATGCTGTGTTTCGTGTTTTGTTGGCAGCACACTTATGACTCCACTGATGTTGCTGGTGTCCATGGGCGGCGGCAATCGTTTACCATCAGGTGATCCGTCTGCTAGTCTGTCACCTATCACATAAAAAAATATATTAAAACCATGACTCGTGGACACACTGCTAGTGCAGCTAAATAAAAAATGCACCATGAGAAACAATGCCAATAATGTTTGTTTTGAAAATTACTTCCTTCAAATTGAAAATAGATACAAAGTCAAGGCGAACATGTCCACTAGACATTCATGTATCCACAAAATGTATAAATCCAGATATAACTGGTCCGCAAACAATTTCTGTTTACAAATGAGCAAGGACATGCTCTCAAATCCCAACCATTGTAATCTGACCTCTATTTTCAGCTAGGATATAGGTTTCGAAGACCTTTTGAAATTTGGCGGTAACTGTTACTTCCATCCAGTAATTTGTTTGTTTACACCTATTATTATTACACTTCACGCCAATTTGTACTTTAGTACTAAAAATTATGAATCATTATACTTTGTCAGAATATACAAAAACACGAGGAAATCGCTTTTAAAGGAAATTGAACTTAATGTTGCAAACTTCAAAATAACTTTTTGGATACTGGGTGGTGAGTAAAGATGATCACGTCGACGCAGCGTGCACCGTAAGGCATAGTAAACATAAAATAACAGTAAAGAAATGATTCACTTTAATGCATAGTATATACCTACACGCCCATTTTTAAAGCCGGTTCTAGATAGGTAGGAGATAGTTTTCGGATCTGTAGCCAAAACTCTTTGATTGTTAAGATAGCCAATCGTACAGTTCGGTACGTGTGCAATATGGGCTATCGCCACAGAATAATATTGCTATTGCGTGTGAAAATCCGCTAGATGGCGTACCTTCTGTTAAACTGAGGTCTAACTATAGTCTATTCCAATTATGAAGTCCTTTTCAGATTAGGATTTGGATTGGATTTATTTACGTTCTTCGAAATGTCAAATAGAACTTCATAATTGGAACATACTGTACAGCATTCGTTGTCTCCGTTCTACAAGTTATTATTTTGACTTATTTATCACGTTCAAAAATAATCAATCTCCCTCACAGACCAATTGTAGGTACCTTGTAGATGGACCTTAGTCCTATAGTAGGTACGTACGCCATTTAACGGTTTTTTGCCACGCCATATAGTGAAGTCGAACAGAGGTGGTTCACTGCTATCTACATCATTATGTCGCAAATCGTCAAAGGTCGTTGTGTAACCGGTTTTAACCGGTTCGGATCGTGAACTCGTGAGTAAGTAATCGGGTGCCACACAGTCGCTAAGTGTGCGACGTGGAGGCGTGACTTTTCCTTCGGTAACATCGGTGGATCTGGTTAGGTTATTAATGGAGGTATACACTTAGTGTCAATAAGATCTTTATCAGGGTTGCTTCGCGAGTAAAATATTTATTAGACATCGGTATTTAGATAAAGCATTTACTATGTTGGATTTTATTGTTTCGTGTTATTATTATAATAAAAAACCGGGTCAAGTAATTCTAGTAATGTCTAGGCCAATTTTGGGCATCTATTTAAAAACAATATCTAAAGTAGATTATGTGTAAATAGCACTTATCTAAATATTAAAAGATATTATTGTTAGACAAATAACGGACATATTGTTTATTATTTTTATTATAGGTAACAAAAACACGGTAGTAAAATGAGAGAAAATAAAAAAAAATCAAAATAATAAAAGAACATGTGGCCCATGAGGGGATCGAACCCGCGACCTTCGCGTTATTAGCACGACGCTCTAACCAACTGAGCTAATGGGCCGATATGTGAGCGGTTGAAAATAACGACCCGCTAGTGCGACGATTTACTAGTGCTATGATAGGTAGAGAAAATGGAAAGGTGACGTTTTTTATTTTAGAATGCATAATTAGGCATCGTGACATTTTGAAAACATGGCTGATATCACCTGAAAACCAAACAAAAAAACTATGTTTTAGTGATATTATGTCGTATGAAAATAAATGTCACGAGCTCGAGTATTGGGGTCCAGAGCATTTTAAGTGAGTTACAAAAATGCCTATTATTAAAGTTGGTTTAAAGTTTCAATAGAAAAATTCAACCATCATTATCAATTGTTAAAAGCATAAAGTCCTTATCGATTTTTGCCATCGCTCTTTCCATTTGACAGGGCCATCCCTGTTAGGGTTAGGTTCATCAAGTACGTACACACGCGGCCCGTGGAGTTACCCTTGTTGATCTTTGTAGTACATGCCTATGTCCGAGACATAAGCGCTATTTTTGCACTGCGGGGGATAGGTAGGTAACTCGAACTGACGCCGCTGTACATACTTTTTATTGAGTGAATGTTACGACCACAGATCCTGGGCCAGTGCCTTTTTTTGCTAGTCTTGTAATACAGTATTTGATTTTTATTTATTTTTGTAATCAAAGACCTCTCAATGATAGAAACATCGTCGTTGATAGAATTACTTACCTACATGATTCTCATTTAAGCTACCTGAGATATAACAAATTTAAAATCACATTATTTTGGGCAAATCCAAAACGCTCCATACAAATGGCTACTAATAAATATGTTACTTTGTATGCATTTCATTTGAATTTTGTATGGTAGCTATATAAAATGTTTCGTTTATGTCGATGATTCTATTATAATAGTTGGTGCTAAATGTATGGGTTATTCAATGGTATAATTATTTTTTAATAATTTCATACTTTTATAATGGACATTCATATATTTATAATGGATGCCCATGAATCTTTGAATGACCATAAATATTTATATTTTGTAAAATTTCGAGCTTAGTCAAATACCCTATTAGAGTAAGATAAATTGCTATATTTGCTCCGCGTATGTTATAATAGGTAGGTATGTGCTCTTAAAAATATATTTATATTTCTAAATTTAAATGTGTGTATTTTGGTATGTACTTACTTATTTTTTTAAGTCTACTCTAAAGGTACTTCAAATAATCTGCAGCAGTTAGGTACAGCAGCTAAATCAGCCCACAGAGTCCGCATGAGTATACCAGCATCCTGCGTGGGCGGCGACCGCAGCGCTGACGTCATTCGCGATGGATGACGTCACGGTACAGCTGCAGTCAGCACGTGAACACAAGGTGACGGATACTAAAGGGGGAGGTAGGAGTTAATAATTTCGTGCATGTAATGGACAATACGAAAAAAAAAAGCATTTTTATACGCTTTTCGAATAAAGAAAGAGAAAAAAGATGATCCATATTTTTTAGTTATATTTAAATGTGTGCTTTTAATCAAATATTGCTTTATTAAATTATTAAATAATATGCCGGAAGTGACGTAGTCCTGAGGCTCAACAGGCTGAGGTATTGTGATATCGATGCTTTAATTATGTTCAATAAAAAAAGTTTTACTCTGCCAATGTCAAGTGAGTAGAGACATATCAGGAATTGAATTGACCGGTGATTTGAGTTATTTCTTAATTCATTGAGTTTTATTTTTAGAAAATCACCACCTATAACAAAACAAAACGTACACATAGACAACACAGTATTAAATGGGAGGTTCATTTTAATTTATTTAAAAGTCTAATATTAAAAAGGTTAATATAATTACATACATATTTTATATATGAGGAAAAGGATAGGGTCAAAAGGAAAGGGAAGTTGATAGGACGGGGAGTTTTAGGGGGTAGGAGGTCATACAACGAGATAGGATACTTCATAAAAAAAAGGTAAGGTGACTTTAAGTTTCTTACTGTCACTGTCATTATTTTGTCTTGTCATTTTATGATCAGAGATTTTTCTTTTTTTTTAAATCAACGTAAGCAAAAGCGTTATTAATTTGTCATGTCTAGTGATGACGTCACAGAAGGATTTTTACATTTATTTATTTTTCTCCATAAATATGTTAAAAAATTCTGTAAGTCTAATCTAGAAAAAGTATTTTTCATTTCGGAAAATGATTTTTGTCGTACTGATAATTGGACATTTACATGAGAATATAGAGAGGATGGGCGAAAATAATTTTATTACATTAAAAAAAACCATTGTATAACAGATGAAATGTAAATACAGGGTTTATCGGGAAACACCAACCATTCTGAGCGTTTGCTTTAGGTAAGTAACGACTTATAGTAATTCGTCGAATTTATTTTCGACTGCCCATACAAAATAATCAAGTCAGATCGATATTGTATAAAAAGTTGAATTTCCAAAAGCCGTAGATAAAACGTTGTTCAGATTATTTTGTAATAGATGGCAGACGATCTGCAACAACCAATGTTGTTACAGGTGGGCTGCCAACCTTTAAACCCCCCGGATTATTATTGACCTGCCCACACATAAGTTTAAATTGTATATAAAAAACTGTTTAATGAAGAAAGGCTATTATAAAATACACGATTTTTTGAATGACAATAATTTAGGGACATATTAGTAACACAAAATTGTACTATATTTTTAAGTTAATGGTGACATTTTGTAAAACATTTTTTTTTTAAAAGAGTAACTGCTGAGTTTCTTGCTGGTATCTTCTTGGCAGAAAACTACATTCCGAACCAGTGGTAAACATGTTGACATTCATAAGTGTTCCGTATCGACCTAAATTGAATAAACAATTTTCATTTCATTTAATTTCATTTCATTTCATTGGGCCTCCGTTACCCTCACTCTCGCAGCGAAACATAGCACAGAAGCTGTTTCATGCTGGTTTTTCTGCGAGTTGAGCCGGATCACTCCGGTTGAGGCTGTCCATTCATGCCGAATCGTGGCTCTCCCACGGTCAACCCATGACCTTTGGCGTAAGGTTACTACTAGTATTGAGATTTAATGTTATTTCTGATTAATATGTTAATCGCTAAATATTTACAAAATAAACGGTTATTTAAATTGTTATTCATTACAATAACTTTTAATGGTCGATCGAGTGGACGGGGGAGAGGGGGAGGGTGCTACTAATTTTTAAAATTCGTTAAAAATAATAATGCTCGTTGTAAGTAAAAAACGTGTTAAAATAACAAAGACGTTGAAAATAACAAATATGTTAAAAATAATAAATAAATAATAAATAAATAAATATTTCACAACATCACATACATTGATCTAACTCCGAAATAGGTAGCTCAAGCACCTGTGTTACGGATATCAGAATCAACAGTGGGATTACAAATATATACATATAATACTTTTCTTTTGTAAATACATACTTATAATACATAGAAACACCCAGACCAATACAAACAAACATGTTCATGCACACAAATGTTTGTACTGTGCGGGGATTGAACTCGCAACCCTTGGACCAAAGGCAGCGTTCACTACCGCTGTTCCAAACGGGTCGTCAAGTTCCAATAATAACTGTGTTAAAAATAAAAACTGTCTTAAAAATAACCAAAACGTTGAAAATAAGAAATGTTAAAATATCAACTGTGTTAAAAATAACAACTACTTACGTTAAAAATAACTTAACTTTCTTTCAAACCTTTTTATAACCTATTTTTTAGGACCTATTTTTTAGCCTGAAACACAGGGTATCCTAGTACGAGAGCCCACGACCAAAATTTTTGTCTTATAGCAATACGGCCAAAACCGCATCAAATCGATAGATACGATGATCTTGAACTCGAAAATACCAATATCAGACATTTTCCGCGTAGCGTTTGATCTGACCGAATTTTCAAAATTGTCAAAGAATTTTGCCGAACTGCATCATAGCAATATGTCTGATTTGCAGACTGTAGTTGAATGGTAGTTTTGAGATACCGGAAACATATTTTTCAGACGTTAGTGGTGTAGCGCAAACCCGTAAAATCACTAACAAAAATAAAAAATGAGACAAAAAAAATGTCTCATAGCAATACGTCTGAAAATCTTTTTTATTAGTAAATTTTGGTTATTTGATGCGAACAAAACAATTTTCAGACGGAAATGTGAACGCATTAAATTTTGAGACCGTTTTGAAAATGTTAACAAATTTGACCGATCGGTATCATAGCAATATGTCTGAAAATTGTTGGACATGATAAAATAAGTTGTCCACATGTGCAAAAAATGTATATCAGACAAATTAAGTGTAGTACCTTCTCTATCAGACAACTTTTCGATACCCAGATATCATTTAAAAATCGTATTGAGGCATCTTGAATTTTCTGTTACAAATCAATAAATACGTTGCGACCCTGAATTTATTAGATGATAATTAACAAAGAATTTACCCGAAACCGTAAAAGATGTTGTCACTAATGTAGTATAGATCCTTTGCGCATGATACAGCCAGACATTTTGTTTCTTTATATCCATGGTACAATATGCCTCCGACATTACACAAGTACCTAATTCGTGGACCGGAGATCATAGCCTCCGCACTTTTACCACTCAATCAACTCCAAAAATCAGTTGACGGAAGAATCTCAAGAGGCCAGGAATAAGGACTTCAAAAGATACAGGGTAACAATTCCAGAAAATTTGGCCGAGAATAATCAAATAGAGATTTTTTTTATTGAGATCAGATCCCGTGATTACCAGCAAGCAGAAATCTAAGAAAAGAAATCCTCAGACTCTTCCAAAAGAAATATTAAATTTATTAAAAGATCCATCTTCAAACATAAATTCCGATAAAGTAACGCATATCGATGACGAAGATGATGATGATGAAGATGATGTTGATGAAGATGATGATGATGCGCTAGCATATCTTTAGAATAGTAGGTTCAGAATAATTTTAATAAAATATAAGCGATTGTTTACGTCTTTTTGTTTCATTATTTGTGTTAAATTACCTAAAAAACATACATTTATGTATTTAAAGTCATATAAATGATTCTAAATCATCGAAAACATTATTTTATTTCAATTTAGTGACTACAAAAGCCATTTAGCCAGTAAACTGATTTAATGCCAGAAATAAGGGTATCTTGCCCCAGTGTGCGTCGGTCAGGCGACTCCGAAACGTTATTTTCGTTTTCGTTTTGGGAGTATATGCTACACTGAAAGTGTCTGAAAACAGGTTTTTGGTAATCCTGGCAGCAATACAAAAAGTTGAAAAAAAAAATTATCCGTATTGCTATGATACAGGTCGGCTAAATTTTTTGACATTTTCAAAAATGCGCTCAAGCTATATGCTACGCGCAAAATGTCTGAAAACAAACTTTTTCGTAATACAATTATAAAATCTATGTACATTTTCACTATCAGACGTATTGCTATAATACCGACTGTCTTTTTTTATTGACACAGCAGAAATGGCCTCCCACGCAGTTGCTACACTTTCGACCGTTACTACACGCCTAGTCGGGTTCAGAATCATACAATCTAACGATTTTATAGGGTTTTTGCCGTATTGCTATGAGACATGGTTTTGGTCGTGGGCTCTCGTACTATCCTAGTTCAGGCAAATTGTCAAATATAAGTACTAATATGTAAGATTATGCCCATAAGTTTGTAATAGATTTAAGTTATTTGCAATAAATATTTTATTTTATTTTATTATTATTATTTATTATAACTGTTAATAGTTAAGTTGTTTAACACGTTAATTTAACGGTTATAACTTTTAACGCCGACCACGAGTCCTTCAAAAATGTCAAATATTATGCGATGGATCGTGAGGTCCAAAAGAATATTATTTCTTTTGGACCTCACTATTATTGGATTGTCTATAGACAAATACGGCTTCTTATTTATTTCCTCAGCCATGTTAAATGCTAAAATCAATATCTGAAAACTACTAGTCGAATTTTCCACAGGAATACATACCAAGCTCATTATCGAACCAATTAGCACCGGACCAACATTTAAACACCTCATTACGACGTTGCCAAAATATATTAGCACCCAAAATCATCTCAATGACAATCCCTCCCTAGTCATCATCATCATTTCAGACAATAGACGTCCACTGCTGGACATAGGCCTCCCCCAATGTTCTCCACACAGATCGGTCCTGTGCCGCCCGCATCCAATAGATTCCCGCAACCGTTACCAGATCGTCGTTCCACCTTGTGGGGGGCCTGCCACGGTTGCGACTTCCTGTACGTGGCCTCGACTCGAGGACCTTTCCGCCCCAACGGCCGTCGGTTCTCCTCGCTATGTGCCCTGCCCATTGTTACTTAAGACATGCAATCCTTTGGGCTACGTCAGTGACCTTAGTTCTCATGCGGATCTCATCATTTCTGATACGATCACGCAAAGAGACTCCGAGAATAGCCCTCTCCATTGCTCTCTGGGTGAGTAGCTCAGTGGATAATATCGTGCGCGTTCCGAAAGAGTCGTAAGGTGCATGCTCGGATTCGAACCTACCTTCCATTCGGAAAGCGCACGCTGTTATCCACTGAGCTACCATCGCTTTATCGCCAATAGATAACCTCATCTTAGAGTTTAATTCCCAGATGCGTCCAAATCTGCCACTACAGAGCCCGGGGCCCTTGAACCATGATTCCCGAAGTAAGGTAATTACAATGAAGCGTATACCGTCTGACCTTCGCAATCCTTTTTTTTTCACGCAGAGAGAATGCCGCCGGCGAAGAAGGCGTCGACGTCTTTGTCGGTGGTCGGTGCCGCCTTATGCACACCCGGCCGCTGGGAGTTAGACAGCCGGGTATATGGGACTCTCTCAGGGGCATACCCACTAAACTCTCTGCGACAGTTTAGACACAGTTTCATTTCTCAAATATAGTAGGCTAACAGATGAAATTACCTCACAAACAGGAGCGATCAGCAGAAACGTGACGCGGCGCGTGTGGCACAGGGCCAAGGAAACCGGTTCGAACCGGAGCTGAGTATTCGAGGCATTGGGAATGACGTGACGTAGAAATGGTACCGGCTCCAAGCAATGAGTCCATTCCAAACAAACAATGTTCCTTGTAACGCTTTTGTCAACCAACGTCATCTTTCTATGCGTTGGTTCAGTTCTTAAAAAGGATATCTAGTTGATATTTTTATAGCATTTTTTTTTGCAATTTATTTAAGTGAATAACACACTTAGAAAAATCATCTCGTGTTCAGGTGGGACTCGAACCCACTTCTTCCGACTGTTGATGTCGAGTCAAGCACAAATATTTCGTTTCGTGTTTCGTAAGTGTGTTATTTACTTAAAATGGATTGTGTGCTTAGCCACCCGGAAATCGGTGTGCGAGGTAGGTACGAACCGCATATGAATAATCATAACTCTTAATCGATTTCCTACTTACTTCTTGGCTAGCTTTTTTTTCTCAACCCAAACTCTAAAATTGTGACGTCACGAATATTGGACGCCACGCCGTGCTATAACGGTGAATCCGCGCCTTCATCTTTCTTCGGAGAATTTGTCAACATGATTGCGAATGTCTGCAAAAAAAAGTTGAGTAACTGGTAGGTGTCCCTTACCACCTTGTTACAAAATGCGATCTAAAGTTATTACCGTACTAAATTTCAAGCCATCCCGTTCCAACATGTACCTAATGTACTAAACCGGATATATTTTTAACAATATCGAGCTGCAGCCTCTCGAAAAACCCTTATACTATTTATTTAATACTTATTCTTAATTTTGGGTTTGCTTTTCTACTCGAAATTTGAATTACCGCCATAAACTTATGGCGTTAAAGCAAATTTCGAGTGCAAAAACAGATAAAAAGTAGTGCACAATTATAAAATAAATTTTATAAATGTTTGCTTAGAGTCTCCCGCTCCGATATTGTTTAAAATAGATCCGGTTTAGAAGCTAACAATTTAAATCGATTGGTGTCGCTAGTTAAGGCTACCGGTCGCCTTCACACCAGAAACACAGGCTTGCCGTTCCAAATATCAGGCTCAATAAGGTCGGCAGTGCTCGGCTCGACCGGAGTAGTACCACGTCCTCACAGAAAACCGGCGTGAAGCAGTGCATGCGCTGTGTTTCGCTGCGTGAGTGAGGGTACTGGAGGCCCAATCCAGGGGAACGGGGGTTAAAAGGTAAGCAGCGCACTTGTGACACCACTGGTGTTGCAGGCGTCCATGGGCGGCGGTAATCGCTTGCCATCAGGTGATCCGTCTGCTCGTCTGCCACCTATATCATAAAAAAAAAGAAAACCTCAGATTATTATTGACTTGCCCACACATAAGTTTAAATTGTATATAAAAACTGTTTAATGAAGAAAGGCTTTATAATAGCCTTTCTATAGACCATTTTTAATGACAATAATATAGTAATACCTTAGGGACATATTAGTAATACAAAAAGTGAACTTTATTTTTTTATTTTATTTTATTTATTATTATTTGCATTACATATGACTATATGACTAGGTATGTGGTAACATTACACAATCAAAATAACATATGCGCCTTGGTAGGCATCGCAAATTGGCATAGAGAGGGGCAGACATTTCTTATTTTATTTACTTGGTATTTGCTTTTGATATATATTCTTCTATGTAATAGTAATATTTGGAATTTGCAATTTATTTATAATCCACATGTACTTATGTTTTTCTTATATTTTATCCTGTAAATATTCGTTCACTGAGTAGTAGCATTTATGAGTAAGTAAATTTTTAAATAAATGAATAAACTTATTGTAATTATTTTCGTTTTTTATGAAGTTTGGCAATTTATTAAGTATATAATTAAATTAATGGTAACATTTTTGCAAAACAACTTTTTTTAAAAGAGTAACTGCTAAGTTTCTTGCAGGTGCCTTCTTGGCAGAAACATTTACATTACATTCCGAACCAGTGGTAAACACCTTAATCGAATAAACTGTTTTCGTTTTTCATTTCAGGTAAGTGTGAAAAACACCAATAAGCAGCCAGCAGTATTCGTCACCGCTTCAAAACTGTGGCAAAACTTGAATCTTTTCTCTTTTTACCCGACTACCGCTAACAAAAGGAAGGGGAAAAATGATTTTAGCAGTCTATATTATGTAATTTACATTTAGTAGGTGTGAATGGATATAGTTTCAACTTCGCACCCGCCTTTCGTGAGAAGAGGCTTCAGGTAGGTGGTAACAATATTAGAATATCTATCTACATAAATTTGTATCATCTCAGTCTCCCTGGTTTCCCATTCAAAATGGAGTCCCACGTTTGTTTACAGTCATGGAAAATTGAACCGTTCGGCATCGGGCGAGGTCGGGAGCGCTCGGCAAAGGTCACGGACTGACGTCACGCGACCCTCCCACGGGAAGGTCGTGGTCGGGGGCACTCGCGGGCGGGGGGGAAGTGGGGGGCGCCCGCTGCGGCAACATCGCTAATGAATGAAGCTTTTATGCCCCGTTGAAGCTTCGGAATTTGGACGCAAATCGACGTGTTGGGTAAGTAACCAACTAACCACATCTACCTAATATACTTAGATTTTGACTGACCGGATGGCGCAATTGGTAGTGACCCTGCCTCTTACGCCAAAGGTCGTGGATTCGATCCCCACCCTGGACAAACATTCGTGCGATGAACACTTGTGTTTGTTCAGTGTCTGGGTGTAATATATGTATTTAAGTATATATTTGTGTTCCTCTGTTGTCCGATATCTGTAACATAAGTGCTTAAGCTACTTAGTACGGAATCAGGTCAACGTATGAGATGTTGTGAGAATTATTATTAATTATTATTTCAGTTCCACTTCCATCTAAGATGGACGGTATAACGTCGGGGATAGGATATAAGCAGGGCGGCATTCCTAAGTCTATTTACAAAAGTGCCAATCCACGCTAATGTAGCATTGGATCATTACGCTCTGACAAGTGTAGTCAAGTGAAACAAGATTTTGGGTTTTTTTTTCACAAATAAATCCAACTTGACTTTCTCGAAACCATGGCCAGTAGGTATCTACAAGTGGGCGTTCAATCTCAATTGTCTTCTGTTGCGTGGGCGCCTCTCGAAGGGGATTGGGAAGCATTTGTTCTCTTTGTTCCAAGATTTCTTCCAGGCATAAGTACCTTTAATGAGTTCTTACTATTGTGCATTACTATTCTGTTTCACGGTCTTAGTCGTTAATCTTGAATTCTTGATCCGCCCATACGTCGCTATACTTTTTACGTATTGGGAAATACGAAAAGTTTCTTCAGTATTTTTGGCTAAGACATGTTGAAAATAAAATGTCATCATCATCATCACACCAGCAAAAACTGAGTAATTACCGTGGTCTGGCAGCTTTTTATTATAAGCTTTGTGGAAGCGGATCGACTTCACAGGCAGTAACAAGGGGAGGTGGGTCAGTCCAAAAATCCCCAGGACCCCAATTCTCGTGCTCGTGACATTTATTTCCATACGACATATATCACTAAAACATAGTTTTTTTGGTACGGTTTTCAGGTGATATCCGCCATGTTTTCAAAATAGCACGGGCACGAGAATTGGGCTCCAAATGTTGTCGCACACTCGAAATATCGCGTAAAACATGGTTTACACAAAAATATATTTGTGTAAACCATGTTTTACGCGATATTTAGAGTCTAGCTCTATCTAGGTGGTCCAGATAAACTCGTTATGATTAAATAATCCTATTTATTACATCATCCAATGTTGGTAGCTTTTATATTGCCAATAAATTGGATTCGAAGCTCGTAAAAAGTGATTAAAGTGGAACATTTCTTTGTAACCCTAGAGTTCCCAAAATGTTTAAGGGAACCTTCAAAATAGGCTTTTACTAATATTGAAAGGACGCAGATTTACCAAATTGTGAAAAGGCTAGCACAATTTATTTTTTCTGAGTCTTCATCGAAGAGCCGCAAGTAGGCCGGTCAATTTAAAATTTTATCTTACGACAAGTCTGACTGTATTTTTGTCTTCTCTATTATACCTCTTTAGGTTTGAGGTGTGGTCTCACTTACAGAGATCATGAGACATTTTATTAAAAATAGCCAACTTAAGTACCTGATTTATTATTGTTTGTGTGGGATGAATGACATAAAGTAGTTGGTTACACTGACCGTTCTGGTTACACAATTATCATGCATTCTTATCTTTAGTAAGCATCTACCAGTTTCCCTAAATAAGGATAATAACGAAAACGTAAAGCTACATTCCTTTTGTAATTTTGGAACTTTCTACCACGTACCTCATTGCAGTTCTGTGGAACAGTTTACCTACGGAAGTATTTCCCGACGGCAACGACTTAGGGACCTTCAAGAGAAGAGCGTACTCCTTTTCAAAAAGGCCGGCAACGCATTAGCGATCTCTCTGATTTTGCGGATGGTAATGGGCGGCGATGATTGCTTTCCATCAGGTGACTCGCTTGCTCGTTTGTTGCCTCTAGCATAGTAAAAAAAATGCCATAGTACCTGAGTGGCCTAAAAGCCTATTGGAAAAACTTAATAATATAAATAATAATAATAAATATTTCACAACATCACATACATTGATCTAACTCCGGAATAGGTAGCTCAAGCACCTGTGTTACGGATATCAGAATCAGCAGTGGGATTACAAATATTTACATATAATACTTTTCTTTTTTAAATACATACTTATAATACATAGGAAACACCCAGACCAATACAAACAAACATGTTCATGCACACAAATGTTTGTAATGTGCGGGAATCGAACCCGCAACCCTTGGACCAAAGACAGCGTCCACTACCACTGTTCCAAACGGGTTGTCGCAACCGCAAACTTAACTGATCTTTGCTGTTATGTCTATAAATCAATGTATGTACCTAATAAAACATTGTGCTGAGTAATGAAAATCGCAGTTTCCAAATCCCATTTGTACATCGCTGGCACTCGCACCCTCGCTGGAGGGTGGCGTAGGCGACTGACGTCAGCAGCCCCGGCGCCCGCCCCCTTCAACTTGACATTCGCGAGGCTGTATCGACCAGCGCAGCCGAGGCCGGCTCTGTTTACGTCGTGATGAGTCTGCAGCCACCGGCCGGTGTTTCAGCTAATAATATGACCGCCCACATTTTTGGAGTTTGTATATAAATAAAATAAATTGTAAATAAATAAAATCAATATTTCACAACATCACATACATTGATCTGACTCCGAGATAGGTAGCTCAAGCACCTGTGTTACGGATATCAGAATCAACAGTGGGATTACAAATATATACTTAAATACTTTTCTTTTGTAAATACATACTTATAACACATATCAAAAACCCAGACCAATACAAACAAACATGTTCATGCACACAAATGTTTGTACTGTGCGGGGATCGAACCCGCTACCCTTGTATCAGAGGCAGCGTTCACTACCCCTATTCCAATCGGGTCGTCAAATAAATATATGTAGAAAGGTTTGTAAATGCACTTTGCTGAGCGATTCGATATTAAAAATGGGCATATGATGACCCCTCGCTATGTTCCTACCTGTTGGAACCATTGACACAAATGGCATTACTAGGACCGTAACTTAGCAAATCTGAGATGGTTTGTCGAGCTATGGAACTAAGACAATGAGTATGTACATAACCGAAATTCAGAACCGCGAAAAGTGGTTAGACCAAGAAATCATCTTAAATCACATTGTATTCCTGACTACTTTAGACTAAATTATCTACCTGCCACCTAGCCTGTTTAACGGAGCCATTTTTTTTATCGAGTAGAGTATTAGGCTTAGGTGTCAAAGATTCAAGGAGGCCTACGTTTCTATGATGTCTTTGGATTACGAGCATCAGCAAAGTTACGGTACTGGCTTAACATGCTCAGCGAAGTATTACCATCTTTCCATTCTCCCCGTTAGGAGACAGGTGAAGATGAAAGCCGTCACACCAACGTGTGGCTTTGATCGTGACATTCGCGAGGCTGTATCGACCAGCGCAGCCGAGGCCGGCTCTGTTTACGTTGTGATGAGTCTGCAGCCGCCGGCCGGTGTTTCAGCTAATACGGCCGCCCAAATTTTTGGTGTCTGTAGATCGCTATGAAAGGATGCATTAAAGTGTTTTAGATATTAAAGAAGGTGACCCCTTGCCATGCTCCTGCCTGTTGATACCATGAATATGAATGGCATTGCCGGGGCCGTAACTAAGGAAATCTGCGGGAGATAGGTTGACGAGCTTTGGAATTAATAAGTATGCAACCGAATTTTAGCGCCGCTAATAAGGGAGAGGGGATAGGTAACTTGGGAACGATATGATCAAGCATTACATGGAAAATTAAAGACCAATACCTTTGGTCATTCAGCCGTGTGGTCCCCGGCAGAGTAGAATAGGCCAACCTCACTTTTACCGAGGTGTCGTAAAAGGCGACTAAGGTAAAGCTGCGGGCATGATCATCAGCACCCAGAGAAGGAAAACTCTGCATTTATATCAAAACCCTCGCCAACCCGTCTGCCAAGCGTGGTGAGTATGGCAATTACACCTCATGTGATTGAGGGAGGCCCGTGCCCCAGCAGTGGGGACTTAAATGGGCTGACGATAACGATCATGACATTTGGTCTGGGTTGACGAAGAAGAAAAAGAGACACTATATGTATCTACCATACCTACACTTGGTTTCTGTCTAAAAAACAAAAAAAAATGCCAATGTACCTGAGTGGCCTAAAAGCCTATTGGAAAAACTTAATAATATAAATAATAATAATAAATATTTCACAACATCACATTCATTGATCTAACTCCGAAATAGGTAGCTCAAGCACCTGTGTTACGGATATCAGAATCAGCAGTGAGATTACAAATATATACATATAATAATTTTCTTTTGTAAATACATACTTATAATACATAGAAAACACCCAGACCAATACAAACAAACATTTTCATGCACACAAATGTTTGCCAGCCAGTCAGATCAATGTTTACATGTTGTGAAAAAATACACAACATGTAAACATTGATCTGACTCCGAGATAGGTAGCTCAAGCACCTGTGTTGTGTTTACCTGTGATTACAACTATGTACATTTAATACTTTGCTTTTATAATTATATACTTGTAATACATAGAAAACACTCAGAACAATAGAAAACATACATGTTCATGCACACAAATGTTGGTACTGTGCGGGGATCGAATTCGCATTACAAACAAGATAATTGCCGGTTTAAAGCTTCTTCATAGGGGTTAGGCTTTCACCTACTCTTTGATAATGTAATAATACAGCCTCCCACGTTTTTCAGGATATGTTTACGCCGGAGGGCAACTAATTACTCGTTCTTAAATGGAAAATGCTGCAAGATTTTCGAACAGCATTGAAATAGGCAACTTTTGTAATATTTGTGAGCAAAATAATCAAGGATTCTTGCTGTTTAAGGTGACGGGTAGGGCACACTAGCGACGCCAATCGATTTTAATTTTTAGCTACTAAACAGAATCTATTTACACAATCTCGGCAAACAGTTGTACTATTTATTAAATAACCGTGAAATAATGTTGGGTCCAATGCGTACGCGAAAAATTGATTCACGCTAAAAGTGGCCGCTTTTGGCGTGAATCAATTTTTCGCGTACAAACGGACCCAATATTTGTGCATGGTTATTGAATAAATAGTATAAGTGTTTGCCGAGAGGTTGTAATCCCGAAAATGTTTAAAATAGATCCGATTAAGTAAGCAAAAATTAAAATCGATTGTCGTCGCTAGTGTGCCCTACCCGTCACTTTGAGTAGGAATAATATCGGTTTCAATACATACATACTAACGAACGCTAGCCAGTTGCTATCACAAACCGTTTAAATATATATTAATGTAAAACCCATGATAAATGATTTGACTTGTCACTGCAGAAGTGGGTGTGGTTGTGAATGACTGGCTTCCTAATGCTATACAAATGCGTCACAGAAAACTGTTAGTCTATTTTAATACTTTCTCGCATAGTTCTAGCACAGTATGAGCATTATAATGTTTAATAAGTTATATATTATATTGAGCATTAGAATGTTTAATAAGTTACCTCAAAATATCATTGATTTACCTGTACATAAGTTTAAGTTGCATGTAAAAACTGCCTAATGCAGAAAGGCTACTATAAAGTAGATGATTATTTGAATGATAAGGATTCTTGGACATGTTGATCTCTTCGCTTATCCTCTAATGTATAATTCATTTCATAATTTTTCTTTGACGATTTAACTAAACGATATGATTAGACTCTTAGCATTGTATATCATACTGTCACTGTAATCATAATTTGTATAAGAATGAATATTGTAATTACCATATTATTTGAAAAGAGTAACTACTGAGTTTCTTACTGATTCTTCTCGGTAGAAATTGACATTCCGAATCAGCGGTAGATTGCATAATATTTGACATTCATAACTGTTCTGTATGGACTTAAGTTGAATAAATACATTTTTGATTTTTTTTTATTTGATTTTGGGTATAGGAAAGGTTTTGTTATTTTAACATCTCCCGCAAACATCTATTATTTTTGTTTTCTATTTATTTTATTATCTGCTGCAAACATGTTTTATTTTCGTTTTCGATTTTCCTTAATGTCTTTCTTTAAGGAAGTGACTTTGTATACCTACCTATAAATTTTTAGCAATGCTGATTACATTAAAAATATTCTTTTCTTTACACAAATGGCAATAACTGAATCACTATGTGACACTTCCCATTGATTACTTCAGGTGGTCGTTGTGTACCTACGCTTTCTTTACGTCATCATTTTGTTGCTATATTTTTTTCTGTTCGTATTTAATCTGATGTATTTATCTGTATCAAATGAATTGTGCCGTGTGGTCCCCGGCAGAGTAGAATAGGCCACCCTCACTCTTACCGAGGTGTCGTAAAAGGTGACTAAGGTAAAGCTGCTGGCATGATCATCAGCACCCAGAGAAGGAAAACTCTGAATTTATATCAAAACCCTCGCCAACCCGTCTGCCAAGCGTGGTGAGTATGGCAATTACCCCTCATGTGATTGAGGGAGGCCCGTGCCCCAGCAGTGGGGACTTAAATGGGCTGACGATGACGATGAAATGTATTGTGGTGTCAAAACGAATAAATATATTTTGTTTTATCAAATGTAACAAATAGCCAAAGTGTGGCCGTCTGTACATGCGGCTTTCTAAGCTGGGTCCACACTGCGGCACTCGGTATCGATCGCACCACATCCGAACGATGCCCTTATTTCTGGGCGTTCCACTAGTTTGGTAAACATCATTTAGGGGTAACACCCCCCAACCGCCACCGAAAAGAATAAAAACTGGTTTTCCCTTTGGTGGACTAAAACGTTAGTAACTGAAATTCACCTAATATCAGGAGTAGGTTACTGATTGCAGTATTGAAGCAGATTTCCCAAAAAAAATAGTTCTAGTAGATAAATTATGAGAATAAAAATTAATGAATGAATGAAAACTTTATTTGGCACAATACAAAACAAGGAAACTTAATTAGAAACATAACCTAGACATAAATCATTAACAAAAAGTAGGACAACATTATCCCTGTATGCGCCAAAGAGGCGGCCGCTCAGCATTAGTCGGTGCTGATCCAAAAGACCAACCCCGACGCTGGTTTTCAGCGACTACCATAACATTATTGCGCATCTGTTCCATATCTATGCAACAGTCGCTTGCATAAAATTTCGATTGAGATAATAAAGAAGAAATAAATAATTGAACAGATGCGCAATATGGGGGCAGGCAGATTATACAAAACCCTTTGATTACCTATGTAAATAATCAAAGACGAAACCCAAACAAAATTATACAAAAAAAAAAAGTGTAAATTATAAAAAGAAGAAGAAAGAAAGACCCATCAACATTAAAAAACTTAAACTACAGACCGACCAAGATCAGAAGGCACGCCAGTGACATTGACAGGGGGGCGTTGTAAAACGTCATTTCTGTCCGAAAATATTATGCCGAAACAGCATTAGTTCCGACCCTTGCCACGTGCCAAATAACCGTGATCGAACCATATCTGTATGACCTGTATCCTAGACTGATATTCAGTACAATTTCTTTAATGTACACTAGGTATACATTTATATATTTAATATAATTATACGGGATAAACCCTATTACATAATTACATATAACTTCGAATTAATTAAATACAGACGCTTTAAAGAATAAAAGTGAGTTGTTGCAATATTTTTGGGATACTTAAATAAATTAAGACAACATTACATACGTAGTCCTGGTCCCAAACTAAGGTTTTCCCTTGCATAAAAGAAACCAGGAACAAAGAGGGTACCACAAACACCTAGACCCAACACAAATATGTGTTTCATCAACAAACATACTTACTCGTACATGGGCTTCTTAGATAAATATCTATTATTATCATCTTTATAGGTAAGTAGGTGCTATGTACAGCCGACGTTAGTTCTAGCTCCCCATCGCAATGCAAAATTACTACTTGTGTCTCATACTTAAGGACGGTCCAATATCCAAAAAGATCTTTTAACACGATTATCCCTATCAGTCCCGCACAAATATCCTAGACGGCGCATTAGCCAAGTTATTCGCCATTCCTTTTGCCAGAACCAATCTAGGTGGTCAGTTCCCTTTGGCGCGTGTTTGTTCCAGATATAATAGCATAAGCAAAACTGTTCCTGATTAAGACATATTCGACAATGTGTTTTCTAAATTCAAATCGTTGGTGACAGAGTATCTATCAGGCCACTAGCCTGATGGATGCTCTTAGCTCTGTCACTACTGTCACGCCTAGCACTAAGTTTTTTTACTTATCTAATTTAATTTAATTAAGATACATAAGGAATCGAAACAAATGTTTTTCTCATAAGCGCTATGTACGCCGTTATTTTGATGCATATCAGAACTGTGACCTTATTAATATGTGGCTTGTGATTGTAATAATATGTATCATGTGGCTGTACTAAATAAATAAATAAATAAGAGTAACTCCACGTGACGCCGTGTGTACATGGATGAGTCATACTCGTAATAAAATAGATACCTACTTATATATTATAACGAAAGAAATGTAAATAAATAAGATTGCGACGTAGTAAAAACTAGTTCCCTCTTACAAACAGAAAACCAGCGCGAAGCAGTGCATTCGCTGTGTTTCGCTGCGTGAGTGAGGGTACCGGAGGCCCAATCCAGGGGAAGGGTGGTTAAAAGGTAAGCAGCACACTTGTGATACCACTGGTGTTGCAGGTGTCCATGGCTGGTGTTATCGCTTACCATCAGGTGATCCGTCTGCTCGTAAGCCAGGTGGCTTATAACAGATAGGTATCTATCACATAAAAAAATGGTGTGATGGGGTTTTGTGACTCAGTGAATTAAATAATTTCAAAATCATTTCATCATTTATTAGCTACTAGCTTTTGCCCGCGACTTCGTCTGCGTGTAATCCGAATAAAAGCAAGGTCTTTATGTATCAATAACTGGTGCCCGCGACTTCGTGTGCGCAGTATTAGTATTTCGAGTAGCTTATATTAACGTGAAAAGAACTAACATTATGACATTAAAATTATAACATAAATTATAGCCTATGTGTTATTCTGATCTATAAGCTACATTACTGTAAAGTTTCATTAAAATCCGTTTAGTAGTTTTTGCGTGAAAGAGGAACAAACATCCATCCATACATCCATCCAAACAAACTTTCGCCTTTATAATATTAGTAAGGATACAGGAGTGTTCCCCATTAGATTATGTCACTATTTACGTCATAGTCCACCATAACACGAATATTTACAGTTTGTTGGAATGGGCGCGACCTCAATTCTTTGCTTGCGTCCCACGCCCATCCTGTGACTAGGCGGATTTTTAGGGTGTGACTTTTCCTAGACTAATGTTTAGTTCGTTTCGTGAGCGTCGTTGAATGATAAATATTATTTTCTTATTTGGGTCGTTCTTCTTTTTTATCGACAATGAGCCCGTCCTCAGTAACCTATGAAGTAATTAATTATAAAAAAAGTATAAGTTACACCATCAAGATATTCCTAATTTACCATGAAATAATGACATTGTTTTATCACCTCGTAGATAGTTTAGCATGATTTAACTTTGTAAAAAAATATATAAAGCGTGACAGAGGTGTAAATGGCACTAATTTCGGGGGACGTGACGGAGGTGTTCATTTCAATCTAAAAGTTTTCTTTATTAATAAGATTTTACATCATGTATTAGTCCATATATAAAGTAGTACATTAACGAATATTTAGGACATACTATTTATCATTTGTAGTCTGTTGTATAAAAGTTAAATGTTGATTTGAAATTTTGGCTCATTGTCGATAAAAAAGAAGAACGACCCATTTAGGGAAATTTAAGGAAAAATAAAGATTAGGGTAAATAAAGACCAAGCGGGGGCAAAGTATATGCACACAATCTTCTTACCTGCTTTCACTGAAAAGAAATGGTCTGGACCCCAATTCTGGGGATTTCGATTTGAAAAAAACATGGCGGATATCACCTGAAAACCATACAAAAAAACTATGTTTTGGTGATATATATCGTATGATGTCAAAATTTCACGTCCCGAGAATTGGGCTCCTGTTTCGTTTAGTAATTCGATAAGTAAGACATACAGTACTCAATTTTACTTGCATGTATACAGTACCTGAATACTTCATCTAGTTTGTGATCATGATTAGTGGTCTGGGCGGTCGCAGCCAACAATACGGAATTAAGATCTTGTCGGAAAGAAATTGGTCTGACATCTTAGAAGAAAAGTGGTGGTGAGAAGAACATATAATATATATACATATTGTCTTAATTTTATCATCTTCAGCCCATTTAAGTCCCCATTGCTGGGGCACGGGCCTCCCTCAATCACATGAGGGGTAATTGCCATACTCACCACGCTTGGCATACGGGTTGGCGAGGGTTTTGATATAAATGCAGAGTTTTCCTTCTCTGGGTGCTGATCATCATGCCAGCAGCTTTACCTTAGTGGCCTTTTACGACACCTCGGTAAGAGTGAGGGTGGCCTATTTTACTCTGCTGGGGACCACACGGTCTTAATTTTATACACGCAATTAAATAGTGAATTATGGTCTTGGCCCCAAACTAAGGTGCAATATTCGTGTAGGAGTATCTAGAAAACTGAACTGAAATTAAAAATATTTTGGTATTTAATTCTTTGACTTTTAGTTGATCCGAATCATAAATAAGAACCGAGTTAAAGAACAATCCAATTCTTCAACAGATCGGAGAGTCGTTATTATTTTGCGCAGAAACTTGGAGTCTCATTCTGAATACTGCGTCGCAATTTTCTATGTATCAGCCTGTGGAGGAAGTTATGAGCGAGTGGCGCACGAGAACAGGACCCCAATTCTCCGGCTCGATATATTTTGAAAACATGGCGGGTATCACCTGAAAACCATACAAAAAAACCATGTTTTAGTGATATATGTCGTATGAAAATAAATGTCACGAGCTCGAGAATTGGGGTCCAGAAGCTCACTAGTCACTCCGTACCAGAGAGCTAACCTATTTCCCATACAAATGTAACACCAAAATAATTAGCAATTTGAGGATATCTCGACGTTTCATTGCTGTTATTCGGATTAAGGAAGTATTTATTTATTTCTTAAAAATATTTACCCACCTAAAAATATATGCGACTTCATTTCGTAAATTTTTCGACGTTAACGACCTACTTTCTGCCTATTGGTGTTATATTAAAAACGCAATTAATCGTTATGTAAAATTAACAGAGACACAGCTTGTATTGTCTAGTTATACAGTATTTTAAAGATAATCAAAATATAATCAACCTAAATCAACGGGACTATATAGAGAGCATAATAAGAACTGCTTCCCGTAAACTCGGGATTATGAACAGAGTGAGACGGTATTTTACTCCGGCGCAGCTTTGTCTCTTGTACAAGGCACAGGTTCGCCCGTGTGTAGAATATTGCTCCCATCTCTGGGATAGCTCTGCTAAGTACTTGCTGGAGGCTCTCGATAGGTTGCAGCGACGTGCTATCCGTATTGTTCTCGTTCCTGCCCCGAGCCATCAAGCTCATGTGTTTCCTCCTTCATACAATCCAGGGTCTTTTAGGCGGGGCGTGAAGCGGCATCTCAGCAGGCCATCAGGGTGATGATGGCAGACTCAATAGGTACTTTGTTTGATCTTTTGTGCCTGTCAACCTCATATTTGGATTTCACGGCCGCTTACCATAAGGCGGAGTGAGGTCATCCTGATTGGCCTTTCTATATAAAAAAAACAAGTTTCATTCATACATTTTGATATTTGCAAATGCACATATTTTTTTTACTAATTTCAAACAACCATTTTTCTGTTTCTACTAGCACGTAAGGATCGCGGTGGCGCGACAGAGATGGCGAGATGTTCGAGGAACGGCGAAGTTTGCATTGAATTTGAACTGACCTGAGGTCTCTTAACGAACAAACCGTCGCGTAACGAACGAGAATATACCTACCTACATTAACATTCAGCGTTCCATATAAATATCCCAGAAAGGCAATCTCCAAATTACTAAGTATCCCCTCTTGCCGCACAAACCTAGGACAGCATCATCCTATCTCCAGAATGTCGCTTTCTTTTAACTTTTTCTCAATAAATTTACCAGAACTGGATATTTTTTGTGACTCCTTGAGCATATATAAGAACAAAGTATGTTCAAAATTGTGTTATCCGCCCTTAATTTCAATTTACAATTATTTTAGCGTTGGTAAATACGTTCCAAATTGTTACAACTAATTAGTAATAGGTTCAATGTTGTGATCGCCTGTGAGAGGCATATGTATATGACACTATACTTTTGATTGTAAACCCAAGTTGCCAATGTATTTACGAGTATATGTATGATGTTGATGTTCCTATTTAAAAAAAAAACAGTGATCTCTCTGATTTTCAGCAACGCACTCAGATCAGGAGCCCAATTCTGGAGCTCGTGACATTTATTTTCATACGACATATAACACTAAAAACATTTTTTTTTTGGATTTTATGTGACCATGTTGTCAAAATATCACGAGCACGAGAATTGGGCATGATATTTTGATATCTTTTAGTGATATAAGTCGTTTGATAATAAATGTCACGAGCCTGAGAATTAGGCTCCAGATGGCCGCTTGCTCGTTTGTCACCTCTAGCATAAAACAATACTGTCGAATCCAAATAAAATATGAAAAAAGTCTGAAAGTGTAAGGGAAAGCTAGCACAGGTCTTTTGAGGTTACAAAATTGGTTCTACACTTTTTTTATTGTTGGCGCAGGGGAAATGCCGCCGCGCCGGCTCTAGGTGCAATGGGCTGACATCCTTATGTGGGGACTTCCACCTGGCAAAAGCTTTTTCTGACGAGAAGCTACTCAGAGGCATACACACCAAAACCATCGCTCAGCAGAGTCTCGACACTACCTCCCTCAGATGAGCTTTGGGGGCGATAAGGACAGCCGGGAGCGCCCTAGCAATTTATCCCAAAGTGATGTGATAACACCCAATTGTAGTTTCTAGAGCATTAAAGCCATTTTCGCAGTGGCAGTTAACGGCGTTACATCCTTGGCTAAAATTTATTTTACAAAGTTTCATCTTGGAATATGCAAAATATTTTTTTGTGAAATAAATAGTCCCAGCTTGGTAACTTGGGCCACACTCCTCGCCCGGGATCGACGGGCTTCATGAATGGCGCGCTGACGTCACGGGCGGCGGGCGGGTCGGGCGGCGGGGGGCAGCCTTGAACTTGCATCGATCCTGCACTTGGACCCTGCACCTGCCCCCACCGTGGGAATTCAACTGTTTGGGATTATAGTTTGTTTTGGAATTGTATTTTTAGCATTGCCTATCCGTATACTTAGACAACGCCTAGATGGCTAGCCTTCATATAAGTAAACGCGTCGGATTGTGTGAGGCAGAAAACAGATAATGTTGGTGTGACTTTACTTCGCCGACACGAACACAAACAAAGCATTTATGTGTACGAAAAAATGGACGGCTGCTGTTTTGGAGTAGGTAGTTTTAAGTACCATTGCAATTGATGACTTTATGCACTTTTATGGCTGTATCTTTTTTTTAAGTGATAAGTGCCAGGCGAGCAGACGGATCGCCTGATGGTAAGCGATTGATGCCGCCCATAGACAAAGACGACCACAAAGAAGATGGGATGATGACAATTAGACAATTCGGGAACCATATGCGGTAAAGTAGCGGAAAGGCTAGATTGGAGAAAATTACCATCGCTCACCATCAGGTGATCCGTCTGCTTGTCTGCCACCAATCACATAAAAAAAACTAAAAAAAAATTGAGGAAGGCCTCTGCCACCTGACCAACAGATACACAAAAATTGTATAAAAGAAATATACCTTTATGAGTAAACAAGGACCGTGGGAGAGCCACACTTTGGCATGAATGGGCCGGCTCGACCGGAGTGATACCACTACTTCACAGAAAACCGGCGTGAAGCAGCACTGTGTTGTCTTTCGCTGCGTGAGTGAGGGTACCGGAGCCCCAATCCGGGGGAAGAGGGGGTTTAATGGTTGGCAGTGCATTTATGACTCCACTGGTGTCGCGAGTGTCTATGGGCGGTGGCAATCGCTTACCATCAGGTGATCCGTCTCCTCGGCCACCTATCACATAAAAATTATAATACATAGTTACAAGCAATAAAGATTCTGATTCTGAAAAAATAACTAAACACCATGTTGCTATTGTATTTTATAAATAGACAGGTTATTTTTATAATATCTCTCATAAACATTTCGTATATCACTGTCATACAGCGTCTAAGGATGATGTGGGTTTTACGCGGTGACACCTCGATACACGTGTAGACTTGACGATGACGTGTCCGCGAAAAGGTTAATATTATTTATGCTACATACTAAGTTGAGTGTAAAATACCCCTTATAAAAACGTGCTTCTGCGTAGGTTTGACAAAGTTCTTAAAGTTTTTTTTATAAAGGCTCAGTATATTGGCTCTCCTCAGCCTGATGGTAAGCAATAGAAGAGCCCACGTTGCAATTACAACGGAAGCGATGTCAAGGCATCGCCTCCATCGACCGCCAGATGCTTCTTCACGCTTCGTTTGAAGCAATCCATATCGTAGGAAAGAGGAAATACATGCGCCGGCAACGATTTCTATTTCTTGATAGCAAGACTAGGGCCTCTCCGTCGTTGTAAATTGATACACTGACTGTGGAAGAGCTACGCTTCAGCATAAATGTCCATTCGACCGGAGTATTTAGAGCCACGCTTAGGCATGAATGGGCCGGCTCGACCGGAGTGATACCACAGCCTCACTGAAGACCGGCGTGAAGCAGCGCCTGCGCTGTGTTTCGCCGTGTGAGTGAGGTTTCCGGAGGCCCAATGGGGGGGAAGGGGAAAAGTCTGGCAGCGCACTTGTGCCTCCACTGGTGTTGCGGGTGTCCATGGGCGGCGGAATTGCTTACCATCAGGTGATCCGTCTGCTCGTCTGCCACCTTTCATATATAAAAAAAAGTATTACCACGGACTCGTAGAAAAACTTCGTGAAGCAGTGCTTGCGGCTGTGTTTCGAAGAGTCACTGAGGGTACCCGAGACCCAATTTTGGGGTAAAGAAAAAGGTTGGTGGTACATTTGTAGCTTCAAAGGTGTTGCAGGTGACTATGGATAGTGGTTTTAAACTAGGGTATTCTTTTTCTAGTATGTGTAAGATAGCCGGGGGCGTCTTCCAGTTCACTCAGACCCGAGTCAAATTAGATATTTTTTCTCATTTGACCCAACTGGAAAACGAACTCCGGGCCTTCCGCACATACCACATTAATAATGTTATGGTAGTCGCTGAAAACCAACCAACCCCGGTTGGTCTCTAGAATCAGCACCGATTAGTGTTGAGCGGCCGCCTGTTTGGCACATACAAGGATAATGTTGTCCTACTTTTCTTTTAATATTTAAGTCTAGGTTATGTTATGTTATGTTCCTCTTTAAGTTTCCTTGTTTTGTATTGTGCCAAATAAAGTTATCATTCATTCATTCACATTATGGCTCGAGACAATCGAGGTCGTCGAATAAAGCTGTCGTGTGCTATGCTACAAAGCACATTTCGTAGTCACAGCTACGGTATCTAGGCGTCGTAGCATTCGTAGCGTAAGGGGACACGGTCACGAGACTTGACTACGAGTATCCAGGGGCTTATTATGTGACAAATGAGGCAAATTGTATCACTTTCCTTATACCGAAAGATATCTGTGAACATTTACATGCCATTAAGGCGACGGGTAGGGTCAACTAGCGACGCCAATCGATTTTAATTTTAAGCTACTAAACCTGATCTATTTAGAACAATTTCGGGGTTACAACCTCTCGGCAAAAACTTATACTATTTATTAAATAACTATGTACCCTACCCGTCACCTTAACTACATATTCTAAGACTTTTCGATATTCGACAAAAAAAAATTAATTCTCTGTATAAAATGACCAAATCAAGTGACCGACTTGTTACGAAAAGTTGAATTTTTACATGAAATTTTGCAAAAGTCACCAAATGTCGTTCAAAATGGTTTATAGGACACGTGCTTAAAGGGATGTAAATAATTATACATACACCCTGTATACAACATACAATTTTCGTTTATTGATTATTTTTTGAAAAAATAATAATAAATATTTCACAACATCACATACATTGATCTGACTCCGAGATAGGTAGCTCAAGCACTTGTGTTACGCATATCAGAACCAACAGCGGAATTACAAATATATACATATAATACTTTTGTTTTGTAAATACATAATTATAATACATAGAAAACACCTAGACCAATAGAAACAGACATGTTCATGCACATAAATGTTTGTAATGTGCGGGGATCGAACCCGCAACCTTTGCACCAGACAGAGGCAGCGTTCACTACCACTGATCCAAACGGGTCGACAAGCGTATAACACGTGTGCTCAAGTTCGCGTGTAAGTAATAAACATGATGATATATGTTACATACTCGCATGGTGATTGATGGATGACATTTAAATAATAACAAATAAATGACATTATATCTAGATAATATGTATTTATAATATACATTTATTTAATCAATGTTGAAAATCAGAAGGATTGCACCACCCTACCCTCTTCTATCTAATGTCCTTTACCTGAAGGTTGTCTGGTAGAGATCACAAATCTATCACATGAAAAAACTAGACTGAGTTAAACGTTTCAAAAACTATCCAAAAGGTGCAGGTTTGTTCACCATGTTTTCCCTCACCGCCGAGTTAATGGTAGAAATGTACTGCTATAAAAAAAACAACATATCTATGTAACCAACGAAAGGTTGATTACTATGTAATCAATGTTGGTATTTTTCTTATTTACCGCGTCCCCAAACGTTTGGGGCTTTCTCGTGCCGCCGCGTCTCGCGACCGCCCGCGTCATTCGCGTCACGCTCGTCACCGCGCGTCATCGGGTGACGCAACCGGCGCACGCGACGCGTCATCGCCGTCACCTGATAACGCGCAGACGAATTCCGATTCTACGTTGATTTCATCATCATATTACACGGTAAACATCTATTGTTGTTTTTGTTGTCGGGAAAGACTGATAGTGAGTTTTTTTTAATATTTGTTTTGTTTTGTCGTCCGTTATTGGTACCCAGGCAATTTAAGCGAATTCTCCAAGGGTTTGATGTTTCTGGTGAGTTTAAAAATTTAGGTTCCTGGTAGAGATTTTTACTCAGATATTTGGTCCCTGATTTATAGTTTACTTAGACTGCAACAGCATGAAGTTTGTGCAAGTCATTTTGGCTCTTTTGTTTCTTGCCGTTTATGTAAGGGGGTACGCTGTTTTATGAGAAAGGGAGGCAAGGGAGTCACCTAATGGTAAGAGATCACCGCCGCCCATCGACACCAGCTACACCAGAAGGAGTGGAGATGCGTTGCCGGCCTTTTAGGAAGGTATAGGTTCGTTTCTTGAAGATCTCAATGTCGTACGGGTTCGGAAATACCGTTGCGGGAAGTTGATTCCACAATGAGGAGGTGCGTGGCAAAAAATGACGTGTGCTTTGCACGGTGGTGGACCTCCACTCATCCTCTGCTGACGTCATCCTCCTATTGTCATGGGAACAGGATATCTGTGGGTGCAATAACCTAATTAAATACGACCCAGGAATTGTAACCTGTCTGCCCTTCCGGCATACAAGGCACCGCCATAAGATGGCGCCGTCCGTCTATTGCTTTTCGGGCTGGCGGCATTAGTCCAACAAAAAAGCAAAATAAAACGGTATTTTTTACTTAGAGGATCCTAGCCATTGCTAGGTTTGTTATTGCAATTGCACTTAATTTTTAGGGTTTAAATGGGTTTAGGGGAATTAACAGGTTAAGAAACGCTGATAAACATTTTCCTACACGTCACACGGTAGTTTTTGATTTAGTCTATCTAAAACAAAAATCTGGAAATAACAGATCTTGTCAACCTTTTTTTGTAACCAAATATTCTGACGTCAATAGTTGCTAATAGTGGCTTCTAGTATTAAGGAGCAGTAATTACCTAGTAGGTATAGCTCGACACGTGAGTCACGTGACAGATCACGCGAGCATCACGCCTTCGCCGCGTGTTGGAGGTGCGCACCTATCTCATTAGATAGAGTCAATACCACAAAATAAATGATACTATCACACAATGCTGAGATAAGGAGGGAATTCACACGCAAATATGAGAATTTGGTTTTTTTGATTTAGCCGCAGAATTGTATTTAAGGAAAGCTCTAATGTTGATATTCTAGTTAGTCTACTTAGAAGTAAAAAAAAATACGAAAATAAGACCGTCTTTACAAATCACGAACTAAAAAGTGTAAAATATTCTATCCCTCGATATCTCTGGGATTCAATCATCAGATAATGACATCCCTACCTACCTATCTAGGAGAGCCTACGTTCTTCTTTTGAAGATCCCTAAGTCGTAGCCGTCTGGAAATACTCCTGCAGCCAAACTGTTTCACAGAACTGAGGTATGTACGTGGTACAACGTTCCGCGCGAAACACACAGTGCTAGACTGGATGGTGATCCATCAAGATGATAGGGATGGAATGACAGTCGTTTACGTGAGGTTCAATGTAAGAATTCAGCTGTAGGGAGTCGATTGAGCCTCAGAGCACTCCGCGTGATTTAGTCCGAAATAAAAATATTATGTACCTATATACTGTAAGAAAACTTTTACGTTTCATTAACATATGTTTTATGTAGGTACATTATTTAAATAGAAGATTTTTCTTTATGTGATAGGTAGGCAGACAAGCAGATCGTAAGCGATTACCGCCGCCCATGGACACCCGCGACACCACCCGCTCACCGAGGGAAAATTGGTTTTAAAGGTTGGCAAAACCATTAAAACCAATTTTCCCCCGGTTTGGGAATCCAGTACTTTCACTCACGCAGCGAAACACAGCACAATGCTGCTTCACGCCGATTTTCTGTGAGGCCGTGGTATCACTTCAGCCGAGCCAGACTATTTAGCCGACCGAAGCGTGACTCTTTGTCCGTTGTTGTACAATAATGGTGCCTCCTGACTGACACAAAAAATCCATGCTTAAAAGGGGCTGCCAGCCACAGTTTATGCCAATATTAATCTATTTGAAAATAAAGAATTTATTCATTTTTAATTTATTTACACCTGCATAGTTTCCTACGCGTATATGCCTAGACATTGCCCGTGAGGCTACGTGACCTAGTGGTCGTGCGCACCACTATCATCGCGTGCGCAGCCTCAACGCGATAAAAATACCCGACAACACCCGAAGACCTTGTTTACTATTTCTTGTTTGGAGTAAACAAAATTGTTGCGTTGCGTAATGGATATTGTGATGTGGAATTAGAACTTTATTGATGGGATGGTTGCCGAGTTCATCTTGACCTATGATTAAGTGGTCAAGTCCACAAAAAATAATTATGGGTCAAGATAAAGTCGTATTGGGACGAGCCCACCCAGATAATTATCTACCCCACACGGTCTATATAGAGTTAATTGGTAAATATTTACAATCTTTTGACAACCACTTTAACTAACCATTCTGAACAGCGTTTGTTCTATGACTTTTAGAAATTCGTAGAAATTTTTTTCGACTCTCCATACAAAATTAACAGGTGACCGACTTTGTATCATGTTTTTAGGCGACTTTCCAATATATGTTTCATAATATAAATTTGCTTAAACAACGTTGAATATCAAAAGGATTGCACCATCCTCCCCTCCTCTATCTAATATCCTTTACCTGAAGGTTGTCTGGTAGAGATACGACCGCTTAAATTGTACATTGTATCTCTGTATACCTAGCTTTTAAGTTTTGTATGTTGCGTAATAAAGACTATCTATTTATCTACTTCAGGAGTGATCTAGCATAAGCTCTGTTGGCAATCATTGACAGTCACTCTTCGAAAATGGAAAAACTTCTTTCCAGCTTCGTATGGGAATACGGCCAGCAACGAAGGAGTTCACCAAATGTGGGAGAGCCACGCTTAGGCATGAATGGGCCGGCTCGACCGGATTGATACCACTGCCCCACAGAAGACCGACGTGAAGCAGTGCCTGCGCTGTGTTTCGCCGTGTGAGTGAGGTTACCGGAGGCCCAATGGGGGGAATAGGAAAAGGTTAGCAGCGCACTTGTGACTCCACTGGTGCTGCGGGTGTCCATGGGCGGCGGAATTGCTTACCATCAGGTGATACGTCTGCTCGTCTGCCACCTCTCGTATAAAAAAAAATCGTTACAGTATCTAATACATCCTGTATTTACTGACTCACTTTAAACACCACTAAAATGTATTGAAATTATTGTCCATTCTCTTATACTATTGAGTCACTTTGTAATATATGACTCACAGTAATTGAATTTATTCTATGGACCGCGGTATGTCTGTTGTTGCACAAGTTCATACAAGAAAAAATGAACAATTCTTTGTTATAATTGCATCAGACATCATTAAGTAATCATTTGGTATTTAAGGTGACGGGTAGGGCACACTAGACAAATACATTTTAAGTAATTACGGGGCTTGAGTCTCTCGGCAAACACTTATATAACCATGCCTAAATGTTGGGTTATAGCGTAGCTACTTTGGGTGTGGGTAGTGTTAGTACTGTGAGGGTTGGTTGGTAGGTAGCCAAAACACTTTATGGAGATATATCTTCGTATATTGTCTCAAATTAACACAAGATAATAATTATTTATATCGGAGCAACAACTTAACATGGACGCGGTTGGTTAGCGAGAGAGTGAGGTAGGTGTGGGGGAGAGGAACTCCCGTACCAATCAAACCAGTATTGGCCTGCGGGCGTTTACGGAACTAACATAACAGAAAATAAGTGCTAGCGGTACCTAACCGGCAGCAATGCATTGCGCTTAGGGCGCGATAGAGGGCGCTGTCTCGCTATATACTCCCCCTCCAGAGGATGAAAGCGTCCTCGCTCATTCGCTGGCCATACATTATCATTGTTACAAACATTTACAGAAACACTACTTTGGTTAGACACATTATGACATTCATTATTTGAATCCACATTAGAATTGTAATTTCTATTCGTTACATAAAGATTAGGCGAGTACATACATTCCTCCCTATCAGACACATTATTGCATTTATCATTTAAATCCACATTTGAATTGTAATTTACATCGGTTACATCAAGATTAGGCGAGTACATACATTCCTCCCTATCTGACACATTATTACATTTATTCTCATTTAAGTTACGACGGGGACGGCCACGTTTCCGCAGGGTTCCCCTCAGGATGATACAGCGGTAACAATTCCTGCTTCACATCTAACACGAACATACACTGTTGCATTACAGCTGAAATAAATTGTACACCATTATCTGAAATAATGCGACGCGGTAGACCAAAACGTAGAAAATATTCCTCTATGAGTGTACGCGCGCACGCCTCAGCTGTCGCTTCTCGAAGCGGATATAACTCGACCCATCTAGTTGCGGTGTCCTCGACCAATAAAATCCATTTTTCATCCTTATCACCTGGAGGTAAGGGTCCGAATAAATCTATAGCAATAACCTCATTTCTCTGATTCAGGATCGGCGTCTGCAACAACCCTGGTGGCTTGTCGTTGGCAGCCTTGTAGCGCTGACACGATGTACACGTTCTGACATACTCGACAATGGCACGACGCATCCCTTCTCCTTGTAGAAGTACTGCACCCAGAGCGTAGTTACTGGCATCAGTTCTGAGCACAAACGGTTTGGTGTAGTCAGGTTGGATGAGGATGGGTGGTGACGTCAGCAACCTTTTTAGCTCCTCGAAGGCTTGATCTTGCTCTGTCTCCCATCTCCATGGCTCATGTTTCCTAGTCAACTTTGACAGTGGTTGGTAATCGACGCAAAAACGAAAACTTCCATCACGTTTAGGCACTAATAGTGCTGGTGCTGACCATGCTGACTCACACTTCTCAATGATATCCTCAGCAAGCATCTTCTCTACCTCGCGCTGCATAACCTCTGCGCGCGCTGGTGTCATGCGGTACGGCGGAACAGCAACTGGCGCGTGTTCGCCGGTATCAATGAAATGCTCTGCATACTGCGTGGCTTCACCAGTCTCTCGGAACACATCACTGAAAGAGTTTATTAAATCATTAAGTGACATACTATCATTATCACAGTTTTTTGGTGTTGACTGTACCTCATTATAACCTTGTTCTAAATCCTCATAAAACAACCTGTACTTCCGGTGCTTCGTGTCCGAAAAGTACCATAATGATTTACCAAAATCAAAAACTAATTTGGCTTTGTTCAAAAAATCTATCCCTAATAAAGATTGATTGTTACAAGCATCTGGAAAAACAATAAATTCAGTTTCAATTATTTTATGTAACATTTTCACATTCACTGAGGTAACTAAAACCTCCATTTTCCTAGATAAACCATCTGCAAGCTTCACATCTCTAATTTGCTTATCAAAACATTGACCACTTTTTATTAAAAAATTATACATTGATTGGCTAGCTACACAGCCTTTAGCGGCTGAATCCACTAATGCAATACCTTTCCCACCTAATATTTCGATATTTAATATTGGTCTCTTATTACCATTAGTGTAACCCCTATTGTTACATACAGTTGACTCCCCCTGCATATTAACATTGGTGGTCTCACACGCATAAAACTTATTGTACTTATAACTACTACAATTTGGACATCTTGCTCTTATTATTCCTATTTCACCACAGCCATAACAATACAAATTTTTACTTTCCTTTTTGTCTGTTTTCAGGGATCCATGATGCGGCGGTGGCGGCAAATGCGGCGACCCACCCAGCGGCGGCGCACGCGACCTCGGCGGCGGCGGTCCATATGACTGCGACGTACGCGACTGTGGCGGCGGTGGCGGCAATGGCCCACCCGACGGCGGCACCCAGTGCGACGAACCTTGCGGCTGCGATACCCGCATCGGCGGTGGCGCGGCAGACTGGCCCGGCGGTGGCACTGCGGACGACCCACGAAACTGCGCGGAGAATGGCCCACGCGACTGTGCACCCGGCGACTGCAAGCGCTCCTGCATCGCATCTTCTATGCTTCGAGCCTTCCTTATAAGATCTTCAAAACAAGACAATGTGTCCCTTTCTATTCTTTTTCTTATACGGACGTCTAACAACCCAAACGTCATATCCAATTGTACCTTCTGTGAGATGTCGTTCTCTGGTAATTTAGAAAATAAAGCGCGTACTTGTGCGACAAATAACTCTGTGTTTAACTTTCCTTGCTGCATACTATATAATTCTTTATATATTTGAAACGGTGCTCTTCGTTCCCCAAATGCGCTCCTCAGGCGATCTATTGCTTCGCTCCATGTTTTCGTATATTGTTTTATACCTTGCCACCAAGTTGCGGCGGAATGTGATAATAATAATGAAATTCCTTTCAGTGCGTTTTCGTCGGAAACGTTGGCGGCAGTTTTAAAAATTTCGACTGCATCGATAAAATTCTCGACAGACTCGTTCTGCGAGCCACTAAACCTTGCACTACAAGTAATGAAATTAGCACCAACCGGGGCTGCGGCCCTGTCTGTCGGACAGCTCGTACTCCTCATAGTAAGCGACGGCTCCGTTTGTACCTGATGCATTACTGGTGTAGATGATCGTACTTCTTGTAATAGAATTTGACAAAATTCTGCTTGTGATTGCTGCAACTGTCCCATCAGTGCGGCGAAATGTTCCTGAGTCATTAAGATGGACGCGCCCGCGCTGCTTCCCGTGGCACCTTCGGTTGCTGTTTCAGTCGCGGCGTCTTCATTGACCAACTCCTCGGCGTTAATTTCGGCCGGAATAATAGTTTCATTGAGGTTTGCCTCCCTCGGCAACGAACTTCGGCTCCTGGTTCTTGGCATTTTCCTAATAATTCGGTTTTCCAAACCCAAAATGGCGGCAGACCTTCGCGTCCACACCACTCACTAACACACGTTGGGCGATCACTTATAGCGTAGCTACTTTGGGTGTGGGTAGTGTTAGTACTGTGAGGGTTGGTTGGTAGGTAGCCAAAACACTTTATGGAGATATATCTTCGTATATTGTCTCAAATTAACACAAGATAATAATTATTTATATCGGAGCAACAACTTAACATGGACGCGGTTGGTTAGCGAGAGAGTGAGGTAGGTGTGGGGGGAGAGGAACTCCCGTACCAATCAAACCAGTATTGGCCTGCGGGCGTTTACGGAACTAACATAACAGAAAATAAGTGCTAGCGGTACCTAACCGGCAGCAATGCATTGCGCTTAGGGCGCGATAGAGGGCGCTGTCTCGCTATAGGGTCTGTTTTTGTACTAAAAAAATTGATTCCGGTCAAAAGTGGCTACATTTGGCGGTAATTCCCCACCCTGGACAAACATTCGTGCGATGAACACTTGTGTTTGTTCGGTGTCTGGGTGTAATATATGTATCTAAGTATATATTTGTTTCCTCTGTTGTCTGATATCTGTAACACAAGTGCTTAAGCTACTTAGTATGGAATCAGGTTAACGTATGAGATGTTGTGAGAATTATTATAATAATTCAAAATTCGAGTGCAAAACCAGATCAAACAGCTAACTATAACTATTAAATAAATAGTATAGGTGTTTACCGAGAGACCGAAGCCTCCAAGTTCTTATTCTTACAACACAAAACCTGTGCCTATGTAACATTGTGGAGCAAATAAAGTATTGAGTTGTTTAAAATAGATCTGGTTTAGTAGCTAACAAATAAAATCAATTGGCGTTGCTAGACGGGTATACCCTTCACCTTAATTGCATTTTGGGTAGCCTAATTCTTTGTAATAAGACCATACGAACTTTAGTTCGTTACCATTGAAGGTATACGTTATATTTTTGTAACAACATAATATCTAACCGCTGTGTATTGTAAACAGTAGTTTTATTTTTTGTTAGAGGTGACAAGCGAGCGAGAGGATCACCTGATGGTTAAGCAATCACCGCCGCCCATGATCATCTGCGAGATCAGAGAGGTCGGTAATGCGTTGCCGGAGACTCATGAAAGTGTCTACGTTTTTCTAGTCTAGATCTCATGGTCACTTTCCATCAGGTGAGACTGATTAAAAAAAAGCTGTAATGAAGATATCAGGTAACAAAATCAAATGTAATATAAATAAAAAACATGACACCACATCATGAGCCCATAAATCTACCTAGAATAGATTAATGGGTGTGTTTACGACAACAAGATCACAATGCACAATGTCGGTACACGCGTCGGATTCTCAGGCAACAACCTATCTATTAAAAACAAATTAAAATAGCCCACTCATGACGATAATATCATCAAAGTAGCTAAGATCAGGGAAGATTATAACCCAATCGAGATTTGAGAACAGTAGCACTTCAAATATATTGGAAATATCAAGATAACTGGGTATTTCTTAAAAATACGCATGTCAGCTGATTTCTACTTACGATAATATATCGCGCACTTGTGACTCCGCTGGTGTTGCGGGTGTCCATGGGCGGAGGAATTGCTTACCATCCGGTGATCCGTCTGCTCGTCTGCCACCTGTCATGTAAAAAATAAATCTTAATTTTTTTTATTGACACGTAGGTAACCGAAAGTGTTATTTTTTTTTAAATTAATTACTAGTACATAAGTAAATGATAAAATGTCGGTTTATATGAGCGATAACAGCTCAGTGGATAAGAACGCGCCTCCCATGCTGGGGGTCGTGGTTTGAATCCGAACATGCACCTTTTTTAACCGACTTCAAAAAAAGGAGCAGGTTCTCAATTCGACATGTATATTTATTTAAATGTTTTTTCGCCTGATTACTTTGCCATTTATGAACCGATTTAGATGTTTTTTTTTAGTTGCAAAGTAGATAGTTCCGGATTGGTACCATGATAAGGATATCAGGATCTGATGATGGGATCCTGGAAAAATCGAGGGGAACCCTCAAATTTTAAAGACACACGTAATGTTTTTGTATCTTTTTCAAAACTGCACCAGTATTTACGCCTGATTGTATTAATTTTGTGGCTGAGTTTGTTAGTTATTCAGCGGGGGTAGAAAACGGAGGGGGATGGGGGGGTGCCAAAATATGAGACACTAAAAGCTTGAGAAAACATTTTCTGCGAAAAAAAACTGCCTTCAAAAACCACAAACTAAAAAGTGTACTAAAAAGTTATTTTTAACACTTTATACACTTCAAATAACATTTTATAATATACCCAAGAAAAGATTTGACTGACCGGATGGCGCAATTGGTAGTGACCCTGCCTCTTACGCCAAAGGTCGTGGTTTCGATCCCCACCCTGGACAAACATTAGTGCGATGAACACTTGTGTTTGTTCGGTGTCTGGGTGTAATATATGTATTTAAGTATATATTTGTGTTCCTCTGTTGTCTGATATCTGTAACACAAGTGCTTAAGTTACCTAGGAATCAGGTCAATGTATGAGATGTTGTGAGAATTATTATTATTATTTTACCGAAATCGGCGCCTAATACCTGTTGAATAATTGAATGTTTAACAAAAATATTTAACAAAAATGAAGGATCGACTCTTTTTAAAAGTAATATTTTAATTAAATTACTTTTCTCAAGAATACTTATTTTCAAAGTATTCAGGTGACTCGTTCTCGTTTGCCCCCTTTCTTATAAAAAAACAGGGAAGTACACGCTACGATGAGAAACTCAGGTACAAATCTTAGCCCGACCCGGGTATCGAAACAGGAACCCCAAGCGTAGCCGTCGCTTTAAAGTGTGACCCACCGTGCCAAAGAGGCAGTCTTCAAATTATTTTAGGTTTAGAATACATACAATTTCAGAACGGCACGTGCTGATGCCTACAACTGACTGTGGAATTTGAACTTATAAGGGCCTTGTTGACTTCAACAATATCAATGATAATGCCAGATAGGGCCGCTCCCACGGTGCTGACGTGCGTAAGATAACACCGACTTACAATATCACGTAGTGTTTATCTAATGTAAAATCATTACACAATAACGTACCAACAGCTTTTCAGCGGTAATACGCAAAAAAGAGGACTCTCTCTTACACAGAGTCCGGGATAGCGCCAAAAGTATTTATTTATTTTATTTTACAAGTTTTTGGAAAACTTCGAGCTACATTTAGGGATACAGTCACAGAAAAAAAACATTGAGGGCCAGTTACAAGTTTCCACTGGTAATCATTTGGTAGTTTAACAGAAATGCAAGTGGGTAATGTTAAGAAAGAAAATGTGTATTTGTCACTCTTAGAAGAAGAAACATTGAAATTGTTCAAGTCATCTCACATTATCAGAAAAAAAAACAAAAAGAAATTAAATAACATTTGAGAAAAAGTTAATTTAACTTAGACCGTGTGGTCCCCGGCAGAGTAGAATAGGCCACCCTCACTCTTACCGAGGTGTCGTAAAAGGCGACTAAGGTAAAGCTGCTGGCATGATCATCAGTACCCAGAGAAGAAAAACTCTGCATTTATATCTAAGCCCTCGCCAACCCGTCTGCCAAGCGTGGTGAGTATGGCAATTACCCCTCATGTGATTGAGGGAGGCCCGTGCCCCAGCAGTGGGGACTTAAATGGGCTGACGATGAGAAAAAGTTATCATTCAGTACACGTTTCAATTTCGAAACTGAAGTGTTGAACAAGTCAATGTCCACATTTACTTTTGCTAAATTATTAAATAGTTGACATGTTCTAATGGAAAATGCATCCTGAAAGTCATTGCGAGCAGGCAACACGTCTGCCCTATTATGTGTCTTATGCACAATATTTGTAGGTCTAAGTTAATTATAAATTACTAACAAAGGTTAAGACATTGTTACTAACACAAGTAGACTAAGTTGCCTGAAATAAATAAATATTATTATTATAACATAGCGAAGAATTTTTTGGGTATAGCATTTTTTTTGCAATTTATTCTTAACTTAAATTTATTATTTATCGACGGCTCACGCCGAAGCAAAAGGCACTTACAAAATTCGTCGACATACCTCCGGTAGTTTAGTCGATAAAGCAGTTGCTCGGTTACCAAAAGATCGTGGCTTCGAGTCCCACCCGAAACTATTAAGTGCATTATTTACAATAGCGAAGGTTGAACACCATTTGGGAAATTAAAGTACTTACGGTATTTCTGAACCAATGCGTAAGAACAATCTAAAAGAGGTGACCCTTTAGTAAAAAGCCGCACAAAGCGAGCACAGGTGTCCATGGGTGGCGTTGATCGCTTTCTTACCATTAGGCTTGGTAAAAAGAATAATATAGCAACATGCGCTAGAGAAGAGCCCCTCATAATCCCACCTTGCCCCGTTGATCGGGCTTGCAAATTGGAACACGTGCAAAAGAATGGTCTTGTCCTACTGCAATCTGGGCAGGTGGTCCCCCCTGCGACATAAAAATAGATATATAAAGAACAGAAAGATAAAAGGATGGCAGCGCACTTGTGAGTCTAATGCTGTTGCAGGTGCACTCGCTTATTATGATGTGAAATGAAATGAAATGAAAATTGTTTATTCAATTTAGGTCCATACAGAACACTTATGAATGTCAACATGTTTACCACTGGTTCGGAATGTAGTTTTCTGCCAAGAAGACACCAGCAAGAAACTCAGCAGTTACTCTTTTAAAAAAATGTTTTACAAAATGTCACCATTAACTTAAAAATATAGTACAATTTTTGTGTTACTAATATGTCCCTAAATTATTGTCATTCAAAAAATCGTCTATTTTATAATAGCCTTTATTCATTAAACATTTTTTTATATATAATTTAAACTTATGTGTGGACAAGTCAATAATAATCTGAGGTAACTTATTAAACATTTTTATGCTCAATCGTATAAATGAACTGCCAACCTTATGGAGCCTGATATTTGGAACGGCCAGTCTGTGCTTATTTCTGGTGTTAAGGCTGTGACAGTCGGACTTCTTCGAGAACAGATGGAGATTCTTATGTACTTACATAAGGCAATCAAGGATGTATTGAGAATCCACGGTAAGTATGTCGATTTCTTTAAAGAAATCTCTAAGGGAGTCGCGCGATCTAAGGCCATAAATGGCGCGGATGGCTCTCTTCTGTAATACGAAAATAGTCTGTATATCAGCAGCTGATCCCCATAGTAATAGACCATATGATCCGACGTCTGTTAATCCGCCTATCATGTACAATTTTGAAATGTTAATAATTAGTGTAATTTAATTTGAATGTATGCTATCTGTATTTTAATTTAATTATTTATCTGAGTGACATTGGAACCGTGTAAAAGTGTAATTGAGTTATGTATATGGGTGTAATTTACCTGAATAAAGAGCTTATATTATTACACATTATTATTATATAAAAAAAAAACCATGGAATCAGCTGTCAATCGTACGATTATTCTCACAAAACTTCAAGAGTACGTTAAACACCGTTTATGCCTATGTACCAAACTGTGACGTCACGTATTGACAGCCGCGCGAGCGCAGAAGTTTTCCTTCACGCGCGCGCGGCGTGATCCGCCTCGTTTCGACAGTGCTCTCCACATAGCGATAAGATACAAGAGCAGGTGCGGGCCTAGGCGGCAGTTTTTGTTCTGGGTACGTGGGAGAGCTACGCTTCGGCGTGAATGAACGGACTCGACCGGAGTGATACTACGGCCTCACAGAAAACCTGCGTGAAGCAGCACTGTGCTGTATTTCGGTGCGCGAGTGAGGGTACCGGAGGCCTAATCCGCGGTAAGGGGGGGTGTGGGGGTTGGAAGCGCGTTTGTGGCTCCACTGGGTTCGCGAGCGTCTGTGGGCGGTGGTAGTCGCTTGCCGTCAGGTGATCCGTTTGTTCGTCTGCCTATTATCACATAAAAAACTATACGCCGTAAACTATGATTCCACCCGTACCATCTGGATGGGTGGAGGTCCACCACGCTTTACACGTCATTTTTTGCCACGCACCTCCTCATTGTGGAATCAACTTTCCGCAGCGGTATTTCCGACCCAGTACGAGCCTTTACCTTCCTAAGAGGCCGGCCACACACTCCCTCTGGTGTGGCTGATGTCCATGGGAGGCGGTGGTCACTTACCATCAGGTGACTCGTTTACTCGTTTGCCTCCCTTTCTCATAAAAAAAAATCATATACTTTAGATACAAACATAACATAGTAAGCAGTCATCATCAGCCCATTTAAGTCCCCACCGCTGGGGCACAGGCCTCCCTTAATCACATGAGGGGTAATTGCCATACTCACCACGCTTGGCAGACGGGTTGGCGAGGGTTTTGATATAAATGCAGAGTTTTCGTTCTCTGGGTGCTGATGATCATGCCAGCAGCTTTACCTTAGTCGCCTTTTACGACACCTCGGTAAGAGTGAGGGTGGCCTATTCTACTCTGCCGGGGACCACACGGCCAAGACCTAGTAAGCAGTAACTTTTCCTTAGTAAAATAAAATAAATTCTGTCTTTGCCAGTTCGTACCTGCCTCCATAAATTCTAGTGCAGACAATGTATTTAGAGTTGTAAGTCACTATTAGGTGTTATATCAGCGATAAGCGCCGCTATCAACACTCGTGTCGTTATATTGTTTTTAACGATTTGTATGAACAAGCTCTACTAGATCCTTCTGTTTATATGTAAAAAAAAATCCTCGTATTTTTATCATCAGATATAAACAAAAACACCGTATGCATGAACACACCCTCGTAAAAACAGACACACAGACATACACACACACCAGACACACATACACACACAACACCCACGAACACATACACACACGCACATACAACATAGACAACGCATGACACATATCACATAGTACTAGGCATAACATCTTTGTTCCTTTTAACTTTAGTGCCTAATGCAATTTCCTCAAAATTGTACTAATCCTAATTAACTTCAGCATTCTTGCCCATAATGTTTAATTACTTATAAATTATCAATCTTTAAAATGTTAATCCGAACCTAATGTCTAACGCCACCAGCAAGTCAACACTGTAAATCTTTGGCTGCTGTGACACAAACAACTTTGTTTAGTGCAGAACCAATAGAAATAAGTGAACAAGACTGTACTTTTTATGGTAAATAAAGATTATATATATATAAAACTCATGCGAAACTTTGATGGATCTGGAAAAAGTTTTTGACGAAATGTGACATATTTTTTACGTGATTAGGGAAAAACGAACAGACGGATGGTAAATGCTTCCCCATATATTGCAAAACCAATGACGTCACAACAGAACTGCGTGGCTTTTTTAAAGGAAAGTACTTATATAGGCTTATTTCGATTGGGAGAGCTATGCTTCGGCGTGAGTGATAACACGGCCTCAGAAAACCGGCGTGAAGGAGCACTGTGCTGTGTTTGGCTGCGTGAATGAGGGTACCGGAGGCCCGATCCGGGGAAAGCGGGGTTTAAAGGTTGGCAGCGGACTTGTGACTCCACTGGTGTCACAAGTGTCCATTCTAAATGACGTTATTCACTGCCGAGCTAGTGGAGTCATCCATTAAGCAATCGCTTACCATTATGTGATACGTCTGCTCGTCTGCCACCTATCACATAAAAAAGACGGGTGTCTTTTTTATGCAAGACCAACAGAGTCACAAGTATTGTGCCAACATTTTAACCTCCTTTGCTTCCAGGACAGAATCTTCACTCACTCGGTAAAATACCTAAAATATTAAAAAAAATTGGGCCCTCGGTACCCTTACTCACGCATCGAAACACAGCACTGTGCTGCTTCACGCCGGTTTTCTGTGAGGTCGAGCCGACCCATTCATGCAAAAGCGTGGCTTTCCCACGTCGGTCTATAGAGGTGGCAATCGCTTATCATCAGGTGATCCGGGTTTATAGGTTTAAAAAATTCAAAATTCAAAAGTACTTTTTTTGCATAGGCTTATCATAATAATAAACAATAAAATTTATTGAAAAAATCTAGAAACAATAAGACTTATAATCTATTTATACTAAGGTAGCTATTTTAGTTGGGTGCTATGCTATTTTAGTTATATACAGCTCTTACAAATCGTCATACATGAAAAATATAAATTATACCTATGTATATTATCATCATCATCATCATCATCATCATCAGCCCATTTTTAATCCCCACTGCTGGGGCACGGGCCTCCCTCAATCACTTGAGGGGTAATTGCCATACTCACCACGCTTGGCAGACGGGTTGGCGAGGGTTTTGATATAAATGCAGAGTTTTCTTTCTCTGGGTGCTGATGATCATTCCAGCAGCTTTACCTTATGTATATTATACATGTAATTAAACATATATGTCGATACAAAAAATACTAAGAAATGAATAAATAACGAGAAGATGAGGCAAGAAATTCGCCAGTTACTCTTATTAATCGCCAAAATTGTAAGTACAGTATCATGGGTGTAGGCGAACAGTTTATCATTTCCACAAATGCTTGTCATTTATGTATTTATATTTTTATTGGTTCACGTGAACCTATAAAAATATACTTCTTAATCTCCACTCGTAAATAACGTGAAAATGTTTATGATTACAAACACTAGTCTTTTATCCTTATCCTTGCGATAAAATACAGTATCAACCTAACCTTCTGATAAACCAAATGTGATGATTGGCATCATGATAACCATATACTGGTTTAGTTCTGAATTGAACCAGATCGTTTTTTTTATGAGAAAAGGAGGCAAACGAGCAAGCGAGTCACCTGATGGTAAGTGATCACCGCCGCCCATGGACATTAGCCACACCACAGGGAGTAGATGCGTTAAAAACTGACACTTCGAAGCCAGAGGTACGCTGGGACCATAATGTAGTATTCGGGAAGTCTGCCGTTTGACTCACTATCTCAAACACAAATAAAATCTTCTTTGTTTGTTAAAAATAGGTAGCATGATACAGGTGTTTAAAAAAATAAGTGTAACACTATGTCTTGCTCTTCGTAGGCGTACAAATGTACATGTGTGAAGCTCGCAATGTCGCACCGGTTCGGAAATAACGCTGAGGGAAGTTGATTGCACAATGAGGAGGTGCGTTGCAAAAAATGACGTGTTAAGCGCACGGTCGTATTCGTAAGATGAAGTTATTATGTACTTATTTATATAGAAAGTGTCTTCTTCTTCCTATCCAGTACACTCTTGGCAGAGTACTCGTGATCATCATGTGCTCATAGTGTGGGTAGGGGCAGTTGTGATGCGCTTCACCAGGCGCCGCCACCGCTGCCCGCTCGAGGGCATCCTGCTGCAATCGTTGACTGAGTCTCCAATGGCAGACTTGATTTGGTCAGTCCAACGTGTAGGTGCGGTCTAGTGCCTTCTACAATTGTTTGATACATGCTGGTTAATACAGAGTCCTTGAAGTATCGAGACATAAGGCGTGAAGCAGTACTGTGCTGTGTTTCGCTGCGTGAGTGATGGTACCGGAGGCCCAATACGGGGGAAATGGGGGTTTAAAGGTTGGCAGCGCATTTGTGACTCCACTGGTGTCACGAGTGTGGATGGGCGGCGGCAGTCGCTTACCATCAGGTGATCCGTCTGCTCGTCTGCCACTTATCACATAAAAATTAGATACATCCCTTTAACCCTGTCTTCTACCAAACATTCTAAATGACGGTTTTCCTCACTGCCGAGCTAATGGTAAATTGCACAGAGATTGGAAAAATCCAGAGGTGGACGCTCAGGTTCAAAGCTATACAACCGTTCCGTTAAGAAGGCGCGCGCTCTTATGTCATAAATTGTATTCATCATCATCATTTCAGCCAATAAACGTCCACAGCTGGACATAGGCCTCCACCAATGATCTCCACACAGATCCGTCCTGTGCCGCCCGCATCGAAGGGATTCCCGCGACCTTAATTTCTGAATACTTTGTCTTAGACAACATTATCTAATTGCAATTATTATGGAGGACAGGACCGATCTTTGAGGAGATCACGTATATTTGTTGAAATGATGATGATGACGATGTATTTTGATCTCATGTCCCGTAATAAATCCATCAGGAACATTTGATCAGTGTGACAAGTAAATAAAAATGGGAAAAATAAATAGAAATGGTGACGTGAGCAAAGATTAACTAAGAAATAATGTTCCTGGCTCCTGGTCTCTTCAACATGACGAATTTTGTTGCGTAAATCTCAGATTTTGAATGGGGACGTAATGAATGAACGGTCGGGACGCAAACGCTGACGTCATGTCTGCTCATTTCAAAACTTATCTACACTTCATGACTGTTACGCAAATCAGACGTCAAAAGGTTGAGCTCTCCTGGAACTTAAAGTACTTACATAAGGAAATTAAGTTTGTATCAAGGCCGATTTTTTATGAGGAATTTGTTTCTGCATCTTAGCTAATTCTCCTAGTGTGCTGTCTTGAAATCTCGTGGTATCATTTGCTACGAAGAAGTCCCCTGCGGCTAGTATCATAATAATACTTAATTTAATTTTGACGACCCGATTGGAACAGTGGTAGTGAACGCTGCCTCTGATACAAGGGTTGCGGGTTCGATCCCCGCACAGTACAATTACTACTAACTATTTGTGTGCATGAACATGTTTGTTTGTATTGGTCTGGATGTTTGCTATGTATTATAAGTATGTATTTACAAAAGAAAAGTATTATGTGTATATATTTGTAATCCCACTGTTGATTCTGATATCCCTAACACAGGTGCTTGAGCTACCTATCTCGGAGTCAGATCAATTTTTGTGATGTTGTGAAATATTTATTTATTTATTTAATACTGATACTGGTGCGCCCAAGGTAGAGAAACTCACGCATATGGTGTTCACTATTCTTCGGGGGAAACCAAAGTGTGAATAAAATGTGGACGCACTAATAAACACGCTATTACTTAAGTAAATAACACACTTAAAAAAAACATCTCGTGTTCAGGGGGCGAGGATTTTTTTTTAATTGACTAAAGTAAAAAAAAAAGTCCTTGAGTGGAGACCGCGACTCGGTAAGCGTAGTGTAGGACGCCCTGCGACAAGATGGGATGATGACATTCGAAGGCTGGCTGGTGTGGGCTGGATGAGAGTGGCCGAAAATCGGGAGCAGTGGCGTGCATTGGGGGAGACCTATGTCAGTGGACGAGTGTGGGTTGCTGATGATGATTGACTAAAGAATAAATTGCAAAAGATTGCTTGCACGTGCTATAGCACTCCGCCACACTCCCCCTTCCACCAGCACTACAGATAGCATGCTATTAGTAGCACGTCTGTCAACACATGCTACTAAGTAGCAGTTGCTCAAAGGTAGCATGCTTAAGCATGTAAATAAGAATGTTTAACAGTAGCCAAGTAGTAGTCAAGTTTTTCTTTCCAAGGTCAATGGAGCGGCTCTCGCTTCATCTTTTTTTTTCATTCTTCATCTCTTACATTTTTTTTAACATTATAACACACAAACATGGCTCTGATTCCGTACTAAATAGCTTCAGCACTTGTGTTACGATAGATATCAGACAGCGCGAATGTTTTTCCAGGCTGGGGATCGAACCCACGACTTTTGTAATGAGGCAGCATTACTATTAAATGCGCTTTCAGGGCAATATGCAAGTTGCCTCATGTCACTATTTATAAAAATAACTTTTAATTCAAATATTATTCCGTACAAGGGTCCGAAATATATAAACTTCAATAAATATAAATAAGGGATTGCTGTAAAAATTCAACTTAAACCCGTTATATTTTTACTTTTTTTTCTCATGATTGAAAACACCGTCTGCCATGGATCTACGTCACCATTATTGTAAACAACAAAACGTCAAACGCCAGTTTCAGGTTGTTCGTCATAGGTTAGGTTATACGTGATAGGTTATTATGACAGTCACGCGTACTGCTTACAATTACAGTGACGCCACGGTACAGATAATTAATAGACCAATATGATGGACGGTTTTTATGGCTGTATAGCGATTTAATAATTGAAATATAATATATTAAGAAAGGTGCTTAAAAAAAATTACATATCTTTATTATGGCGTAACTAGCTTTTGCCCGCGACTTCGTCTGCGTGTAATTCGAATAAAAGCAAGGTCTTTATGTATCAATAACTGGTATCTTTATAAATTATAGCCTATGTGTTATTCTGATCTGTAAGCTACATTACTGTAAAGTTTCATTAAAATCCGTTTAGTAGTTTTTGCGTGAAAGAGGAACAAACATCCATCCATACATCCATCCAAACAAACTTTCGCCTTTATAATATTAGTAAGGAAGTAAGGATATAATCGAAATGAACCGTTTTATCAAATAATAAAAATAGTGCCAACTAGCCTATTCTAGGGCCTTTGTCTTGTCATACTGCATCTCCACGCTACGCCACTGGTAGTACTCACCCGTCTCCCCAACCATGAGAACTGTTAATAGAAGTAAATTCATCGCGATTTCTCAGTCCTTACAGGCACAGTAACAGGCGCCCGGCTAATCGTTATTCTTGGCCGAGGACTTTGCCCCCGCATGCACCCTCATGTTGAACTCTGGTATTAGCCAGTCATTCTGTGAAGGCGTGACGGAGGCGCGCCCACTCGGAAAAAGCCACGAGCTATGTGGGCGATATTGTCTATGCTGAAAGATATAGTCGGGTACACATACATTATAAACAACTGAGGGATAAAAATACTGTGATTTTCTTTTTATTTTTCTTTTATTTTTGTACAACATGAAATTGGATAAAAATAAACTTTAAATACTAAAACCCGACTACCAAAAGTAAGAAACAAAAAAAATATTTCTGCTGAAATGATTATGCCGTATCGCCGTGGTCGTATGCCACCTTGATTTTATTTTATTATTATAATGAATCTGTTTTGCTACAGTAGATGGCATACGACCACGGCGATAATGCATAATAATTTCAGCAGAGACAATTTTCTTGTTTCGTACTTTTGGTAGTCGGGTTTTAGTATTTAAAGTTTATTTAACATGTTTTTAGTTATGTAAATAAAATTACATATTTGAAATGTGCTAAATAAGCTCTTTCATTTGATACCTCACACGGTACCGTCAATCATTTTTTTTTAGTTACTTACTCTAAGTCTCCTAGAGGGTGCTGTAGTCAATTTAACGTGACGTCATGCCACCTATAACTAGAAGACAATCAAGACGCTTCTAACGACACCTCATTTGTTCAAATGTGATCACTGGTTTAGAAGTCATTAGGGAACAGATGAACAACCATACATATATACAACATACATACAGGTCAAAATCATAACCCTCCTTTTTGCTTCGCCTTAGTCGGGTAAAAATTGGCGGGGCCATCCCGTTTTCGGGTCGGAATGAAATGTTTTTCCGTAATGTTTCAAACCAGTCAAAATGATATATTCATCTTATCCCTACCTGCCCTATGAAGTCTGGCTGTCATTTTCGGAGATATCATGTGATGACTTTTAAAAGTAATGTTAAGAATGACAGGGACATATGGAAGAAACAGTTATATTGCGCCGACCCCAGATAGCCTGGGAATTGGGGTTTTACGTTCCGCATCGCACATAAAATCGGAGTGGTTTATCGCCCAGAAAACCCAGCAGACCGTGCCCCTATTCTGTATATTTTCTCCTTTTTTCAGTATGGATTCCTTCAAAGCATGAGGAAGCATTTCGCGGGCCTGTTTGGCAATGTCAACGGAAGTGATGTTGCGATGTCGCGTACGCTGTAATTGCAATGTGACTCTCCTTTTGAGCTGAGGCGAGTTACTAAAAAAAATGCCCTATCTGTTTCTACTATATGTATTAGCTTCTAGTTCACATAATAGATACATATCACTGACTGACCATCGTTTGTAGGGCGGGTGTTTGACCCTTCAGCCGTTACTCACCGCTACCCTTCATCCTCAAAGCCCTGTATAAACAGGACCTGAGCTAATTATACCGTGCCCAATTTACGCCATGACGACAATGCTTAATCGGGTCAGGATTTGAGCACAGTCTACATACATACATATACGAAAATGTATTCTACTTGTGATGTGGAACAAATCGTATTTTTGTTTTTTTTAAATTCGTATAAGTAATTCGACAGAGAATGCACAAAATCTAGTTAGTAGCAAGCTACTCGTAGAATAGCTATCCAGATTTTTATAATATACATGCCTAACTGTTTACTGCAAGATACCTGTTCCAAAGATTGTCAGTTCTATGGTAGAAGTGGCCAGCCTAAGGAGACTTCATCATGCACATTGGATGGGGTAAATCAAAGCCTTTATCCTTTATTATTTTCGTATACCTTTTAAGTTACATTATCACCCAATAGTTGACTGGTAGAGAATGCTGTAAGGCATTAAGTCCGCCAATTGTACTTTTTTTTTTACTTTGTGCAATAAATAAATAATATATAATTCTCACAACATCTCATACGTTCACCTGATTCCATACCTACTAAGTAGCTTAAGCACTTGTGTTACAGATATCAGACAACAGAGGAACAAAAATGTATACTGAAATACATATATTACACCCAGACACTGAACAAACACAAGTGTTCATCGCACGAATGTTTGTCCAGGGTGGGGATCGAACCCACGACCTTTGGCGTAAGAGGCAGGGTCACTACCAATTGCGCCATCCGGTCAGTCAATAATAAAGAATATACATAAATAAATAATCACTAAACCACACCATTGTTATATAATTTCTTATACAAATAAAATTATTCTTTTCTATGTATTTTAAGTAATGATTTCATGTATGTATGTATGACATGATTATCGCAAGTTTTAACTCATTATGAAATGATCAACAAAATTTTGGAAAAAATGCTAAATATGTAAAAATAAGAATAGAATAAGAATAAGAATTCATTTATTTGCTTTTGAGTAGGGTATACAGAAGATGACAAAGATATATTATATAGACCGCCCATTCAGCCGTCAATAACGTGCAAGCATGCAAATATAATTATTTATAATTTACGCCTAAGACTTATAGTATGCACCTGATATTACAATTTCTGATATAATAGTATTGTTTAATTTTTGTTATTTAGAAACTCTTGAAGAGAATGTGAAGTTATTCTACTGGATGAGCTTTCATATATAAGCATGGTTTTTTTTTATATGAGAGGTGGCAGACGAGCAGACGGATTACCTGAGGGTAAGCAATTCCGCCGCCCATGGACACCCGCAACACCAGTGGAGTCACAAATGCGCTTCCAACCTTTTCCCCTTCCCCCATTGGGCCTCCGGTAACCACACTCACACGGCGAAACACAGCGCAGGCGCTGCTTCACGCCGATCGTCTGTGAGGCAGTGTTATCACTCCGGTCGAGCCGGCCCATTCATGCCAAAGCGTGGCTCTCCCACATTTAAAGTAAAGGTAAAAAGGTTAGCCTAAGCAACTACGAGTAGATATTATTGTTTTCTCCATAACTAGTTCAACAATAAACAATATCGCAATGTTGCCATTGTAATATTTTCTAGCAAATGAAGTAGAATTCTTTAAGATCCGCAGACAATTGCGGTGTATAAACAACGCTATTTATTGAAGGTTACTGTAAGCACATAAACTGGGTACTTACTCTGCAGTTCACTGGAATAGGCATCAATTTTGCTTTAATGTTTGAGGTTATGTAGGGTACCCGACATAGTCTGTTCTAGTCGTGCCTGCAACCCAAAAACCGGCCAAGGGCGAGTCGGACGCCCATGAAGTGTTCCGTAGGAGCAAGTAAGATATATGGAAGGTAAATAAAAGATAAAGATAAGATTTCTTTATTGGCCACAGAACACAAATCGAACGAGTGACATAAATACACAAGTATGACACATTTTGTAGCCAACAAGTCCCAACCTCAGCATTTACTGCAGTGGCCGAAGCCGCTGCAGCGCTGGTTTTCAGGCACAAAGCCTTGGGCGACGTGCGTGAACACATACATAACATACAATAGGAAGAAAGAAGAAGGACAAAACAAAGAAAAATAATAATAGTAATAAAAAAAAATACATATTAGTACATAACATCGGAAGAAAATAGGTAATTTAAGGTGCCTAATGCCTAATAAACAATTATCTTATCTTAAATTGCGGTTTACGGTTTATAACGTAATAAAAGTAATAAAGAAAACTACTTACTAGATCTAGTTCAAACCAATTTTCGTTGTTAGTTTTCATGGTAATGTATCAAATATTTTATAGAAGTTAGAGGGACACACACACACATTTTACCACTTTGGGAGCGTCTCTTGCGCAAAGTATTAAGTTTAGAAAAAATATATTAGAAACTTCAACATCATTTTTAAAAACCTATCCATAGATACCACACTGGGGATCACCACCAGTTGGGTTTGTAAAAAAGTTTTAGAGTTTCAGTTCTATTTTTTTTTCTATTTTTGTGTAAAAATCGTATCGCGGTTAACAAAATACATTTATTTACCAAGTTTCAATAGTATAGTTCTTATAGTTTCGGAAAAAAGTGGCTGTGACATACGGATGGACGGACAGATAGACAGACAGACAGACATGACGAATCTATAAGGGTTCCGATTTTTGCCATTAGGCTACGGAACCCTAAAAAGTGAAGTTTTTAAGGTTAAACTTTTTTGAGAGATCATGACGAAGGACAAAACACTGACTACGGACACGGATATTTTTTTTTATGTTGTGATAGATTGCTGACGAGCAGATCATCACCTGATATTGATGACGCTAGCAACCTTTTGACTCCCCTTCCCTCCTGTGGGCTTTCAGCACTATGCCTTACTCGACGGAACACTTTGTACGAGCTGGTCCGTTTATGCCGAAGCTTAGCTCACCTCTCACGGTCACCAGTCTTATAATTTTAATTAAACATTACATTTATTGATTATTTTATTTTGACCATGAATGTCTGAAGAAGTTCTCAACCTGATTTAGATGAAGTGTCTGATAAAATAACACTTTTACTCTAGGCCGTGTGCTGCTTTTAATAATATTGTTGTCTCAACAATTGTCAGGTATAGTCACAAGAATTTATTTGGATGGAATGTACGCTTAACAAATATTTTTTTATATTCTTTAAGTCTTCGACCAGTGCGTCCTTCCGGTCATGACTTACGGTGTCGAGACGTGGACACTCACGGCTGGACTAGTCCACCGGTTCAAAGTCGCTCAAAGAGCTATGGAAAGGGCTATACTCGGAGTATCTCTGAAGGACCGCATTAGAAATGATGTAATCCGACAGAAAACCAGAGTCACCGACATAGCCCACCGAATTAGCAAACTGAAGTGGCAGTGGGCTGGTCATATTAGCCGCAGAACTGACAGCCGTTGGAGCCATAAAGTCCTTGAGTGGAGACCGCGACTCGGTAAGCGTAGTGTAGGACGCCCTGCGACAAGATGGGATGATGACATTCGAAGGCTGGCTGGTGTGGGCTGGATGAGAGTGGCCGAAAATCGGGAGCAGTGGCGTGCATTAGGGGAGACCTATGTCCAGCAGTGGACGAGTGTGGGTTGCTGATGATGATGATGATGATGATGATTCTTTACGCTGTCACCGCTTCACAGTGGAAAACATTCCATCACGGGCTAAAAATTTGGCAGTTCCTATTTCTGCAGCACCATCAAGAAATGGATCTCGTAGCCGGCGCATATATTTCCTCCTTCCTATAATATGAATCCCTTCAAACGAAGCGTGAAGAAGCATCTCGCGGGGGAGTATGGTAGTCCCACAGATCACTGCATATGTAGTAAGCTAGGTAGACCCAACGGAGGTGATGCCTGACATCGCTTCCTGTACAAAATTGTGTTCTTCGATAATTTTCGTGGACTGTAAATTTTCTTGTTTGACGTGCAACGTGATACGGAAAAACAGACCGTGGTAGGCAGGTGTAATAGAAAAGCAGATCCCAAGCTTCTCCAGCTCGATTCGCTCCATTCCGCGTCGAAACCTTGGGACCGTGGGGGCCCCATGCCCACAAGTTTTTCCACGAGTTGTCTCGACATTTCTGGTGACAGTAATGCTGGCAGCTACCTCGGCCAACGAATTGGGTTGACCATTCATAGAAGTAACGCCGCCAGCATTCTGGGCACGATGAGTAGCGGGGCAGAACTCTTTTGTAAATATATAGCATTCCTCTTTTTTTCTGTTTAGCATACTGTAAATAGGTACTTTTTATATGATATTATTGTCACAATGTTTTAAGTAAATAAATCTATCAATAAATGAATGATCTTTCCTCAGCTTGTGACACAACCGGGAAATAACGCTAAGATAATGATGATGAATCTCACAAGTATCTCAGACAACTTACTGCAATCTATTGGTGTTTGCACTTGTGCTGCCACTACACATATTGATTTACATAAAGGATTTGCTAGCAGTTACTCAACTGGTACTCATAATAATTAATGCGTATCTTTTACAACCACACAACGTAAACAGAGTTAGAGACGCTATTACGCGAATAGGCTATTTGACTTGTTTTGAAAAACCTTGTCATATTATTTATTGATGTACAGGAACCCTAAAAATAAAATTTATTTTCATTTGTTATAAATATTTCGTTTAGAAAATCATTATAAAATAAAAGGATTATTTAATCTGTCAAAAACGCTTAATCCAGCAATATGGCGTCGAATCATTTAAGTGACGTCAACCTTTCGTAAACAAGTAGGAAATTCGATAGCACACGATAAATTTGATAGATGATTAGCGTCCCCCATAGATAGAACACAATGGCGTCGACTCTGTCACTTATTTTGTTTACAAAAGGCTGACGTCACAGTAAAGAAAGCCGATCAAAACTGTTTATGGTCACGTGGTTCCAAGCACAAAACAAATTAATTTTATTTTGTTTTTTTTTGGTAAAAATATTCAATATTTTTTATGTCTTTTATTTTTGATTCCTTTTTAAAGCTATAAACTACTACTATAAATCTTTATTTTTCATACTCAAATAGCCTATTGTTTGTTATACAGGGTTACTGATTCTGGACTCAAAATCAAATTAAGGGTGTAAGTATCAGTTGCGTCCAAAGCTGCCGCTTCAGTGCCCGGGGTTGAATACAACCGGATATGACATGCTTTTATTATGTGGTAGGTAGCCGACGAGCAGACGGATAGCCTAATGGTATGCGATTGTCACCGCCCATAGCCACCTAAGATACCAGTAGTCACAAGTGCGCTGCCAACCGTTAAACCCCCCATTCCCCGGATTGGGCCTCCGATAACCTCACTCACGCAGCGAAGCACAGCACAGTGCTGCTTACTGCTGTTTTTTGTGAGGTGAGATGATCTTCATTCCGCCCGTCTTCATGTTTATCAAGTACCTACCTTGTTTCATTCATTTCAGTACATTGTGCTGAAATAAAGTGAATTGTGTATAATAACTAATAATAATTATACGTGCCGTACCGTGCACCGTAATCAGTAATGACCTACAGATGATATTATCATAGGTTCGAGTGCCACCACCCGAAGACATGGAAAAACGGTTTGCAGGAGTATTTCCCGACGCTAGGGCTTATTAGGACTTGAGGACCTTCAAGAGATGATCGTGCTACTTTTTAAAAGGCCGGCAACGCGTTAGCGATCTCTTTTATTTCGCAAATGTCGATTGATTACTTACCGCTGTACCCGCTTGCTCGTTTGTCGCCTCTAGCATTAAAAAAAGGAATTTAGGTAAGCACTTGCTCTGTGTTTTGCCGAGTGAGTGAGGGTACATGAGGCTTACGAGGGTACAGAAAGGGAGAAGGGGGTTTCTAGGTTGGCAGCGCACGTTTGACTCCCCTGACATAGCGGGTGTACATGGGCGGCAGCTTCCCTTATCATCTGAGATATTTTTAAAACACGTGACAATCATCAATGAAGCAGCGATTCCAGGCTTTATCGCAGTGTTGTGATGACACTAGCCCGCTTCGTCACCCCCAGGACTTCTCTGTACTCCATGTTTTGTGATCGGCTGAGTTAGAGCGGCAGCGGAACTACACGCGGTAGCGGTTTGTAACATCAACTGACATTTTAAACGACAATCAAAATATAATTTTAAAAAATATTTGCAATTTGTGCAGTACCGCAATAATGATTGAAATATAATGATGTCACAAAAATATTTTATTACATTAGTCTTACTTTTGTTTTAGTATTTTTTATCCCAAATGCAGTTAGTGAAACGGACAGCCGAGTAATTCTGTTACTCGTACTTTTAACTGGCTCATCTCGCTCGCTGCGCTCTCTCCCATGTCTCCTAACTGGGACTATTTAGATCCGAGTGACGTTATACAGTGAGACGGGTATCTTCCTTGTACATAGTAACATTTGTCCTCCGCGTTATTCAGTGAAAGGAGCATCATCCCCTCACTTCCTCCTCTATCTCGCTACCGCTTCCTCTCATGTCACGCCAACCGACAGTGCCGAGCCGACGGAGGTATACGGTGGGAATCGTATTATCCCGTATTTATGCCGCTCCCTGTCTTGTCTCACCAAATGACTTGCGTTATACAGTGAAAGGAGGATCGTCCCCTTAATTCCATTTTAACTCGCTTCTCTCTCCCGCTACCTCTCGTGTCACCAAGTGGGGTTATACAGTGGGAGGCAAATGGGCTTCTGTTTCGACTTTCGTTCCCGCTTCCTCTCATGTTACGCCGACAGCTAGTTATCACGCTGCGAGTGGCGTTATACAGTGGGAGGCGCATGGGCGCGCGCAGGTCGCGACCGGCGATACCGAACCGGTTCGCGCCGGATTGTGCCTGCGCCGGCCTGCAAGCCCTAATAAATCATATTCAATTATTATAAAGATGAATTTACCTTCTCGTAATGCACCTACTTATCTGTTTGTAGATGTAATTGGTATTAATAGATTCACCTTGACTATTTGGCATAGATAATCTAATCTTTAGTAGTATTCTAGTAGATATCGACGATTTTACGTAAGTGCATCTTTTACAATGTAAGGTATTAATTAACATCGGTCATGTCGGCGGATCTTTTTCGACAGATCGTTTACAGAAAAATGACTGTATTGGCATTACATTAGATGATAAAATAATGAAGTGTATGTATTGTAATTTTAAGCATACTTCATCCTTTAATTTCGATTGGTTATTCAAATTTACAGAATTTATCACCAGATACTCAGACACACGACTTTGAATATGATGATGAAAAAAGTAAAAATAAAATATTTATTTGCAGGCGAAAAATTTTGGTAACTATACTTTTGAAAAAAAAAAGTCTAGCTAACTAAAGTTTTCACTCACAAATAACTCTATCGTCCTCGGCAAAAAGACAGCTTAATCGAATGCTAGTATGTGAAACATAACTTCTACAAAAATCTCCATACCAAACGGCAATTCCATAGGTTAAGACTTGTATTGTTGTACAGTCAACTCCAAAAATATGTATACACTTTAGGACTTTGTCACAGTATATAATATAAGAAAGTAGACCTCTACATTTTCTTATAGGTAAGTATTGTGACAAGGTCCTAAAGTGTATACATATTTTTGGAGTTGACTGTAATTGACTTTTTGTATTGTAGAAAGCATGTGTACTATTCTATTCCGAGCGTACATGTCTACTTAAAATTAAAATGAATTGAATGAAAAATAAATTCACTTTTAGAACTTCAACAAAGATTTAGGATTTGTTCTTCAAGTTAAAGTTTACTTGAACCAAATTATAATTAACTAGACTGCGCCCGCGGCGTTACTCGCGCAGTTTTGATCTTTATAACTACCCCTTGGGTGTTGAAAGTTCAAAAGTCACTTTTTTATTCAAAACCCGTGCCCAAACATCAATTTTAAGTTTCTTACTTTACTAATTAGAAAAACCCCATATTGCATTTCACCCCCTATTTCACCCTTTCAAAGGGTGATTTTCCAAAAACGTTAAAGTGAATTTCTGATTATTTCAAATTATAAGTACAAGTGCAAAATTTCGCATTCATCAAAGACGACTTTCATATAAACTTTAATCCTTTTGTTTCACCCCTTTAAGGGTTGAATTTAAAAAAATGTTAAAACAAATTGTATTTGTTTCAATATTAGGAGCACAAATAATGATTTTTAAGATTCTTACATTAAAATTGCTAAACCCTCATATCGCGTTTCTCCCGCTATTTAACCCCCTGTAAGGGTAATTTCCCAAAAAAGCTTTTGATGAGTTATTATTAATTTCTAATTATTAGTCAAGTAAATACAAATTTTCACATTCCTAACATCAATGAGGGCATACTTTCATACACACTTCTACCCCCTTTGTAACCCCTTAGGGGTTGAATTTTTTAAAGTTCTTTCGTAATGCTCACTTTTACTATTAAAGAAACCCCTGCCCAAATATCAAGTTTCTAGGGTCAGTAGTTTGGGCTGTGGGTCCATTCCTCGTCACTCAGGTTCTCCTTATATATATATAAGATAGATATAGCAAACAAAAATGACAAACTAGACAACAAATCAAAAAGAGATTTCTATACTCCAAGAAAAAAGTACAACCAGAAAAACCGTAGCAAGTTTCGTAGACGCGTCTACGGACGCGGCACCTGCTACGAAGTGCTACGAAAGTTTCCGCGGCTACAAAATTTGCGTTCCAGTAATTACTTTCAAATGGTCGTCAAATAATAATTTTGCGTAACAAAAACAAAAATTAAAAAGTGAAAAAAAAATCTGTGGCCCATGAGGGGATCGAACCCGCGACCTTCGCGTTATTAGCACGACGCTCTAACCAACTGAGCTAATGGGCCGATGTGTGCAACGGCGAATTATTACTCCTATTATCGCTTCTTTCTAGATTTGTGTTGGGTTAAAGTAAATAAAAATATTGATTTGTTATTATTGATTGGATTGTCCTTAGATCATTAGATCAATAACCTCGGGCAATTATGACCCGGGTTTTTTGGAAGGTGTTGCCCGCATAGTATTTGTTTTTGTTCATCCCTCAGGAACCAGTAATTTTAGGGATAAAAAGTATCCTGTCCTTCCCCTGGATGTAAGCTACCTCTCCACTATTTTTCCACCAAATCGGTTTACCTAAGTCATATTGTAACTAACACGACTTTGTTTTATAAATATATAGATTTTTATTAACTGCAATTAACTAAATAATTTGCTTAACAAGTATCATCCTAGGCCTCATCGTCGCTTTCCAACAGGTCCGACTGTGGTCAAGCGTTAGCCTATAGGCAAAAAAAAAAAACTTATTAAAACCATAAGTACATATTTATCTTGTTTATCATTGATGTTGATAAAAAACTTGGCTCATAATTACTGCTGTTGAAATATAACTTAGGATGCTATAAGAAGGGAGACATAAACATTTGCAATTACATTAAATGTACTGTATGATGTGACAACCAATAAATATAAAATAATCATACAATACAAATGGATGAGTAAGCGACATCAATAAAAGGGGCTCATTATATTCTGATGTAATGTTTATTTCATCACTACAAATCATAAATGCTACTAGGTACTTAGCTGTACTAGAATTTCCATTAGATAAACGTTTTATTTGTCTTGTAGCTTTTTGATATGTATCTATAGATATTTTTTATTAGTATACAAAACAAATATGACCTACATTTCGAGTAGGTACGTACAGTAAGCGTCAGATCAAGTTACCCCCCTGCAGTGGAAAAATAGCACTTCTGCCCCAGATATAAGTACGGTCCAAAAGGTAACTCGACGTGACACCGTATGTACGTTACAGCTCCGTAATCGGTAGCAGGCATCCTGCTGGCCTATTGTTTTGAGTACCGGGCCGTGATCTTGGGATCCTGGGTTCCACTACCGGATCCAGCAAAAAGTGTTTCGATTTTTTCGAACATAGCTCGGGTTTGTGATCACTAATCCACAATAGACATGGCCTAAACCCACCATAGTAGCAATGACTTGATTTCTATTATAGTCTTTATTTTTTATCTATATTCTACGATGAGACCATTGCCCTACAGTGGGACAGTATACAATGATTCGCTGGGTGAGTGAGGGTACCGGAGGCCGGGGGAAAGTGGGGTATAAAGGTTGGCAGCGCGCTTGTTGCTCCACTAGTGTCGCCCATAGGGGCGGCGGCAATCGCTTACCATCAGACGATCCATCTGCTCGTCTGTCACCTATCACATAAAAAAAGGTAACGTTTAACAGACTCCCGTCGTCTGACCTACACAAAACAACCAGACTAAGGACGCGACCAACCTTTATCCGTGGATAAATCTATGGTATAAAGTCAGATTTGTATAGAATGCTACCAACGATGGTGTTCCAGAACAGATACGACCTGGTGATCTTCAAGAAAAGAGCTTATTCTTCCCTTAAGAGCCGGCAACGCATCTGTGATGCCCCGTGTGTCGCAAATGTCCATGGGTGGCGGTAATGACTTATCCGGTGCGCCGTTTGCTCGTTTGTCTGCCATAATGTAAAAAAAAAGAATGACTGCGCTGTATCATAGATTTGGTATCGGACTAAGGTTGGTGGAATCGGCCTTAAGTGGATCAAGGTTACTAATTCAGAATATTTAGAAGTAGTTAGAACAAGGATGTGCGTAAAATCATTTTGACTTGCGTAAGTGAGTTTCCATCGCGAGTGCAGATTAACTAAGCGGGGTTATCTATTGTTTACTTATTTTTCGACAATGTTTACTTATTTTTGGCGAATGTTTACTTATTTTTGAGAATGTTTTATTTTTTTAATTGCAGACAGGGTCAGGTTCCTCATTGTTTTCGATCGGTTGTTACCTACACCGAAGATGATATTGTTTTGTGGAATATTAAAATTATGTTCAGTGGAAAACTGAACAGTTTTTGCAGAAGAAAAATTGAGGTCATTGAAGACGTAAATATAAAGCATAAAAAGGGATTCTGACTATTGGGTACAGATTATTTAGATAGATACAAGAATTTTCTATTACCATGGACTAATTATCTCTAGTCCAGGCTATTACTTTAAAAGTGGTTCAATCAAAATGCTGCTTAGATGTTACTTGTTTTTTTTTTATGTCATAGGTGGCAGACGGATCACCTGATGGTAAGCGATTGCCGCCGCCCATGGACAAACGTGACACCATTGGAGTCACAAGTGCGCTGCTAACCTTTAAACTCCCCTTTCCAACGTATTGGGCCTCCGGTACCCTCACTCACGCAGCAAAACACAGCAAAGTGCTGCTTCTCGCCGGTTTTCTGTGAGACCGTGGTATCTCTCCGGTCGAGCCGGCCCATTCATGCCGAAGCCTGGCTCTCCAACGGTAAAATGGTTATGAATAACTTATTAAAAAATCATCCGTAGTTTTCAATACAAAGAAATCATTTAAAAAAGTAGATAGCTATCTTTACCACGAGGATATCGAATGTTATATGTAATTGAAAACATTTCAGCATGTGATAATGAACAGATATGAATAATATATGATAATATTATGATAGATTATAGTGATACTCATTACAAAATACGAAAATATTCATTAAGGTAACGGGTAGGGCACACTAGCGACGCCAATCGATTTTGATTATTAGCTACTAAACCGGATCTATTTTAAACTATTTCGGGGTTACAACCTCTCGGCAAAATAACCATGCAAAAATGTTGGGTCCAACGCGTACGCGAAAAATTGATTCACGCTAAAAGTGGCCGCTTTAGGCGGTAATAACCATGCACAAATGTTGGGTCCGTTTTTGTAGGCGAAAAATTGTCGCCTACAAAAACGGACCCAACATTTGTGCATGGTTATTTAATAAATAGTATAAGTGTTTGCCGAGAGGATGTAACCCCGAAATTGTTTAAAATAGATCCGGTTTATTTGCTAAAAATTAAAATCGACTGGCGTCGCTAGTGTGCCCTACCCGTCACCTTAAGCTTTAATATTTTTGACGTGCAATGTTTTAGAAGTGGCATGCGTTGCCTGCGTGCATAGATAAATATGAAAAGATAATTAGATAAGACTGGGATTAGAATCTTCACATTATTTGGTTGCTCCATAGTACTTGAATATGCCGACTTCTTATCAGGAGACAGAATTCTAGCCTAGCCCCTGTTCTTGGGTTTGGTACCTACACCTAATTATTGTATTTGTTAATATGCGTTTTACTTGATGGTAAGCAACGACGGGGGAGAGCCACGGCATGAAAGGGCCGGCTCGACCGGAGAGATTCCACGGCCATATTATACGACATCGAGATTTTCAAGAAACGAGACTATACCTTCCTAAAGCGCCGGCAACGCGTCTCCTCTCCCTCTGAAGTGGCTGATGTCCATGGGCGGCGGTGATCAGAAACCATCAGGTGACTCTCTTGCTCGTTTGCCTCCCTTTATCATAAAAAAAACGTACTATATTTTTCTCATTGGCCGTGTGGTCCCCGGCAGAGTAGAATAGGCCACCCTCACTATTACCGAGGTGTCGTAAAAGGCGACTAAGGTAAAGCTGCTGGCATGATCATCAGCACCCAGAGAAGGAAAACTCTGCATTTATATCAAAACCCTCGCCAACCCGTCTGCCAAACGTGGTGAGTATGGCAATTGCCCCTCATGTGATTGAGGGAGGCCCGTGCCCCAGCAGTGGGGACTTAAATGGGCTGATGATGATGATGATGATTTTTCTCAACAACATTTATTTTTCATAGTAAATAAATTGGATGCGTGATGAGACATTTTCTATTGATTCTTCTGGAAATAATAAAAGGTTTTTTATGTTATCACATAGTGGCATATGAGCAGACGGATCACCGGTATGTTTGTACGGTATGTTTATCGCGACTTAATTAAAACACGTTAATTAGTTACCAACTTAAATATTTAGTCATCATTATTGACGCAATTTTGATTGCATTTATCAAGTCATTTAAAAATATCGTGTCTGATTTAATACGAAGGTGGCAGATGAGCAGATGGATCACCTGATGCTAAGCGATTACCGCCGCCAATGTTGTCGCGATTTTATTAAAAAACGTTAATTAGTTACTCATAAATTAGTCATTGACACAAGTTTTGATTGTATTTATCAGGTTATTTAAAAATATCGTGCCCTTGTGTTTATTTACTGATGTGTTAGGTAGGTACTTTATACACTACATAGTTATAGTAGTACTATTTATACTATATATAGCACTGTCTCGGTGGCGCAGTGGTTTGTGGGTCGCACTTTAAAGCGGCGACTGCGCAGATCCCGGGTTATATCCCCGGGTCGGGCCAAAAATTTGTACTTATGTTTTTGGTAAGAAATTCTTATTGGCAACCCGGAGTCTGGATCGGCGGTCTTGTACCCCCGTGCCTCGGAAAGCACGTTAAGCTGTTGGTCCTGCGCCCGATCCCTCTCTGGTCGTGTCACAGTAGTGTCCCATCGGAACATGTAAGGGAATAGGGAGTGCACTTGTGTTTGCGCTCACATTTGAGCACTATAATATGGATATACTGTCCCACTGCAGTACTTCCTGTAAATGAGTTGTAATTTGTTCCTTAAATACATTTTTAGCAAAATAATAATAATTAATAATCATCAGCAACCCACACTCGTCCACTGCTGGACATAGACCGCCTTATTGTACTGTCTGTTACTGTTGTATCATGCTTGTATTTTATTTTTGTGCAATAAAGAATATCTATCTATCTATAGGTCTCCCTTAATGCACGCCACTGCTCCAGATTTTCGGCCACTCTCATCCAGCCCACACCTTCGAATGTCATCATCCCATCTTGTCGCAGGGCATCTAACACTACGCTTATCGAGTTGCGGTCTTTACTCAAGGACTTTACGGTCCCAACGGCTGTTAGTTCTGCGGCTAATATGACCAGCCCACTGCCACTTCAGTTTGCTAATTCGGTGGACTATGTCGGTGACTCTGGTTCTTTGTCGGATTACATCATTTCTGATGCAGTCCTTCAGAGATACTCCGAGCATAGCCCTTTTCATAGCTTTTTGAGCGACTTTGAACCGGTGCACTAGTTCAGCCGTGAGTAATAATACAAATTAATTCACAACATCAAATACAATAAATAGGCCAGTGAATTATAAATAATAGTTCAATGGCTGTAGCTCTACCGTCCCAAAATTTTCACGTCAAAAAATATACAATTAATTAATTATTCTGTAATTTTGTGCCATAAAGTATATCTATCTGTATTTTATTTATGTATTAGGGTTATAAGTTATATTTTAACATTTACAGTTTCTTTTTTTTTTTTCCTTATTGAATATTGCACCCCCTACCCCTTCTCTACTATCAAATGTCCTTTACCCGAAGGTTGTCTGGTAGAAATCGCTTTCAGTGATAAGACCGCCGAAATTGTACACAAAATTTCTGTAATGCCTAGTACTTAAGTTGTGTATTTTGTGCAATAAAGTATATCTATCTATCTATCTATCTACAGTTTATAATTCTTCAGTAATTGCTAATAAATAAAATCTAATTAAACATGTGTTTTTTATGTACATTTTTTTATGTAAATCTGGCAGAGCTACGCTTCGGTAAACTCGATTGGAGTTTGGAGACAGAAAACCAGCGTGAAGTAGCATTGTGCTGGGTTTCACTGCGTGAGTGAGGATACTGGGGGCCGAATCAAATCAAGAGGTAAGGGGGGTTTAAAGGTACCAACCTTGGCGCACTTGTGACTCCACTGGTGTCGCGGGTGTCCATGGGCGGCGGCAATCGCTTACCATCAGGTGATCCGTCTGCTCGTCAGCCACCTACCACATAAAAAAAAGAAATTAAGTGTGTGCGTGCCCGTCGCTAATAAAACCTGCCTGAAAAGTACGGCTTATGGTTTGTTATACCTACTATGCTAAGGAGTATTTTTATTATGAAATGAAAAATAATGAATTAATGTTTTGTTATGAAGCCGTAACAAAAACAAAAATAGGTGATAAAAATATACCTAGGCTATAAATAGAAGCAGGTCATTCAATGAGTTGTATTACTATTCTAGAAAAATATGTTGTTATCCGTTTTTAAATTTCTAATTCTTATGTTGGTGTCCTCTAGGACATAAGGCTACATAATGTCATCGCATTAGCATACATTACAGCATAAGCGCAACAATCAAGTGTAACGTAGGTACCTACACTGTACAAATACAAACAGCTCTGTGACCCCGCGCAGGCGTCCGCGTCTGCGCCTGCGCCTTATCATCTGTTGACACTTGCCAATCTCGTTGTGGCAGGAGGCATTTGCGTAAGCACACCAGCTATATCAACCACCAGTTGTACTTGACCCCTATTCTCACATACAACTACCTCTGATCACTCTAACTTCGCAATGAAGCGCCGGCGCGCAGGAGGTCAACCACAACTGGCCGCACTTATCAGGGAAGTACGTACTTATCAGGGAAGTAGTTTACGTGGGGGCTGCTTGGCGTACGGTGTGCCAGTCGGCGGTGGATCGTCGCCGACAGCAGACCTCTCTGGTGGGGTCTTTAGCTTTTCAATGTAATAATTATAATTTGTAAAAGGAATACTTAAATTGCTACGAATAGACATGAAAAATGTATGAATGAACAATGTCATAATCTGACTTATCATATTCATTGAATACTTACTTATTATTACTAATTACATATTTTTCTTAAGTAAAGAATAATCTTGTATCTATCTAACTTGCCCGCTTTACTAGTTTGTAGCTTAATGAATGATCCAAATATTGATTCCATATTTTTAATAAACATTTAATTATGAGTCACATTGTAATCTTCTGAAAGAAAACACTACAAGTTTATTTTTATTTTATCAAAAGTTCTAATTAGCATATCAGGTTAGTCCAATTAACTTATTTACAATTTCAGTGATAAGAGGAAAGCGTTCACAACACTATGCATAGTTACAGCGCTGATAACAGGCACAATAAAATGTGCACGATGTAAATATGTGGCACTAGCACGCAGATCCAACATGGCCGAAGTCGCCGAGCAAAACAAAGCCACGCGCACTCCGCGTGGCCGCGCGCGACTACGTTTAAATATAGAACGCACTGCGCTAAAATCATTATCAAAATTAACATGACCCTTCACTTCTTACGTTAACTAATTCGCCACAGATCTGGTTAAACTGGTCGGTACTATAGCACAACGCCTCCGACCACACCCTGATGATGTTCAGGCGCCGCGTTCCAAATTTGAATTTGTTGGCAGTGGTGCCGTTTGGATTAGTGGTATTTTGGCGCATTTTTTAAATGTTTCTTTATTTATTCTACGCTTTCAGAGGGTTCCTGTTTTCGCACAGTATTAACTTAGTGTTATTTAACATTTCTTCCATTGATGCACGTAATTCAATAAAAGCATTATTTTTCGAAATCTTAAGTATTAGGTTTTTGTGTCAGTTACATATTGAATCAAATTATTTTTTTGCCGTCAACAGTTAGCCTAGTTAATTGTAAATATTCGTGACTTATCAATCGCCGAACGTTCTAGCGAGTTGCTCAATGTAAGCACTTGATCTTTCGAAGGTACAACTATAACCTACTTTATTATGAGAACGTTTCTAGGTTTACGATGTTAATTGTTTTGGAATATTGCATGGTTGTGTGTGAATTCGTCACAGAAGGAATAATTGAGACGTAGAGGTTCGATCGATTACTACCGTAGAAACATAACTATGCCTATATTTTAGACTCCTTTTCTAGACTCTTTTTTGGTCCATTGTACCTACGTAATAACGACCTTAAGGCTTCACCGTCCGATCCGTAGCATTTGATATCTTTCTAATTAACCGACTTCAAAAAAAGAGGTTCTCAATTCGACATGTATATGTCACCAGAAAATAACAAGATCCGTAAGTTTATCAATTTACTAGGAAGTTTATAAACTTTCGTAGGATTCTAAACGGGAGATAAATTGTATTATTTTACGTCCACATTTTCGTACTTACACATGTCCGTTAGTTTATAAATTAACCATGTGACGTCGGAAATCGATAAATTAACGAAAGTGTGGACGTTAGATAATACAATTTATCTCCCGTTTAGAATCCTACGGAAGTTTATAAACTTTCTAGTAAATTGATAAACTTACGGATCTTGTTATTTTCACATGTTTTTTTTTATGTTTGTTCGCCGATTACTCTGTCATATATGCACCGATTTAGATGATTCTTTTTTAGTTGGAAAGTAGATAGTCCCGAACTGGTACCATGATTAGGATATCAGGATCTGATGATGGGGTCTTGGAAACATTTGAGGGGAACACTCAAATTTTATTGGAACACGTAATGTTTTTGTATCTTTTTTCAAAACTGCACCAGTATTTACGCCTGACTGTATTAATTTTTGTGGCTCTGCTAATGATGGAAGGTCAACTCCTCAACGGTAAGGAGTTAAGGGATAACTCTTTTAATACTGTACTCACAATTAGTTTTTTAGTTATTTGGCAAAGGTGGAAGGGGGGGGGGGGGGGGAAGTTGCCCACAAATGAGACACTAAAAATCTTAAAAAAAAATCTGTGAAAATAGAACCGCCTTCAAAAACCACGAGCTGAAAAGTGTAAAATAATATTTTTAACACTTTATACGCTTCAAATAACATTTTATAACAGTACACTCGAGAAAAGGTGTTACCGAAGTCGGCGCCTAATCCCTGTTCAATAATTGAATGTTGTATTAAATTACAAGATAGTATTGGGCGCCGACTTTGGTAACACGTTTTCTCGAGTGTACGGTTATAAAATGTTATTTGAAGCGTATAAAGTGTTAGAAATATTATTTTTCACTTTTCAGTTCATGGTTTTTGAATGCGGTTTTATTTACAGATTTTTTTGTAACAATCAGTTGTCTCAAGCTTGCTATTTCGTACCAGCTATACAGCGTTATTTTTTTATAGTTTACATCCCGAAAACCACATAATAGGTTTCGTGAATAAAGACCGTTTAGCATAGAAAATATGCACATCGATCAAACCACGACGCCCGTATAACAGGCACATTCTTATCCACTGAACTACCATCGCTTGATCATCATGAAAGTGGCACTGACCTATACATTACCTACTATTTATAAAGAGATAAGTCCTATAGACAGCAACAAGTGCAACAACGCTTAAAGGTAGGTACTTAAACCGAAAACACGAAACGCTTGCGCGATGTAATCGACACCTAGCTCCACTCGATCTATTGGTTCGAAATGGAACTTTAGTCCCAAATCGAAGTGCGGGCGGGCCACTAGTCATTGACTAACAAACAGCAGGGAAATCATCTTTCCTAGTAATGGCCATGTAATGAGAAGAACAGAAGAGTATGTAACTAAAACACGGGTATGAATGTAAGTGGGAGGAGGACAGAGGACTTCAGGGAAATTAAATGATGTGATAATTTTCCCTCAAATATTACAAAAAGTACTCCTTTGTTAGAGGTGTAGTGTAGTTTTTTTTTTTTACATTATAGCGGACAAACGAGCAGACGGCACACCTGATGGAAAGTGATCACTGCGTGATAATTTGTTGGGTTAATGAACTTCAAAGATAGTTTTATCTTAAACGGCATAGCAATTGTCATTAGCGGACCTTCTACACGGATACGAAACGAATTTTATATATTTAGGCGTAAACTAGATTTTACTTGATTTCACTCTAATGGTTTATTGGAAACGAAATATTTTGTTGGAAACAGAAATAGAAATAAATAAGATCGACCTAAAGGTGAGAGTAAGGGGTAGGAAATTGACAAATTTAGTAACCCTATCGTTATTACAAAACCCGATCTAAGAAAAGTTCCTGAACTAAACTCGTTCCAGCACCTTTTAACATTGCTTGTTGGAATTGACGTGGCAGGAGTTCATGAGCGGCGGTAATCGCTTACCATCAGGTGGTACGTCTGCTCGTCTGGCCCCTATTTCATAAAAAAATCTCGTGGACCATTAAAGGACATATAAATACGCTATACGCTTCGGCATGAATGGGCCGGCTCGACCGGAGTGATACCACGGCCTCACAGAAAACCAGCGTGAAGCAGCACTGTGCTGTGTTTTGCTGCGTGAATGAGGGTACCGGAAGCCCAATCCGGGGATAAGGTTGGCAGCGCAATTGTGACTCCACTGGTGTAGCGGTTGTTTACGGGTGGAGGCAATAGTTTACCATCAGGCGATCCGTCTGCTCGTCTGCCACCTATAACACAAAAAAAAACTTTTTCCAGGTAAAATACCAGGAAAGTTACCGAAAGACAAAAATAAACCGTGGAAATCTCATCTTTATATTTTGATATGGAATTCGATGCAAGAATTCTGCGAATTGCTTCTCTAGAGCGTCGAATTACCTACCACAGATTAATAATGACAGGAAAATATTGTACAAAATCGGTAAAATCAATCTGAGTGAGTGATGGTACAGTACAGGCCCAAACCGGGGGGAAGAAGGGTCCAAAGGTTAGCAGTGTCCTTGTGACTCTACGTGTTGTCAATTTAGATATGTTAGTTTTCAAGGTTGACCCGACCGATCTAATGTATTTTTATGTGAAAGTTGGCAGAAGAGCAGACGGATCACCTGATGGTAAGCAAATTGTCGCCAACCTTCGATACCCGCAACACCAGTAAAGTTACAAATGCCCCTTTCCCCTCCGATTGGGCCTCAGCAACTCTCACTCATTCGGCGAAACGTTCGGAAAAAAGCGCAGGCGCTGCTCCACAATTTATTGCATTTTTACACAATCTGGCCTCAGTAACACAGTAACCAAATCAGTTGCTGAGTCAAGCAGTACTCGTAGTAGTAAGCACGGCTGGTAACCTCTAAAAATGGCACAATGTTGATCGTTGAGCTCTGCGCCCGCGCTGCCAACGCATCGAAACCGGTGCGCAGGCGGTGGCGTACTGCACTCACGGACAGTGAGGAAATAACAGCTCGATAGGTAACTGGACTTGACTTAATGTCCTATGTCCCTTTGGGGGGGCATGGGGCGTCCACAGTGCTCCGCCATCTCGAACGGTCTTGACTTCGCGCTTTACTTGACTCCAAGTTAGTCCTAAGGTTTACGCTTCTGTAGCCATAGTCCGTGGTCAGGATTGTTTGGGGCAGCCACGTTTCTGTTTGCGCTGGGAGTTCAAGTCTAGGGCGTGCCTACAGAGGCAAGCCCTAGACTGCCAAAGGAATATATAGATATAGAAATAAGTACAGACAGACACACGTCGAGTTGCCATAATCTGTCAGTCGGATTGGCATATTTTAACGTGTGTGTGTCCCTATGGTCTGTCCGGACACTTTCTCCGAAGAGGACCGGACCACATACCGTTGCGGTCCGGTTCCCTTAGGAGAATGTGGTTCGAATCTGATCATGCACCTTTGGATTTTCAAACCTATGTGCAATGTGCATATTTCTACTATTAGCTCGGCAGTGAAGGAAAACATCGAAAGGAAGCCTGCACGCCTAGGATGGTTTCAAAAAATGTGGATAACCACAATATTTGAGATAATAATTCTGAACGTGGAACCGTGATCCAGTTGGTCTGGTTTTTATGATGTGCTATCTCTCTTGACCTGTGGGCGTATCGTTCTCTATCACTTACCAAAATGAAGATGCTTCACTGCCACTCACTCTTCTGTGGCAGTGGGCGCGGTGAGCACGCGAGCTCGGCGTGCTCGTGACGTCACGCGCGCACTGCGCGTCACCCAGCGTCAAAACAACGCGATAATCCTCACCATTCTGAACCCTATTGGGTCGCGATAAAGACATCCGATTAGCAACGTTGTGCAATGCGCCCGTAGTTTTCCGTTCGAGGCGTGCACGCTTCGCGGCGTGGCCGAAATTTTGCTAGAGTATTTTACGTCACTTTACGATTGTTGTTTGTAATGCTTTTGTAATGACAATAGGTACATTTCTTTGTTATTGAAGCTATGGCTTCTGTCTTAGGAGATTGTACAACATCCACAGAGGTTTACACATCGCCTCTTTATTTGGTTTTGTGGCAATATTTTACTCGTATTGAGAGTAATGTTTTCCTGTAGAGCGTATAACTTTATGTTACAATTTTCGATGTAATTGCATGAACCAAGGGTTCATACTTATATCAAACAAATTTTGCTCAATTGTAACAATATTGATAACACTCTCGACATTGCATAAATGTTTGTATGTTTGTGCAGTAAAGTAATCTTATCTAAGTATACGAAAGATTTTGATCAGATCGGTGATTGTATAAAGACTTTTAAAACAGGCCGTTTTGCCTTAGACTATTCATACAATCTTTTTTATGACAAGTACCGAATCAAATGTGTAAATAGATTTTTCCTTCAAGCGGTTTTAATTACATCATGAGTTTTAAAATGAATTGAATTGTATATTTTAAGTTTATTTAAAATGTTGTAGATGTTTATTTGCAGCTAAATATCTTTAAATACATATGGCGAGCGTGGCCACGCTTCTCGCTCAAAGTCGCCTAGAGAGCAATGGAAAGGGCTATGATCGGAATCTACTTACATTATCGTTTCAGATCTGAATGATGAGATCTGCAGAAGAACTAAGGTCCAAGGCTTAGCACAAATAATTGCATGCCTCAAGTTGAGATCAGACGGCCGGTGGGGTAAAAAGATCCTCGAGTGGAAGCTGCGTCTAGGAAGACGCAGACGTGGAAAGTGGGTCAACGATCTGGTGAAGGATTGTGTGGAGATCATGAGGAGCCCTATGTCCAGGAGTGGACGTTTGTTGTATAAATAAATATTTCACAATATACATTACATGATCAGACTCCGAGATGGGTAGCTCAGGCACCTGTGTTACGGATATCAGAATCAACAGTGGGATTACAAATATACAACGTGTTAATAAGCGCAAAACCTCTCGGGGCGTAGCTCAGCCCATGAAACTGAACATCTTACACTATGGGACCAACGAAAAAAAAACAGCCGTTTCATACAAATTGTATGAAATGAAACAGCTGTTTTGTTTTCGAATTGTGAAATGTCAGTGTGTACCTACTTATAAATGACATTTTCATAGCACTCATCAATGTGATAAAAAATCAGTTCCACTCGTTTAAAATACCCAGTATGAATAATAATTCCTGATTCAAAATGTAAGTAAACAGCGTCGGCGTCGCCCGTTATCAGCCCCGGCGAGTCTATAAAACGCGCCTGCGCCCTACCTCCGCGCCCAGTGCGGATCGCACGGGCACACTGTCACCACCTAATAAAAAATAAATCATTCCATTTTCAAATTACAGTGTAACACATTACAATGAAACGCATTACAATGTCAATACATTACAATGTTTTGACGTCCAATCAATCTTTATATCGTAAATTAGCACATCTTGATAACCCATTTAACACTGTAAAAATTATCATTATTTTTGAATAGTAACGAACTAAAACGAGACCCCCAACGCTAAATTGATTAATTACGGATGTCAATTAATAATTTCACAACTGATAATAATGTAAACAAATTCATTAATAGTAATTCAATTGAATTTAGCACGCGACTACGAGTATTAGCAAACAATTGATGATCGACCTTTGAGATCTCTGACTATGTAATTGTTTATTTACAATTAATTGAATTAACCTAATTAATTACAAAAATCCTATATCTTATTATGTCACTGATGAAAAACAATTATCTTGTTAGTAGAAACAATCCATTTGTTGTAATCAATTGCTAATAGATAATTTCATTTAATTAAATAATTTTGTTCGTATAATTTTAAATTAATATTACAAAAAGTGTAGATCATGGTTTGTTTGTTTATATTTACAAATAATTATAGTTTTTCTTAAAAAAAATCCGGCTTACCGCAAAACTAGTATCGAAATAAATATTTATCAAGGAATTTAATTTAAATATCGACCTGATTAAATACGTTTTGAAGTTAAATGGTGAATAATTAAATTGACATTGATTTTATTTCCTCGAAATAAGTACAGACAGACACACGTCGAGTTGCCATAATCTGTCAGTCTGATTGGCATATTTTATCGTGTATCTGTCCGTACATAATGAAGTGTCCACTAGATGATCAGTTGTATCGTTTTAGTAAGACAAGTTTATCATTTTATCATTAATAGTGATATCTTCCAGACGAAAAGGTCGATATATGTAGGTATGTAGGTACGTAACACACGGCGACAACGAGACAGGGGCCTCATAAGCCATGGGTTCGATCCCCACCATGGACAAGCATTCATGTGACAAACACTTGTGTTTCTTCAGTGACTGGGTGTAATATATGTACTTATTTAAGTATAAGTATATTTGAATGCCTCTGTAGTCTGATATCTGTAACACAAGGGTTTAAGCTACGGAATCAGGTCAACGTATGATAATGTTGTATGAATTTAAATTCACCTTTGAGGTTAAAAAATAAAAAGGACAGTAGTTTTTCTATTCGCTGTAGTGTCAACTAGATATTGCTACTCGACACTACAGCGATAATTCTCGTATAGTTGATACTACATGAATAGTAGAAAGAATATCGCTTTTTGCATAAGATTCTGTTGGAAAAATATAGTGTAAACAATGCAGAAAGCGATAACTGAGTATCTACTATGATGAAGCATTTTTTCAATCATTAAAATATTACCTACCTACACTATCGGATTACATTTTTACTGTTTGCGTTTTTGCTTCGTTGCCACTCTATTCTATACCTATTAAAGCCGAAGGGTCTTTTTATGCGGAAATATCACCATTCTGGAAGAATCATGTCGAGATACAAGAATATTTAGGTACCATTGTTGTCATATCTGTCACTGAGACTCCAAAGTATTTTTTATGTGATAGGTGGCAGACGAGCAGACGGATCGCCTGTAGGTATCAAGCGATTGCCGCCGCCCATGGATACCTGCGACACCAGTGGTGTCACAAGTGCGCTGGCAACCTTTAAGCCCGCCTTTCCCCCGGATTGGGCCTGCTTCGGTCCCCTTAATCACGCAGCGAAATACAGCACAGTGCTGCTTCATGCTGGTTTTCTGTGAGGCCGTGGTATCACTCCGGTCGAGCCGACCCATTCATGCCGAAGCGTGGCTCACCCACGGTCATTCTACTACTTCTCCTTATAACAAGCTCTACCAACTAATATACTTTTTAAATATTATTTTGACTTATTAATAATTATAATTATTTATATTGGAAAATATTATTATTATGATTGTAGTCGTAGTAGATTAGATAGATAGATACTCTTTATTGCACAACATACAAAACTTAAAAGCTAGGTATACAGAGATACAATGTACAATTTAGGCGGTCTTATCGCTGGGAGCGATCTCTACCAGACAACCTTCAGGTAAAGGACATTAGATAGAAGAGGGGAGGGTGGTGCAATCCTTTTGATTTTGAATATTGATTAAGTAAATTTATAGTATAAATACATATATCTAGATAATAAATAAATAAATAAACACGTTATCATACACTAATATATACGAATGTTAACTTACTATAATACAATATAACCTACACAAATTATATAAAATATACTACTATAAGGTTATAAAAGAGAAGATATATTTTATTGGTAGATTAAGTAATTTACTAAAATGTAATTTTGACCTAATTAAGTTTCGCAAATTGTTATTGTATTTTTTCCTCAATATTTTCTAATCAATATTTTTAATTAATTTATATAACGAACATTCTGATCTCACTTATTAGTGGAGTAACAGCCTAAATAATATAGCTTAACATGTCTTGTGATGACTTTCTGTATTAATATGTATTTAATATTAATCTGCCACATCGTACACTTCTTTTAATATGTAATATCTATTACCACTTTCATTATACATTATTTTCCTTCTTTTAGATCCTACCTAACTCACTCGCGACCAGGTCCCACCAGAATACCAGCGCTGCTGCGGCATCGCAGATAACGTCGTAGCAGCAAATGCTGAGACTGGGACCTGATTGGCCACACGCTTCACTTATTCCTTACAAAATGTATAATCCACCATTAAATGTTTCCGCTGTTGTACGAGTATAGCAACCACCTATGCTTTGCATCTATTCATAGGTTATGTCATTCTGTATAATTTGCTTATTGTTTGTGGCCAATTAGTGTATTTTCTTTCTTGTTGTACTGTAGGTAACCTACAGAAGGTATACCTACTGTATGGTTATGCACCTAGCTTCGTGCCCGTCAACACGATCCCCCCACTATGGACGATGAGAAGGTGCCAAGAGGTTTTAGTCGATAGACCCCTGCCGTCATGCTGGGGGAGTCTGACATAACCCATCCCCCACCAGCATTTCCCATGGGAAAAAAAACTGTACCTACCGTATTTCTGTTAAGTGTGACCAATAAATAAATAATTACCTAGGTCTGACATTCTCGGGTTTATCCTGGAACTGGAGCTACATGAGGTGCTGTAATAGGTTACGGGGATGCCACAATAGATCATCTACTGGTCGCAGTGGCTATGAGACGCGGGGCTCATCCCATTTCTATCAAATAGGTCTGACAACAAATTTTTTAGTCAATCATTTAGATGTTTGTACAATAGTGTAATAAATATGTGTAATGTAATTTTTTACTGTAACGACTGTTATATTCGAGATGGTAAATCTATGTGCACATGTGTACCATTAGCTCGGCTATGCCAATCTCAACGATCAGCCACGTACGCAGGATATATTATAGTGCTCAAGTGTGTGCGCAAACACAAGTACACTCTCTATTCCCTTACCCTCATATTCCGATGGGACACTACTGTGACACGACCGGAGAGGGATCGGGCGCAGGACCCACAGCTTAACGTGCTTTCCTAGGCACGGGGGTACAAGACCACCAACTTCCAGACTCCGGGCTGCCACTAAGAATTTCTTACCGAAAACTTAGGTACAACCTGTGCGGTTAAAGAATGGGATCAGAAATGGCGGCGCATCGATTCACTTCTCGCTCGCACACTATTTGCGTCTATACTCGCACCCCACGAGTGCGATGTTGGTTGTACAATTTTTTGGCCCGATCGCGATCCGGGGATTGGACTTGGGAACTCTTGCGCAGCCGTCGCTTTAAAGTGCGACCCACTAACCACTGCGCCACCGAGGCAGTGTTTGGTTATATACTACATGTTGCCGACATTTTGATACGGTTGTATCTCTTGTTTTAGAGGCCAAAACTGTTCTGGTCACTGATCCAGCGGAGTAGCAAATAAATTTAACATCGCTCATAAATGATGCTAATGCTTATTTATGACTGACCGGATGGCGCAATTGGTAGTGAGCCTGCCTCTTACGCCAAAGGTCGTGGGTCCCCACCCTGGACAAACATTCGTGCGATGAACACTTGTGTTTGTTCAGTGTCTGGGTGTAATATATAAATTTAAGTATATATTTGTGTTCCTCTGTTGTCTGATATCTGTAACGCAAGTGTTTAAGCTACTTAGTACGGAATCAGGTCAACGTATGAGATGTTGTGAGAATTATTATTATTTGCTACTCCACTGGCTCAGAGACCAGAACAGTTTTGGCCTCTAAAACAAGAGTGTCCCTATGGTCAATCCTGCACTACGTCTTGCTAGTTATTAACCTAGAGATCGCACAGATCAGGTGGTTTTACAAAGAACCTGAAGTTACGATCAAATCGAAGTTCTCCTCCCTTTCACACGCGCTGTGTCTCCCATGTTTGGATGCGACAGGTATATTTTCGTTCGTAACGGTACAGGTTCATTGTAATCCACTAGTCTCGACCTCGTCTTTCCAGCGGAACCAACTCGGCGACTGGATGTTAAGGTGACGGATAGGGCACACTAGCGATGCCAATCGATTTTAATTTTTAGCTACTAAACCGGATCTATTTTAAAAACTTCGGGGTTACAACAAACACTAATACTAATCATTAAATAACCATGCACAAATGTCGAGTCCAACGCGTACGCGAAAAATTTATTCACGCCAAAAGCGGCCATTTTTGGCGTGAATCAATTTTTCGCGTACAAAAACGGACGCAACATTTGTGCATGGTTATTTAATAAATAGTATAAGTGTTTGCCGAGAGGTTGTAATCTCGAAATTGTTTAAAATAGATCCGGTTTAGTAGCTAAAAATTAAAATCGATTGGCGTTGCTAGTGTGTGATACGCGTCACCTTAATGCTACATTGGTCAAACCGTATAGTTTAAAAACACAAGTAAACACTTTGGATTCACAATACAGGTACTTATTTCGCCCACCACTCAATCAGTCCACGAAGATCCAGTTTTTAGGTGAATGGGAAACCGGCTACCGGATCTGTGGTGCAGCTAACGGGTCTGAATGCCGAGATATCTGATGTTACCGCATTTCTTCTTTTATACTGACATGGTATGTGAAGAGATCGGGTGATGGATAAAGCTATGCATTTGAAAGTATCAAATATACCTACACTGTTACTTTTTTATCGTTTACATCCCGAAAACTTCATAATAGGTATGAATGAATGAAGTCCATTTTGAATGTTACATCAACAAAATAAACGGAAAATATTCAGCTGTTCAATACAAAATAAAATATTCACCCGGCAATAATGTATGGAACAGCTGATTTTTGTTTCGCTTATTTTGTTGATCTAACATGCTAAATGAACTTCATTCACGATAATTACTATTTTTATGTGATAAGGGTATGTGATCTTGTTTTTACTCTGTTTAGACTGATACGTGTATTTCTCATTTCGATCTTGATTTTTACTCTGTTTAGACTGATACGTGTATTTGTCATCTCTGATCTTGATTTTTACTCTGTTTAGACTGATACTTGTATTTCTCATTTCGATCTTGATTTTTACTCTGTTTAGACTGATACGTGTATTTGTCATCTCTGATCTTGATTTTTACTCTGTTTAGACTGATACGTGTATTTGTCACCTCTCATCTTGATTTTTACTCTGTTTAGACTGATACGTGTATTTCTCATTTCGATATTGATTTTTACTCTGTTTAGACTGATAAGTGTATTTGTCATCTTTGATTTTGATTTTTACTCTGTTAGACTGATACGTGTATTTGTCGTCTCTGATCTTGATTTGTCCCTACTCTGTTTAGACTGTTATGCGTGTTTGTCGTGTTGTGCTAATATAAACTCAATATTTCTTAATGAATGCCAGTGACAGATTGGTGATTATTCCTCAATGGTTTGCTCTTTACCCTTGAATCAATGCATGCATGTCACATGGACGTGACTTTGAGATGCACGTGCACCTGACTGCACTTTGTATGCATGTGCTCAAATATAGGCGATTCCAACAGGGCAGAAATAGAAGGGATCTAGGCTGGCTCCTTGGCTAAATGGGGAGGTGGCAAAAGTAAAAAAAAGTTGTAAATAATAAACGCTTGACCCCTTATAAAAAGTTTTTTAAATATTTTCTTTATCAGCCTCTTCATTGTGGAATCAACTTCCCGCAGCGATATTTGCGATCCGGTACGACATTGAGATCTTCAAGAAACGAGCCTATACCTTCTTAAAAGTCCGGCAACGCATCTCCACTCCCTCAGGTGTGGCTGATGTCCATGGGCGGCGGTGATCACTTACCATCAGGTGACTCGCTTGCTCGTTTGCCTCCCTTACTTAAAAAAGAATCAAGAAAAAATACAGCTATTCAGTAAAAAAGAAAAAAAAATTGCTACCAAAATAAAATAACACAGAAAATCAACAAAAAATAGAATCAATATGTAAACTTACAAAAAACACAATACTTAATTAATAAAAATACTCAGTCTTAAAATTACTTAATAAAACATCAGCAATTTAGATTTTTAACAACTTTATACCTGACCAGATTATGACTGACCGGATGGCGCAATTGGTAGTGACCCTGCCTCTTACGCCAAAGGTTGTGGGTTCGATCCCCACCCTGGACAAACATTCGTGCAATGAACACGTTGTCTGATATCTGTAACACAAGTGCTTAAGCTACTTAGTACGGAATCAGGTCAACGTATGAGATGTTGTGAGAATTATTATTATTATTATTATACCCCTTTATTACAAATGGCGAACTAAATATAGTCCTGGAAAAAAACTCGTGTCGGCCCCTTTTAACATTGCGTGTTGGAACGGGATGTTACGAGCTTTAGTACTAAGTACCGTAGGGTAGTAACTTTAGATCTCGATTTGTAATAAGATGGTTAGTGATGTGAGACAAAATAATTCACTATTTGAACCCAACGCTGACGCGCTGCTTCACGCCGATTTTCTGTGAGTCTAAAACTGGGCATTTGTCAACCCTACGAGATGGACTTTGCTCTCTGTATCGGGCGTGTGGGAGCACTATGATAGAGCGTTGTAATTGTGTTTACTAGACCTTGAAAAAGCGTATTTTTCAAAAGATTGGAACATTTGCATCTGGATCAGTGTAAAGATGCGGAACAGTGAAACTCTTCATTTGAATCATTTGGAACATCGACTCTAAGATAGATTCTAGAGCAGAGGCGAGTAATTGGTTTTGTTCCGAATGAATCATCGATCCCATCCTGCTGTGCCATTAAAATATACCTCTTTTCCCCGCGTAATAAGTGAAAAGACGGTTACCGATTCACCCCAAACAGCTCATGGCTTATTCATTCCCTTTCGCTGTGAATTCGAATCATTCATTTTATTCGGATCATTCGGCTCACTTGGATCATACATCTCATTCGGCTCACTCGGATCATTCGGTTCATTCGTATCAGTGAACCAGATGACTACTGCGTACCGATTTATTAACTCTGATCGAGATCCAATTGAGTCGAATGATACATCCGGAGCGAAAGTTAAAGTTTCAGAACAGTGTATCATTTGGCTGAGTTGGATCACTGAGTCATTTCAGTAAAGAGTTGCACTCGTCTAATGTTTACCATAGTTTATTAATCTTGGGGCTAGAGGCGTTTAGAATACTACCAAGGTAATTTTAAAATTTAAATATTATTATTTTTTAAAATATTTTTTTAACAACGATATACAAAATAATAAGTACCTAAATTAAGTAAATTCCCGGCCTGTCGTAATAGGTGACTGATCGGGCCTTCGGAGTATGAGATGGGAGCATAACCAATACTGGGGAATGGCTTGCGCAGCATACGTAGTCGTAGTCGTGTCGGTAGGTTGCACATCAGAGAATAAATAGGTGCTTGCTTGGATGCGAATCTACACCCTCCTGTTCGAAAGGCGTATCTTATCCACTGCACTCAATCAATTATGAAAAAAGGGGTCTGCACAAGGAATGACCCCCCCCCCCCCCCTCCCCATTTCCCTAGCTAAATAACTAACAGCCTAAATATGCTTATAATCAGTATAATTTAGATAATAATACCATCATCATCATCAGCCTGCTGGGGCACGGGCCTCCCTCAATCACATGAGGGGTAATTGCCATACTCACCACGCTTGGCAGACGGGTTGGCGAGAGTTTTGATATAAATGCAGAGTTTTCCTTCTCTGGGTGCTGATGATCATGCCAGCAGCTTTACCTTAGTCGCCTTTTACGACACCTCGGTAAGAGTGAGGGTGGCCTATTCTACTCTGCCGGGGACCACGGCTAGATACAAAATACAATCAAGCGTAAATACTGGCGCAGCTTTGAAAAAAAATACAAAAACATTACATGTGCCTTATATATTTGAGGGTTGCCCTCGATTTCTCTGGGATTTCATCATCGATCCTAACATAGTGAAAATGGGACCAATTTGGGAGTGGGTTCTTTCAAATAAAAAAAAATGTGCACATCGGTCAATAATTGGCGGAGAAATCGGTGAGCATACATCAAAAAAACATGGAACCTCCTCCTTTTTTGTAGTCGGTAAATACCATTAAGAACAAAAACTTATTGTAACACACAGAACATCTACCATCGGCCGACACTAAAGTTTTAATTCATTCTTTTAAAATGCGCGCATCCAGGCGCGGCAGCTGGCCTGGCGCGCGCTAGTCGCGCAGTGACGTCACGAGCACGCCGCCAGCGCGTGGCGCGCACGCCCTCGCAGCGCTAGAGGAAACTGACCAGCTCAGTAACACATACTAATGCAAAGAGGCTCGACATTATGTATAGACAGTCATACATCGTGTTTTTTATTATGGCTCTTCTACAGGTCATAGTTTAAATGATCTCAAGTATTTCCTCCTTCCTACAACAGTTTGGAATCCTTTAAACGACTGCTCTGTTCTCTTTTTAGTATCCTTAGAGATCCTCACGCCCCAGAATATTTGAAATGCAGGTTCAAATTTAAAAGCGAGTCCAGCTCCCGCAATCTTCGTTCGAGTAGCCTCCTTAAGCTTTACACGCCTATAAATAAGTCAGAAAGTGTCTCCAACTCCTTCACCCTGTCTGCCATCAGGCTCTGGAACTCGCTACCTGATGACATCAAAAAGTCCTCCACCAAATTTTCATTCAAGCATTCAGTTCGTGATTATTTTCTCCGCTCACTAGAAATTTAACTTAACTTTTTTTTTTCGTTCCTTGTTTTTATGACTGCTGTGGCAAGATGTTTTGTGTCTGTTTCAACCCTTTTAATGCTTACAATGTAGGTTAGCCGGTATTCGTCGTTTCTGTTTTTTTTTATGAGTTAATTGTAGTATAAGTAGGTTTATTGTATTATGTAGTTATGTATGTATATTTAGTCATATTATATATTACTCACATGTATGTTTATGGATATAAATTTAGTTAGCCGTCATACATATTTCTGCATCGCCTAATGGTTGACTGGTAGAGAATGCTGTATAGCATTGAGTCCGCCAATTGTACTTCACTTTCTTGTGCAATAAAGAATATTAATAAAAAAATAAAAATAAATAAATAAAAGAAGCGTAAAGAAGTATCTCGCTGGCCAGTATGGCAGTCCCAACGGACGCGATCCCTTGACATTGGGTCCGTTGTAATTGCAACGTGAGTTCTCCTCTTGCTTACCATCTGCATCAGTTTGAGGAGGGTCAATATACTGTGCCACTATTCAAAAAAGGTCTGTGGCCTCTACCCTCATCTAAACAAACAAACAAATAATCATTTTATTGTGACACAAAATGTCGAGTTAATGTATTCAGCCTGCAAGAGGCGTACAAATGGTGTAGTTATGTGACATTACATAACTATGTTGAAGACTACAGTGCGACTAAGATCAAAAGGCACTTCAGTAACATTGACAGGGAAGCGTTGTACAACATTTTTTTAGGGTAAATGTCAAATAGCATTAGATCCGACTTTTGCCATGTGCCAAATAATCGTTGAGCAACTGTATTTATTTATTTAAATTTTATTGCACAAAAAGTTTATAGAATAGGCGAACTTAATGTCAGAGGCATTCACTACCAGTCAACCTTTAGGTCATACAGAAAGGTACAACAAATAATGATGCGGCAAAAGGAGATTGCGTGAACGTGGAAAACAAAACAAAATACTATACAATACAATTTAAAAAAAAAATGTACTACTCTATATCACATGAAGGGAAGCTATGAATCTAAGATAACTTCGCAAAATGTCAAGTGGAATATTTGGCACTCAAAAAACATCGGTTCTCACCGTTTTATTGAACTTTAAGACCTTACCTATTAGGTCCAAGAAGGTTGTCCGCGTGACAACTCAATCGACACAATTATAAATAAAATAATAATAAAATCATAAAATTTATTGAAAAATCTTTAGAACATATAAGACTTACTTATAATCTAATAAACTAAGGGAACAATTTTAAGTTAACTGCCTAAACTAGGAATTTCCTTAATCTTAGGCAAATTATGAACAAAGGCTGACGATGGTGACAATGATGTAGGTCCATATGATCCAAAACAATGATTTTCCAGTAGGTACCTAACGTTTGAAACAAAGACGAGACCAACATTTATGATTCAAGGATGTTTTTAATTGGTACGAGTATGTACAACCTATCTACGTATTTTGTTATTCATCAGTCAATACAAGTAAGAGTACTTGTATAGACTGATGAAAGTTAAAGAGATAACACATTTAAAATAGGTATCTACAACTAATTGTGAATATCAGGATTCAGGTGGCATGAAAGTCTATTTAGATGTTTCGTAATACACCGTGCTTTTTTAACCGTCTTTTTCCTTCATCGAGGGTATTATACTGATGAAAACAAACATTTTCCCCCAAGGAACCTGGGGTCTGATCTCAGAAAAAAAATTCACCTTCCCATACAAAATAATCAGCTGATTGGTGCAATGTATGGAAAGGCATTTTTTTTTTAAATCAGACTCTATGTTCCTTGGGGGAAAATGTTTGTTTTCATCATTATGAAGAAGTAAGACGGTTAATAAAGCATGGTGTATACTTACTGCTCTGTTGTTGCTGTTTTGTTTTAATGTAATTTTTTGCTGTAGAGATGTTACTCGTCGTCGTCGTCGTCAGCCCATTAAGTCCCCACTGCTGGGGCACGGGCCTCCCTCAATTACATGAGGGGTAGTTGCCATACTCACCACGCTTGGCAGACGGGTTGGCGAGGGGTTTGATATAAATATAGAGTTTTCCTTCTCGGGGTGCTGATGATCATGCCAGCAGCTTTACCTTAGTCGCCTTTTACGACACCTCGGTAAGAGTGAGGGTGGCCTATTCTACTCTGCCGGGGACCACACGGCGTCGATAAATGATTTCATGCTGACTTTGAGAAGGTAGTAGCTCTCCTTTTGCTTCCATCCATATCCATTACCATCAGGCTAAGGCAAATGATTAATCATTATCATCTTAGTGTACCTACATTCAAAGTGTTCAATCATTTTTGGGATTTGGTGAGATTTTTTTTTACATTATGGCAGACAAACGAGCAGATGGCTCACCTGATGGTAAGTGAATTACCGCCGCCCATGGACATTTGCGACACACGGGGCATCACAGATGCGTTGCCGGCTCTTAAGGGAGGAATAATCTCTTTTCTTGAAGATCACCAGGTCGTATCTGTTCGGAAACACCATCGTTGGTAGCTGATTCCATAGTTTTACTACGCGCGGTAGGAAGTGGCGTGAGAAGCGCACTGTGGTGGAGTAAAATCCATCCAAGTGATGTGGGTGAAATATGGAGTTCTGGCGTGATGAACGATGGCGAAAATTTGCAGTTGGAATAAGGCCGAACAGCTCCTTGGAACACTCCCTATTGTAGATGCGATAGAAGACACATAGCGATGCTAATTACAATTACAGTTATACTGAGTCTGGTAATTACAATTGTAATAAGCCACTGCCGCCTGGCTACAACTCTTTATTACCAGGACAACCAGACCTAAATCATGGTTACATGTTTAGAAAATTAAAAACATGCAGATTTTCTCACGATGTTTTCACGGCCGAACTAATGGTAGAAAGAATTATAAGGCGAACCTTACAGTTCCACTTTAAAAAAAACTTCGTCAAAAGCACTTTAGAGTGTAGACTCATCATCAGTCACAAATGACTCTTCTATTACTGTAGATTAGACTCATTCGAAAGACAGGAGTGAGTAATTCGGAACTTTGGATTCAGTAGCACGATGCGAGTGGCAAGGTGCGCAAGCGCATGACGTCACGATCACGCAGCCAGCGCGTGGCGCACACGCCCTCGCGCGCCAAGGTGAGACGTGTCCGGCCTGCTGATGGTGCAAGACACAAACAGCGCTTAACAACAACTTTGTGTTGGGATTTTCTGAACGTAAATACCTAAGGAATTTTGTCTGTCGACTGGCAGGATGGCGGATCTGGTGGCTGATCCTCACTCATATATGCCAAACGTAGTGTAGGTTCGATCCCCTCTAGCTCTTGTCTTGAGAGCCTTAAAACTCTTATAATACTGTATGACGCGTGAAGCAGCACTGTGCTGTGTTGCTGCATCAGTGAGGGACCGGAGGCCCAATCGGGCGAAAACTTGTGACTCCACTGGTGTCGGGTGTGTCCATGGACGGCAGCAATCGCTTACCATTAGGTGATCCGTCTACTCGTCTGCCACCTATCACATAAAAAAAGATACTATAATGTTTTTTTATTGATAGGCAAGTTCTCCATTAGTTTTTTTTTGTCAAATATTTTGTGTTGCGTATGAAACCTTTTTTATGGGAAAGCGTGGCAAACAAGCAAGCAATTATAGTACGTAATCTATTCAACGAAAGTTTACCAATTTCGAACTTGTAGATTTTTTTATGAATCCGCTTCGCCGACAATGTTAAAGAAGATAGATAGATAGATAGATTTGTCAGTAGATAATTCTTTATTGCACGTATTATAGGTACGTCTTAAATTTTGGAAGAAGACGTCAATACAGCAGATCCTTCCCATTAGCAAAATCACTCTTCTATTATTATATCGGATTCAGCAATAGGATGATAGGCATGAGCCGGCGATGTGCGGGTGCGCCGATGACGTCACGCGCACGCATCGGCCGCGTGGCGCGCACGCCCACCGCATACCGCGCAGCGCGCAGGCGCGATCGTGCCAGCACGGAATGCGCGCTCGTAGTGACACCAATTGGGAAGCCCGGTGGGAGAATCCCTCAGTTTTTTGTCTCTTTTTAGCGGGGAAGCACCTTTTGACCGAAGTGACCATAATTAGTCCCGTCTGTATTAAGGTGACGGGTAGGGCAAACTAGCGACGCCAATCGATTTTTTTTAGCTACTAAACCGGATCTATTTTAAACAATTTCGAGGTTACAGCCTCTCGGCAAACACTTATACTATTTATTAAATAACCATGCACAAATGTTGGATCCGTTTTTGTACGCGAAAAATTTATTTACGCCAAAAGTGGCCGCTTATGGCGTGAATCAAATTTTTATTTATTGGTGTTTAGCGTTATATGTGGTTATTTAATAAATAGTATAAGTGTTTGGCGAGAGGTTGTAACCCCGAAATTGTTTAAAATAGATCCGGTTTAGTAGCTAAAAATTAAAATCGATTGGCGTCGCTAGTGTGCCCTAGAGAGTATCAGCCTACAAACTGTCCCACTGCAGGGCAAAGGTCTCCATCATAGAAATCAAGTCATCGCTACTATGATGGGTTTAGGCTTAATCACCACGCTTGCCAAATGCGGATTGGTGATCACAAACCCGAGCTACGTTCGAAAAATTCGAAACATACTTTCCGCTCGACCCAGAAATCGAACCCAGGACCCCGAGATCACGGCCCGGTACTTAAACCACTCGACCAACAGGGCGTTAGTGTGCCCTACCCGTCACCTTAATGTTCATAGCTGTAGTCATAATAACGCAAAGACTTTCCCGGAGCCAATGATGTATCAAACTTTACTCCTAAAGTAATTTCTATCAAAGTCTGCCTTGTACTGGAAGTTGTAACTTGATTCTGACGGTAGGACACACGCAGCGTGGGCTGATGCAATTCAAAGGTTTTAAATTAGTTTCTAAGTGGTTTTTAACTTTTTAGTGAACAAATGTTTATTTGTGCAGTGAATTACGAATTGATCCTTGAATCGTTGAATTGTATCGTTTATAACACTGCTAATGGGTGTCGAGTGAGTTATCACTGACAGCTTGCTTGGACCTAAATAGTAGTCGTAAAACCCGCGATTGAGTTTAGAGTGGTATCGGTCGATAAAACGTAAAACACCGGCGGTTTATTGAGTGACTGTCACTTTGACTGACTTTGACTGTTGACTACCGACTTATTTTCAATAAGTTACTTGATTTTGGCAAGATTATATCGTGTGGGTAGACCATAACATGAAAAAAGTTGTAACTTTTTTTATGAGATAGAGGGCCGATGAGTAGCCGGATCTCTTGATGGTACACTGGCGGACACATCAAGCTATACAAAACTGTCAAATTTCCTCAATCGATTTCGAGCTCAATGTGGAACAATATAATGTTTATAATCGAATGAAGATATTTTACAGTTTTGTATAGCTTGATGTGTCCGCCACTGTACCATCAAGTGATCCGGCTGCTCATCATCGGCCCTCTATCTCATAAAAAAAGTTACAACTTGTTTGACCTGTCCGCCACTGTACATAGGTAAGCGATACACACTTATGTCTTTTCGATTCGTATGTATGCAAGTCAGTTGTCATAGTCGTATGCATGTCAGTTCTTAGGTCCATCCTTCTCTGTTTCAGGAAGCACCAAAACAAATAATTCAATAATGAAATCCAAATTAGCCACTCTACTCCTAGTCTCATCCTACAAAGACTTGGTTCCTAAGGTTCACCCACCCAGTTTTGATTAGGGTTGTGGAGAATTCCTATTCCCCATTTTGCGACAGTGCCCCAATTTTCGCAATTACTTTTTTTATGATATAGCGGGCAGACGAGCAGACGTATCATCTGATGGTAAGAGATTGCCGCCATCCATGGACAACTGCTACGTCAAAGAAGTCACAGGTGCGCTGCCCTTTTAAAAGGAAGTACGCTCTTTTCTTGAAGGTTTACAACTTTTCCGCTATCGGGAGCGATAGGAGAAACTAAAAAATTAAAAAATCCTCTCCCTTTATCGCTCCCCCTACAAATAAACAGAAATTTTGATGACGAACTAAAAAGTTGTAACCACGAAAAAAGTGTCATCATCATCATCATTTCAGCCAATAGACGTTCACTGCTGGACATAGGCCTCCCCTAATGTTCTTCACATAGATCGGTCCTGTGCCGTCCGCATCCAACGGATTCCCGCGATCTTCACCAGATCGTCGGTCCACCTTGTAGGAGGCCTGCCACGGCTGCGACTTCCTGTACGTGGCCTCCACTCGAGGACCTTTCCGCCCCAACGGCCGTCTGTTCTCCTCGCCCTGCCCATTGCCACTTAAGGCATGCAATCCTTTGTAAACTTGAAAAAAGTGTGATGGAATATTATTTGAAAATGTACCTAAGTCATCAACATTTTTGTGTTCTTTCCCTGCTATTTCCTCATCCGCATTCTCCTCCTTGAAACATTTTTTTCCGCATCCTCCGTATTATTAAATTCTTCTTTCGCTACCATTTCCTTATTAGCACTTCCTCGACAACCCTAGTTTGGTCTATCTAGTCCTGGTCCGTATGATACTTTTTGGAGACCCCAGCTTACCGCTGGGCCAATCCCTTCTATGCCAGACTTGTAAGGAATTCACGAGTGGACTTTGAGACGAGAGCTCTTGACGACCCACTTGGGTTGTGATGAAACAGGTGGAAAGCTTACCCAGTTCTCATCGTCAGCTGCGTATCAATATCAGCATACAACAGTGATTGGTCTCAAAATTGCAATTAGCCATGTCAATTGTAAATATGTTACCGTAAATGAAATCTCGGAATTGCATACAATTCCTGATATCGTTTTAGGAAAGGTATAAAATAGCATGACGTCTATGATAAAACACGTTAAAAACGAAATTTTGCCCAGGAATTATTCGCAACAGAAAGTTGCGTATTTTTCCCAACAGAATATTTTGTCATCAGTTCTTCATTTATTTATTAAGGTTCACCAACAGCACACCGTACATTAAATAATTATACCAGCTTTTTAGAATAATTTAGATGTCAGTATATATGGCAATTAGAGGCGACCACAGCATTGGTAAGTATAAAAAAGACAACTGTATTTATAAAATAACGAAAAATGTGTACTTATTAAATATTTCAAAATATAGTTTATACAGTGGATTTGCTATAAAATAGCAGTTTGAGTTATTTCAGCAGTTTTCTTTTAATACCTGTAAAGTAATCGTGGAAAATATCTATATCGGGTGATCATTTGGCAATTTCATTATATTTTGAGCACATTCTAGGCTATGCATTTATTCATAAATTTAAGGTGACGGGTAGGGCACACTAGCGGCACTAATCGATTTTAACTTTTAGCTACTAAACCGGATCTATTTTAAACAGTTTCGGGGTTACAACCTTTCGTTAAACACTCATACTATTTATTAAATACCCATGCACAAATGTTGGGTTCGTTTTTGTCTACTTCGTAGAAGTAACTAGTCTGCAGAAAAGCGAAGTCAATCGACAGTTACTTAAGGTGACGGGTAGGGCACACTAGCGACGCCAATCGATTTTAATTTTTAGCTACTAAACCGGATCTATTTTAAACAATTTCGGGGTTACAACCTCTCGGCAAACATACATACTCGTATATACTATTTATTAAATAACCATGCACAAATGTTGGGTCCATTTTTGTACGCGAAAAATTGATGATAGTGCCCTACTTGTCACCTTAAGGTGACGGGTAGGGCACACACACAGATGTTGGGTCCAACGCGTACGCGAAAAATTGATTCACGTCAAAAGCGGCCACTTTTGGCGTGAATCAACTTTTCGCGTAAAAAAACGGACCCAACATATGTGCATGGTTATTTAATAAATACGACACCTCGGTAAGAGTGGGGGTGGCCTATTCTACTCTGCCGGGAACCACACGGCCCACTAAGGCGACTAAGGTAAAGCTGCTGGCATGATCATCAGCACCCAGAGAAGGAAAACTCTGCATTTATATCAAAACCCTCGCCAACCCGTCTGCCAAGCGTGGTGATTATGGCAATTACCCCTCATGTGATTGAGGGAGGCCAGTGCCCCAGCAGTGGGGACTTAAATGGGCTGATGATGATTTAATAAATAGTATAAGTATTTACCGAGAGGTTGTAACCCCGAAATTGTTTAAAATAGATCCGGTTTAGTAGCTAAAAATTAAAACCGATTGGCGTCGCCAGTGTGCCCTACCCGTCACCTTAAAGCGAAAGGCTATCTTATTAAACCTACGGCGAGTCTATTTCGATTAATTACTCTGTAATTAAAACTGTGCATAAAGGACACGCGAACACGTCCCTGATATAATTTATCGCCCGTTCGCGTGCGCATGCGCCGGTACATGGTGATGACTAAAGCTTTTTATCGCGTTGCATTGAATTTCCATTGCTAACAAAGAAGGTAAGTAGTTATGTACAAAACATAATTAATTATGGCTATTATTAAAGAAGCTTCCTATTTCTATAAATGGCTCACAAACGATACCAGGTTAGTTGTAAAGTTGTAAAAAAAGTAAAGTAGATATCTACCTATTTATTGTCCCACTGCAAGGCGCAGGCAGCCATCATAGAAATCAAGTCATCGCTACTACATACAATGGGATTAGACTTAATGATCTCGTTTGAAAAAAAAACTAAGTCTAAAAAAACGATTTTTGTATGACAGCCTCCTTAAACAGGATGTATGTGAATATTTACATCCCTTTAACCAAGTGTTCTATCAACCATTCTGTTCAACATTTGTTCTATGACTTATGTAAATTCCCATAAAAAAATTTCAACCTCTCATACAAAGTCGGTCACGTGACTTGGTCATTTTGTATGGGGAGTCGAAAAAATTTTCGATTAATTTCGAATTTATTGTGTTTTTAAACGGTTTTATTAAGCTCACCCTGTTTGTTTTTTAGTACTTTTTGTCATAGCGGCAACAGAAATACATATGTAATTTGTGAAAATTTCAACTGTCTTTCCTGTGGCCTGGAGACAGACAACCGGACAGACGGATATCTAAGTCTCAGTAAAGGGTCCGACTTTACCCTTTGGGTACGGAACCCTAAAAAGACCTACAAAGTTTTAAATCAAAAGAAAATAAACCAAGGTGAGGCCGGTCCTACAATAAGTTATAAATAGGTTAAAATATTATTATACAATTGTGATTATTTGTTAGCAGTTAACCTCGGAGTGTACCTCTGTCCACTCCGTGGCCTCGCGCGCCCTTCTGATATGTTCGCTGCGCAGTTTTTGCTTGTTTTTGGTGTGTAATTTATTCATGATTCGACTTTTTATTTATTTATTTATTTATTAAAAACACAAAATCTACAGCTCTTAAAATTAGTATAATTATCTTATACACTAAACATACAGCCAATAACGGATTTATTTTTTACAAACAAAACCCTTTAAATAATTCGACCATCACCAACAACATCTTTGCATATCCAAAAAGAAAAAGTTAGGTAATTACTTGAACATGAAAAAATTTCATATTCTTATTTAAGCAAGACAAGTAAAAAAAATAAAATAAAAAGAAAAATATTGTATAAAATAGCCACATAGTTATTGTCAATTTACTACTCCGTCTGCACTGGCTTGTAATTACTAGCACTGAACTAACTTATGCGAAAACAGAAAACTAAAATAGAAGGATACCATAATAGAAATCAGAGACTAAAAGAAATTAAAAAATACTCACAATAGTAATTTAAAATCACTGCGTGCCTTCCAGGAGTTGAAGGATGCCTCTTTTGAAGGCAACCTTACCACTGTGAAATATGTCAATAGTGAAATATGTCAATTGTTTATAATGTGAAATATTATAAACAATTGTGTTTACAAGTATACCGTTGCTCAATAAACATATCGAAAATACGCGGAGTAGTTGAACTGTAAGGCTCGATTCGACCAATCTTTATCCGTGGATAAATCTATGGTATAACACTGGTTCAGGATTAATAAAATAGGGAATTAGCGATTTCTCGGGTTTTTTCGATGGTATCGTGTGGAGAAAGTTATTAGAAAAATATTATTTAAACAACTTTTTTCTAGAAAATGGATAGTTTTTTTTATAAAAAATCTCTTATATTCTTTTTGTATGAAACGTCACCTTCAAAGGCATTTATTTCGAATTTTTCAAATTAGTAAATCAAAATCAAATAATTCTTTATTTGCATAGGCTTGTACACAGCACTTACAAATCGTCGTACATTTGAATGACTTAAAACTATTTATATGTACCTATGTAATAATTTACATGTTAATACATATATATGTTGATACATAAAATATATTAAAAAAGTAAATAAACATAATGCGATTCTACCACCGGCTCGGAAAGTTGTTTCTGGTCGAGAAGATCCGGCAAGAAAGTCGCCAGTTACTCTTTTTAATCGCCAACTTTTTTACAATGGTTTATTATCCTCATACCAAGTCATACAGTCTAATGCAACTCAAAATAGAATGAAGCAAATTAAAAGCTAAATATGAGGTAAACCGAAGCGGACCAGTCCCCAAAGGTGGCACCTGTTCACAAGTATGACGTATGTGTCAGCCATCATTTCACTCAACCATATTAGAGGGAATGTAATGACCCGCCACATAACGCCACCACCTCATTTATCGGTATTTATTATCATACATTGTCCTGGTCCCAAAATAAGGGCCTTTCTTGTACTATGGAGACCACCAAACCCATTTTTTATTAATCCTGAACCAGTGTGAACGTCAGGTTTGTATAGAATGACAGCGCTATACCATAGATTTAGTATCGGAATAAGATTGGTCGAATCGGCCCTCAGACGTTTTATTGCATAGGTAGCTTGGTATTTGATGGTTTTCAGGTTGATCGAAAAAGCAAAGTAAGCTGCTGTTCCTTAAAATACATGTCATAACTGACGGTTTGTGGACTGAAGACTTGACATCGATGTCCGGTCATATCAATCGAGGAATATTGCAAATGAAGAGCCAAATTCTTACTGTTAGCACCTGAGAGAGCTAAAAAGTTTTTAGACCGAAAATAATGCTTTTTATTGATATTTCGATTATGGCCCATCTCAGAAATAAGGACATTCCATAGTGCACAAGTGTTTGCGCTACAGTTTACGCAGACACAAGTACGCTCACTACTCTCTTTTCGTCACATTTCGATGGATCACCGGTATGAAACGACCAAAGTGAGCACTGACTTGCTTTCCGAGATAAGTATGTCTTATACTGTTTCAGGTTCAGGTTGTCACTGAGAATTTCTTAGCAAAAAAGCTCAAGATAGAAAAAATGGCCCGAACCCGGATCCTAAGGGTGGCAAACCCCTTTAAAGTGCGACTCACCATCTACGACCATAGAATAAATAATAAATATTTCACAACATTACATACATTAGAATAGTTATCTACAGGACTTTTACCATGTGCCTACCTTATTTTTAAAACAATAGGTATATCACATACATTGATCTGACTCCGAGATAGGTAGCTCAAGCACCTGGTGTTACGGATTCAGAACCAACAGCGGAATTACAAATACACCCTTATTTTTTTGTCGTTTACATCCCGAAAATTGAGTATTTTAATTAAATAAAGTACATTTAGTATGTTAGATAAACAATATAAGCGAAAAAAAAATTTGCTCTTCCATACAAAATAAAATATCCACTTGGCAATAGTGTATGGAACAGCTGATTTTTTTACGCTTATATTGTTAATCTAACATGCTAAATGGACTTAATTCAAGATACCTATTATGAGATTTTCGGGATGTAAACGATATTTTTTTTGTAAATACTTTTAAAGTAATACAAAAAAAACATCCAGACCGATACAAACAAACATGCTCATGAACACAAATGTTTGTACTGTGCCGATCGAACCCGCAATCCTTGCACCAGAGACAGTGTTCACTACACTGCAGTACTGATCCAAACGGGTCGCCAATGGACAACATTTCAAAATTGCTAAGCTCTGAAACAAAAAATACCGATTCTTTATTTACTTTTCCGCTGCTCGAATATATATTTATTAATTTTTTATATTGTTTATTTACTGAGAAAAAAATTAAAAACTAAAAAACGTAAGATGACGTCATCGGACGGCAGAATGTAAAATATTTCTTTGCTTAGCACATTATAGTTTTAAATTTACGAAATGCCAAGCCCATGACATGCAACTGTCAAAAAAAAAGACAACTTGTCATCGTTGAATGAATGAATGACGTTGACAATGTTGACACTAGTATTATTTACCTTTGACAGTAGTACCTTTTTTTTTATTAAAACAATGATAAGCAAAGGAATATCGCTGTATTCAGCCGTCCGATGACGTCATTTGGCGCTTACGTCTATTTAGAATATAAAGAATTTCAATAATTATTTTATACATGAAAATGGACAAATTTTGAAAACAGAAAAAATATGGGTCTCTTCATTTTATGTCTATTTTCATATAAAAAAACAATATGGACATGTTAAAAATATGAAATGTTGTCCATTAGAAACACTGCATCAGTGTCCCGTCGCGAAAGAATTCGGCCAAAGAGATAATCGTCCTCGCGTCTGGGACACACCTCACATGCGGCGCGTTCAGAATAGCGCGCTCGCGTCACCCATTCACGCGTACTGGGCGTGCAACGCACGCACAAGGCGCCGGGCAGTGTGCATTGCACGCCGCGCGTACTAGTGAGGGATGCAACGCAATTTGTGTCAGTGCAAGAATAATCTGTCCCATTCTGGACTATCGTTCGTGTGATGAACACCTGTGTAACATACACAGTCAGAGTCTGGGTTCGTGCGTTTTAGAAACTTTTCGAAGGAATGATAGAAACATTTTTCCTAAAGAACATAGGGTAAGCAAAATGAGCAGTAACTAAGTTGATTTTGACGACCCGTTTGGAACAGTGGTAGTGAACGCTGCCTTTGGTCCAAGGGCTGCGGGTTCGATCCCCGCACAGTACAAACATTTGTGTGCATGAACATGTCTAATTGTATTGGTCTGGGTGTGTCCTATGTATTATAAGTATGTATTTACAAAAAAAAAAGTATTATATGTATATATTTGTAATCCCACTGTTGATTCTGATATCCGTAACACAGGTGCTTGAGCTACCTACGGAGTCAGATCAATGTATGTGATGATGTGAAATATTTATTTATTATGATTGAAACATTTTTTTGAGATTGCACCTTTGTTTTGGGAAAATATTGATTTCACCAGTGAAATGCCCTTAAAGCCCTTGGTTTTATTTGAGTTCAAAAACACCAGTAACATTTTCATTGAATTACTCACTTAACTTAAAAACATTATTTTTGTTATAGTTTTAAATCTTGACATCTGAACAACAGGGGGTCCTAACAGAATACAGCAAATATTTTTTTCCTGGCACTTTCATATTTGGACCAAATATATATGAAAGTCCGAGTATCGGCATCGGATCCCGGTGTGAAGGAGCTCTGTGCTGTATTTCGCTGCGTGAGTGAGGGTACCGGAGGGCTAATCCGAATGAAAGAGGGGTTTACGGTAGGCAGCACACTTGTAACTACAATGGGCGGCAGCAATTGCTTACCATCAGGTGATGCGTCTGCGCGTCTGCCACTTATCACATGAAAAAGAATCTCCCTTCTGCTGTCAGCAAGCCGAAGTTTATCTTGCACAGGTAAAGTGTCACGGAGGCGCGGCCGGGCGTGTCCCCACGCGTCGGCTGTCGGCTGTGACCTGCGCGCGCGCCGAATTACGGTTGCCAAACACTTTAAATGCAAAAATGCGTCGCTCCGTTACCGCACAGTTCACTCGCTTTGGAATATTTAACTTGAATTCTACTTTGTAAGGGTCAGTGGAATAAAACATTTGTGATTCATTTCAGTTAAAGGTCGCTCAGCGGGCTATGGAACAAGCAATGCTCGGCGTCGAGATCGAATCCGAAATGAGGTGATCCGGCAGAGAACCAAAGTTATCGACATTGCTCACCGGATTAGCAAGCTTAAGTGGCAGTGGGCTGGCCATATTAGCCGCAGAACCGACATTTGATGGGGTAAACGGGTTCTGGAGTGGAGACCGCGTCTTGGCAAACGTAATGCAGGGCGCCCTCTGGCTAGGTGGGGAGACGATCTACGCAGGATGGCTGGCAAGAGCTGGATGCGAGAAGCCATGGATAGATCACAGTGGCGAACAATTGGAGAGGCCTACGTCCAGCAGTGGACTGCGATAGGCTGATGATGATGATGATGATTCATTTCTGGGCAAATTTTATTGCACACAACATAAGTTAGGTAAGGCAAAAAAACTATGCGCCAGTTTTTAAAGAAATCATAATGATGACACTGAATCGAGACTCCATTTTCAGCCCGTGTTGTATTTATAATGGCGATGGGCGTAGCAACGTAGCTTCCTTCCATTGAATTCCATTGGTACTATGACACTTCTTTTTCACGTGATAGGTGGCAGACGACCAGACGGATCGCCTGATGGTAAGCGATTGCACCCATAGACACCCGCGACACCAGTGGAGTCACAAGTGCGCTGCCAACCTTCAAACCTCCTTTTCCCCCCGCATTGGGCATTCGGTACCCTCACTCACGCAGGCAAATACAGCACAGTTCTGCTTTACGCTGGTCTTCTGTGATTCTATTGATACTACCACAATGGCCTAAGAGATGCTTCCATTGACCAAGCATCAGGCAGAGTAAGCGGACATCTTCTAGTCTGTACTCAAACAAGTAATACCCTAGACCTCATCGTCATTATTCTCCATCAGGCGAGATCGTAGTCAAGCGATAGCCTTTAGTCTTTTCCTTCTTCATCTTAGCCTTAGCGTCGTAAGCTGTCGCTTCGGACTAATGTTGCTTACTAACAATACTATCGAGACTATCGATAGTGGACTATCGATAGTCTCGATAGTATTGTTGGTTGTCAATAGTATCTATACTATCTATAGTAAAATTAGATCAATATCTAGTATACAATCGATAGTATTAGCGTTATCAATATTATACTATTGATAACGCTAATACTATCGATTGTATAATGTCCGATACTATCGACAGATCGATATTATAGATAGTATCGGGCATTAAATAATCGACAGTATCTATAGTAGGTATTAGAGTTACCAATACTATGGATAAAATCGATATTATCGATAGTTTTTACTAGTATCGATACTATCAATAGTACTATCGATAGTCTGAATGATTTTCGAGGTCAACTATCGATAACAAAAAACCCTATCGAAAACCCTAATAAGGGTAACCGGTTCCGGCTCCTGGCCTATAGTCAACAAACCAAAATTTGGACACTCATGCGCCGACGAGTAGACATTTGACACATAACTACGAGTACTTTAGATGTGGACATTGGACACGGTGTTTTCAATGTGGGCATAATATTTATTATTACTGTGTTTACTTCGAGTTTTGTTTTGCGCAGTTCAGTTCATACGATTTCGTTTATAATCGTTTAATTAACATCTGATCGCGGATTCGTCGGCGCCCACGTATTTGTATAACGCCGGGAGTTTAAAAATAATGTTATTCTACAATAGAATAACATGGACTTAGATCAGGGCTCAAGGCGAGGTAAAAGCAACTCTACAAAGAGGTCGGATTCTTGTATCTTTATATAAAACTAATAGTCCGCCCTCGCTTCGCTACCGAACCCGCTACATAATCCGAATTTTCAAAACTCTAACATCAATATTGACAGAATTTTATACTAACGTTAACCCCCCATTTCACCGTCTTAGTGCGCGCCTTCATAATATAAACTACCCATGTTCCAAGAGTGTGGGATTATGAGAGAGTGAAACGGAATGGAGGACGAGTAGAAAGGAACGGAGTAAGAGTGAACGGAGAACGAGTGAACGTAGAACGAGTGAACGGAGGGAATAGGGGAGTTATCTGTGGGTGTGAGACGATGAATGACGCGAATGGGCTTTTATTATTCGAAGTTCTGGGGAGCGTTCGTTGCCGAGTGGTCACTGCGACCAAATTTGATCTATTGTGACCTCCGCTCCCTCTTACAGATCGTCTCCGAGGCCCACGGCTTGCATAAACCGTATAATGGCCTTGGGAGCGATAGCCTTAACATCCTCCGAGCAGATGTGGTAACTGCCCAGGGTGCGGCTTCTTGGGTGCCCGAGGGCATCGCATTGACAGAGGACGTGCATCGGTGTTTCGTCCTCTGGTTTACAGAATCTGCAGGTGGGATCTCCGGCCAGCCCGGTTCTGGTACCGTGCTTGTTTAGCCTGCAGTGACCAGTAATGGTTCTTGTGAGGATACTCATCTGTCCGCGAGATAGCGCTAATACCTCTTGCGTGTATTTGTTGGAGAATCCTGTCATTAAGGTCTTGGCGTGAGCCTGACCTGTCGACCTGAGCCATAGTTGTTTACTTTGTTCGATCGACCACTCTTTAAGATTGCGTCGGGTGGTGCACTTGGGTATGCCCAGTACCGGTTCCGGGGTTTGTACCGGGCATAAGGCCCCCTCCCTTGCAAGCTCGTCGGCTTTTTCGTTGCCCACGATTTCGGAGTGTCCTGGTACCCAGCGCGAATAGGCTTGCTCTGCGATTATAATAAAATAAAGAAGATTGGATGACCCTGAAATCCCGTTTTTCAATCTCAAGTCCCACATTTCGGCTGTGCGTTGATATATCAGTCGGTCACCCGCCGAGTATAGACTAGTGGTCCGCCCCACTTCGTTTCGGGACAATAGTTCCACTTTACACCAATAGATGTCGCTTGGTGTCGATTATATCGCACAAACGTTTCGTGTTTTCGGAATAGATAGAAGCGTTGCTGCTGTCGGTAGGATGTACCTTTTTATAAATATAATGCGTTTGCAAAGTGAACACACAGCTACTGACTGGTAAAACCAAATGGAACGTACATTGTTGTTTTTTCTCTGGATATGCAAAGTGAACACACAGCTACTGACTGGTAAAACCAAATGGAACGTACATTGTTGTTTTTTCTCTGGATAATATTGGTAGAAAAGTATTTTTTTTATGTTATAGGTGGCGGACGAGCAGACGGATCACCTGATGGTAAGCGATTGCCGCCGCCCTTGAACACCAGTGCAGTCACAAGTGCGCTACCGACCTTTATTAAACCCAGTTTTCCCCCGGATTGGGCATCCGGTACCCTAACTCACGCAGCGAAACACAGCACAATGCTGCTTCACGCCGGTTTTCTGTGAGGCCGTGGTATCACTCCGGGCGAGCCAGCCCATTCATGCCGAAGCGTGGCTCTCCCACGGCTATTTTCTTGAATGTCTCTGGCTACCAGGCATTCTCCTATGTTTCCCTGTTTCATAAATAAATTACTTACTAAAATAGATATGAACGTTCAAAAACCAATAAAGATTTTCCGCTATGTTCAATGCTCATACGAAAAGAAAACAAAGACTAAATTAAAAAAAATTAAAGCATCGAGACCATAGATTTGCACCCTAAACAGACTGTGCCTTTTTACCGACTTCAAGAAAGGAGGAGGTTCTATGTTCGACTGTATATTTGTTGTGCTGTACTGGGGTGACGTGCTGGGCGCTTCGGTTTACCTCATATTTAGCTTTTAATTTGCTTCATTCTATTTTGTGTTGCATTAGACTGTATGACTTGGTATGAGGATAATAAACCATTGTAAAAAAGTTGGCGATTAAAAAGAGTAACTGGCGAGTTTCTTGCCGGATCTTCTCGACCAGAAACAACTTTCCGAGCCGGTGGTAGAATCGCATTATGTTTATTTACGTTTTTTTAGTATATTTTATGTATCAAAATATATATGTATTAACATGTAAATTATTACATAAGTACTTATAAATAGTTTTAAATCATTCAAATGTATGACCATTTGTAAGTGCTGTGTACAAATGCAAATAAAGAATTATTTGATTTTGATTATCTATCTCCACCGCACCCGTATAGAATATGCGACCGGGCCAGTTGGATCTCTTTCATACTCTTTGACTCTTTGCGCGCGTTCTCTAGCTCCAAGATCGAGACACCCACAAATCTTTCTTTTATTTTTGGTGAAAAGTTTTCATCACACTGTCATAATGAATGACCCGAGGTTCCTATAAAAATGTAATTACTTAAGTAGAATTTTATTATTGTAGAGAAGGGTGACGTGACTACGCACATACAGTAATTAATAATGAGATGGTCCTAATAGCCTACTAGGTATTAAGGTAGTGACCTTCATTAGTTGCATATTTAATGATTTTAGTAATTAACCTTTGATATTTTTTTCTGGGTATCTATGTATGACCCAAGTTAAGAATTATGTAGGTACTCTTTGCTCTGTAATAATTACGTAAATACATAGTTACTTATTTAAAAAAATATACTTATTACGAGACGGCCTAGCCTATGATAGCACTGAACGTCCTAGTTAGAGGGACGTGACTTAAATTAATATAAAGTGATTATAATAGGATATTTGACTAAACTCGAGATTTTACAAAATATAAATAATTTATCGAAATGTAGGTAAATATGTGCCAGTAGAAAAAAATCTCAATTAAAAATATAACGTCTAGTATGTAAAGTATGAAATTATTAAAAAAATAATTATATCATTGAATAACCCATATAAATTTGCACCAACTATTATAATAGAACCATTGACATAAACGAAACATTTGATATAGCTACCATACAAAATTCAAATGAAATGCATACAAAACACTGTCGTGTGACGTCATATCTTAGTAGCCATTTGTATGGAGCGTTTTGGGCTTACCCAAAATAATGTTTTTTTGAAGTTATGATATTTCAGGTAGTTTAAATGAGAAGCAAGTAATTCAACGAAGTTTCAATCATTGAGGGGTCTTTTGATTACAAAAAAAAAGTCAAATACCGTATTTCTAACATAGGTACAATCTAAATAAATCAAACATACAATTACAAATTCTTTATCATCAGTCAGTTGTAGAGCACGAAATGTTATTTTTAATAAATTCTAGATACATTATACTGTAATCGGCACAGAAAAGGAATTTCCCTTAACCGAGAGGACACAAGAATAGATAGGTTGAAAACTCCACCTACATCAACCTTTGTCATTTAGATGTTGATTCCATTTTCAAACGCGCAAAAACATTTTTTTTAAATATAGTTTTTATTTTGAAATTCGAATACTACTATTTGACTTTCCGCTGCGATGACGTTCCATTCTCGAAAAGTTCCCACACGGGGCGTTATCTGTTTTTGAGCGGTGACGTCACAAGCACGACGGCGCGTCGCGTCGCGCTCGTGCATCCCATGTGACGGGCCCGTGGTCGGAGAGTGCTCTGACGTAGGGTACCCAAACAAGTTGTCACGCAAAATCGATCTTGCGAATCGATATGATAGTCTGGACAGACACATTATCAGCTGAAGACAAAAGAAAATCCCTCTCTTGCCGAAAGACCAAGGTAACAATTCTGCTGTTTCCAGATTTTGTAAACTCTATTCTATAACAACTTTAGCTCAGACTTGGATGTATTTAACGCCACAATCCGTAAATTTAGAAATCAAGTGATAACAGTTGTTAGATCATAACTTTCTTCAACGATGTTAGTCATTAGTACTTAATTTTTAATTAAAATAGATATTAGTAGCACAAAATGGTTAAACGACACTTTCTAATACCTAAATTATATTAATGTATCAGTGTACAATTGTTGCTAGACCAATACCTAAATAAATAAAAATAATTCAAAAATATAGAACAGAAATAAAAATATACCTATTTAGTGAATTTAAATAGGTATTATGCATTTCTTTTCTATAATGTACCTACTTACAACCCGTGCGGATAAAGAATGGGAACTATTTGCGTCTATACTCGCACCCCACGAGTGCGAGTATAGACGCAAATAGTGTGCGAGCGAGAAGTGAATAGATGCGCCGCCATTTCTGATCCCATTCTTTATCCGCAATGTGTTGTACATTGTAAAAATTATTATCCTTACTTATTTCATATCTAAAAAGGTTAATTCGAAATACACATACAAAAGTAAAAACGCTGAAACACACAAGTAAACAATCCTGGAATGATTATTATTATTAAAAACCACGACCCACCACATGGGAGGAGCGTTCTGACTCACTGAGCTCTGTGAGCTTGTCTACCATCTATCACTTAAAAATCCTGCCACCCAGTATCACGATGGATCGGTGATGATTTCACCGTGGGAGAGCGACGATTCAGCATGAACGGGCCGGCTTGACTGGTGTAATACCACGGCCATACAGAAAACCGGCGTGAAGCAGCACTGTGCTGTTTCGCTGCGTGATTGAGGGTAACAGAGGCCCAATGTGGGGGAAAGGAGGTTTTGATGGTTGGCAGCGCACTTGTTACTCCACTGGTGGTGCGGGTGACCATGGGCGGCGGCAATCGCTTACCATCAGATGATTCGTCGGGTCGTCTGCCTCTTATCACATTAAAAAAATAATGAGTGATTTATTGGACTATAATATTTGCTTCACGATAAGTCCACAATATTACTTATTGCTTCATCATGTAGAGTCATTTTAGGTATTACGTTGAACACTAATTTATCTAGACTCAATTTTTGAGGTCTTTCCTTACTATATAATATTATAAAGGCGAAAGTTTGTTTGGATGGATGTATGGATGGATGTTTGTTCCTCTTTCACGCAAAAACTACTAAACGGATTTTAATGAAACTTTACAGTAATGTAGCTTATAGATCAGAATAACACATAGGCTATAATTTATAAAGATATCTATAAGACCTTGCTTTTATTCAAAAGCTAGTATCTCTATAATTGATCTCTACCGACCAACTTTCATAAAGTTATGGTTGATATAAAATTGGGTGATACATTGAATTCGCTTCTTCTACAAAATACTTTGATATATTACCTATTTGTGGAGTGTGAGTCCTTGAGTTACATGCTGAATTAAAAAAATGTAGAGTTTCTGATTCATCTAGCGTATTTGATCATTAAGTAATGCTAAGGTCAAAATTCTAAATTAAATATGGAGCACCGCCGTCCCGTTGGCAAGACGTTCAAACAGGAGCAGTTAAATTTTTTCATTCAATTTGAAAGGTGTTTCGTCAGGCGTAGTCTAATTTTATAGCGTGTCCCCGAGATTATGGGTACAGCCTATTTTATGTAATAGTACTTTATTTTACTTCAGAGGTACGTATTAATGCTTCCCATTTTTACTTCCAGTTCTGAGACGTCTCAAAGCGAACGCCAGCTTAGTGATATCGGAGCGATAAGAGCCTCTAGGCTGTTATCAGCCGGGGCTCGAGCGACGCCGGGGCTCAGTCGCTCGCTGGTCGGCCGCGCCTGCTCGCTCGCCACCACTGCTCCATCACCCACACGCAGGCGCAACGAATACCACACACAGCCACGAAGCATCAGTGCGTTCTATACCTAGTCATTCCACCACCCCATCAAACTGAGGCTACGACAGAGAACTTCACTGGAGATCCCTTGCAAGAAACCTCCAGGATTTTTTGGAAAAGTGAAGTGCAATAGTGTTCTCCTGTCGTCTCGATGCAACTAGTGTGACGGAATGGCGGAATCCATTTAGTGTAGTGCAGTGATAAAGTGTTAAGGAATGCGAATCAAACAAGGAAAATTGTATAAAACACTTCTTTTTAATCTGAAACATAACTATTAACATAGACTTAACGCTACCACTTAAGTAGTTAGATAGGACAGTCTTAAAGATGAGTAGCTACTTAACGATCATGAGATCTGAATCACAGTCGGTGGGCGCGTTAGTGCGCGGTTTGCACGGGCATCGGCGACGGGAGCAGTCGGAGCACCGGCGCGGGCGGCGCTCGCTCCTTGGCGTGTCTCTTTACGTGCTTGGCGAGGTGGTCTGAGCGCATGAACCGGCGGTTGCACACACGGCAGACGAACTTCTTCTCGCCGGTGTGCGTGCGCTTGTGTCGGGACAGCTCGTCGGACCGGGAAAACCTCCGCTCGCAGCCCGGCCAGCCGCAGCGGAACGGCCGCTCGCCCGTGTGTGTGCGGGCGTGCGCTTTCAGGTGGGAAGATTTGAAGTAATTTTTGCCACAGCCTGGATACGAACACTCGTATAGGCGACGTCTCGCGGCGGGTGCGGGCGCGACCAGCCACACGGCTGTCGTTGGGAGTAGCCCGCTGGGCACTATGACGGCGGGCGTGGGCCGCGGCGCAAGCGGCACCCAGCCTGGCGTCGCTGCTGCTAGGGGCACTGGGGACACTTGCGGGCTTTGGGGTAATTGAGGCACTCGCAGCTCCACCTGGGGTTTCGGGCACTCGGGGTGAGGCGAGGGCACGCGCGCCTCCTCCACCTTAAGCGGCGGGCTCGGCGCGGGCGCGGGCGCGGGCACGGTCGCGGCCCGGGCCTGCTGCGCCATGTATTTCACTTGTGAGTAGGTGTGGCCGCGGTTCATTTTGAATTTGAGTGTTTTCAGGATGTTCATGTCGGGCGGGGGTGGCGGCAGCGGCTCGGGGCTGCAGGTGCCGTCCTTGTGCGCGCGCATGATCACTGAGGGTCGGCAGCACGGCTCCGGAGGCGGCGTGGTGAGGAGGAGTCTGGCCAGTTCAGCGCTGCACCGCTGGCGTTTGCTGAACTCCTCCTCACCCTCGGAGTCGGAGGGCTGTGGTGTGACGAGGCCGGTGGGCGGCGGGGACTCGCGCGCGCGCTTGGCAGCAGCCTTCTTCAGAGGTAACTCGACCTGAGGGACAAAGACAAACGCACGTAAGTGAACGGTCGCTGCTCGGGCACGCGCGCGCTGCGTGATCGCGCGCTCTTACCGGACTTTCAATTGCACAAACGGCACACTAAAATCCGTTCCTCAATTTTCGTAACATGATTACAGTTTACTTTAATATTATTTTTACTTTTATAACTTTCAAAAAGTTTGAAATGATTATAAAATTTTTCAAAATTCTCGAAACTCACTTTGTTTTCCATTAACGGAGGAGTAGATGGCGGCGAGAGAGGACCGCAAACTTCTAGTAGAGTAGACATTATGATTACGAATTGAACATTCAACGAGTTAAAACTTTGTTGTTTAATTCACAAACTTGATTTGTTTTGGTTGCGTCTCCGCGGCTGAGAGCCGTGTAGTTCGGTCAGCGGATGGCAGACGAATAAACCGCTTCGAGAGCTGTCGCGGCACGAAGCATGGGTGGCTGGGGGGTGCGGGGGGTGGGTGACCAATGGGAGCGGGCGGCGCGGCCGACGCGGCCAATGGGAGGCGAGTGATCACGCAGCCAGCGCGTGCTCGCGCGTGGTGTTCACGTGCTGAGCGAGTGTTTGCGAGGTCGCGTGACGTCGGCGGCGCGCCCCCGGTGACGTAGCGGGCTCGGGCGCGAGTGACGCAAGGTCGCTGCAGCAACAATCAATGACATTCGTCTGTATGCCGCTTTACTATTTTGACAGTGTCGTCAACCTCGCCGATGGAACTGGTCCATTGCCCATCGCCGAGGAATGTCACCCGCGGACAAATGCACATTGACGGGTTGCATCGTCATCGTGTTAGAGTACTTCGTCATCAAGTCATCAGGCTGGGACGTGATGGGTAGCATTCTCCTGATTAGATAATAGATTAGGCGTAAGTGGTGATACGTAAATATTTACTTTCTTGTATAGGCTTTCATCTGATTAAGTTTTCCGACGATAAAAAAAACAAATTTACATAGTTTTTTTTAAATTTTCGCGTTGCATTATAACTATAATTAATCTAGACGGGAATTAACACGATATTTATTTTGTGATACAACATTGTGTACTCACATATTTTACTCGACGTTTCGGCTTACGTTACGAGCGGACTTGAGACATAATAAATATCGTGTTAATTCCCGTCTTGATTAATTATAATCAAATTTACAGTCATGCAAACAGTAATTTTACTAGGATGAGTAATCTTACAAAGACTTTGGCAGGTTCAACATCCTACATATTAGTAAAGAAGCAAAATTATATATATTTTTTAATTCTTTTTAATTATGTGCTGTGAAATCTTATTTTTTGAATAAGTTGTGTGAATGTAGAGTCGTTGAACCTACTAAAGTCGTCGAGAAAATGTTGCAGTTCATGGTTTAATTTCCGGAAGAATATGCAAGGTTAATTCGACATTCAACAGATCGTGAAGTAGTGACGTTATTAAATATTAAAGTCTTTTATTTTTGACCGCAAATAAAATACATATAAGAATTACTTAATTGGATTGATGAACAATTAAATTTATCCAGAGATATTTCAACAATTAATAATGAAACTCTACCATTAAAAATGCTATATTTATAGATGATACCTACTTAAGGAGGCATGTTAGTTTACAGTAGAGCATTCAATCGTTTAGTTATTACCTATACGCATGGAGAGCAAGCAGAACTGGTCAACACATGACTCTACATTTTACAGAATCCTCCGGAGATATTTTATAATCATTGAAAGATGTTGAAACAAGTTTCGATGTTTCAACAGAGCGCGTGTCCTTACGCTAAAGATAGAAATGTAGAGTTCGAGCTATTTCTGATTCTCAAATAAAATGTTTGTTTTTATTACTACCTAGGTGGTGCAGTGTTATTTAGAAATTTCATTTCAAATTTAGTATATTTTTTTTTAAATTTTAGGTTTAATTTATATTAACGTTTCAGAGACCACATAAGCAATATTAGTGAAAAAATTATATAAACTGCTAAAATTTAACATTTTTTTTTTGTAGTGGACTTATGGTAAGGGTATCGAAAATCACCAAAATGTTACGATGTCGTTATAGACTGTAATGTCAGTTTAAAATTAGACATTGGCATGTTTTTGGGTAAATGTCGGAAAAGAGAAGGGACTGAAAAATAAAGAACAAACGAAAATTATTTTCTAGTTAATATCCTTTTTCGATAATACATAAAAAGACCCTACTCAATTAGCTGATAGTCAATATTTATTACTGGAATAAATTATAAACAGAAGAAATACTTATAAGACGAAACTAAGGAGGTGCCAAATAAGGTGGAAGGAAATTAACACCACTTACTAAAAGACAACTCAATCTATTTTCAACTTCACTTTAAAGACGTAGAGTTCAATATCAAGTGGATTTGGATAAGTTTACCTTTTGGCCTACCTATGAAAAGTAAATTAGTAAAGTGTTATTTCTGGCGGTATATACGCCATTCATTCGTTTAATTTGATGAACCTTGAGCACTGAAAACAATAACATCGGCACAAATTGCAAGGAAACTCTTCCACAACAAGCCATTCAAACATACAGTGTTATATCGATTGTGTCAAGGTAAATACATACAGTTCAATCGCGATTATTTGGCACGTGGCAAAAGTCGGAACTAACGCCTTTCCTTTACAAGAGTGTCAGTGGTTTTGACATTTCTCATATAAAAAATATTGTACAGCGCCCCCATGTCACTGAAGTGCCTTCTGAACTTGGTCGGTCTGTACAGCACTTCGTTGTTTCAAAAGGCATCTTAAATGTACGAATAAGGCTCGATTCGACCAATCTTTATCCGTGGATAAATCTATGGTTTACCGTCAGATTTGTATGGAATGACAGCGCTATACCATAGATTTAGTATCGAAATAAGGTTGGTCGAGTTGGATCTAAGCCTCTTTCAATTTATAGCTTAGGACTAGGGGAGCCACGGTTTGGCGTGAATGGGCCGGGTCGACCTGAGTGCTACCTAGGGCTCCACGGAAAGCCGTCGTGAAGCAGCGCGTCCGCTGGTAAAATATCAGATGGATTGCCGCTGCCTTTGGACACCAACACCAGTAGATCGCTACTAACTATATTAAGGTGACGGGTAGGACACACTAGCGACGCCAATCGATTTTAAGTTTTAGCTACTAAACCGGATCTATTTTAAACAATATCGGGGCTACAACCTCTCGGCAAACACTTATACTATTTATTAAATAACCATGCAAAAATGTTGGGTTCAACGCGTACGCGAAAAATTTATTACCGCCAAAAGCGGCCACTTTTAGCGAGAATCAATTTTTCGCATCACCTTAAGATTGGCCGCTTTAGCCAAATTCGGATGAATATTTTTTATGCTTAGTCTGAGCTTTTTTAATCAAACTTATTGTCATTAAGATTATCTTTAGGTCACTATTCAGACCTAACACAAATTGTTATCCAATCCATACATAGTAGGCTTTGTAATCAAAGATGATAGGTAATTCTAACATTCCGTCATGTCATAACATAATACGTCTGTCCCTTCAGGTGTTCCACAAGGATCCATACTAGGACCACTGTTATTCATATATATTATTTATATTGATATAAAACAATGCTTTAAACACTCAGTAATCAATTTTTCGCGAACAAAAATGGACCCAACATTGTGCATGGTTATTTAATAAATAATAGTAAGTTGTAACCCCGAAATTGTTTAAAATAGATCTGGTTGAGTAGCTAAAAATTAAAATCGATTGGCGTCGCTAGTGTGCCTTACCCAGGATATATTATAGTGCTCAAGTGTGTGCGCAAACACAAATGCCCTCTCTATTCCCTTGTCCTCATAATTCCGATGGGACACCAGTGTGAAACGACCGGAAAGGGATCGGGGGCATTTGACTCTTGTTTGTAGGCCCTAGACTAAGGAAAGGATTACTTTGCTCACCCTGAAAGCGACACAAGTGGGGTCACAAGTGCGCAGCTAACCTTTAACCTTTTCCCCCGGATTGGGTTTCCGGTACCCTCACACACGCATAAAAATTGTTTGATTTTATGGATAATAGTCCTCCCTATGCCTAGACCCAGAGAATACACATCGACTCCCGCAGAAACATAGACTACCTATGAAAAGAATAATAAAATCACAAATTGAGCGATGACAAACATGTAACAAAGACAGGTCACTTTCTACGCGTGGAGCGCATGCGTTGTGGCTGCAGGGGCGCGCGCGCCGCGAAAGTGAGCGGCACCACGCGGCCGCTGAGTGATCGGCGCTGACGCAACGCACGAGAGAACACGGTCTATATTTTTTTACGTTATAGCGGACAGATGGCTCACTTGATGTTAAGTGATTGTCGCCGCTCATGAATATCTGCAACACATGAGATATCACAGACGCGTTGCCAGCTCTTAAGGCGATACTGCGATGATACTAGCGCCGACAAGTGATTATATTGATTGTAGCGAATACAAGATATTTTTTAAAAAAGTGAGTAGTGAGTACTTATGTAATAATTGCTTCTTGTAAGTAAGATTAAACATGATAATTGTTTAAATTAACGATGGTTTAACGCACAGTGGTTGCGTCAACACCATCACCACCACAAATATCGGAGAGCCACGCTTAAGCATGAATTGGCCGGCTCGACCGGAGTGATACCACTGCCTCACAGAAGACCGGCGTGAAGCAGCACCTGCGCTGTGTTTCGCCGTGTGAGTGAGGTTACCGGAGGCAACGGGGGGGAAGAGAAAAAGGTTGGCAGCGCACTTGTGACTCCACTGGTGTTGCGGGTGTCCATGGGCGGCGGAATTGCTAACCATCAGGTGATCCGTCTGCTCGTCTGCCACTTCTCATATAAAAAAAAACCAGTCACAAGTGCGTCACCAGCCATTTAAAAAAGCATGCGCAGTTGCATCGGTCACAATACTGCACGAGATAGTTCATTTCCTGGTTTTAATTTTAGGAGCTGCTGATCATCAGAACATATGTTTGATAATTATGTTAATTATAAATTGTACCTATCTATTGAAATTAACCTAACAATGCATTGTAATTTATATCGTCTCTTCTAATCTGATAATTTCTGTTAGCGTTTACTATGTCCGAATGATTTGGAGTTTTGAAGAGGAACTCGAGTCTCGACTCAAATTTACAGTTCTATGAGTGTTACACGTACAAAATATCAATGACATGAGAGCTCACAGACCTCACAGACAATCGGAAGCAGCTTTGTGCTGTGTTTTGCTGCGTGAGTGAGGGCACTAGAGGCCCAATCTGGGGGAAATGGGGGTTTGCGTTTTCAGTGCACTTGTGACTCCACTGGTCTCGCGGGTGTTCATGGGCGGCAGCAATGGCTAACCATCAGGCGGTCTATCTACTCGTCTGCCACCTGTCACATAAAAAAACATATCGTAACGATTGTTTGAAAATATTTGAAATAAAATCGATTCCGAACTTTTCCTCTCGAAGTTTAATTCCTGTCTCTAATGAGTTATCTAAAAAGATATTTTATAATAAAAATTATTAATAAAAAAATAAGTTAGGTCCATACAGAACACTTATGTTGTCAAATTCATTCCTTCATTCATCTACACAAACTAAGCATAAGAAATGAGTTACCTTAGATTTTCTTACATCTTTAGTAGAGGTCGATTCACGAAAAATGACCACAAATGACGACCATGAAATGACACATGTAATCTTATGAAGAAATGGCTCATTCTCAATTTGACATATTATAAGGGCTTAGACTAAACATTTCCCACCTTATTACAAATCGCGATCTAAAGTTAATACCCTTCTAAAGGTCACGTCTTCCCATTCCAACACGCAATGTTAAAACGAGCTGACACTAGTTTTGTTCCAGGACTATTCTTAGTTTACGATTTGTAATAAGGGGCTGTATGTTTAATTGAAAATGTTTTTGTCTTAATGTTACTTCATGAGATTACATGCATGGACCTAAAGGTACTTACATACTCGAAAATGCGATTGAAAAAGCCACGCCCACCTTCCGAGCGTGTTCCGCCCGCTACCGCCCATGACTCGCCCCACCCGAGCCACACGTGCGTTGAACTCCGGCGCAGCGCGCCTCCTGCGTGACGTAGCGTGGCGGTTACTCATCAAAACAGGATACATTGAACAAGAATTGTGTATTTTATTAACTGAGAATAAATTGTAGCGTAGGTGTGTAGGTTACTCTAGTATAGGGGCGATTTCTTATATAAGTAAGTAGGTAATGAAATCAAGCCATTATTGTTTTACATTATTGCGAACAAACGAGCAGACGACTGTCATGATGGGGTGTGCTCACCGCCGTTCATAGACATCTGCAACATCCGAGGTATCACATATGCGTTATAATAATTGGATTTGATAAGTAATAGAAATATCTAAATAAATAAAACCACTAGTTCTATATTTTCCTATCTATGAGTAATTGACTAACAAACGTCCAGGGCCCTGTTTAATTACAATTTTACAATTTTGTAAAAAACTTACATATTTTTAAGTTTTTATGACAAGTGCTGTTTAATAAACCTTACAATTCTGTAAAAAATCTACAAGTAAAAACCTTACAAATATTGTAATTACAAATGCTGTCTAATAAACCTTTACATATGTAGAAAACGCCTGTAGAACTCGATGACAAAATTGTTGTTACAAATTTGTAGTTGTATTACAATTTACATAAAATTGTAAATTTTTGTTGACAAATTGACTTGACCGGGGTCGAAACCGTTACCTTTCGCTCTTGGGCTGTGTCCAAGACCTTATGCTCGCGCAATTGAGGTCTTTAATAAATGTAATACTGTGGAAACAATTGTATTGTGTATTCTGTATGGCCTTAGATAATTTAACATACCTACCTCGAATACCTACCTACTTCGAATAAAGATTTTTACATGTATTTCTAGTTTTATTTGACGGTGACAAACTTATAGTGAATCCCCCTCGAAACAATATTAGTATTAATTGTTTTTTACTCACGAAGGATTTTTTAAGAATTCCCTTTATCTTTCCAGTTCACGAGTAACGGGAAAAGTAGTGGAAATCTACTGTATCCAAAAAAAGCGGATAAAATCATGGTTAAGCGTTTCTATGTAATAAATAATAATTAATATTTTGAAAACCAAGAACATTTGGATTGGTTATTTTTGAGCAAAATGATATAAAAAAATAAGAAAAATAAGATGTTACTTCATCGTGAATATTTTTACTAGTAATGCCATCTATTTGCTAGCGTTATAACTAAATAATAAATGTTTTAGCGCCCTCTATCAATTTACGGAAGTACTACTACTATTTTGCTGTTGTTTCTACGACACTCGGAGTGCATGAGTACGTAGTTTTAAAGTAAACAGATAGATGGCGGGACCAGCACTGTTGTGAAGGGAAAAATTAGCTTTCCCGTGTCGTATTCCGTAGCATTCGTAGCGAACTATTTTCGTAGCACAGTTGAATAATTAGATTTATTTTTATGATAGGTACAACTATTTTCTCTTCTTTTTTTATGTAATTAATATGATTTTTTTAAATATCCTCATTTCCTGGTAGAAAAATCTCAATAAAACATCAATCGTTATTATATCTGAAGCTATTTATTTATCTAACACATTTGATATAGGTTATATCAAAATTTATTTGCAACAATTTTTTTTCTTGCTGCTTCTAACTTAGATCATGACTGGGCTATTGTTTATAAGTATAGCTCTTAATATAGTAAAATCCATCAGGTATTGATCAGAACAAAAGACTTCAACGAGACACGTCAAATAGACAAGTGAAATTAGTTTTTTGGTGTTTATAATAACCCCTGTAAAAAGGGGTTACTCATACCTCTTTTTTGGTTTGAATGCTTTGTGTTGTTTTGATTCTATTTGACTTTTGCGAGCACATTATTAAGGTGGCAACACTAGTGCCGCCAAGTGATTTATATTGATTGTGGCGATAAAAGCTTTTTTTTTTTAAATGAGCAATTAATTAATCATTTAAGGCGACGGGTATCACACCACAATTGTTAGCTACCAAAACAATTTTAAATAATTACGGGGCTTCAGTCTCTCGGCAAACACTCATACTATTTATTTAATAATCATGTCACAAATGTTGGGTCTGCGTGTGTACTAAAAAATATTATAATTCAAAATTCACAAAACCAGATCAAATAGCTAACTATAACTATTAAATAAATAGTATAGGTGTTTAGCCGAGAAACTGAAGCCCCGAAGCAGTTTAAAATAGAGCTGGTTTAGTAGCTTAACAATTAAAATCAATTGGCGTTGCTATTGGGATACCTTCACCTTGAGGATAGTATTAACATTTTTTGAGACAAACTTATGTAATAATTTCTTCCTGTTATTTTGATGATTGCTAAAAGTGGCCACCCTTAGCAATTATGCAGATTATTGTTACTTGTAGGAAGAAATTATTACTATAGGTGGGTCGCAAAAAATTGTTAAGGTGACGCGTAGGGCACACTAGCGACGCAAATCGATTTTAATTTTTAGCTACTAAGCCGGATCTATTTTAAACAATTTCGGGATTACAACCTCTAGGCAAACACTTATACTATTTATTAAATAGCCATGCACTAATGTTGGGTCCGTTTTTGATCGCGAAAACTTGATTCACGCCAAAAGTCACCGCTTTTGGCGAGAATCAATTTCGCGTACGCGTTGAACCCAACATTTGTGCATGGTTACTTAATAAATATTATAAGTGTTTGCCGCGAGGTTGTAACCCCGAAATTGTTTAAAATAGATCCGGTTTAGTAGCTAAAAATTAAAATCGATTGGCGTCGCTAGTGTGCCCTAACCGTCACCTTAATCATTTGCATTAAAGTATTTTATACTCACTTTTTGAAAAAATGTCTCCTATTTGCCACAGTCAATATAAATGCTAGTATCGTCGCGGTGTCGCCTTAAGCGGAAATCAACTTTCTTATGTAATAGTTGGCAGACAAACAGACGCAACACCTGATGGTAAGCGATTGCAGCCGCGACAATCGTGGAGTCACAAAAGAGCTGCCAACCTTTTACCCCTGATTGGGCCGCCCGGTACTCTCCGAAAGTCAGCGAAGGCGCTGCTTCACGCCACTTTTCTGAATGGTTCACTGTGGCAACATTCCGGCCCAGCCTGCCCGTTCATGCTGGACTTGACTTTCTCACGAAATCAAATTGATGTGTTTCTACTATGTGCGTAATTCTTCCATTAGCTCGTCTGTGAAAAACCATCATGGGAAAACCTTTGCCTTTGGAATACTGTCTGAAACTTTTAACCATTTTTTTTACTGTAGATAGGTAAGCGTTTGACCATATTTCACCTGATGGTAAGTGAAATTGCCGTGTGGTCCCCGGTAGAGTAGAATAGGCCACCCTCACTCTTACCGAGGTGTCGTAAAAGGCGACTAAGGTAAAGCTGCTGGCACGATCATCAGCTACCCAGAGAAGGAAAACTCTGCATTTATATCAAAACCCTCGCCAACCCGTCTGCCAAGCGTGGTGAGTATGGCAACTACCCCTCATGTGATTGAGGAGGCCCGTGCCCCAGCAGTGGGGACTTAAATGGGCTGACGATGAAGTGATATGGTCTAAGATGTAGCACGATTACCTAGAAGATACCTATTCACTCGCGCTTTGAAAACCCCCAATATTGTAGCCTCTAGGGAACACCTCCTCAGGCAGCTGATTCCACTGTTTCGCAGTACGAAAAAGGACACAGGATTCAAACCTCTTTGTGCGGACTTTTGGTATTTCTACCATGTACCGGTGTTTTACGGCCGTAGCGGATTAGGCGGGCCCCGTCCGGGGGTTCGTGAACGTAAAGCACGATCCTTTACGTAAACTTTATCTTTTAAATTATTTAAAGATAGATAAAGATAAAGTTTACGTAAAGATAATAAACTTTATCTTTATCTTATCCTCAAATGACTACAACCTCACATTTTTCTAAGCTGAAGTGAATAAGCTACTTCCGGGTAAGCTTGCTCTATCGTAGGATTTTTCTTAAGGTGCCGGGTAGGGCAAACTAGCGACGCCAATCGATTTTAATTTAACCGATTAAGGAGGCTCAAAGTCACCCAATGCAGAGATCAATGGATTGGCACATTGTAAGCGGCCACGTTTCGGTTCCGTATGTCATCACTGGCAACACACACGCATTAAAGACTTTCGTCTTGAGACACTGCAGTAGATCTGCCGAAAATATGCGTAGCTCCCGAACGCTGCCCAGCCGAGTTGGATTCGTCGATTATTAGCCATCAATTACCTTAGTGTTTTTTTTAAATTACTATCTTACCCAATTTTTATTGCTTGTGTAATTATAAATAAATAAAAAAAATATTAAAAAGTGGGAGTAGTTGGGTTTCAAAGCGTTTGGGTTTTTTTTATAAGAGCCACGCTTTGGCATGAATGGGCAGGCTCGACCGCAGAAAACCGGCGTGAAGCAGCTCTGTGCTGTGTTTCATTGCGTGAGTGAGATTACCAGAGGCCCAATCCTGGGGAAAGGGGGGCTTAAAGGTTGGCACCTTATTTGTGACTCCACTGGTGTCGCGGGTGTCCATGGGCGGCGGTAATCGCTTACCAATCAGGTGACCCGTCTACTCGACTGCCACCTATCACATAAACAAAAAAAAGGACAAGCATTTGACCTCAATCCCACCTGTTGTTAAGTGAAGATGAGGTCTAACGGCCGCACTGAGAGACGTCATTTAAGCTAATGTTCATTAACTTTAGTATCGGTAGTCTTTATGCGTATCAAAATAAGTGTCAATATTTTTATCTTAAGTAGCCAACTAAGTTAATCAACGACTTTGAGTGTGGCAGTAACTTAATTGCCCCGCGTTGGGCGCCAATTTTTTCTATTCATTTTTTTTATGGATTTTTTTTTTAAATCGTGACTAATATATATCAAATCAAATACCAAGAACCTTCAATAAGTAAAGTCCATGGCAAATAAGTTAAGCGGTGACTTTGAGTGCGCAGGAATATTATTTAATGTACGAGCTACTCGCCGTGTCGTGTGGTCCCCGGCAGAGTAGAATAGGCCACCCTCACTCTTACCGAGGTGTCGTAAAAGGCGACTAAGGTAAAGCTGCTGGCATGATCACCCAGTGACGGAAAACTCTGCATTTATATCAAAACCCTCGCCAACCCGTCTGCCAAGCGTGGTGAGTATGGCAATTACACCTCATGTGATTGAGGGAGGCCCGTGCCCAAGCAGTGGGGACTTAAATGGGCTGACGATGTACGAGCTACTCGTACAGTGCAACTTCAGCAGCGACCTACATGCAGCGCGCCTGACCGATGGACCGTCTTCGTGCACCGTCGGCATCTCTACACCGACGGCACACCAACAAATACCTTTCGATGTACCTATAATGTAAACCATGTAAATAAACCATTAAGATTTTACCAATAAACACATTTCAACCGTCTGTGTTGGGTCTCATTTCTCCAGCTGCGGCCAAGACACCTTTAGCCGTTACTATGATCAATCGAGTGAGCCTGCTCGACTGGCAGCGGTTCCCCTCCTACCTACCGTTTGACTCTTCCCATTTGCTACCCTGGGCGACCCGGGAGCAAGCTCCCATCACCTTATCTATATATAAATAATAATAATATCCTCCAACCGATTACGGCTACGGCGGCCAATCTCAACGATCAGCCACGTACGCAGGATATATTATAGTGCCCAAGTGTGTGCGCAAACACAAGTGCACTCTCTATTCCCTTACCCTCATATTCCGATGGGACACCAGGTGTGACACGACCAGAGAGGGATTGGGCGCAGGACCAACGGCTTAACGTGCTTTCCGAGGCACGGGGGTACAAGACCGCCAACTTCCAGACTCCGGGCTGCCACTAAGAATTTCTTACCGAAAACTTAGGTACAAATTATTGGCCCGACCCGGGGATCGAACCCGGGACCTCTTGCACAGCCGTCACTTTAAAGTGCGACTCACTAACCACTGCGCCACCGAGGCAGTCTAAATACATATAAATTCCTATGTATATCCTATACCTAGGGCTAAGGCTCTATGGACTACATACATACTCTAGGGACTACGTACATTTGATATAAAGTGAGCTATTTTACAAGTGCACATCTTCACTACTAAAGTTGATAGTTATATTTGCGTGCCGCGTTCTGTACTTAGTTATTTTTAATTTGAAAATGGTATAAGAACGTTCTCTTTTTTGAAAAGGCCAGCAACACTTTAGCGATCTCTCTGATTTCGTGGATGTTCATAGGTGGCGTTGATTACTTTCCATCAGGTGACTTGCTTGTTCCTTTGTCCATCTCTAGCATAAAAAAATGTTGATAAATAAATAAATAATCACTTTATTTTCCTCTTCACAAAGGTACACAGATTACAATACATATTTCATACACTGCTTAGTACGACATAGTTATAGGTGTACATTTATTTACCTTTGTGAGAGACTGGTGTCTATACTAGGGTAATCCCTGTGTGACAGATCGCCAGGCCCTCACCCTCTGACCGGTTAAGGAAAATAAAATGTTACAAAATACTTTTTACAAAACTACTACTATTACCAAAAACAGATATTCTAATATTACAAAGTAAGTATGTTAGAATTAGAAAGATTGTAGTGCACTTGTATGCGAGTATGATTATATGTGTGTGAGTGTGCTTGTTTGTATGAATATGCTCATGTGCGTGTAAGTGTGTGCATGTGTGTGTGTGAGTGTGTTGAATGTGTTGTGTTTATTCATAGTGAAAGTTTATTCATACTTCGAATTTTTGTGACAATTTGCGAGTTCTGGTCTAAGATTAGAATGAGGATGATACAACATCATATGAAAGTTTGCCGATTATAAAGAGTAACTGGCGAGTTTCTTGCCGGATTTTCTCGACCAGGAACAACTTTCCGAGCCGGTGGTAGAATCGCATTATGTTTATTATTATTTTTATTATTTATGTATCAAAATATTATCATGTAAATTATATATAAAGTACTTATAAATAGTTTTAAATTACTTAAATATATGACTGAAGTGGCAGTGGGCTGGTCATATTAGCCGCAGATCTGACAGCCGTTGGAGCCGTAAAGTCCTTGAGTGGAGACCGCGACTCGGTAAGCGTAGTGTAGGACGTCCTGCGACAAGATGGGATGATGACTTTCGAAGGCTGGCTGGTGTGGGATGAGAGTGACCGAAAATCGGGAGCAATGGCGTGCATTAGGGGAGACCTATGTCCAGCAGTGGACGAGTGTGGGTTGCTGATGATGATGATGATGATGATGACGATTTGTAAGCCTATGCAAATAAAGACTTTTATTGATTGAATGATTTTGATTATTTTACGTTTGTAATGTTATTTATGTAGGTAGTTAAAATAATAGTCACTTGAGTTTTCGGATAATCATTTTATGTAATAAGTGGCAAACGAGCAGACGGATCACATATGGTAAGCGTTCGCCGCCGCTCATGGACAACCACCACATCAATGAGGTCAAGTGTGCTGCCGAGCTTTGAATCTGCCTTTCCCCGGAACCACGAAACAGCACAGTTATGGTATCACTCCGGTTGAACTTGGCCATTCATGCCAAAGCGTGGCTCCCCCATGGTCACTACTATGAAAGGTGTTTTTCGTGTTTTTGTCCCAAATCCATTAAAAGGCAAAAATAATTAATTATTATTATTAATTAATTAAATAGTTATATTATCCATACTTTCATCATATTTCACTTATTATATTACCATGTACATATGACCATGTCTCTGAGTTCCGTGCACAACTTAACTGGCTCCCCATTCGTCGGCGTCGCGACCTTCATGTCCTCTCTCTGTTATATACCGTCTTATTTAATCCTCTGGCTCCAGCTTATCTCAAAGAGCGATTCCAATTCTTGCAACCTGCCGACGGTCGAGAAATGCGGTCATGCCGCAAACTCCATCTTAGCTTCCCTCCTCATTCCTCAGAATCCTATTCACAATCCTTTACTGTTCAATCCATTCGTCTCTGGAACTCCTTACCCCTTCCAATCAGGAAATCACAATCCCTTCCTGTATTCAAGTCCCGTGTCAAAACTCACTTCCTATCTCTATAAATACATACACTGTTTTTTCCTTGTCTCTTCTTCCTTTTTTTTATGTGGTCTGCTCTCTGATCATTTATACCTATCTATAAGAAATATTTTATTGAATTTTTGTTATAAATTATCTATGTATATATTATTATTGGGTATGTATGTATTGTTTATTATTATTTATGTAATGAAATAATATTAATATATAAAATAATGTATAATTCTGCCAATCTCAATTTCATTTGTTAAACTACTTTGCACTGCCTTCCCTTATTATTACGAATACGATATTTCTTTCCTCTACCCAAAGGTTGTCTGGAAGAAATCGCTACAAGCGATAAGACCGCCTTATTGTACTGTCTGTTACTGTTGTATCATGCTTGTATTTTATTTTGTGCAATAAAGAATATCTATCTATCTATCTATCTATATTTTTACTCTCGTAGTATAGTTAGATTTATAGATTGAATGGGTTTAAAGCAATGGGAGCATAATATAACATAATATAACAATAATTAACAACACATGGGGCATCACAGAGCGTAGCTGGCTATTAAGGTGGCATTATATTATTATTTATTGCGAATAATAGGCAGACGAGCATGCGGCCCATCTGATGGTAAATGGTAACCGCCGCTCATAGACAACAACAATGCCGGAGCACAGACATGCCGCTGCCAATCGATTTTAATTTTTAGCTACTAAACCGGATCTATTTAAACAATATCGGAGTTAGAACCTCTTGGCAAACACTTGTACTGTTTATTAAATAACCATGCAAAAACGTTGGGTCCGTTTTTGTATGCGAAAAATTTATTCACGCCAAAAGCGGCCACGTTTAGCGTGAATCAATTTCTCGCGTTTGTGCACGGACCCAATATTTATGCATGGTTATTTAATTAATAGTATAAGTGTTTGCCAAGAGGTTGTAACCCCGAAATTGTTTAAAATAGATCCGGTTTAGTAGCTAAAAATTAAAATCGATTGGCGTTGCTATTGTGCCCTACCCATCACCTTAAGTAACTTTTCAGGTTCCGTATCTTAGAATGATAAAAATAAGATCACCTTGTTGTCTGTCCGCCCGTACATTCGTTCCTCTATTTTAGGAACCTATAAAGGTATCGAGTTGACATTTAAACTATAAAGGGCGTCTCAAGACCATGGAATATGGAGGAAAAGTTACGTTAAATCCTTAAGGTGACGGGTAAGGCACACTAGCGACGCCAATCGATTATAATTTTTAGCTACTAAACCGGATCTATTTTAAACAATTTCGGGATCACACACAACCTCTCGGCAAACACTTATACTACTTATTAAATAACCATGCACAAATGTTGGGTCCAAGGCGTAGGCGCAAAATTGATTCACGCCAAAAGCGGTCACTTTTGGCGTGAACCAATTTTTCGCGTACAAAAACTGACCCAAAATTTGTGCATGGTTATTTAATAAATAGTATAAATGTTTGCCGAGAGGTTGTAATCTCGGAATGTTTAAAATAGATCCAGTTAAGTAGCTAAAAATTATAATCGGTTGGCGTCGCTACTGTGCCCTACCCGTCACCTTAAGTTAGTATTTCTTATTTAAAGGAATCATATTGTATTTAAAGAAAAAAAAACATTTACCGCTTTATTACAAATCGCGATCTAAATTTATTACCGTATTAAAACTCATATCATCCCTTTCCAATACGCAATGTCAAAAGGGGCTGGCACGAATTTTGTATCGGGACTATCCTTAGTTCGCGACTTCTAATAGGGGGGTTAAAGTTTTTTGGATCGTGCTTGTATTGCACGGGAATCGAACTGGAAAAAAAAAATTCTCACAACATCTCATACGTTAACCTGATTCCGTACTAAGTAGCTTAAGCATTTGTGTTACAGATATCAGACAACAGAGGAACACCAATATATACTTAAATACATATATTACACCCAGACACCGAACAAACACAAGTGTTCATCGCACGAATGTTTGTCCAGGGTGGGGATCGAACCCACGACCTTTGGCGTAAGAGGCAGGGTCACTACCAATTGCGCCATCCGGTCAGTCGAATGGCTTTTTTATTCTGCCAGTCGATATAGATAGTACCTAATTACTATCGATAAATGTTTTCTAAGAAACCTTAGGTCTTAACTCGTCTGTCGTGAAAGATACCAAAGCTTTTCGTCACCTGAAGAATGTTTGCTCATGAAAACAGTCTCAATATTTATTTACCTATTTTATTTTGTCCCTACCCCAACCTCGGAATGAAATGATTGGTTCCATAGAATGAAAAAATGTGTCAAGTTTCAATTTGAATACTTCAGAAAACATTAAAATATCTTTTCCACTAATTTCTTATATCACTGCCTTGAAAAAATGTAAAAATGTTTCGAATTTTTCGAACATAGCTCGGGTTTGTTATCACTTTCGTTCGTTCTTTTCGATCACGGTGATTGGTAGGGCACACTGGCGACGTCAATCGATTTTAATTTTTAGGCTACTTAACCGGATCTATTACTTATAACAATTTCGGCGTTACAACCTCTCAGCAAACAGTTATACTATTTATTAAATATCCATACACATTGGGTCCAACGCGTACGCGAAAAATTGATTTACGCCAAAAGTGGCCGCTTTTGGCGTAAATCAATTTTTCGCGTGCCCTACCCGTCACCTTAAGCTTTATTCCATCATAGTAGCGATGACTAAATTTTTATGATGGAGGCTTTTGCTTGGCAGTGAGACTGTTTATTCGCTGATATTTTACAAAAAAACTCGCCTCTAGGGATCAATATTTTTATAATTCCGTTTCTTTTTTGACTATTTAAAAAAGCTCGATTCCATTATATGTGTGTACCACCTAAATTGTATATCTACCACGTAGTCTGCACATTTTTATAATAATAATAGGTGTATATACCTATTTCTATTTCTTTCTCCACACTCTCACTCGCAAGCAGGTCCCACCAGAAAACCAGCTCTGCTGCAGATAATGCCGTAGCAGCAAATGCTGAGGTCGGGACCTGATTGATCACATACAAACACAACATCTCTTCTTTGTATCTGTGTGTGTTATGCCTACTGTATATGTTTTCTTGGCTGTGGTGGTAGTCAATACCTAAATGTATTTTCTTTCTTCTTTCTTTCAATGCGTATATGCCAGAAAGAAGAGGACATACCTACTGTGAGTATGAAATTAACGAGTATTAAGTTTTTTTTTTATAGAAAGACCAATCAGGATGGTAAGGCACAAAAGAACTAACAAAGAACCCATTGTGTCTGCCATCCTCACCCTGATGGCCTGCTGAGATGCCGTTTCACGCCCCACCTAAAAGACCCCGGATTGTATGAAGGAGGAAACACATGAGCTGGGAGGGCATTCCATGTCTTGATGGCTCGGGGCAGGAACGAGGAGCCAAACCTCTAAGTATGTTTCTAGGTGCTGTACCACCAAGAGCCTTCTTTCATGCTGTTACAAGTCGGAGAAAACTCGCTTTCCGTAGTGGCTATGTGCGTTACTGTAGGTAGAGCAAGGTCCAACATAGGTTTTCCATGCTGCAAGAGCTGAACTCAAAGAGAAGACAGCTACTATTTCTCACACTAGTACAAAGTTGAAGTGTTCAATGCGTTTACGCTGGCGTACTGGCGCCTGGTAGAGGGGGTCTATACTTAGTGAACTAAATGTGAATATAGTGTATTTGTATATATCGGTGCTATATCACCTACTGCTTTTCGCGGTGAGCAAGGTCCAGCATAGCCTTTCCCTGCTGCAGAATCCGTACTCAAAGGAAGACAGAAACTTTTCCCACACTAGTACATAGTCGGAGGCTTCCACGCGTGTACGCCGGGGGAGGGGGGAGTGGGCGGGGCCAGCCCACGCCCCGCCGCTCGCGAATCACGAGGCGTGCTAGTTTCGCGCCGACCGCCGCCCCACGCGCACGTCCGCGCCCGCGAGTGTTGTGACTGTGTCATGTTGCGAGAATAGGACATGTCACGGAGAAAACAGAGCAACCCCAAGCCGCTAAAACGTGAGTTTGTAAACTTAAGTTAACTTAAAAATATATATTTGAGGAAACTTTTAAAAACAAGTTCAACGGGTCCTGCAAAAGTTTGAAGTCCTAACAGACCGATATAATAAGTTTTTGCGTAAACTTAAGTCATTAAGTTTATCTGTATTGTGCAGTAAAAAAAGAATAATGAAAATAAGGTAACTAGCTATTTACAGTAGATTTTATAGAGTAAGTTTCTGTATAGATGGCATTGACAGTAAACGCAACGCATGTTCATTGTAAGAGTTTTACAGTACCTCTGAAATGTATGTAAAAGTTTGAGCTCCGAAAGACTTTGAACGCAAAACTGTATTCGTGTATTTTTGTATTCGTATTTGACTTTTTTAAGCTAAACTATCAGAGCTAAAACTAAAATGGAAAAGAATGATTCATAAAGAAACTTTAGTCAAACCTTTACACCATTTTGGTATAGTTAAAACTATAATGAAGTTAAGTTTGGACTTTAAAGTATTATAGGTAGATGTTGATAAATCTATGTATAGTATGTTTTTGAAATACCTAACTGTTATCATTAGGCCAAAACGTATGACCAAATTAATATAGGTAAATAATAAGTTACATATTGTTCCCGAGGAATTTAATATACCTATTTAAGCATCGCGGGTAGTTTTACAAAACGTTTTAAAGATATTCTAACATCATAATCATCAGCCTATAGCAGTCCACTGCTGGACGTAGTCCTCTCCAATTGTTCGCCACCGTGATCTATCCATGGTTCTCGCATCCAGCTCTTATCAATAGATATTGTAACAATTAAATTTAATTTAAAAAGCCGGCGTCTATTGAAATTGTATATCTCATAAGTATGAGTCAACCTCTTATATGGCATTGCGAAAAGAATATTAATAATACCGAAGCAAACGTTTGGGTGGTGGTGAGATTCTTAAATCGAGTTATAAGCATATGCACTAGCACTAAATGTCTCTGATGATTCAAAATAAATTGTTTGTGGAATCTTCGTTGTGCCATCAGAACTAGGAAAACTGCCTTGTTTGTAGGATCAAAATGATATATCGGTAGGGCTTTATTCATAAACATTCAATGGGTAAACATCTTTATTTATTTTATTTGGTATACAAAACATATTACAATCTAATAAGAATAATTTATACAATACATTCGACAAGTCCCCGATTGCAATACAAAAACATGTATACACAGACAGAAAATCAATCGAAAGCTAACAGTTACAATAAAATTAAAATTAAACTAAAATTAACTTAAAACTAAAATCCACAGTTACCCCCTCACATGCAAAGAAGATAAAGAGGAGGGATAGTGTCTTACAACGCACCACAGATGCATTGCAAAACAGACCTCTTGAACTGATATGTAGGTTGTACCGGTAGAGATCCAATTCCTCATGTCTGTTAGCTAAAACGGCGTTGTAAAACAGTTTTGAAACAAAAAAAATACATTTTTTTTCGAAAAAAGAATGGAAACTGCTTTATATCAAACTGTTTTAGCTAACAACGGTTTATATGAACAATAACGAATATGCGTTATTTTAACCACTTTCTCCGATTGTTTTTTCCTAATTCGCACAAAAAAAATTGTCATTTCCAACATATTTTTAGACGAAAGTTGTTCTTTGGAACAACTATATCGGGTAAAATAAGTTTTTAGAAGGATGACTTTTATCCGATACACCCTGTATGTAATGTCTTAATTTTTTATATTCAACTTGAAAACGTAAATATTTTCAGACTACCTAAACCTAGTTCATCAGTTCCAAATCTTCTTTCAAATGGCAATCAATCTATATGTCTTCAGCCAGCGTCTGTCCGTTGCTGATCGTAGGTCATCATCATATCTCATCTCAGCGAGCAATTCCCAGTCGCGTCCAACACTCTCCAGACCTAGACCATAATCCTGGATTCCAGAAGTCTGGTAATTACAATGAAGCAACTGCCGTCTGACCTTCACAACCCTTGGAAGGGGAGCCAGACTAACATGATCATGGTAAGCTTCTTCATAATGCGCCACCAATTTCTATCCCACAATTTTCTTATCCAGCCACTGTAATCTCAGTTAATTCTTTCAAAATGGCAATTAAGGCTTAGGCCCTCGAAAAGGGAATTCTTTCAACATGACAATTAAGTCATTAATCATTATAGAAAATTGAAAAAGGGTTAAAAAGATAACCTCATCACATCTCATCTCGAGAAAATCTTTGAAGTTTGAAGCTGCACAGGGAAGAAATAAAATATAAACGGAGAGCAGGCGGTGTTTTTTGTAAACGGTTGAGAGGATTATAATAGAACAATATTAATTAGCCGTGTGGTACCCGGCAGAGTAGAATAGGCCACCCTCACTCTTACCGAGGTGTCGTAAAAGGCGACTAAGGTAAAGCTGCTGGCATGTTCATCAGCACCCAGAGAAGGAAAACTCTGCATTTATATCAAACCCTCGCCAACCCGTCTGCCAAGCGTGGTGAGTATGGAAATTACCCCTCATGTGATTGAGGGAGGCCCGTGCCCCAGCAGTGAGGACTTAAATGGGCTGACGATGACGATGATGAGAACAATATTTATTCTGCAAAAAATTTAAGGCAAGAGTGAACAGGCATCTTTTAGGCAAACGCCGTGATCAAGCGTGAGGTGAGATTGTGGTCAAGCGTTAGCCTACAGTTCATGAAAAAAAAAATTTTGAACTTATTACATTTTTAGACGTACAGGGACAACAGCAAATCAGACTATACAAATCTGTCAAATTTCTTCAATGGATTTTCAACTTAATATCTATCGGTTATGGTTCAATATCAATCGAAGAATTTTGACAGTTTGTGGTAGTCTGATGAGCTGTTCACTGTACATTCATTTGCTTTGGGCCGAGAATTAATAAAAGTAACAAACGATATTCTTTTTTATTGTATGTTTTTTACACGTGATATTGTAACATTTCTTTTATTAAATCACATCAACAAATTAATGAAAAGCTGTCCAAAAATAAGGTAACCATAATAAATCTTCAACTAATTTATTTTCAATTATCATTTACCAATTTTAAAAATAATAATTGTAGTGTATTTATTATGTATTTAAATTGTTTATTCCATTTTAACCGACGCTTTTTTTCTTACTTGTAAAATGAACAACTTTCATTTTATTTATTTTATTTTACAAGTTTTTGGAAAACTTACTGCTAGATTTAGGGATACAGTCACAGAAAAAAAAACGTTGAGGGCCAATTACAAGTTTCCACTGATAATCACTTGGTTGTTTAACAGAAATGCAAGTGGGTACCTAATGTTAAGAATAGTCATTAGACATGTTTCTTTTAAGAAACAGGTATTAGGTTTAATGAAAAGCTGGATTAGCTACATAATATTGTCACGTGAGGTCCCAAACCCGCGAGATCTATTCATGACGTCACCACATTCCTTTAAGCCTCAAGGTAAGGTGATAGTGGTTATTTATATTTTTTGTTTGTACGGACGAATCGAAGTGCGCAGGAGTTCGTTAAACCGTTATCTTGAATTAATGTATTCTTCGATTGTCTGGTTATCTGAGCTGTGATATCGTGTCATGCCGGTTATATATAATAGCTAGAAACTGAGGACGATGGAGTAATAAAGTCTTACAGTGATTGCTTTGAGAGATTTATTTATTATCTGGTCTATTTTTTAAAAAATACGTTTTGTTTACGAGTACAAAAGACAGTGAGGTGTTGTAGCGTTTTAAGATAGATAGATAGATATACTTTATTGCACAAAATACACAACTTAACTACTAGGCATTACAGAAATTTTGTGTACAATTTCGGCGGTCTTATCGCTGAAAGCGATTTCTACCAGACAACCTTCGGGTAAAGGACATTTGATAGTAGAGAAGGGGTAGGGGGTGCAATATTCAATAAGAAAAAAAAGAAACTGTAAATGTTAAAGTATTATCTCATTTCTAATTTATCTAATCATCATCTTATTACCGTACTAAAGCTCATGTCATAACGTTAAAATACGCAATGTTAAAAGGGGATGGCACGAATTTTGTACCGGGACTATGCTTAGTTCGCGATTTGTAAAAACGGGGTTATAGTTTAGGCCCAACGTTGATACATTAGTCAGTCAGCGTTTGCTTATATAATATATTAACTGCTTCGGTGGCGTAGTGTTTAGTGGGTCGCACTATAAAGCGACGCCTGCGCAATTCGACGGGTGCGATCCCCGGGTTGGGTCAAAAATACTCGTATGTACCTAAGTTTTCCATTCCATCATCGGACGACAAGACGCGGCGAGTGCTTTCATCCGTATGTGGTAGAAATACCCCTTATCCGCACGAAGCAATTTGCTTCCACATTTATAATGCGGACGGCTAAGGAATGGAAATCTCTGCCGAGATCTGTTTTTCCTGACCATTATAATCTGGGCATCTTTAAAACAGGCATCTTTTAGCGCGTATAATCCTAGACCTCATCGTCGCTTTCCATCAGGTGCGATTGTGGTCAAGCGTTAGCTTATTGACCAAAAAAAAAAGAAATTCTTAGTGTCAGCCCGGAATCTAGAAGTTGGTGGTTTTGTACCCCCATGCCTCGGAAAGCATGTTAAGCCTCTCCAGTCGTGTCACGCTGGTGTCCCATCGGAATATGAGGGTAAGTGAATTCAGAGTGCACTTGTGTTTACGCACACACTTGAGCACTATAATATCCTGCGTACTTGGCTGATCGTTGAGATTGGCCGCCGTAGCTGTCATTGGTTGGAGGATATTATTATTATTATACAGGGTGTATCTGTAAGCATTTACATCCCTTTAACCACGTGTTCTATCAAGCATTCTGAACAGCATTTGTTCTATGACTTTTGGAAATTCGCATAAAAAAAATTCAACTTCTCATACAAAATCGGTCACGTGAACTTGGTCATTTTGTATTAGGAGTCGAAACATTTTTTTGACTAATTTCGTAAAAGTCGTAGAACAAATGTTGTTCAGAATGGTTGTTAGAACACGTGGTTAAAGGGAATAAATGTCCACTGATACACCCTGTATATTTAGATTAGTTACTTAAATTAACTTTATACCTAGATTTAAGCATTTATCTATTGCCTCTGCTATCTCTCAGTCGGGACGATGAATTTGGTCGATCTTTGATCCAGACAATGCTAGCAATGTTGTTACTTCACCGATAATACTCTCAGATAAGAAAACTGTCTAATTATTGTAATACACATTACTCGCACCTAATATTACGATTATGATGAAATATAAAGTGATAAATTAACTATGCACTCGGGATTATCATATTCAATGAACGGTAATGACACAGTACTTGGTCTTTTGTACAATCAAATTGTACATCATGTCCCTAATTTTGCGGAAACACAAAACTATTCATATAGACAGCTCTTTGCTGACTAACGGCCGCACTCACAGACGTCATTTAAGCTAATGTTCATTAACTTTATTATCGGTAGCATTTATGCGAATTAAAATTAGTATCAATATTTTTTCTTAAGTAGCCAACTAAGTTAATCAACGACTCTGAGTGTGGCAGTAAAAGTCGTTATTATAATTAATAATTATTAATTAATTAATAATTCTCACAACATCTCATACGTTGCCTTGATTCCGTACTAAGTAGCTTAAGCACTTGTATCACAGATATCAGATAACAGAGGAACACAAATATATATTTAAATACATATATTACACCCAGACACCGAACAAACACAACTGTGTACAGGGTGAGGATCGAACCCACGACTTTTGGCGTAAGAGGCAGGATCACTACCAATTGTGCCATCCGGTCAGTCAATTAAGAAAGAAAGAAAGAAAAATTTTATTATTTTGGACATCACAACACTACATACGGGTACAACATTAGTTACAAAAGAACAAGCAAACAAACAAAAAAAAAGATACAGAAAAAAAAAAGAAAACAAAACAAAGGAAAAACAAAATAATGAATACAAATAACCAGGCAGTGCAAATAATATATTGTGTGTTGTGACCTCCAACATAAATGGACCCCACTCAGCCTATGTCATGACCCTGAGTGAGTGCCACGGAGGAATTAATTATATTGTTGCCAAAACAGGTACAAGTAAAACACATTTTGCTAGACATCAATATACTTGCCAATCGTCTCGTCTTTCTATCAAAGTGAATAAAATTCTTGCAACATATTCAAAGACAAGCTTCAACTGAAAACAGTTATTAGCAGACTGGTTAAAAACGCTAACATATGAGGAAACAGAAAAGATTGTCCTGCCTGACACAAATGTTTTAGTATACGCTTTTGAGGAGAATCCAAACTCTGATATAGTTAAACCACTTTTGTCTAACAATTTTCATTTTCTTTGTTTGACCTGATTTATAATATATCTTTACCAATGAAATTATCGTTTTGAATGGCAATTTTCTTAGAATTTGTATTTTTTCATACTAACTTTTTTTTTTTGTAAAGTAACTATTGATAATGCCCGGAGTTTAGAAGTTGGCGGTTTTGTACCCCCGTGCCTCGGAAAGCACGCTAAGCCGTTGGTCCTGCGCCTGATCTTCGGTCGTGTCACATTGATGTCCCATCGAATTAGTGTAAGGCAATAGAGAGTGCACTTGTGTCTACGCAATCACGTGTGCATTATGATATGTCCTGCGTCATTATCATAGGTCAATCATCATTTATTGCATGCCATATTGGCGTCGATGGCTGACCGGAATATCGGTTTGGAGGACATTATAAGTCAAATCATTTTTCTCAACAATTAAATGAAGTTTGGAAATGTAACATCCATTTCTCTAGAAAGTTATTTATCTTCTGGGTTAACGATACGGTATCTGCGTTGACCTGATATGTGAGAGGAGAGGTAAACAATAGAGTTGATTATCGTTGTTTTTTAAACAATTGTTAATGGTAACTGTATTGGTTATGACATTCATTTCTTAATTAAATTCAAACTCAAAACTTAGTTAGCTAAACTTGATCCTTAAAGATTTTTAGATAAAGGCCCTGTTCTGACCATCCCTGAGTAAACTTATATAAAATTTAAAAAATAAGATTCGGTTAAAGTGGACGAGTAGGTAACTTCTTTTCGAATTGCAACACCTCCCAAGGAGGAGTTCACTGACTTTTAATATCGCTGTTTAACAAAAATTCACAGCTTGCTTAACTTTTTAAGGTATCTTCGACTGACTTTTTTTGTAGCATTAAATTCAAAAAATAATTATATAATTACATCTTTATTGTAAAGAGCGATGGTAGCTCAATGAATACGAACGCGCCTTCCACGCAGATGGTCGAGGTTCGAATCCTAGCATGTACCAATGGTTTTATCAAATCTATGTGCGTATTTCTACCATTACCATCTGCTAAGCGGTGAGGGAAAACACCGTGAGGAAACCTGCACGTTTCGGAAAAAGTTTCTAAAACGTGTAACCATGATTCAGTTGGTCTGGTTTCCCTGCTAAAGGATTGCGAAGGTCAGATGGCAGTCGCCTCATTATAATTACCAGACCCCCCAATCCTGAATCATGGTATAAGCGTACCCTGGGCTCCAAAGCGACAGCTTTGGACGCAACCGAGAATTACACGCTAAGATGAACAAGATAATTAATACTTATTGCAAATAAAGTTTTACAAACAAATAAGCCGTTTACATTATCAATTGCGTATAGCAACTATTGCTGAACTGAACTGGGTTCTGAAAAACCTGTATTTCAGCAAACAGTGCTCTCACATCTTGTATCAAAATACAAGTCACTTTTGTGCGTTGCTTCAACTATACAAAATTGTATGAAAGTTTGGCGATTAAAAAGAGTAACTGGCGAGTTTCTTGCCGGATCTTCTCGACCAGAAGCCACTTTCCGAGCCGGTGGTAGAATCGCATTATGTTTATTTATTCCTTTAGTATATTTTATGTATCAACATATATATGTACTAACATATAAATTATACATAAGTACTTATAAATAGTTTTAAGACATTTAAATGTATGACGATTTGTAAGTGCTGTGTACAAGCCTATGCAAATAAAGAATTATTTGATTTTTTTTTTGATACTTCTCTAAAGATTAACGTACATACAAAAATTTCGGTATCAAATTTTATGAAATTGATTTTATCATTAACAATATCAATTCGCGGTAACTGTTACACACAACCCCTACCGCTTCTTAACACTATTATTTCAACCCCTCATCCCATCAATGAAATAAAGTCAAAACCGAACCGCTCGGTCACTTCGACCCCCCGACAAAGTCAGGGTTGGCACGCGACCCGTGGGAAGATGGGGCGCGAGGGTTAACCCTCTAATGGACATATGGCCGTAAAGACCCTTAAAGTGTTGCGAGCGCGGGGTTGAGAGAAACAAATAGTCCAATAATAGGCTGCAAATCGGTGGGTCTTTTAGACCTTCGCAGTTGCGAGTATTTTTTGCTATATTTGGCCTTTGATACTGTAGGTAAAAATTAAGTAAAAGGATTAATACAGTGTAGGTTTTAGAAATTTGAACCTGGTTTTATTACATCTTATTGTAGCGTGTAATTACGGCACATGTACAGTAACGCCCTGTTGGTCTAGTGTTTTAAGTACTGGGCCGTGATCTCGAGGTTTCGTGATTGATTCTCAGGTCGAGCGAAAAGTATGTTTCGAATTTTTTGAACATAGCTCGGGTAGGTCCCATTAATCCGCATTTGGCAAGCGTGGTGATTAAGCCTAATCCCATCATAGTTACGATTATTTGATTTCTATTATGGAGGCATTTGCCCTGCAGTGGGACAGTTTATAGGCTGATACTTTAATTTAATCAATTTTAAGCGTGTAATTTCCGGTTGCGTCCAAAGCTGTCGCTCTGGAACCTGGAGTACGCTTAGACCATGAGTCAGTATTCGGTTTACTATTAGTATTTGATTGATGTTAAGAAATTAAAAAAAGAAATTAAAACTGTACTATTTTATAACTGTAGGTCATTCTTAGAGATTTAATTTTACCGTGGCAGTCCTTGAATCCAATAAGTATTCCTTCAAAGTCAGAATCTTAAAAATTACGTAAGATTTTTTTTTTATAAAAATCATCGAATCATATGATACCCAGTTGATTAGTTGATTCGATAACGAATGACAGGGACGTATGGAAAAGGAAGACATACTACGCCGACTCCAGAAAACCTATTAAAGGGGCAGGAGGATGATGATGATACCCAGTTATCAAAATAAATAAGTATTCTTACAGGGGTAAATACCAACAGCTTCCCAGACCGGTACTTATAATATTCCTTCAATGGTATTACTTGGGTAGAATATCGAAATCTCAAAACCTTGGAGTCACATTTCGACACAACGATCCGATATGTCTTAAGTAATAAAAATGTACTTAGTTTGAGATTTAAAACAGTACTCAATTGTTATCAGCTCTTGTATCTAATTAACAAACATCCACACTTGGAGTGTTGTTACACAATCTGCCGATAAGAAATGATAAAGAAAAATAGTGCAATATTTTTTATACTAAAGTAATAAAATAGAATATAAATTGTACATACTTACATTACCTATACCGAATTATAGATTAAATTTGTATAAATCAAATAATACCCACCCACCACCGAATTAGCAAACTGAAGTGGCAGTGGGCTGGTCATATTAGCCGCAGAACTGACAGCCGTTGAAGCCGTAAAGTCCTTGAGTGGAGACCACGACTCGGTAAGCGTAGTGTAGGACGCCCTGCGACAAGATGGGATGATGACATTCGAAGGCTGGCTAGTGTGGGCTGGATGAGAGTGGCCGAAAATCGGGAGCAGTGGCGTTCATTAGGGGAGACCTATGTCCAGCAGTGGACGAGTGTGGGTTGCTGATGATGAAATCAAATACTGGAGACTTTTTAATCAAATTTAAGCTGTCTTCATCGATAAATTGTACTTCATCTCCCAATGATGGGTAGATGCTCCAAGATATTTTTTTTACATTATAAAGAATAAATAAACATTCCAGCTAGTGTTAAAATTTAACTAACCAGATTAAAAATATTTAAGTATGTTTTTATTTATTATTATGTGTAGACTATTTGTTTATTACTACTTATCTTATAAAAATTTGAAATAATTCATCTCATACATTGAATCATTATCCGTGGATAAATCTATGGTATAACGTCAGATTTGTATGGAATGTTAGCGCTATACCATAAATTTAGCATCGGAATAAGGTTGGTCGAAGCGGCCTTATATCAGACATCAGATAAATTACAAATAAGCGAATATTACACCCACTCAAAATACAAGTGTTTATCCGGATTGGGAATTGATCCTTTGGCGTATAAGGCATAATCACTGCCGAATCGCTATTTTTAATTTGAACTAGTTGGGCGCCCTCACTTCGTTTCGGGTTTCCCAAATTTCGCCAATAGATGGCCCTGGGTGACCTATACAAGATGTCTGTTAAAAAATACTAAATAAAAATAATAATAGTAAATATAGTATACTTATAGCATATTTTCGGCCCATCTATCGCAGTGCCTCAAGACGCTCTTTAATTCGTGTATATTGCCAGTGACGACAAACGGAACCGAAACGTGGCCTTACAATGAGCCGCTTGAAAAGGCTCAAAGTCACGCAGAGAGCAATGGAAAGAGCTATGCTCGGAGTCTCCTTGCGGGATTGTATCAGGAATGTTGAGATCCGCAGGAGAACCAAGGTCAAAGACATATCCCAAAGAATTGCATGCCTCAAGTGGCAACGGGCAGGGCACGTGCGTAGGAGATCAGACGGCCGATGGGGCAGAAAGGTCTTCGAGTGGAGGCCGCGTATAAGAGGTCGAAGATCGAAACCGTGGCAGGCCCCCTACAAGGTGGACCGACGATCTGGTGAAGGTCGCGGGAATCCTTTAAATGCGGGCGGCACAGGACCGATCTATGTAGAGATCATTAGGGGAAGCTTATGCAGGACTGTATGCGTATGTAGCACTGCAGGACAGTGGACGTTTATGGGCTGAAATGACGGATGATAGTAAAATATAGGCAAAAAAAGATATCTATTTTGGTAAGAAACTATTTTAGATTAGTTTGTTACACTGAGTGCATTATATCGTCTACAGTTATACTCGTAGTTATGGGTGTAGAGATAACGTTATCATCATTATCAGATGTGTACGGACGAGCAATAAACCAGTTATTGCTACTTGATTCTGATAAAAATACACTGTTCAGTGTCTTCTAGAAGAAAATGGTAATGATAAGCTAATTAAAAGTAAAAGATTAGCTTTGTTTTTAGTTGGGTATAGGTATCTAAAATATTGTAGAGACTTTGTTTAGGAGAAGATTTAAAAACAACCTATTATCAAATAATAAATAAGAGAAATGTTTCTACTCGCTGTCCTTTGATTTGCAATAATCTTATCCCATTAAAAAAAATATTTTTTTATTATATCTTCTATAGTTTATTGAATGTGTATTACCTAGTTTTAATTTTATGTGCCCGAACAGGGTTCATGTTGATGTGTAACCCGTACTAAGAACTGTATCCTACAAAATGAGTGCAATAAATTATTTGTAAGTATTTGTATTTGTAGGTATTTGTATTTGTAGGTATTTGTATTTGTAGGTATTTGTATTTGTAGGTATTTGTATTTGTAGGTATTTGTATTTGTAAAATCCAGACAAGACTAGTCTGGCCCGATAGCGCATTAAGTAGTGACCTCTTACATTATGTGATAGGTGGCAGACGAGTAGACGAATCACAGGATAAGCCTTTCCCCCCGATTGGTATCCGGTAGCCTTACTCACTCGGTGAAACACAGCGTAGCTGCTTGACGCCGGTTTTCTGTGAGGCCGTGCTATCAATTCTGTTAAGCCGGACCATTCATGATGAGGCGTGACTTCACTGGTGTTTCGTGTTCCATGGGCGGTGGCAATCGCATACCACTATGGTGAAGCAGCACTATGCTGTATTTCGCTGCGTGAGTGAGGGTACCGGATTCCCAATCCGGGGAAAGGAGGGTTTAGAGGTCGGCAGCGCACTTGTGACTCCACTGGTGTCGCGGGTGTTCATGGGCGGCGGCAATCGCTTACCATCAGGTGATCCGTCTGCTAGTCTGCCACCTATTACATAAAAAAAACCATCAGGTGATGAAAAAAAATCCTAAATTTTCTCTTCTTTTTTGTCAAGATTCTTTCGCCCACCGTTGGGCATATGCCTCTCCCAAGCATCTCCACTCGGCTCAGGTCATGAGTTTTCTTGGTCCATAAGACTCCTGCGTGGCTTGGTAGATAAACCTTTCTCTACGTGGCAATAACTACTTTGTACTTAAGTATATCACTTCGACACTAGGTAACTCGTCAAATCCCTACTGTTTAAGCGATAAAGGCGCTATCGTAAAGTGCGGCGCGGGCGCAGGATTCCCGATCCGCAGAAACGCGCACAATGCGCGGTGCTCGTTTGCGTGGCGGCCGCTCTTTAGCCTTCCAGGGTTGTCAACCTATCAATAGTGTCCACTTTTAATTATCCTACTGATTTTTACGGTACCTATTATGCTTCACCCTCTTTCTCGTTTGGAAGGTTCACACACAGGATATCTTAAGCTGTAGGATCACTTTTTTTTAAATATAGATATTTCAATTTCAATTTCTTTGTTTCTTTTCAACTATATTTAATGACACAATTCCAATAACACAGGGAACAGATTTATACTTTTGCTATATTGTGGGAGATTGGCGTCTGTACTAGGATTTTTTTTAAATCTAGAGGCGGACAAACGAGCAAGCGAGTCACCCGAAGACTAGACGAGGATATCTTGACAGATTACCAGGCTCCCACCACCTCAAATTGTAGTTAGTATAGTGTCAAAATTGATCGAATCATTCAATCATTCGTTCAGTGACTTTCTGTTCTACATAACCTTGTTTTGTAGTCTGAAGTAAGTAAGTGTCCAAGTAATATGATTAGGAATTGCTTCTATTTTTTGGAATTAAATCCAAAAAAATAAGTTGACTACTTTCTCCTAAATAACTTACCGTAAAATGACATGAACTGTCACATGGATAAACCGTCATTGTCACTGAATCGATATTTTGAGGTTATTATTGTAGTACCTCATTTTAAATAAAGTAGGGGTCCGGGTGTTTTAACATTAGTATTATAGTTGATATACTAACTAACTTTAAACTTAGTTTATGTAATAATGTATGTTCTAGTTCTTCAGTTATTCCTATTATTAATCCCACTACAAATTTTAAACCCCGTTTTGGAATAAGAGGGTCATAGTTTATCTTTAGCCAACCCTAGGTCTCACAATGAGCCTTTGATTCCGCCGCTCGTATAATGCGCGGGCGACTGTACTGTCGACGGCGATGACGCTGGATTACTGCGACGTAAGATATGCACTCCTTGTGCATCGGCTAGCTTCCGCCCACGGGTTTACGTGGGCAGAGGGGCGGATTTCACCTCTCAAACTTAATATAGCCGGACATCCAGCGCGAGTTGAATTTCAGAGGGGCGGATTTCTCTTCTCTAACTTAATATAGACGGACATCGAGCGCGAGTTGAATTTCAGAGGGGCGGATTTCTCCTCTCTAACTTAATATAGCCGGACATCGAGCGCGAGTTGAATTTCAGAGGGGCGGATTTCTCCTATCTAACTTAATATAGCCGGACATCGAGCGCGAGTTGAATTTCAGAGGGGCGGATTTCTCCTCTCTAACTTAATATAGCCGGACATCGAGCGCGAGTTGAATTTCAGAGGGGCGGATTTCTCCTCTCTAACTTAATATAGCCGGACATCGAGCGCGAGTTGACTTTTCTTTGTGTGATAGGTTGACACTAGTGCGCTGCTAACCTTCAAACCTTCTTTAACCCGGATGTGCCTCCGGTACCCTCACTTACGCAGCGAAACACAGCATAGTGCTGCTTCACGCCGGTTTTCTGTGAGGCCGTGGTATCACTCCAGTCAAGCCGGCCCATTCATGACGAAGCGTGGCTCTCCCACGGTAGATTATTTTATTCATTAAATCACTTCAAAATGTATGCATGTGTGCCCTTTGATGCAAATAAATGTATTATCTATCTATCTATCATTACTTTGAAACTTACTTACCTCAAAAATCATAATACTCAGAAATTAATCCTGTGACCGCAAAATCGGCTGGCGAGTGACGATAGAGACGCTGTGGTCACTTAGAAGCGTGTCATGTTATTGCAAAATTAGAGGAAAATCAACAGGAACTTGCGACTAATTACTAGGTTCTTCCCTAAAGATTCCTTCTGTCATCGAAGCGATTTCTGATCAGCTGAGGCGTATTGAAATAGGGTCAATGATCTGAAACATACCTACTAGCGACCCGCCCAGCTTCTTACGAGAGTAAAATAGTGCATTAACCATATTATCATACATTAAACCTTCCTCTTAAACTACTCAAATCGAATCAAATCCGTTGCGTAGTTTCAAAGATTTGAGCATACACAGGCACAAACGTGTAGACCAATGGACATAAGTGCGCTGTCTATCTTTAAATCTTTAAACCCCCTTTCCCCCGGATAGGGCCTCCGGTACCCAAACTCATGCAGCGAAACACAGCAAAGTGCTGCTTTACGCCGGTTTTCTGTGAGGTTTTAGTATGTCCAAATTAGAGCTGACACCTCTGGATTTATAGCCTAGATGGCGGTGAGGGAAAACATCGTGAGGAAACCAGCATGGATAAGTTTCTTTTCCATTGGTTCCATTTTCCGTTGGTCTCGTTCCCGTGGCAAGGGTTGCGCAGTTCAGACGGCAGTCGTTGTAACTCTTTACTGAAACGACTCAGTGATCCGACTCAGCCAAATGATACACTGTTCCGATGCTCTAATGTTCGCTCCGAAGGTATCATTTGACTCAAATGGATCTCGATTTTGAGTGTACCGAATGATCCGAATGAGTTGAATGATCCGAGTGAGCCAAATGTACGGAATGATCCGATGAGCCAAATGATCCGAATGAGCTGAATGATCCGAGTGAGCCGAATGATCCGAGTCAGCCGAATGATCTGAATGAGCGGAATGAATCACGGATCTATCTGATAGTCGATGTTCCAAATGAAGCGTATCACTGTTCCGCATCTCTACACTGATCCAGATGCAAATGTTCCAATCTTTTGAAAGATGCGTTCATGGTCCAAGCGTAGCTAAGATGATTGTTTAGAATTATTGTATAAGTGAAATGTTTTCCTTACACAAATGCTCATAATTACATTATTATTAGATACTTTGACGACCCGTTTGGAACAGTGGTAGTGAACGCTGCCTCTGGTGCAAGAGTTGCGGGTTCGATCCCCGCACAGTACAAACATTTGTGTTCATGTACATATCTGTTTGTATTGGTCTGGGTGTTATCTAAGAAAAGTATTATATGTATATATTTGTAATCCCACTGTTGATTCTGATGTCCGTAACACAGGTGCTTGAGCTACCTATCTCGGAGTCAGATCAATGTATGTGATGTTGTGAAATATTTATTTATAAAAAAAAAAGTGTATCAAAGCATCTATGACTAATAAGGTAAATAGTATAATAGTTATTTATAGTAAATATGTATTTTCAGTTTCCGTACATTGTTTGTATAGGAAGTCCTGGGATTTGGACAATATTTTGATACTTAAATAGTTTTTTAGATTTTCCCGTTGCATTATAACTATAATGTATCAATACGGGGATTAACACGATATTTATTATGTTAAACAACATTGTGAGCATTTTAAACAACCTAACTGTCATGTCAATGAAATATTCTACCATCTGCGGCTAGTCTTTGCGAGTACTGGGCTATCGCGTATGAGAAATCCGCTAGATGGCGTACTGTTGGACTGAGGTCCAACATCAATAGCATTGGTTGTTTAGTCAAATTGAGATCACGTTTAAAAATAACCAATCACATTGTATATGGACCTCAGTCCTATAGTACGCCATCTAGCGGATTTTTCAGTGTCAGTGACTAGCCGTGTTCGCTGCTAGTACCACTAGATGGCATTAATAGTAATAGTATGTTTAGCGCATAGGTCATCGAACTTTATGATATCATCAGTTAGAACCAAACATTTTTATTCTTTTAAGAGTTTTTTCCTTGAAGGCGATTACCGTCGCCCATTGAAACCAGATAAAAAAAGGAGTCAAAAGTGCGCTGCCCACCTTTTAAAAAGTAGTCTGTTAGTCTAGTGGTTTAAGTACGGGCCGTGATCTCGGGGTCTTGGGTTCGGTCGAGCAAAAATAATATAATACATCTCTTTCGATCTTGATCTTCGTGTTTGACCTCGCTCCAAGTCCGGCCGATGTTCTTCACATAAAAATAAAATCAATTAAAGGTTTAGAATACCTACATCAGATAGTAACTAGGTACTACGTTTACAAGAATTATGTACAAAGGATTTATCACTGTATGCGATCTCGTATAGGCAACCTTTGCATAGGACGGGCAAGTACCTAAGTTTGGGAAACTTACTTTCTAATTTTGTTATAACAATTTTTCGGATGTTTTAGGTGTCAACCTGCCTGCAATATTGATGAAAGAAGAAAGAAAGAAAGAAAAATCGTTTATTTTTGCACATTTACAGAGTTCTCACTACATGCATGGTTCAAAAGAATGTACAAAAATATAGGTCCCCGCTCAGCATGTGCTGTGGCCGACACCTCAGTGCTGATCTTCCGCGGGTGCCTTTTTTTAATGTGAAATATAAAATAAAAAACACACCAACATAACAACAATACACACTAAAAAAAACAAGAAAAACATTAATTAAAACACATTATCTGCACATAACCGAAATAAGCAAATAAATAAATATATACACTCATATAAAAAAATGAGACTAAGGTTGTGCTATGGCTAATCAAGCACTTAGAAAAATCGTCGACTTACTATCGTTCGGTAGTTGATTTGGCAGAGCATCCCCTCTATACGAGGAAGCTCCTATGGGGCAATTCTCGTGCAATCGACATTGAAGTCAAAATGAGAGATTACATACATTCGTCCATACAAATCTTTAACTCACCTTCAATGTCAATTAATTTGATTTCATGTCAGCCAATAGATGTCCACAGCTGGACATAGGCCTCCCCCAATGTTCTCCACAGAGATCGGTCCTGTACCGCTCGCATCCAATGGATTCCCGCGACCTTCATCAGATCGTCGGTCCACCTTGTAGGGGACCTGCCACGGTTTCGATCTTCGACCTCCTATACGCGGCCTCCACTCGAAGACCTTTCTGCCCCATGGGCCGTCTGATCTCCTCGCAACGTGCCCTGCCCGTTGCCACTTGAGGCATGCAATTCTTTGGGATATGTCTTTGACCTTGGTTCTCCTGCGGATGTCAACATTCCTGATACAATCCCGCAAGGAGATTTCGAGCATAGCTCTTTCCATTGCTCTCTGCGTGACTTCCACGGCTGCGACTTCCTGGGCGTGGCCTCTATTCTTTGAGGAACTTTTCCGCCCCAACAGCCGTCTTTTCTCCTCACTATGTGCCCTGCCCGTTGTCACTTAAAGCATGCAAGCCTTAGGGCTATTTGTCTGTGACCTTAGTTCTCCTCCAGATCTCATCATTTCTGATACGTGCACGCAAAGAGATTCTAAGCATAGCAATGGAGAGCCATTGCTCTCTGGGTGACTTTGAGCCTCCTTAATCAGCACATTGTAAGCGGCCACGTATCGGTATGTCATCACTGGCAATACAGACTTCGTCTTGAGACACTGCGGTTAGGTGGTCCGAAAATATGCTTTTACGATTACATAATTTTCATTCTTATTCTAAAACGTAGTAGGTACATTGATTTGGAAGGTAGAAAGATAATGAACTAGCCCTATAAGTAGAAATTATATATCAGGCGTCAATATATCGATGAACGGATTAAAATCGGCTGGCTCAGCCGATAGCCATCTACGATAAGGCGAAGCGATGCCCAGTAGGCGAGCGTGGCTCGGCGTACAGGCGCACTACAAAATGGATTCACTTACATTTGAAATTATGGTATTATTTTATGTTAAAAATTTGTACCTAAGTTTTCCGGTAAGAAATTCTTAGTGTCACCCCGGATTCTGGAAGTTAGTTGGTCCTGCACCCGATCCCACATCGGTCGTGTCACGCTGGTATCCCATCGGAATACGAGGGTATAGAGAGTGCACTTGTGTTTGCGCACACACTTGAGCATTATGATATATCCTGCGTTCGTGGCTGATCAATACGATCGGCCGCCGTACCCGTTTAATCCGTTGGAGGATATTATTATTATTTTATCCAATTCCGGTGGTAGAAACGCATATCGCATTAGTTATATTCATTTATTAGTCGGTATTTTGACATATAAGTCATTCATTATACATATTTTTTTTTTACTTATGCTCGGTAAGCGTAGTGTTGGACGCCCTGCGACAAGATGGGATGATGACATTCGAAGGCTGGCTGGTGTGGGCTGGATGAGAGTGGCCGAAAATCGGGAGCAGTGGCGTGCATTAGGGGAGACCTATGTCCAGGACGAGTGTGTGTTGCTGATGATAAAAGATTTTTAATGTATGACGATTTGTGAGAGCTGTGTACAACTAAAGTCGTTTAATGCAAAAGCCCTCTCAATGGATATAATGGTTGGTCCTTTTAGCAAGTTAAACCAACATGAAAAAAATAGGCTGTTCCACCAGACAAATTCACACCCATCAACTAGTAGCATACCCTCTACTATGAGTACCAAAGCTGATTTCTAAATTGAAATGGATACATTTATTGGATTTATAGAATTATGTACTAATTAGTATGCTTCATAAATTATCTATTTTGATTAAAATCGTGAGTAAAACTAGCCGTTTAACAAAAAAATTACAAAAATAAAGTAATATTAAATTGTTTACCTTGAAACTGATACACGCACAATATTACACACTAGACTGACCGGATGGCGACATTGGTAGTGATCCTGCCTCTTACGCCAAAGGTCGTGGGTTCGATCCCCACCCTGGACAAACATTAGTGCGATGAACACTTGTGTTTGTTCGGTGTCTGGGTGTAATATATGTATTTAAGTATATATTTGTGTTCCTCTGTTGTATGATATCTGTAACACAAGTGCTTAAGCTACTTAGTACGGAATCAGGTCAACGTATGAGATGTTGTGAGAATTATTAGTAATAATTATTAGTAATATCTACTCCACCAAATATCTATTAGAGAAAGTAGGTAAGAAGATAGGTAAGTAGGTTGAAGATGTATTTCCAGTATGGTTTTCAAGATTATTAAGCCGGCATTATTTTACTCACACTCTTTTCTCCAACGAATTACAAACCACCACCCCCTCCGTCTGTACACAAAGTAATCCATCGAAAACATTCAACATAGATGTAATTTGATCACTATCGGGTCAGCATAATCGCTGGCCGGGGATTTGCTGATAACTCGCTTGATCGATGATTTACCGATGTATCGATAACGATGTTTATCTATTGAGAGATTTAATTTAAAAGCGATGGATTAGAAGGTACTAGAGGATCTTGGAGCTAGTTTTGGTCAAATTATAGAAAAGGTATAGTTAAATATAATTTTAGGATGTTGAAGATCGTTTATACTTAATTTTATGTGAGGGAAAAAAATTATAGAGTTTTTTTTTGTAAGTCGGCCAGTTTTCGAAGATCCTTTTAATATGTCATATAACTTCTAGGATATTTTTTTCAATGTGATAGGTGGCAGACGAGTAGACGGATCACCAGATGGTAAGCGATTGCCGCCGCCCATGGACACCCGCGACACCAGTGGAGTCACAAGTCAAAGTGTATTATTAGTCAGTGTTTTTTTTTTGCATAGAAAAGTGCGCCGCCAACCTCAGATTTGGCCTCCGGTACCCTCACTCACGCAGCGAAATACAGCACACAGCAGTGTGCTGCTGCTTCATAACGCTTTTCTGTGAAGCCGTGGTATAACTCCGGTCGAGTCGGCCCATTCATACCGAAGCGTTGCTCTCCCACGTTACACGTATTAGCACACGTATCTAGAAAACTGTTGATGATTTTTTTTAGTATAAAATTGAACTTGTTTTGTATTTCTCAGGAGATGTATTAAATATATATATATATATCTCCTGAGAATTACAAAACAAGTTTAATTTTAGTCCAGTGGCTCCCGGTGAATTTCGTTTTGCTTACCTTTACCTTACCTCAATACCTTTTGTTTAATTTCTCACCTCTAGACCTTTCCTGGACTACGACAAACATGTTAAAACTAAATTCAGCTCAATCGGTCCAGCCGTTCTCGGGTTTTAATCAGGCTAACTTACATCAATTCATTTTTATTTATATAGATTGTAACAGTGGTTGTATTAGCTCGCCATAGCCTGATGATAAGTAAAAGGAAGCCCGTGTTGCGGTTACAACGAATGGAAGTATTTTTTAACCATAATTATTTTATGCATCTTTGTTGCCTCGTGTGTTGCAAATGTCTATGGGCGGCGGTGATTACTAACAATCTGATATAAAACAAATTATAATGAATATTAAATTATAAAGAAAAGCTTTTAATAATTTAAAAGAATTGTTCCTAGATAATATATTTAATTAATGATTTTTTTTTATTTAATTTGATTTATTTATTGTTAATAATGATTTAATAATGCATGCTTTAATGTTATTGATTGCTTCCAATGTTATATTTTAATATTACTTGTATTTACATAATTTAAATACTAGTTAATTATTTTTTTTAAGAAAGCACACCTGCTCTCTATCACTTAGCGGTGCCCTTACGGGGCGTCACATGTCTGTTCATGTTATTTTGTAAGACCTATATACCATGTGATATGCAAATAAAGAAATATAAATAAATATGAACATGAAAAAAAAATATGTCGGATTTTTTTTACTATTGTCGACCCTTTTGGATCAGTGGTAGTGAACGCTGCCTCTGGTACAAGGGTTGCGGGTTCAATCCCGCACAATAAAAACATTTGTGTGCATGTTTGTATTGGTCTGGATGTTTTCTATAAGTATGTATTTACAAAAGAAAAAGTATTAAGTGTATGTTTATGTATGTGATGTTGTGAAATATTTATTTATTTAAAATGCTACGTAAGTGAGGGTAAAGTTTGGCAGCGCACTTGTGACTCCATTAGTGTCCTTGGGCCGCAGCAATCGCTTACCATCAGGTGATCCGTCAGTATACCAGGACCTACGGGGGGAGCTACTAAAAGGGATTGTGGTTGACGAACCTGGACCAATATGGTACCCGGACCTTGTGTCCTCTGAGGCGAACTTCGCCAGGCTGCGAGAGTTCGCGCATGGCTAGCACAGACGAAGAAACGACCTGGGCTGCCCGGCGCTAGAGGGCGCCATCAAGGATGTGGCGTCTGCGGCCCCAGAAGGGGGAGAAACGCATAATTAGAGACAAGAACATATATTAATAACTTGTAGGGAGTCAAGAATTATGCGCAGTGGAGTGCAAGAGTCCCAAGGACACGCAATATCCGCGCACATCTCCCACAATTTGGCCAGTATAACCATAGTGTTGGTATGGCCGTGGGAGGTGGTGGGTTGCTCGTCTGCCACAATTTAAAATGCAAACAAACTCTTAGATTAAATCGCAACCGATCACTATCTAACCGACCCGTAACCGATGCAAGTAACTCCGGGACTAACCCTTATTGTAACTAATCATGCGATGCCAATTAACCTCAGCTTTTTACCTCACAGTTAGATCCTATACGTCGATTTACTTAATTTATACTCAGCTGGATTGATAAACAGTTTGATGTTATCGAGCGTGGGTGGATTTATGCACAAGGCTACATGTGTTAGCGTTGTCACGTGCCACGATTTGCAAATGTCCCGATTTTTTAAGGTTCGGTGACCCGTCCCTGTTTTCTTGACTGTCCCAATTTTCCATTGTAAAATCCATTCCAAAGAATTTGTAAGTACACTACACTACTGCCACTATAATCTGGACATCTTTAAGGCAAGAGTGAACAGGCATCTTTTAGAAAAAGGCATATCATCCTAGACCCCATCGTCGCTTTCCATCAGGTGCGATTGTGGTCAAGCGTTGTTAGCCTATTGACCAAGAAAACAAAAAAAATACTGAAGAAATTTGCACATTACTGGACACCTTTATCTTACTAATTTTATCTACTGTTGTGACCAGTAATAGAGTTTTAGTGTAGTAGTCGACTTATTTTTGCCACGGGTTGTGCTATGGCATTGTTCTAACTTTTCGCTTTTTTAGCTGGAGTGTCCCGATTGAGACAAATCATCTCGATGATATTAGTCTGAGATTTAAATAATGAAAACAGGCAATACTAGGTATGTGTCGAGAACATGGGATGAAGATAGCACTTTTGTTTTTAGCTGGTGTCCCGATTTTTAATCGTTGATATTTTTTTCAACCGTCCCATTATTTCACATACTATTGACAACACTATGTGTCGCAGACGTGGGATGTAGATGTTCGTGCTTTTTTGCGTTTTTTGACAGCAATTCGAGGACGTGTTTATGCGTAACTTGTTAAGGTTTCGGATTTGATCTCCTGCGGGATAAGATCACCAGATATGGCTTTGTGTAATATATGAGTACCTAGTGACTGTAAATTTTGTCTGCGGTAGGTATGTATAACACAGAGATTTTACAACTTGCAATAAACCAACGTCATATAGATCCTGCTCCGAATACCAAGGACGGGTAATCGCACAAATGTATCTGTTCTCTCCCAACTTGTCATAAGAACCCTACTGTCGAGCTTATGTCTACAATTTATACCTACTCTCTTATTTCGGCCACAAAATGCGTAGAGGGGATGATAGCCTTGAAAAAAATTGGTAATTGTTGGCACCACTGAAGGCAGAAGATCACTAGGCCCAGCACCAACACGATGGTCTGACCAAGTAAAAGAGGCTAGATCCCTACCAAGGTTCTACGGCGTGGTGAAGGCTACTTGCAATCGGAATCAATGGTGAAGGTTTGTTTCGTTGATGCTTCCAGTGACCACGATCCTCAGTAATGAGAGACCGACTAGAGAGAGATAGATCATATCCACACATCATCATCATTTCAGCCAATAGACGCCCACTGCTCATAGGCCTCCCCCATTGTTCTCCACACAGATCGGTCCTGTGCCACCCGCATCGAAGGGATTACCGCGACCTTCCACAGATCGATGGTCCACCATATGGAGAGCCTGTCATGGCTGCGACTTCCTGTACGCGGCCTCCATTGACATTAGACTCCCATTTAGTCCATTGTGCGTGTTGGGTCCTGGCTATTCAAGCCGAAGTTTCCTGAGAGCTTCACAGGCTTCTCGGAGTAACCTCGCCGATCCGAGGATTTCTTCGCGTTGTCTGGTCACCGCATCGGACTCCAGGACCAGGTGTGTGACTGATTCCTCGGCGCTGAAGCATCCCCTGCTTAGAGGGCTGTCGGTAGCGCCTAGGGTGTAAAGGTGTTTATTTAAGGGACAGTGGCCCGTGATTGTCCCTATTATTCTGAGGTTCTTCCTACTAAGGTTTAGAAGTCGTTCTGTAAGCCGCGGGTCTATTTTCGGTAGTGCGATTATGGATTGCCTACAGCCTGTGGTTTCCATCCATCGTTTGTTTCGTAGAGTCAGTAGATAAATGGTGGGTCCATGTTCGATTCAGCGAAAATGGGAGCGGTATAAGTGGATGAGCTCCGACCACTGTCCAAACGCATCCATAGCAACTGCATAGCACATCTTTGGTGGAAAGGCACCCTTTATCGTGCCAGATTTCCTCACACGTTTTTCTCACACTTACATACGTTTACCTTCGGTACATAGCACCCTATCTCAGTGTTTATCGAATGCTGTACGATCTTGCAGAGCTGGTGGGGCTGAGGAAGCGATCATTAGCGGCGGCGATACGCTGCGCGATATCGGCACGATGGGATCGCGCTTGACCCACAAATGAACTGCGAATAGTTTGTGCTAGGGATGAGACTCTACTTAGAGCGATGGAAGCATAGTGCATAAGAACGCGTCTTCCGTACAGTCGTGGTTCGAATATGAACTTGCACAATTTAGAAAAATCCAGAGGGATTTTCCAAATCTATGTGCATATTTCTTTCATTAGCTCGGCGGTGAGAATCGTAAGGAAAGTTGCACTAGACATCTTGGATAGTTTGTCAAAATTATGGTTTCATTTTTTCCGTTGTGGGGATGCCGCCCGCCGTGTTATGGGCTGACGTCGCCGCCTCTTGACAATATTTGAGATAATGATTTTAAACGTGTAACCGTGATCTCCAGGTCTAGTTCTCTTGTCTACTTCATTGTGATTACCAGACTTCCTTCATGGACACCAGCAACACCAGTGGAGTCACAAGTGCGCTGCAACCTTTCCCTCGGATTGGGCCTGCGGTACCCTCACTCACGCAACGAAATACAGCACAATGCCGCTTCACGCCGGTTTTCTGTGAGGCCGTGGTATCACTCTGGTCGAGCCGGCCCATACATGCCGAAGCGTGGCTCTCCCACGGTAGGAGTGACCTGATAGAGATGCTCGCATTGTGATTTTTCTTCCTCTCACACGGGCGTTTTACACACAAACACTTACCTACTATATTAATATCCAACCACATAGTCACCTTCGCCAATATTATATTTTTCCATCCATCCGTTATTTCCGATACTGTACAACATTACTGTATTAGTACTTATCAATTGCTTAATAAATACCAAGATACCTCTGGGAACCAATTCCGAAACACCTATCAGTAATAGGTAAGATCTGAAAAAATAGGTCCTATTGCAGTTATTATAAGGTAGAGTTTGGCGTACACCTGACTTTGCCCTATAGCCCCATCTAAGATCTTTTGCTATTAAGGAGAGTATTCACTAACTTGGGCAGCACGAACCTCGGATTCATATTTCCGTTTTAAGATGTACTATGTGCCCGCACTCACTTTGTTATGGGACTTAGTTTCAAAGTGAACTAATAGATGGCGTTGGGTGTCGGTTATTTCTCGCAAGCGTTTCGTATTCGATTTGCCTATTAGACTTGTCTTGTCTGTAGTAACAGTAGTACAGAAGTAACTCTAAATAGTATAGATAACGGAGAGGCCCAGGAGATTAAGTGGGAAAGCCCCTAACTTCTCTTAGAAGTTTAGTATCAAAAAAAGTAAAGTATCATAACTGTGCCATTGCAGGACAAAAGCCTCCATCATAGAAATCAAGTTATCGCTACTATAGTGGGAATAGGCTTAATCACCACGCTTGCCAAATGCGGATTAGTGATCACAAACCCGAGCTGTGTTCGAAAAAGTTGAAACCTACTTTTTGCTCGACCCGGGAATCGCACCCAGGACCTCAGGACCTCGGCCCGGTATTTAAACCACTAGACTAACTGGCCGTTGAAGTAGAAGTATCACCAACCAAAGATATATTTTTTGGGATAGGTGGTAGGCAAGCAGGATCACCTGACGTCCGTAAACGGACCCCCTTACATTGCGGTTGCTTATTTTTATGGGTGGTGTGCTATCGACCTTTTCTCCTTTATCCCAAATCGGGCTTCTGGTACGCTCACTCACTCGAAAAAACAGCGGCGCTGAATCACCGCAACATCAGCAGTTTCCGATATCATTGTAACAGTGTGGCTGGATTGTGGATGAATTTGGCAAGTTAACAGGCCTTGTGGTCTGGAAGAGTCTTATAATGGTGATGATATAAGAATATCTACATTTATCTGGTTATCTACTGTGGCGACTCAGCTTAAGCAATAATTAGCTTGGTGTAAAATCAGGTGCGCCGGCGCACGTGAGCAGCTATCGGCGCGCGCATCCCGCCCGCCATTACTCACCGATAGCAGCCGCATCTGATTCCACGAGCTTGCATCAGAGATGCTTAACTGTTTATGTATACTTAGGTCCTCGATCCTGACTGCCTTGGTGTCGTAGTGGTTAGTGGGTCGCACTAACCAAAGCGACGGCTGCGCAAGAGGTCCCGGGTTCGATTCCCGGGTCAGGCCAAAAAATTGTATGAAATTTTTGGTATGGTATCCTGTACGTGGATTCTGAAATTTGTGATATCTTCTCAAAATGAAAAAATCATGAAAGCAAGGGGATCATCTGCGCTTGGGCACAATACATAGCCACTGCATTGAGGTAGTATTATGTGGCAGACGAGCAAACGCATCACCTGATGGTAAGCTATTGCCGCTGCCCATAGACACTCGCAACACCAGTAGAGTCACAAGTGCGCTGCCTATCTTTGAACCTCTCCTTTCCCCAGATTGGGTCTTCAATACTCTCAATCACGTTGCTCTAGATAGTCAACATGTTGATCGACAAAATGTAATTGCGGTGTGGTTTTTCGGGCGTTATATAGGTTGTCTGAAAGAAATTGCTTCAAGCGATAAGTATTGACTGTTTTGATGTATGTACTTCTTATTCTTAAAGTGCCTCTCTGACTAATGAAGGTTGGCCGTCAATCTAGCATATTCTTCTCGGTCTCTAGCGAGGCGAACAGCTCGGCGGCGCTCGCGATCCCCGTCCACTCCCGGATGTTACTAAGCCATGATTTTTTCCTACGACCCACACGCCTCTTACCAGCTTTCTCCATCATAATAAGTTTCAACAACTCGTATTTTTCGTGTCTTAACACATGTGCTAAGGAGGCAATTTTCGTTTGCTTACTGGTCAATAAGAGTTCGCATTTCTGGTGCACTCGTCGGAGAACTTCAACATTTGTCACTTGTTGAGTCCAGCTAATGGCAAGCATCCTTCGATAAGCCCACATTTCGAATGACTCGATACGCTTTCTGATGTCTTCCTTGATCGTCCTAAGTTCGCATCCGTATACCTAGAAGATGTATGTACTATTCCTGTGCAATAAAGAGTACTTATCTATATATTACACGTACCATTGTAATTGTCATGAAAGTCGATAATGGCGTACATACGGTACGGTATCGCTAACGTACCTATCGTATCGCACGGTAGCACGCAATCGCGATGCTATCGCTTATCGTGTGTTGATGCTATCGCTAGGTGTAATACGGTAATCATGTTTTATTCACTATCTCTAGACTGAACCTCGTAAGTAAAGTAATTTTTTATAGTAAAATTATGTTGGTGTATGGCCTCCATGCTTTTATGATAATTATCGATATAGGTAGTTCATATGTCGCAGTTGGATTGAATAATCCGCCGTATAACATTACGGCTAGCTGTTATAATAAATTGGAAAACCGAAATATTTAAAATAAATATTTTTATGTAATAGGTGTCAGACGAGCAGACGGATCACCTGATGGTAAGCGACTTCCGCCGCCCATGGATACCCGCGATACCAGTGGAGTCACAAGTGCGCTGCCAACCTTAAGTCCCCCCTTTCCCCCGGATTGGGTCTCCGGTACTCACGCAGCAAAACACAGCACAGTGCTGCTTCACCCTGGTTTGCTGTGAGGCAGTTGTATCACTCCGGTCGAGCCGGCCCATTCATGCCGAAGCGTGCCTCTCCCACGGTTAAAATGTTTCGAGAAAGAAAACTTGTCAACAAAAATAATAATAATAATCATTTATTTCAGAAAACAAAGTTCCATATATTTATAACATTTAACAAAATAAATTAAATCAATACAATACAAATCACACACAATCAATCATATAAATAATACAAATAAATTATAATTAACAATTTAGGAGGTGGTTTCCACCCCATAGGGTGGAAACAGATGGATTCTTGTCCAATACCACATTAAAGGGCAAACCGTCTCCAGCCTCTCAGCAATACGTGTTATAAAAAACAGGGCCGTTTTGAAATGCGGCGGTTAAACGCTTAGCCGTATTGTCATTCTTCAATAAGGCGGCCCACGTTTAGCTGCATCGTACTACTTTCTAGCTCTGAAACTCAGTCCTTTGTCGACATTTATTTTACTGTCCCATATTGAAAATAATATATATTCTTTAATTGCACATGAGGATTGTTCATAAACGCCGACATATTTGATACATTTTTTATTTTTTTATATCAGTGGCTGCTACTGGTGTTGCCCGTGGCAAACACATAATAACTCTGCCAGTGTCGAGTGATTAAAGAGACACGTTATTTTTATGGTTATTGACCAGTGTGGCGAGTTTAAATCCTTTTAATACTTATTTTAATTGAGTTTTGCACCAAACACCATCTAAAACCAAGACAGAACACAACATACACAAATACGACACAATATTAAAGGGAGATTCTCATGTAAAATTAGAGTCTTATATTATATTTGTAAATATATTTACATAAATATTCTACATTTTCTTTGTTTAATTCATGTATAACTTCTCAATTTAGCAACACATTTAGATAAATGTATACAGCTGTATTCAACGCCATTTTTAGGGTTCCGTAGCCAAAATGGCAAAAACGGAACCCTTATAGTTTCGTCATGTCCGTCTGTCCGTCTGTCCGTCTGTCCGTCTGTCACAGCCGATTTACTCGGAAACTATAAGTACTACAGTGATGAAATTTGATGGGAATATGTGTTGTATGAACCGCTACAAAAATATGACACTAAATAGTAAAAAAAAGAATTGGGGGTGGGGCCCCCCATACATGTAACTGAGGGATGAATTTTTTTTTTTCGATGTACATACCCGTGTGGGGTATCAATGGAAAGGTCTTTTAAAATGATATAAAGTTTTCTAAAAAACATTTTTCTTAAAGTGAACGGTTTTTGAGATATCAGCTCTCAAAGTCGTAAAAAGTATGTCCCCCCCCCTCTATTTTTATAACTACGGGGTATAAAATTCTAAAAAAAATAGAGGTGATGCATGCTAATTAACTCTTTCAACGATTTTTGGTTTGATCAAAGTATCTCTTATAGTTTTTGAGATAGGTTGATTTAACTGTAATTTTGGACTTTGCTGCTACGGAACCCTTTGTGCGCGAGCCCGACTCGCACTTGGCCGGTTTTTCTTGTTATATCAAGCAGCGCCACGAGTGTAAAGAAGCGGAACTAAAAACTGTCAAAGTGGCGGCTAATCTCGCAGCAAGCAAGTCACCTGATGGTAAGTGATCACCGCCGCCCATGGACATCAGCAATAACAGAGGGGGTGGAGATGCATCGCCGGCCTTTTAGGAAGCTATAGGTTTGTTTCTTGAAAATGTCAATGTCGTACCGGGTCGGAAATACCGCTGCGGGAAGTTGATTCCACAATGAGGAGGTGCGTGGTGAAAAATGATATGTAAAGCGCACGGTGGTGGACCTCCACCCATCCAGATGGTTCGAGTGGAATCCTAGTTTACGGCGTGTAGTACGGTGGTGAAATTTAGCAGCGGGTATTAACTCCAACTCTTCGGAACACTCACCGGTTACTCCTAACTTAACACCTAGGTCAAGATAATATCCAGGTACCATTAAATTCTTTCATCACATAGCTCCTTAGAATTGACACTGACAGATAAGCTATGCAAGCACACAGTAAGTTGGTAAACATTTTTTATCAACTGCAATGTAATCCACTATTGCAGATAAAAAGATAACGAAGAAATGCATTGATAAAAATAATGCAATCGATTCGATTTGTATGTAATAAGCAATTTGTATTACTCAAAAGATTTATGTTTTTATTTGGACGATTAGGTAACTTTTTATTAGGATTAAAATAACTTTTTTTATGTGATCGATGGCAGAGAAGCAGACGGATCACCTGATTTTAAGCGATTGCCGCCGCCCATAGACACCCCTGACACCAGTGGAGTCAAAAGTGCGTTGCCAATCTATAATCCCCCTTTCCCCCGGATTGGTGCTGCCACTGCACAGTGCTGTTTAACGCCAGTTTTTTGTGAGGCCGTGGTGGCAGACGAGCAGACGGATCGCCTGATGGTAAGCGATTGCCGCCGCCCATAGACACCCGTGACACCAGTGAAGGCACGAGTGCGCTGCCAACCTTCAAACCCCCCTTTCCCCCGGTTTGGGCATCCGGTACTTTCACTCACGCAGCGACACACAGCTCAGTGCTGCTTTACGCCGGTTTTCTGTGGGGCCGTGGTATCACTCCGGTCGAGCCGGTCCATTCATGCCGCAGCGTAGCTCTCCCACGGTCTACACATAAATTTGAAAAAGCCAGAGGTGCGTAACGTTTACTTGCTTATTCATTGAGCTACTATAGTTCTACTATAGTTCTACTATAGTTCTACTACAGTTCTACTATAGTTCTACTTTAGTTCTACTTTAGTTATACTATAGTTCTACTATAGTTCTACTATAGTTAGTAGAGTGGTAAAGCGCATCTTCTATTCTGAACTCGAGGAGGGCAAGCGTAAGCATGGCGGACAACTCCTCAGACATAAAGATGTGCTTAAGCGCCACATGAAAAAGTGTGACATTGACTCATCTCGCTGGGAGGAACAGGCTGCTGAGCGACCCGAGTGGAGGATTTTAGTGAAAACTAAAGTCCGAGACTTTGAAACACAAAGGCTCTCTGAGCTCGACTCTAAGCAGGATGAGTTGAAAGCCCGACCACCTACGGCTATAAATTATAACTATGCCGGCGGTGTGCTCACATGCCCGCTATGTACGAGAATCTTTTCGAAAAAGATAGGCTACGTCAGCCACATGCGAGCACACCAATGACATTTAGCTAGGAGTTGAAGCGGTCACCGTGGTCGAAATCGGCCGGACTCCATCATCATCATCATCATCACTATAGTTCATTAACAATTTCGGTGATATGGATATCAAATTAAAATGTTTATTTAACAGTTCACTAGATATCGGTGTACGAGTAATGTTCCCGTTTATCAGATCATCATTGAGCACAAGTCACCGGGTTCACAAGTCACGTATGCTACTGAGAAAACGTTATCTTTCTTCGGATATCTACTAATGAGTTATCAGTGACCAAGTTGTAAGATGAATAAACTAAAAATCGGTCTGAATATTTTTGGGTGAAATATGTTTAATGAATGTAGCTGACGCAGTTATGTTTTGGTTCTCTCTCTCTAATTTAAGAGCGACGATCTTGTCGGTGGAGTAGTCTCCATTCCTCTCTCGACTCTGTCAGCACCTGCAATCCCTTGTACGACATGACATTTGCCTTTTCCTTAAGTTGTTGGACGTAATGTCTTCTTAACATAAATGTTTTGGTTAAGGGTTCTAAATTGGGAAGAAAGAAAAACACCATTGTTTTGCTGATATCAGTAGCTTTTACTGGCACCCCTCACTAGCGCTCATTTTATTAATCCCCGACGCAAAAACGATAAGTTAAGGAGTGTTATAAGTTTGACGTCTCTGTGTCTGCCTATGGCATCGTAGCTCCCAAACAAATGAACCGATTTTGATTTTGTTTTTTTTTTATAGTTGAAGAAGTGTTCTTAGCTATGCTGGATAAAAATGGATCCAAGATGGCCGCCATCACAAAGATATGGATTGTATGTTTTAACACAACTCCCACAATATGGGTATCATACAAAAGGGCTTGAGTAGCAGAATATATTTATTGTGACAAATTTCAAGTCTATGATGGCCTCCGTCAGAAAATGACGAATAACTTATTTGTTTATGTCGGGGGTTTTTAAATTTTCAATTTAATTTTTTATACAGTCCAATCGCCACAGAAACGTTGATCAACAAAAGCCATAGGTGTGGATGAACCGATAGAAAAAATGTGAGAGGGCAATGAGGACGAAACCCCATCATATGCTGCGACGCTGACATTCAAGGTTGGAATGAAAGTAAACTAAAGATAGCATGAATTACGTAGATAAATGTCTGCGATCGATTAATTAGTATACACTATAAATCAGTATCCGTTAATCAATCAAAGTGATATCTTTTACTAATTGATCAACTTCGATTGATTTAATTTTTAGGGCCTTAAACTTACCCCTTAACAGCGTGGCCCATTTGGAACAATTTATGTTCTCCAGTAGGATTAAGACGTTTTCGCGAGTTAAATACAAATTTTGTGAATAGAGGATAATGTAATCTTGTAATGGTGAAAAAATTTTTGAAATCAGTTTCGTTGTCTGGTATCACCCAAAAGTCTCTTAAACTGAATTTTGACCATAATTCTTCTTTCCAGGTAAGTTCCATTCTCATTTCCAAAATAAAAACAGAAGTTTTGACAAGAGGGAGGACCATCGAATCGAATATGTCTTCATTTTGGTTTGCGACCGGTTGCAGCTGCAAATTGTGGTAAGCGAACAAATTTTTTCTAATGCTTTTAACTTTGTAAGAGTAAGCTCTCTCTTCTAAGTCAGCTTTGTGACAGCGAAAAAAATATTTTTGAGCAGCTATCAAATTTACAAAAGGGGTTGAGAGATTCGGCGGTTAGGGCTAAAACAAGCCGCGTGGGCTGATACAATTCAAAGGTTTTAAATTAATGTCTAGTGGTTTTTAGTGTACAAATTTGGTGTTTATTTGTGCAGTAAAGTGCCGCAAACTCATCCTAATATTAAGAATTGGATTGTATCGTTTTTAACACTGCTATTGTATGTCGAGTGAGTTGTCTTGTGACAACTTGTTTGGACCTTAAAGAGTCTTAAAACCCGCGATTGCTTTTAGAGTGCTATCCGCTGAATCCGTAGGTCGATAAAACGTAAAACACCGGCGTTTTATTGAGTGACTGTGACTTTGACTGTCTTCGACTGTTGACAACCTACTAAATCTCAATAATTTACTTGACATTGGCAAATTATCTTCGGGTAGAGCCATATATAAAAAGGGGTTGAGTATTCGAGTGTAAGATAAGGCGACGCATCTAATGCAATGAAGCTATTAGTTTCAATACGAGAAACTATTTTGGATGAGATGTGGCAGGTTATGTAACAACAGGGAACAATCACCTAAACCTAAAAAGGTGTGGCATGACATCGTAAAGGAGGACATGCGTGCTAATAAACTGGCCGCTAAGAATGCACAAGACCGTGCGAAGTCGCTGCTTACAATGTGGCGATTGAGGAGGCTCAATGTCATCCAGAGAGCCATGGAGAGGGCTATGCTCGGAGTCACCGTCGCGCGATCGTATCAGAAATGATGAGATCCGCTGGAGAACTAAGATCACGCGCATAGTACAAAGGATTGCATGCCTCAAGTGGCAATGGGCTGGGCACATAGCGAGGAGACGGTCTTTGTGGGGCGAAAAGGTCCTCGAGTGGAGGCCACGTACAGGAAGTCGCAGCCGTGGCAGGCCCCCCAGAACGTGGACCGATGATCTGGTGAAGATCGCGGGAATCCATTGGATGCGGGCGGCACAGGACCGATCTGTGTGGAGAACATTGGGGAATGCCTATGTCCAGCAGTGGACGAATATTGGCTGAAATGATGATAATGATGTGCGAAGTCGAGGAGTCGAAGTAGGAAAGCGGACCCCGGGTTCCGAAGCGACCAACTACCGGGACAAAACGCTAAGATGATGATGGAGGAAATAATCTCATTTTCATCAAAGTAGATAGTGTCAAAATTAATTTTGGAAATAAACTCTCAACATATTGTTAATAATTTTTTAATAACTAGACCATGCTCCAATCGTCCAGAGCAGATGGCCACTATCGCTCGATGCTTGCGGATGCTGCGATACGATAACGTCGATACACTCATTATTTTGTTTTTTAATTTCAAAGCCGATAACACGAGGGAGATGGCAGATAGATAGCCGGCGAGAGCGAGGGGGACAGCCGGAGCGTGATGGCCGCATGGCCGTGATATCATGGCGGGTTGATTATCGATGAAATTCTGTTGTGCGCGCGAGTGGGAAAGTTGGTCTTACTTGTGTTTTTGTTAATGAATATGTTTTTTTTTATTTGAAGTTAAGATAGTAACGTATATCGTATATTATGTGTTATATCGATGTAATCATATGGAGTAACAATCTCTTCATTACCGTAATTAATTTAAATAGTCTTCTTGATAAGAACTTACTCCACCAAATCGAGAAATTTGAATAATTAATTACAACTATATCTCTTCACCTTAGCGTTTAGTTCCTAGTTGCGTCCATAACTGTCGTCTCGGAGGCCGGGGTACACTTGGACCATGATTACCTACTGTACATACATGATTGATTACTACTACCTATATATATATCTGTCTCTATATATGATAAATTTATGTAATGCCTAGTACTTAACTTGTATATTTTGTGCAATAATATAGCTACAAAGGAATGAAGAAACGAAAATGAAAACGCTTTCCAGCGCTCTTTTTTCCCACGCTCGTGCAAACTCTGGAATGAGCTTCCAGCAGCGGTGGTCCCTGTTCGCTAAGACATGTCCTTTTTTAAACGAGGTTTGAAAAGAGTTCTTCTTTCACGGTAGGCAGCGGTATGACTGTGCTCCGCCATTGTTGATGTCTATGAGCGGCGGTTACCGTTTACCATCAGCTGGGCCGCAAGCTCGTCTGCCTATCATGAGCAATAAAAACAAATGTAAAAAAGTAAAGTATCAGCCATAACTGTCCCACTGCAGGGCAAAGGCCTCCATCATAGAAATTAAGTCATCGTTACTATGATTGGGTTAGGCTTAATCACCATGCTTGCCTAATGCGGATTGGTGATCGCAAACCCGAGCTGTGTTCGGAAAATTCGAATTAACCTACGCTCGATCCGGGAATCGAACTCCGGACCCCGAGATCTCGGCCCCTTACTTAAACCACTAGACCAACGGAGCATGGGCAAAATTGATGTATTTGCAGTAATTTAGGTGATACGGCCAAAATAAAATTTGGGATATCATAAAAAGGTCGGGAATATCCATATTAGTATCAACATTTCGACGCAAATACAAAAATAACTTTACCTAATAACCTTTGGTGGTCAGTTAGTTTTTTTAATGTAATATGTGGCAGACGAGCAGAAGGATCACCTGATGGTAAGCGATTGCCGCCGCCTATAGACACCCGTGGCACCAGTGGAGTCACAAGTGCGCTGCCAACCTTTAAACCCCCCTTACCCCTGGATTTGGCCTCCAGTACCCTCACGCAGCGAAACACAGCACAGTGCTGTTTCACGCTGGTTTTCTGTGAGGTCGTGATATCACTCCGGTCAAGCCGGCCCATTCATGCCGAAGCGTGGCTCTCCCACGGTCAAAGTTTTGGGATGTCCATATTAGTATCAATATTTCGACGTAAGTACATAAATCATCATCAGCCCATTTAAGTCCCCACTGCTGGTGCACGGGCCTCCCTCAATCACATGAGGGGTAATTGCCATACTCACCACGCTTGGCAGACGGGTTGGCGAGGGTTTTGATATAAATGCAGAGTTTTCCTTCTCTAGGTCCTGATGATCATGCCAGCAGCTTTACCTTAGTCGCCTTTTACGACACCTCGGTAAAAGTGAGGGTGGCCTATTCTACTCTGCCGGGGACCACACGGCTGAAGTACATAAATAACTTTACTTAATTAAAACCTCTGGTGATCAGTTGGGAATCTTGCTAACCTTGCTTCACATAAACACTAGCCGCTACATACAACTCAAAACTACCGCGCAACATCGCAACAACACACATTGTAATGAAATCTTCGGTTACTACATATTCGTGCCTTATCGCCCCACATCGGAGACAAAGACTGAGCTGCCACTAAGTGATGTAAACTCGCCTGCACTGACATTACGTTATCGCCCGTTATCGGTAAAAATGTATTAGGTACAGTCGGATCCGGGTTAGTAATAATAACAATACCGATAGTTGGTGCCGGGAAGAAAGGGGCAGATTGACCGTTCACTTCTAACGTATCTACATACTTCAATCAAGGATCAATAAGAAAAGTACAAATCAATTAAAAATACGGGTTATTTCTAATTTATTTATTAATAGGCACAACTACAGAATACAATTTAAAGTACATGCTACACAATTACAAGCCAAGTTCCATATTAAAACTGTATCCCGATAAGGGTTGCGCACATCATCAGCCCATTTAAGTCCCCACTGCTGGGGCACGGGCCTTCCTGAATCACATGAGGGGTAATTGCCATACTCACCACGCTTGGCAGAAGGGTTGGCGAGGGTTTTGATATAAATGCAGAGTTTTCCTTCTCTGGGTGCTGATGATCATGCCAGCAGCTTTACCTTAGTCGCCTTTTACGACACCTCGGTAAGAGTGAGGGTGGCCTATTCTACTCTGCCGGGACTACACCGCTTTAAATCAAAAGAAATAAGGGTTATTTCTAATTTATTTATTTATTTATTAATAGGCACAACTACAGAATACAATTTAAAGTACATGCTACACAATTACAAGCCAAGTTTCATATTAAAACTGTATCCCGATAAGGGTTGCGCACAGCATTTACTTTTATATAAATATAAATAAGAAAAAAAGGATACTCAAACATGCACACATAACTGCTGTTTTACAATTTTAATATAAGAGTTTAGGTTCTACGAAAATATGTCTAAACTGCTACTATTAGCATTACATGATCTACACATTCGAAATAGCGGATCATTCTATCTCACATTATTGCCACAACATGGCTCGAAAAATAATTTACATTTTCTCTTACTACCAGTTGTTTTAAAAATGTAAGAATTTATATTTTACAATTGTAAAATTGTTGATCACTTACCATCAAGTGACTCGCTTGCTAGTATGCCACCCTTTCTGATAAAAAAAATGTAAGAATTTATATTCTCATCATCTTCAGCCATTACTGATCCACTTTTGGAATAGGCGTCTCCCATCTTGTTCCATGCGTAGCGGTTAGACGCTCTGGTCATCCATTTTACGCCCGCGTGTTCCTTAATGTCGTCAGAAAAGAATTTATTTATTTATTTAATATAATTGTACGGGATAAACCCTATTACATAGTTATACATAATTAGCTCTTATTGTATTTATAAACACATATCAATTTTATTTACTAAGGACTTAACATTATCTGTACAACCCGTGCGGATAAAGAATGGGATCAGAAATGGCGGCGCATCTATTCACTTCTCGCTCGCACACTATTTGCGTCTATGTTCGCACTCGTGGGGTGCGAGTATAGACGCAAATAGTGTGCGAGCGAGAAGTGAATAGATGCGCCGCCATTTCTGATCCCATTCTTTATCCGCACGGGTTGTAAATATGTCTATTTTATATTTCAAACTTGTAAAATTGTATTTGCATGCTTTTAGTCAATGGCTGGATAGGTGATCAATTTTATCATACCATTGTTTTCTGTGCACCCTGTTCAAAAGCAAATAGACTATTCTTATTTTTGGAAAACGTGCCTTGACCGTGGGAGAGCCACGCTTAGGAATGAATGGGCCGGCTCGACCGAAGCGATAATACGGCCATACAGAAAACCGGTGTAAAGCAGCACTGTGGTGTGTGTGGTGAGTGAGAGTATCGGAGGGGTTTAAAGGTTGGCAGCGCACTTGTGATTCCACTGGTGACGCGGGTGTCTAAGGGCGGCGGCAATCGCTTACCATCAAGTGATCCGTATGCTCATCATCATCTGATTGTGGGAGGCCTAGGTATGTCCAGCAGTGGGCGTCTATTGGCTAATGATGAAGTAGATATTTGAGTTACCTTCGTTGATTCTGAATCCATAACCCAAGTGCTTTTGCTAAGTACTTTCTTTGGAATCAAATCGACGTTATATGGGAAATTATCTGATAGATAGATTATCTGATAATCAGTTCTTTATTTCCCTACTGGGTCATTAATTAATTGTGCTATTAGTTCCAACCCTGCCCTGTTGGTCTAGTTTAAGTACCGGGCCGTAATCTCGGGTCCTGGGTCGAGCATAAGGTATGTTTCGAATTTTTCTAACATTGCTTGGGTTTTTGATCACCAATCCACATTTGGCAAGCGTGGTGATTAAGCCTAATCCCATCATAGTAGCGATAACTTGGGTTCTATGATGGAGGCCTTAGCCCTGCAGTGAGACGGTATGTAGGCTAGGGTCGTGGCGCCCGTATGGGTAATAGGTTCGTCCTACAGCCCACGACGCCTTCCCATTTAAGGGCGATGAGGGAAAACCGCTGGGGTTTAGTCGGTATTCCTCTGGCCGGCTTCTCGTTAGGAGAAGCCCCCGCCAGAGGAGAGCCCGACATAACCCTCCTGCTCCCCAGCAGGAGGGTATGCATAAGGCGCCGCCACTAGGCGGCGACGTCGGCCATTGCACTACGGGCCGGCGGCATTCGCCAGAAGGAAGAAAAAAAAAACAGTATGTAGGCTAGTACATCATTAGTTCCAAGCCGTGCTAAAAGATGGCGTTGGGTGTAGATTACATCGCGCAAGTGTTTTATCTCTTCGGTTTACCCATACTTAAGCTTTATCGTTGTCTGCAGAATGGGGGCTATCGGGTGTGAAATATCCGCATCCGTCATCATGATTTTAGCGTTTTGTCCCTGTTGCGTCCCAATATATCGCTTCGGAGCCCGGGATCCGCTTTCCTTACTTGGACTCCGTTCACTTCGCACGGTCTTGTGTGTTGAATTATTTTTCTAGTCCCAGTGTATCTAACATTCTAGTTCATATATATTGTATGTCTAAACGTTTCGAAGATTCATTACGTTATCTTATCAGTGAGACAGCGAGTCCATTAAGAGAATTATCTCAGCTGTTATCAGGGCTTATCGGCAGATGAGAGCGTGCGGTGGCCAAATCGGACCATTTGTGACAGCTGACGTAAACCGTAATATGTATTTAATTAAACTATCCTATCGACTGTTAATCTGGGATTGTGGAAAATTTCTCGAAAAGTCTAATACTAGAATGCATGTATATGAATGTCTCAATGCCCAAATCCGGTGCTCTTATTATAAAATAGGTACGTAATACGTACGTGTATATTACACGGCCTCAGAGAAAACCGGCGTGAAGCAGCACTGTGCTGTGTTTCGCTGCGTGATTAAGGATACCGGAAGCACAATCCGGATGAAGAGGCGTTTAAAGGTTGGCAGCGCACTTGTGACTCCACTGGTGTCGCGGGTGTCCATGGGCGGCAGCAATCGCTTACAATCAGGTGCCACTTATCACATTTAAAATAAAAGTGAATCTAGATACTGACTGTTTTTGTGTACATATGTACCAACATCAAAACAGTCAGTACAATTAGGTGGTTTTATCGCTTGATGTTAAGTTTCATCAGCTTTTTTCAAAATAAATAAAAAAATATTTGTAAACAATGAGTTGCTATCTGTATTTAATGTCTATTATTGGATTCTTCTCCTTTAACACTCTCATAGCAGAGAGTGTGGTCGTCACATCATCTTTGGTACTCAAGTACCAAAATTAGTAAGTAAGTATTGTTTACCTAAGTATCAATACTTAGGTACACAATACTTCAACATTTCTCATGCACTAGGTATTGCATTACGCGGTCCTCTTTGATAGTATTCGTACTCCGACCAGTTCAGAGGCCATTTTGAAACTAGCCCACACGGTGAAAAGAAGAAGAATTGGTTTTCTTCTTATTCTTGGATGCATTTAATTAGTTAGCGGTAATATTCATTGTAATTATTGCATCAAATCGGTTCATAATTTTTGATAAAGACTCAATCGAATCAAAACAATTTATCGACTGCTGATGCAAGATCCATTGTATGTATTTAATATGTTGTTTACATCAATCTTTTCATGAGATCAGAAATTCCAGCCGTTAAAAATTAACAAGTTTTCAAATGAGTGGTGGGTGGATTATTACTGACATAAATCCTAGTCAAATTCCACGATAGTGAATGTTAACATTAGAATACGTGTTTCCGTTGTATTATACGAAACGAAATTTGTAAATTCAACTAAAATCCATACATAACATCTGGATGGGTGGCGGAGACACCGAGGGTCAACTCGGCAACTCTGCTAAATTTCTCTCAAGTGGTTTTCCGAAGCGATCATCAAGAAAAGACCATACATCTTCTTGAAAGACCAGTTTCGTCGTTACGTTCGAAGTGATTTTCCGTGGGCGGCGATGATGACTATAATTGTTTGCCGAAGCGTTTCTATCTCACGGTAAACGGAATGGATCCGTTTACCGTGGGACAGAAACGCTTCGGCATGAATCAACTGAAGTGATATCATGGCATGGGCTTGTGACTGTACTCAATCGCTTACTGTCACTAGCCACTGTGCCTTAATACAGTATTTAATTAAAAATATTAGCTAAACAAAATCGATTGCCTAAACATACTTTTAATGAATAAACGATATTTTCATTTAAATCTCCATAATAGCATAGTTGACATTTAGGGTCTTATTAATAAGTGTTTGTTAAATCTTTGCTAACTAAAACGGTGTTATAAAACCGTTTTCGTTCTTTTTTTTAAATCTATGAACATTTTTTGTTTCAAACGTCAAAAACTTTTTTTTTTATAATTGATTCCGTACTTAGTAGCTTGAGCACTCGTGTTACAGATATCAGACAACAGAGGAACACAAATATATACTTAAATACATATGTTATCTAATGAATGTTCATTGTTAAATTATTTATTGTGATGGTCAATAAAATGTTTCTTTCTTCTTTCTTCTTTCTATTACACCCAGACACCGAACAAACACAAGTATTCATCGCACGAGTGTTTGTCCAGGGTGGGTATCGAACCCACGACCTTTGGCGCTTACGCCATCCGATCAGTTAAAAACTGCTCTATAACACCGTTGTAGCTAACAAAGATATATTGAACGTTTATGAAACAAGCCCTTTGTGTTTATTAATAACTGCGATTTAAACTCGAAAAAAGTTAAATTGCAAAAAAGTTTCACTGTTAAGAAGGGAGATTCATATTATATCAAAGTGGAAATACTTAAGAGGCCCGCTGAAGGCTGTCGATATATTTTTAAGGGCATTACTATAGTTTTGTCAATCCATTTGAGCAAAAATTCCGATTAGCGCATTATACAATTCATAACATATTTTTCACAAATTTTATTGGTAATAACTATTTTTAGTTCTTGTTCAGATTAATTGAGAAAGATTGAGACTTGCTATAAGAATAAGAGCACAAAAAAGTTAATGAATTTTACAACTTAATATTTGTATTTGTAGAAAGATGGATGCTTGGATACGAAACGTTTGAACTGTCCTATTCTCCTGCAGATACTGAATCGACTATAAAGATACCCGCGTCCGTCAATCGTGAGACAGCGCGAACGCTCTCATACTTTCTGATGTTATCTCCCGCCTATTAACGGACCGTGATTAAACAATGGCGGTGCAATCGAAAAAATAATTCGCCTAATTTGTCCAGAGGTTGGAGTGACGCCCGCTATTTGTCAGCCAGATTAGAGCCGCGATAGAGTTGTAGGGACGCCACTCGAGTTGAGTTTAACACCCCATTGAAGCGAGTATCGAATGAAGCACTCGAATAACAAGGAATGTGGAAGGAGGGAATTATCATGAAATGCGCTAGGCGATAGAAACTCGGTTGTCGCGGTACCAACACGTGTCATGGACTCTCCTGTGGATAAAGTACAAGTTCCAGGAGGTATTCCTCGAGGAGTTTTGAGATTCAGCATAGCTGATCGTGTCTCAATGAAGTCTCTTTGGAATATGAGGCTATAGAAATAAGAGTAAGTATCAGCCTGTATACTGTTCCACTGCAAGGCGAAACGCGCTGTTGATCTACCAACGCCCTGTTGATCTACCAACGGCCTGTTGGTCTACTGCTTTAAGTACCGAGCCGTGATCTATTTCGATAGGTTTCGATTCCATCGTCAGGAAAAAAATAATGTTTCGAATGTTTCGAACATAGCTCGGGCTTGTGATCACCAATACGTATAAGGCAAGTGTGGTGATGAAGCCTAATCCCATCATTAGCACTGACTTTATTTCTATGATGGAGGAATAGAGCGGGTCACCGGAAATACTCATGTACTGACACTCTGCCTCAAGGGATATAGAATTGTGTATCAGACAAAATAATTAACTCCTACTATTATCAACGTATCGCAATCCACTACCAACTGGATATAGGCCTCTATAATTGTTAGTCAGTTTGTTCAATTCTACACGCATCCAGTTCCTTACTAATCTGGTCAGCTATATCAATGACTTTTGGTTCTCTGTTGAATCATTTCATTTCCGATTCGATCTCGTACTTCACTTACTCGAGTAATAATCGAGTTGGGTGGCAACACTACACGATTGTTAACTGGGCCTCTAGTAATTAGGACTATTTGTTTTGGCGGGTTATCGCGCGATCGAACTTTTGGCGCGAACAATGGAAAGGAAACTCAGTAATAATTCGATTAAACCTCGGTGATTTGTGAGGTTAATTTGTTTGGACGCAACCCGTTCCGATGTCTTAGTGGGAGTGTGATAGAGGTATGCAAATCAGTTTAATGGTATCAGAGATAGAAGCGCTTTGTTCTTTATCAACATTAAAAATGATTTTGAGGTTGTTACCTAGTCAAAAAAAAAGTAAAAGAATATTCATTCATTCACTTCTGGATAACTAACTCTCTAGAATGCCTCTATATGCATACCCTTCTGCCGGGAGGAGGGCAAGAAACTTACTGCGATACAATTGAAAGTATTTAGATTAAATAGTGGGTTTTACTCAAACTCCCATTTTCGGATGTTGTCGAGAACTTTCTAAACAAAATTGCTAATTTTCAAATTCAAATCAAGTTTTACAGTAGGTACCTATAGCATCATCCGAATCAGAAAAAAAAAATGCTGAAATAGACCATCACTTCCAATTTTTTTTTAATAATCCTATAAACTGTCCCACTGCAGGGCAAAGGCCTCCATCATAGAAATTAACGCTACTATGATGGGGTTAGGCTTAATCACCACGCTTGCAAAATGCGGAATGGTGATCACAAACCCGAGCTATGTCCGAAAAATTCGAAATTACTTTTCGCTCGACCCGGGAATCGAACCCAGGACCCTGAGATCACAACCCGGTACTTAAACCACTAGACCAGCAGGCTTTCCCAAATTATTCTATTTTATTATGTTCCTGATATAGTATGTCGTTAACTAGTCGGTGACAGGGATTAGGTACATAGCTAAATTGCAGTTAACTTTTTATTAGGTGAGACGCATGGTTTTTTTTTTTTTCTGGTTTCCCGGCAGAAATGCATTACGGAGACTGCCTGTACCTGTACTGTGGGACTCACCCTCTGGGGCCGCTTCTTCTAACAAGAAGCGACCTGAGGGCATACCCACTAAAACTCCCGGGGCTCAACCACGCGTGGTGTGGCATGTACAATAACTCTTCCTATAAATACATACAGCGATTTTATTTTCGTTTTCCTCTGTATAATGGTTTTGGAATTTAACGGCATTATAGCTCATAACTGTTTCGTCACATAATGATACAGTTAAATAATTTCAATTTACTCGCACTTTCGGGCGTTTCATTGCTCATAAAAAAATGGGAAGTATTTTTGTGCTTTTGTAATATCCTCCAGCCGATTACGGCTACGGCAGCCAATCTCAACGATCAGCCACGTACGCAGGATATATTATAGTGCTCAACTGTGTGCGCAAACACAAGCACTCTCTATTCCCTTACCTTCATATTCCGATGGGACACCAGCGTGACACGACCGGATAGGGATTGGGCGCAGGACCAACGGCCTAACGTGCTTTCCGAGGCACGGCGGTACAAGACCGCCAAGTTTCAGGCTGACACTAAGAATTTCTTACCGAAAACTTAGATACAAATTGGTCGAACCCGGGGATCGAACTCTTGCTCAGCCGTAGCTTTATGGTGCAACCCACTAACTACTACGCCACCTAGGCAGTCATTGTGCTTTTGTATCATAATGGCGTAAGTCATCATTTTTTTTTTATGCTAGAGGCGGACAAACGAGCAAAGCGTGTCACCTGATGGAAAGCAAACATCGCCGCCCATGAACATCGCGAAATCAAAGAGATCGCTAATGTGTTGCCGGCCTTTTTAAAAAAGACGCTCTTCTCTTGAGGGTCCCTAAGTCGTAGCCGTCCAGAAATACTCCTGCAGCCAAACCGTTCCACAGAACTGAGGTACGTGGTAGAAAGTATATACCGAAGCGTGATTCATTTCAGCTCACCTCACACTTGTACATTTTTCGCCTCCCCAGCAGGCCACCCGCGCGGTCCGGGAACTGCGCGGGCGCAGGTGGGCCGGTGTTACGTTACGTTCCGAGTATGCCGCGACAATAACTCCAATCTTATCTGAAACACACGTAAAGCTTTGTAAGAGAGGTGTGATTAAGCAATGTTGTTGGGAAAGTGCGAGGGACAGGGAGAGAAACAAAATTTGGAAAGGTTTCTAGATGCCTAAAGTTGATTTGAAAGTCAATCGAACTGTTACCTACTTTTATTATGTATAGTTGCATCTTTTTTAGGGTTCCGTAGCCAAATGGCAAAAAACGGAACCCTTATAGATTCGTCATGTCTGTCCGTCTGTCCGTCCGTCCGTATGTCACAGCGACTTTTCTCCGAAACTATAAGAACTATACTATTGAAATTTGGTAAATAGATGTGTATTCTGTTAACAGCATTTGATTTTTACACATTTGAAATGGAAACTCAAAAAATATTTTTTTATCAAACCTATACGTGTGGGGTATGTATCGATAGGTCTTTAAAAATGATGTTGAGGTTTTTAACATCATTTTTTTCTAAACACAATACTTTGCGCAAGAGACGCTCCCAAAATGGTAAATTGTGTGTCCCCCCGTCCCCTCCCCTTTAACTTCTATAATAAATTAATTTATTAACCTAAAAAAAATATATGATGTACATATTCGTGAAAAGTAACAACGAAAATTGGTTTGAACTAGATAGTGAGTTGTTGATATTTTATAGCAAATTTTTTGCGATTTATTCTTAAGTAAATAACACACTTAAAAAATTCATCTCGTGTTCAGGCGGGACTTGAACCCACACCTTCCACAATCCGGGTGAATGTACTACCAATTATACCACTGAAAGCGTTACTAAGTCGACGAAATTTGTAAGTGCTTGATTCGACATGAGCTGTCGATAGTCCTATATAACACACAGTGTGTTATTTACTTAAGAATACGTCGCAAAAGATTGCTATAAAATATCAACTATTAATTAAGCAGTCTCATCTTAACTGGTGGTCAAATATTTGTAATAATATTTCCACTGGATATTGTAAATATACTTACAATATTGTGAGACTATCGACAGCTCATGTCGATTCAAGCACTTACAAATTTCGTCGACTTAGTAACGCATTCAGTGGTATAATTTGTTGTACATTCACCCGGATTGTGGAAGGTGTGGGTTCGAGTCCCGCCTGAACACGAGATGAAATTAGATAGTGAGTTGTTTTTTTTAATACGTTATAAACCGTAAACTGCAATTTACCTTCCATATATCTTACATGCTGCTACGGAACCCTTCATGGGCGAGTCCAACTCGCACTTGGCCGGTTCTTAATACTTTTCTTATCTTTTGTAACAAATTTTTCTTTCGAATTTTTAAAATCACACATTTTCCGTTCGGTTATTTTTTACCCATTCTGAAAAAAGTGTAATGAATATAAATAATAATTTATATATTTTTTTATAATTTTATTTATTTACCATATTAATTAATAGTTTTTACAAGCTATTTGTACCTACAAATTAAAAGAATCAAACTTATAACTACATAAACATTTTTACGTCCGCGCCTGAACAAAGTTGACAAGTAGCCAGTAACTCAGGCGTCGTGGTCATCCTTCGGTTACATTACCTACAATGATATTTTATGCTAACAAATTGAAGTTGTGCTAATTAACCAAAATAAATGTAATTTATTTACTAATGGAATGAATTATCGCCTGCGGTATTTCCGGACAGATACGACCTGCAAACCATCAAGAAAATAGCGTATTCCTTTTTAAAAGGTCGGCAGCGCACTTGTGACTCCTCTGGTGTTGCAGGTGTTCATGGGCGGCGGTAATCGCTTACCATCGGGTGATCCGTCTGCGCGTCTGCCACCTATCCCATAAAAAAATTATGAAAGAGACAAGTACATTTGTATATAAACTTTATTCTGTTGGCTTCTTGTTCACATCTTGAGTCACAGATCGAAGTATAGGTTACTTACTATATTATGTGAACCATTTTTTCCCACTGACTCACCAAACAACTTTTTTATTAGAGATAATTATGAATCACCCTAGTTCGATAGATTTACAGTTTGCTCACTTAAGGTGACGGGTAGGGCACACTGGCGACGGCAATCGATTTAAATTTTTAGCTACTAAACTGTATCATCTTATAAACTGTCCCACTGCAGGGCAAAGGCCTTCATCATAGAAATCAAGTTATCGCTACTTTGCGTGCCAAATGCGGATTGGTGATCACAAACCCGAGCGTTCGAAATTTCGAAAAATACTTATCGCTCGATCCGGGAATTGAACCCAGGACCACGCGGCCCGGTACTTAAACCACTAGACGAACAGGGGCGACTTAACTGTATTTATTAAATAACCATGCACAAATGTTGGGTCCGTTTTTTGTTTGGTTGACCACCCGTTTGGAATAATGGTAGCGAACGCAAACAAATTGGTCCAAACAAATTGGTGGGTTCGATTCCCACACAGTACAAACATTTGTGTGCATGAACATGTCTGTTTGCATTGGTCTGGGTGTTTGTATGTATTATAAGTATGTATTTACAAAAGAAAAGTATTATTTGGATATATTTGTAATTCCGTTGTTGATTCTGATATCCGTAACACAGGTGCTTGAACTACCTATCTCGGAGTCAGATCAATGTATGTGATGTTGTGAAATATTTATTTATTTTGTACGCGATAAATTGATTCACGCCAAAAGCGTATTAATATTATGATAAGTAGGTAATCGTTTGGACAATCAAAAGTCAAAAGTAAAGCAAAGATATGGTTTATACCTTGCCCCTCACTTTGCCTCTCCTTCTTAGTCAAATGAGTATCAAAGTTCATCTTCACATCCTCTCTTTGTCACTTTAGGTACTTAATATTCTTAGTTGATATTTTTTATAGCAATCTTTTGCAATTTATTCTTAACACACACTTAACACTTAAAAATTTCCTCTCATATTCTTATTTTTAACATCCCGCAGAATACGAAAAGAAGATATTTGAGCATGGAAGGATCTCCGTGCAGTGTTTTCCCATGCCTGCCTGCCATTTACAATACTTTAAAAAAGGTGTGAATATCTCTTTAAGACCACCGCTACATCCCGATTGGACCGCCTGCTGTGGCAGACACCCATAAGCGGCGTTAACTGCCTACTTACCATCAGGTGGGCTGCTCAATTGCTCGTCATTCCAATAAAAAATTCAAATCATTCACTTTAAAATTCATCTCTCATCATAACTTTTTCGACAGATTGCCGCAGCCTAAAATGTCGCGATACCTTTTTGTCCCCACCAACTTCAAATTCAAAATAATGCATCAAGAAAACATCAGTAGTTTGTGTTAACATCGGCCGTCTGATACTCGAATAGCCCTCGTCCGAGAACGATGTTCGCGTTCTAATCACCTGTCCCATCTTGTTCCAGACCATTGTTCTTTCACTCGCCCCCCAAACGACCGATATTAACCTCTACACCACTAATAAAAAGGTCGGTTTTAGAAAACGGGAAGATACCTCGACCTACGGCCTCGCGATCCATTTCATCTGAGCATAAACTACATTGCAGGCGTCAATTGTTAACAACCTTTCGATTCTCGTGAACCGATACAATCGATTATGTCGTTTATTTTCTCGCACTAGAGTATTGTTTTATTCGATTCGTTTCGCCCCCGGCTCAGATCATACTCGGGACGTTACTCAAAACGGATCTGACAGCGCTCGAATTTATCCTTTAAGGTAACGTTGTTAGAATGAGTTTTGAGGTTATGCTTTTGACACTTGCAGTCGTATCGGAGGATCAGATCCTAATAAAGTGAGCTTTGGGAAAGTAGAGCCAAGTTCTGTTGAAAGATTAACATAAGACCTTCAAGAAAAGAGCGCATTTCAGCGGCTTTAATAGCTGGCGCCCGGCACTCACTTGTTATGTTAAGGTGACGGGTAGAGCACACTAGCGACGCTAATCGATTTTAATTTTTTAGATAGTTGCCCGTTTGAAACTTGGCAGGTTGTCATTAACATATATTTAATATAGAATTATAATTATTTATCAGGAGCTCATTGTAGTGGCGACACTTTCTAACTACAGGGTTAAAGTATAATACGTTAATAGTTTCATATATTAGTTTCATCAAAGTTTACTACGACTTGGCGTCTGCGCTACCGCGTCTTAAGATTAATATGTTGGATATTGTCTTTCAATTTTTTGTCCATTCTCGACCTTATCATATTTTCAATAAACGTCAGTTTGTTTGTGTGTCTGTGTGGAGACAGTGTCGTATTTTGACGGGTGTACGCGTACAGTAACGGCAAGCGATACGCGAGTGTAGCGCGTTCTAGATCCACAGATAATAAATCGATGCACATATGGATTTTATGCTCAGAGAACACAAAATTAAATAAATAAATCGAGATGATAATAACATCACGTATACATTGTCCTGATCCCAAACTAAGGTTTTCTATTGTACCTACTGTATTAACCAGAAACCCATCTATCATATTAACAAATAATTAAACCGTGAAGAAGAAAAAAAAAACTTTTTATTGCAAATTAAATACGTTGCATGACCCGAATAATGGTAGTCTTAATTTACTTAAAACATTTTAATCAACATGTAACAACAATGTAAACATACACAGGGTAACGATATTATAATTTTGTTTCATAAGATTATTCTCGCAAAAAAGGTACGGACTCAAGAGCCTGTGGATTGAAATGTCTTAAATTAAAAAAAAAAAACTGTTGCCTATATCTTGATCTAGGGGCCACGAGTCTGAAATCCCACCACAGATTGTGTAATGTATTGTGTATCAACACTAGGTGCATTAGTCACACAATGTGCAGAGAGAATCCGGAAAAGCTGATTGTAGTTGGGAACACCGAAGGCAGAAGATCACTTAATCGTTCACCAACAACATGGACCGATCAGTTGAAAGACTCGTCGTTCCTCCAAATTCTGCGCAGTCGTAAGAAAGGTGGAGGCAGGTCATCCGCTCCAGATGCTGCCATGATAGTAACCAAGTTCCTCAGACATGAGGGACCGACTCAAGAGAAAGAGAGAGTGCCCATCAACATTCACATTTGAGATTTATTGGTCACACGTAATCTCGAATTTTAGTTCCTTGTTTTTCCCTTCTTTCGTGGCGCTGACTCTATCAGTTAAAGTACTGTTACATATGCTTATTTTCATGCTGAAAGCATGCTACTTTTGAGCAAGTGCTACTTAGTAGCATGTGTGGACGGACGTGCTACAAATAAGCAAAGCTCAAAAATCGCACGCCGGTCGATTTTTAAGGATGCTATCTGTAATGCGGGTGGAAGGGGGAGTGTAGCGGAATGCTTTAGCACATGTAAACAGGTTTGCTTAATTTAAAGCATGCTAAAATATGGGTAATAGCATACTTTTTGATGGCAAATATAGACAGTTCCTTAAGCATGGCGCCTCTGTCGCTTATGATAATATTGGTTTGACACCCGCGAATGCCATTTTTTTGTTGTTTTTTTTTTGTGTGTTGTTTTTTTTTAATATAATGTTTTTAAATTGATTATGTATCTCTGTGTTATTATTTCTTTGTTTTTTATATGTAATTTTTCATTTTCTTTTTACTTGTATATATTGCATGACAATCTTTTATAATATTTTTTTCAATGCAAAGGCGTCACCCAAGGTCCAGCCTGAAAATCAGCGCTGCAGCTGCTGTGTGTGGCAGTTGCAGCATATGCTGAGGCTGAGCCTTGTTGGCCGCAACTCTTTGTCTCTGTACCTTGTTTTCTCTGTTTTGTTATATGTGTAATGTGTTGTGGTCAATAAATTCTTTCTTATCTTATCTAATAATGCTCATGTTTAGCATGCTTAAAAAGCATGCTACAAATAAGCACTTGTACAGTAGCTTTATTACTTTGCACATGAAATGAATCCGCACCTAATTCTTGGCACTTTACCTCAGACTTGCCATCCTTTAGATCCGTGTGTCTCAGTATGTTCCACATCGCTTTGTTAGCCGTTTACAGTGTCTATGTGTTTTTTGTGCACCCCGTTAATGGCCGATGGGAGATTAGATAAGTCCTACACAATGTTTTAGTTTAATTATATGTTTGCATATAGAGCTATTAATGATTACATTATTTATGCCTGATGAAATTTCGTTTGGGCTACTGCTTCGAAAATAAATAAAAGCAATATTCAAACGGGCTATTATTGATTTTGAGATTAGATTTTAAATTGACTTTTAGTTTCAAAATTGGTGTTACCGGAGACATTTTTTTGGTTGCATTATACCTACCAGTAGTCGGTTTGGGCTTTAATTAACTATTGAATTGATTGTTTCTTGGTTGATCTTGTAATATGTTGAAATTAAATAAATATTTCACAACATCACGTACATTGATCTAACTCCGAGATAGGTAGCTCAAGCACCTGTGTTACGGATATCAGAATCAAAAGTGGGATTACAAATACATATAATATTTTT